>CM055122.1:399183715-400536215 GCA_029206835.1 Rana muscosa
TTTTGGGGTATAATTCCACATACGCCCATGGCATGTTTGAGCAATAAATCACTTAGTGACAACTTTGTGCAAAAAAATTAAAATTGTCTTTTTCCCGCAACTTGTGTCAAAATATAAAATATTTCATGGACTCGACATGCCTCTCAGCAAATAGCTTGGGGTGTCTACTTTCCAAAATAGTGTCATTTGGGGGGGGGGGGGGGGTTTGAACTGTCCTGGCATTTTATGCACAAAATTTAGAAGCTTATGTCACACATCACCCACTCTTCTAACCACTTGAAGACAAAGTCCTTTCTGACACTTTTTGTTTACATGAAAACATATTTTCTTTTTACAAGAAAATTACATTGAACCCCCAAACATTATATATTTTTTAAAGCAAGGTCCCTACAGATTAAAATGGTGGGTGTTGCATTTTTTTCCCCACACAGTATTTGCGCAGCGATTTTTCAAACGCATTTTTTGGGAAAAAATACACTTTTTTTTATTTCAATGCACTAAAACACACTATATTGCCCAAATGTTTGATGAAATAAAAAAGATGATCTTAGGCCGAGTACATGGATACCAAACACGACATGCTTTAAAATTGCGCACAAACGCGCAGACATACAAACTACATACATTTTTAAAAGCATTTAAAAACCTTTACAGGTTACCACATTAGATTTACAGAAGAGGTCTACTGCTAAAATCACTGCCCTCGATCTGACCTTCGCGGTGATACCTCACATGCATGGTGCAATTGCTGTTTACATATGACGCCAGACGGACAGGGGTGCTTTTTTTTTATTATTTATTTTGCTTTTTTATTTTATTTTTAAACTGTTCCTTCCATTTTTTTTATCATTTTTATTGTTATCTCAGGGAATTTAAATATCCCCTATGATAGCAATAGGTAGTGACAGATACCTGCTAGGGATGAGCTCGGTGTTCGAGTCGAACATACGTTCGACTCGAACATCGGCTGTTAGATCGCTCGAAGAGCGAACGTTTTGGGCCGTTCGCGCCAAATTCGAGTGACGCGAACGGCGCACAATACACTGCGCCATTGCAGTGCAATCCCGGCGCTGTGATTGGCCAAGCATGCACTGTGACCCTGCATGCTTGGCCAATCACAGCCCCGGCAGCGAGGAGAGCCATAATTGGCCACAGGCAGGATGCCTGTGGCCAATTATAGCTCAGGGGGGTTTAGTACACAGGCGCGGCGGCCTTGTGTAGTGTGTTCCGGTTCAGGGAGAGAGAAGGATAGGCAGGGACAGTGTTAGTGATATTTGTTCATTTACCTTGTGTGCAGGGAGAGAGAAGGATAGGCAGGGACAGTGTCAGTGATATTCTGCTAAACCTTGTGTGCAGGGAGAGAGAAGGATAGGCAGGGGACAGTGTCAGTGATATTTTTGCTAAGCCTCCTGCACAGTATACACCTGAAGCTAGCCCTTATTGCTGTGTTTTCCTGTTGTGTAACACAGGCAGGCATCTGCAGCACTTACAGCAGGCGTAGTGTGCCTCCTGCAAAATATACACCTGAAGCTAGGCCTTATTGCTGTGTTTTCCTGTTGTGTAACACAGGCAGGCATCTGCAGCACTTACAGCAGGTGTAGTGTGCCTCCTGCAAAATATACACCTGAAGCTAGCCCTTATTGCTGTGTTTTCCTGTTGTGTAACACAGGCAGGCATCTGCAGCACTTACAGCGGGCGTAGTGTGCCTCCTGCACATTATACACCTGAAGCTACCCCTTATTGCTCGTAGTTTTTTTTCTTTTGTGTTACACTAACAGGCATCTGCAGCACTTACAGCGGGCGTAGTGTGCTTCTTGCAAAATATACACCAGAAGCTAGGCCTTATTGCTGTGTTTTCCTGTTGTGTAACACAGGCAGGCATCTGCAGCACTTACAGCAGGCGTAGTGTGCTTCTTGCAAAATATACACCTGAAGCTACCCCTTATTGCTGGTTTTCCCATCTCCCTGCAGGCCTTTAGAATGTCTGGAAGGCAAACAAGGAGAGGCAGACAGTCAGGAGCCAATAAAAGAGGGCAAGCAGGCTCTGTGTCTAGAGACAACAGTGCTGGTCGTGGACGCGGTGCATCGTTATCAGCACATGGCCATGGGACACGCTTGTCCTTATTTTCGTCAGCTGGACGTGTTGAGCCGCATCATGCCGAAGACTTGGTAGAGTGGATGACCAAGCCCTCCTCATCCTCCTCCTCCTCTCTCACCCAGGTTCAGGGTACTGGCAAAGCAGCTGCCAAAGCGTCCTCAATGTCATCATCAGTCACTCCTTCCCTAGACCCACCGTGTCCTCCTGAGGAGTCCCCCGAACTGTTTGAGCACAGTGTTGGGTACATGCTCCAGGAGGATGCCCAACGTTTCGAAGGGTCTGAAGATGATACCCAGCTAGAGGAAGGCAGTAGCATGAGAGCAGAGAGAGGGGATGCTCAAGAAGGACACCAATCTGGCAGTCATGTTCCAGCAGCTGCAGCATACTGCCAGATTGGTTCCAGTGATGAGGAGGGAGAGGATGATGAGGTCACTGACTCCACGTGGGTGCCTGATAGGAGAGAGGAGGAGGAGGATGAGGAGGAGGCACATCTCCAACGAGGCAGGATGCCCTCCGGGGGCCAGCGTAAGGGCAGCACACTGACCGAATCACACCGCAGAGCTCCGCCTGTGCAGGGCGCTGCCTCTGCCCGTTATTCCAAAAGTTCTTTGGTGTGGGCCTTTTTTGAGTCGAGTGCATCAGATCGCACCACTGCTGTTTGCAACATATGTCTCAAACGTATCTCGCGTGGCCAAAACATCAGCCGCTTGGGCACCACATGCTTGACCAGACATATGTTGACCTGCCATGCAGCTCGTTGGCAAGCCTACCTTAAAGACCCACACCAAAGAACAAAGCGGACCTCTCCTTGCACCGCATCAGCTGGGATCTCCAACCCCACTATAACTTCAGTCCTCTCTGAAACCTGCACTGAGAGGAATGAAGGTGTAGAATTAGGTGTGTCACAGCCAAGTACTTGCGGGCACTCTGCTAGCAGTACACCGACGTCCGATTCTAGCAGGCAAATTTCCCTGCCCCAGCTGCTGGACCGTCGAAAGAAGTTCACTCCCAGCCATCCACATGCCCAGCGGTTGAATGCTAGCTTGGCTAAATTGCTAGCACTTCAACTGCTGCCTTTTCAGTTGGTAGACTCGGCCCCCTTCCGTGAGTTTGTGCAATGTGCGGTTCCTCAGTGGCAGGTTCCCAAACGCCACTTTTTCTCACGGAAGGCGATTCCGGCTCTCTACCGGCATGTGGAAGGCAATGTCCATGCCTCGTTGGACAGGGCGGTCAGCGGTAAGGTGCATATTACCGCTGACTCATGGTCCAGCAGGCATGGACAGGGACGTTACCTTTCTTTCATGGCCCATTGGGTCACTCTTTTGGCAGCTGGGAAGGATGCAGGACAAGGTGCAGTAGTGTTGGAGGTTGTTCCGCCGCCATGCCTCCAAAATGCTACTACTGGTTGTTGTGACACACCTCTCTCCTCCACCCCCTCCTCTTCTTCTTCCTCCATGGCCTCTTCCTGTGCTTTGTCCTCGGAACCAGCGGTGCTCCGTAGGCGTTCAAGGGGCTACGCAAGTACGCAGGCAAAAAGATGCCATGCCGTGCTTGCGCTGGTGTGTTTGGGGGACAGGAGCCACACTGGGGCAGAGGTTCTGTCAGCTCTGCAGGGTCAGGCCGAGAGGTGGTTGACGCCACGCCAGCTTAAGGCAGGAATGGTGGTTTGCGACAATGGCACCAACCTCCTCTCCGCCCTCCGACAGGGACAACTGACCCATGTGCCCTGTGTGGCTCACGTCCTTAACCTGGTGGTGCAGCGGTTCTTGGGCAGGTACCCGGGCTTACAGGATGTCCTGAGGCAGGCCAGGAAAGTCTGTGTGCATTTCTGCAGATCATATAATGCCAGTGCTCGGATGGCTGAGCTGCAAAAGGAGTTGAACCTGCCAAGAACCGCATTATATGTGACATGCCCACCAGGTGGAACTCAATGTTGGCCATGCTGTAGCGGCTTCACACACAGCAGAGGGCCATCAATGTGTACCTGTGCGACTACGGCACCAGGACAGGGTCAGGGGAGCTCTGTTTTTTTTTCACCACGCCAGTGATCAGGGATGCATGCACTGTCCTGGCACCATTTGAGGAGGCCACGAGGATGGTGAGCAGTGACAGTGCATGCATCAGTGACACTGTACCTCTTGTCCACCTGTTGGAGCATACGCTGCGTGGAATAATGGACAGGGCACTTGAGGCAGAACAGAGGCAGGAAGAGGAGGACTTCCTTGCCTCTCAAGGCCCCCTTTACCCAGACAGTGTTCCTTCTGTCCCACCCATCCCACAGGAAGAGGAGGAGGAGGAGGATGATTGTGTCAGCATGGAGGTGGAGCCTGGCACTCAGCATCAACAGCAGCAGTCTTTTAGGGATGATTTACAGTCCCAAGAAACACGTGGACTTGTACGTGGCTGGGAGGAGGTGGCTGCGGATCATGTCGTCCTGAGTGACCCAGAGGACTCCGGACCGAATGCCTCAGCTAACCTATGCTGCATGGCCTCCCTGATCCTGCAAAGTCTGCGGAAGGATCCTCGTATTCTTCGGATCAAGGAGAGGGACCATTACTGGCTGGCCACTCTCCTTGATCCACGGTACAAGGGTAAGGTGGCGGACCTTATCTTACCGTCGCAGAGGGAGCAGAGGATGAGACAACTCCGGAAGGCCTTGCAGAAAGGTCTGTGCAACGCGTTCCCAGAGACTGGGAGGTTACAAACTCCTGGTCCTGGACAACGAGTTGCTGAGGCTTCGGTCAGTCAAAGAAGGATCGGTGGGGAAGGTGGCCGTCTGACCGATGCGTTCAGACAATTCTTTAGTCCGCAGCCCCAAGGTATGATCGGTTCCAGCAACCATCGCCAGCGTCTGATATACATGGTGCAGGAATACCTAGGGGCAAGGTCAGACTTGGACACCTTTCCCAACGAAAATCCTCTGTCTTACTGGGTCTTGAGGATGGATCACTGGCCAGAGCTTGCACAGTATGCAATTGAGCTACTGGCCTGTCCTGCATCCAGCATTCTTTCGGAACGCACATTCAGTGCAGCTGGAGGATTTGTCATGGATCACAGGGTGCACCTGTCCACCGACTTGGTTGATCGACTGACCTTCATAAAGATGAACCAGTCTTGGATCACCACCAGCTACCAAGCACCTGAAGCTGATATAACAGAATAATTTATTTTCAAATGTCACATCCCTTCAAGACTGATGCTGATGCTGAGTGACTGTCCTGTTATGTTGACTGACTATCCTCCTCCTCCTCAATGATCCAATTCATGATGATAGCTTGGAAGAACATTTTTGTTTCTGGGTGCCGCCACCAGTTGCTAATGCCCAATTTTTCAGCACCTGTTTAACAGGGGCATGTAATTAAAAATTTTGATGCAATGCTTTGCAGCAGGGCTCATTCCTTTACTCCAACTAGAGTATCTGGGAGAGGTTGCAGTGTCGTGGCACCAGCACCAGTGCCTAAGGCCCAATTTTTCAGCCCCTGTTTAACAGGGGCGTGTAATTACAATTTTTGATGCAATACTTTGCAACAGGGCTCATTACTGTGCTCCAAGTACAGTATCTGTGAGGGGTTGCAGTGTTGTGGCACCAGTGGCTAAGGCCCAATTTTTCAGGCCCGCCCACCAAGAGTAACTGTGAGGGCTGACAGTGTTGTAGCAACAGCACTACCACCAAAGGCCCAATTTTTCTGCCCCTCTTCAACAGGGGCATTCAATTACAATTCTTGATCTAATAATTTACAGTAGGGCCCATTCATGCGCCCACCAAGAGTAACTGTGAGGGCTGACAGTGTTGTAGCACCAGCACCACCACCAAAGGCCCAATTTTTCTGCCCTTCTTCAACAGGGGCATGCAATTACAATTCTTGATCTAATAATTCACCACAGGTCCCATTCATGCGCCCACCAAGAGTAACTGTGAGGGCTTACAGTGTTGTGGCACCAGCACCACCACCAAAGGTCCAATTTTTCCTACCACTGTTCAACAATGACATGTAAATACAATTCCTGATATAATAGTTCACAGCAGGGCGTTCCAGCGCCCACCAAGAGTAACTGTGAGGGCTCACAGTGTTGTGGCAACACCAACATGTAAGGGGCAAATTTCAGCAGAGTATATACGGCAGGCCCCTACTTTTAAACATCCAACTTACAAACGACTCCTACTTGCAAACGGAAGGAGACAACAGGAAGTGAGAGGAAATCTACCCCTAGGAAGGGAAATTCTCTCCTGTAAGAGTTAACATTGGAAAAAGGTGTCTCCTCTCTACTGATGCTTTATCACCACCAATCCTTGTTTCAATAAAAACCCCACTTTTCAAAAACAGTTGTCATTGGGACGGAAAGTGAGGTGAAATGTTCTGAACAGGGGCACAGACAGCAAAACAAATGTTACAGGGGTGATAACCCTTCCCTATGTTTTCCAAAAAGCTTAAAAATATATTTTTTGGCTGGAGCTACACTTAAACAATGTACCTGTTCAAAATTAAAAAACAGATTCTACTTAAAGCGGAGGTTCCGCGGTATATCCTTTTTTTTTTTTTTACATTGCATTGGTTGAGTATTACTTTCTCATGTATTTACTCACGTATCAGATGTTTCCCAGTCTCCCCAGTCAGAATCAGTTCTAAATTAGAACTTATAAAAATCCTTTTGGAAATTGCCATTTTGCTTGTGGGCATTGTGAAGCCCACAAGCAAATACTTCTGGGAAGCGTGAATGCTTTTCTCCCATTGCACTGTTGCCATCACAACAAACACATACTGTGAAGTTGTTGAGGGGGGGTGTAGGGGGAGCCGCCGCGGGATGTGTTTTATTTTTCTTTTCACATTCTACAGTTCATCGTGGGGGGGTCGTGGGGGCGGGGGGGGGCTGCCGCCGCGAGATGTGTTTTTCTTTTCACACTCTATCTACAGTTCATCGCGGGGGGGGTCGCGGGGGGGTGCCGCCGCGAGATGTGTTTTCCTTTTCACATTCTATCTACAGTTCATCGCGGGGGGGAGGTCGTGGGGGCGGGGGGCTGCCGCCGTGAGATGTGTTTTTCTTTTCACATTCTACAGTTCATCAGCGGGGGGAGGGGGGGCAGCCACCGCCGCGGGATGTGTTTGATTTTCACAGATCATCAGGGCTCCTGTCCTGTATGCTAACATCAGCTGCAGCTCAGAACGAGCGCTCTGAAGCTGTCAAGCTGATGACGAGGTAGTGAATTGTCTCCTGGGAAAGCATGACACTGCACTCCCAGGAGGCATTGGGGCGCTGGGGAAAAATAAAGGAACGCCCACTCCCGCGGGAGGGATACCAGGAAGTGTCCCTATTTAATACGAAATTCGAGGTAAATAAAAAAACTAAGAAGATAATTATTTGCCAAATGTTGATATAAATATTATACTGATTGGGATGAGCAAATGTTTAGATTTAGGGTGAACCTCCGCTTTAAGAACAAACCTACAGTCCCTGTCTTGTTTGCACCGCCTGTATACTGCTGTTCAGAGTATATAGGGCCTTTTTTATTTTGTGTGCGGGGTTCCCCTTAACCACTTGACCACTGGGCACTTAAACCCCCTTAATAACCAGACCAATTTTCAGCTTTCGGTGCTCTCACATTTTGAATGACAATTACTCAGTCATACAACACTGTACCCATATGAATTTTTTGTCCTTTTTTTCACACAAATAGAGCTTTCTTTTGGTGGTATTTAATCACTGTTGGGTTTTTTATTTTTTGCGCTATAAGAGAAAAAAGACTGAAAATTCTGTAAAAAAATTGGGTTTTTTTCGTTTCCGTTATAAAATTTTGCAAATTACTATTTTTTCTTCATAAATTTTGGCCAAAATTTATACTGCTACATATCTTTGGTAAAAATAAGTACAAATTGGTGCATATTATTTGGTCTTTGTGAAAGTTATAGAGTCCACAAGCTATGGTGCCAATATCTGAAAATTGATCGCACCTGAAGTACTGACGGCCTATCTAATTTCTTGAGACCCCAACATGCCAGAAAAGTACAAATACCCACCAAATGACCCCTTTTTGGAAAGAAGACATTCCAAGGTATTCAGAAAGAGGCATTGTGAGTTTTTTGAAGTTGTAATTTTTTCCCACAATTCTTTGCAAAATCAAGATTTTTTTTTTTGTCTTTTTTTTTTTCACAAAATTGTCATATTAGCAGGTTATTTCTCACACACAGCATATGCATACCACAAATTACACCCCAAAACACATTCTGCTATTCCTCCCGAGTATGGCGATACCACATGTCTGAGACTTTTACACAGCGTGGCCACATACAGAGGCCCAACATGCAGGGAGCCCCTTCAGGCGTTCTGGAGCACCGAGGCCAATTCTGACATTTCTCTCCTACATGTAAAAATCATCATTTATTTGCTATAAAATTACATAGAACCCCAAAACATTATATATGTTTTTTTAGCAAAGACCTTAGAGAATATAATGGTGGTTGTTGCAACTTTTTATCTCGCACGATATTTGCGCAGCAATTTTTTTAACGCGTTTTTTACAGAAAAATAATGTTTTGTGCTTAAAAAAAAAAAAAAAAAAACAGTAAAGTTAGCCCAATGTTTTTGCATAATGTGAAAGATGAAGTTACGCCGAGTAAATAGAAACCTAACATGTCACCCTTAAAAATTGCACACGCTTGTGGAATGGCGCCAAACTTCCCTACTTAAAAATCCCCATAGGCGACGCTTTAAATATTTTTACTGGTTACTTGTTTTGAGTTACAGAGGAGGTCTAGGGCCAAAATGATTGCTCTCGCTCTTACGTTCGCAGAGATACCTCACATGTGTGGTTTGAAAACCGTTTTCATATGTGGGCGGGACTTACGTATGCGTTCGCTTCTGTATGCGAGCTCACTGGGACAGGGGCGCTTTAAAAAAAAATTTTTTTTTTTATTGTTCATTTTACTTTATTTATTTTAGTTTGACATGTTTTTCCACCCCAAAATTTTTTTTGATCACTTTTATACCTATTACAAGGAACGTAAACATCCCTTGTAATAGGAATATGGCATGACAGGTCCTCTTTACAGTGAGATATGGGGTCAATAAGACCCCACATCTCACCTCTAGGCTGGGAAGCCTGAAAAAAAACAAAAGAAAAAAACAATCCTGGCTTTGATCGTAGCGGTGAGTCGGTAGAAGCACCGGAGGGCGGCGGGGGGGGGGACATCCCCTCTCGCCTCCCATAAGAATGATCAAGCGGCGGAACAGCCACTATGATTGTTGTTATGGTGTAGGGAATCGCCGGCTGAAAAAGCTAATATCTGAATGATGCCTGTAGCTGCAAGCATCATTCAGATATCCCCGCACAAAGTCAAGGACGTCATATGACGGCCGGGAAGTGGTTATTGCAGAGTATTGCCGGGCATTGCGGAGTATGGCAGGGCATTGCGGAGTATGGCAGGGCATTGCGGAGTATGGCAGGGTATTGCGGAGTATGGCAGGGTATTGCATGGGGTATTGCACAGGGGGTATTGCACAGGGTATTGCAGAGTATTGCACAGGGTGTATTGTGCAGGGTATTGCAGAGTATTGTGCAGGGTATTGCAGAGTATTGTGCAGGGTATTGCAGAGTATTGCGCAGGGTATTGCAGAGTATTGCACAGGGTATTGCAGAGTATTTTGCAGAGTATTTTGCAGAGTATTTTGCAGAGTATTTTGCAGAGTATTGCGCAGGGTGATGCAGAGTATTGTGCAGGGTATTGCAGAGTATTGCGCAGGGTATTGCAGAGTATTTTGCAGAGTATTGCGCAGGGTATTGCAGGGTATTGCAGAGTATTGCGCAGGGTATTGCAGAGTATTTTGCAGGGTATTGCGCAGGGTATTGCAGAGTATTGCGCAGGGTATTGCAGAGTATTGCGCAGGGTATTGCAGAGTATTGCGCCAGGGTATTGCAGAGTATTGCACCAGGGTATTGCAGAGTATTGCGCAGGGTATTGCAGAGTATTGCAGAGTATTGCACCAGGGTATTGCAGAGTATTGCACCAGGGTATTGCAGAGTATTTCACCAGGGTATTGCAGGGTATTTTGCAGAGTATTGGCAGGGTATTTTGCAGAGTATTGGCAGGGTATTTTGCAGAGTATTGGCAGGGTATTACACAGGGATGGCTGAGCAGGGATGGATGGATGGCTGGATCTGTGACTGCAATTGTCACAGATCCAGCCCACAGTGCTGCTGCTGCCATCCGCTCTCTCCCCCTCCCCTCTCACACTGTACCGATCGGTACAGAGAGGGGAGAGAGGAACCGGCGTCATCACATGACGCCGGTCTGTTTACAAGTGATTGCTCCGTCATTTGATGGAGCGATCACGTGGTAAACGGCCGCTATCAGCGGCGATTTACAGCGATTCGTGATCCGCCGGGTCCAGAGGTCACGGAATTTCCTGTGTGCGCGCCCCAGGGGGCGCGCGGGAGCGCGATTCTGGGAGGACGTTATATAACGTCCTCACAGAGTTAAGCAACCACCTTGTCGACGTTATTTGTCGGCAGGTGGTTGTTAACTGGTTAATATCCATACAAGACCCAAAGGGGCTGGTAATGGGCTGGGGTGGGGGGGGGGGGGTGATGGGGTAGCTATGGCATTTTTCTCAAAGATTTTCATCCATATTACCGGGACCAAACATTACATTAAAGCAGCAAGCAGTTTTAAATGGCTTTTTTTCCTTTAGAAATGTCATTTTGTGCAGGGACAGTTCTAAACACGGGAAACACATGCCACTTCACAGGCATACTTTAGACACCCCCCAGGTACGATATTTAAAGGAATATTTGACTTTTTTTTTCACTTTATGCATCATTAAAATGACTGCTCCCGAAAAACTGCCGTTTTTAAAACTTTGTTTTGCATTGATACATGTTCCCTGGGGCAGAATCCGGGTCCCCAAACCCTTTTTAGGACAATAACATGCATATTAGTCGTTATAATTAGCACTTTAGATTTCGAACGTTCGCGTCCATTGTATTTAATAGGGTTCTAACGTTCGCACGAACTTTCGGTCCGTTCGAAGGTTCTGGTGCGAACCGAATGGGGGGGTGTTCGGCTCATCCCTAGTAGCTGCTAAGCAAATGATGGTTAACATTAAAACAAAGTAACATTACTGTATAACAGTAAGACCTTACCATACCATACCTGCAAAGCAAATACCAAAAAAAAACATAGTAAAAAATAAAGCATTTTTTAACGCAACCTGTGCCTAAAATACAGTGATGGCCGAAATTGTTGGCACCCCAGAAATATTTCCAGAAAATCAAGTATTTCTCACAGAAAAGTATTGCAGTAACACATGTTTTGCTATACATGTTTATTCCCTTTGTGTGTATTGGAACAAAACAAAAAAAGGGAGGAAAAAAAGCAATTTGGACATAATGGGGGTAATTTACTATAATTGCTGCGAATTCGCACTAATTAGCGCGATTCGCGGCAATTTGCGGTAATTAGCGCTAAAACGGTATTCACTATAGCTCTGGAGAGAAAATACTCCCAAAATCAAATTTACTATAGCTCCCAGAATCCAAATAGCGCCCAAATCCTTACTCTACTAAAAGCTGGAGAATTGCACATGGAAATAATGTTTAGACTTTTAGAGCATGATATAATTGCCTAAATGGTACTGAAATATTATTTAAAGATAATCTGCTTTTAAACTGTGTGAAAAAATGATTTCTACACTGAAATATCTTTAAAAGTCTGATGCCGCGTACACACGGCCGTTTTTCTCGTCGAGAAAAACAACATTTTTTCCTTTCGACGAGAAAAACGATCGTCTGTGGGCTTTCTGATGTTTTTTTTGACGAGAAAAACGGCATTAAAAACGACGAGAAAATAATTTTTTTCAACGTTTTTTTCGACATTTTTTCCGCAGCAGTGTTTCCCATAGGGAAACACTGCCGCGGAGCCCACACAAAAAAAAAATGACATTTAAAACGGCCGTGTGTGGGGGGGAACAAGCTGTTCCTCGTTTTTCACGTCGATTTTCTCGACGGTGTTTTCACCGTCGAAAAAATCGATCGTGTGTACGCGGCATCAGAAGTGAAAAAATGCCCGTTTTTGGACAACTATTTGTAAACACAAATGAGCATGCTCAGAGTTGAAATAACTCAGATTTTAACTCAAGTGTCTTTTTTCACAAGAGTTATAGTAAATACCGAAAAGAGAGCTAATTAAAGAGCATGTTTTGGAAGTGAAAATCTGCTCTATTTTAGTCCAATGCAAGTTTTAGCCATTGATTCTAATGATACAATTGTAACTTTCACAAATAAATTCTTTTAACCACTTAACGACCGCCCACTGTAAATATACGTCGGCAGAATGGCACCGACAGGCAGAATCACGTACATATACGTGATTGCCTTTGTATAGTTGGGGGGTCCGATCGGACCCCCCTTCTTTACAGTGGGTGGTCGTTTTACCTTCGGGAGCGATCCAGCATGAGGGGACGGCCGTTCGATTCCGGCCCCCCCCTCTCGATTGCTCCCGGCGAATGAGAGAGCTTCCCCTGCCTGCCAGGCAGGAGGTAGTGATGTAATCTCTCCTGCGGCGCTCACATATACCGAGCGCCGTACAGGAGAAGATGCAGGTTAGTACACAAAACAGAACACTGACACCAGGACACATAGGCACATAAATCGCCCCCCCCCCAGGCCCCCCCAGACACCCCCAGATCACCCCCCAGCCCCCAGTCACAGTGTCACTGATTGCAGTGACCATTTATTTAGTGATCACTGCAATCAGTGACATTTGTGACTGTAAAAGTGTCACTACATTTAGTTTTAGGTCCAGTGTAGCCCCCTAACCCCCCCTAATAAAGGTTTAACCCCCTGATCACCCCCCAGATAACCCTTTCACCCCCTAGCACCGCCGTCGCTAAGCGATCATTTTTCTGATCGATGTCTTAGCGTCGGTGATGCTGATCGGTAGCCAGTAATTTTTTTTAGGTTCGCCGCAGGTTTTTATAGCGTCGGGTACCCCCATATATTACCTAATAAAGGTTTAACCCCCTTGATCGCCCCCCAGGTAACCCTTTCACCCCCTATCACCACTGTCACTAAGCGATAATTTTTCTGATCAATGTCTTAGCGTCGGCGATGCTGATCGGTAGCCAGTAATTTTTTTTAGGTTTGCCGCAGGTTTTTATAGCGTCGGGTACCCCCATATATTACCTAATAAAGGTTTAACCCCCTTGATCACCCCCCAGGTAACCCTTTCACCCCCTAGCACCTCCGTCGCTATGCGATCATTTTTCTGATCGATGTCTTAGCGTCGGTGATGCTGATCGGTAGCCAGTAATTTTTTTTAGGTTCGCCGCAGGTTTTTATAGCGTCGGGTACCCCCATATATTACCTAATAAAGGTTTAACCCCCTTGATCGCCCCCCAGGTAACCCTTTCACCCCCTATCACCACTGTCACTAAGCGATAATTTTTCTGATCGCTGTCTTAGCGTCGGTGATGCAGATCGGTAGCCAGTAATTTTTTTTAGGTTCGCCGCAGGTATTTATAGCGTCAGGTACCCCAATATATTACCTAATAAAGGTTTAACCCCCTTGATTGCCCCCCAGGTAACCCTTTCACCCCCTATCACCACTGTCGCTAAGCGATCATTTTTATGATCGTTGTCTTAGTGTCGGTGATGCCGATAGGTAGCCAGTAATTTTTTTTTAGGTTAGCCGTCAGGTTTTTATATAGCGTCAGGTACCCCCATATATTACCTAATAATGGTTTTAACCCCCTAATTGCCCCTAGTTAACCCTTTCACCAGTGATCATCATATAAGTGTTACGGGTGACGCTGGTTAGTTAGTTTGCTTTTTATAGTGTCAGGGCACCCGCCGTATATATAACCCAATAAAGGTTTAACCCCCTGATCGCCCGGCGGGTGATATCAATTTGGTTTTAGCGTCAGAGAGGGTCTGCGTCACACCCCAGGCAGCGTCAGGTTAGTGCCAGTAGCGCTAACACCCACGCGTTAAGCATACACCCCCCTTAGTGGTATAGTATCTGAACAGATCAATATCTGATCTGATCAGATCTATACTAGCGTCCCCAGCAGTTTAGAGTTCCCAAAAACACAGTGTTAGCGGGATCAGCCCAGATACCTGCTAGCACCTGCGTTTTGCCCCTCCGTCCAGCCCAGGCCACCCAAGTGCAGTATCGATCGATCACTGTCACTTACAAAACACAACACACATAACTGCAGCGTTCGCAGAGACAGGCCTGATCCCTGCGACTCTAGTGCTGTAGGAGGTGATTTCACCACCACAGTAAAAAAAAAAAGAAGCATATATGCCGAAGCATTGGGGCAGCAGGGGCGGTGGAGCGATTTTGCTCCTAATGCCGCGTACATACGGTCGAAATTCTGACGGAGGCTTGCCCGTGGAAAAGTCTGACCATGTGTACGCGGCATAACTTTTGCGGGAAGATGCCCCCATGCTTCGGCATATATAAATGGTGCATGTATGCCCATCATTAGAAGTGGGTGGATGAAGGGCGGTATTCTAATGGTGGGCATACCCACCGATCAATCTTTTTTTTTCGTTCAGCCAACAGGCTGCATGAAAAAAAAGGATTACAATACATGTCCAACAAGGACCAGCAACGTACTGGTATGTTGCTGGACTTTGAATGTTTATACCAGAATGATGCCTGCGGGTTTAGGTATCATCTTGGTATCATTCTTTTCAGCCAGCGGCCGGCTTTCATGTAAAAGCAATCCTAGTGGCTAATTAGCCTCTGGACTGCTTTTACAAGCAGTGGGAGGGAATGTCCTCCCCCGGATATAAAAAGCGCCATTGGGAAATTGGGAAAGCATTTTATCACACCGATCTTGGTGTGGTCAGATGCTTTGAGGGCAGAGGAAAGATCTAGGGTCCAATAGACCCCAGTTTTTTCAAAAAAGAGTACCTGTCATTACCTATTGCTATCATAGGGGATATTTACATTCCCTGAGATAACAATAAAAATGATAAAAAAAAAATAAAAAATATGGAAGCAACAGTTTAAAAATAAAATAAAAAATCAAAATTAATAATAAAAAAAAAAGCACCCCTGTCCTGCCCTGCTCTTGCCCAATGGCGAATGCAAGCGTCGGTCTGGCGTCATATGTAAACAGCAATTGCACCATGCATGTGAGGTATCACCGCAAAGGTCAGATCGAGGGCAGTAATTTTAGCAGTAGACCTCCTCTGTAAATCTAACGGGGTAGCCTGTAAAGGCTTTTAAAGGCTTTTAAAAATGTATGTAGTTTGTCGCCAATGCGCGTTTGTGCGAAATTTTAAAGCATGTCGTGTTTGGTATCTATGTACTCGGCCTAAGATCATCTTTTTTATTTCATCAAACATTTGGGCAATATAGTGTGTTTTAGTGCATTAAAATTAAAAAAAGTGTATTTTTTCCCCAAAAAATGCGTTTGAAAAATCGCTGCGCAAATACTGTGTAGAAAAAAAAATGCAACACCCACCATTTTATTCTGTAGGGCCTTTGCTTTAAAAATATATATAATGTTTGGGGGTTCAACATAATTTTCTTGCAAAAAAAAATATGTTTTCATGTAAACAAAAAGTGTCAAAAAGGGCTTTGTCTTCAAGTGGTTAGAAGAGTGGATGTAAGCTTCCTAATGTTGTGTATAAAATGCCAGAACAGTTCAAAACCCCCCCAAATGACCCCATTTTGGAAAGTAGACACCCCAAGCTATATACTGAGAGGTATGTCGAGTCCATGGAATATTTTATATGTTGACACAAGTTGCGGAAAAAAGACAATTTTTTTTTTTTTTTGCACAAAGTTGTCACTAAATGATATATTGCTCAAACATGCCATGGGCATATGTGGAATTACACCCCAAAATACATTCTGTTGCTTCTCCTGAGTACGGGGATACCACATGTGTGAGACTTTTTGGGAGCCTAGCCGCGTACGGGACCCCAAAAACCAATCACCGCCTTCAGGCTTTCTAAGGGTGTCAATTTTTGATTTCACTTCTCACTGCCTATCACAGTTTCGGATGCCATGGAATGCCCAGATGGCACAAAACCCCCCCAAATGACCCCATTTTGGAAAGTAGACACCCCAAGCTATTTGCTGAGAGGTATTGTGAGTATTTTGCAGATCTCGCTTTTTGTCACAAAGTTTTGAAAATTGAAAAAAAAAAAGAAAAAAAAAATGTTCTTTCTTAATTTTCAAAAACAAATGAGAGCTGTAAAATACTCACCATGCCTCTCAGCAAACAGCTTGGGGTGTCTACTTTCCAAAATGGGGTCATTTGGGGGGGTTTTGTGCTATTTTGGCATTTTATGGCCTTCGAAACTGTGATAGGTAGTGAGGAGTCAAATCAAAAATTTGTGCCTAGAAATCCTGAAGGCGGTGATTGGTTTTCGGGGTCCCGTACGCGGCTAGGCTCCTAAAAAGTCCCACACATGTGGTATCCCCGTACTCAGGAGAAGCAGCAAAATTTATTTTGGGGTGCAATTCCACATATAACCATGGCATGTGTGAGCAATATATCATTTAGTGACAACTTTTTTTTTTTTTTTGTCATTATTCAATCACTTGGGACAAAAAAAAAATATTCAATGGGCTCAACAGGCCTCTCAGCAATTTCCTTGGGGTGTCTACTTTCTAAAATGGGATCATTTGGGGGGGGGGGGGGGTTGTGCTATTTTGGCATTTTATGGCCTTCAAAACTGTGATAGGTAGTGAGGAGTTAAATCAAAAATTTGCGCCCTTAGAAATCCTGAAGGCGGTGCTTGGTTTCCGGGGTCCCATACGTGGCTAGGCTCCTAAAAAGTCCCACACATGTGGTATCCCCGTACTCAGGAGAAGCAGTAGAATGTATTTTGGGGTGCAATTCCACATATAACCATGGCATGTGTGAGCAATATATCATTTAGTGACAACTTTTTGTAATTTTTTTTTTTTTTTGTCATTATTCAATCACTTGGGACAAAAAAAAAATATTCAATGGGCTCAACATGCCTCTCAGCAATTTCCTTGGGGTGTCTACTTTCTAAAATGGGGTCATTTGGGGGGGTTTTGTACTGCCCTGCTATTTTAGCACCTCAAGAAATGAGATAGGCAGTCATAAATTTAAGGCTGTGTAAATTCCAGAAAATGTACCCTAGTTTGTAAACGCTATAACTTTTGCGCAAACCAATAAATATACGCTTATTGACATTTTTTTTACTAAAGACATGTGGCTGAATACATTTTGGCCTAAATGTATGACTAAAATTGAGTTTATTCGATTTTTCTTATAACAAAAAGTAGAAAATATAATTTTTTTTTCAAAATTTTCGGTCTTTTTCCGTTAATATCGCAAAAAATAAAAATCGCAGAGGCAATCAAATACCATTAAAAGAAACCTCTATTTGTGGGAAGAAAAGGACGCAAATTTCGTTTGGGTACAACATTGCATGTCCGCACAATTTACAGTTAAAGCAGCGCAGTGCAAAATTCTGAATTCACCTCTGGTCCTTTAGCTACCAAATGGTCCGGGGCTTAAGTGGTTAATGTTGAGATGAAATGTATCTTTCTCTGAAATAAATTTTCCTTTGCAACAATGTTGCTTCTAATTAAAATATTTTGTTTTTAAGAATGCTAGAATGTGGAATGTTTTGATAAATGCACTTCTGGAAGAATGATCAAACATCTCCATAGACACACTAAACCTTGTGGACAGCCTTCCCAGCCTTCCCAGAAGCTGTTCTAGCTGCAAAGGGTGGAGATGTTTGATCATTCTTCCAGAAGTGCATTTGTGAGGCCAGGCACTGATGTTGGATGAGAAGGCCTGGCTCGCAGTCTCTGCTCTAATTCAGCCAAAGGGTGTTCTATCGGGTTGAGGTCAGGACTCTGTGCAGGCCAGTCAAGTTTCTCCACCCCAAACTCACTCATCCATGTCTTTATGGACCTTGCTTTGTGCACTGGTGTGCAGTCATGTTGGAACAGGAAGGGGCCATCCCCAAACTGTTCTCACAAAGTAAGTTGGGAGCATGAAATTGTCCAACATGTCTTGGTATGCTGATGCCTTAAGAGTTCCCTTCACTGGAACTAAAGGGGCCAAGCCCAACCCCTGAAAAACCACCCCACACCATAATACCCCTCCACCAAATGATTTGGACCAATACACAAAGCAAGGTCCATAAAGACATGGATGAGTGAGATCGGGGTGGAGGAACTTGACTGGCCTGGACAGAGTCCTGACCTCAACAAAACAGAACACCTTGGGGATGAATTAGAGTAGAGACTGTAGGCCAGGCCTTCTCGTCCAACATCAGTGCCTGACCTCACAAATGCACTTGGAAGAATGGTCAAACATTCCCATAGACACAATCCTAAACCTTGTGGACAGCCTTCCCAGAAGAGTTGAAGCTGTTATAGCTGCAAAGGGTGGGCCAACTCAATATTGAACCCTAGGGACTAAGACTGGGATGCCATTACAGTTCATGTGCGTTTAAAGGCAGGCGTCCCAATACTTAGGCCAATATATTGGGGCTGATTTACAAAACATTTGCGCCATGAGTATCGGCGCATCTGCGTGCGCAATGGCTGTTTTGGTATTTACAAAACATTAGTGCCGGTAGCGCAGCCCTATTTCCCATTTACTATAGTGTTGTCGGCGGACGGGAGGAGGCGCTCAGTGCGCCACTATGGACCTGGCGCACAGCATGTTAAAATCTACATATAAAGAAGCTGGAAGTGAGAATATAATGGGGGTGATGTGCGGTGATGTGAGGAAGTGTAGTGACACCTGCCCAAATAACTGATATGCCCAAAATAGAGTGAGAAAGTAACTTTTTCAAAACCAGCCGGCTGCGCCGGCAAGTACGATTCGAGCTGCGGGAGGTTTTTTTGAGCTCAGCGCTGCAATTTTCCTTATTTTCTTGCGCCAAGACACTGCTCCGGCAAAATCTTAGTAAATGTCAAGTCACATAACTCAATTTGCATAAGTTGAACAGGCGCAGCTCTGAACTTCCCAGTGCGCCAGCAAAATGACATTTCTAAAGGAAAAAAAAGGCATTTAAAAGCACCCGCGGCTATAATGAATTGTCGGCTCCCGGCAATATAGAGAAAAGTAATTGATAACAAAAAAAAAAAAGCGTGGGGGTCCCCCCAAATTCAATTACCAGGCCCTTCAGGTCTGGAATGGATATTAAAGGGAACTCCGCCGCAAATAAAAAAAAAAATGCGTGCGGTTCCCCCAAATATCCATATCAGGCCCTTCAGATCTGGCATGGATTTTAAGGGAAACTCCACCCCAAATAAAAAAAAAAAAATGGCGTGGAGTCCCCCTAAAAATCCACACCAGACCCTTATCCGAGCACGCAACCTGGCAGGCCGCAGGAAAAGAGGGGGGACAAGAGAGCGGCCCCCCTCCCTCCTGAACCATACCAGGCCACATGCCCTCAACATGGGGAGGATGTCCCCATGTTGATGGGGACAAGGGCCTCATCCCCACAACCCTTGCCCGGTGGTTGTGGGGGTCTGTGGGCGGGGGGCTTATCGGAATCTGGAAGACCCCTTTAACAAAGGGGACCCCCTGATCCCGCCCCCCCCTGTGTGAAATGGTAATGGGGTACAAATGTACCCCTACCATTTCACAAAGAAAGTGTAAAAAATGTAAAAAATGACAAGAGTCGGTTTTTGACAATTCCTTTATTAATGTCTTCTCTTTTCTTCCATCTTCTTCTTCCATCTTCTTCTGTTCTCCATTCGGGTTTCTTCCTCCATCTTGTTCTTCATCTTCCTCTTCCTCTTCATCTTTATCTTCATCTTCATCTTCCTTCTTCCTTCTTCCTTCGGTCTTCTCGTCCGCATCTTGTCCGGCTTCTTCTTTCTTCTTCGGCCGCTCCGTTTGAATTGGAGGTTCCCGCTGTGTGACGATTCAGTTCTCCTCTTGGTCCGCTGCCACCCGGTGGCTCCGCCCCCCTCTGACACCATGGGGAAAGTCCCCGTGAAATCCATGTGCGTCAGAGGGGGGCGGGGTCACCGGGTGGCAGCGGACCCAGAGGAGAACTGAAGAACTGAAGCGTCGCACAGCGGTAACCTCCAATTCAAATGGAGCGGCCGGAGGAAGAAGATGGAGAACAAGAAGCCGGAGCAAGATGCGGACGAGAAGACCGAAGGAAGAAGGAAGATGAAGATGAAGATAAAGATGAAGAGGAAGAGGAAGAGGAAGAGGAAGATGAAGAACAAGATGGAGGAAGAAACCCGAATGGAGAAAAGAAGAAGATGGAAGAAGATGGAAGAAAAGAGAAGACATTGATAAAGGAATTGTCAAAAACCGGCTCTTGTCATTTGTAACATTTTTGACACTTTCTTTGTGAAATGGTAGGGGTACATTTGTACCCCATTACCAATTTACACAGGGGGGCGGGATCTGGGGGTCCCCTTTGTTAAAGGGGTCTTCCAGATTCCGATAAGCCCCCCGCCCGCAGACCCCCACAACCACCGGGCAAGGGTTGTGGGGATGAGGCCCTTGTCCCCATCAACATGGGGACATCCTCCCCATGTTGAGGGCATGTGGCCTGGTATGGTCCAGGAGGGGGGGCGCTCTCTCGTCCCCCCCTCTTTTCCTGCGGCCTGCCAGGTTTCATGCTCGGATAAGGGTCTGGTGTGGATTTTTGGGGGTACTCCACGACATTTTTTTTTTAAATTTGGGGTGGAGTTCCCCTTAAAATCCATGCCAGATCTGAAGGGCCTGGTATGGATATTTGGGGGAACCGCACGCATTTTTTTTTAAATTTGCGGCAGAGTTCCCCTTAATATCCATTCCAGACCTGAAGGGCCTGGTAATGGAATTTGGGGGGACCCCCACGCTTTTTTTTTTCCTATCAAAGACTTTCAATGACTTTTATCTGTATTGACGGGAACCAGCAATTCATTACAGCCGCGAGTACTTTTAAATGACTATTATTTTACTGTAGAAATGTAATTTTGCTCTGGAACTGTTATAAACATGGAAAACATGCGCTACTTTACAGGCATACTATAGACACCCCCCGGGTATGATATTTAGGGCCAGTTCACACCGGATGCAGTGCAGTGCGTTTTTTTGATGCATGAAAAACGCAAAGAAAGTTGATCACATTAATGCCAATGGCATAGTTCACACCACTGCAGTCCGTTCCAGTGCGTTTCAGAAAGGAAAAAAAAAATGGTCATGCTGCATTTTTTAGGTACAGAACTGTACTGGAACGCAGTAAAACACATCAAAAACGCAACGGAACGTACCAAAAACGCACTGGAATGCACCGGAACGCACCTAAATGCACCAAAGACGCACTGCAACACACTTGTCCTAAGTGAAAAGAGGGGGAAAAAAACACTGGACTGCATCAAAAACACATCAAAAATGCACTGGAACGT
Organism: Rana muscosa; assembly: GCA_029206835.1. Lineage (NCBI taxonomy): Eukaryota > Metazoa > Chordata > Amphibia > Anura > Ranidae > Rana > Rana muscosa. The sequence continues at coordinate 399,205,187 of CM055122.1, forward strand.
GTCAAAAACGTGCATGCAGAAAAGCACCTGGAACGCATCCAGACTGCATTTCTATGGTGTGAACTAGGGCCAGTTCACACCATAGAAACGCAATCCGGATGTGTTCCAGGTGCTTTTCTGCATGCACGTTTTTGATGCGTTCCAGTGCATTTTGGGTACGTTTTTGATGCAGTCCAGTGCTTTTTTTTCACCCCTCTTTTTTATTAACCATAGATAAGGACAAGTGTGTTCCAGTGCGTTTTTGGTGCATTTAGGTGTGTTCCTGTGCATTCCAGTGCATTTATGATGCGTTTTGCTGCGTTCCAGTACAGTCCAGTGCATGTAAAATGCAGCATGTTCTACTTTTTTTGTGGAACTGGAACGCACTGGAACAAACACTGCCATTTAGAACCATATAACCAACTTTCCATGCATTTTTGATGCATAAAAAACGCAATGGACTGCATGTGGTGTGAAATGGCCCTTAAGCAATTTGGCATATTTAAAGGCACTTCTCCTTGTTTGGTTTTTGGTGTTGTCCAAATTGGTGACATTGATATATGTCCCTTAGGGTGGGACCTGGGCCCCCATTTTATGGCCAATAACTAGAAGATAAGCCAGCCAAGTGGGGACTAGCAAAATTAACAAGTCAGTTCCCATAGACTGCAATGGTATTTGTTGGTGGGGGGGGGGGGTGATTGTCCCATCCCTAATTTTGTAGCATGCTGGATGATGTGCTTAATTTTGGACGGGGGGGGTTATTTTCTGCTAGCTTCATTTGAGTTCTTCTGAGCATGCCCAGCCTGTTAGATTTTTTTGGTGCTTTTTGTGTGTGAACAGCACCTGGACATTTCTGGGCATGCTCAGAGAGTGTTTTTATGGGTTAGTAATTGAAGGACATCCTTAACAGGTGTAGCCACTTTGAAGTTCAGTCTCTACATTGGGTGAACTTGCATTTTGGGTGTTTCATGGACTGTGCATGTGTTTTCAATTGCCTCATTAGCACACAAACCTATGTTATATAAAGCTAGCTGATAGCATTCACTCCCTTGCCCTGAAAAGAGGCAAATGTGTGTGTGTGTGGGGGGGGGCAAAAGTACATTTTGGTGTCCTTATCGAGTTTGTAACACATGTATTTTATTTGTTATGTCTTTGCAAAACTGGTGTTTGTTTTACTTTTGGATTGTATTTTTTGGTGTGGGGGAAATGTTCCCCTGAAATAATTTTGATGTTGTTAATGTGTGTCGTTTGTTCACTTTGATTTAATTGTCTGTGCTGCACTATTTTGCCAAATCTTTCTCAAGTTGTTTTGAGTCTGTAACTGTTTCAAATTGACCCTGTTTTTTATTTTTATTTTTTTATTATTCTTTGTTTTTGTTTTTTTGTTGACCAATAAAATTTGATGCAAAGTTTTGAGGTTTGTTTTGCATTTTCTTTGCAACAAATTTGACAGCTGATTGGCATGTCAAAACAACAGGTGTGATTTGTCTACCCTGGTGCCTTCATGCTAGCATATGCATGTATTGTGTGCTGCCATGGAAAATCACCAGGAAATGAAAAATACAGAGCGGTAAGTATTCAATTTTCCTTTTTACTGCAGTGGTTCTCAGCCTCAGTCCTCAAGTACCCCCAACAGGACATGTTTTGTGAATTTATCTTATGGAGAATTGCTGTCCAAAATACCAAACCATTGACTGTGATTTAAAGCACATGTGCAAGATGAAGGCAAACCTGCAAACATGGCCTGTTGGGGGTACTTGAGAAGCACTGATTTAGAGCACTGCACTTAAAAATAGCTCAAGGCAATACAATTCTAATTGTGGGCATTTTGAGGGAAACAAAGTAAGTGTTAGAACCCCTGCTTGTGTTTTTTTTGTTTTTTTTAAGGTTGGGCTTTGTGTCCCCTTTTAGTAAAATTGGCTTCTCTGCCTATCACACAGCTAAACAGGAAGTGAAGGTAAAACCCTACCAATGTCTTTTCTTGGGGACACACAGATCAATCTAACTAGTGTCCCCATTAAGCAAATTGCACTCTAGGACTTTGTTGTGTACCCACAAATCATTGGGTAGTTTGGGGTTTAGTAAAGACAAATCCACTCTGCAGTAAAAGTGTAGCTGCTGAAAATCTGAGGGATCACTGGTGATTGTAACATCCAATCATGTAAAAGCAAAGATGGTGTTTTTTTGGTTTGCTTGCATGTCCCCCTCGGATATCCAGCAAGTGCACTTGTAGTGCAAAGTAGATTTGCCTTTATTAAATAAACCCCAAAGTCCAAAACAAAATATAATTTGGGGTGTAAACAGCAAAATGCTGGAGTGCAATGTACATAATGGGGAAAGTATTTAGATTGACCTGTGTGTCCCCAAGGAAAGACAGTGGTAGGGATTTACCCTCACTTCCTGTGTGGCTATGTGACAGGAAGTGAATTATTTGGAAGGATAAAGTGGCCAAATTTGGGAATTGTCTTCACCCTATCAGGGGTGCAGACATCCCCAAAAACTGTCTAGACTTGTAATCCCTCTGCACTCTATCCCCAAACAAAAATAAGAAAGGATTAATTTAGTTTAACTTTGCAAAGACACATTCCTAAGTTGAATTGTGATGCATGTCAATGGCCCATTTAGACCCTCTTTAATCACTTGAGATCAGCGCTATAACTGATTGACGGCCACAGCATGGTCCTCAATTGCCGGGAGTCCGTCAATAAACGTCCTCCCCTGTGGTCACCGAGTCACTGAGACTCGGGTGATGACAGATCCAAGTAAGGGGTTGATACCTGCCCTTTACCATGTGATCAGCAGTCAGCCAATGACAGCTGATCACGTGATGTAAACAAAAGCTGGGTAATGTCTTTTGTTTTCTCCTTGTGCTGACAGCGTGAGCAAATAAAAAGGCAATCACCGGCTTATGTGCAAGGGACATCGGGCCCGAAGAGGAAGAGGCAATTCTGCGTCATCTGTGACAATCAGTAGCCCCTGCCAGTGCCACCTATCAATGCCCACCACTGCTGCCAATCAGTGCCACCTAGCAGTGCTGCCTATCAGTGCCCATCACTGCCAACTATCATTGCCACCTATCAGTGCCACTTCTCAATGCCCACCAGTGCCAACTAGCAATGCCACCTCTCAGTGCTCACCCTTGCCACCTGATCGGTGCCCATCAGTGCAGCCCATCAGTGCAGTCTCATCAGTGTAAATCAATGAAGGAGAAAAATGACCTTTTTTCAAAATTTTCTAAATATTAACCACTTTCCTACCGCCCACCGTCAAATGACGTCCTTGGCTTTGTGCGGTGACATCTGAATGATGCCTGCAGTTGCAGGCATCATTCAGATATCATTCTTTTCAGCCGGCGATTCTGTTCACGATAAAAATGATCATAGCGGCAGTTCCGCCGCTTGATCGTTCTTATAGGCAGCGGGAGGGGACGTACCCCCCCTCCCGCCGCCATCCGGTGCTTCTCCGGGCTCTCCCATACCATCTTGGGCTCAGAGAACGATTTGGCCGGCGCCGGATGGGAAGCATAGAGATAACTGGTGACCAGATGGTCACCAGTCATCTCTATGACCGTCGGAGGCCCGGGCGCGACGTTATGACTTCACGCCGGGTACCCATATGTAAACCAAGCCGTGATCTCGGCTGTCAGCATGAGATTGGTGAATTTTTTTGACCGATCTCAGGCTTTCCAGCCTGGAGGAGAGATGTGGGGTCTTATTGACCCTGCATCTCTCCATAAAGAGGACCTGTCACAATAGATTCCTATTACAAGGGATGTTTACATTCCTTGTAATAGGAATAAAAGTGATCCAAAAAACAAAAAAGTTAAAAAAAGATTAAGAAATACAAAAAACTAAAAAACTAAAAAAATTAATCCAAAAAAATAAAAAACGCCCATGTCCCCGGTAGCTCGCGCTCAGAAGCGAACACACACGTAAGTCCCGCCCACATATGTAAAGGCCATTCAAACCACACATGTGAGGTATTGCTGCGTGCGTTAGAACGAGTGCAACAATTCTAGCACTAGACCTCCTCTGTAATGCCAAAATGGTAACGTGTAAAAAAAATTAAAGCATCGCCTAGGGAGATTTTTAAGTACTGAAGTTTGGTGTCATTCCATGAGTGTGCGCAATTTTAAAGCGTGACATGTTAGGTATCTATTTACTCATCATAACAACATCTTTCACATTATCCCCAAAAATTGGGCTAACTTTACTGTTTTGTAATTTTTTTACATTCATGAAACCATTTTTTCACTTAAAAAAAGGCTTTCGAAAATTTATTGCGCAAATACCAAGCGAGATAAAAATTTGCAATGACCGCCATCTTATTCCCTAGGGTGTCTGCTAAAAAAAACATATATAATGTTTGGGGTTTTGAAGTCATTTTATAGCCATAAATGTATGATTTTTACATGAAGGAGAGAAGTGCCAGAATAGGCCCAGTGCTGAAGTGGTTAAAATATCCATTTTTTTTTTAACTCCGTCTTTTGTATTTATAGAAAACAAAAAAACGCAGAGGTGATCAAATAGCACCAAAAGAAAGCTCTATTTGTGTGCCAAAAAATAATACATTTTCATTGGGTTACAGTGTTGTATGAGCGCGCAATTGTCATTCAAAGTGCATCAGCGCTGAAATGTGAAAATTGGTCTGGGCAGGAAGGGGGTTTAAGTGGCCAGTGCGCAAGTGGTTAATATAAGGCTACATGCACACGGACGTTTTTCAAGCCGCTTGTTTGAGCGTTTTTTGCAGCTTAAAAACGTCTCTCCATGTTAGCCTATGGCCTCATGGCCACCATGGCGTTTTTTAGCTGTAAATGGCATAGGTGTTTTTAGGCCCCATGTACACGGGACGCTGGTGAAAAAGTGTTCAGAACTAAGTTTGAAAGCGGCGTTTAGAAAGGCACGCTTTGTGGCATTTGCATGCCGCGTTTTACCATATTTGCGTCTATATGCGTTTAGTTAAGGAAACATGATAAGGAGCCGCCCTAAGCTCCAAAAACAGTATTGTTAACAATTTCAGCTATTTTTTGAGACCAGAGTGAGTATCAGCAGCTGAGAGAGCAGCAGTGTAGTTGTATTTAGCGTGTCACTTGCCACGTCACTTGCCCCAAGTTGCGGATTGTCCACTTGCCACGTCAGCTGCCCCAAGTTGTGGATTGTCCACTTGCCACGTCAGCTGACCCAAGTTGTGGATTGTCCACTTGCCACGTCACCTGCCCCAAGTTGTGGATTGTCCACAATGCAATGGAAGCAATTGCATTATTTTTTTGACATACCGGTATATATATATATTTTTAATGGTTTTTCCTCATTTGCCTTAATTTTTGAGTTTATCAATGTAAAAAAAGAGGTCACCTTTAAAAACGCTTCTAAACTAAAATGCGTCTAAACGCCAGTACCGCGTCTGAAACGTGGAAATCTTTGGCGTCTGAAGGCATTTTTATGCCCCGTACACACGATCGTTTTTCATGCCGTTAAAACTGCCATTTTAAAAAATGGCCCTGAAAAATGATCGTGTGTATGCTCCAGAGCATTTTTAACGACGTGAAAAACGGCCATTAAAAATTCCGGACATGCTCTCTTTTTTCACGTCGTTTTTCATGTCGTTTTTTTTAACGACGTGAAAAACGATAGTGTGTATGCTTTAACGACGTGAAAAAAAACACGCATACTCAGAATCAAGTATGAGACGGGAGCGCTCGTTCTGGTAAAACTAGCGTTCGTAATGGAGATAGCACATTCATTACACAGTAACGGACTGAAAAGCGCGAATCGTCGCTCAACAAACTTTACTAACATGAAGGGTGGCGCCATTCGAACGGAACTTCCCCTTTATAGTGCCGTCGTACGTGTTGAACGTCACTGCGCTTTGCTTGATCGTTTTTTTTAATGATGGTGTGTACGCAAGGCAGGCTTGAGAGGAAACATGAAAAAAAACAAGGAGAAAAACGTCGGTTTAAAAAATGACATTAAAAACGATTGTGTGTACGGGGCATTAGGCTTTGTGAAAGACGAGTTTAAACGCAACTGCAGATTTTTTTTTCCAGGTTTTGGATGTAATAGAATTCAATGGACCCGCATCCAAAATGCAAGTACCGCGAATTTGCGGCAATTTTTTTTTAACCTGATTATAGCTGGTTGTTAAAGGAAATGTAAAAAAAATAAACATTGCCGGCTCTAAAAAAAAAAAAAAAAAGGGAAAAAAAACCAGCGTGGGGTCCTCCCCCAGGTCCATACCAGGCCCTTGGGTCTAGTATGGATTCAAAGGGGACCCCCCCACCAAAATGAAAAAAAAATGGCGTGGGGGTTCCCCCCAAAATCCATACCAGGCCCTTCAGGTCTGGTATGGATTTTAAGGGGAACCCCGCCAAATTTTAAAAAAATAGCGTGGGGGTCCCCTAAAAATCCACACCAGACCCTTTATCCGAGCACGCAACCTGGCAGGCCATTCACCTGCCATTCACCTGGTGGCAAAAAAAAGTTAATAAAAAACACAACACAGGTTTTTAAAGTAATTTATTAAGCAGCTCCGGGGGTCTTCCTGCCGGGCGCCCCGCTATCTTCTTCCAGCTCTTTTGCTAGCGGGGTCCCGGGCTTCCTCGTCGTCTTCTTCCGACTTTGGGGGTCTTCCTGCCGAGCGCCCCGCTATCTTCTTCCAGCTCTTTTGCTAGCGGGGTCCCGGGCTTCCTCGTCATCTTCGGGGGTCTTTCAGCCGGGCTCCCCGCTTTCTTCTTCCAGCTCTTTTGCTAGCGGGGTCCCAGGCTTCATTGTCGTCTTCTTCCGACTTCGGGGGTCTCTTGTTCTGTTCTCCGGTGTCGTCTCCGCGCTCTCCGGTGCCTTCTCCACGATCTCCGGTTCTTTCTGCCTTCTGCCGGGCGCCCCCCAACTTCTTCCAGCTCTTTTGCTAGCCGGGTCCCGGGCTTCATCGTCGCCTTCTTCCCTCTTCTCTTCGCCCGATGTTGCCTCGTCGCTGTCCGCCGTTACAATGCTCTGGCCGCGGAGCGCGCCCACTTATAATGGCATGGGCGTGGTCACCGGGTGATGCCACCACTGACCCCGCCCCCGAAGCACGTCACAGTCCCATCATTCCTCGGGACTGTGACATCATACGGGGGTGGGGTCAGCGGTGGCATCACCCGGTGACCACGCCCATGTCAATATAAGTGGGCGCTCTCCACTGCCAGAGCATTGTAGAGACGGACAGCGACGAGGCAACATCGGGCGAAGAGAAGAGGGAAGAAGGCGACGATGAAGCCCGGGACCCCGCTAGCAAAAGAGCTGGAAGAAGATAGCGGGGCGCCGGGCAGAAAGACACCCGAAGACGACGAGGAAGCCCGGGACCCCGCTAGCAAAAGAGCTGGAAGAAGATAGCGGGGCGCCCGGCAGGAAGACCCCCGGAGCTGCCTAATAAATTACTTTAAAAACCTGTGTTGTGTTTTTTATTGACTTTTTTTCCACCAGGTGAATGGGTAGGGGTACGATGTACCCCATACTCATTCACATAGGGTGGGGGGGCTGGTATCTGGGGGCCCCCTTATTAAAGGGGGCTCCCAGATTCCAAAAAGCCCGCCGCCCGCAGACCCCGACAACCAACGGCCAGGGTTGTCGGGAAGAGACCCTTGTCCCCATCAACATGGGGGCAGGGTGCTTTGGGGTGGGGGGGCCGCAGGTCGCCCCCCTGCCCCAAAGCACCCACCCCCCATGTTGAGGGCATGCGGCCTGGTACAGCTTAGGAGGGAGGGGGGCCGCTCTCATCCCCCCTCTTCCCCTGCGGCCTGCCAGGTTGCGTGTGCGGATAATGGTCTGGTATGGATTTTGGGGGGGACCCCACGCCGTTTTTTTGGCTTAGGGGGTTCCCCTTAAAATCCATACCAGACCTAAGGTCCTGGTATGCTCCTGAAGGGGAACATATGCCGTTTTTTTCATTAAAATTCGGCGTGGTGTACCCCTTCATGATTCATACCAAACACGGGACAGCGAGGCTGCCGAGAACCAGCGCGATGCCATCGCGCTGGAGATACTCTCGGCCAGCTAGTCGCCTCTAGGACACGACTTGAGCGGCTGCCTCGCAAAGTCGCGCTGTCCCTGTGTCAGCCGTCAGGCGAGTTGCCCCGCGAGTCGGATCCGCTTCATCCGACTTCCCGGGCGACCTCTATTCAAATCAATGGGCTCCCATAGGGAACCATTCATTTTCAATAGAGCGCCGCTGACATTTGTATTTACTATAACAGTGCGCCGCTGGTTCCTGCACCAAGTGAAGGAGTTATCCAGCGCACCAATTAACGTTAGAACCAGCGATTTGGACTTTAGATTGGAAGCTCATTGGAGCCAGGGACTGATGTCAATGTTTGTTAGCACTAATCATGCCCAGGGACTTGGACATTTAAAATTGTAAGGTTTACACTGCACAGGTACATATGCTTAGAAAACTGTTGCTTTGTTTATGTGCATGCAAATGGACTTGGATCTTTGGCCTGTAGTTGGAGATTTGATGCACATAGCCAAGGGCTAACACAGTTGCAAATAGTATTATGTGTTCCTGTCCATCAGGTGAAATGACTTTAGATATACACGAAGGGACAGATTGAAAGATACTGGTGGGAATGTACATCTATTGGGCGTGTACTTCTGTTGGGCGTGTATCAGTTTGCTAACAATACAACCTCTCTTATATAAAGGCCTGCAGTATTGGGGATCGTTTGGTCTGAGAAGGCCAGGTTTTTTGCTGTGATTTGTGGGGGGAGAAGGAATGATATTGTGCAGATTGACAAACCCCCCAACTAGTGTTATTTGCTGAAATTCTTGTGCATTTTTTCAATCAAAAATTGTGTGTATATTGTTCCTGTCTGACCATGCAAAATCGTTTGGAAGCATCTGCTGATCTTCTACTCTTGGATCTCATTGCTTAATCATTTACACAGAAATGCAGATTCCAGCAGAACATGGTCACCAATGTATCTATATGTGGATTGTGGGGTGGGGGTGGGTGTTTTGAACATGTGTCTTTTTTAATATTATGTTGGAATGCTTTGTAAGAATAATGACTTAAGTATGTTTCTATAATCTTACAGATAAAAATGTGATGTGTTGCCCGTTATACACTAAAAGTAAAGCTGTGTGCACTATAAGGTTTTGACAAATTTTTAGATTGTAAGCTCCTATGAGCAGGGCTATTAAAATCCAATTGCTAAATGTAGTACCATGTATCCTGTCCAATTTTTTTTGAAGCTAGTAAATGAATGTGCATAATTTTGTTTCTGCTGGCAAAATAAAAGTACATTATTGAGCTTTGGTGTGTGTGTGTGTTTTTTTTTTTTTGGGTGGTTTTGGCAAAGTGCAATATCTTTTATTTTATTTCTATATGCATTTGTGCACCAAAAAACAAATATCTTCACCCTGGTTCACATTGATGCTACTTTGAAATTGTGCTACTTCACTTGAGCTAGCGCGATTTTAGGTACTACTTGATAGACGCCTGTGTGGCTTCATACACAAATGTATATTGAAGTCACACCTGAAATCGGCAAAAGTAGTGAAGAAACTACTTTTGCAAATCGGTGCGGTGCCACAAAATTGGGGTTGCATCGATTGGAACAGTGCCATTGCCACCAATAGTCATACGATTTGATTTCTGAAATTGCATGACAAATCGCCCCAATGTAAACCTAGGCTTCAGCACACCTGCAAGTTAATGATGAAGGAGGAAACTTTATATATAACAGCTGTGGAGAGTTGCAGGTAATAATTTCAGCTGGTGGATAGGCAGTGTTGTGTGAGTCAGCTCTGGTTCACATTGGTGCGATTTGACATGTCAAATCGGTGGCAATTGCACTGTTCTAATTTGTGCGATTTGTATTGATATCAGTGCAGAAACCTGCACAGATTTCTCTGATGTCCCCCCCCCCCCTTCCGTGCAGTCGGGACTGACATGCAGGACTGAAATCGTATGAGTTCAGCTGAACGATTTCCTCCTGCTGTCAGTGTGAAGCAGGGCTCAAACTGGGCATTTTGCCTTTGTAATTCACCTGCTGCTATGCCAGAGACACCATTTCTTATCAAACTCCCTTAAGTTTACCTTCACATATCATTATATGTAAAAATACATGTGATTGAGATCAAATATTCGCAGCTGCAATCAACAGAGCGTGGTTTCACCTCCTGACCCGGAAATGAGTCATTGTAATCACCCAGAAGTTCCTGTGCTGGTCAGGATCTCCATCTAGGTGGACATGGCGAGCTCCCTCTTTAGCATAGAGGAGATGCTGCTGATTTGCCGGGTAAGTGTAGGATATGTACTTGTGCTTACTCAAGGTAGGGGTGTATTTGGTATGGGTGGGCTTCATTGATTTGTTTGGCATCACCACACATTTAGTTCTGGCCCATGTGCACACATCACTACTTCCTGCATTTGTTCTGCTGATTTAAATCAGAAAGGACTATGCAAGTATAAATGAGAGCTCCTTTCTATTAAAATATATATGACTTGATTCACAGTTGGGCGACTTTTCATGATTCTCAATAATAACCATTCATATCTGTGCTACTTTAAGTCAGACCAACTTCAAAGTAGTCCCTGTACTACTTTGGTGTGACTTTCAGGCTCGGTTTCCACTAGTGCGACTTGTCACGCGACTTGGGACTGCAAAGCCGATTGACATGTCATACCCCATGATTTGCAATGAGTATGGTTCATATCTGTGCGACTTTAAAGTAGTCCCTGCACTACTTTGGTCCCACTTTGATACGACTTGAGGTCCATAGACCTCAAGAATATACAGGCATTGCTCCAAGTCGCATCATAATCGCGGCAAAAAATCGCGGCAAAATCATGCCAATTTAGGGTTGCAATAGTGGAAACAGAGCCTCATGTGACTTGAGGTACATAGGGTGCAATATTACACAGGCATTCCCAGAAGTTGGGGCCAAGTTGCAGCGGCAAAGTGGCAGCAAATTCGTGTGACTTTCAGGTCGCAGCAGTGTGAAAGAGATTCAAGGATATTTTTGAATTTGGCCCTATTGTCACTTGTGCATCCTGAAAGTGGGGCAAATTCGTCCCTGCACTACCTTGGTTTGACTTTGATGCGATTTGAGGTCCATACACCACAAGATTACACAGACATTGCTTCAAGTCATGGCAAAGCTGTGCAATTTTAAGGTCGCACAAGTGCAAATGGAGCTTTATTCAGTATGTGACTTTTCATGCAGCTTTGGACCTCAGAGTCACATTAAAAGTTACCCCCCATGAGTTCCATTCATATCTATGCAACTTCACCCATGTTCACATAGCTCTGAATTGACATGTCAAATTACAGGCCAAATCGGCGCCTATTGACGGCAATAGAACTGTCCAAATTGGTGCGACACCACACAGATTCCCAAATGTATTTCCTACACTACTTTGGGCGACTTCAGGAGGCGATTTCTTACCTCCCAACTTTTTGAGATGGGTATAAGGGACACCTATTAGCAAAAGTATGTAGGCATAGGACACACCTCCTAAAATACCTTCTTAAAGGAGAATTATTCCACAAAAAAAGGATTAGTTAAACCCCCAAGTGCTTTTTTTTTTAACAATAATATCCCTTTAGATTTGTTTGTAAATTCCCAAAGCCAAGCAATTTAGAAATTAGATAAAAGGTTTAGCGCTGGAAAACCCTTTTTGAAAGATAAAAATGGCATTTTATATAAAACTATACAGATCAGAATAAAATGAGGGACAAATGAGGAGGAAAGAGGGACAGAGGGACTTTGTTCCAAATCAGGGACAGTTGAGACCTATGTGATTTCACTAGACATCTGTGCAGGAAAGTGCACTGATGTCTCTGAAATCGCTCACAAAGTCGGGCTGAGGCCCCTTTCACACTTGAGTGACTTTTCCTGTGACTTTGGTCATCAGAGTTGCATGACAAGTCATACCCCATGATTTTCAATGTGTACCATTTATATCTGTGCAACTTCAAGTCACACCGACTTCAAAGTAGTCCCTGTACTACTTTGGTCCGACTTTGATACGAGTTGAGGTTCATAGACCTTAAGTTTACAGGCATTCCCTGGAATCGCAGAAAAATTGCAGATGGAAATTTGTGTGCCTTTCCCTGCGACTCCTGCGTCCATAGACCTCAAGATTACACAGGCATTGCTTAAAGTCGCATCAAAATCACACAACGTTCAGGTCGCACAAGTGTGAAAGGGGCCTAAGTCACTGTGCTGAGTACTATTATACCTAGAATATAAAGTAGTCCCACCATCAAACACTCAGCAGCATATGCTGAAAAGAGGCGAATGCCTATTAGCCAATGCCACATCAGCATGAGCATGGTTGTTACTATAATTTTAAAGTGGTTGTAAATCCACTTAGACAACTTGCACCTACAGGTAAGCCTAGATTAAGGCTTACCTGTAGGTGCAAGAAATATCTCCTTAACCTACACGGTTAAGGAGATATTTGCTTTTAAAACAGCACCGATGACGTCACACGCATGCGCACTAGCGGGCCGGCATCATTGCCGGTTTTCTGAATGGGATCTTGCCCGCCCCAGCGCGCATGCGTGTGACGTCATCGCCGCTCTGGCCAATCACAGCGCCGGAGCGGCGTTTACTTCCTCTTTAATGCCTGAAATGCAAAACATTATTGTATAGAATTAAACATTAGTAAATGTATTTTCTCTGTAGGTATGTGCTCAGCTCTGTAGCATAGTGGTATTTCCTGCTGCCCTCAAAAGTTTAAGCCATGAATTCAAATCCTACTGACGGCAGCACCTCCTGAATGTGTGCATTTTACTCAGCAGTAGTGATGAGCCGAACACCCCCGGGTTCGGTTCGCACCAGAACCCGCGAACAGACCGAAAGTTCGTACGAACATTAGAACCCTATTAAATACAATGGATGCGAACGTTTGAATTCTAAAGTGCTAATTATAACAACTATTATGCATGTTATTGTCCTAAAAAGGGTTTGGGAACCCGGGTTGTGCACCAGGGGACATGTATCAATGCAAAAAGAAGTTTTAAAAACGGTCGTTTTTCGGGAGCAGTCATTTTAATGATGCATAAAGTGAAAAAAAAAAGTCAAATATTCCTTTAAATATCGTACCTGGGGGGTGTCTAAAGTATGCCTGTGAAGTGCCACGTGTTTCCCGTGTTTAGAACTGTCCCTGCACAAAATGACACTTCTAAAGGAAAAAAAAAACATTTAAAACTGCTTGCGGCTTTAATGTAATGTCTGGTCCCGGTAATATGGATGAAAATCTTTAAGAAAAATGGCATAGCTACCCCATGACCCCCCCCCCCCCCTACCCCAGCCCATTACCAGCCCCTTTGGGTCTTGTATGGATATTAAGGGGAACCCCGCACATAAAATAAAAAAGGCCCTATATACTCTGAACAGCCGTATACAGGCGGTGCATACAAGACAGGGACTGTAGGTTTGTTCTTATGTAGAATGTGTTTGTAATTTTGAACAGGTACATTGTTTAAGTGTAGCTCCAGCCCAAAAATCTATTTTTAAACTTTTTGGAAAACATAGGTAAGGGTTATCACCCCTGTAACATTTGTTTTGCTGTCTGTGCCCCTGTTCAGAACATTTCACCTCACTTTCCGTCCCAATGACAACTGTTTTTGAAATGTGGTGTTTTTCTTGAAACAAGGATTGCTGATAAAGCATCAGTACAGAGGAGACACCTTTCTCCCATATTAATTCTTACAGGAGAGAATTTTCCTTCCAAGGGGTAGATTTCCTCTCACTTCCTGTTGTCTTCTTGCGTTTGCAAGTAGGAGTCGTTTGTAAGTTGGATGTTTGAAAGTAGGGACCTGCCGTATATACTCTGCAGAAATAGGCCCCTTAGTTGTTGGTGTTGGCACAACACTGTAAGCACTCACAGTTACTCTTGGTTGGTGCTGGAACGCCCTGCTGTCAACTATTATATCAGGAATTTTAATTACATATAATTGTTGAACAGTGGTAGTAAAAATTGGGCCTTTGATGGTGGTGCTGGTGCCACAACACTGTAAGCCCTGACAGTTACTCTTGGTGGGTGCAGCAATGGGCCCTGCTGTGAATTATTAGATCAAGAATTGTAATTACATGCCCCTTTTGAACAGGGGCTGAAAAATTGGGCCTTTCGTGGTGGTGGTGGCGTTGCCACAACACTGTAAGCCCTCAGAGTTACTCTTGGTGGGTGCAGGAATGGGCCCTGCTGTGAATTATTAGATCAAGAATTGTAATTACATGCCCCTTTTGAACAGGGGCTGAAAAATTGGGCCTTTCGTGGTGGTGGTGGTGGTGGCATTGCCACAACACTGTAAGCCCTCAGAGTTACTCTTGGTGGGTGCAGCAATGGGCCCTGCTGTGAATTATTAGATCAAGAATTGTAATTACATGCCCCTGTTGAACAGGGGCTGAAAAATTGGGCCTTAGGCACTGGTGGCACAACACTACAACCCCTCACAGATACTGTACTTGGAGCACAGCAATGAGCCCTGTTGCAAAGTATTGCTTCAAAAATTGTAATGACACGCCCCTGTTAAACAGGGGCTGAAAAATTGGGCCTTAGGCACTGGTGCCACAACACTCCAACCCCTCACAGATACTGTACTTGGAGCACAGCAATGAGCCCTATGGCAAATTATTGCTAAAAAAATTGTAATTACACGCCCCTGTAAAACAGGGGCTGAAAAATTGGGCCTTAGCCACTGGTGGCGGCACCCATAAACAAAAATGATCTTCCAAGCTATCATCATCAATCGTATCATTGAGGACTCGGAGGAGGAGGATAGCCAGTCAACATAACAGCACAGGCACTCAGCATCAGCATCAGTCTTGAAGGGATGTGACATGTTAAAATCAATTAGTCTGTTATATCAGCATCAGGTGTGTGGTAGCTGGTGGTGATCCAAGACTGGTTCATCTTGATGAAAGTCAGTCGATCAACCGAGTCGGTGGACAGGCGCACCCTGTGATCCGTGACAAATCCTCCAGCAGCACTGAATGTGCGTTCCGAAAGAACGCTGGATGCAGGACAGGCCAGTAGCTCAATTGCATACTGTGCAAGCTCTGGCCAGTGATCCATCCTCAAGACCCAGTAAGCCAGAGGATTTTCGGTGGGGAAGGTGTCCAAGTCTGACCTTGCCCCTAGATATTCCTGCACCATGTTTATCAGACGCTGGCGATGGTTGCTGGAACCGATCATACTTTGGGGCTGCGGACTAAAGAATTGTCTGAACGCATCGGTCAGACGGCCACCTTCCCCACCGCTCCTTCTTTGACTGGCCGAAGCCTCAGCAACTCGTTGTCCAGGACCAGGAGTTTGTAACCTCCCAGTTTTTGGGAACGCGTTGCACAGACCTTTCTGCAAGGCCTCCCGGAGTTGTCTCATCCTCTGCTCCCTCTGCGACGGTAACATAAGGTCCGCAACCTTACCCTTGTACCGTGGATCAAGGAGAGTGGCCAGCCAGTAATGGTCCCTCTCCTTGATCCGAAGAATACGAGGATCCTTCCGCAGACTTTGCAGGATCAGGGAGGCCATGCAGCGTAGGTTTGCTGAGGCATTCGCTCCGGAGTCCTCTGGGTCACTAAGGACGACATGATCCGCAGCCACCTCCTCCCAGCCACGTACAAGTCCACTGGTTTCTTGGGACTGTAAATCATCCCTAAAAGACTGCTGCTGATGATGCTGAGTGCCAGCCTCCACCTCCATGCTGACACAATCCTCCTCCTCCTCCTCCTCCTCCTCCTCTTCCTGTGCGATGGGTGGGACAGAAGGAACACTGTCTGGGTAAAGGGGGCCTTGAGAGGCAAGGAAGTCCTCCTCTTCCTGCCTCTGTTCTGCCTCAAGTGCCCTGTCCATTATTCCACGCAGCGTGTGCTCCAACAGGTGGACAAGAGGTACAGTGTCACTGATGCATGCACTGTCACTGCTCACCATCCTCGTGGCCTCCTCAAATGGTGCCAGGACAGTGCATGCATCCCTGATCATGCCCCACTGGCGTGGAGAAAAAAACCAAGCTCCCCTGACCCTGTCCTGGTGCCGTAGTCGCACAGGTACTCATTGATGGCCCTCTGCTGCGTGTGCAGCCGCTGCAGCATGGCCAACGTTGAGTTCCACCTGGTGGGCATGTCACATATAAGGCGGTTCTTGGGCAGGTTCAACTCCTTTTGCAGCTCAGCCAGGCGAGCACTGGCATTATAAGATCTGCGGAAATGCACACAGACTTTCCTGGCCTGCCTCAGGACATCCTGTAAGCCCGGGTACCTGCCCAAGAACCGCTGCACCACCAGGTTAAGGACGTGAGCCACACAGGGCACATGGGTCAGTTGTCCCTGTCGGAGGGCGGAGAGGAGGTTGGTGCCATTGTCGCAAACCACCATTCCTGGCTTAAGCTGGCGTGGCGTCAACCACCTCTCGGCCTGGCCCTGCAGAGCAGACAGGACCTCTGCCCCAGTGTGGCTTCTGTCCCCCAAACACACCAGCGCAAGCACGGCATGGCATCTTTTTGCCTGCGTACTTGCGTAGCCCCTTGAACGGCTACGGAGCACCGCTGGTTCAGAGGACAAACCACAGGAAGAGGCCATGGAGGAAGAAGAAGAGGAGGGGGTGGAGGATAGAGGTGTGTCACAACCAGTAGTAGCATTTTGGAGGCGTGGCGGTGGAACAACCTCCAACACTACTGCACCTTGTCCTGCATCCTTCCCAGCTGCCAAAAGAGTGACCCAATGGGCCGTGAAAGAAAGGTAACGTCCCTGTCCATGCCTGCTGGACCATGAGTCAGCGGTAATATGCACCTTACCGCTGACCGCCCTGTCCAGCGAGGCCAAGACATTGCCTTCCACATGCCGGTAGAGAGCCGGAATAGCCTTCCGTGAGAAAAAGTGGCGTTTGGGAACCTGCCACTGAGGAACCGCACATTGCACAAACTCACGGAAGGGGGCCGAGTCTACCAACTGAAAAGGCAGCAGTTGAAGCGCTAGCAATTTAGCCAAGCTAGCATTCAACCGCTGGGCATGTGGATGGCTGGGAGTGAACTTCTTTCGACGGTCCAGCAGCTGGGGCAGGGAAATTTGCCTGCTAGAATCGGACGTCGGTGTACTGCTAGCAGAGTGGCCGCAAGTACTTGGCTGTGACACACCTAATTCTACACCTTCATTCCTCTCAGTGCATGTTTCAGAGAGGACTGAAGTTATAGTGGGGTTGGAGATCCCAGCTGATGCGGTGCAAGGAGAGGTCCGCTTTGTTCTTTGGTGTGGGTCTTTGAGGTAGGCTTGCCAACGAGCTGCATGGCAGGTCAACATATGTCTGGTCAGGCATGTGGTACCCAAGCGGCTGATGTTTTGGCCACGCGATATACGCTTGAGACATATGTTGCAAACAGCAGCTGTGCGATCTGATGCACTAGCCTCAAAAAAGGCCCACACCAAGGAACTTTTTGAATGACGGGCAGAGGCTGCGCCCTGCACAGGCGGAGCTCTGCGGTGTGATTCTGTCGGTGTACTGCCCTTACGCTGGCCACCAAAGGGCATCCTGCCTCGTTGGAGATGTGCCTCCTCCTCCTCCTCCTCTCTCCTATTAGGCACCCACGTGGAGTCAGTGACCTCATCATCCCCTCCCTCCTCATCACTGGAGCCAATCTGGCAGTATGCTGCAGCTGCTGGAACATGACTGCCAGATTGGTGTCCTTCTTGAGCATCCCCTCTGTCTGCTCTCACGCTACTGCCTTCCTGTAGCTGGGTTTCATCATCAGACCCTTCGAAACGCTGGGCATCCTCCTGGAGCATGTACCCAACACTGTGCTCAAACAGTTCGGGGGACTCCTCAGGAGGAGGACATGGTGGGTCTAGGGAAGGAGTGACTGATGATGAGTCTGACATTGATACCAGGGAAGAGGACGCTTTGGCAGCTGCTTTGCCAGTACCCTGAGCCTGGGTGAGAGAGGATGAGGAGGAGGAGGAGGGCTTGGTCATCCTCTCTACCAAGTCTTCGGCATGATGTGGCTCAACATGTCCAGCTGCCGAAAAGAAGGACAAGCGTGTCCCATGGCCATGTGCTGATGACAATGCACCGCGTCCACGACCAGCACTGTTGCCCCCAGACACAGAGCCTGCTTGCCCTCTTTTATTGCCTCCTGACTGTCTGCCTCTCCTTGTTTGCCTTCCAGACATTCTAATAGATGGCCTGCAGGGAGATGGGAAAAAAGCAATAAGGGCTACCTTCAGGTGTCCTTCTCTGTCCCTTTACTTAAGGATTTCTAAATATGGTTGAGGATGATTGCTTTTGCACAGAATAGCACAACGACAATTTCCCTGACTGTCCAAAAAACAAGGATTTCAAAGATGGTTGATGAGGAATGCTTTAGCACACTATGGCACAAGGAGAATTTCCCTCACTGTCCTTCCCTGTCCCTAGAAACAAGGATTATCACAGTGAAAGAAACTGACACTCTTCCTACCTATAGTTTTCTGTCCCTAGAAAAAATGTTTTTTTAAAGCACACTATAGCACAAGGAGAATTTCCCTCACTGTCCTTCCCTGTCCCTAGAAACAAGGATTATCACAGTGAAAGAAACTGACACTCTTCCTACCTATAGTTTTCTGTCCCTAGAAAAAATGTTTTTTTAAAGCACACTATAGCACAAGGAGAATTTCCCTCACTGTCCTTCCCTGTCCCTAGAAACAAGGATTATCACAGTGAAAGAAACTGACACTCTTCCTACCTATAGTTTTCTGTCCCTAGAAAAAATGTTTTTTTAAAGCACACTATAGCACAAGGAGAATTTCCCTCACTGTCCTTCCCTGTCCCTAGAAACAAGGATTATCACAGTGAAAGAAACTGACACTCTTCCTACCTATAGTTTTCTGTCCCTAGAAAAAATGTTTTTTTAAAGCACACTATAGCACAAGGAGAATTTCCCTCACTGTCCTTCCCTGTCCCTAGAAACAAGGATTATCACAGTGAAAGAAACTGACACTCTTCCTACCTATAGTTTTCTGTCCCTAGAAAAAATGTTTTTTTAAAGCACACTATAGCACAAGGAGAATTTCCCTCACTGTCCTTCCCTGTCCCTAGAAACAAGGATTATCACAGTGAAAGAAACTGACACTCTTCCTACCTATAGTTTTCTGTCCCTAGAAAAAATGTTTTTTTAAAGCACACTATAGCACAAGGAGAATTTCCCTCACTGTCCTTCCTGTCCCTAGAAACAAGGATTATCACAGTGAAAGAAACTGACACTCTTCCTACCTATAGTTTTCTGTCCCCTAGAAAAATTTTTTTTAAAGCACACTATAGCACAAGGAGAATTTCCCTCACTGTCCTTCCCTGTCCCTAGAAACAAGGATTATCACAGTGAAAGAAACTGACACTCTTCCTACCTATAGTTTTTTGTCCCTAGAAAAAATGTTTTTTTAAAGCACACTATAGCACAAGGAGAATTTCCCTCACTGTCCTTCCCTGTCCCTAGAAACAAGGATTATCACAGTGAAAGAAACTGACACTCTTCCTACCTATAGTTTTCTGTCCCTAGAAAAAATGTTTTTTTAAAGCACACTATAGCACAAGGAGAATTTCCCTCACTGTCCCTCCCTGTCCCTAGAAACAAGGATTATCACAGTGAAAGAAACTGACACTCTTCCTACCTATAGTTTTCTGTCCCTAGAAAAAATGTTTTTTTAAAGCACACTATAGCACAAGGAGAATTTCCCTCACTGTCCTTCCCTGTCCCTAGAAACAAGGATTATCACAGTGAAAGAAACTGACACTCTTCCTACCTATAGTTTTCTGTCCCTAGAAAAAATGTTTTTTTAAAGCACACTATAGCACAAGGAGAATTTCCCTCACTGTCCTTCCCTGTCCCTAGAAACAAGGATTATCACAGTGAAAGAAACTGACACTCTTCCTACCTATAGTTTTCTGTCCCTAGAAAAAATGTTTTTTTTAAGCACACTATAGCACAAGGAGAATTTCCCTCACTGTCCTTCCCTGTCCCTAGAAACAAGGATTATCACAGTGAAAGAAACTGACACTCTTCCTACCTATAGTTTTCTGTCCCTAGAAAAAATGTTTTTTTAAAGCACACTATAGCACAAGGAGAATTTCCCTCACTGTCCTTCCCTGTCCCTAGAAACAAGGATTATCACAGTGAAAGAAACTGACACTCTTCCTACCTATAGTTTTTTGTCCCTAGAAAAAATGTTTTTTTAAAGCACACTATAGCACAAGGAGAATTTCCCTCACTGTCCTTCCCTGTCCCTAGAAACAAGGATTATCACAGTGAAAGAAACTGACACTCTTCC
This sequence comes from Rana muscosa, assembly GCA_029206835.1. Taxonomy (NCBI): domain Eukaryota; kingdom Metazoa; phylum Chordata; class Amphibia; order Anura; family Ranidae; genus Rana; species Rana muscosa. Next base: position 399,225,448 of record CM055122.1, read on the forward strand.
TACCTATAGTTTTCTGTCCCTAGAAAAAATGTTTTTTTAAAGCACACTATAGCACAAGGAGAATTTCCCTCACTGTCCTTCCCTGTCCCTAGAAACAAGGATTATCACAGTGAAAGAAACTGACACTCTTCCTACCTATAGTTTTCTGTCCCTAGAAAAAATGTTTTTTTAAAGCACACTATAGCACAAGGAGAATTTCCCTCACTGTCCTTCCCTGTCCCTAGAAACAAGGATTATCACAGTGAAAGAAACTGACACTCTTCCTACCTATAGTTTTCTGTCCCTAGAAAAAATGTTTTTTTAAAGCACACTATAGCACAAGGAGAATTTCCCTCACTGTCATTCCCTGTCCCTAGAAACAAGGATTATCACAGTGAAAGAAACTGACACTCTTCCTACCTATAGTTTTCTGTCCCTAGAAAAAATGTTTTTTTAAAGCACACTATAGCACAAGGAGAATTTCCCTCACTGTCCTTCCCTGTCCCTAGAAACAAGGATTATCACAGTGAAAGAAACTGACACTCTTCCTACCTATAGTTTTCTGTCCCTAGAAAAAATGTTTTTTTAAAGCACACTATAGCACAAGGAGAATTTCCCTCACTGTCCTTCCCTGTCCCTAGAAACAAGGATTATCACAGTGAAAGAAACTGACACACTTCCTACCTATAGTTTTCTGTCCCTAGAAAAAATGTTTTTTTAAAGCACACTATAGCACAAGGAGAATTTCCCTCACTGTCCTTCCCTGTCCCTAGAAACAAGGATTATCACAGTGAAAGAAACTGACACTCTTCCTACCTATAGTTTTCTGTCCCTAGAAAAAATGTTTTTTTAAAGCACACTATAGCACAAGGAGAATTTCCCTCACTGTCCTTCCCTGTCCCTAGAAACAAGGATTATCACAGTGAAAGAAACTGACACTCTTCCTACCTATAGTTTTCTGTCCCTAGAAAAAATGTTTTTTTAAAGCACACTATAGCACAAGGAGAATTTCCCTCACTGTCCTTCCCTGTCCCTAGAAACAAGGATTATCACAGTGAAAGAAACTGACACTCTTCCTACCTATAGTTTTCTGTCCCTAGTAAAAATGTTTTTTAAAGCACACTATAGCACAAGGAGAATTTCCCTCACTGTCCTTCCCTGTCCCTAGAAACAAGGATTATCACAGTGAAAGAAACTGACACTCTTCCTACCTATAGTTTTCTGTCCCTAGAAAAAATGTTTTTTTAAAGCACACTATAGCACAAGGAGAATTTCCCTCACTGTCCTTCCCTGTCCCTAGAAACAAGGATTATCACAGTGAAAGAAACTGACACTCTTCCTACCTATAGTTTTCTGTCCCTAGAAAAAATGTTTTTTTAAAGCACACTATAGCACAAGGAGAATTTCCCTCACTGTCCTTCCCTGTCCCTAGAAACAAGGATTATCACAGTGAAAGAAACTGACACTCTTCCTACCTATAGTTTTCTGTCCCTAGAAAAAATGTTTTTTTAAAGCACACTATAGCACAAGGAGAATTTCCCTCACTGTCCTTCCCTGTCCCTAGAAACAAGGATTATCACAGTGAAAGAAACTGACACTCTTCCTACCTATAGTTTTCTGTCCCTAGAAAAAATGTTTTTTTTAAAGCACACTATAGCACAAGGAGAATTTCCCTCACTGTCCTTCCCTGTCCCTAGAAACAAGGATTATCACAGTGAAAGAAACTGACACTCTTCCTACCTATAGTTTTCTGTCCCCTAGAAAAAATGTTTTTTTAAAGCACACTATAGCACAAGGAGAATTTCCCTCACTGTCCTTCCCTGTCTCTAGAAACAAGGATTATCACAGTGAAAGAAACTGACACTCTTCCTACCTATAGTTTTTTGTCCCTAGAAAAAATGTTTTTTTAAAGCACACTATAGCACAAGGAGAATTTCCCTCACTGTCCTTCCCTGTCCCTAGAAACAAGGATTATCACAGTGAAAGAAACTGACACTCTTCCTACCTATAGTTTTCTGTCCCTAGAAAAAATGTTTTTTTAAACCACACTATAGCACAAGGAGAATTTCCCTCACTGTCCTTCCCTGTCCCTAGAAACAAGGATTATCACAGTGAAAGAAACTGACACTCTTCATACCTATAGTTTTCTGTCCCTAGAAAAAATGTTTTTTTAAAGCACACTATAGCACAAGTAGAATTTCCCTCACTGTCCTTCCCTGTCCCTAGAAACAAGGATTATCACAGTGAAAGAAACTGACACTCTTCCTACCTATAGTTTTCTGTCCCTAGAAAAAATGTTTTTTTTAAAGCACACTATAGCACAAGGAGAATTTCCCTCACTGTCCTTCCCTGTCCCTAGAAACAAGGATTATCACAGTGAAAGAAACTGACACTCTTCCTACCTATAGTTTTCTGTCCCTAGAAAAAATGTTTTTTTAAAGCACACTATAGCACAAGGAGAATTTCCCTCACTGTCCTTCCCTGTCCCTAGAAACAAGGATTATCACAGTGAAAGAAACTGACACTCTTCCTACCTATAGTTTTCTGTCCCTAGAAAAAATGTTTTTTTAAAGCACACTATAGCACAAGGAGAATTTCCCTCACTGTCCTTCCCTGTCCCTAGAAACAAGGATTATCACAGTGAAAGAAACTGACACTCTTCCTACCTATAGTTTTCTGTCCCTAGAAAAAATGTTTTTTTAAAGCACACTATAGCACAAGGAGAATTTCCCTCACTGTCCTTCCCTGTCCCTAGAAACAAGGATTATCACAGTGAAAGAAACTGACACTCTTCCTACCTATAGTTTTCTGTCCCTAGAAAAAATGTTTTTTTAAAGCACACTATAGCACAAGGAGAATTTCCCTCACTGTCCTTCCCTGTCCCTAGAAACAAGGATTATCACAGTGAAAGAAACTGACACTCTTCCTACCTATAGTTTTCTGTCCCTAGAAAAAATGTTTTTTTAAAGCACACTATAGCACAAGGAGAATTTCCCTCACTGTCCTTCCCTGTCCCTAGAAACAAGGATTATCACAGTGAAAGAAACTGACACTCTTCCTATCTATAGTTTTCTGTCCCTAGAAAAAATGTTTTTTTAAAGCACACTATAGCACAAGGAGAATTTCCCTCACTGTCCTTCCCTGTCCCTAGAAACAAGGATTCGCACAGTAAAACACACTGACACTCTCCCTACCTATCCTTCTCTTTCCCTAAACTAAAGGAATCCAGGTTATGCAAGAAAAAATAAATGTCACTGTCCCTGCCTATGCTTCTCTTTCCCTGCTCCGGAACACACTACACTAGGCCGCCGTGCTGGCGGCCTTTTATAGTGTGGGGCGTGTACTAAACACCCTCAGCAATAATTGGCCACAGGCATCCTGCCTGTGGCCAATCATTGCTCTCCTCGCTGCCGGCGCTGTGATTGGCCAAGCATGCGGGGTCACAGTGCATGCTTGGCCAATCACAGCGCCTGGATGACACTGCGATGGCGTAGTGCATTGTGGGCCGTTCGCGTCACTCGAATTAGGCGCGAACGGCCCAAATCGTTCGATCTTCGTCGAACGATCGAACAGCCGATGTTCGAGTCGAACGTATGTTCGACTCGAACACCGAGCTCATCCCTACTCAGCAGCATATTTCTCGCATTGCTATGTTCTTCTGCGCAGTTGGTTACCTGCTAATAAAAAAAAGCCGCTCTTCTTCTGTGGCGGTCTTCCTCCTCTGTGTTGTCACCCGCTGTGTGGCGTCTCTTACATAGCCATGGAGCGGGCTCTCCGGGTGACTTATCGGATGGCCACAGAAGAAGAGCAGCTTTTTTTTTTTTTTATTAGTGGGTAACCGACTGTGCGGAAGAACACAGCAGTGGGAAAAGACGGCGGTGGCAGGAGAGACAGCTCGGGGAGAAGAAACATCACACACTATTAGATGTTTGTGCTACGCTCAATAGGCTAGTGGTCAGCACTTCTACCTTGAAAAACTCAGGCTTTGAAGCACTCATGGGTTCAAATCCCACAGAGAGATACTAAAAGATTGAATTGGTGAAAAAAGGCAAATGCCAATTAGCCAAATCAGCATATGCTGAAAATAGGTGAATGCTAATTAGCCAATGCACTTTTATTCAATAATATTATGGTGTGGAATTCTAAACATCACACACTAGCTAACGGGCAGTTTACATTAATTTGTTTGTTTATTTTAATTTGCTGGTGCAAAAAATAAACATAGCTGTTGGATGGTAGGTTGGCTGGTATTTGAACTTGTACCATGAGAGCTGTGGAGACATCTGAGCAGACCACTAAGCCATTGTGCTAAGTACAAGACCTGCATAATAGTGTAGTATGATTAAAGAATGAACATAAATAATTACCGCTTTATAGCCACCTAAATGAAAAAAAAAAAACATGAAAAAAACAACATACAACAAATGGGTAACCTAAATGTAAAATACATGTAATTTTACAGAATAGCAGACATTACTATGTAATAATCATTCATAACTGCATTCGTTAGCAAAAGAAGGAAAAAACTAGGAATACTAATTGCAATATACAGCAATAGATGCAATTGAGGTAGAGCACATCTCATATAAAAAAAATTCTTTCACATACATGGATCATGGTTACAGTGCAGTGCTTTATAAAAACTTAGTGTAAATTGGTATTTGCATGTACGCGCATTCGCTAATTAGTGCTGATTTCATATTTACTAACACTTGTTTGCTGCTAATAGCGCTCTTTTTCATTCGCAAATTCGCACGTTGAATTTTTAATTGGCTAAAATGGGAGCTATTATTTGCAATAGTGCTCAGTACTTCCTGGAGTTATAGTAAATCAGCCCCAATGTCACACAAAACTCCAAAAATGGGCTGGTCAAAATTCTTGGCACCCTTAACTTAATATTTGGTCGCACACACTTTGGAAAAAATAACTGAAATCAGTCGCTTCCTATAACCATCAATAAGCTTCTTACACCTCTCACCCGGAATTTTGGACCACTCTTACTTTGGACCACTCTTACTTTGCAAACTGCTCCAGATCTCTCTTATTGGAAGGGCGCCTTTTCCCAACAGCAATTTGAAGATCTCTCCACAGGTGTTTAATGGGATTTAGATCTGGACTCATTGCTGGCCACTTTAAAACTCTCCAGCGCTTTGTTGCCATCCATTTCTGGGTGCTTTTTGACGTATGTTTGGGGTCATTGTCCTGCTGGAAGACCCAGGATCTCGGATGTAAACCCAGATTTCTGACACTGGGCTCTACAGTGCGACCCAAAATCCTTTGGTAATCCTCAGATTTCATGATGCCTTGCACATATTCAAGGCACCCAGTGCCAGAGGCTGCAAAACAACCCCAAAACATCATTGAACCTCCACCATATTTCACTGTAGGTACTGTGTTCTTTTCTTTGTAGGCCTCATTCCGTTTTCGGTAAACAGTAGAATGATGTGCTTTACCAAAAAGCTCTATTTTGGTCTCATCTGTCCACAAGACGTTTTCCCAGAAGGATTTTGGCTTACTCAAGTACATTTTGGCAAACTGTTGTCTTGCTTTTTTATGTCTCTGTGTCAGCAGTGGGGTCCTCCTGGGTCTCCTGCCATAGCTTTTCATTTCATTTAAATGTCGACGGATAGTTTGCGCTGACACTGATGCTCCCTGAGCCTGCAGGACAGCTTGAATTTCTTTGGAACTTGTTTGGGGCTGCTTATCCACCATCCGGACTATCCTGCGTTGCAACCTTTAATCAATTTTTCTCTTCCATCCACGCCCAGAGAGATTAGCTACAGAGCCATGGGTTGCAAACTTCTTGATAATGTTGCGCACTGTGGACAAAGGCAAATCTAGATCTCTGGAGATGGACTTGTAACCTTGAGATTGTTGATATTTTTCCACAATTTTGGTTCTCAAGTCCTCAGACAGTTCTCTTCTCCTCTTTCTGTTGTCCATGCTTAGTGTGGCACACACAGACACACAATGCAAAGACTAAGTGACCTTCTCTCCTTTTTATCTGCTTTCAGGTGTAATTTTTATATTGCCCACACCTGTTAATTGCCCCAGGTGAGTTTAAAGGAGCATCACATGCTTGAAACAATCTTATTTAGCCACAATTTTGAAAGGGTGCCAAGAATTTTGACCAGCCCATTTTTGGAGTTTTGTGTGACATTATGTCCAATTTGCATTTTTTCCTCCCTTTTTTTGTTTTGTTCCAATACACACAAAGGGAATAAACATGTGTATAGCAAAACATGTGTTACTGCAATACTTTTCTGTGAGAAATACTTGATTTTCTGGAAAAATTTCTGGGGTGCCAACAATTTCGGCTCTGACTGTATATATATGCCAAAGCATATGGGGCATCCTCCCGCAAAAAAGTTATGCTGCGTACATACGGTCTGACTTTTCCACGGGCAAGCCTCCGTCTGAATTTTGACCGTATGTACGCGCCATTAGGAACAAAATCGCTCCTCCGCCCCTGCTGCCCCCATGCTTCGGCATATATGCTCTTTTTTTTAACTGTGCTGGTGAAATCACCTCCTACAGCAAACGCTGTTGCTGTCAAGATAAATAAATCCGTGCTGCAGCTGAATGGCGTACCTGAAAACAAAAAAAAAATGGTTAATAAGAAAACACAGTAAACAGTAAAGTATAAAAAAATGACATACCTGAAAAGCAAGCATGATAAAACATAATAACAATAAAACATTGCAGAATATAATACAGTAAAAAAAAGCAGAACAATAGAGAGAAAATAGAGAGAGAGAGAGAGAACAATAAGACGACAACTATTTTTTATTTTTTTTTGTGTTTTTTTTTTTTTTTACGTTTTTTTACACTTTTTTTTGTTACTGTAACAACTGTAACGGTTCGGTTCCAGGTTCGGGTCTCTCAAAATGCAATGGCATCTTGGGAGACCCTGAGTAAGTGTGTCCTAGTCTGTGAAATTCTGTACCCTACGCTAAAACTTCACTAGCTAGTGTGTGGTAGCGTTCAAAGCATTCACCAATGCAAAGACCAGGATTGTCAGGACAGCGTGGACAATAATAACGGGTGTCACGCCTATATACGCGCTTGCTACAGACACGACATCTTCTTTGGGGGGCTCCTTGGGTAAGAATACTCTGGAGGACATACGAAAAATGCCTCTCATGCAGCCGGCTTACTGCATTTGGTTGGGAATGGTGAGGTGCAGCACTGCCTGGATACAGGAGGTCTGTGACGATCTCTTCCTGGAATTCAAGGAAGGATAAAGTCTGTCCTGAATCTCTGTATAGCACATGAGCGTTAAGCAAAGCTAATTGAAATAAGTAAACAGACACTTTTTTGTACCAGCATCTGGCCTTACGGGCAACTAGGTACGGCACCAACAACTGGTCGTTGAGGTCCACCCCTCCCTTATTTTGGTTATATTTGTGGACACAGAGGGGTTTCTCCACAACACTAGTCGCTGTAGGAATTTGGACTGTCATGTCTGCACGAAGGGAGGAAAGAACAAAAACATTCCTTTTATCCCTCCACTTCACAGCGTGCAAATTATTACACTTCAAGCAGGCTCTCTCCCCCAGCCTAAGAATCTACAAGACACTGGGGAAAGCCCCGGCGATTAGATCGCACGGTGCCACATGCGCCAATTTGATGATCAAATAAGTGACTAAGAAGTGGCATGCTCGTGTAATAATTGTCCACATACAAGTGGTACCCCTTTCCGAATAAGGGTGACACCAAGTCCCACACAATCTTGCCAGCACTCCCTATGTAATCTGGGCAGTTCTCCGGCTCTACGTGACTATCTTTTCCCTCATAAACCGTAAAGCTCCATACATAGTCTGTTGCCCTGTCACAGAACTTATAGAGCTTGACCTCGTATCTGGCATGATTGCTGGGAAGGTACTGTTTGAAAGACAAGTGGGCAGAAAATTTAATCAGGGACTCGTCAACGCAGACAACTTGATAGGGAGTAAACAAGGCTGCAAAACGTTAGTTGAAGTGGTTTATGAGGGGCCGAATTTTGTAGAGCCGATCGAGTTCAGGGTCTCCATGAGGATGACAAAGTTCATTGTCGTTGAAGTGCATGAACCGCAAGATCTGCTTGTATCGTGCCCTGGCCATGGAGGTAGATAATTCGTCAATTTATGTATGCCCATGTTGAGGGAAAGGCCCAGAAAGGTTTTAAATTCGGAAACCGTAATTGGTTTCCAATCTCTGGCAAGGGAGGGCAACTGGGAATTAGCGGCGATGAATTGACCAGCATACAAATTAATTTGGTCCACAAAAGATCTATAGAGATCTTCCGTGAAAAACAGCGAATAAAAATCAAGTGGCGTCAAATCAGCTGTTTCCACCTGAATTCCGGGTTGGCCAGTGAATGGGGAAGTACAGATTCTGCTGAAGTGGTGGGCACCCAATCAGGATTGGCGAATTCTGCAGGAAGGACACTATGGGCACGATGGGCCTGTATTTGTCTTCTTGGTGGCAGCGGGACACTACTTGTGCTTGCCACCTCGCCAGCTTGAACTGCACTTATGGGACTCGCCACGTCACCAAGTGTTACTGCAGTGCTGGATGTATGACCAGGGTGTACTAGGCCGCTGGTGCTTGCCAGTTCACCAGAAGGATGAGCGGCACTAGTACTTCTCTGCTCCATACGAGAGCCCTGCGACTCTTGCACCTCAACAACAGCAGAATGGGGTTGGGTACGCCTGACCTTTGCAGGGACCTCACCTTCGTCGCCAGAGCTATCTGTCATGGAGCCACTGTCTTCTACGGGATAGTATTCTGAGCCTGAATCTGACAGATGCGTGACCTCCTCTTCACTATCTGTCATGCTCAGAAACTCCTAGGCCTCTTTACTAGTGTGGCTTCGATTTGCCATTTTGGGCTCTAAATTTACTGGTACACTAGTAAGATTCACAGGTAAAAAAGCACCTGACTGTCAGCAACTGTATAAAACGCTACCAAAAAAACTGTTAGCGATCGCAGGGATCAGGCCTGACTCTGCGAACGCTGCAGTTATGTGTTTAGTGTTTTGTAAGTGACAGTGATTGATCGGTACTGCACTTGGGTGGGCTGGGCTGAACTGGGCGGTGGGGCAAAACGCAGGTGCTATCAGGTATCTGGGCTGATCCCGCTAACAATGCGTTTTTGGGAACCCTAAACGGCTGGGGATACTAGTATAGATCTGATCAGATCAGATATTGATCTTTTCAGATACTATACCACTAAGGGAGGTGTATGCTTCGTGCGCTACTGGCACTAACCTGACGCTGCCTGGGGCGACGCAGACCCTATCTGACACTAAACATAATTGATATCACCCGCCAGGCGATCAGGGGGGTTAAACCTTTATTGGGTCATATACGGCGGGTGCCCTGATGCTATAAACAGCAAACTAACTAACCAGCGTCAACCGTAACACTTATACAGTGATCGCTGGTGAAAGGGTTAACTAGGGGGCAATAAGGGGATTAAAACCTTTATTAGGTAATATATGGGGGTACCTGACACTATATAAAAACCTGGCGGTGAACCTAAATAACTAACTGGCTAACCAGCGTCACCAGTGACACTTATACAGTGATCACTGGTGAAAGGGTTAACTCTAGGGGCAATCAGGGGGTTAAAACCTTTATAAGCCAATATATGGGGGTACCTGACACTATAAAAACTCAACAGAGAAGCTAAAAAAAATAACTGGCTACCTAGCGTCACCAGCGACACTAATACGGCGATTAGAAAAAAGATTGCTTAGTGACACTGGCAAAAGGGGGTGAAATGGTTACCTGGGGGGCGATCAAGGGTTTAAACCTTTATTAGGGGGGGTTAGGGGGTACTCTGGACCTAAAGGGGCCTAAAGTTAACTGCCCTGACACTTTTTACAGTCACAAATGACACTGCATGCAGTGATCAGTAAATAAATTACCACTGCAAACGGTGACGCTGTGACTGGGGGTGCAGGGGGTGATCTGGGGGTGACTGGGTGGTGGAAAGTGTGGCTATGTGTGCCTGGTGTCAGTGTAGTGTTGTGCACTTATTTGACGTCTTCTCTCCTCGGCGCTCTGGACGAAAAGACCGCCGCAAGGAGAGATGAAATCACTTTCTCCTGCCTGTGTTTACAGTTCACAGGCAGGGGAAGCTTCTCATTCGCCAGGAGCGATCGCGAGGGGGTGGCCAGAAATCAATGGCCGCCCCCTCATCACGGATCACTCCAGAAGCGAAACAGACCACTGCGGGAACCGGGGGGGGGGTCCTATTGGACCCCCCACCCGCTGGAAGGCAGGCACGTACAGGTATGTGCATATGCCTGTTCGTGCTGCTCTGCTGACGTATATGTACAGGCGGTGGTCCTTAAGTGGTTAATGAGTAGTGATTCCATCTTAAACTATGAAAGGGGTTCTTTATATTAGAGCGGTAAGGATGTGAAACTCTCTTCCACAGGGGCGCATGTGTGGAGTCTAGCAGAGCAGACATGCACAGCTAGAGCTCTGCTCCGCTGAGGAGAGAAGCCATTATTTCTAACGGTGACAACGCTACAAAAAGGTACTAGAGGGAAAGATAAAGTACCCGGGAACCAACTGGGAAAATTTGGACCGGAAAGATGGTTCAGGGAGGCGGCCGTGGCAAAATGAAGAATCACCTCACAAAGGACAATCAGGCGCGCACTGCAGCTAGAATGGTGTCTATCACCACCTCATACACTGCCTCAGTGCGCACACACAGACAGAAGCTTGTTCAGCCAGACTCCCCAGGTGAGTCAGAAACAGAACAAACTCCCTCACAATTCTCCTCACAAGCCTCATCAGTGCCACCAGCCATATTGCAGCAAAGAGGAGGTGCTGCTGATTTGCCGGGTAAGTGTAGGATATGTACTTGTGCTTACTCAAGGTGGGGGTGATTTTGGTGTGGGTGGGCTTCATTGATTTGTTTGGCATCACCACACATTTTCCTCTGGCCCATGTGCACACATCACTACTTCCTGCATTTGTTCTGCTGATGTAAGTTAGTAAGGACTATGCAAGTATAAATGAGAGCTCCTTTCTATTAAAATATATATGACTTGATTCACAGTTGGGCGACTTTTCATGATTCTCAATGATAACCATTCATATCTGTGCTACTTTAAGTCACACCAACTTCAAAGTAGTCCCTGTACTACTTAGGTGTGACTTTCAGGCTCAGTTTCCACTAGTGCGACTTGGGACTGCAAAGTCGATTGACATGTCATACCCCATGATTTCCAATGAGTATGGTTCATATCTGTGTGACTTCAAAGTAGTCCCTGCACTACTTTGGTCCCACTTTGATACAACTTGAGGTCCATTGACCTCAAGAATATACAGGCATTGCTCCAAGTCGCATCATAATCGTGGCAAAAATCATGCCAATTTATGGTTGCAATAGTGGAAACAGAGCCTCATGTGACTTGAGGTACATAGGGCGCAATATTACACAGGCATTCCCAGAAGTTGGGGCCAAGTTGCAGCGGCGAAGTGGCAGCAAATTAGTGTGACTTTCAGGTCGCAGCAGTGTGAAAGAGATTCAAGGATATCTTTGAATTTGGCCCTATTGTGACTTGTGCATCCTGAAATTGGGGCAAATTCGTCCCTGTACTACTTTGGTCCGACTTTGATACGAGTTGAGGTTCATAGACCTTAAGTTTACAGGCATTCCCTGGAATTGCAGGAAAAATTGAAGACGGAAATTTGCGCGCCTTTCCCTGCGACTCCTGCGTCCATAGACCTCAAGATTACACAGGCATTGCTTAAAGTCGCATCAAAATCACACAACTGTGCTGAGTACTATTATACCTAGAATATAAAGTAGTCCCACCATCAAACACTCGGCAGCATATGCTAAAAAAAAGGCGGATGCCTATTAGCCAATGCCATATCAGCATGAGCATGGTTGTTCCAATAATATTAAAGTGGTTGTAAACCCACTTAGACAACTTGCACCTACAGGTAAGCCTAGATTAAGGCTTACCTGTAGGTGCAAGAAATATCTCCTTAACCTACACGGTTAAGGAGATATTTGCTTTTAAAACAGCACAGATGACGTCACATGAATGGGATCTTACTCAGCAGCATTTTTCTCCCGTTGCTGTGTTCTTCCGCACAGTCGGTTACCTGCTAATAAAAAAAAAGCCACTCTTCTTCTGTGGCAGTCTTCCTCCTCTGTGTTGTCACACGCTGTGTGGCGTCTCTTACATAGCCATGGAGCGGGCTCTCCGGGTGACTTATCGGATGGCCACAGAAGTCCGACACAGAAGAAGAGCAGCTTTTTTTTTTATTAGCGGGTAACCGACTGTGCGGAAGAACACAGCAGCGGGAAAAGACGGCGGTGGCAGGAGAGATGGCTCAGGGAGAAGAAACATCACACACTAGTAGATGTTTGTGCTACGCTCAATAGGCTAGTGGTCAGCACTTCTACCTTGAAAAACTCAGGCTTTGAAGCACTCATGGGTTCAAATCCCACAGAGAGATACTAAAAGATTGTATTGGTGAAAAAAAGGCAAATGCCAATTAGCCAAAGCAGCATATGCTGAAAATAGGTGAATGCCAATTAGCCAATGCACTTTTATTCAAAAATATTATGGTATGGAATTTCAAACATCACACACTAGCTAACGGGCAGTTTACATTTCTTTGTTTGTTTATTTTAATTTGCTTGTGCAAAAAATAAACATAGCTGTTGGATGGTAGGTTGAACTTGTACCATGAGAGCTGTGGAGACATCTGAGCAGACCACTAAGTCATTGTGCTTAGTGGTCTGCATAATAGTGTAGTATGATTAAAGAATGAACATAAATTATTACTGCTTTATAGCCACCTAAATGAAAAAAAATAAAAAACCATGAAAAAAACAACATGCAACAAATAGGTAACCTAAATGTTTAATACATGTAACTTTACAGAATAGCAGACATTACTATGTAATAATCATTCATAACTGCATTCATTAGCAAAAGAAGGAAAACAACTAGGAATACTAATTGCAATATACATCAATAGATGCACACGAGGTAGAGCACATCTCATATAAAAATGTTTCTTTCACATACATGGATCATGGTTACAGTGCAGTGCTATATAAAAACTTAGTGGAAATTGGCATTTGCATGTATGCGGATTCGCTAATTAGCGCTGATTCCATAGTTACTAACACTTTGCTGCTAATAGCGCTCTTTTTCATTGGCAAATTTGCGCTTGGAATTTTTAATTGGCTAAAATGGGAGTTATTATTTGCAATAGTGCTCAGTACTTCTTGGAGTTATAGTAAATCAGCCCCATAGTGTGCTTACAGGAGACACATTTCACAAAAGAATCCACCCCCAAATTCATGTCCCCCTCATATCCACAATTTTTCACTGCTTCTGCCAACACTAAACAAAGAGGAACTCTAATAGCGTTCCATAGATCCACTCCATTCACATTCGCAAAAGACATCATAGATCCAGAAGGGAGATATATATTATTGATAGGTTACATAGTGGATACCCCTGTCATGATAATCTCGTATTATGCCCCCAATAAACAACCCACCTAATTTCTCTCCCACCATCAATGACCATAAATTCGGAACAGTAATTATGTGCGAGTATTCGAACCAGGTCCTCCTCCCATTCCTGGATAAATCACCTTTTCTTTCTCGTACATCACGGGACACAGAGCGACATAGTCATTACTAATGGGTTATATAGATACCGTCAGGTGCTGGCACTGGCAACTTCCAAAACCGGAAGTACCCTCCCCTATATAAGCCCCTCCCATCCGGGAGCACCTCAGTTTTTTGCCAGTGTCTAAGGTGTTGGCCAAGAAGAAACATGTGTTTTTCACTGAGCTTGCGTACAGGTTCTTTTGGGCCTCAGTAAGCTATTCCGGATCCGACCAAAAAAGCTTCATAGCTAAACGGTCGGTACCCGGGCCTTGCAGAGAAGAGCAAGGTTTTGCCTGTAATGCTTCTCTTAGGAGAGCTGGACCCTGGGATCCAGAGCTCTGGTCATACCCACGACCAAGATGTTTTCTGTGCAGGGTGCTATACAGGTCCAGGGGAGTGGAATCCTTGGGAACCCGGTCCCTGAAGGTTTGATTACAATGCCTGCCGTGATAGGTGAAGTTTGGGCTTTTGTGGACCAAAGTCCTGCGGCGGGGAACAGGTAAGTGGGGGCCCCCAGGAACTTGGTTCTATTGGGGGACCCCCAAGCCTAATTTGTCTTTCTGTCTGTTACCTAATGGTATTCCCGCAAAATTCTGTGCATGCCTGTAACTACTAAAAAAATGTAATAATTTTTAATGGTGGTCAAGAATTTTTTTTTTTTAATATATATATATATTTAATATATTAGACTGCGGTACCTGTGTTTGTCCACTAGAGGCCGCTGTGGAACGTTTCTTGTCATGTGGACTAGTTTCTTCTCATCAGAGCGAGTCCAGGCAGATGGTGAGTTCTCTTATGGGAAACTGCTTCCTCTGCCATGTTGCCATGCTCGTCCATCCCCCGGCCTGCGGCAAAGGGGCCCTGGCTCTTGTCCCTGGTTTCCATTTTCGAAATTAGCGCCGAAGGCGCACGTGGCCGCGCGCGTGCGCGTGCACGCGCCTCTATATATAGAGGTGAGCCGGGAAAGGGGGCGGATCCTGGGGGATGACGCTCTGTGCGCGCCGCAGCGCTTCTGCGCATGTGCGGGCGTCCCAGCATGTTAAAAACCACAATTTTGTGTGGTGAGCTGGCTATGAAGTACAGAGACAGAGCTGGCAACATTTAAATAAGGCATACAGCAAGCGGTTGATACAGGCATCCCCTAGAAAGGCACATTAGTAGACACCAACTGTTTCTTATAGCAGCATTTATGCTAGACTATTGTCAGTAACTGGTGTATTTTCGGCTGGAATACCTCAGCTTTGTGGCTTAGGAATATGCCGTCTAAAAACTCCGGGACTAGAAATTCCAGGAGGAATAGGGGGTCTCCATCGGGCTCTGAGGATCTTGGGCATGCTTTGGCTGCACCAGTCTCCCCTGAAGAATCAGAGGTTAGTGACCGTAGAGCACCCTCAGGAGTACCTGGTACTGTGGCTGTCCTCAGTTCACCTGCTCCTGTGTATGTAACAGAGGAGGTTTTTTCCTCAGCTCTGGGAGGGCTGGAAGAGAGATTGTCAGCATTGATCGCGGCTTCCCTGTCACAGGAGAAAAGCGCCCGATCTCCGTCTCCTCCCTCAGAGTGCCTGTTAACAGAGCAACAGTCCCATACAGGGATCGACCTACCTGAAGGGGATCAGGATGAGGTCGATTCGGTTGTAGAGGAATCAACAGTGGAAGAGCCGTTCTCAGCATCACATGCTGAAAGGTTATGGGTTCAGTCCCTGACTAATATGGTCCGATCAGCATTTAAAATGCCACTTGCGGAGCCATCATCCACTTCTGTCTCCTCGTTGGGGTCGCTAAAAGCTCCCCAGACTGTTTGTTCCTTTCCGATCCATCCTTTACTGGAAGGGCTCATTTACCAGGATTGGGAGCATCCTGACAAAATATTTACTCCCCCCAAGAGATTTCCGGTGGTCTATCCCATTGAGGATAAGTTCATCAGAAAATGGAGGGTCCCTACAGTGGACGCAGCCATCTCTTGTGTGAATAAATCACTGACATGTCCGGTGGATAATGTCCAAATGTTCAAGGACCCAATAGATAAAAAATTGGAGTCCTTATTAAAATCTGCTTTTTCTACAGCAGGATTGGTGACACAACCAGCAGTGGCAGCTATTGGGGTCTGCCAAGCAGTGAAGGATCAGTTGAAACAGGTCTTAAGGGACTTGCCAGATCAGCAGGCTCTTGCCCTAGCTGATCTACCTAGAGCCTTATGCTTTGCGGTGGACGCTATAAAGGATTCAATCCATCAGGCCTCCCGCCTTACGCTGTCTGTAGTACATATGCGCAGGCTTCTATGGCTCAAAAACTGGTCTGCTGAAGCTCCCTGTAAAAAATTGCTGGTCAGCTTCCCATTTCATGGTGAACGCTTATTCGGGGAAGACCTGGACAAATATATCCAGAGAATTTCCAGCGGTAAAAGTACACTTTTGCCGGTTAAAAATAGAGTTAGAGGTCCCTCTTTTAGGAGGCCTGCTTCTCCAGTCCCTAGGACATCGGCTGTGAAACAGTTCCGACGGCCTCCTCGGTCAAATCCCGGAGGTAAAAATCAGGGACAATTGCAGGGTAACAAGAAGCCCTGGAGCAGGAGAGGTACAAAACCTCTCCCAAAGTCAAATGCATGAAGGGTTGCCCCCACCCAATCGGGTGGGGGGAAGACTTCAGTTGTTCACAGAGACCTGGCGGGACACGATCCGAGACAGATGGGTGCTCTCCGCAGTAAATCTGGGATACAAATTGGAGTTAAAAAACTCCCCTCCTTCCCGCTTTATAAGGTCAAACGTGCCAGGGGATCCCCAGAAGAGAGGATCCCTCCTGTTGGCACTAGAACAATTATTGCTCCAAGCAGTAATTATAGAGGTTCCCCTGGAAGAATGGGGGTTCGGGTTTTACTCAAACCTCTTTACAGTCCCGAAGCCAAACGGGGACGTGAGGCCCATATTAAATCTAAAAGGGCTAAACAAATTCCTACATATCAGGACTTTCCGGTTGGAGTCGATCCGATCGGTAGCCACTGCCCTACAAGGGGAGGAATGGTTAGCCTCGATCTACATCAAAGATGCTTATTTGCACATTCCCATCTTTCCAGCCCACCAAAAATTTCTACGCTTTGCGGTAGAAGGGCGCCATTTTCAGTTCAGAGCCTTACCCTTCGGTCTGGCCACAGCACCAAGAGTGTTCACAAAAATTCTGGCCCCATTATTGGCCAATCTAAGAACACGAGGTGTAACGATAATGGCATATCTAGACGACTTGTTGCTGATAGACCACTCAGTGGAAAAACTAGAAGTGGTTGTTCACGAGACAATCAAGTATCTGGAATATCACGGTTGGATTATCAACCGAGACAAGTCAGCCCTAAAACCAGTCAAAAGTCTGGAATACTTGGGGCTAAGGCTGGATTCAGACCAGAGAAAAATTTTCTTGCCTCAAGAAAAGGGGTCGTCTTTGAGAGATTTGATCCACTTAGTGGGTTCAAAAAGACAGCCATCCATACGCCTGTGCATGAGGCTGCTGGGAAAAATGGTGGCATCATTCGAAGCAATACCCTACGGTCAATTCCATTCAAGGAAGTTGCAAAGGGCCATACTGTCAGCCTGGAACAAAAAAGTTCAGGCTCTGGACTTACCAATGTCCTTGTCCCCTTCCGTTCGCAAGAGCCTCCGCTGGTGGTTGGTTCCCCAGAATTTGGAAAGAGGGAAATCCTTCAGTCCGATTTCCTGGAAGGTGGTCACTACAGATGCCAGCCTTATAGGCTGGGGAGCAGTACTGGAGCAATGGTCTCTCCAGGGCAGATGGTCGGATGCGGAAAAGGCCCTGCCCATCAATCTCTTAGAGATACGAGCAGCCCGGTATGCCCTAGTAGCATGGACATCCAAACTCCAAGGGTCCCCTGTCAGAATTCAATCAGACAATGCCACAGCAGTGGCATATATCAATCGTCAGGGGGGCACCAGGAGTCGTGCAGCCCAAAGGGAAGTAAATTACATCCTGAGATGGGCAGAAAGATATGTCCCAGCCATATCTGCGGTATTCATTCCAGGAGTGGAGAATTGGAAGGCGGACTTTCTAAGTCGCCAACAATTATGCCCAGGGGAATGGTCCCTTCATCCCGAGGTTTTCCGGACAATATGTCAGCGGTGGGGAACACCGGATGTAGATCTGCTAGCATCCAGATTCAACACAAAAGTGGACAGGTTTGTCTCTTGGACAAGGGATCCCCTAGCTTGCGGCTCGGATGCCCTAGTGTTCCCTTGGGATCAGTTCAAGCTGATATATGCATTCCCACCGCCACAATTGTTACCTCGATTACTCCGCAGAATCAGGGTAGAAAAGAAACCAGTGATTCTGGTGGCTCCAGCGTGGCCCCGAAGAGCATGGTACGCGGAGATTGTAAAAATGTCTGTGGGGAGTCCTTGGACCCTCCCACATCGTCCGGACCTGCTTTCGCAAGGACCGATATACCACCCTTCCTTACCAGCCCTAGGTTTGACGGCCTGGCTATTGAAGCCCACATTCTAAAAAAGAGAGGGCTCTCTAATGCTGTGGTATCTACCATGATCAATGCCAGGAAGCCGGTATCCAGGCAGATCTACTATAGAATCTGGAAGGCGTACATCGCCTGGTGTGAGGCCAAGAAATGGCATCCACGTAAATACATAATAGGTAGGATTCTGGACTTCCTACAATGGGCTGTAGATAGGAAGCTTGCCTTGAGTACTATCAAGGGTCAGATTTCGGCCTTGTCAATATTTTTTCAAAGGCCCTTGGCTTCGCATTCACTAGTCAAAGCCTTTATACAAGGAGTGATGCGTATTAGTCCTCCGGTTAATATTCCCATATAAAATAAACAAAGTAGCGCTACTGGGTGAACAAATGAATAAGTGGCTGCTAGCATCAGCAAATAGACAAATCGCAGAGTAATTAACAGAAAATAAAAAATGCAGCGCCAAGATACTATGTGAAAACACAGATATAAAGGTAAATCTGGGCTTATGATAATTGAACTAACTATTCAATACAAAAGGAGGGAGTGACCCCAAAATATATATAAATACCAAGCAATTGTGAAAAATGCAAACTCATATATAAAAGTTCTATAAAGTGAAGTGGCTGACAGCCAAGTCCAATGAAATGCTCAGTAGATAAACTGAGAATAATTGCAGTCAATCAAAAAACGGTATATCCATGGCGACTTCAAATTCGTGTAGAATATATGTATACATAAAACTGCAACACCCGGGGACGTGATTCCAACACCAGAAATGGGGAAAAAGCAATGGATACTCTTACCCCTATGTGTGGACACACACACCAGCGGTGGTGGGTCAATCAGGCAAAGGTGTAGATGTGAAATCCTCAGGAACCGTCCTCACCAATCGATAGATGCAGGGACACCGAATCTCCGGCCGGATCTTTCCACGGTGGTGATATGAAGCGCCAAGGATAATAGTGCATCAAGGATTGTGGTAATGACCATAGAAAAAAAGAGGGAAGCTCCACATAGTGCAGGATCAGATGATAATTAAAACAGACTTTGTTTATTGAAACAAAAAGTCACAAAACACACATGGGTGTATGAAAAACGAAATATAAAAAAAGGGAAACAGGCTTCCATGCAGAGGCTTGTACAAGCAAAGTTTGGAATCAAATAAAATAAAAAATAAAAAGCGTAGCTATAGGCAAGTCCATGTACCCGACATGTTTCGCATGAGAAATGCATCTACTGGGACAATATTCCCATATGTCCATGGGATCTAAACTTGGTTCTGTCGGTTCTACAGAAACAACCATTTGAACCATTACAGCATATTTCTTTGGTGCTTCTCACCAGGAAATTGATTTTTCTAGTAGCCATTTGTTCGGCTAAAAGAGTGTCGGAATTAGCAGCTATGTCCTGGAAAGAGCCATATCTGGTTATCCATAAGGACAGAGTAGTATTACGTCCTCAGCCAGCCTTTCTTCCTAAGGTGGTATCGAGGTTTCATTTGAACCAAGATGTGGTTCTTCCTTCTTTTTTCCCCAAACCTACTTCGGTAGAGGAAAAGTTATTGCATTCTTTGGATGTAGTAAGAGCAGTTAAAGCTTATCTAAAAGCCACTGCTCAGATTCGCAGAACGGATACTTTGTTTATTCTGCCGGAAGGCCCCAGAAAGGGTCAGGCAGCGTCAAAATCTACTTTAGCCAGGTGGATTCGACAGGTCATAATACAAGCCTATGGCTTGAGAAGGAGACCGCCTCCGTTCAAAGTTAGAGCGCACTCCACGAGAGCAGTTGGAACTTCATGGGCAGTGCATCACCAGGCCTCCCTGGCTCAAATCTGTAAGGCCGCAACATGGTCTTCAGTTCACACGTTTACTAGGTTCTACCAGGTGGACGTTAGAAGTCAGGAGGATGTCGCCTTTGGGCGCAGTGTGTTGCAGGCCGCAAAAGATCCTCATGTCTGATAGCGCTCAGCTTATATATGGTGTATCCCCCCCTCATTTGGCATTGCTTTAGGACATCCCATTAGTAATGACTATGTCGCTCTGTGTCCCGTGATGTACGAGAAAGAAAATAGGATTTTTATAACAGCTTACCTGTAAAATCCTTTTCTTGGAGTACATCACGGGACACAGAGCTCCCGCCCCTCTTTGGGGACACTTATTGCTTTGCTACAAAACTGAGGTGCTCCCGGATGGGAGGGGCTTATATAGGGGAGGGTACTTCCGGTTTTGGAAGTTGCCAGTGCCAGCACCTGACGGTATCTATATAACCCATTAGTAATGACTATGTCGCTCTGTGTCCCGTGATGTACTCCAAGAAAAGGATTTTACAGGTAAGCTGTTATAAAAATCCTATTATGTTCCACCTGTAAGTCCAAACAAACTGTCTTTCTCACAGCTCCTCTCGAAATATAATATGGTAGAATCATGGAGAGAAAGCAACCCGACTAAAAAAAGATTTACCTATTTCTCTCACCCGCACCAATTATTCACCTGTATCGATCATATATTTTTAACTATCGGAATGATCCCAGAAATTCTTGAATCCGACATAATTCCCATACCATGGTCCGACCATAATGCAGTATGCACAACTATTGCGTCCAAAAAACTAGATTACAATACGACCTATTTCTCACGGAATCCGTAGATAAAGTTTACAAACGCTCTAAACACAATTTTCATACCAGGAACATCAAACCAGGTACAGCTATGGCACAGGCTCTAAACTCAATAAACAAAAAGTTCAAGCCAATTTGTTTAAAACTAGCAAAAGATATATATACTTGCAACCCCACCAAAATAGTCCACAAATTTCATTCACACATTGCTTCTTTATATGACACAACCAATGAATTTAACCTCTCAGAAGCAGAATCGTTCTTTTCCCAGATCACCCTACCAAAATTATCGCAAACCTCAAAAAATATGATGGAGGAACCTATAACAATTGAAGAAGCAGCTTCTTCCATCAGAGATTTAAAAATAAATAAGCGACCTGGTCCAGATGGATATTCAGCATTATATTATAGAACATTTTCAGAGACCCTATCCCTCATGTTAGCTGAGACATTTAATACATTACTAAATGGACATTCATTTACACAAGAATCATTATTAGCAATTGTTTGTATGATTCCAAAACCACACACCAATGACACCTCATATACAAACTACTGTCCCATTTCTCTGTTGAATCTGGATATCAAGCTGCTGGCAAAAATTATGGCTAAACGCCTTAACAGTATCATTAATAAACTATACACAGAGAAATCATTACCATATTTAGGAATACACCTAACAGCATCCATAGCAGAATTATTCTCAGCCAATTATCCCCCCTATTGAAACAGATCACAACCTTTCTAAAACAATGGTCCCATCTCCCACTATCCTGGATAGGAAAGATCAATGCGTCCAAAATGACTATCCTGCCCGAACTACTTTATTTGTTTAGAGCCCTGAAAAACCCAATCCCTTCCTATTATCTAAGGTTATAAATACCTTTATATGGGGTACCTCTAAACCGCGCATACCGATCCGCACATTACATCTCCCTAAAACACATGGTGGTCTAGGCCAGTGTTTCTCAACTCCAGTCCTCAGGGTGCCCCAACAAGTCATGTTTTCAGGCTTTCCATTATTTTTCACAGGCGATTTGATCAGTTTCACTGCCTTAGTAATTACCACAGCCGTTTCATCTGAGGGAAATACTGAAAACGTGACCTGTTGGGGTGTCTTGAGGACTGGAGTTGAGAAACACTGGTCTAGGCTACCCCAATTTTGATGCCAATTACAAGGCTGCACACTTAGCTAGTCTTCCAAAGTACCATGCAACACAGGAATGTCCCCTATGGGTATCGATAGAGACCTCAGATAGTGACCCTCTGTTGATTTCCAATTTATTATGGATGAGGCCCAGAGATAGGCGTGATTTGAGTAATCTGATAACAAAACACTTCTTATCCCTTTGGGATAAATCTAAAATTAAACATCATTTGCAGTCGGTTCCCCCTCTTATCTTTCCTTAAAAACTCTGGCCTTCTATCCGGCTTGGATATTCCCGAACACTTGGACAACTTCAGGTATACTGACATTACATGACTTGGTCACTTCAGAAAACTTTGTACCTTTCTCTACACTCAGAGAGTAGCACAAATTACCAGAATCAGAACAGTTCAGATACCTCCAAATCAAAAATTTATTTTACCCACTCACACTAGTTGCAACACCCTTGACCCACTTATCTATTTTTGAGAAAATTTGTAAAAAAGATCCACTAACCAGAGGAATGATATCAATCCTCTATAACCAAATTCTAGTAGGCCCTAATTATGACAAACCAACCTATGTTCGAAAATGGGAGGAGGACCTGGGACGCACCCTAGATGACACTGAATGGCCTAAGATTTGGTCAACCATAAAATCATCCTCGCCCAATGTCATCGCAATGGAAACCAATTACAAGGTCCTGACACAGTGGTACCTGGTACCAACAAGAGTAGCCAAGTTTCCACCTACACATTCAGCTCTTTACTTTAGGGGCTGCTCAGACTTGGGCACCCACTTTCATGTATGGTAGATGTGCCCGATAATACAACTTTTCTGGAAAGAAATCTTTGCAATGGCTAAAATGTTCCGACAGCAGATACAGCCTGACCCGTTTACGGCACTACTTAACCTAAAAACCGGAAAGCTTAAAAAATTTTTAATTTCAACTCTTTACTCCACTTTTTTTGTTTCAAAAGTTTTTTATTAAAGCATAATATTGAGTACAACAAGAAGTAGTCAGAAATGGTGAATGTATATCGTTCACGGTACATATAAAGCATAACTATTACAAAACATCAGAAAATTTGTGGATTTAAGTGCTATCATTTGTCGCTGATCAATATTAGGGAGGGTGTTGACACGGTGGCATCAGTGTGTATCAGCGGGGGTGGTCCCCAGAACTTCGACAACGGGTAATGTTATGCGTTTACATCAGGTTCATGGGGTATCAGAAAATGTGAAATCATAGCCTCAGAGGCCTGTTCTTGTTGAGGAAGTAAGGGAACATGGGTACAAGCGGGGTTCGCAGATGAGGGATAGGCGCGTGAGGAGAGGAGGGGCACATAGGGGAAAAAGAGAAAGAGAGAGAAGAGAGAAGGGGGAGGGGGAACGTTGTCAGCGGGGCCGCGGTGTGGCCAGGGGGGCCACCACGCACAGTGGTAGAGGTAGGTGGAAGATCATGGGATAAGGAGGTTGGGATCAAAGTCCGGGGGTAGAAAGTTATCCACCCATGGGGTCCATATGCTAGTGTGTCGAGGGACACGGTCTAACAATGTGGCCTCAATTTTGCTGTGTATCATGGCTTGGGTTACTCTATTCTTTGTTTCTGCTATGTAGAGTTTTGGAGTTTTCCAGGCTTTGGCAATAGTTTGCTTGGCAGCAGTGGTCAGCTGGAGGAGAAGACTGATTTGATTTCTGGTATATTCTCCCTGTATGTGGTTTAGGAGTGCCAGGGCCGGGTCAGGGATCACTGTTTCATGCAGTATTGTGGAAACCATTTGAAAGATAACCTTCCAGAATTGTTGTGCTATCTTACAAGACCACCAGATATGGAGATGGGTACCCTGGTCACTGCAACCTCGGAAACAGGTCGAGGGATAATTCGGTACAAATTTAGATATTCTTGCTGGAACCAGGTACCAGCGCATTAAAACTTTATAGTTTGTTTCAAGCGCTACCACATTTTGGGAAGAAGATTTGGTGGTGGCCCATATATCGGACCATTCTTCAGGAGAGAGAGAAATATTTAGGTCCTTGGACCACTGTGCAGCGTATAGAGGGAGGTCAGCTGATAGAGTGGAGAAGTGGCTATATAGGCTAGATATAATGCCTGGGGCATGAGGGTCTGCTGCGCAGATTTTCTCGTATATAGATTGGGTGGTCAGACTAGTGCACGGGCCGACTATTGATTTGGCAAAGTGGAGTACTTGAAGGTAACGGAAAGATGCCGAGGTTGGGAGTGAGGCGCTAGATTGGAGATCTGAGAAAGATTTAAAGGTGGAGTTGGCAGTAAGATCGCATATTTTAGTTACGCCCGCTTGCGACCAGCGAGAAAAGGTGCTGGGTTGAGTGTAGGCAGGGTAGAATGAAGGGTGGTGTAAGAAGGATAATAAAGGGTTATGTGGAGAGATCAGTTTAAAGGGGTCGCGTAGCCTGTCCCATAGCTTTAAGGAGTGGTAGGTGATGGGGTTGGTAATATGACCACGGACGGAAGGGGGTAGCCATAGAATATTATTAACTGTTAGTGGGTAAAGGTCTATAGCTTCGAGGGAAACCCATTTCGGGGTTTCAGTAAGTGGCATGTAATAGAGCTAGTTGGGCTAGTTGGGCTGCCTGGTAATATTTGGCAAAGTTCGGGATGCCCAGGCCCCCGTGTAGTTTATGGCGAAGAAGGATAATTTTCGGGATTCTGGGTTTGGTGAGGCCCCATATATATTTAAAGACTCTAGATTGAATAATCCGGTGGAAGTAAGAAGGAACATTGATCGGGAGGACTCTATATAGATATAAGAGTTTGGGAAGCAAGGACATCTTAACAGCTGCCACCCGCCCCAGCCAGGAAACACACAAAGGTTTCCAGGTGTCCAAGATAGATGACAATTGTGCCAGCATGGGGAGATTGTTAGCTTGGTATAAAGAGGTTGGGTTTCCGGTCAGTTTTATGCCAAGGTACGGGAGAAAGGTAGCAGACCAAGTAAAGGGGAAGTTTAGTTGTAAATGGGTGACTTCGTGGGGTGGGAGAGATACATTAAGAGCTTTAGACTTTGTTTGATTAACCTCCAAACCTGAAATGGAGGCGAATTTATCCAGGGTTTGAATAAGGTTAGGGAGAGTGGTGCGGGGTGATGTCACAAATAAAAGTGCATCATCTGCAAAGAGGCAGATTTTATGCGAGGTGGAAGCGATTTCTAGTCCTTTAATATTAATGTTTGTTCTAATCAGAGCTGCCAATGGTTCGATAGCTAATGCAAAAAGTAAAGGGGAAAGGGGGCATCCCTGTCTAGTACCTCTTGCTATAAGAAAACTGTCCGAGCGAAATCCCGAGTACCTAATATAAGCTTGCGGCTGGTTATAGAGGGAGTTTATCCACTGTAGAAAGTGTGGGCCAAAGCCCCAGCGTTTAAGAATGTAGTCTAGGTATGGCCAGGACACCGTGTCAAACGCCTTCCTTATATCAAGAGATAATAAGTGCATTGGGATATGACAGGTTTTTGCAATATGTTGGAGGAGTATCACTCGTCTGATGTTATCGCTAGCTTGTCTACGGGGTATAAAGCCTACCTGGTCTTTGTTTATTAGTTTGCCGATAAGAGGGTTGAGGCGAAGTGCCAATATTTTAGCCAGGAGTTTGATGTCCAGGTTAAGTAGGGAGATGGGTCTAAAATTAGACCAAAGGGAATTATCAGTGTTAGGTTTGGGTATCATTGCTATAATAGCTGTCAGTGTGTCTCGGCCAAAGACCTGATTCTGAAGTAGGGCGTTGAACGTTTTACTTAAGAGGGGGGCTAGAGTTGTAGCAAATTTTTTGAAGTATGTGGCTGATAGTCCATCTGGGCCTGGCCTCTTATGGGGTTTGAGGGTTTTCATCGCTGCAAGGACTTCTTCTGTAGAAATGGGTGCCTCTAAGGGTTCATGGTCTGAGTCCGAGAGAGCAGGCAAAGGGGTGTCGTGAAGGAGTGAGTCAGCGGCAGAGTGGGAAAAGGTAGATATAGCTTTATAGAGGTCTTCTAGACGCTTGCGGAATTCATTTAGAATTTTGATAGGGTTACTAGTGTATGCATTTTTCTCGATCCGTAATCTGATGGGAACATGGTTCCGTTCTGGTCGACGGAGACGCATGGCTAGGAAAGTATCGGGTTTGTTGGCCTTAGTGTAAATGGTATGGCTGGATCTGCGGATGGCCTTATCAGCCGATTCAGCCAGCAGCAGATCCAGTTCAGTTCTGGATTTTTCCATTGCTATCCTATGGGGCTCAGTCTGGGTTTTCTGGAACTGAAGAAAGTTCTGGTGGTACTCCTTCTCAAGGTTGGCTAGTTGGAGCTTCTTATCTCGTTTAAGATGTGTAGATACTGATATGCATGTGCCTCGGATTACCGGTTTGTGTGCCTCCCAGAGGAGAACTGGAGAGATATCAGGGGTATTATTATGACGCAGGTAATCTGTGAGGGCCACCTGAATGTCAAGGCAGTATGACGGATTAGTAAGATGAGCTTCATTAATACACCAGGAGCGGTCGCTGGTTTGGGGGATCAGAGAGGAAACCGTGGTAAGGACTGCACAGTGGTCCGACCATGGTATAGGTTGTATAGAGGAGTTGACAAGTGTTGGGGAGGACGCAACCGAGAGGAATATGTGATCGATCCTAGAAAAGGATTTATGGGGATATGAGTAGAACGTGTTGTTCTTCTTTGTTGGGTTGCATTCTCGCCAAGTGTCAAGCAATGAGGCTTGTTGCAGTAATTTTCTAAAACGTGTGGAGGGGGCATACTGGTCTGGAGCATATGGGGATTTATCCATATGTGGCTGAAGTACTGAGTTGGAGTCACTGCAAAGGATCACCGTGCCCCTGCAATGTGTCCGGATGACTTGTAGGAGGTGAGAAAAGAAGGGGTTCGGGTTATCATTTGGGGCATAATAGGAGACCAATGTAGTTTCCACTTCTTGAAGCGTGCCTACAAGGATTATATAGCGACCTTCCGGATCTTTGATTTCTGAGGTTAATACGAAAGGGAGGGATTGGTGAAGGGCTATGAGTACACCGCGCTTTTTCACATTAGCCGAGGCAGTATACACTTGGGGGTATCGGGGGCTAAAGAATTTTGGTGTCGCTTGCGTCGTGTAATGAGTTTCCTGGAGGGCTACAATACTAGCTTTTAATGCTATGAATGTTTGGAAGGCCTTAACTCTTTTATGTGGTGAGTTGAGTCCCTTTACATTAAGGGAAAGAATGTTCAGGGGGGCCATGGGGAAGGAGATGAAATATTAGGCAGAGGGGCCCCAAGGGCCCCGCAGCCCCGCCGACAAGGATCAGGAAAAGAGAAGATACAAGGGAGAAGGGAGGGAAGAAAGGGGAAAAAGAGAGGGTAGTAGTTGTAAGGCAAATGGATGAATAGATATAGGAAATGGCAATGGGGTTTGGTCGCACGACCAGGTAGTGGACAGACTCGCCAGTCGGCCAGCCGACTCGCGAGTGTGCACACCATGCAGAGGGGGGGCAATGACAGCCTCCCGCCGCTAATGGGGGATTGTGGTTAAAGCTTTAAAAGTTAAACCAACAAGAAGTAACAGGAAAGACAGTGGTTATGCAGGTATTGCAATGTAACCTATGTTTGTCTGGAGGCACGCAGACCTCCAGATTGACCCTGTGGAGACATGGTACAGGGACACACAAATACTCAGGTAGGGTATATCCGTATACATATATCCTCCTATAAGCATTTAAAGTAAGAAACAGAGAAAGAAAACAAGTAACCGTTCATAACATTTCAATTTACCAAAGTCATGCACAGACGGACAAAGAATAGGCGGCAGTGTCCGGGTCGCCACATGCACCCAGGGAGAGCCCCGAGCACATGCGGCGAGCCAGAAAACAGGCGCCAACTAAAATGTCACATAGTGAATGTTGTGCAAGAATCATAGTACATTTTCCCAAAAAGGAGAAATGGCACAGGGACACACAAATACTCAGGTAGGGTGTATCCGTATACACATATCGTCCTATAAACATTTAAAGTAATAAACAGAGAAAGAGAACAAATAACCGGTGATGACATTTCAATTTACCAAAATCATGCCCAAATGGACAAAAAATAGGCGGTATCGTCCGGGTCGCCGCATGCGCCCAGGGAAAGCCCTGAGCCCATGCGGCGAGCCAGAAAACAGGCGCCAACTAAAATGTTATGTAGTGAATGTTGTGCAAGAATCATAGTACATTTTCCCAAAAAGGGGACACCGTAGGAAAAGGAAGAAGAGAAAAAAAATAAAAATAAATAACCTTCCTGGTTTTCCTGAGTAGTAAGGTAAAAAAAAAAAACAATAATAATAATGAAAAAAAGAGGGGAGAAAAGTGTATAACACTTGTTGATGAGAAAGGGAATATAAAAGATTCATGGGGTCTGAGCCCCCGCAACCCCGGGGAGAGGGGGGGTAGGTGGACTGCACAGACATCCCCCTTACCATTAGGGGGTGTCTATCACAGGACAGTCCCCCTTTAACTTGATTGAAGAGTTATCATCACGTCATAAAGTATAGGTTAGCTTCAATCAAGGGGCCTCCGGTGGCAAACAAGAAGTGGTTGTGAAAGGAGCAAAAGTAAATTCAACGTGGAGAGTAGACTTGTCGGTCCCGGGAGATGTCCCTGGGTGGGCGAGCTGGTGTACCTCTACGGATGGATGAAGGGCCAGGATTAGATCTCCTTGGAGTGGTATTATAGGGATGCGTTGCTGCCCGGGCAGGGGTGCGAGGCAGTGTCGTCTCCGCAGGTTGCTCCGGGTAGTTAGGTGCAGGGACTCAAGAAGACGTTGGAGGGATTCCGGTGATGTGGAGGAGTGTTGCTGGCCCTGGTAGGAGAATTGCAAAGCAAAAGGGAAGCGCCAGGTGTATTTAAGTTGGTGCTGCAGGAGAATCTGGAGTTGTGGTTTCATGGCACGGCGTTTAGCAATTGTAGATGGAGCTAGGTCAGAGAACAATTGATACATGTGACCCTGGAACAGGAGAGTGTCCTTATTGCGAGCAGCAGCTAGGAGTTGTTCCTTTGTACGGAAAAAGTGCAGTTTAATGATAATATCTCGCGGAGGCCCGTCTTGCTGTCGGCGGGTCAGGGCCCTGTGTATTCTATCGAATTCCAAGCGTTCTATTGGTATAGCAGGTGATAGTTCTTGGAATAGGGCTGTTGAGAAAGATTGTAGGTCTTCCACATTTTCTGGAATACCTCTCAGGCGTAGATTTGATCTACGGGAGCGATTTTCAGCGTCCTCGAGACGTGAGAGTAGCATGTTGTTCTCATCACGGAGGGCTGCCTGCTCTTGAACCTGCTCTTGGAGTGTAAGCTCTATATCATCTACCCTGGTTTCCAGGTCTGCCGTGCGCTGGCCTAGCTCCCTGATCTCACGTGACAGCCTGCTTGTTATCTGATCAGATGTAGTTTTTAAGGCCTTTTGCAGCATGGCTTCCATAAACTGTAGAAAATCACCCTGGGACATACCTGAGGAGGGCAGGAAGGAAGGACCGCTGATTGGACCGTCTATGGTGGCCTCATCCTCGCTTTCGGCGGTGGCTTGTTCTGGCTTGTCTGGTGAGGCAACGTGCTGTTTAGTCAGGGCCTTCGCCGCCATCTTGGACGAGGCGCGGGCCAGGGCGTCTTTGATCGGTTTAGATTTGGATCTACCGCGATGGCCGGTTAAAACCATCCCAGACGATGCTGTGGCCGTTCCGGAGGCTGTATTCAGCAAAAGCGGGGTTGCAGGGCGGCTCAGGCGCGGCGTATGATCCCGATGTTGCGGCGGGAGGTGCGGAGCTCTAGTGGAACACGTCCGCCATACAGAGCCTTGCGCATGCACCCCCTCTTTACTCCACTTTTAACTGAAGCAAAACAAACGATAGCCAAAGCATGGAAATCCCCAAACATTAGGGTTGGCAGAAACAATTCACAGAGTACCTTACCCCAGACAGGGTTCACAAATTTTATCCCTCGGTCCAGGAGACGTGTTTTAGAGGCTGCCAGACTCCTGGCACTTTTCTCCACACCTTTTGGAGCTTCCCTCATCTGCAACATCTCTGGAGCCAGATTGCCTCCAGGGTAGCGCTGATCATGGGTACTATCATCGATCTGACAGCCCCGATATGTCTACTCTTTACCCCTATTCCAGATCTCCCCCCGCCCATGCAGAAATTGGTTAATACTCTGTTCTGTGCAGCCCACTGGGCCATAGCCTTGAATTGGCGATCCCAGTCGGTTCATTGGACACAGGTACTCCACCAGATGGAAACTATCCGCCTAATGGAGAGGATCCATCATACTGTTATGGATACCATGCAGGTTTTCCACAACAAATGGGCCTCATGGTCTACATATGGTGCAATGCTATAGCCAGCTCCCCTCAGTGAGCCCCTAGTACCCTTATCTTTATTAAAAGCCCGAGTTTCTCTTGTCTCCCATTGGTTCCGTACCCTGGGTGACAGAGTGGAACATCAGATGGCCACAGGCTATTTGACATCCTTCCATGAATGACATACTGTACTAGGTTGGTTGAATGTTCCAGATGAAGCAGTAGGTTGATTGTTTGTTTTCACATATATTGTTTATCTTTTCTTTTTCTTCCCCCCCCCCCCTTTTTTTTTTACTATTTTCTTTTTTTGCCCCTTCTTGTTTTCCGTTGTGTGTTTTGATTTTACTTGACACAGGGTTGCACACCCCATTGCTAATAGCGAGCTTGATGTTGGTTAATCCTCTGATATATTGAATGATGTGTAAACTGAGAATTCTGACATTGGGGTTGCATCCCGACATGCTCTGTACCTTTCAATATGTCTATACCCAATAAAAATCGTTTGTAATAAGAAACAATTCACAGAATGAACACCACAATGTCACACGCCAAAATTATAGCCACTGACGGAGACCAATTCCCAAAATTCTAAAAACTTTGGCTCCCATGGATAAAACACTATTTACCTCCGGATTTTAACGATGAGGTCCTTTTGCCATGGTAGCGGATTAATAGCTTCAATGCAAATCCCATGTACCTAAGGAATGGTAAACCATACACATCGTACTGGTTCATGGACCGACCTTGTGGACTTTCTCTCTCTCTCACTATTTTCTTTCTCTCTTTACTCTCCTTTATTTTTATTATAAGTAATATTGTTCTTCACTACAATTAACATAAGTTATTATACCACAATCTTTGTGTATAACGTAATGGCAATTTGTTACACGTTAAGACACGGTGGGCATGAATACAATGTTACCCCCTGACTATCTAGTTAGTGAATATCTAATTAATTTAATTTAAATATTTTATGC
The DNA here is from genome assembly GCA_029206835.1 of Rana muscosa. Classification (NCBI taxonomy): domain Eukaryota; kingdom Metazoa; phylum Chordata; class Amphibia; order Anura; family Ranidae; genus Rana; species Rana muscosa. The sequence continues at coordinate 399,256,615 of CM055122.1, forward strand.
TATGTATAATTTACTTATAGAATATTTTTATGTAAATTTTATTTATCTGTATCCTTGCATAAATAACCAAACTATGTATTTATTATTATGCAACCAATAAATATTATTGACAAGGAAACTCTCTTCCACAAATAGTGGTGTCAGTGGAGAGTGTAGATAAATTGAAAAAACTTTTATGCCGTGTACACATGATCGATTTTCTCGACGGTGAAAACACAGTCGAGAAAATCGACGGGAAAAACGAGGAACGGCTTGGTCCCCTACACATGGCCGGGTTTCCTGACATTTTTTCTCTTGGTCGAGAAAAACGACCGTGTGTAGGCTCCCTAGCGGTGTTTCCCTATGGGAAAACTGCTGCGTAACAAAATGGCGTGAATCATGACGAGAAAAATTAGAGCATGTTCTAATTTTTCTCGTCGTGATTCTTGCAGTTTTTCTCGTCTGGAAAAATGCAGGAAAGCCCACACACGGTCGCTTTTCTCGTCAAAGAGAAAAAATGACATTTTTCCCGACGAGAAAAATGGTTGTGTGTACGCGGTATTAGATGTGTTCCTTCGCAAACACAGTGTACAGAGATAGTAAAAATGGTAGCAACACACGCACACACACACTTTAGTTGAACTGGATAGACTGGTGTTTTTATTCAACTTTACTAACTATGTAACTGTGTATTCTTACAACAGCTACAGCCCAGTCTTGAGGTTCCTGTTGGAAAAGTACAACAGCAGTCTTATAAACTGACTATACATATATACAGTATATATATATATATATATATATATATATATATATATATATATATATATATATAATATACATATGCATTATACCTATCTATGCCAGCAGGTGGTGCTGTATTATTATAGTGTATAGTTCATGTATTCTATGATATGAGAGGAAGTACCCTCTGCATCTAAGTGTGCACTTGTTTGTTTTCTCTTCCTGTTTCATGCTTCCAAAGCTGTAAGACATGTTTTGCTAATCCTCCATAAAAGCAAAGCTATTGCTGCAAACAACAAGCTTCCGGTGCAAGATTTCAATACTCAGCCAATAGGTTATGTGGCCCAGGCACCCAGCAAACCCAGCAGAACCCTGGGGCATTGGAAATGATTCTACAGCAAGTCAGTGAATACTGTATACAAGCTACTGAAACATGGCAAGCAGTTAAGATGTAAAGTTTGCAATTACAATGCTGATCAATGCCAATTACCAGCTATGGAAGTTTAAACTGGAAGTGTTTGTCAACAAAGGATGACTTGTAGCAAGTGCAGGCTCATCACCACAGACCAACATGCCAATATAGTCTCTAATAAGGAGGGTGGGCTCCCTCCAGTCACCTGCCCTTTATCTATCCATCAGCATACATGTGCTTCCACTGAGGAGACCTTAAATTTTAGAGTTAGGACTGCAGCACACAGGGAGCCGTGACGAGGCCTGCAGCTTACACATGCATTTGCAAATGCGTGCAACTAATCCCCTGTTTTTAAACGCACCGTTAGACAGGTGAATTCGGTTGGTTGCTGATTGGTTGGTAAGTTGAGCATGGACGTTCTGTGTTTTTTGTTTACATGCCAATATAGTCTCTAATAACCTACACAGCAAATGTATTCACTTATGGCCCAGGCGGCTGGGGCACAGAAGTCCAGAAGCTATAGAGGACATTATAAAGAAAGGCTTATCAGAAGATTTAACAATAATGCCTTGCAAAGTGCTCATGAAATGCAAGTGCTGTATTGAAGCAAAAGCCACATGTGCTCCCCTTCCACAGGCATCTCAAACTAAAACTAACCACCCCCTGCAGCTCATACACAGTGACGTATGCGGTCCAATGAAAACTCCCACGTTGGGTGGGAATAGATATCTACTGACTTTCATCAAGAATTATTCCAGGTACACAATTACTTATCTGATGAAACACAAGAATGAAACACATTCCAACGCAAACCAGGAATAATACGCACAGACAAGGAGGAGAATACATAAGCAAATAAGTGGCCTCATACCTGAAGAGACAATGAATAGTACACAGACAACCACACCATACACTCCTGACAAAACGGTGTAGCAGAAAGGAAAAATTGCACTCTCTTTCCTACCTACAGAACAGACTACCCTCAAGAGCCATTAAAAGTACTCCATTAGAAATGTGGTATGAATAAAGCCTATTATACATCAGAGTATTTGGATGTAAAGCATATACCTATATTCCAAGCTATCCAAGATGGAGAACAGAGCCATAGAGGGCATTCTAGTAGTCTACAGTGCGCAAACCAATGCCTAGTACACACGTGCGGTTTTTCCGTCGCATAAAAAACCGACGGTTTTCCCGACAGAATTCCTCTCAGGCTGCCTTGCATACACACGCTCAGACAAAAGTCCGCCCGTCCAAAGCGCGGTGACGTACAAGTCGTACGACGGCACTATAAAGGGGAAGTTTCATTCCAACGGCGCCACCCTTTGGGCTGCTTTTGCTGATCCTCGTGTTAGTAAAAGTTTGGTGAAAGACGATTCACGCTTTTCAGCCTCGTGCTTTTCAGTCCCTTACAGCGTAATGAATGTGCTATCTCCATTCCGAACGCTAGTTTTACCAGAAAGAGCGCTCCCCTCTCGTACTTGATTCTGAGCATGCGTGGAAAACCATACAGACGGACGGATTTCCCGCTCTGATTTTTGGCCTGACGGGAAAAAAGAGATTCTGATCTCTCTTTTTGTCCGGCAGTTTTCCCATCGGAAAAACTGCGATGGAGCATACACATGGCCAGGATTCCCGACCAAAGCTCTCATAGCAGTTTTCCCATCTGAAAAAACGGTCGTGTGTACGAGGCATAAGAGTTACAGAATCCTACACCCAAAGACTGACAAAGTGACAATAAGTCATAGTGTTTATTTTGATGAGAGCCCATCATCAGAAACACCAATCCCTGAAAGCTGTGAAGTGAAAATGTCAAGCAAATCAGAAGAAAATGTCGACCAAAGCGAACCTATGCAGGAATCAGAACAAGAGGTGGAACTCACATTACCTAAACCAAGTTCCCCACCAGATCCTGCCGAACTACCTGAAATCAGAAGATTCACTCGGACTACACAGGGGTTACCACCTCACAAGCTTTCATACACTGTCAAAACATACAGCATACTTGAACCAACATCCTGGGAAGACATTGAAAAACTGCCAAAATGTGAAGCCAATAAATGGAGAAAGGCGGCAGAAGAAGAATTAAAGTCACTTCAAGAAAGTAAAACTTGGACACTCATAGAGCTCCCTCCTAATCGCAAAACTATAGGAAGTAAGTGGACTTTTAAAGTAAAGTCAGACACAGAAGGGAATATCCACAAATACAAAGCCAGACTAGTTGCCAAGGGTTACTCCTAGAAATTTGGTTAAGATTACAATAAAACATTCGATCCCGACGTAAAACTCTCCACCATCAGAGCGCTTCTTAGCATTGCAGCCGGGAAGGGCATACAAGTCAAACACCTAGACGTTAAAAAGGCTTTCCTATATGGAGACATTACGGAAGACCTCTACATGGAGCAACCACCAGGATTTGAGCAAGGAGACAACTTTGTGTGTAAACTTTAGAAGAGCATCCACGGTCTTAAGCAATCTGAAAGGATGTGGAATGAGAAACTGAAAGAAGTACTTACCAGAGAGGGATTCTCAAGAAGTAAAGCAGACCCCTGTCTCTACTCCAGGAATCAAGAAGACAGATAGATATACATCCTTATCTATGTTGATGACAGAGGCCTCGTACACACGACCGATTTTCTCGTCGTAAAAAACACGTCGTTTTTTTCGACGAGATTCTTGTTAAGCTTGTCGATTTTCTCGTCAAGCTTTCTATGCGTACACACTGTAATTTCCCAATTTCCTCGTTGTTCTCTGCGCTCACGTCCAGCACGTACGACGGCACTATAAAGGGGAAGATCTTTTTTCTTGGCGCCACCCCTTGGGCTGCTTTTGCTGATCTCGTGTTACCGCGTGTGAAGTAAAAGTTTGGGAAGAGACGATTCGCGCTTTTCAGTCTTCGTACTTTTCAGATCGTTTTCTGCCGTTCAGTTTGTGCTTGTGGGTTCGTATCTTGACTTTCAGGGCGTCTAGGCAGGTCGTATCTGTTTTACAGTGCGTTCTTGCCTGTTCGTTTCTGAATTTCAGTTTGTTATTCATAGGCCTTGCTGTTCTAAAGTGCGTTCTGTTCTGTACGTTCTGATTAGACGACCGTTTCCTAGCCATGTCGCCTGGACGTTCTCGTCGTCAAGTTCGTGCTGTGCGTGCGCTTGGTGTTGGTCTGCTTGTTTTGGACCAAGACCAGTCCATGAATGGTGTGAGGAGTAGTTCATGGACCAAGAATTGGTTGCTCCAGCGGGACCAATTCTGCCACATGCCTCTGCTGCGGGAGATCGTAGAGAATAATCCTGAGGACTACAGGAATTTTCTGAGGATGTCTGACCCCGTTTTTCAGGAACTGTTGGCTTTGGTGTCCCCCTATATTACCAGGAAGGACACCGTTATGCGGGAAGCCATCAGTGCTGAGCAGAGGCTCATCGCCACGTTGCGTTACCTGGCGACAGGGAGAAGTCTTCAGGACTTGAAGTTCACCACAGGCATCTCCCCCCAGGCTCTGGGCCTCATAATCCCAGACACCTGTTCTGCCATCATCCAAGTCCTGCAGGAGGACTATATTAGGGTAAGTTTTCTCCCTTAACATCACATTTTAGGTATTACATGTATGCTAATGTATTGCATTTCTTTCATCCTTCCCTAATTACCATGATTGTAATATGCTGAGAATGTCCCCTTTGTCCCCATGCATGTTGGAAGCTTTAGATTGCCCCTTTTTTCTCCTCCCTAAATATTTCCCCTCACTAACTTTTCCAGCAGGGGCGCCTGTTGCTCCAAATGTTGGGGGGTTCAAACCCCAATTTAGGAAATAAACTTCCTCCTTTTTTGCTCTGTTGCCTAATAAACGCCCCCAGTTGTCCCCTCCAATGCAGCCATTTTGTTCCCTCAAATGCAGCCATTTAGTCCCCTCTAATGCAGCCAGTTTCCCCCCAGCCCTGCACTTACCTTCTTGTGGTCAGCGCCATCCTTCTTCTGTCCTTGATGTCTTCTCCTTCCCTTCATGTTGCATCAGCCAATCATGTTACCATTAAACAGACTTGGTGAACATGATTGGCAGAGCAGCCTGTCAGTGTTTACACAAGGAATGCCCCCCTCCTTGCGTCCCCGATTTTTCTTTGAGGAAGCCAATTACATCCCTCAGGTTGTAATTTGCAAGACTATTTTAATACCTGTTTCTGCTCTGCAATTTTAACCCCCTAAATGCCGCAATGATTCATATGTCGGTCGCTTTACAAGAGGCCATCCACCTGAATAGTGTGCGGCATAGACAATACATAGGTTCATGCAACGCATGAACCTTTGTATTGTTCTGAGTGATGGGCACAGGAGAGAGGGGACAGTGCTCCAGCGCCCACTCTGGACGCACCGCCACTGCAATGCTATCCTGTGGCCAAACACATCTCCCCCCCCCCAAAATAATTTAGTAATGGCCCATCAGAGGGGGTGATGAATATGATAAATGAGCCTTCCATTATACTTTTTTTACACACCTTAATAAACGTATAATTAGATTGATGTTGGTCTCTAATTTTTTGGGATAGAATTTCCTTGTAATGTATGCCTTTGTTTTTCTAATATTATTTCATCTTGTTTCACTCCACAGCTTCCTTCCACGCCACAGGAATGGCAGACTGTGGCATCAGAGTTTGCCACGCGGTGGGACTTCCCCAACTGCGGTGGTGCCATAGACGGGAAGCACGTCCGCATCGTGCCGCCACCCCCGTTCTGGGTCCTACTACTACAACTACAAGGGGTTTCATAGCATTGTGCTGATGGCAGTGGTGTCAGCATGGTATGAATTCCTCTATGTTGATGTAGGGAAGAATGGCCGGATGTCCGATGGGGGATCCTTCATCCAGACGGAGTTTGCCCTCCATCTCCAGAGTGACGACCTTGCATTGCCACCGGATGCAGGGAATATTGAAGGACTCCCCTTTGTTTTCTTGGCTGATGAAGCCTTCGGACTCGGACGGCATCTTATGAGGCCATTTCCACAGAGGACCCTGACCCCAGAGAAGAGTGTGTTCAATTACCGGCTGGCCAGGGCCCGAAGAGTCGTTGAAAATGCCTTCGGCATAATGGCCAGCTGGTTCCGCCTTTTTATGACTTCCATCCACTTGGCGGACTACAAAATAAACTATGTAGTGTTATGCTGCTGTGTGCTACACAACTTTCTGAGCCAAAAATCAAATTCCTATATGGCCTCAGTTTTGCCAGAGGCTGGACTTTCCCCTGCAAATCCCCTTCCGGGCCTGGAATCTGCCCGTCTTGGCTTGCCCCCCCAAAATGCCCGTGTGGTTCGGGACAAATACATGGAGTATTTCACGGGTAGGGGGGCAATTCCTATGCCAGCCTATGTCTAAGTATCCCAATAAAAATCTTGTTTAAACCTTTAATTATTTGTTCTTTCCTGTCTCCTAGTTTGTCTTTGTGCATTTGTAGTGGCAAGTGTATTTTACTTTAGTAAATAACAACCATTTCACTATGTTACCTTACAAAAGAACCAAATAAGCTTAGAGAGTATTATAAAAAGAAGCTACACGTTGTTTGTGGTCAAATATTTTACTCTGTGCACATTCTCTTCATTATTTTTTATTTTATTTTACTTTGGGTTTGGCCTGGCCACAACCCGGCAATTTTTGGATTATGAAAATACAAAAATATCACTTGCATTTCAAAAATTACAACATTGGATACCTCTGAGCAATCGGAGACATTCACTTACACAAACTATGTCTCTATGTGCCCGTCCTAATATGGGGTCCTGCCACCCCTTGCCCAGCCAAAAATTGAATATGCACACATTTTTAATTTTTTTCATATAGGAAGTTTACAATCCTGATCCCTATTGTCAACATGTGCTATCTGCCATCAGGGGTGATCAATGGACGTGTTTTGGGGGTGCATCCCCTTCCTCAGTTCACCGACTTTTGATACGAGGAAGGGGTTGCACCCACAAAAGACGTACATGGATATCCCCTGATGGCAGATAGCACATGTTCACACACTGTGTGCATATTCAATTTTTGGCTGGTTTGTTACTCAAAAAATTAGAAAAAAATATAAAAACAAACATGTAAAAACAAATGTATTTGGATGGCTTATTGAATTCTCCCCAAAACATTGAGAATGTCTTTAAATGTTTGTTCCATCACATGGATTCTTTGTTTAATTAGGTCCAGTTCCGTTCTACATTCCATCACTTGCTGGATGAGGCGGAGGGCACTGTCAGCAGAGAAACGTGTGCTATCCTTCACAACATTTACATCCCCTAAAAACCAAAAAAAACAATTAATAAAACTCTGCAGGCCTACCTCGCTTACCTTAAGCTGTGGTGTGAGATACTGACCTGTTGTGGTGACCAGATCCACAACGTCATCCACCTCTCCTTCCTGCACTTCTCCTTCCTCCACCTCAACTTCCTGCACATCTTTCGGTTGTGGGTCTTTGGGAGTTTGGTGTTGTTTGGAAGTTGTGGGGTGCATGTGCTCCCTGGAGTGTCCTCCTCCCAGTCTTCTCTCCCCTATGAGAATAAAACCAAAGGTCTATTTATCACACTGTAAATCTCCTTGTTAAACTAAAAACAGGCTAAATTGTTTGGAAGTGGGGTACAAGTGTGTGTTTGTGCGGAATTTAAAGAAGAATGCATTATTTATGACCCCAAATATGTTTAGTATTCACATTTGGATGTAATTTTTTGGACATGGAGGCACCACAAAAAAACTCTGATGCACCTGTGTGGGACACCCAAAAAAGGCGGGTCTGTAGGCCCACACTATAGTGCTCCAAAGTACAGATGTGGAAGCAGCTGCTGAGTGTCCTCTCCTTTACACTGATAAAAGTTTGCATTTCATTCCCTTTACAAACACATCATCTAGACTAAAAAATTATCCACAATACTTGATCAAAAATGGCAGATGTCTAATTACTTTTGTGGCTCTTAAATAAGCCAAAACCGCGGATAGTGGCCGAACGAAGTGTCGGTAACGTAACGAACGATTACTGTGCCCAACCTAGTTCAAAATATTACATTTTGGAAGGGAGTCCAATATGATAAAAAAAACAAAACATGTCAGTTTCTAAAAATTTTAATAGCAGAAACGTCGTCATTTTACTTACTTTTAGCGAGCATCCTCTTTATGATCCTCAACTGGTCTGGCTCCCTCAGTTTGAGGTCTGACCACCTCTTTCTGAGCTGCTCATTTGAGCGTTTCACCCCGAACTTCGCCCTCAGACTCTTCACAACTTTAGTGAGGATTTTGGCCTTCCTTCTATTTGGTTTGCTATACGGCCCATGCTTGGCATCATAATCAGCCTTGACCAAGATGTCCACCATCTCCGCCATCTCCGCCAAAGACATATTCGATGCCTTGAATCTCCTCCTTGATCGTGACGTGTCCTCGGTCTCCGGGCTTGTCTCCTCGCTAGTTGCGGAATTATCAGACACCTGCTGTAACTCCGCCATATCTGTCTGCGCGCCGAAAGAGAAGGGGCGGGGAAAAGATGTAAGTTAGAACGTCATGGGCGGGCGACGTGTTTGAATTTTGACGCATGCGTGGTGTGTATATAGCAAACACACATGTGACTATAGTACGTTCGGTGTGCGGAGAGAGGAGTTCAAGTGACGGACGTGCGAACGAAGGTATGTGATTTTGTGACTTGTAAAAATTGTTGGCCTATACTGTCTTGAGATTGTTGGAGGATATATATGGTGACTAGGATGTGAAGGAGGTTAGACTGTTTGCCTCACATTATTTAAATATAATTTATTTTACTTGCAGATACAATATGAATGTCTTTATTAGCGACAAAGAGTTCCTGGTGGAATTTATTGACCGGATAAGGGAGCTGCCGGCTCTGTGGGAGACGAAAAACCCCATCCATAAAAAAAAAGGGGTGAGAAAAACAGCGCTGGAGAAGCTGCTCCCATTTGTGCATACCAAGGTGCCCACAGCCACAGCAAAACAAGTGGACACTAAAATTGGGAGCTTGAGAGGTACCTACAGGACTGAACGCTCTAAGGTGCTGGCTTCTCAGAGGTCAGGAGCAGCAGCAGATGATGTTTATGTCCCGATTTTGTGGTACTACAACAGGATGTCCTTCCTGGATGACCACATTGAGACAAGGCCATTACTCTCCACTCTTCCCCCCAGACTTCCCTGCAGCCAACCTGAGCCTTCTCTGGAGCAAGAGGAGGCAGCTATCCTGGATGATCCTGATTTGTCCATCTGGAGCCAGGTATAGTATTAACTGAAAATGTATTGGGATAAAATTAATGTTTCCCAAATATGTCAGGATGAGAAACATACATTATTTTGTATTCCACAAGTGAAATCAGGATCTGTAGACATTATTCTGCACTTAATTGTGTGTTAAATAGTCAAGCTGATGTAGTGGTAACTTTAAAGCAAGGATTTATGCATTTACATTCTAATTGCTTCCATCAGGATTACAAAGTTTGATGCAAAGATTAAACCAACATATTAAACTATGTTCCTTTTTCATACACAGGATGAAATCAGCCAGGAGGAGGGTCTGGAAACTGTCAGGCAGGAGGAGGAAGGGCCCAGTGCAGCCAGGAGGTGGCAGGGCCCAGTGGCAGCCAGGAGGTGGCAGGGCCCAGTGGCAGACAGGAGGTGGCAGGGCAAAGGAGAAGCACCAGATCCCAGGTGCCTCCCATCCGGCTTCACAAAAGAGGCAGGAGGGACAGGACCACCAGTGAGGCAGCAATGGCCCTTATTAAAGAGGCCCATGCCACCCTCAAGGAGCCCACATCCCCTGAAGAGGCCATTGCCGGCCTAGTGGAGGCTAAGTTCAAGGTGATGAGCATGGAGCAACGCCTCCTATGCGAGCCCCTGCTCATCACCTTGCTCAACAAGGGGGTGATGGAGAAAATTACCCCCAATATCGCCATATGTGAGGTGGCCCAACTGACCCAACCTCAACCTCCACCTCCACCTTCCTCTTCTGCCCCACCCCCTTCTGCTACACCTCCACCTTCTGCCCCACCCCCTTCTGCTACACCTCCACCTTCTGCCCCACCCCCTTCTGCTACACCTCCACCTTCTGCCCCACCCCTTCTGCTACACCTCCACCTTCTTCTTCTGCCCCACCCCCTTCTGCTACACCTCCACCTTCTTCTTCTGCCCCACCCCCTTCTGCTACACCTCCACCTTCTTCTTCTGCCCCACCCCCTTCTGCTACACCTCCACCTCCTCCTCCTGACAGGAGTACCCCTCCAGTGGGCCAGCCTCCAGCCAAACGAAGAAGGAAGGCTGCAGGAAAGGCTTCAGGAAAGGCTGCAGGGAAGGTTGCCAGGAAGAAGAGGAAGTGATGGCCTTGCTTCATTGTGGTCGGACAGAAGGCAGCCTGTTGTAGTACCACACACTTGGGACATATATCTCACCTGCTGCTGTTCCTGACCTCTGGGAGGCCAGCATCAGATTGTGTTCTGAAATGTGGGCCTTCTCAAGCTCCCAATTTTAGTGTCCACACAGGGTTGCTGTGTGCTCTGGGGTCCCTGGGATGCACAAATGGCAGCAGCTTCTCCAGCGCTGCCTTCTCTTTATTTAATTTATAAACATGAATAAATGTGTTTTTTGTTTAAGTTCATACTTGACTATGTGTATTTTTAAATAAAAAAAATCAAGCTTTGGAGTAAGCAGATACATTTGACTGACAATAAAAGGCACAGATATCACCCCCCCCAAAAGAATAACTAAATATGATTAGCACAAAAACATGGTGTGAAATTTAAATAATATAGATTCCAAAATTAAATGGGAGATCGCTATCAAAACATTGAGAAATTAGAATTAACATCATTTTGAAAAATCTAACCATTTAAATTATTCCTAAAAACTTGCACGATATAATACACATAAATCTTATAAAGAGCAGCATGAAAAAGGTTAAAAATAAGGCACAACTCTGTGTGAATATCAGCAGCAAAAGAAGGTCACTCGTTTTGATTAATGTAACATTCTAACGAAGATTTCAATGCAGAACATTTAAACGATGAAATATTTATGAGCGTGACGAATGTGCTCTCTCCATTTTGAAGGCTTGTTTTACCAGAAGATGCGCTCCCGTCTCATAGTTGCTTGTGAGCATGCGCGCTTTTGGAAGAGTCGTAAAAGCATACACACGAACCATTTTCTCGTCACAAAACAGGCCGACGAGAAACACGACGAGGAAATCTGGAATCCTGACGAGAAAATAGAGAGCAGGTTCTCTATTTTCTCGTCGAGATTCTCGGCAAGTTTCTCGTCGTAAAACCATACACACGAACGTTTTTCTAGACAAAAAAACTCTCGCGGCACTTTTCTTGACTGTTTTGGACGAGAAAATCGGTCGTGTGTACGAGGCCATTATGTCTTGTTTTGAAAAAGAAGGGGATTACAATCAGATAGTTCACAAGCTGAAAGAACATTTTGAAATCAAAGAGCTAGGGAACATTAGCTACTATCTGGGAATCCAAATAGAGAGAGAGAAGATGGAAGTTATCTTCTCAACCAATCTCAGAAAAGCTCAGAAATCTTGGAACAATTCCATATGCAAGATGCAAAAGGAAGTGAAAACTCCTATGGAACCAATCAAAAGAGCAATGAAGCAGAAAACTTGCTACCCAACAATGCCATGTATCGCAGAGCAATTGGTAAGCTGCTATATGTTGCCACTGTAAAAATACCAGACATAGCCACAGCAGTGGGCATACTATTCAGGGAAGTCTCAGCTCCCTGTCAGCTTGACTGGAACATAGTAAAAATAGTGATACAGTACATCAAAAAAACAATTCAGATGAATTTACGGTTACCATTAACATCAAATCCAAAACTGGTTGGATATGTGGATGCTGATTGGGCCGGGGATTGCACAGACCGCAAATAAACAAGAGGATTCATCTTCCAGTATGGGGAAGGAACCATAAATTGGTCTAGTCGAAAGCAATCGACTGTCACTCTATCTTCAACTGAAGCAGAGTACATTGCAGCAGCATACGAATGTTAAAGTGGAGCTCCACCCTAAAGTGTAACTTCCGCTCATCGGATTCCTCCCCCCCTCTGGTGCCACAATTGGAACCTTTCAGGGGTGAGGGGGGTGCAGATACCTGTCTAAGACAAGTATTTGCACCCACTTCCGGGCATAGACTCTGCGGGGACCTGCGGGCAGTACGCCACTTCCCCCCCGTTGTGTTCTGGTCAATAAGACCCCACATCTCTCCTCTAGGCTGGAAAGCATGAGATCGGTGAAAAAAATTCACCAATCTCATGCTGACAGCCGCAATTGCGGCTTTGTTTACTTCCGGGTACCGGGCGTGACGTCACAACATCGCGCCCAGGACTCCGACGGTCATAGAGATGACTGGTGACAATCAGGTCACCGGAAATCTCTATCGTCGTGAGCCTGCACCGGCCGATTCGTTCTCCGGGCCCCCGATGGCAAGGGAGAGCCCGGAGAAGCACCGGATGGCGACGGGAGGGGGGATGTCTATAAGAACGATCAAGCGGCGGAACTGCCAATATGATTATTATTATGGTGCGCAGAATCACCGGCTGCAAACAATGATATCTGAATGATGCCTGTAGCTGCAGGCATCATTCAGATACCCCCCCCTCAAATTCAGCGACGTCATATGACGTCCTTGGTGGACAAGTGGTTAAATTTAAAAGTAGGACCAAGTCCTAATACATAAAATGTTCCTTGCAAGGATTTAAAAACAGCTCAATGTCGTATCGATAACTTCCGGTTCGTGCATGCGCAGTGCGTGTGTATATATATATATATATATATATACATATGCATTATACCTATCTATGCCAGCAGGTGGTGCTGTATAATTATAGTGTATAGTTCATGTAGTCTATGATATGAGAGGAAGCACCATCTGTATCTAAGTGGACACTTGTTTGTTGTTCTCTTCCTGTTTCATGTTTCCAATGCTGCAAGACATGTATTGCTAATCCTCCATAAAAGCAAAGCTATTGCTGCAAACAACAAGCTTCCAGTGCATGATTTCAATACTCAGCCAATAGCCCCAGTGTCCTCTGTAGACACCTGACACATTGCTGCTAATATGTCCAGACACAACTTTATTACAATAAAAATCAGGAGGACGATCCAAAAAGTATCCAACGTGTTTCAATATTAATATAATATGTACTACTTCTGGTCATATTCAAAACCAGATACCCAATAACCAATAGTATTGGAAGTATAAAACTTTATGTCAGTGTCATGGCCAGAGGTCAGGCTCAGAGACCTGTAGCTAGGTCACCCTGGAAGATGTTGTGGGCTCACCCGAGATGTGGGGTCTAAGTACTAACTATTATTCACCAGAGCTTCTGATGGTGGAGATGGGTTTTGGATGTCAGTACCTGGTTGTGGTCCTCAGGATCACTTCACCAGGATGTGAGCAAGCTGGGGTCCAGTAGCAGATATAGCAGGTAGTGATCAAGCAGAGGCATAATCAATAAGCAAGCCAAAAGTCAGTAGCAAGTGGTTTCAGGTTGGGATCAAGCTTAATTGTAGGCAATGAACAAGCCAAAGGTTGGTAACGAGTGGTAGTGAAGATATGGGCAGCAGCAGGAGTGCCAAGAGCAAGATATTGGCTGAAGGGAGCACAATAATCTGGCAAATATGGAGTCCAAAGACATGGCATAAATAGAAAGTTCATGGGAGGAGCAAAGGGTTCAGAGTTCAAGAGAAATAAGACATAAGACAAGGTTGCCTAAGCACTCAGGCAGGGAGGTGTCTCTGGTGGCTCACCAAGAAGAGTTACTGCCAGACACAGCAGAGATCCTGGGTTCAGACCCAGGTGACAGTGCTCCCCATCTCCTGGACATTTTAGAGACAGATTTGTGAGGAAACGTGCTGGAAATCTCTTGACTCTCCTCAGGCTCAAAATTATTTTCTACTGACCCATATCCTTCCCATTGAACCAGATATTGTAATTTGTTCCAAAAAATTCTGGATTTAAGAAATGTATCCACCACAAATTCTTCATCACCCTGTACCTAAACAGGTGGAAGCATTCTTCCAGAAAAAGGATTTTAATTAAACAGTTTAAGTAGCCATATGTGAAAAATAGGGTGAATTTTCATACTGTCAGTTTTAAGCAAAAGGAGACCAGGATGATGTGAGCAGATATCTGGAGAGGTCCCACAAACATTTGACCAATTTCGCAGATGGAACTTGAACCTTCAACTTAGTAGATAACCAAATTTTGTCACCCATATGAAACGTAGCAAGTTACCTGAAATGTCTGTCAGCAGCTCTATTGTAGCATTCCTGAGCACCATTCAAAGTATCAAAAAATGTCTCCTGAATCTCCTGTAATATAGTTAATCTATTGGTAACAGCAGGTATTGGAGTTGAGATAGGGATATCAAGAATAAGAATTGGATGATACCAGGTGCTTAAGAAAAAATGACTTTGAGAAGTGGAGCCATGTGTGGAATTGTTATAAGCAAACTCTGTTGTAGTAAATTAGTGTATCCAGTCATCCTGAAGATAACTAGGGATGAGCTTCGAGTTCGAGTTGAACTCTTGTTCGACTCAAACATTGCCTGTTCGCACATTCGCCGAACAGCGAACAATTTGGGGTGTTCGCCGCAAATTCGAAAAGCCACGGAACACCCTGTAAAAGTCTATGGGAGAAATCTAATGTGCTAATTTTAAAGGCTTATATGCAAGTTATTGTCATTAAAAAGTGTTTGGGGACCCGGGTCCTGCCCCAGGGGACATGTATCAATGCAAAAAAAAGTTTTAAAAACTGCCGTTTTTTCGGGAGCGGTGATTTCAATAATGCTTAAAGTGAAACAATAAAAGTGAAATATTCCTTTAAATTTCATACCTGGGGGGGTGTATAGTATGCCTGTAAAGCAGCGCTTGTTTCCCTTGCTTAGAACTGTCCCTGCACAAAGTGTAATTTCTGAAGGAAAAAAAGTAATTTAAAAGCACTCGCGGCTATAATGAATTGTCGGCTCCCGGCAATACAGAGAAAAGTCATTGATAAAAAAAAAAAAATGCATGGGGGTCCCCCCAAATTCAATTACCAGGCCCTTCAGGTCTGGTATGGATATTAAGGGGAACCCTGCGTCAAATTTTTAAAAAATGACGTGGGGTTCCCCCAAATATTCATACTAGACCCTTCAGGTCTGGTATGGATTTTAAGGGGAACTCCACCCCAAATAAAAAAAATGGCTTGGAGTTCCCCCAAAAATCCATACCAGACCCTTTATCCTAGCACGCAACCTGGCAGGCCGCAGGAAAAGAGGGGGGAGAGAGAGCGCCCCCCCTCCTGAACCGTACCAGGTCACATGCCCTCAACATGGGGATGATGTCCCCAAGTTGATGGGGACAAGGGCCTCATCCCCACAACCCTTGCCCGGTGGTTGTGGGTGTCTGCGGGCAGGGGGATTATCGGAATCTGGAAGACCCCTTTAACAAAGGGGACCCTCAGATCCCGGCCCCCCATGTGAATTGGTAAGGGGTACATTGTACCCCTACCATTTCACAAAGAAAGTGTAAAAAAAAAAAAAAACACAGACACCTTGGAAAAGTCCTTTATTCAAAATAAAAAACCCATGCCAGCGATGTATTCCAGTGTCCCGCGGCGATCCGATGTCCAGCGCTGCAGTCTCCACTCCACATGAAATGTCATTGACTGAGCAGACCTACACTGCAGAGGAAGTTCCCCATCAGGTCCGCTCAGCCAATGACGTAGGCGGGGTCTGAGGTAAGAGGGGGCGGGGGCGCCCTCGTATATTAGACCCCACCAACGTCATTGGTTGAGCGGACCTGATGGGGAACTTCCTCCGCAGTGTAAAAAAATGAATAGACCTGCCCCTTCTCAGTTCCCCATCAGGTCCGCTCAGCCTTACACCTACGTCATTGGCTGAGCGGACCTGATGGGGAACGTGAGAAGGGGCGGGTCTATTCATTTTTTACACTGCGGAGGAAGTTCCCCATGAGGTCCGCTCAGCCAATGATGTAGGCGGGGTCTGAGATACGAGGGCGCCCCCACCCCCTCGTACCTCAGACCCGCCTACATCATTGGCTGAGCGGACCTGATGGGGAACTTCCTCCGCAGTGTAGGTCCGCTCAGCCAATGACGTTTCATGTGGTGTGGAGACTGCAGCACTGGACATCAGATTACATCGCTGGAACGGGTTTTTTATTTTTATATTTTGAATAAAGGACTTTTCCAAGGTGTCTGTGTGTTTTTTTTACATTTTTTTTACACTTTCTTTGTGAAATGTACAATGTACCCCTTACCAATTCACATAGGGGGGGTCCGGGATCTGGGGGTCCCCTTTGTTAAAGGGGTCTTCCAGATTCCGATAAGCCCCCTGCCCGCAGACACCCACAACCTCCGGGCAAGGGTTGTGGGGATGAGGCCCTTGTCCCCATCAACATGGGGACATCCTACCCATGTTGAGGGCATGTGGCCTGGTACGGTTCAGGAGGGAGGGCGCTCTCTCGTCCCCCCCTCTTTTCCTGTGGCCTGCCAGGTTGCGTGCTCGGATAAAGGGTCTGGTATGGATTTTTGGGGGAACTCCACGCCATTTTTTTTTATTTGGGGTGGAGTTCCCCTTAAAATGCATACCAGGCCATGTTTGATGACTTTGAGACTATAAAGGATATTCACCTTTTTGCAAGGAAGCTGCTCTTCAGGAGCATGCTTTTGAAACAATCTAAAAAGGAGGAACCTGTGGCCCCAGGTCTCAAGGCCGCAGATTTTTAGAGCCCTGCATGATATAAACATATTGTTACAGGAAAGTGCATCCCATATGGATATATAGGAAGAGTAATTTGACTGTGAGGAGGAGGAGGAGGAATTATCATCGAAAAAGTTGTCCAATACGTTCAAAAGGAAATCTAATAAATTTCCACCTTTACAACAAAGCCCAGCATTAGCCCTGTTTGTCAAACAAACAACAAAAGAAATTAAACTGATTAATAAAGAAAAAACTGTTAAAAAAACTGTTAAAAATCTTAGTCAGGAAGAAAAGTTGGCATTGAAGTCTCTAAAAGAAAATGCCAAGATCACCATCAAGGGTTCAGATAAGGGTGGAAAATCTCTGCATCCTTGGTTGATAAATTTAATCAAGAGTTTTACGAGTTAGTAGACGAAGCCCACAGATTGGGTGCCATTGATATTGATATGTTGAATTTTATACGTACTCAGTATCCTCGTATTCCCACCATGTATGCACTGCCCAAAGTGCACAAAGACATAAAAAATCCCCCAGGGAGGCCCATCATTTCGGGCAATGGGAGTATCTCTGATGCCGCGTACACATGATTGATTTTTTCGACGGTGAAAACACCGTCGAGAAAATTGACGTTAAAAACGAGGAACAGCTTGTTCCCCCCACACACGGCCGTTTTAAATGTCATTTTTTTTTTGGTCGAAAAAAACGACCGTGTGTGGGCTCCACGGCAGTGTTTCCCTATGGGAAACACTGCCGCGGAAAACATGTCGAAAAAAACGACGAGAAAAATTAGAACATGTTCTAATTTTTCTCGTCGTTTTTAATGCCGTTTTTCTCGTCGAAAAAACGACAGAAAGCCCACAGACGATCGTTTTTCTCGTCGAATGGGAAAAATGTCATTTTTCTCGACGAGAAAAACGGCCGTGTGTACGCGGCATGAGGGGATTAGCCAGGTTATTGATCGCCACCTCAGGCCACATGTTTTAGAACTTGCTTCCTACATTAAGGACACTATTCACCTACTGCAGACTTTGGACAATATGGAAATTCCATAGTCTGCGTTTTTGGTCACGATCGATGTTGAATCTTTATACAACAGTATACCTCATGATCGAGGAATTGCTGTCATCGGTCGTGTCCTTTAATAGAAAGCTACCACAGAATGGAAATTTAACAATTTCATACCAGGGGCGGATCCAGAGTCTTTTCTCGGGAGGGGCACTGCCAAAAAAAGATTTTTTTGTGGGAAATTTATCGGGGAAATGGTTGGTGTCAGCGCTTCAATCATCCCGGCACCAAGGTTGTTATGGTGTCAGGATGATTGAAGCGCATTATTTCTATTATTACATTGTAATATGAAATTAAATAGTTCAATGCAGAATCAGTGGGAGCCCCGAGTGTGTCACTTGCCACCGTCGCCTGCAATTAGTGGGAGCCCTGAGCGTGTCACTTGCCACACGTTGTGGATTGTCACTTGCCACGTCACCTGCCACGTCACCTGCCACATCTTGTGGATTGTCACTTGCCACACCTTGTGGATTGTCACTTCCCACATCACCTGCCACACCTTGAGGATTGTCACTTGCCACGTCACCTGCCACACCTTGCTGATTGTCACTTGCCTGCCACCAGATGCAGATTGTCATTTGCCACGCCACGACACCTGACACAATTTGCGGATTGTCACTTGCCACGTCGCCTGCCACACCTTGCGGATTGTCACTAACTTGCCTGCTAAGGTGTAGTTTTGGTTGTCTCTTGCTGTGTCCCAGACTCCCAAAGTCAGGCAGTAGGGATGAGCTTCGTGTTCGAGTCGAACATACGTTCGACTCGAACATCGGCTGTTCGATCGTTCGACGAAGATCGAACGATTTGGGCCGTTCGCGCCAAATTCGAGTGACGCGAACGGCCCACAATGCACTATGCCATCGCAGTGTCATCCAGGCGCTGTGATTGGCCAAGCATGCACTGTGACCCCGCATGCTTGGCCAATCACAGCGCCGGCAGCGAGGAGAGCAATGATTGGCCACAGGCAGGATGCCTGTGGCCAATTATTGCTGAGGGTGTTTAGTACACGCCCCACACTATAAAAGGCCGCCAGCACGGCGGCCTAGTGTAGTGTGTTCCGGAGCAGGGATAGAGCAGCATAGGCAGGGACAGTGACTTTTATTTCTTTCTTGCTTAACCTGGATTCCTTTAGTTTAGGGAAAGAGAAGGATAGGTAGGGAGAGTGTCAGTGTGTTTTGTGCTTGTGCTATAGTGTGCTTAAAAAAAACATTTTTTCTAGGGACAGAAAACTGTAGGTAGGGAGAGTGTCAGTTTCTTTCACTGTGCAAGTCCTTGTTTCCAGGGACCTGGAAGGACAGTGAGTGAATTCTCCTTGTGCTATATTGTGCTTAAAAAAAACATTTTTTCTAGGGACAGAAAACTGTAGGTAGGGAGAGTGTCAGTTTCTTTCACTGTGCAAGTCCTTGTTTCCAGGGACCTGGAAGGACAGTGAGTGAATTCTCCTTGTGCTATATTGTGCTTAAAAAAAACATTTTTTCTAGGGACAGAAAACTGTAGGTAGGGAGAGTGTCAGTTTCTTTCACTGTGCAAGTCCTTGTTTCCAGGGACCTGGAAGGACAGTGAGTGAATTCTCCTTGTGCTATATTGTGCTTAAAAAAAACATTTTTTCTAGGGACAGAAAACTGTAGGTAGGGAGAGTGTCAGTTTCTTTCACTGTGCAAGTCCTTGTTTCTAGGGACCTGGAAGGACAGTGAGTGAATTCTCCTTGTGCTATATTGTGCTTAAAAAAAACATTTTTTCTAGGGACAGAAAACTGTAGGTAGGGAGAGTGTCAGTTTCTTTCACTGTGCAAGTCCTTGTTTCCAGGGACCTGGAAGGACAGTGAGTGAATTCTCCTTGTGCTATATTGTGCTTAAAAAAAACATTTTTTCTAGGGACAGAAAACTGTAGGTAGGGAGAGTGTCAGTTTCTTTCACTGTGCAAGTCCTTGTTTCCAGGGACCTGGAAGGACAGTGAGTGAATTCTCCTTGTGCTATATTGTGCTTAAAAAAAACATTTTTTCTAGGGACAGAAAACTGTAGGTAGGGAGAGTGTCAGTTTCTTTCACTGTGCAAGTCCTTGTTTCTAGGGACCTGGAAGGACAGTGAGTGAATTCTCCTTGTGCTATATTGTGCTTAAAAAAAACATTTTTTCTAGGGACAGAAAACTGTAGGTAGGGAGAGTGTCAGTTTCTTTCACTGTGCAAGTCCTTGTTTCCAGGGACCTGGAAGGACAGTGAGTGAATTCTCCTTGTGCTATATTGTGCTTAAAAAAAACATTTTTTCTAGGGACAGAAAACTGTAGGTAGGGAGAGTGTCAGTTTCTTTCACTGTGCAAGTCCTTGTTTCAAGGGACAGAGAAGGACACCTGAAGGTAGCCCTTATTGCTTTTTTCCCATCTCCCTGCAGGCCATCTATTAGAATGTCTGGAAGGCAAACAAGGAGAGGCAGACAGTCAGGAGGCAATAAAAGAGGGCAAGCAGGCTCTGTGTCTGGGGGCAACAGTGCTGGTCGTGGACGCGGTGCATTGTCATCAGCACATGGCCATGGGACACGCTTGTCCTTCTTTTCGGCAGCTGGACATGTTGAGCCACATCATGCCGAAGACTTGGTAGAGTGGATGACCAAGCCCTCCTCCTCCTCCTCATCCTCTCTCACCCAGGCTCAGGGTACTGGCAAAGCAGCTGCCAAAGCGTCCTCTTCCCTGGTATCAATGTCAGACTCATCATCAGTCACTCCTTCCCTAGACCCACCATGTCCTCCTCCTGAGGAGTCCCCCGAACTGTTTGAGCACAGTGTTGGGTACATGCTCCAGGAGGATGCCCAGCGTTTCGAAGGGTCTGATGATGAAACCCAGCTACAGGAAGGCAGTAGGGTGAGAGCAGACAGAGGGGATGCTCAAGAAGGACACCAATCTGGCAGTCATGTTCCAGCAGCTGCAGCATACTGCCAGATTGGCTCCAGTGATGAGGAGGGAGGGGATGATGAGGTCACTGACTCCACGTGGGTGCCTAATAGGAGAGAGGAGGAGGAGGATGAGGAGGAGGCACATCTCCAACGAGACAGGATGCCCTTTGGTGGCCAGCGTAAGGGCAGTACACCGACGGAATCACACCGCAGAGCTCCGCCTGTGCAGGGCGCTGCCTCTGCCCGTCATTCAAAAAGTTCCTTGGTGTGGGCCTTTTTTGAGGCTAGTGCATCAGATCGCACAGCTGCTGTTTGCAACATATGTCTCAAGCGTATATCGCGTGGCCAAAACATCAGCCGCTTGGGTACCACATGCCTGACCAGACATATGTTGACCTGCCATGCAGCTCGTTGGCAAGCCTACCTCAAAGACCCACACCAAAGAACAAAGCGGACCTCTCCTTGCACCGCATCAGCTGGGATCTCCAACCCCACTATAACTTCAGTCCTCTCAGAAACATGCACTGAGAGGAATGAAGGTGTAGAATTAGGTGTGTCACAGCCAAGTACTTGCGGCCACTCTGCTAGCAGTACACCGACGTCCGATTCTAGCAGGCAAATTTCCCTGCCCCAGCTGCTGGACCGTCGAAAGAAGTTCACTCCCAGCCATCCACATGCCCAGCGGTTGAATGCTAGCTTGGCTAAATTGCTAGCGCTTCAACTGCTGCCTTTTCAGTTGGTAGACTCGGCCCCCTTCCGTGAGTTTGTGCAATGTGCGGTTCCTCAGTGGCAGGTTCCCAAACGCCACTTTTTCTTACGGAAGGCTATTCCGGCTCTCTACCGGCATGTGGAAGGCAATGTCTTGGCCTCGCTGGACAGGGCGGTCAGCGGTAAGGTGCATATTACCGCTGACTCATGGTCCAGCAGGCATGGACAGGGACGTTACCTTTCTTTCACGGCCCATTGGGTCACTCTTTTGGCAGCTGGGAAGGATGCAGGACAAGGTGCAGTAGTGTTGGAGGTTGTCCCACCGCCACGCCTCCAAAATGCTACTACTGGTTGTGACACACCTCTCTCCTCCACCCCCTCCTCTTCTTCTTCCTCCATGGCCTCTTCCTGTGGTTTGTCCTATGAACCAGCGGTGCTCCGTAGCCGTTCACGGGGCTACGCAAGTACGCAGGCAAAAAGATGCCATGCCGTGCTTGCGCTGGTGTGTTTGGGGGACAGAAGCCACACTGGGGCAGAGGTCCTGTCTGCTCTGCAGGGCCAGGCCGAGAGGTGGTTGACGCCACGCCAGCTTAAGCCAGGAATGGTGGTTTGCGACAATGGCACCAACCTCCTCTCCGCCCTCCGACAGGGACAACTGACCCATGTGCCCTGTGTGGCTCACGTCCTTAACCTGGTGGTGCAGCGGTTCTTGGGCAGGTACCCGGGCTTACAGGATGTCCTGAGGCAGGCCAGGAAAGTCTGTGTGCATTTCCGCAGATCTTATAATGCCAGTGCTCGCCTGGCTGAGCTGCAAAAGGAGTTGAACCTGCCCAAGAACCGCCTTATATGTGACATGCCCACCAGGTGGAACTCAACGTTGGCCATGCTGCAGCGGCTGCACACGCAGCAGAGGGCCATCAATGAGTACCTGTGCGACTACGGCACCAGGACAGGGTCAGGGGAGCTTGGTTTTTTTTCTCC
Organism: Rana muscosa; assembly: GCA_029206835.1. Lineage (NCBI taxonomy): Eukaryota > Metazoa > Chordata > Amphibia > Anura > Ranidae > Rana > Rana muscosa. The sequence goes on from CM055122.1 coordinate 399,279,099, forward strand.
ACGCCAGTGGGGCATGATCAGGGATGCATGCACTGTCCTGGCACCATTTGAGGAGGCCACGAGGATGGTGAGCAGTGACAGTGCATGCATCAGTGACACTGTACCTCTTGTCCACCTGTTGGAGCACACGCTGCGTGGAATAATGGACAGGGCACTTGAGGCAGAACAGAGGCAGGAAGAGGAGGACTTCCTTGCCTCTCAAGGCCCCCTTTACCCAGACAGTGTTCCTTCTGTCCCACCCATCGCACAGGAAGAGGAAGAGGAGGAGGAGGAGGAGGAGGAGGAGGATTGTGTCAGCATGGAGGTGGAGGCTGGCACTCAGCATCATCAGCAGCAGTCTTTTAGGGATGATTTACAGTCCCAAGAAACCAGTGGACTTGTACGTGGCTGGGAGGAGGTGACTGCGGATCATGTCGTCCTTAGTGACCCAGAGGACTCCGGAGCGAATGCCTCAGCAAACCTACGCTGCATGGCCTCCCTGATCCTGCAAAGTCTGCGGAAGGATCCTCGTATTCTTCGGATCAAGGAGAGGGACCATTACTGGCTGGCCACTCTCCTTGATCCACGGTACAAGGGTAAGGTTGCGGACCTTATGTTACCGTCGCAGAGGGAGCAGAGGATGAGACAACTCCGGGAGGCCTTGCAGAAAGGTCTGTGCAACGCGTTCCCAGAGACTGGGAGGTTACAAACTCCTGGTCCAGGACAACGAGTTGCTGAGGCTTCGGCCAGTCAAAGAAGGAGCGGTGGGGAAGGTGGCCGTCTGACCGATGCGTTCAGACAATTCTTTAGTCCGCAGCCCCAAAGTATGATTGGTTCCAGCAACCATCGCCAGCGTCTGATAAACATGGTGCAGGAATATCTAGGGGCAAGGTCAGACTTGGACACCTTCCCCACCGAAAATCCTCTGGCTTACTGGGTCTTGAGGATGGATCACTGGCCAGAGCTTGCACAGTATGCAATTGAGCTACTGGCCTGTCCTGCATCCAGCGTTCTTTCGGAACGCACATTCAGTGCTTCTGGAGGATTTGTCACGGATCACAGGGTGCGCCTGTCCACCGACTCGGTTGATCGACTGACTTTCATCAAGATGAACCAGTCTTGGATCACCACCAGCTACCACACACCTGATGCTGATATAACAGACTAATTGATTTTAACATGTCACGTCCCTTCAAGCCTGATGCTGATGCTGAGTGCCTGTGCTGTTATGTTGACTGGCTATCCTCCTCCTCCGAGTCCTCAATGATACGATTGATGATGATAGCTTGGAAGATCATTTTTGTTTATTGGTGCCGCCACCAGTGGCTAAGGCCCAATTTTTCAGCCCCTGTTTTACAGGGGCGTGTACTTACAATTTTTTTAGCAATAATTTGCCATAGGGCTCATTGCTGTGCTCCAAGTACAGTATCTGTGAGGGGTTGTAGTGTTGTGCCACCAGTGCCTAAGGCCCAATTTTTCAGCCCCTGTTCAACAGGGGCATGCAATTACAATTCTTGATGTATTAATTCACAGCAGGGCCCATTCCTGCACCCACCAAGAGTAAGTCTGAGGGCTTACAGTGTTGTGGCAACACCACCACCACCACCACCACGAAAAGCCCAATTTTTCAGCCCCTGTTCAACAGGGGCATGCAATTACAATTCTTGATCTAATAATTCACAGCAGGGCCCATTGCTGCACCCACCAAGAGTAACTGTCAGGGCTTACAGTGTTGTGGCACCAGCACCACCATCAAAGCCCCAATTTTTACTACCACTGTTCAACAATTATATGTAATTAAAATTCCTGATATAATAGTTGACAGCAGGGCGTTCCAGCACCAACCAAGAGTAACTGTGAGTGCTTACAGTGTTGTGCCAACACCAACAACTAAGGGGCCTATTTCTGCAGAGTATATACGGCAGGTCCCTACTTTCAAACATCCAACTTACAAACGACTCCTACTTGCAAACGAAAGAAGACAACAGGAAGTGAGAGGAAATCTACCCCTAGGAAGGAAAATTCTCTCCTGTAAGAATAAATATGGGAGAAAGGTGTCTCCTCTGTACTGATGCTTTATCAGCAATCCTTGTTTCAAGAAAAACACCACATTTCAAAAACAGTTGTCATTGGGACGGAAAGTGAGGTGAAATGTTCTGAACAGGGGCACAGACAGCAAAACAAATGTTACAGGGGTGATAACCCTTACCTATGTTTCCCAAAAAGTTTAAAAATAGATTTTTGGGCTGGAGCTACACTTCAACAATGTACCTGTTCAAAATTACAAACACATTCTACATAAGAACAAACCTACAGTCCCTGTCTTGTATGCACCGCCTGTATACGGCTGTTCAGAGTATATAGGGCCTTTTTTATTTTATGTGCGGGGTTCCCCTTAATATCCATACAAGACCCAAAGGGGCTGGTAATGGGCTGGGGTGGGGGGGGGGTCATGGGGTAGCTATGCCATTTTTCTTAAAGATTTTCATCCATATTACCGGGACCAGACATTACATTAAAGCCGCAAGAAGTTTTAAATGGCTTTTTTTTCCTTTAGAAGTGTCATTTTGTGCAGGGACAGTTCTAAACACGGGAAACACGTGGCACTTCACAGGCATACTTTAGACACCCCCCAGGTACGATATTTAAAGGAATATTTGACTTTTTTTTTTCACTTTATGCATCATTAAAATGACTGCTCCCGAAAAACGACCGTTTTTAAAACTTATTTTTGCATTGATACATGTCCCCTGGTGCAGAACCCGGGTTCCCAAACCCTTTTTAGGACAATAACATGCATAATAGTTGTTATAATTAGCACTTTAGAATTCGAACGTTCGCATCCATTGTATTTAATAGGGTTCTAATGTTCGTACGAACTTTCGGTCCGTTCGCGGGTTCTGGTGCGAACCGAACCCGGGGGTGTTCGGCTCATCACTATCAGGCAGCAGAGAGATAATGTAATCTCTCTGCTGCCTGCCCAGTGAGGGCGGAAATCACTGCAGGAATGCAGGGCAGGCACGGGCGGTGAGAGATGATCTCATCTCTCTGCTCCCCCGCTCCCAGCTAGCTGATTGGCCAGCTGCCACACTGAGCCTGCTCTCTCACTCTCACCTGCGCTGCCAACACACTGAGCAGCACGGTCTGCCCGCGGAGCCGCCCGCTTTCTTACCCGTCTGTGGAGCCGCACGCTATTGCACCTGCCCGCAGAACGGCCTGACATGACTCACTGACGTCACTCGTTGCTAGACGCCAAGCGGCCCAGGTGTTAGCAGCGAGTGCAGGAAAGAGGCTCCACCCACCTCCTCCTCCGCTCCTGGTATCGTGTCAGTGCGCCACGTAACTACATTAGACGGGTCTCTCTCTCAGCGCCGCTGATTGGCTGATGTGAGAAACTGAGAGAGAGACTCAGAGAGGCAGCGGCAGCCACAGAACAAGTACTGTATATACCCGAATATAAGCCGAGGCACCTAATTTTACCCCAAAAAACTGGGAAAACGTATTGACTCAAGTATAAGCCTAGGGTGTCCTAGGCTTATACTTGCCTCACTTTGCCTCACTGTGCCCATGCCTCACTGTGCCCATGACTAGACTGATGTTTAACATGGAAGTCTATGGAAGGAGTGCCCGGCTTTGAAAAATCGGTTCTCCCAGACACCAAACTTTTCAAACTTATAGAGGAGACATGGGGCTACATGTGTGCCAAGTTTGGGGTCCTGAGGACCTACGATCGGCCGGTACCAGGTCCGCAAAATCACTGGAGAAATGACCGTTTAACATTGGAGTCTATGGAAGGGGTGCCCGGGGTTTAAAAAATCAGTGCTCCACGGCCGTAGGTCTCCCAGACACCAAACTTTGCACACATGTAGAGATGACATGGGGCTACATGTGTGCTAAGATTGGGGTCCAGGGTACCTACGACCGGCCGGTACCGGGTCCGCAAAATCACCGGAGAAATTACCGTTTAACATTGGAGTCTATGGAAGGGGTGCCCGGATTTAAAAAATCAGTGCTCCCCGGCCGTAGGTCCCCCAAACACCAAACTTTGCAAACTTGTAGAAGAGACATTGGGCTATATGTGTGCCAAGCTTGGGGTCCAGGGGTCCTACGGCCGTCCGGTACCGGGTCCCCAAATTTCGGGATATCTGTATTACCAAGGACCAATTTGGCAAACTTGTTAGCAAATTATATAGAAATGAGACTGCCGGAAATACCATTCTACATGCTGGCAGCATCCACCAAGAACCCCTAAAGAAATCCATACCGTATAGCCAATTGTTGTGACTCAAACATAACTGCACGACAGCAGAAGACTTTCAGTCGGAAGCTGATGAACTTACTCGAAGATTACTTTTGAGGGGCTATACTAAATCTTCTTTAAAAAAAGCTTTCAATAGGGTCAAAGCCTTGGACAGACATGATCTGATTTTTAAAAAGAAGCCTAAAAAAAAGTGATGATTCTTTGAGAATCATCCTTAATTTTTCCCATGAATATCAACAAATTCTGAAAATTCTGTCCAAACACTGGGCCATTCTAACTGAAGAACCATCCCTGGCGTGATTGGTGACAAAAAACCCACACATTACATACAGACGGGCTGGGTCTTTGGGTGAGTTGCTTACCCAAAGCGAATTCAGGGGAGACCAAGGGAAAGATCCCTGCAAAGTATGGGGTACATATCCTTGTGGATTTTGTTCTTTCTGTGGAGTGATTAGTAAAAGAACGTCCTTTACATTGCCCAATGGGGAACGTTTCCACCTCAAACATTTCGCCAACTACAAAACGCAAGTTGTAGTGTAATTATTGGTTTGCCAATGTGGAGCGTTCTATGTGGGCAAAACACGACAGAAGTTGGGCCAACGTGTAAGTAAACATCTGGCAAGCATGAAAATTTGCAATCTATACCTACCCTTGGGTAGGCATGTGGCCAAATGTCATGGCTATAGAATGCCAACAGTAAATTTTACCGTTCTAGACCGGGTACACATCCCCCGACTGGGGGGTGACTGGAACAAGACGCTATTACAACGAGAAATTAGGTGGATCAAATACCTTGAGGCTACCATCCCTACAGGGTTAAATGAGGCAGAAAGTTACAGACCTTTTTTGGAGGGTTTCAGTTCGGGTAAAACTGACTGATACCCTATATACTTGCCTACTCTCCATCTCGCTATGTGATGTTGGGGCTGTCTTCTTCTCCTCTTTTGATCTCTTCTTTTTGCTCTATGTGACTCAGATATGTATATAGGGATATTTTATTGAGAAAGAGTAAAGGGGGTTTATTTATTAAGTTTCATTATCTGTTATATATGTGTTTGTTGCAATATTTTCTGTTGTGTGTCCGGTTCTGTGGGCCCTTGTGCTGTGGCGGCTATGCTTTCCGCTCTGCACGTGGGCATCACACATATGGACATACTATTTTTGAGCATATGTGCATCTTTTTTGTGGGGGTTGGCTTGTCCTCCGTTTCTTTCCTTCTCGGACAGGGGTCCATCACCATTGCGGCATGCCTGGCACAGGCAGCCCCTCCCATTGGAGGGGCTGTGCATGATCACTTCTGGTATAATTTTGGTAACGGGTACTATGTCATGCAAATTTCTGTGTCAGGGGTCTTCTTTCATCCTTAGCAAGGTTGGTTTTTTTTTTAGGACGCCTAGGATACTCTGTACTTTTGTGCAGGGACGTGAGCTTTTCCATTGGCCCCGCCCACTTGTATATTCCCTCTGGGAATTTTGCCCTCACTTACTGCCCTTTGGCTGCAGGATTTCTGGGACTCAGCTCCTGCTTCTTGTCCCAGTCTCCTGGTCATCTCAGCAGCCCCTTTTTATCTAGGTGCTTCGTCTGTGGTTCACCGCAGACACAACACCAGATACCTATCCCTCCGCTGTTCTACCTCACATCCGGTTCTATGCTTGGCATTTCCGGATGTGTGATGACGCCCTTCCGGCATCCCTGATTTCTGACCGCTTCCGGTTCTTGTCAGCAATTCCGGACGTGTGTCGGTGTCATTTCCGGTTGGGGCCGGCCCATGAACAGCTCAGGGACCTCCAGCACAGACGCGCTTGTGTGTTTGGCAGTATCTATGCCCGCCCATGGCGCCTGTGCTCCGCCCATGGACGCCCCTTTTGGCGCGCATTTTTGGGCTATTTAAGGATGACGCCAGGAGTCCTTCACTGCCAGTCTCCTCTGGACACCGAGGTGGAAGGTAGCATTGATGGACCTATATTCCTATGCCTAAGGTCCATGTGACGGATCTCGAATACCCCCGCCAGACCTGTGTCTCCTGTCCTCCAAACGCACCCGCAGCCTGCAGATTCGCCATAACCAGCCCTTAACCCCTCAATCACGAGACAATCCACACAGGTGTTGAGGGTTAAACATGCAGAGCATCAACAGTTTATTAAATCCAAAACATACACTTTTATACACAGTTAGGGACACTCCCCTTAGCCTTGTCATAGAGGGGGGTAGGGGACAAGGAAGAACCAATGGGAACTTAACATTGAAACAGAGACTACAGTTAAACATAAAGGGATTATGGTAAGCAGGCAGCCCTTCAATACACATCCCCTGCGGAGAGATGCCTGCAGTCCAGACCATTGTCTATGTGCCATGACTCAACACAGCTAAACACAGCAACAAGTAGACATGTGCAATTCGTTTCGTTCCGAATTCGTTTTTTAACGAATTTCGACAAATTCGTTAATTCGGAAATATCCGAATTAACGAAAACTCATTTAACGAATTTTAACGAATATTCGTAAATTCAAATTTACGAATGTACGAATTTACGAATATACGAATTTACCAATGCACGAATTTACGAATGTACAACTATCCGGAAATTCGTCAATTTGAATTTACGAATTTCCGAATATTCGTACATTCGTAAATTTGTACATTCGTACAATCGTAAATTAGTAAATTCGGAAATCTGAAATAATAATTAACTAATAACTTAACTATTACTAACTATTCAATAATAGGTATTGTAATTTCCTTTCAAATTTGGCTGTTAGTGAACTTAACGAAGTTACGAATTGTTTTCCGACATAATGAATGCCGTATCTAAACGAATGGAACGTAATGAATTAATAATAATAATAAATAACAATAATAATAATAAAAACGTTTTATTATTATTATTATTAATTTGTTCCGTTCCATTTGTTTAGATGCGGCATTTGTTATTTCAGGTTATGCGTAACTTCAGATAAATTTGTATTCGTTACGTTCGCTAACAGCCAAATTTGAAAGTAAATTACAATACCTATAATTTAATAGTTATTTTTTCAGATTTTCAAATTTTCGGGTTTTCGAAAATATCGAATTTCCAAATTTCCGAAATTACGAATGTATAAATTTACGAATGTACAAATTTACGAATGTACAAATTTACGAATTTACGAATTGCGATCATAACGAATGACCCGAAAAACGAAAAAAAAAAAAACTGAATGAAACGAAAACGAAAACTAACGAATTTTTTGGCAGTGCACATGTCTAGCAACAAGAGGGGGGATGGGGGAGAAGGGATGTAGCATTACATTACATTATCTCAATGCCAGCTTCTCCCCCCAGTCTCTCAGTTTGGGCCATAATCTGTGGGTAAGCGGCCAGCCCACAGTCCCTTCCAAAACACACAGTGACAGTGGGTTCTGTCACATTTCTCCCCTTTTAAAAACAGACTAACCAGGTTCCTGACCCCCAACTGGTCTGGACCTGCGTTAGTCACAAACTTCCACCCCAGGCAACCAGGAAAAGGAAAAGTACGTCTCTGGCGCTGGGGAGCAAAATCGCACATACAGTCTCCCGTGAAAAAAAACAGCCGCTGCAGAGTGGGAACAGCTGTCCGCACTCCCGTGGTCCGGGGCTGGGTTGCAGATATTGAGGGGAGCTGAATTATCCTTTGCCCCGATGCCAGTGCTTCCGCTGGTAGGGAACGTAGGCTGGTAGTGCTATGCATTTGGGGAGGAAAAGGTACTTGCTTTTCTCCTGGAGTAGCTACCAGCCGCTGAGGAGGTATCTTGCAGGGACTATCTCCCTGACTCTCCATCTCTTTTTCTGATGCTGGGGTTCAGCCGCTGGAGAGGGGGAAGGGTTTTCTCCCCTCCTGGTTCTGTGACCGGCTGCTGAGGCGACTTCTGACAGGGGCTGTCTCCCAAACCCTCCAAAAACCTACCGAGGGCTGGGCCGGGGCCGGTGACACTCTGCCATGCAGCCAGCGCTTCTGCTGGGGGGATATACACTGGGATAGTGTCCAAGTGCTGGGCAACCAGCTCACTGAGGTCATCCCTCGGACTCCCTGGATCTAACTCTGAGGGTGGGCAGAGGCCAGCGGCACTCTGCCCCATAGCCAGCGCTTCTGCTGGGGGATGAACGCTGGGGTAGTTTCCAAGTGCTGGGGAGGGAGAATTGCTTCCTCCACTCCCTTTGGGGATATCTGCTGTTGGGGAAACGGCTCACGAAAATCATCTCTCAGACTCTCCGGATCCAACTCTTTTTCTGATGCTGGACAGAGGCTAGTGGCACTCTGCCCTGTAGCCAGCGCTTCTGCTGGGGCACCGGATGCGATACTCTCGACTTGCTGCTGATCACCATTTACCAGCCTTCCAGCGCCCGTCTCAACTTACCCTTCTGAGACCTTTATGCTATTATCTTGTCTCTCTGCTTGGGGAACCTCCTGTGCGTTCCGGCATTCTAGCACTCGCAGTGCCCTCTGTATCATCGCCGCTTCTTCCATTGCGGTTAGGACGGGAAAACGTAGGGGCGCCCCTAGCCCCATTTGCTCCACATCTTTGTGACTGTCCGCTATTTCTCCAGGACAGTCCCAGGCAACGGGAGCCATGCCAGGCTGCTGATCACCGTCAAACAGCCGCTTGTAGGCAATCTCGAGCTCCCATTCCTGCTCAACCAGGAACTCCAATTCCTCCAGGTCACACGCCTCTTCAGGGAGGTCCAGCACCTCATCTCGGCAGTCCAGGATGTTTTCCAGCCGCCACTCCTCATCGCTCCCAAAGTCTGGGTCTCCGTACATTTTTTGATGGAGCAGCCCCACGCCGCCGTAGCCAACGCCTTCTGTCGGGCTGCCATCTGCTGTACTTGGCCACAGTTGAGCCGCAAACCACCGGAGGGCTCTGTAGCTGGCGTCCAGCCTCATCTCCTCCTGGACCAATCTTCCGAGCTCTGTCTTCCACTCATCTCGCGGTTGTTCCCTCAGGAACACCTCTCGCGCATGGTACTGCGTCCAGTACATCTCTGTGGAGGAGGGAAGGATCTTCCCCTGATGGTGCCGCTCATGGCTTAGCGTTTCATGCCAGAGTTGCCAGCGGATCACATCCTCCCAGCCGAGCATGGTGCGCTCTGTCACTGGTCCCCGATGTTGCTTCTGCATGCCTTGCAGCCTCCTCCCGAACTCCGCTCTCATGCTGGCCGGTCCCCGTATTGCTCCTCGGCGGCTGCCCGGATCTTGAATCCTGGTGGTGGTTTGGATGTCCCGGACTGCAGGAGACACCCCACTGCTGCCACCACTGTGACGGATCTCGAATACCCCAGGTGGGCACATCCGCCAGACCTGTGTCTCCTGTCCTCCAAACGCACCCGCAGCCTGCAGATTCGCCATAACCAGCCCTTAACCCCTCAATCACGAGACAATCCACACAGGTGTTGAGGGTTAAACATGCAGAGCATCAACAGTTTATTAAATCCAAAACATACACTTTTACACACAGTTAGGGACACTCCCCTTAGCCTTGTCATAGAGGGGGGGTAGGGGACAAGGAAGAACCAATGGGAACTTAACATTGAAACAGAGACTACAGTTAAACATAAAGGGATTATGGTAAGCAGGCAGCCCTTCAATACACATCCCCTGCGGAGAGATGCCTGCAGTCCAGACCATTGTCTATGTGCCATGACTCAACACAGCTAAACACAGCAACAAGAGGGGGGGATGGGGGAGAAGGGATGTAGCATTACATTACATTACATTATCTCAATGCCAGCTTCTCCCCCCAGTCTCTCAGTCTGGGCCATAATCTGTGGGTAAGCGGCCAGCCCACAGTCCCTTCCAAAACACACAGTGACAGTGGGTTCTGTCACAGTCCGTGATACCCTTGTCAATTTATGCCTTTTGGGGATCCTGAGGATTTATGTGAGTACCCTGGATATTTGTAGAGAGATAGCCCTGTATCCCTTACCCTTCTCGGTGCTTTGAGGGGGTTATGTTGGTGTTTATTTCTATCCCTCTCTTTTCTAGGTCTCTCCCCTTTTCCTCTTTTGAGGTTTTTGTGGATTCTTCTGGATCCGTTTACTGTCCAACCATCTCACGGCACCCTTGTCCCTCCACGCTCTTGGCTAGTTGTGCTTGTTGAGATTCCCAAGGACCAGGGTAAGTATCATGGAATATAATATAGGCAGGTTTTTGATTAATATCTCAACCCAAACCCCCCCTTCCAATGAAAGTTTTTTCGAGGGATTATTTTGAGGGGGTCTTTTGACTATACAGACATTTATTCCGTTATACTCTTCCTCCATAGGTTTTGTCCCTTTCTCCCTCCCCTTTCTTTGGTTGAGGAGTCTGTGTGGATTATTTTTGTTTGGCAGTGCAAGTTAACCTTTCGGTTCTTGGGCTCCTTCATGCTGCAATAGGATTGATGGACCACTCTGTGGGAGTCTGGAATACTTGGGGGGCTGGTTTGTTCCCTTTTTAAGGATGTACATATATGTAAGTTTTTCGTTTTCTCGTTGTTTTTTGTTTTTGGTTTTTGCTCTTGTCATTCATTATGTATATTGAATGTGTTGCAATGATCTGTCATGCCATGTATTGCACTTATGATGTATTTTGCAATTTTCGAGATACTGATATCCCTGAAGAAGAATTTATATACTCACATATTTCGAAATGCGTCAGTTTAGCAGCCTCATCATCGACAGGATTCCATTTTTTGGGGTTCTATACAGTCATCATTCTTTGTGATTTATATGTAATATCTATGTAAACTTGTTTTAAGTGTTTATCACTCTATGGTGATCTATGTTGTTTATGGATTTGTAATCAATTATATTTTTCTACATTTTTTCTATATATATTTTTTACATTTATTTTCATTGCCCTTAAAATCCCATTTTTTTAGGTTAAACTCCTTTGTTCATTCATTGGGGATGGTAGCAATGTACATGACATTTCATGGGAGTCAAACCTTTTTGTACAATTTATCGGGTGGATAATGCACACAAATCCTCATCAGACTCCCATTTCCTGTCATGGACTTTTTTTACCATACATTTTACAATATGGAGACACTGATCTTTCTCGTGTTCTTTCTTCACTGAGGATCTTCTTTGTCTCCGAATCCAGGACATAGTACTTAGAGTTGAGCGGACACCTGGATGTTCGGGTTAGACGGATTCGGCCGAACTTCGGAAAAAAGTTGGAGTTCGGGACCGAACTTGACCCCGAACCCCATTGAAATCAATTGGGACCCGAACTTTTGAGGACTAAAATGGCTCTAAAATAGTAATGGAAAGGGCTAGAGGGCTGCAAATGACAGCAAAATGTTGTTAAGAGCATGGAAAGTGCTCTGCAAACAAATGTGGATAGGGAAATAACTTAAAATAACATAAAATAAAGAAAAAAAAAATGAAGATTCTGGAGGCATTAAGAACCTCAGAAACTCAACAGCACAATGCCACACATATGGTGGGAATGCCCCAGAATATGCCCTTTCTGGAAAAAATTATTCAATTTAATGGATAAGCTAGTGGGAAAATAAAATACTTTGAAATTAAAAAAGATTCAAATTATTATCTTGACCTAGGAGGACGAGGTCCATATGGAGTAGGAGGTTGAGGTGGCGGTGGATGTGGCTGTGTAGGTGGAAGCGGCGGTGGAGGAGGACGAGGTAGCCAACACTGGTTCAAAAATACAACAATGGCTGGATAAGGCCGGTGATGTGTCAAATTCTGTCCCCCGTTGGATAGTGTCCGCCCTGTACTGCGCTTGCTCAGTACGTAGGACAAGGAGATTTAGAAAATCTCCGAAGACGAACGGCACCTGCGCGGTGAGTCCAGGTTCAAGCCACACCATCCGAGGTTCAAGCCGAGCCAAGCGAGGCTGTGCCCGAAGCGTGGCGACACTGGCGAGCGAAGCGAGCCCGTGAGGGGCCCTGTTACTATGTGCTACCGTATGTCCACTTGGCTGGTGGGGCGTGAACCTGCACTCACGGCGCAGGTGCCGTTCATCTTCGGAGATTTTGTGAATCTCCTTGTTCCCCGTACTGCGCAAGCGCTGCGCCTGTGGGATCCATGCCTGGTTAATTTTAATGAACGTGAGCTTGTCCACATTGACTCTGGACAGGCGGCTGCGCTTGTCTGTGATAACGCCCCCTGCCGTGCTAAATACACGTTCAGATAATACACTGGCTGCAGGGCAGGCCAGCACCTCCAAGGCGTAAAGGGCAAGCTCAGGCCATGTGTCCAATTTGGAGACCCAGAAGTTGAAGGGGGCAGACCTGTCATTCAGTACGTGTAGGCGTGTGCACACATACTGCTCCACCATGTTGGTGAAATGCTGCCTCCTGCTAAGACGTTCCATATCAGCTGGTGGTGCTGGTTGTTGTGGCGTGCTGACAAAGCTTTTCCACATTTCGGCCATGCTAACCCTGCCTTCTGAGGTGCTGGCGGTGCCCTGGCTGCGTTGGCGACCTCTTCCTCCTCCTCTGCCTTCGCCTTGTGCTTCCACCGTACCCCCGCTGTCAGGTGCGAATGCCACCAGCAGCACGTCTACCAGCGTGCTCTTGTACTCGCACATTTTACAATCACGCTCCAGTGAGGGAATTAAGGACGGTACGTTGTCCTTGTAACGGGGATCCAGCAGGGTGGCCACCCAGTAATCAGCACCAGTTAGAATGTGGGCAACTCAGCGGTCGTTGCGAAGACACTGCAGCATGTAATCGCTCATATGTGCCAGGCTGCCCAGAGACAACGAAAAGCTGTCCTCTGTGGGAGGTGTATTGTCTGTGTCCTCTGTATCCCCCCAGCCACGCACCAGTGATGGCCATGACCTGGTCTGGGTGCCACCCTGCTGTGGACATGGTTCCTCCTCCTCCATCTCCTCCTGCTCCTCCTCCACCTCGTCATCCTCCAGAACTGTGCCCTTACTGCCGGACAATTGTGTACCTGGCGTTTGTTGGTGCAGGAACCCACCCTCGTAGCCACCTTTGAATGACTGCCCTGAAAGCCTTGGAAATGATCCCGGTTCCTCCTCTTCCTCCTCATCCTCCTCCTCCTGTGCCACATCCTCTTCCATCATCGCCCAAAGCGTTTTTTCAAGGAGGCATAGAACTGGGATAGTAACGATGAGAACGGCATCATCGGCACTGGCCATGTTGGTGGAGTACTCGAAACAGCGCAACAAGGCACACAGATCTCGCATGGAGGCCCAGTTATTTTTGGTGAAGTGGTGCTGTTCCGCAGAGCGACTCACACGTGCGTGCTGCAGGTAAAACTCCACTATCGCCTGCTGCTGCTCGCACAGTCTGGCCAGCATGTGCAAGGTGGAGTTCCACCTTGTGGGCACGTCACATATGAGGCGGTGAGCGGGAAGGCCGAAGTTACGCTGCAGCACTGACAGGCGAGCAGCAGCAGGGTGAGAACGCCAAAAGTGCGCACAGACCGCCCGCACTTTCTGCAGCAGCTCTGGCATATCGGGGTAATTTTTCAAGAATCTCTGGACCACCAAGTTCAGCACATGCGCCAGGCAAGGTATGTGCGTCAAACCGGCTAGGCCCAGAGCTGCTACGAGATTTCGCCCATTATCGCACACCACCAGGTAGGGCTTGAGGCTCACTGCCACCAACCACTCATCGGTCTGTTGTTCCGTGTCCCTCCACAACTCCTGCGCGGTGTGGGGTTTTTCCCCCAAACAGGAACGTTTTAAAACTGCCTGCTGTCATTTACCCCTGGCTGTGCTAAAGTTGGTGGTGAAGGTGTTACGCTGACCGGATGAGGAGGCGGTAGAGGATGAGGAAGCGGAGTAGGAGGAGTTAGCAAGAGGAGGCAAACTGAAGCACCCTGCAATCCTCGTGGTGGAAGGACATGCGCCAAACTGCTATCTGCCTCAGGCCCAGCCGCCACTGCATTTACCCAGTGTGCTGTTAGGGAGATATAACGTGCTTACTGGTCCACGCATCTGTAGTTAGGTGGACCTTGCCACAGATGGTGTTCCGCAGTGCACACCTGTTTTTGTCCCCCACTTGGTTGTGCAGGGAAGGGATGGCTCGCCTGGAAAAGTAGTGGTGGCTGGGCACAATGTACTGTGGGACAGCCAATGCCATCAGGCTTTTAAAACTCTCGTCTCCACCAGACGGAATGACAGCATTTCAAAGGCGAGGAATTTTGAAATGCTGGCATTCAGGGCCAGGGATCGCGGGTGGCTAGGGGGGTACTTCCTCTTCCGCTCCAGTGTTTGGGAGATAGAGAGCTGAACGCTTCCATGGGACATTGTGGAGATGGTTGGTGACCCAAGTGCTAGTGTTGCTGGCAGATCCTCTGTTTGCGGGTTGGCAGGTGCCACTGTCACTACAGAGGTGGATGAAGAGGCAGAGACTGCAGCAGAAGAGGAAGCAGGAGGAGCCAGAGACCTTTCTTGGTTTTTGAGGTGTCTACTCCACTGCAGCTCGTGCTTTGCACTTAGATGCCTGGTCATGCAGTTTGTGCTAAGGTTGAGAACGTTTATGCCTCGCTTCAGGCTCTGATTGCACAGCGTGCAAACCACTCGTGTCTTGTCATCAGCACATTGTCTGAAGAACTGCCACGCTAGGGAACTCCTTGGACCTGGCTTTGGTGTGCTCGGTCCCTTGCTGCATTGGGCAGTAGCAGACGTACTGTCTAGGAGATGGACGCTCCGCTTTTGCACCCTGCTCCCTCTTCTGCTGTGCTGGTGGCTCTGTGCGACCACCGCCACTTCCTCCGGACTACACTGGTCACCTGCATGACGTTGATTCCATGTGGGGTCGAGGACCTCATCGTCCTCCACATCATTTTCCACCCAGTATTCACAACTGCCCTCCTTGTCGGTCTGCACAATTGCGAAAGCAGCAGCAGTTGGCACCTGTGTTTCGTCATCATCCGAGACGTGCTGCGATGGTCCTCCCATCTACTCATCATGAAACATAAGTGGTTGGGCATCGGAGCACACAATCTCTTCCACTTCTGGGGCAGGGCTAAGTGGATGGCCCTGGGAAACCCTGCTAACAGAGTCATCAAAAAGCAGAAGAGACTGCAGCATGATTTGGGGCACAGACTGCTTGGCTGATTTGCAAGGGGGTGAGGTGAAAGACTGATGCCAACTCTGATCTTTCATCAGGAGACTGGGTGGGAGACAATGTGAATGAACCGAAGGCACTGTCAGCAACCCAATCTACTATCGCCTGTACTTGTCCTGGCCTTAACATTCGTACAGCCTCATTAGGCGCGACAAAATACTGCTGCAGGCTCTGTCGCCTACTCGCACCTAAAGAAGGTGTTTCACTTGTGCGTGTAGCTGCCACAGATCGGCCATGTCCTCTCCCTGCCACAGGAGCTCCACCAGCAGCACCACGACCGCGGCCATGTCCCTTCATTGACGTTCTCATATTTTCCAAATTTAGGATCTTGCCCTAAATGGGTGTTTTTACAATAGCAGAATACACCCAGAGTATGTAAATGGTGTATCTCAAATGTATGCAGAAAATGCTATTCAAAAAAATGTTTTTGCCCTAAAAAAAATATTTTTGAATAGCACAATAAAAGAAAAATATATCAATTTTGTATCACACAACTCCAGATATGCAGAAAACACTGCAAAATATATATTTTTTGCACTAAATGTGTGTTTTTGCAATAGCAGAATACACCCAGAGTATGTAAACAGTGTATCTCACACCTGCAGAAAATGGTATTCCAAAAAAAAATTTTGCCCCCAAATTTTTTTATTTGAATAGCACAATAGAAGAAAAATATATAAATTGGGTATCTCACACCTCCACATATGCAGAAAACACTGCAAAATATTTTTTTGGTGCTAAATGTGTGTTTTTGCAATAGCAGAATACACCCAGAGTATGTAAATGGTGTATCTCACACCTACAGAAATGCAGAAAATGCTATTCAAAAAAAATGTTTTTGCCCTAAAAAAAATTTATTTGAATAGCACAATAGAAGAAAAATATATAAATTTGGTATCTTACACCTCCAGATATGCAGAAAACACAGATTTTTTTATTTATTTTTTTGCACTAAATGTGTGTTTTTGCAATAGCAGAATAAACCCAGAGTATGTAAATGGTGTATCTCACACCTACAGAAATGCAGAAAATGCTAATCCCAAAAAATGTTTTTGCCCTAAAAAATTTTTATTTGAATAGCACAATAGAAGAAAAATATATAAATTGTGTATCACACACCTTCAGATATGCAGAAAACACTGACATTTTTTTTTTTTTGCACTAAATGGGTGTTACTCTTTCGTCCATGGACCGACACAGCTTCTCTATTGACAAAGTGGGTATTATCCATTAATTAGGAGTGACTAGGCAGAAAAACTTGTAAAAAGTGTTGCATCACACTTTCTACAGTACCGCCCAGGGGGCGGACCCTCCGGGTATAACCTCTCAGTCTGCATCTTCGCAGATCAGTTTTTTTCTGTCTAGCAAGGAGTAGGACATGGCTCCCTTTGGGCCCATTGGTCCGGGGGAAAAAGATATATATTTTTTTGCTACATTTTTGTTTCCTGCGATCTTCGATCAACTGCCGACTGGGTGACAGGCTGGATCCTCGATCCTTGTAGTCTCCCCAGTTTCGGCCATCGAGCGTGTGCCGACCCTAGCTACGCGCTGGGTTTTCCACGACATGCCCGTCGCTCCACGGGTGGCTGGTGAGCCTACGCTCCAAGGCCTGCATCGGACCGCTCAGCTTCGGCTGACCTTACGGCCGAGTCACAGCAGCCTGTCCGGTGAGCGTCACGCTCCAGGGCATACATATGATCGTCCCTTTTGGGTCCAATCACAGCATGCCTGGCCAACAATCACCTTCCGTGCGCGGACGATGACCTGTTTGGAATGTCTTCCAGCATAATACATGCAGGATAGGTAAGTAAAACTCCCCTGCCTCGGCTGGGTGATTTAGCTGGACATTCCTGGAGAGATCAAGTAAGTGGTTGTGGCCCCTTTCTTTACTCTCTCCCTGCCTTTCCCTCCTCCCTGGGCTTCTAGCTAAATGTTGCTGGGTGCTGGGGGTCACCTAGGGGGTTCCACTGGAGCGGGGCTGGCTGTAACTAACATTTAAAAGAAATGTCATTTCTGCTTACCTGTGTTTGTCTGCTTCCTCCTCCATGCTGTCGGCGGCCATTTTGAGGTGGTCCATGCCGAGTTCGGCCTCTTGTGACTGCCCGGCGGCCATCTTCCTGTGGTTCGGCAACACCCACTGGCCCCTATCAGCTGATCGGCTGCCATGTTTGTCCACCCTGTATGCATATATTGCCGTTCAGCGGCCATCTTTTTGTGGGCTATGGCTGCTTGACCTCTATCTTCGGTCGGCGGCCATTTTCTTAGAGCCCACATTATCTTCCATACAGACGTTTTTGGCAACCATTTTGCGAGAGCCTCCGGCCTCTAGGGTGCATTACACTGGTGCGATAATTCACACAGGAAATGCTGATAAAAGAAGCAGACTGACACAGCAGCAGGGGGACAGCATCACAGGCGCAGCACACGGCAGCATAGCAGTACCTATCCAGGGTGGTGAGTCCTCTGGGTGACCCAGCCTCTCTGCAGCACAGGAGGGTGGCCTATTGATATCTTGCCTGGAGCCCTGTGAGTGTCAGCGTGTGGTCAGCATGGCATCTGAGCCAGATGTCTTCTCCCCTGAAACACCAGATTTAGCAGCTGGTGCCCCTGAGGTGTCTATGAACACTATGACAGCAATCCTAGAGGCATTTGCTGCCAGGGTGGAAGCAGCACACGGGAATACAGGGGGTAGTAAACGCCCCGTCCCCTGCAAGCTTCTGGGGATAATTCTGATGCAGAACCAGGTCCAGCTACGGCTCAGGGCCCAGATTCTGACGCATCAGAGACTGCAGACCGTGACCGGACAGTGAGGATGACTCCAAGTCCAGGTCAGTACGCGAGACGGCTTTGGTATCTGACCTTATTACTGCAGTGCGGGATATGCTAAAGTTGGAAAATACTGCAGAAGCAGCAGAGACTCCGGTCCACTTGGGTTTCATAGACCTGCCCGCACTGCTAAGGTGTTCCCTTGTGTGTCTTTTGATAAACTCTTATACAAGGAATGGGAGAACCCAGTGAGGGTCTTTACAGCCCCAAAGAGGTTTGCGGTACGGTACCCCTTTGAGGAGAGTTTTCTGAAGAAATGGACCTCTCTCCCTATAGTGGACCCTCCGGTGTCCAGACTTAATAGAGCCACCACAATTCCTGTAGAAGGGGCTCCTGTTTTCAAGGACCCTGTGGATAAGAAGGCTGAAGCACTCGCTTGCTACCTATACTCAGTGGTAGGCTCGGCAGTACGCCCGGCATTGGCGGGGGCCCTAGTGTCTCACACACTTACTGAATGGGCAAGATTGCTACTCCAGGGGTTAAGGAGCGAGATGCTCCTCCTGATGAGATAACATTGGCCGACCAGTTGGTCCAGGGCCTTAGGTTTGTCTGCGAGTCAGACATAAATACTATTCCCCTGCTGTCTAAAACTTTGGTTTATGCAGTAGCAATACGCCGCCTGATCTGGCTAAAAGGCTGGTCTGCGGACCAGACTTCCAAGAAAGCCCTGTTGGATCTGCCTTTTAAGGGCGACAGACTTTTTGGGGCTTCTCTGGATGACATCATCAAGGATGCCACAGGAAGTAAAAGCACTTTGCTTCCCAAAATTAGCAAGGGTAAGGGGCCACGCCAAGGGGCAAGGGCCCTCCTTTACTGCACGCAAGCGTTTTTTTCGTCCCCCTAGGGCGACAGGGAAAAGACCCCAGGCCGATAAAGCGCCTGCCCAAGGACAAAAGCGTCCTTGGTCCCGCATACCCAATAAGCCTGCGGACAAATTTGCGTACGCATTAAGGTCCACCCCCACCCAGCTCTCGGGTGGGGGGACGTCTTCGCAAATTCGCGACTCAGTGGACAGCTCTAATCTCCGACAGGTGGGTTTGCGAAGTAATCTCCTCAGGCTACAAGATAGAGTTTCTCTCTTGTCCACCGGACAGATTCAACACCTCCAATCTCCAGCTACTACCGACCCGTCGGGAGGCCCTGTATAGGGCGGTCCAGGGTCTACTGGAACGCGGGGTAGTTATTCCAGTTCTAGAACTGGAACGGGGTTTTTACTCAAATCTGTTCTTTGTGCCGAAGAAGGAGGTGGTTCGTCCAAGCTTGGATCTCAGAGCCTTCAATTGCTTTGTGAAGGTACAAAGATTTTGGATGGAGTCGGTTCGATCTGTAGTCACGACTCTCCATCCGGGGGACTTTCTGGTCTCCTTGGACATCAAGGACGCATACCTGCATGTCCCCATATACTCCAGACACCAGAGGTTTCTGCGATTTGCTATCGGGAAGGACCACTACCAGTTTGTGGCCCTCCCGTTGGGCCTTGCCTCAGCACCCAGGACGTTCACCAAGGTGCTCGCTCCGATTCTGGCACTTCTAAGACAACGGGGTATCGCTATCAAAGGCTACTTGGACGACCTTCTACTGAAGGCCCCTTCAAGCTCAGAATTAGAGGTAAGCGTGTCCATTACCTGTCAGACTCTTCGAGACTGTGGTTGGATACTAAACACGCAAAAGTCAGTATTGGTGCCCACTCAACGCCTAGTGTACCTGGGGTTGATTCTGGATTCCTCAGAGGCAAAGGTATTCCTCCCTGTGGAGAAGTTGCAGACCCTCCGGGCTGCAGTACGGCAGCTGACTTCCAGGAATTGGTCGACACTCCGTTTTTGCATGCGAGTGTTGGGCCTCATGGTAGCCTCCTTCAAGGCGGTCCCATATGTTCAATACCACACTCGAGTGTTACAGAAGGAAGTTCTGTCCAGATGGAACAGATGCCCTTCATCTCTGGATTATCAAATCCGAGTGAGCCACCTAGTCAGGAGATCCCTGGTATGGTGGCTGACAGCACCGGCTCTAATGGCCGGGAAGTAATTTCTTCCGGTTTACTGGATAGTGATCACGACGGACGCCAGACTTACAGGTTGGGGGGGAGTCTGGGGTGTCCAGTCGGCGCAAGGTCGCTGGACCCCAGAGGAAGCCCTCCTGCCGATCAATGTCCTGGAGATCCGGGCGATCAAGCTGTGCCTCTTCAAATGGTCTGAGGCTGCAAGGGCGTCCAGTCAGGATCCAGTCAGACAACGCCACAGCGGTGGCATATGTCAATCATCAAGGAGGAACAAGAAGCTCAGCTGCAGCATCGGAGGTTGCTTGCATCCTGAAGTGGGCAGAGAAGAGCGTACTGGCACTATCGGCCGTGTACATTCCGGGCCTGGAAAACTGGCAGGCGGACTACCTGAGCCGCCAGATGCTGGACCAGGGAGAATGGTCCTTACACCCGGAGGTGTTCCAACTCCTCTGCCAAAGATGGGGCACACCAGACGTAGATCTTCTGGCTTCCTGACTCAATCGGAAGGTATTGAGATTTGTGGCCCGGTCAAGAGACCCATGGGCAGACGCAACGGACGCGTTGGTAGCATCGTGGGGTCAGTATCGGCTAATCTATGCCTTCCCGCCCTTAAGGCTTCTTCCTCTTCTGCTCCGCAGAGTGGAGGCAGAGGGAATTCCAATGATCCTAATCGCTCCAGATTGGCCTCAGCGTCCTTGGTACGCCGATCTAGTACGTCTGGTAGCAGACGTCCCCTGGCGCCTACCACTATGGAAGGACCTGCTATCGCAAGGTCCCATACTCCATCCTGCTTTACGGTCACTGGCTTTAACGGCATGGCTATTGAGAACCAGGTACTGAGAGACCGGGGCCTGTCAGATTCAGTAATCTCTACTATGAGAAGTGCTTGGAAACCGTCCTCTAGGAAGGTTTATCACCGCACTTGGAAGGCCCACATCTCCATGTGTGAGGAAATGAAATGGCATCCGCGTACTTATTTGGTTTCCAGAATCCTGCTGGTTTTACAGCATGGGGTGGACCAAAGGCTTGCCCTAAGTACGATTAAGAGACAGATATCTGCCCTGGCTGTCTTTTTTCAGCGGCTCACTCTGGCGGCTCACTCTCTCATGAGTACATTTGTGCAGGGGGTTCGACATGTGGCCCCTCCGGTCCGTCCCCCGTTACTTCCGTGGGACTTGAACCTGGTCCTCTCGGTGCTTCAGAGGGCACCGTTTGAGAATATTAGAGATATTCCCCTGTTGACACTTTCTCAGAAAGTGGTCTTTTTGATGGCTGTTACGTCAGTTAGACGAGTCTCTGAGCTGGCAGCCTTGTCCTGCAAGGCTCCCTATTTGATTTTCCACAAGGATAAGGTGGTAATGCGGCCGCAGCCTTCCTTTCAAAAGTCGTTTCGGCTTTTTATCTCAATGAAGACATTGTACTTCCATCCTTGTGTCCTCAGCCGTCAAATCCTAAGGAGTCGGCGTTGCATTCCTTGGACGTTGTCCGAGCTTTGAGAGTATACCTATCTGCTACTTCCCAGTTCCGGAAGTCAGACTTACTGTTTGTTTCGGTGGCTGGTCCCAAGAAGGGCCAAGCAGTCTCATCGGCCACCATCTCTAGGTGGATCCGACAGATAGTAATCCAGGCTTACGCCTTAAAGGGTCAAGCGCCCCCCTTCCCGGTCACGGCGCATTCGACCAGGGCAATAGGTGCCTCTTGGGCTTTCCGACATCAAGCGTCTGTTTCCCGATTATGTAAAGCGGCGACTTGGTCGTCCGCTCACACTTTCACAAAATTCTACAAAATTGATGTAGGTGGATCTTCGGATGCCTGTTTCGGCCGCAAGGTTTTACAAGCGGCTGTTTAGAGTTGCAGCTCCTCCGTTGGAGGAGTGCTGTTTTGTGTTTGGGGTGAAGTTTATTTTTATGCTGTTACCACCCCTCGTTTTTTCTCTGACACTGCTTTGGGACGTCCCACTTTGTCAATAGAGAAGCTGTGTCGGTCCATGGACGAAAGAGTAAATAGGATTTTTTACTCACCGTAAAATCCTTTTCTCTGAGTCCATGGACCGACACAGCACCCACCCCTCCTTTTAAGTTTGTACTGCTTTTTGACGAACTGATCTGCGAAGATGCAGACTGAGAGGTTATACCCGGAGGGTCCGCCCCCTGGGCGGTACTGTAGAAGGTGTGATGCAACACTTTTTACAAGTTTTTCTGCCTAGTCACTCCTAATTAACGGATAATATCCACTTTGTCATTAGAGAAGCTGTGTCGGTTCATGGACTCAGAGAAAAGGATTTTATGGTGAGTAAAGGGTGTATCTCACAGTAACATATGCAGTGCTGGTGCACTGAGCTTGCAGATAAAAGTTATATTTCCTCTGGCACTGGGCTCATGGCAGTGTAAAAAGACTGTGCACTGCAACCCAACCAGGTAAATCTATGTAGATTTCTGAATCTGGACTCCTAGATAATTCTCTCTCCCTAAAAGCAGCAACAGGAACCTTGCACTACACTGTCTATCTTTTCTCTCAGTGCAGTGTAAAAAGATTGTGCACTGCACCCACACAACTAAATCTATGTAGATCACTGACTAATTAGAATCTATTTTACAATCAGGACTGACTCCTATCATGTAATTCTCTCCCTCATTAGTAGGCATGGCTGTGATGGCTTCTAAGGGCACACCAGTTAAACTAAAGTTGATTGGCTGCCCTGCAGCTTTTAAAAATGTGCCATTACATCGCCGAACACCGGACCCGAACCCAAACATACAGTCAATTGTTCGGGTTCGGGTCCGGGACCCAAAAACCCAAAAGTCCGGTGCGAACCCGAACTTTACAGTTCGGGTTCGCTCAACTCTAATAGTAATCTCTGTGTTTTTGGAATTGAAGAGTTCTCTTTTTTGTTGTTTCTCTAATTTTTTGTTCTGTGTTTTACATTGTCTGATACCATGGGTGATTTACTGGGGAGCAATTGGGAGGATCTCATGTCCAGTATTCAGACTAGCTACCAGGCAACCGAACAGGTCATTTCTGATCTTAGTTCCTTATTCTCAAGCCTCACACGAGTCTTTGAGAAAAAATCAGCGCTCCATTGGCATATACAATCCCTGGAGCGGTACATTCAGGAGAACATTAATCCCATTGGACTCAGAATCCAAATTTTCCCCATTCTTTATCAAATTTTTTCTGATCTTAAGAAAAATTGGGAATTACATCTGAATGAATGTTCCAAAAACCTTATGATGCTCTTGCAAAATGAATATAAATTACAACTGAGTACTTTAGAAGGAGAGATCGATATCTTATATTCTCGACTAACACTCCACTAAAAACACATAAAAACTATAGTACCCTTGAATTAAAATTGAAAGATCATCTTAAAGAGTTTGTTAAAAATATTCTCCAGAAAAAAGAAAATAAATACTGGAGGGATAAAAATGCCTTTACAGAGAATAGGGCATATAAATGGCAGAAAAAAAATGCCTTTACAGAGAATAGGGCATATAAATGGCAGAAAAAAAAATAATTTCCCAAGAATAAAAAGTCACCTTAATCTGAGGATCAAAATAACTCAAATTCTGACACTTTCTCTGATGCTTCCTCCTCAGCTTCCTCACAGGTGGATCGTCGTTTTAGGAAAAGGAAGGGACCTTTTTTCAAACAACAAGGAACAAATTGTGATGTTCAACAGACCACCAAGAAAATGACTACTGACATACATCTACCGCATACTGCTCGGGGTGGTAAGAATTTATTTTTGATTCCCCTTTTTATGCTGTTGTTTTATATAAATTTGTTTTATGTATTAAAAAGATGATGAATATGTTTTATGTTTTGTTCACATGTATGTCCAACAGATTACTATGCTCCTGAAGAAGCGTTAATTCGCGAAACTGGTACAGCAATCCAAGACTACACCTGATACACTGGACCCATAGCTAACACCATCTGCTTCATATGCATACTGTTCTACTAGCCTTTGTTTGCTGGATATGTATCTCATTTATTATTGAGTTCATTTATGTTTCTGTATTTTTTTGAAGCGCTGTTAAAGCATTAGCCTGAGTCGTGTATTGAGAACTAATAGATTGTTAATTCTAAATGTTAATATGTACTTTTTTACTATTTTTCTATAATAAATACCCCTAGATTTTTACACTCATGTGCCGTCTAAAGTTAAATTCTTAGTCCATTCAATATTCTTCCTGCTATATCGGAACGTTGGCACATTTGTACCAGTGCATCCACAGTGTCACCCTGTGAGGATGCACATTTAAGCAATTCCTTCAAGACCGATAGTGCCTCTAGAAACTCTAGAGGCAATATTGACCCTAGAAAAAAAGCACTGATGTATGTAAAAGTGGTAATACTAAGATGTTTAAATAAGCTGGTGCTATTCCTAAGACTCAAACACAGCTCAACGATTTTTTAGACAAGCGTATTCTGACACAACCACAGACTCCTCTAAAAACACAGGAAACCACCTTTCCACCGGTGGGGACCAACTAAATATCATTAATCCTCTCACGTACTCACATCAGTGGAGAGTCATGTACTCTCTTTAGGGTTATCTTTTTGTCCCAACAAAATGTTTGATGACTTTGAGACTATAAAGGATATTCACCTTTTTGCAAGGAAGCTGTTCTTCAGGAGCATGTTTTCGAAACAATCTAAAATGGAGGAACCTGTGGCCCCAGGTCTCAAGGCCGCAGATTTTAAGATTTTAGAGCCCTGCGTGATTTAAACATATTGTTACAGGAAAGTGCATCCTATTTGGATATATGGGAAGATGAATTTGACAGTGAGGAGGAGGAGGAGGAATTGCCATCGAAAATGTTGTCCAATACATTCAAAAGGAAATCTAATAAATTTCCACCTTTACAACAAAACCCAGCATTAGCCCTGTTTGTCAAACAAACAATGAAGGAAATTAAACTGATTAATAAAGAAAAAACTGTTAAAAATCTTAGTCAGGAAGAAAAGTTGGCATTGAAGTCTCTAAAAGAAAATGCCAAGATCACCATCAAGGGTTCAGATCAGGGGGGAAAATGTTGTGCTGATGGACAATTCCATGTACGAAGCAATGTGTCTTAAAATACTGAATAATCGCAAGTGCGATCGTCCTATCTCTGCATCCTTGGTTGATAAATTTAATCAAGAGTTTTACGAGTTAGTAGACAAAGCCCACAGATTGGGTGCCATTGATATTGATATGTTGAATTTTATACGTACTCAGTATCCCCGTATTCCCACAATGTATGCACTGCCCAAAGTGCACAAAGACATAAAAAATCCCCCAGGGAGGCCCATCATTTCGGGCAATGGGAGTATCTCTGAGGGGATTAGCCAGGGTATTGATCGCCACCTCAGGCCACATGTTTTAGAACTTGCTTCCTACATTAAGGACACTATTCACCTACTGCAGACTTTGGACAATATGGAAATTCCAAAGTCTGCGTTTTTGGTCACGATCGATGTTGAATCTTTACAAAAAGTAGTGAAGTTCAAGGCCTTCTTTCACTATCTCGGCGCTATGGTCTCAATGGATAACCTTCAGCAGATATCACCAAATGTTCAAATGTTACCATATGACATTTATATTCAAAAGTCAGCTGCCACTTTTTTAAAGTACAAAGTGCACAATCATAAACCAAAAAAATAGTAAACTAAAAGAAGTAATCTTGTCAATTACTGAAGCAGTGCTTAGTGGTCATAACTAATATATGACAACTCTATCATTTGGCAGTCCATAAGGGTAAATAAATAAATAAAGACCACTCAATTCAGTGCAAGTAGCAAGAATAATAATGTCCCAACTGATAAACAGGTAGTCTGTAGAGTCTGATCAGATTCTTATCTGGCAACAGCTTCCACTGTGTCAACAGCCCCACGATCCTCCTTTCTTATAACAGTTGCCCCTTAGGGGTTCCTACTCACCAGATGGCTGAATTAAGCAGTCACTGTAAACAAAAGGATCATCCGATCATCCTCCACCTCTCTGGCAACCCTGGAACGCTGGACCAAGAAAAGTTAGAACATATGGACAGCCGCACTCCCAAAAAAAACCATAAAGGTTGCCTTTTATTAGTAAAAAAACATGGAGCACTACAAGTCACAGCAAATAATGGGGTACAGCTGACGCGTTTCACACTATGATCTAGTGCTTAGTCATGGCTAACACAAAATGAAAATACACTTCAAATAAATATATTCATACAAATATCACATGATCCACTATAGCCAATAAAAATAAGGCACCAATCAGATTGAATTAAAATTAAATCAGCTGGCGCTAATGGTAATAAAGAACAGATGTGAATATATGCTGAGAGTGGAAACAAACGTGAGGGTAAAAAAAATTGTGAATTACTGAATAAAAGTGAAAATGAAACTAAAAAGTAAAAAAGTTCAAGCAAATGTTGAGAAAAATTATTGGTGTATGAGAATCTTTATATTCAATAATGAAAAAATTATCTGTGTGAAAATTTATGTAAAAAGGATGTATGTGTAGTAAATATATGTGAAGATTCATCATAAATGTGAACATTTATGTATAACATGTGAGTAAGAATGAATGGGAAGTGAAAAAAGTTGTAAACAATTAAGTGATGGTATGTGTGTGAGAATAAAGCTTGTATTGTGAAATAATATATAAATAAAATGAATAAATCCAGTATCAATGCCGTGTCGGTGAAGATATATAAAAATATAAAAAATATAAAATATATATGTGAAAATATATGAGAGATGGAATGCGATCGCACGTGTATGGTTAAGTAGTTCTATTCAAGCTAATGTCCACCTGCAACAGACATGACATTAAAATATATGCATTTTTGGTATGCTGCAAATTGCATAGTCTTCATTAGGCTTGTGCACAACGGAAAAATTTGTTCCGTTTCGGTTCGTTTCTTTCCGGTCCTGTTGATTCGTAATCATTCGTAATTTTGCTAGACGGGATTTTTCGTGTTCGGACTCATTCGTATTTTTGCAAGCGACATTTTTCGTTGAATTTTTTGTTGCTTTATAATTCGTACTTTCGGTAGAGTACGTTGTTTTTCGTTGATTCTGGACACAACTCCTACTTTCGTAACTTTTTTTGGGTTCGTTGATTCGTAATTTTCTGTGTCTCTCTCACGACGACGCTGACTATTATGCCTAATGTGCTTCGAATGGATTTGTACTTTTCGAAATACATAGCGGTTATTTGTAACGATTCGAAATCTCGTATTTTACTTTCGTTTTTTACATGCGGCTATAGCCTCCGCCCCTGTACACCATTTTGAGAGGGTTCAGCACGGTGAGGGAGAAGCAGAGAGCAGAGCAGAGTGTTATTGTGCTTCGAATGGATTAGAAATCTCGTATTTTACTTTCGTTTTTTACATGCGGCTATAGCCTCCGCCCCTGTACACCATTTTGAGAGGGAGTTCAGCACGGTGAAGGAGAAGCAGAGAGCAGAGCAGAGTGAGTGTTATTGTGTTTCCAATGGATTTGTACATTCGTAAGTTTTTTCATAACGAATTATGCCGAAGACATTCGGGCATTCGCTATTTTGCGGTATAATTTATTTCGGATTCGGTTTTATTCGTAATTGCTTTGTTCGGAAATTCGAATGCTTCCGAATGTCCGAAAGTTGCTAAATTCGGACGAATTTCGATTCGTTACGAAACGAATTGCACAAGCCTATTCTTCATGACTGATAATGGATCTCAATTTATTGAGAGGAAAATGTATACACTATCTCATGATGACACTCTATAAATGTAAAAGGATATTAATGTTATATGGTTTCAAATTTATGTAAAGATGGAAAAAGTCCCCCATAAAAAAGAGATTAATCTTTAAAACAATTAAATGTAAAACAAAGAGCATAGATGTTGGGACTGATGGATAGCATTGGAAAGATGTCGGTGTATACAAATCAATCACATGTCGTGTAGGTGTGTGGGCATGTATGTTGAGTAGGTTTTTCTGCATGGAAATGAATGAGCAGAAACTGCTATGGAGGACACCAGAGACAAGGATGAAGGTGAGGGTATGAGAAGTATCATGACAAGTATGTAGACCGGGGTGTGACTGTAAAATTCAACTGTAAAAATGGGACACATCCCATTCAAAGTTTAACCCCTTCGGTATTCTGGTATGGAGAGTGAATATCCAGAATATCTCCTGTCTGCATAATTGTCCTGCTTCAAGCATTGCCAGCACCCGTGGTTCCTGGGAGGACATTGATTACCTATTGCACCCACCTGGAGCGGTATCTTTTTCTCTTCATCTGGAACGCTGGACGCTTCTTCTGGCAGCTGGGCAGATGAATCTCCCGCTTCTCACACCAATTCAAAACGCTGGGTACTCCCCCTGGTTTCCTTCTTTCCCTTCAAGGTGATAGCTATCAGTATGCAAGAAATCTAACCTCCAGCTTTCCTTTCAGATTTGCACAGTTGTAGCTGCTCCTCTCCTGGACTGAAATGGCTCACTCTGATTTCAATGCACAGCTGCCAGGAGAAGCGTCCAGCGTTCCGGGGTTGCCAGAGAGGTGGAGGATGATCGGATGATCCTTTTGTTTACAGTAACTGCTTAATTCAGCAATCTGGTGAGTAGGAACCCCTAAGGGGCAACTGTTATAAGGAAGGAGGATTGTGGGGCTGATGTTGAATCTTTATACAACATTATACCAGTATATGATCGAGGAATTGCTGTCATCGGTCGTGTCCTTCAACAGAAAGCTACCACAGAATGGAAATTTAACAATTTCATACTATGTATGCTTGAGTTTATTCTCAAGCATAACGTCTTTCTTTTTGGGAACTCACACTACCTCCAGGTACAGGGGGTGGCTATGGAGACGTGCTGCGCACCCTCATATGCCAACCTGTACCTGGGGGAGTTTTTTGTCCAATGATGATTTTACAGCATTTACACAGCACAACGTGTTTTGGCAACGCTACATTGACGATGTGCTGGTTATATGGAATGGTCCAGAAGAAACTATCAAAGAATGCCTAAAAGTCATGAACCAGAGTGAATTTAACCTTTTTTTTTACCATGTCATTTGACCCTAATAAGATTAATTTTATGGATATCTGTATTACCAAGGACCAATTTGGCAAACTTGGTAGCAATTTATATAGAAAGGAGACTGCCGGCAATACCATTCTACATGTCGGAAGCTTCCACCCAGAACCCCTAAAGAAATCCATACCGTATAGCCAATTGTTGCGACTCAAACGTAACTGCACGACAGCAGAAGACTTTCAGTCGGAAGCTGATGAACTTACTCGAAGATTACTTTTGAGGGGCTATACTAAATCTTCTTTAAAAAAAAGCTTTCAATAGGGTCAAAGCCTTGGACAGACATGATCTGATCTTTAAAAAGAAGCCTAGAAAAAGTGATGATTAGGGTTGAGCGGACCCGAACTGTAAAGTTCGGGTCTGTACCAAACTTTTGGGTTTTGGGGTCTGGACCCGAACCCGAACAATTGACTGTATGTTCGGGTTCGGGTACGGTGTTTGGCAATATGCATGTAAAGTCGCACTTGTTTCCCGTGCTTAGAACTGTCCCTGCACAAAGTGTCATTTCTGAAGGAAAAAAAGTCATTTAAAACTCACTCGAGGCCATAATGAATTGTCGGCTCCCGGCAATACATAGAAAAGTCATTGATAAAAAGAAAAAAAAGCGTGGGGGTTCCCCCAAATTCAATTACCAGGCTCTTCAGGTCTGGTATGGATATTAAGGGGAACCCTGGTGCAAATTTTTTTAAAAATGCGTGCGGTTCCCCCAAATATCCATACCAGGCCCTTCAGGTCTGGTATGGATTTTAAGGGGAACTCCACCCCCAATAAAAAAAAATGGCGTGGAGTACCCCCAAAAATCCAGACCAGACCCTTTATCCAAGCACGCAACCTGGCAGGCCGCAGGAAAAGAGGGGGGGACGAGAGAGTGCCCCCCCTCCTGAACCGTACCAGGCCACATGCTCTCAACATGGGGTGGATGTCCCCATGTTGATGGGGACAAGGGCCTCATCCCCACAACCCTTGCCCGGTGGTTGTGGGGGTCTGCGGGCGGGGGGCTTATCGGAATCTGGAAGACCCCTTTAACAAAGGGGACCCCCAGATCCCGGCCCCCCCTATGTGAATTGGTAATGGGGTACATTGTACCCCTACCATTTCACAAAGAAAGTGTAAAAAAAATGTTAAAAAAAATACACAGACACCATTGGGAAAGTCCTTTCTTAAAAAAAACTAAAAAACATTCCAGCGATGAAATCCAGTGTCCCGTGGCGATCCCGATGTCCAGCGCTGTCCAGACGAAATGTCACTTAGTGCAGGGACAGTTCTAAGCACGGGAAATAAGCGTGAATAGTCCTCAGAAGTTCGGGTCCCCATTGACTTCAATGGGGTTCGGGTTTGGGGTCAAGTTCGGTCCCGAACTCGAACTTTTTTCCGAAGTTCGGCCGAACCCGTCGAACCCGAACATCCAGGTGTCCGCTCAACTCTAGTGATGATGCTTTGAGAATCATCCTTCATTTTTCCAATGAATATCAACAAATTCGGAAAATTCTGTCCAAACACTGGGCCATTCTAACTGAAGAACCATCCCTGGCAGGATTGGTGACAAAAAACCCACAGATTACATACAGACGGGCTGGGTCCTTGGGTGAGTTGCTTACCCAAAGCGAATACAGGGGAGACCAGAGGAAAGATCCCTGCAAAGTATGGGGTACATATCCCTGTGGATTTTGTTCTTTCTGTGGAGTGATTAGTAAAAGAACATCCTTTACATTGCCCAATGGGGAACGTTTCCACCTCAAACATTTCGCCAACTGCAAAACGCAAGGCGTAGTGTACTTATTGGTTTGCCAATGTGGAGCGTTCTATGTGGGCAAAGCACGACAGGAGGAGAGAATTACCAGAGCCGTGGGTGCAGGCAGTGCATATAGTAATGCAAAGAAATAGGAAAAACGCTTGGACAGCCGCACTCCAAAAATAGGTTATTTTATTTAAAACAAAAGCACAAAAACATAGCACAGCAAGAAACAGCAGATATGAGCTGATGCATTTCACACTGCAATTTCAGTGCTTAATCATAGCTCTGATATGATTAAGCACTGAATCGCAGTCAGATCCTTTTTTTGGAGTGCGGCTGTCCAAGCGTTTTTCCTATTTCTTTGCAAAACGTGACAGGAGTTGGGCCAACGTGTAAGTAAACATCTGGCAAGCATGAAAATGTGAAATCTATACCTACCCTTGGGTAGGCATGTGGTCAAATGTCATGGCTATAGAATGCCAACAGTAAATTTTACCGTTCTAGACCTAGTACACATCCCACGATGGGGGGTGACTGGAACAAGACGCTATTACAACGAGAAATGAGGTGGATCAAATACCTTGAGGCTACCATCCCTCCAGGGTTAAATGAGGCAGAAAGTTACAGACCTTTTTTGGAGGGTTTCAGTTCGGGTAAAACTAACTGATACCCTATATACTTGCCTATTCTCCATCCCGCTATGTGATGTCAGGGCTGTCTTCCTCTCCTCTTTTGATCTCTTCTTTTTGCTCTATGTGACTCAGATATGTATACAGGGACATTTTATTGAGAAACGGTAAAGGGGGTTTATTTATTTATTACGTTTCATTATCTGTTATATATGTGTTTGTTGCAATATTTTTGGTTGTGTGTCCGGTTCTGTGGGCCCTTGTGCTATGGCGGCGATGCTTTCCGCTCTGCACGTGGGCATCACACATATGGATATACTATTTTTGAGCATATGTGCATCTTTTTTGTGGGGGTTGGCTTGTCCTCCGTTTCTTTTCTTCTCGGACAGGGGTCCATCACCATTGCGGCATGCCTGGCACAGGCAGCCCCTCCCGTTGGAGGGGCTGTGCATGATCACTTCCGGTACAATTTTGGTAACCGGTACTATGTCATGCAAATTTCTGTGTCAGGGGTCTTCTTTCATCCTTAGCAAGGCTGTTTTTTTTTAGGATGCCTAGGATACTCTGTACTTTTGTGCAGGGACGTGAGCTTTTCCATTGGCCCCGCCCACTTGCATATTCCCTCTGGGAATTTTGCCCTCACTTACTGCCCTTTGGCTGCAGGATTTCTGGGACTCAGCTCCTGCTTCTTGTCCCAGTCTCCTGGTCATCTCAGCAGTCCCTTTTTATCTAGGTGCTTCGTTTGTGGTTCACCGCAGACACAACACCGGATACCTATCCCTCCGTTGTTCTACCTCACTGCCGCGTCTGATCACATCCGGTTCTATGCTTGGCATTTCCGGAAGTGTGATGACGCCCTTCCGGCATCCCTGACGTCTGACCGCTTCCGGTTCTTGTCAGCAATTACGGACGTGTGTCGGCGTCATGGAAAGGCTCAGGGACCTCCAGCGCAGACGCGCTTGTGTGTTTGGCAGTATCTATGCCTGCCCATGGCACCTGGGCTCCGCCCATGGACGCCCCTTTTGGCGAGCATTTTTGGGCTATTTAAGGATGCCGTCAGGAGTCCTTCACTGCCAGTCTCTTCTGGACACCGAGGTGGAAGGTAGCATTGATGGACCTTTATTGGGTGGTCACAGGGAATCGTATGTAATGAAGAAGTTGTAGTCTGCAATATATTATAAGTGTAATGTAAAAAATTGCGCAACCCAAAAACATAAAGTGAAAAAACAACAATAATTGCTTCTATGAATAGCTTCCAAAGAGGCAATGATATGTGCTCAAAAAAAAGGGGTATAAATATCTAATATGTATAAATTTCAAACACATATGATCAAAGATAGTATAAAAACCAAAAAGGTGTATAACACATAAGTGTCCATGAAAGACTGAAAATGACACATAAAAAATGTCCAAACGAGACTGGAAGCGAAGGTGCCAATTCTCCTCACTTTCTTCTTTCAAAGCAGGTAATGATGACTCATAATCAGGTAATAAAGATGTCTGCTTACCAAATCAGGTGGATCCTCATTACAGGGATCAAAGGGGCTTAATAAACACGTACTCCGGACATCTGATGTAGGAAGTCAGATACTCCTCTAGATCCTATGCTCCGCTGCTGCACCGTGTTCACAAAGATCTTGGAGGAAAAAAAGGGAAATGTCCGGAGTTGTTAGATGAGTCGGAAGCAATAAGGAAGCAGATTGATTTGTGAGGCAGCAGAGAGAAAAACCATCCATCAGCGATCACCGGTAATCGATCTTCACCCGGGATAGAAGATCTGATCGATGATTGGATACAATGTGTCGGATCTCCTCTCCCTGGATGATGATGATACAATGTCTCTCTCTTTCTCTCTCTTTCTCTCTTTCTCTCTCCGCTTCTAACCTCAATAGCTTCATTCTTGTTGGCCGCTCTCCTCCTCCTCCTCAGAGTGTTGCTTTAGATTGGAGGAGGAGAGCCATCACATGACCATCCATGAATCTTCAGAGGAGAGCAGCCATGTGACCGAGTTCATGCAAGAACGGAGCTATGAGGTACGTTTAGAGACTTTGATTTACAATGAGAGTGACAGGAGAAGCTGTGTATGAGAAAGGGTTGGCAGTGATTTATTCTTAACTTTAGAGTACGCTGGCAGTGCTGTCCCAGGAGACTGGGGGGGGGGGTTGTATTGTGCAGAGGGTGGGTGGCTGTGTATTGTGGGGGGGTTTGTATTGTGCAGAGGGTGGGTGGCTGTGTATTGTGGGGGGGTTTGTATTGTGCAGAGGGTGGGTGGCTGTGTATTGTGGGGTGGTTTGATGTTGTGCAGAGGGTGGGTGGCTGTGTATTGTGGGGGGTTTGTATTGTGCAGAGGGTGGGTGGCTGTGTATTGTGGGGGGTTTGTATTGTGCAGAGGGTGGGTGGCTGTGTATTGTGGGGGGTTTGTATTGTGCAGAGGATGGGTGGCTGTGAACTTTGGGGGGTTTGTATTGTGCAGAGGGTGGGTGGCTGTGAACTGTGGGGGGGTTTGTATTGTGCAGAGGGTGGGTGGCTGTGAACTGTAGGGGGGTTTGTATTGTGCAGAGGGTGGGGGCTGGGGCTGTGCTGTATACTCTGGGGGGCTTTGTGATGTGGGGGGCTGTGTATTGTGAACATTCAATTTTAGTTGACTAAAATGATTATATTGTACTAAATTGTACTGGAGGTTTTAGTCGACTAAAATATGATGACTAAAATGGGACTAAAACTAAAATGCCATTTTAGTCCTAAGACTAAAACTAAAACTAAATCGAAATTTGCTGCCAAAATTAACACTGATACTCACCTCCTCTGTGCAATGGTTTTGCACAGAGCAGCCCCGATCCATCTGTTCTTGAGTCCTTCTCTGGTGCTCCTGGTTCCTCCCTCCTGCCGAGTGCCCCCAGAGCAAGTAGCGTCTCCATACACACACAGAGGCACAGCTCTTCCCCGCCCCCTCTCTCTCTTCATTGGCTGTGATTGACAGCAGCGGGAGCCAATGGTGGGAGGGAGATTCCCCAAAGAGCCTAGGCTCTTTTGCATATTACTGGATCGAGATGGGGTTCAGGTAAGTATTGGGTGCTGGGGGGCTGCTGCAAAGAGACTTTTTTTACCTTTATGCA
The DNA here is from genome assembly GCA_029206835.1 of Rana muscosa. NCBI lineage: Eukaryota > Metazoa > Chordata > Amphibia > Anura > Ranidae > Rana > Rana muscosa. The sequence continues at coordinate 399,313,770 of CM055122.1, forward strand.
TAGAAGGCATGAAAGTAAAAACCTTGAGCTGTTAAAACCAATTTAATTAAATAAATATATGTTAGATTCAGTAAAAGTATACGCAACAATATCTCTTGCTTCTACAAATTCCTTATCACAAGGTGGAGTCTCCCTCTGCAACCCTGAGCCCTGCTTCTCTGGGGCTACCTCTATGATTACCCCTTGGGTCAACAGGCATTCCAGGGCCAAAAGTAAAGGCCTCCTCTTTTCCGGATTCTTAGAGATTCTTGATCTCAAAAAACGGAATGGCGGAAGTTCTCGGAACTCCAGCTTGTAGCCTAGAGATACCGTGGAGATGACTCATTTGTCCTGAACCTCTTCCCGCCAGGCGTCTGCAAACCGCAGCTGCCTTCCCCGCACTCGGCCGAGCAGGGGCGCCCCTTTATACGGAAAGTTTGGGGTTCTGCTTAGCAGACCTTGAACCCCAAGATCTTTTCTGCCCTTGGGCTTGTCCCTGGGCCTTACCCCTAGTATTGGACTGGGGAGGTCGTCGCCACTGCCTGGAAGTCGAAGCTCCAGGGGCTGGGGAAAGAGAACGTTTAAATGAGGGATGTTTACTCTTCTTGTTAACCGGTAACAACGTGGATTTGCCTCCGGTAATGTTTTGGATATATTTGTCCAAATCATCCCCAAACAGGCATTCCCGATAAAATGGGAATGCCGCCAAGTAGCTCTTGCAAGAAACCTTGGCTTCCCAATGCTTTAGCCAAAGGGACCTGCGCATGTGTACCAGCAGGAGGTTTAGGCGGGATGCTTGCTGAACAGAGTCCATAATCGCATCAACCGCAAAACACAGAGCCTTAGGAAGGTCTGCATCAACCTCAACTTCCTCTGCAGGGAGGAGGTTAACCAACTTTTTAATTTGTTCCTTGAGGAACTGGCAGATGCCAATTGCTGCAACTGCAGTTTGGACCACAGCACCAGCCATAGAGAAGGAGGCTTTAAGCAAAGATTTTTATCCGTTTCATCTTTGAAGCCCTGAGCATTGTCCCCGGGACAGGTCAGGCTTTTATTCGCACAAGAAATAGCCGCGTCTATAGCTGGCACCCCCCATTTCTTGGTGAATCCTTCCTCCACTGGATAAAGAAGGGAAAAACTCTTAGGAGGAGAAAACTGTTTAACTGTTAATCGTCATACATCAATTTCTCCGACAAGGGATGAATTGGGAAGGTATATGCAGCCTGTGGGGATTTCAGGGATCCCAAGGAGGAAACAGAGGACATGGCAGCCTCAGCAGAGGGCAATTTGTATGTGGCAAGCACCATCTTTGTAAAATATTGCACCTGCATCTTAAGTGCCTGAGAGGTAGAAGAGATCTTCTCCTCATCCTCTGCATCCTCAGACTGCTCCTGATTCCCATCTCCAGATAGGGATATCTCATCATCAGAGTGCTCATCTGATAAGGAACCCAGAGCAGAGGCAGGGGATCTAACCCGCTGTCATGGATATGCAGTAGTGTTTGTCTGTCAGCTTACCTTCCTTCCCATGTGTTCATCTTAGAGGCCAGAACCCTTTCACCTGGCTTCCTTTATAATCTCCTCTCAGCCTGACTTCACCCCAGGCCCTATCACAGAACACTATATTAACCTGTGCACTGCAAGCCTGCTTTGCTGATCAACGTGTTTGTTAGGCATTGTGTGTTTGGGTTCCTGCCTGCCGTGTGCTACGTCTGTCTCTCTGTTACTTGATTGGCTTGTCCCCGACTATCCCTGTCTGCTCGTGACCCTTGACCTTCGGCTCGTTCTTTCGTTATCCTTGTCTGCTTGTGGCCCCTGACCTTCAGCTTGTTATTCGGTTCTCTCATATCTTGTGCAGCTGCTTCCCCTTTTTTCCCCTTATCCTACGGGGCGTGAGCTAGGAAACTCCAGGGGCCGCGACCTGGTCCCAGCCTGCAGCATAACATCCTCACCACTAGAGGCCCTGGAGAAGACCTGCTGGGTCTTAGACTCCGCGCCCTGGGGAATCTTGGCTCTAGCTTCCGTTAGGATCCCGGTTGTGCTCCTCTGGTCCCGCTTTCCACAACCACCCAGTTTCCTATCCGCAGAAGCCAGCCATAGGGTTCACTACCTTGCGGTGCACTCCTGTCCCCCTATGGTGTGCATCTGTCACCTGGCCACAGGTGACCTTGACAGTTTGATCAGCCATGGACCCGGCTGACATCCCGATCCCCGCGGATGATCCATTGCGGGGCATAGTCCACAGACTTGAAACCCAGGAATCGAATCAGACTCAGGTGATGCGATTCCTCCAGGATCTGGCTTCTCGATTCGAGCAGCTTCAGGCCTCCTTGGGAACCCCGAATCCGCAACCTCAAGTACAACCAGCGGTGGTACCTATCGCACCAGTCGCAGCCACACACTCACTAACACTGCCAGCTCCGTTCCGTTTCTCTGGGGACTCCAAGGCCTGCAGAGGGTTCCTTAGCCAATGCACGATTCATTTTGAGCTTCAGCCTCAAAACTTTCTGTCTGATAGGGCAAAGGTAGCCTATATCATTTCCCTCCTCTCCGGTGAAGCTTTAGCCTGGGCAGCCCCTCTGTGGGAACTGAATGATCCAGTGGTTTCTAGCCTGTCTGGCTTCTTGAAACTTTTTCGGAATATCTTTGAAGAACCGGCTCGTGTCTCTTCAGCGGCCAGCGCCCTTCTACGTCTCCGCCAAGAGTCTGCTTCAGTGGGACAGTACGCCCTTAATTTCCGCATACTGTCGGCTGAGTTGAGCTGGAACAATGAGGCCTTAGTCGCAACCTTTTTGCATGGCCTGTCTGATAGAGTGAAGGATGAATTAGCAGGAAGAACCATCCCCACTGATCTGGACGGAGTTATCTCCTTGTGTAACCAGATCGATATTCGCTTTCAGGAAAGGACCCTAGAAAAGCGGCGCCAGCACTCCTTGGTCCTTAGTCAGCCTGAGCTCCCCTCTCCTCGACCCGTGGAGCATCTCCTGCCAGCTGAGGAACCCATGCAGCTGGGCAGGACCAGGCTATCCCCAGAGGAACGTGCTAGGCGCAGAACTCTAGGCCTGTGTCTCTACTGTGGGGGCAAAGGTCATTTTCGTGACACTTGCTCTCTTTGTTCAGAAAAACGTTTGGGTACACTTCATCTGGAAAGTGGAGTATTGGACCCAGAAATATCACCTTCCCCTTCTCGTCTTCTGCTTTCTGTGTTCCTTCATGTTGGTGCTTCTTCTCATTCGGTCTCAGCATATCTGGATTCCGGAGCCGCTGGTAATTTCATGGACTGGGAAATCGCGTCGTCCATGAGACTTACTCTTTTGCCCCTCACCACGCCATTGGTGGTCTTGGCGATTGATGGTACTGTTCTCCCAGGGGGACCTATCCGCTTCCAGACCCTCCCTGTTAAGATGTCGGTAGGGACACTCCACCAGGAGTGGATATCCTTCCTTATCTTACCCAAGGCCTTAACGCCTATAATTTTGGGTCTCCCATGGTTACAGCTCCATTCTCCTCATGTGGACTGGACTACTGGACAGATCCTGGCTTGGGGTTCCTCCTGTTCCTCGTCCTGCCTACCCAAGGTTGCCCCCTGTGAACCTGAGCCGGTCATTCATTCCAGGTCGCATAACCATTTACATTTCTCTGTCCCTAATCGCCCTTGGACGCACAGCCAGGCTAGCTTGTCTACAAGTCCTGCAGTCGCTACTTCTTGCGATGCGATTCAGGTAGTCGCTACACCTGACTCTATTCACTCGGCCTCTGTACTAGTTATGCCAGTCCAGCCCATGCCCAGTGAGCCGCCTACTTTTTCTTGTTCAGGACATTCTGCTTGTCTTTCAGCTATTCAGCTTGACTCCTGTGACATGTCACCCTCTAACCAACCTGACTTCAGGGTTCCACTGACATCTGCCCAGTTTGATGGTCCTGTGCTAGATGACCAGTTCATCTTTAAGGGTCTAGGGGACCCTCCTCAGATTTCTGTTGATCCTCTCATGCCCTTGCTTATTCCTAGAGAGCCTTTGGTCCTCAATAGATCTTTTTGTCATCTCCCTACCTCGGTTCTGGTCTCTGAGGATAATCTAAAGTACGAGGTTAGACAAGTTCTGGATTCTCGGCTCTGCAGAGGTATTCTTCAGTACCTTGTGCATTGGAGAGGTTTTGGTCCTGAGGAGGCATCTTGGATCGCTGCATCTGATGTCGTTGCACCTCATCTGTTGAGGAGGTTTCATCTGAGATTTCCCTTTAAGCCTGGGCCCAGGCGGGGGAGGGCCCATAAGAGGGAGGGTACTGTCATGGATATGCAGTAGTGTTTGTCTGTCAGCTTACCTTCCTTCCCATGTGTTCATCTTAGAGGCCAGAACCCTTTCACCTGGCTTCCTTTATAATCTCCTCCCAGCCTGACTCCACCCCAGGCCCTATCACAGAACACTATATTAACCTGTGCACTGCAAGCCTGCTTTGCTGATCAACATGTTTGTTAGGCATTGTGTGTTTGGGTTCCTGCCTGCCGTGTGCTACGTCTGTCTCTCTGTTACGTGATTGGCTTGTCCCCGACTATCCCTGTCTGCTCGTGACCCTTGACCTTCGGCTCGTTCTTTCGTTATCCTTGTCTGCTTGTGGCCCCTGACCTTCAGCTTGTTATTCGGTTCTCTCATATCTTGTGCTGCTGCTTCCCCTCTTTTCCCCTTATCCTACGGGGCGTGAGCTAGGAAACTCCAGGGGCCGCGACCTGGTCCCAGCCTGCAGCATAACATCCTCACCACTAGAGGCCCTGGAGAAGACCCGCTGGGTCTTAGACTCCACGCCCTGGGGAATCTTGGCTCTAGCTTCCGTTAGGATCCCGGTTGTGCTCCTCTGGTCCCGCTTTCCACAACCACCCAGTTTCCTATCCGCAGAAGCCAGCCATAGGGTTCACTACCTTGCGGTGCACTCCTGTCCCCCTACGGTGTGCATCTGTCACCTGGCCACAGGTGACCTTGACACCCGCTTTCTGCCACTTTTTATGGAGGTTGCGATTAATGTAGCAATCCTTCCTTCCAAGCCATCCAAAGCAGTTTTCATGGTGTCTTCAGTGACATATACAGGAGCTGCAAAATTAGGTGAGGCTGCAAAGCCTGACAGGGGTACAGACTTATCCTGTGAGGCTGCTACCAGTCTGTCAGGGGGGGATGGTAATCTGCAGGCATGTCCAGAACCCCTAGCTCTAGGCAGGGATTTCTTAGTGCCTCTTTTACCTGCCCCTGAAACCCTCTTACTGGGAGACATAGCCTTAAGCTGCAAAGCAGAGGTACTAGTACAAGTGCAACCACTGTTGTTCTCTTAGTCTTACAATACATAAATTATACAGTATTAGCTCACTGCACAACCTGATGCTGAGTAGGTGTCTTAGGTATTAAAGTCCAAAATGCAGCGCTATAAAAAATGTGAATGAAAAAAGTCCAAAAAGTAGAAAATCAATCAATATTGGATAGACGTGAAAAATGATGTAATACCGCCACCAGACTTCAGTGTGCAAAAAAGGATTTTTAAAGCACACCACACCACCGTGCTCACAATCTGCTTACCAGAAAATGGAGATAAGTAGACAATGTATTCAAATGTTGTGGAGGGTCAAACGATGACAGCAGAATACTCCAGATCAGATAATCATAGGGAAGACCAGCATCAAGGCAATTTCCAAAACTCAGAAGGCAAATGTGGATGTTGTACAAATCATGTCGTTCCCGGGAAGGAGTCTTAGGTATGCCTGGATCCAATCCGCTGAGATGCTTACAGCCCACAGATCTGTGTCCCACGGCTTTAAAGAAGGCTCTGGCGTGCTGGGCTTTTAAATCATGGCGCTTTGGCGCCTGCGCACTGATGAGCCGTGCACGTGCGCGCAACCACTCCTCCCCCTTCCTTCCCTGTCACCTGTACAGTCAAAAGCGCGCCCCCTGCATGCCAGGGGTGAGGGAGGAGAAGAGAAGACCGCTGGAGGACTTTGTGGGACCCCTAGACTTCATCCCCTCTCTTATAGTTATGGTGGCAGAGCCTGCAGCGGAGGAGGTGAGCGGTTTTTATCAGACCAACTTCACTGAGCGTGTCCCTGGACAGCATGTAAGTATACACCAGGTATGTTACTTACTCCCTCTGGTGGCGGAAACCAGGTAAGACATGCAACTACTCACAGAAGATAATATTCAAAAAATTATCTTACCTTACCTTATCCCCGCCGCAGGAAAACTGCTGAGAACAACAGATCCAGCCTTCACCCATCACGGAGGGTAATGTTGTGCCAACCTTCAGGGTTCTGGGTTCCTACTTACAAGATCCTCTTCCCTGGACCTGTAGAAGACTCTGCCAGAAACTTTTCATGCCACTGTTAAAATAGTACACCAAAGCCTGGATCCCAGAGCCCAGACCTCCGAAGAGAGACATTACAGGCAAAACCTTGTTTCTTCTTTCTAGGAGGCCTGGGTACCATCCATCTTAAGCATTTAGTATTGGCCCGAGGTATGGATCTGGTTGTATAGCTCCTAGGCCTCCGCAGAGACCATCAAAAAGAGCTCTCTTCTTGGCACATGTTCAACATGACCAACCACCTTAGACACTGGCAAAAAAACTGAGGTGCTCTCCAAATGGGAGGGGTTATATAGGGGAGGAACTCGCCTTGTAATTAGGGTTGCCAGTGTCCAATTACCTGATGGTGACTATCTAACCCACTAAGTAATTATCTAAGTCTCTGTGTCCCGTGATGTATGAACATGAACAAAAATTATTTTTTTTGGATATGTATTGTAGCAGAAAGTAAAAAAATATTGTATTTTTTTGTTTATAGCACAAAAAAATGCGCAGAGGCAATCAAATACATACGGGTACAGTGTCGCATGACCATGGAATTGTCAGTTGAAGCGATGCAGTGCCGTATCGCAAAAAATGGCCAGGTCAGGAAGTTGGTAAAACCTTTCAGTGCTGAAGCGGTTAAAGACATACAGGGAAAATAAATTAAAATGACAACAGATTGGGTGAAAATAGTTACATAGTTACATAGTAGGTGAGGTTGACGGACACAAGTCCATCAAGTCCAACCTATGTGTGTGATTTTATGTCAGTACAGTAAAACCTTGGATTGCGAGAATAATTTGTTCCGGAAGCATGCTTGTAATCCAAATCACTTGTATATCAAAGCAAATTTTCCCATAAGTAATAATGGAAACTCAAATGATTCTTTCCACAACCATTTATTCATAAGTCTTTCAGTCTATAGTCCATATAAAAAGATTATAGCAATGTGATAAGTTGTGTAACCATAAAATGTCCATCCACAAATGGAAGCCTCCACAAGAGGATTAGAAGCAAAATCCAGCAGGAGCTACAGAGTATAAAATAGAAGAGAGGCGCCTGTAAGTGTAGCAATATGGATACATTTATTGAAGGTACAACATTTACCAGCTCACATGGTTGATGATTAAAAGAGGCACATCTAAGTATGCAGGGATCCGGGGTAAAGCGATCCACATAGACCGTCCTCCTCACTGCTGTTAGTCTGCAATCGTGATCGGGAAGACTACCCTGCAGTAGAGCGAGCTGAAAGCGAGGCTTGAACCGCTCCTGGAAGGGACGACATCAATGGTGGTGCAGAGGATGGTCTTTGTGGACAGCTTTACTCCTGATGCCTGCATACTTAGATGTGCCTGTTTTAATCATCAACCATGTGAGTTTCTAAATGTTGTACCTTCATTAAATGTAACCATATTATAACACTTAGAGGCGCTTCTCTTCTATTTCATACTCAGTTGTGACATGACGCTACTCTTATATCAAGACATCGCTTGTATATCAAGTCAAAATTTATTAAAATATTTTGCTTGTCTTGCAAAACGCTCTCAAACTAAGTTACTCTCAAACCAAGGTTTTACTGTATTGCCTTGTATATCCTTGTATGTTGTGGTCGTTCAGGTGTTTATCTACTAGTTTCTTGAAACCATCGATGCCCCCCGCTAAAACCACCGCCTGTGGAAGGGAATTCCACATCCTTGCCGCTCTTACAGTAAAGAACCCTCTACATAATTTAAAGTGGAAGTAAACCCGATTCATGAATTTTGAGCTGGGCACATACAGTATATCTGCAGTATTTTGTTATCTCTCTTCAATGAGCTAAGTCCCATAGCTCTCTCCTAAACTGTTCCTCTGTTATCAGCCTGATAACTCCTGACAAATTCTCAGACTTTTTAGACAAATGCAGCCTGAATCTTCTGTCCGGGGAGGTTTCTAAAATAGATTAGCAGAGAGGGGGTCCTAATACAAAACACCTCTGAGAGTCTCTGCCTATGATGAGAGGGGGTGTGTGCCTTTCTTCCAATCAGCAATGTTAGCTATCTTGGCTGTATGCCCAGACATTACACTCTTGTGTTAACCAGAAAGAGAAAATCTCCTAACACGATCTCAACTTTCTAAACAGTATATAAATGTGAAGACAGCAGATATAAATGTAAAACCTAGGTAGGGAGATTAGTTTCATCCCTGTGTATCATCTGAGGCTGTGCACTTCACTGGGTGTATGGAGGGTTTACATCCACTTTAATTAAGGTCTTTTCTTCTTGTTAAACTCCCTTCCGCAAAAACGTTTTATCCCTATTGTGGGGTCATTAGTATGATATTTGTAAATTGAAATCATATCCCCTCTCAAGCATCTCTTCAGAGAGAATAAGTTCATTGCTCGCAACCTTTCCTCATAACTAATATCCTCCAAAGCCTTTGTTAACTTTGTTGCCCTTCTTTGTACTCGCTCCATTTCCAGTACATCCTTCCTATAGACTGGTGCTCAGAACTGGACAGCATACTTTAGGTGCGGCAGGACCAGAATCTTGTAGAGCAGGAGAATTATAATTTTATCTCTGGAGTTAATCCTCTTTTTAATGCATGCCAATATTCTGTTTGCTTTGTTAACAGCAGCTTGGCATTGCATGCCATTGCTGAGCCTATCATCTACTAGGACCCCCAGGTCCTTTTCCATCCTAGATTCCACCAGAGGTTCTCCCCCCAGTGTATAGATTGCATTCATATTTTTGCCACCCAAATGCATTATTTTAAAATTTTCTACATTGAACCTTATTTGCCATGTAGTTGCCCACCCCATTCATTTGTTCAGATCTTTTTGCAACATCCTGCAGAGAAGATATTGACCTGCTTAGCTTAGTATTGTCCGCAAATACAGAGATTGCACTGTTCACCCCATCCTCCAGGTGGTTTATGAACAAATTAAATAGGATTGGTCCCAGCACAGAACCCCGGGGGACCCCACTACCCACCCCTGACCATTCTGAGTATTCCCCATTTATCACGACCCTCTGAACTCGCCCTTGTAGCCAGTATTCAATCCATGTACTCACCCTATGGTCCATGCAAACCTTATTTTGTACAGTAAACGTTTATGGGGAACTTTGTCAAATGCTTTTGCAAAATCCAGATACACCATGTCTATGGGTCTTCCTTTATCTAGATGGCAACTCACTTCCTCATAGAAGGTTAATAGATTGGTTTGGCAAGAACGATTCTTCATGAATCCATGCTGATTACTGCTAATTAAAGACATACAATGCCAAATAAAGCCAAATAAGTGCAGACGTTTTTAAAGAGTCCACTTTTTATATAAAGAAAAAAAAGCCACACATTTTTAATAAAAACCCTGTTCTCTTAGTTGCTGTTATAAAGCAGAGACAAAATTTAGTTCAAAATGTATTATGTTACATTTCTTTGGTTTGGTATGTATACTTGAAATTTATGAACCCCGATTGTCTGCCTATCTATCACATTTCTGGAGGATAGTACAAACACCTCCAATATGAACACTTTTTGGAAAGTAGGCAACCCAAATTGATTTTTAAGAATAATAATAATTACTTTTTTTAGAAAATAAAGAAAATAAATTCAATATAATTTTTTTAAAGTTTTTATTTTAAAAAGTTACTACTTATACAAAGCGTGGGCATTCTTACACCACAAAATACATTTTGCTTTTTCTTCTGAGTATGGACATACAATATACAGGTATGTGAGCAATTTTTTTTGCCTAGCCTGAAATAGACACGTGCACTGCCGAAAAATTCTTTTTTTGTTTGATTTTTGCTTTTTTCGTAAATTCGGTAAATTCGAAAAATTCTGTTTTTTTTTGTTTTTTTTCGTTTTTTTGCTTTTTACGGAAATTCGGAGATTCGGGAAATTAAAAAAATTAGTTTTTTCCGTTTTCGTTTTTTTTCGTTTTTTTGCTTCTTTCGGAAATTCAGTAAATTCGAAAAATATTTTTTTTCGTTTTGTTTGCTTTTTTCGGAAATTCGGGAAATTCGGAATTCGGAATTTCCGAAAAAAAGAATAATACGAAAAAAACGAATTTTTCGAATTTCCGAAAGAAGCAAAAAAAGCAAAAAAAAAAAAACAATTTCCGAATTTCGGAAATTCAAAAAATTCGGAAATTCGTTTTTTAAGTTCTTTGCTTTTTTTCGGAAATTCGTAAAATTCGTTTTTTTTGCTTTATTCGTTTTTTTGCTTTTTCCTGATTACCCATCACATTTTCGGAGGCCCTGAAGTTCCAGAACAACAGAAAAACACATTTTAACAATTTGGCCAAGCATGCACTGTGACCCCGCATGCTTGGCCAATCACAGCACCGGCAGCTAGGAGAGCCATAATTGGCCACAGGCAGGTTGCCTGCCTCCTGCACATTATACACCTGAAGTTAGCCCGTATTGCTGTGTTTTCCTGGTGTGTTACACCAACAGGCATTTGCAGCACTTACAGCGGGCAGAGTGTGCCTCCTGCACATTATACACCTGAAGTTAGCCCGTATTGCTGTGTTTTCCTGGTGTGTTACACCAACAGGCATTTGCAGCACTTACAGCGGGCGGAGTGTGCCTCCTGATCATATTACACCTGAAGTTAGACCGTATTGCTGTGTTTTCCTGGTGTGTTACACCAACAGGCATTTGCAGCACTTACAGCGGGCGGAGTGTGCCTCCTGCACATTATACACCTTAAGTTAGCCCGTATTGCTGTGTTTTCCTGGTGTGTTACACCAACAGGCATTTGCAGCACTTACAGCGGGCGGAGTGTGCCTCCTGCACATTATACACCTGAAGTTAGCCCGTATTGCTGTGTTTTCCTGGTGTGTTACACCAACAGGCATTTGCAGCACTTACAGTGGGCGGAGTGTGCCTCCTGCACATTATACACCTGAAGTTAGCCCGTATTGCTGTGTTTTCCTGGTGTGTTACACCAACAGGCATTTGCAGCACTTACAGCGGGCGGAGTGTGCCTCCTGATCATATTACACCTGAAGTTAGCCTGTATTGCTGTGTTTTCCTGGTGTGTTACACCCACAGGCATTTGCAGCACTTACAGCGGGCGGAGTGTGCCTCCTGATCATATTACACCTGAAGTTAGCCCGTATTGCTGTGTTTTCCTGGTGTGTTACACCAACAGGCATTTGCAGCACTTACAGCGGGCGGAGTGTGCCTCCTGCACATTATATACCTGAAGTTAGCCCGTATTGCTGTGTTTTTCCGGTGTGTTACACCAACAGGCATTTGCAGCACTTACAGCGGGCGGAGTGTGCCTCCTGCACATTATACACCTGAAGTTAGCCCGTATTGCTGTGTTTTCCTGGTGTGTTACACCAACAGGCATTTGCAGCACTTACAGCAGGCGTAGTGTGATTCCTGCAAAATATACTCCTGAAGCTAGGCCTTATTGCTGGTTTTCCCATCTCCCTGCAGGCCATTAGAATGTCTGGAAGGCAAACAAGGAGAGGCAGACAGTCAGGAGCCAATAAAAGAGGGCAAGCAGGCTCTGTGTCTAGAGACAACAGTGCTGGTCGTGGACGCGGTGCATCGCCATCAGCACATGGCCATGGGACACGCTTGTCCTTCTTTTCGGCAGCTGGACGTGTTGAGCCGCATCATGCCGAAGACTTGGTATAGTGGATGACCAAGCCCTCCTCATCCTCCTCATCCTCTCTCACCCAGGCTCAGGGTACTGGCAAAGCAGCTGCCAAAGCGTCCTCTTCCCGGGTATCAATTTCATCATCAGTCACTCCTTCCCTAGACCAACCATGTCCTCCTGAGGAGTCCCCCGAACTGTTTGAGCACAGTGTTGGGTACATGCTCCAGGAGGATGCCCAGCGTTTCGAAGGGTCTGATGATGATACCCAGCTAGAGGAAGGCAGTAGCGTGAGAGTAGAGAGGGGATGCTCAAGAAGGACACCAATCTGGCAGTCATGTTCCAGCAGCTGCAGCATACTGCCAGATTGGCTCTAGTGATGAGGAGGGAGGGGATGATGAGGTCACTGACTCCACGTGGGTGCCTAATAGGAGAGAGGAGGAGGAGGATGAGGAGGAGGCACATCTCCAGCGAGGCAGGATGCCCTCGGGGGGCCAGCGTAAGGGCAGCACACCGACGGAATCACACAGCAGAGCTCCGCCTGTGCAGGGCGCTGCCTCTGCCCGTTATTCAAAAAGTTCATTGGTGTGGGCCTTTTTTGAGTCGAGTGCATCAGATCGCACAGCTGCTGTTTGCAACATATGTCTCAAGCGTATATCGCGTGGCCAAAACATCACCCGCTTGGGCACCACATGCTTGACCAGACATATGTTGACCTGCCATGCAGCTCGTTGGCAAGCCTACCTTAAAGACCCACACCAAAGAACAAAGCGGACCTCTCCTTGCACCGCATCAGCTGGGATCTCCAACCCCACTATACCTTCAGTCCTCTCTGAAACCTGCACTGAGAGGAATGAAGGTGTAGAATTAGGTGTGTCACAGCCAAGTACTTACGGGCACTCTGCTAGCAGTACATCGATGTCCGATTCTAGCAGGCAAATTTCCCTGCCCCAGCTGCTGGACCGTCGAAAGAAGTTCACTCCCAGCCATCCACATGCCCAGCAGTTGAATGCTAGCTTGGCTAAATTGCTAGCGCTTCAACTGCTGCCTTTTCAGTTGGTAGACTCGGCCCCCTTCCGTGAGTTTGTGCAATGTACGGTTCCTCAGTGGCAGGTTCCCAAATGCCACTTTTTCCCACGGAAGGCGATTCCGGCTCTCTACCGGCATGTGGAAGGCAATGTCTTGGCCTCACTGGACAGGGCGGTCAGCGGTAAGGTGCATATTACCGCTGACTCATGGTCCAGCAGGCATGGACAGGGACGTTACCTTTCTTTCACGGCCCATTGGGTCACTCTTTTGGCAGCTGGGAAGGATGCAGGACAAGGTGCAGTAGTGTTGGAGGTTGTTCCGCCGCCACGCCTCCAAAATGCTACTACTGGTTGTGACACACCTCTCTCCTCCACCCCCTCCTCTTCTTCTTCCTCCATGGCCTCTTCCTGTGCTTTGTCTTTGGAACCAGCGGTGCTCCGTAGGCGTTCAAGGGGCTACGCAAGTACGCAGGCAAAAAGATGCCATGCCGTGCTTGCGCTGGTGTGTTTGGGGGACAGGAGCCACACTGGGGCAGAGGTTCTGTCTGCTCTGCAGAGGCAGGCCGAGAGGTGGTTGATGCCACGCCAGCTTAAGCCAGGAATGGTGGTTTGCGACAATGGCACCAACCTCCTCTCCGCCCTCCGACAGGGACAACTGACCCATGTGCCCTGTGTGGCTCAAGTCCTTAACCTGGTGGTTCAGCGGTTCTTGGGCAGGTACCCGGGCTTACAGGATGTCCTGAGGCAGGCCAGGAAAGTCTGTGTGCATTTCCGCAGATCTTATAATGCCAGTGCTCGCCTGGCTGAGCTGCAAAAGGAGTTGAACCTGCCCAAGAACCGCCTTATATGTGACATGCCCACCAGGTGGAACTCAACGTTGGCCATGCTGCAGCGGCTGCACACGCAGCAGAGGGCCATCAATGAGTACCTGTGTGACTACGGCACTAGGACAGGGTCAGGGGAGCTCAGGTTTTTTTCACCACGCCAGTGGGGCATAATCAGGGATGCATGCACTGATCTGGCACCATTTGAGGAGGCCACGGGGATGGTGAGCAGTGACAGTGCATGCATCAGTGACACTGTACCTCTTGTCCACCTGTTGGAACATACGCTGCGTGGAATAATGGACAGGGCACTTGAGGCAGAACAGAGGCAGGAAGAGGAGGACTTCCTCGCCTTTCAAGGCCCCCTTTACCCAGACAGTGTTCCTTCTGTCCCACCCATCGCACAGGAAGAGGAGGAGGAGGAGGAGGAGGATTGTGTCAGCATGGAGGTGGAGCCTGGCACTCAGCATCATCAGCAGCAGTCTTTTAGGGATGATTTACAGTCCCAAGAAACCAGTGGACTTGTACGCGGCTGGGAGGAGGTGGCTGCGGATCATGTCGTCCTTAGTGACCCAGAGGACTCCGGACCGAATGCCTCAGCTAACCTACGCTGCATGGCCTCCCTGATCCTGCAAAGTCTGCGGAAGGATCCTCGTATTCTTCGGATCAAGGAGAGGGACCATTACTGGCTGGCCACTCTCCTTGATCCACGGTACAAGGGTAAGTTTGCGGACCTTATCTTACCATTGCCGAGGGAGCAGAGGATGAGACAACTCCGGGAGGCCTTGCAGAAAGGTCTGTGCAACGTGTTCCCAGAGGCTGGGAGGTTACAAACTCCTGGTCCTGGACAACGAGTTGCTGAGGCTTCGGTCAGTCAAAGAAGGAGCGGTGGGGAAGGTGGCCGTCTGACCGATGCGTTCAGACAATTCTTTAGTCCGCAGCCCCAAGGTATGATCGGTTCCAGCAACCATCGCCAGCGTCTGATATACATGGTGCAGGAATACCTAGGGGCAAGGTCAGACTTGGACACCTTCCCCACCGAAAATCCTCTGGCTTACTGGGTCTTGAGGATGGATCACTGGCCAGAGCTTGCACAGTATGCAATTGAGCTACTGGCCTGTCCTGCATCCAGCGTTCTTTCAGAACGCACATTCAGTGCTGCTGGTGGATTTGACATGGATCACAGGGTGCGCCTGTCCACCGACTCGGTTGATCGACTGACCTTCATAAAGATGAACCAGTCTTGGATCACCACCAGCTACCAAACACCTGAAGCTGATATAACAGACTAATTTATTTTCAAATGTCACATCCCTTCAAGACTGATGCTGATGCTGAGTGACTGTCCTGTTATGTTGACTGACTATCCTCCTCCTCCTCAATGATCCGATTGATGATGATAGCTTGGAAGAACATTTTTGTTTCTGGGTGACGCCTCCAGTGGCTAAGGCCCAATTTTTCAGCCCCTGTTTAACAGGGGCATGTAATTACAATTTTTTATGCAATGCTTTGCAGCAGGGCTCATTCCTGCACTCCAACTAGAGTATCTGGGAGAGGTTGCAGTGTCGTGGCACCAGCACCAGTGGCTAAGGCCCAATTTTTCAGCCCCTGTTTAACAGGGGCGTGTTATTACAATATTTTATGCAATGCTTTGCAGCAGGGCTCATTCCTGCACTCCAACTTGAGTATCTTGGCTATGCCATTTTTCTTAAAGATTTTCATCCATATTACCCGGACCAGACATTACATTAAACCCGCAAGCAGTTTTAAATGGCTTTTTTTCCTTTAGAAATTTAATTTTGTGCAGGGACAGTTCTAAACACGGGAAACACGTGGCACTTCACAGGCATACTTTAGACACCCCCCAGGTACGATATTTAAAGGAATATTTGACTTTTTTTTTTTTTACTTTATGCATCATTAAAATGACTGCTCCCGAAAAACGGCCGTTTTTAAAACTTCTTTTTGCATTGATACATGTCCCCTGGTGCAGAACCCGGGTTCCCAAACCCTTTTTAGGACAATAACATGCATAATAGTCGTTATAATTAGCACTTTAGATTTCAAACGTTCGCATCCATTGTATTTAATAGGGTTCTAAAGTTCGTGCGAACTTTCGGTCTGTTTGTGGGTTCTGGTGCGAACCGAACCCGGGGGTGTTCGGCTCATCACTACTCACCAGTATAGAGGATTGTATCAAATACTAAAGAGGTTTTTGACAAACTATTTACATCGATATAAATATATTTTCTTCTTGGAACTTTTTGCTTTAGCATTATTGGTGGACATATCCTTTTCAGTATTTGCTTCCAACGTCTAGGTAGCGATTATCCAACCTAATATCAGTGAACATCCCTGGACCTCCATCCCTCCCCCCCTTCCCTTGACCCACTCTCCTTCACAGGTCCAGCCTTTGGATAATTACGTCCATTTGATGGTAATTGTGCAATTGCACTTACTGAATAAATTAATCAGATTTTTGGGAAATAATTTGGGCACTTCCCAGTGGTAGTATAATTCCATTGGCTGAACCGTAGCGTTCGGACCAGTGTCTTTTTGTTACATGTTTGTCTGAGTATGTCCTGTCAGTAATTTATGTGTACGGTACCAAGTGGTACCTTTTTTTATCGTTTGATAGAACTCTGGTACAGTATATAATCCATTCAATTTTGTTACTTAATAAATATTAGCCAATCAATTCAACTTATTTGGCTTATGGTCAAATTATTTTTTCCCCAAAGTAACCCCTGACCCTGTCCTTAACCAGGCAAACCCCCCCTTCTTAGGGTGTCCATCTGCATGCCTCACTGTGCTTCACTTTGCCTCACTGTGTCCATGTCCATGCCTCACTGTGCCCATGCCTCACTGTGTCCATGCCTTACTGTGCCCATGACTAGACTGACGTTTAACATGGGAGTCTATGGAAGGGGTGCCCGGCTTTGAAAAATCGGTGCTCCCCGGCTGTCAACAAACTTTGCACACTTGTAGAGGAGAAATGGGGCTACATGTGTGCCAAGTTTCGGATCCAGGGGACCTAAGACCGGCTGGTATCCGATCCCCAAAGTCGCTGGAGAAATGACCGTTTAACATGGGAGTCTATGGAAGGGGTGCCCGGCTTTGAAAAATCGGTGCTCCCCGGCCATAGATTCCCCTTACAACAAAATTTGCACACTTATAGATAAAAAGTGGGGCTACATGTGTGCCAAGTTTGGGGTCCAGGGAACCTATGGAAGGTCAGTACCGGGTCCCCAAAGTCCAGGAGATCAGGCGCAAAAAGGTGACTCAAGTATAAGCCGAGGGGGCATTTTCAGCACAAAAAAATGTGCTGAAAAACTCGGCTTATACTCGAGTATATACGTATATATATATATATATATATATTGTGACAGCAGGAAGGTAAAGTCACCTGGTTGCATCCAGGGGGGTAGATATATTTCGCCCAGATTCAGGCTTTACGCCGACTTATACAACTAGGTGGAGAGTTGTATAAGCCCAGCTAAGGCTAGTGGGCTCATGGATGACTCATACCTCTAGGAAGAGTGTGGGGCGTCGTGCAGACAGGGAGTTGATGAGACCAGCTGAAGCTTGTCAGCTCATTTAGGCCTCTATAAGAACTCCCAGCTTCATTAGATGTTAGCTCATGCCTGGACCCAGACCTGTGTGGACTGTCTAGGGAGAGTGAACCCCTGTGCGGTGAGACAAAGCCTGTGTGGCTATTTGCTTGGACATTTAAAACCAGGGACTTAGGGACTAGGACAGCACTAGGCTGATCCCAGTTGTTAGTTAGGAAACCTGTATGTTTAGTCAGAGGTCAAGTTGACCAGGATTTATTTTGTTTATGTTTCTTTTGGCTTTGCTGTGTTTTGTCACTGTAAATAGAAAATAAACCGCACCTTTTTTTGATTTTGAAAACCACAACCTCCGTTTGCTGGGCCTGTTTTTGTGTGGGGAGCCCATCCCGGGGGTCACACACACCCGCTGCCGAGCTAACCCCCTCACAATATATATATACGCCATGACTGGGTCCTGGAAGGATTCTATATTTCCCCTCTGTTTGGATTGTGGTCCCTTTAAGGGTTAACTCACTGGTCAGAGAAAGTGGGTTTCAAAAAAAGACAGGAAGTTGTAGGTGTGGGTGGAGGAGCACAGAGAAGTCTGTGGATGGTGGAGTTGTGTACAGGTGTGAAAGTTCATGGCAGTGTCCTGACTGGAAACCTGCTAGCAGGGGAAGTTACCCTCTGCAAAAATCTGGGACTGTTTTACTGCGATGGAAGTTCTGAACTCCGCAAGTCGATGAGACTTATATTTCGTTCTGTTGTGATATTTTGCTGCCGTGAAGCTGTTTAAGTTTAATGAACCCTACTTTGGTTGCAAAGCCTGTGTCCTGTGATCTAGCTGGTTCCCTCAAACTTTACAACTGGTGGAGGATGTGGGCAGGACAGAATAACAGGCATGTTTTTTTCATTGGACTTAAAACTGACATTTAAAGAGACAGAGATTAAACAGCTAATATGCAAGCACAGACTCACCATGAGGAAGCTAATCGGTGCTTAGCAACCCAGCTGAAGGTACAACATACTCACCACAAAGAGGCGATGGCTCTGCAGCAAGAAAGTACTTGCCTATTGGAGGCCCAGCTGGCAGCCTAGCAGGTGGCCCAGAAAGGGGTTATTCAGACTCAGGTGCCTTACAAGAAGCAGTGCAGCAGCTTTCTCGTGGGCATGAGCAAGCGGCTGTTGCCCCTGGCAACCAGGTGATGGTGAGGGTGAGAAATTTTCTTCAGAAGTTGTCCCTGAGTGATGATGTAGAGGCATGTCTTGCTACATTTGAGAGGATGGCAGAGAGAGAAGGGTCCTTTCCTCACTAGAGATCCTCTAAAGGCCTACTTTGACCTGCCACCTGATGACACTAAAGACTATCAAAAGCTAAAGGCAGAAATTCTGGCTCGTCTGGGGGTGACTACGGCCGTCCAGGCCCAACAGGTGCTACAATGGAAGTATCGTCCAGATCAGCCACCCAGGTCTCAAATGCATGACTTGGTGCAGCTGATAAAAAAATGGCTGCAGCCTGAGGTGTTGTCTGGCCCCCAAATTGTGGAGCGGGTCACGCTGGACCGATACCTGCCAGACGAACTTCAATGGTGGATCAGCCATGGAGACCCCAAAACAGTGAACCTCTTTGTCGAGATGGTGGAAAGTTATACAGTAGTGGAGGATCTACTCGGCTCTACCAAGCGCCCAGGGCCCAGTCTGCCACAGCCCATTCGATCAACTGCAGCCCTTCAGAAGAATGTCCCACAGAGCCCTGGAACAAACATCCTGGAAGGCCAGGAGTCACTCCTCATACCTCCTCAGCTGTCTGTTCCTGGTCGGAAAGTAGGGGATGTACAATGTTGGTGGTGTCGTTTCTAGGGTCATACCCGGGCACACTGCCCACTGCAAGAGGATCCCATGGAATGCGGGGTTCTCCGGAGGGGGCCTTTTTTGCCCATAAAGCATGCACCACACATCTTGACCTTGGTAAGGGGAAATTTGAGTGTGAAGTTAAAGTCAACCACCTCCCTGACAAGGCTTTGTTGGACTCCGGAAGCATGGTAACCCTGGTTCACCCCAGTAGTGGGAGTATAGTCCCGGTAAGCAAAACTTTACGGGTGGTGTGCATTCATGTGGACACTAGAGAGTAAGCTCTCATCTCGGTGTCCATCTCCACAGCATGTGGCAGTGGTACTCAAGAGGTGGGGGTGGTAAAGAACTTGGTGCATGATGTTATAATAGGAAAAGACTTTCCATTATTTGTGAAACTCTGGGAACAAGGAGAACTACATGAACGGACCAGAGACTAGGGAGAAACTAGTCTCTCTGTTCCGGCTATTGAGGGAGTAACCCTGAACCGCCAAACCTTATTGATGGTGATTTGGATGATGAAAATGCTAATAATCTGGTTGCTAGTAATTAAAGTAATACTGTTGAGGATGCCAACAAAATATGTGGTCCACAGACCAAACTGAACACTGAGGGGGGGGGGAGGGCCTTCTCCCCTTCAGGTAATGCTGGGAGAAGAGTATGAGGAAGTGGCCTTTTCCCCCTGCCCTCCCAGATTTGGGTATTCCCCAGGGGGAATTTGGTACAGCCCAGATGCAGGACTCCACTTTGGCCCGAGCACGGGAACAGGTTGTAGTGGTAAATGGGGTTCCCCAAGAGTAGGGTGACCAGACATCCCCGGTTTCCAGGGACAGTCCCCGGATTGAGGACACTGTCCCCGGACCAAGTCTGTCCCCAGGTTTGTCCCCAGATTGGATTTGAACAGGGGCTGGGGAAATTTCAAAGACAGTCAGTGCAGAATAAAATAAAAAAAAATCTGAATTACACCCCCCTGCTCTGCCACTCCTACTAGCTAAGGGGGGTGTATTTTTTTCCATTATCTGTGCCCCTTTCTGATGATAATGTGCTGGTTGGAGTGGAGTGAATATTTCTTCAGTTTCGGGTGCATGCCTATTCAGCTCCGCTTGCATGTTCTTCTGCCTTGGCTCAAGTCCCGGCCAGCCACATGCCTGCTTATCTCCTTGCCTTCCCTGGCGGAGTGATCTTTCTCCGCTCCTCACCCAGTAGTAGCCGGAGAGTAAAGCCGCGTACACACGATCGGATTTACCGATGAAAACAGTCCCATGGATTTTTTTCATCGGACAAACCGATCGTGTATGGGCCCCATCGGTCTTTTTTCCATCCGTGTCAAAAAATAGAACATGTTTTAAATTTTTCCGATGGATAAAAAACCAATAGCAAATTCCGATCATCTATGGGCAAAGTTTGTTTGCTTTTATTCAAGGTGGGAATAAGGCCATGGAGGCCGCTATACACAAGTAGGGGTAATCAACACCTAATCACGAGGCACAAATAAAAAAAAAAGAGGAATGTATGTGTATGTGTATGTGTGTGTGTATGTATATGTATATGTATGTGTATATATGTGTATATATATATGTATATATGTATATATGTATGTATATGTGTATGTGTGTGTATGTATGTATATGTGTATATATGTTTTTCTTTTCTCTTTTCTCTCTTCCTGCCTTCTCTTCTTTCTTCTCTTTTTTTTTTTCTCACACAAAAAGAATAGGCACTATGGCCATTAAAGGCCTCTTTGGAAGTAGGAGGGGGTATGGGATAAGTGATAAATAAGAACACAGTAGGAGAACATGTGACTTAAGTAGAAGGAATGAAGTGAGTGGGGACAGAGCAGACTTAATCCACCGCAGCCGGGGATGGGGGGGAGAGGGGGAGTGGAGGGGGGGAGGGAATTGTCTTATCTTCATGTATTCATTTTTTTTCCTTTCCCTTGGGGGGGGGGATAGATAATATAACTGATACATTTTTTCGATAGGACAATTTTGTACCTAGTTCCTTCTTGCAATGTTGTGTCCTATATAAATGTACAATGCTGAATGGAAATGTTGAAGCTTATGACAAAATAAAAAAAAATTTGATTATAAAAAAAAATCTATGGGCAAGTCCATCGGTTAAAAAACCCACGCATGCTCAGAATCAATTCAACGCATGCTCAGAAGCATTGAACTTCATTTTTCTTGGCTCATTAGAGTGTTTTACGTCACCGCGTTTGGAACGGTCGGTTTTTTGACTGATGGTGTGTAGGCAAGACTGATGGAAGTCAGCTTCATCAGTTTTCCGATGGAAAAATCCATTGGTTTAAAATCCATATGAAATCCGATCGTGTGTACAGGGCTTAAGACTTGACAGACTGTGAGGCGGGCATCGGCGACAGGCAGAGAGTCGCTGATTGCCGCCATTACTAGTAAAAAAAAATGTCCCCTGATTTCATTTTAAAAATATGGTCACCTTACCCAAGAGCCAGGTGCTTATGAGCGATGACCACACTTTGCAGTATGTGATGAATTGCTTTATCGGGTTAACAAAGTAAGAGAAAGTGTGGTAGAACAATTGATGGTACCCCAACAGTACAGACAACAGTTTCTGGGCCTGGCCCATAACGATGTGTTAGGGGGACACCTGGGAATTGAGAAGATGGAGGCATGGATCACCAACGGTTTTACTGGCCAGGTCTAAAAGTAGAGGTAAGGACATACTGTACCCAGTGCCAAGACAAGGTCATCCAGTTCCCAGGGCGAAGATGAAAAACTGAGCCCCCCCCCCCCCCCCACTGTGAAAAGCTACAGCGCTTACAGACAATGGGATCTATACTAATGCATCAGTGACAGTGCATTAACCTCCTCCCTGCTGCATATTACCAATACCATTGCTAATTAAGCAAACTCCCCTCAGCTGCCCCCCCCCCCAATCAATCTGCTTACATGTGTGATGATGCCCTGCTTGGTTCCTCCTCCTTGATTGCACTCCCATTTTATAGCTCCGGCGGGTGGCAGCACTCCATGCTCTTTTCCCATCCTGTCTCCCGGCCAGCCTCTCAGTGATGTCACGCCGGCCGTGACTAGGAAGCGCCTGTCGGGCAGAGATTACTCCGCCTGATAGGGGAGTGAGAGGCGGGGCGGGGCTAGTCTCAGGCTTGTGCTGTGTGCAGGAGGGCACTCGGCACATGTTGTCATATCTATGTAGCGTAGCCTCTACTGCACCCAGGGCTGTCTTTAATATTGATTGGACCCTGGGCAAACATTTTTTTGGGCCCCACCCAGGCAAATTTGCTCTCCACCTCAACATTCCAGAAAACAAACGCACACGTAAACTTATGCATTGAATTTAGGGTTGTCCCGATACCACTTTTTTAAGACCGAGTACAAGTACCGATACTTTTTTTCAAGTACTCGCCGATACCGATTACCGATACTTTTTTTTCAATGTCACGTGACAGTGGCACATGTGTCAGTATTTTTTTTTTACAATTTTTTTTTTGACAATTTTTTTTTTTTTACGATTTTTTGTTATGTTTTTTTACAGTGCTTTCTTCTTCTTTTTTTTGGTGGGGGGGGGGGGGGTTGGATTGTGTGAGTGTGTTTTTTTTATTCACATTTTTATTATTTTTTTCAATTCATTTTTTTTATTTATTGCAATTTTTTTTTTTTTTTACACCTGTGGGGGGGGGGGGGGGGCTTTGGTGAGATTTCAGGGGTCTTAACAGACCCCTGACATCTCCCCTTTGAGACAGAGAAAGGGACTAGGGACACAGATCCCCCAGTCCCTTTCTCTGCAGCCTCAGATAAAATGAATGGACAGGAGGCTCCTCTCCATTCATAAACTGAAGCATCGTAAACACAGGTTACGATGTTTCAGTTATATGAATGGACAGAGTCAGTGATGACTCTGTTCATTCAGAAAAGGTAGGAGCCGGGTTTAGCGGCTCCTACCTCCGCTCTCCATCCTGACAGATCGAGGACAGAGGGAGTGGAGGAGGACATGGAGGGGACACGGAGCACGGAGGAGGAGAGCAGCAGGAGTGGGACACGGAGCGCGGACAGCAGCACGGAGGGGACAACGAACCCGGAGGGGGAGAGCAGCATGGAGGGGGACACAGAATGCGAAGGGGGAGAGCAGCATCACGGAGGAGGACAAGGGACACAGATCATGAAGAAGGACAGCAGCAACAGCACGGAGGGGGTTACAGGGACAGTCAGCGGTGATCGGTGCGGCTTTGGGGGGAGTTTAGAAGCACCGATCGCCGCTGTATATATTTCGCTAAAGCAGCTGAAAGGGGGGGGGGCTCCGGGGGGAGAAGCTGTCAGTTGTATTGAAATGTATACAGGGAGACCAGTGCTTGAAACTTCCCCCCGCCGCACCGATCATCCCTGACTGCCCAGGTATCGGGTGAAGCATCGGAGCATTTCCCTCGAGTACAAGTACTTGGGGAAATGCTCAGTATCGGTACCGATACCGATACTAGTATCGGTATCGGGACAACCCTAATTGAATTGTATTGTAATTGTACTGTCTGCCCCCCTCATGTTGTGAAGCGCTGCACAAACTGTTGGTACTATATAAATCCTGTATAATAATAATTTTGGGGGAGAGATAGGGGAGTCCACGATGATGGTGGGGGGGAGATAGCTGAGTCCAGGATGATGGGGGGGGATTGTGGAGTCCAGGAAGAATGGGGTGGAGAGATGAGGGAAATCAATATGGGGGGGAGATAGGGGAGTCCAGGATGACACACAGGGATTGGGAGTGTGTACTGCGAGGTGTTTGTATCATACAGGGCACAGAAAAAAATAAGCACAAGGGGCAGTACTTGCATATCCTCCCCCCAAAGTAACCGTATATTGGTCACCTCTACACACCACTTTGCTTACCTCTGATCCCTCATCCATAGCTCACCTCTGTATCCCCCGCCCACCTCAGTACCCCTCACCCACGGCTTACCTCTGTATCCCCCGTCCACCTCAGTACCCCTCACCCACGGCTTACCTCTGTATCCCCCGTCCACCTCTGTACCCCCCCAATCCACATTCACCTCTGTACCCCCTGTCCACCTCTGTACCCCCCTATCCACATTTACCTCTGTACCCCCTGTCCACCTCTGTACCCCCACATCCACATTTACCTCTGTACCCCCTGTCCACCTCTGTACCCCCACATCCACATTTACCTCTGTACTGCATACACAAGGCAGAACATTTTCAGCCAACATTCACCAAATCACGTGTTTTTTCAGATCTTTACCGCCATTATTTGGGCAACTTTTGGTATTTTTGTCTGATGTTTAGCATTGGTTCTGAGCATGCATGTTTGTATGGGCCTTAAGAGTGTTCTTAAATATGTTTCTCTAATGCAGGAAAGGATCCTAACCATGATGCCATTGGTCAAGGAACATTTCCAAAAGCCCAGGAGGCTCAATGATGGGTCTTTAATAGGGCTGCTAAAATGAGGCACTTCTAAATGGGGGATCGAGTAGCGGTGTTGATTCCCACTGTGGAAAGTAAAATCTTGGCCAGATGGCAAGGTCCCTTTGAAGTTGTGGAAAAAATGGGGGAGGTAAATTATAGAGTCCACCAGCCAGGCAAGAGGAAACCATATAAGATATATCATGTGAACTTGTTAACCGCTTGCCGACTGCCTCACGCACATTTACGTTGGCAGAATGGCACGGGCAGGCAAAGCAACGTATATATACGTTGCTTTGAACCTGCCCCCTAGTGGGCGCACGCGCCCACCGCGGTCTCCGTGACCGTGCCCGAGGGACCTGCAGACTCGATGTCCTGCGATCGGGTCACAGAACAGCAGAATGGGGGATGCCTTTGTAAACAAGACATCTCTCTGTTCTGCCTAGTGACACAGCACTGATCGTCTGCTCCCTCTCATCGGGAGCAGCGATCAGTGACGTGTCACAGTAAGCCACGCCCCCTAACAGTTAGAATCACTCTCTAGGACACACTTAACACCTTCCTCGCCCCCTACTGGTTAACCCCTTCACTGCCAGTCACATTTATACAGTAATCAGTGCATTTTTATAGCACTGATCGCTGTATAAATGTGAATGGTTCCAAAATAGTGTCAAAAGTGTCCGATTTGTCCACCATAATGTCGCAGTCACTATAAATATCGCAGATCGCCGCCATAACAAGTGAAACAAAATTAATAATAAAAATGCCATAAAACTACCCCCTATTTTGTATACGCTATAACGTTTGTTGAAACCAATCAATATATGCTTATTGCAAACGGTCCGGGGCTGAAGTGGTTAAAGCTCTGGATGGACAGGGAGCCAGTGACCTCCCTGGCTGGTGCAAGACTTGAGCCTCAGTTGGAGTGGAGGGTGTCCAAGTAGCAAATACCCTGTCTAAAATCCAAAGTCAGCAAGCAAAGGAGTTCTTGCAGAGAAATAAAGAAAAATTTTCAGACTTGCCGGGTCTATCTAATGTCATAAAGCATGATATTATCATGGAACCAGGAGTCAAAGTTTGTGCCCGGCCTTACCGTATCCCAGAGGCTCAGAGGAAGGGCGTTTCAGAGGAAGTGAAGAAGATGTTAGACCTGGAGACTATTGAAGAGTCGCAGAGTGAATGGTCGAGCCCGATTGTGTTGATACTGAAGCCCAATGGGACTCTGTGATTCTGCAATGATTTCCGGAAACTTAATGAAGTTTCAAGGTTTGATGCCTTCCTCATGCACCGGTTAGATAAGCTTATTAAGAGACTAGATCCAGTCAGATATACTGTATCACTACATTAGATCTTACTAAGGGGTATTGGCAAATCCATTAACTAAGGCTGCTAGAGGGAAAACTGTTTTTTCTACCCCAGAGGGCAGTTTTCAGTACAAAAGAAGGCCTTTTGGACTACAAACTCCTCCAGCCATGTTCCAGCGAGCAATGGATAGGGTTTTAAGAACTCACCGGGAATATGCGTCCGTATATTTGGATGACATAGTCATCATTTTTAGCAGAGACTGGGAATCACACTTACCCAAAGTCCAGTCAGTGCTGGACTCCCTTTGGCAGGAGGGGTTTAGAGTGAACCCTGAAAAACGTGCTTTAGGAATGGAGAAGGTTAAATACCTAGGGTATATCGTGGGCAAAGGGCTGGTGAAACCTCAGGTCAGCAAGGTAGAAGCTATACAGAACTGGCCTTGCCCCCTCACAAAGAAGCAGCTACGTGCATTCCTGGGCATGATGGGAAACTACAGGAGATTTGTACCCAACTTTGCCACAATGGCGGCTCCATTAACCGATCTGACTAAGGGTTGGAAATCGGTCATGGTTGAGGGGAATGCAGATGCTGAAATGGCTTTTTTGGAGTTCAAGTCGGCACTGTGCCAACACTAGGGATGAGCTTCGAGTTCGTGTCGAACATGAGTTTGACTCAAACATCGGCTGTTCGATCGTTCGATGACGATCGAACTCTATGGGCCGTTTGCGCCAAATTTGAGCGGCGTGTCACGGTCCATAATTCACTGCGCCATCGCAGTGCATTGCTGGCTGATGATTGGCCAAGCATGCACTATGACCCGCATGCTTTGTCCAATCACAGCGCCGTCAGCACAGAGAGCCATAATTGGCCAAAGGCAGGGTGCTTTTGGCCAATCATGGCTCAGGGGATTAAGTACACGCCCCATACTATATAAGGCCGCCTGCGCGTCGGCCTTGTGTAGTGTGTTGCAGCGTTCAGAGAGAGAGAGTGACATTTTATTTCAGTTAGCTAGATTGAGCAGGCAGTAGATTCAGTTAAATCAGTATATTTAGTATATATATATACATTCCAGGCTTTGTATGTATATATATATAGATATATATATATATATATCTATATATGTATATATATATATATATATATATATATATATATATATACAGTGGGGAGAACAAGTATTTGATACACTGCCGATTTTTCAAGTTTTCCTACTTACAAAGCATGTAGAGGTCTGTAATTTTTATCATAGGTACTCTTCAACTGTAAGAGACGGAATCTAAAACAAAAATCCTGAAAATCCCATTGTATGATTTTTAAGTAATTAATTTGCATTTTATTGCATGAAATAAGTATTTGATACATCAGAAAAGCAGAACTTAATATTTGGTACAGAAACCTTTGTTTGCAATTACAGAGATCATACGTTTCCTGTAGTTGTTGACCAGGTTTGCACACACTGCAGCAGGGATTTTGGCTCACTCCTCCATACAGAGCTTCTCCAGATCCTTCGGGATTCTGGGCTGTTGCTGGGCAATACGGATTTTCAGCTCCCTCCATAGATTTTCTATTGGGTTCAGGTCTGGAGACTTGCTAGGCCACTCCAGGACCATGAGGTGCTTCTTACAGAGCCACTCCTTAATTGCCCTGGCTGTGTGTTTAGGGTCGTTGTCATGCTGGAAGACCCAGCCATGACCCATCTTCAATGCTCTTACTGAGGGAAGTAGGTTGTTAGGCAAGATCTCGCAATACATGGCCCCATCCATCCTCCCCTCAATACGGTGCAGTCGTCCTGTACTCTTTGCAGAAAAGCATCCCCAAAGAATGATGTTTCCACCTCCATGCTTCACGGTTGGGATGGTGTTCTTGGGGTTGTATTCATCCTTCTTCTTCCTCCAAACTGTGACGTCATGAGAAGCCTAAAATAAATCGCTGCAGAGCGAACAGCCAAGCATTACAGTGGGAGGAAGCGACGTGTCAACATCAAGAAGGAGAAGAGGGAAGAAGACGGCGACGGCGACGGAGAAGACCGACCCCTCCACTAGCAAAAGAGCTGAAAGAAGATAGTGGAGGGGCCGGCAGAAGGAAGAAAGAAAGAACCGGTGTGCGAGGGAAGAAGGCGACGGAGAAGACCGGGACCCGCTAGCAAAAGAGCTGGAAGAAGATGATAGCGGAGGCCCGGCAGAAGGAAGGAAGAACTGGAGAGTGCGGAGACCCCCGAAGTCGGAAGAAGACCCCGGAGCTGTGCAATAAATTGCTTTAAAAAGCTGTGTGTGTTTTTTTATTGCCATTTTTTTCCACCAGGTGAATGGTTAGGGGTACGATGTACCCCATACTCATTCACATAGGGTGGGGAGCCGGGATCTGGGGGCCCCCTTATTAAAGGGGGGCTCCCGGATTCCGTTAAGCCCCCCACCCGCAGACCCCGACAACCAACGGCCAGGGTTGTCGGGAAGAGGCCCTGTCCTCATCAACATGGGGGCAGGGTGCTTTGGGGTTGGGGGGGCCGCAGGTCGCCCCCCTGCCCCAAAGCACCAAGCCCCCCATGTTGAGGGCATGCGGCCTGGTACGGTTCAGGAGGGAGGGGGCCGCTCTCTCGCCCCCCCTCTTCCCCTGCGGCCTGCCAGGTTGCGTGCTCGGATAAGGGTCTGGTTTGGATTTTGGGGGAACCCCCACGCCGTTTTTTCGGCGTTGGGGTTCCCCTTAAAATCCATACCAGACCCAAGGGCCTGGTATGCTCCTGGAGGGGAACCCATGCCGGTTTTTTATTTAAAATTTGGCCTGGAGTTCCCCCTCAAGAGCAGCAGAGCACAAGTCGCATGCCAAAGTCGGATCATGCAAGACTGCGGTCTGACTTTGATCCGACTTCAATGATAGTCAATGGGCTGAAGTCGGATCAAAGTCAGACCAAAGTAGTACAGGGAGCATTTTCAAAGTCGGACTGACATGTGTCGGACCAGTTAAGACGGCTCCCATAGGGAAACATTGATTTTCACACGTCATGCGACATGAGCTCCCAATGTCGGAGCGTTTGTCGCCCCAGTGTGAACCCGGCCTGATACAGGTAATGAGTTTAAACAGATGCAGTTAATACAGGTAATGAGTGGAGAACAGGAGGGCTTCTTAAAGAAAAAATAACAGGTCTGTGAGAGCCGGAATTCTTACTGGTTGGTAGTTGATCAAATACTTATGTAGCGGCCTTCTCTCTCCCCTCTCTTCTATCAGCTCGTCTGTCTCTTGTCTAGGGGTACTTTAGAGGAGAGAGAGCGGGGTCACCACACCAAGCCCTCACCACAGATGTTTGTGTGGTGGAAGCAAAGTTCTTGTTTTACCTTCGGGTCAGTGTTCTGCACCTGGAACCTTCAATGAGAGTTACCTTGAACAATGTCTGCCAGAAAATGAGCCCCATACCATTAAAGTCCAACGCTCCTTTATTCTTCTTGAATGAACACAATCAGTTAGACTCCCTTGTAAAACAGAACAGAAAAGGAGGTGTGGATGGGAGTAGGCCCAGACACAATGAACTCTCCACTTTCCTTCCTGAAAGTGGGCTGCGGTCTCCGAGCGAGGGGGAATTTCCTTCCAGGTGGTCTCCGATGGGAGGCTCACCTGTCACTGGCAATATGCTGCACCGGGTCTTCAAGTAAGTATCTCCCACCGGTCCATTACGCCTTCCGGATTCGGGTACCCACTCCCGGGGTTCCCTAGGACCTCCTTCCCTTGCGGAACTCAGTGGTGGGCACTGAGGTCCAGACCTCCTCCCGAGTACCTCACCCCAGGCTAAAGGTGCCTGGGATGGAACACGACCTCCGAACGTCCTCTAGGCCTAGACCCGCCTAGGGGACCGACACGAACCACCGCCCTCAGGCTGAAGGTGCCGGGGCTCGACTCCCTGCACCAAAAATGGCCGCCCCCTTTATACCCCCTCCCAGCAAGCACGGCAGGTTCCCCGCCCCACCATACAACCGCAGAGAGAGACCAAAAGAGGTACGCCACTGCAACGATGACTCAACCCCGGGCCCAAAGTGACAGCGCCACCTGGTGGGCCCCAGGGAATCATACATCACAGTTTTCCCCACCAGATTAAAAAAAAATAGAAAGCATATACCCGCTACACTTATGTCTTGCAATAAAATGCAAATTAATTATTTAAAAATTATACAATGTGATTTTCTGGATTTTTGTTTTAGATTCTGTCTCTCACAGTTGAAGATAAAAATGACAGACCTCTACATACTTTGTAAGTAGGAACACCTGCAAAATCGGCAGTGTATCAAATACTTGTTCTCCCCACTGTATATAAATATATATATATATATATATATATATATATATATATATATATACACGGTATATATACTGTATACAGTTTAGCTAGGTCTCACTGCAGAGCGTTTCTGTGATTCTCTTCCTAATATACTACAGGCAGGCAGTTGATTCAGTTAGCAGCAGTATATTCAGTCAGTATACTGTATCCTGTGCAGCTAGATCAGTGCAGAGCAATCCTGTTGTTCTCTTCCTAATATACTACAGGCAGGCAGTTGATTCAGGTAGCTGCAGTATATTCAGTCAGTATACTGTATTCTGTTCACAGTGTGCAGCTAGATCTCACTGCAGAGAGTTCCTGTTGTTCTCTTCCTAATATATACTACAGGTAGGCAGTTGAATCAGGTAGCTGCAGTATATTCAGTCAATATACTGTATCCTGTTCACAGTGTGTAGCTAGATCTCACTGCAGAGCGTTCCTGTTGTTCTCTTCCTAATATACTACAGGCAGGCAGTTGATTCAGGTAGCTGCAGTATATTCAGTCAGTGTACTGTATCCTGTTCACAGTGTGCAGCTAGATCTCACTGGAGAGCGTTCCTGTTGTTCTCTTCCTAATATACTACAGGCAGGCAGTTGATTAAGGTAGCTGCAGTATATTCAGTACTGTATCCTGTTCACAGTGTGCAGCTAGATCTCACGGCAGAGCGTTCCTGTTGTTTTCTTCCTAATATACTACAGGCAGTCAGTTGATTCAGGTAGCTGCAGTATATTCAGTATATATATACATCCCAGCGTTGTGCAGCTACATCTCACTGCAGGCTATTTCTGGTGTACCTATTCAAATACATCAAATACAGTATGTCTGGAAGCCCAACAAGGAGAGGCAGACACTCACCGGCCACTAAAAGAGGGCAAGCAGGCTCTGTGTCTAGAGCCAACAGTGCTGGTCGTGGACACGGTGCATCCTCAGCACATGGCCGTGGGGCACGCTTGTCCTTTTTTCCGGCAGCTGGCCGTGTTGAGCCACAACATGCAGAAGAGTTGGTGGAGTGGATGACTAAGCCATCCTCATCCTCCTCATCCTCTGTCACCCAGGCTCAGAGTTCCTTGGCTGCCAATTCAGGTGCTAAAGCGGCCTATTCCATCAGCTCAAGGTCATCAGTTACTCCTTCCCTAGCCCCACCATCATGCCCTAAGGAGTCCCCCGAACTGTTCGACCACAGTGTAGGGTACATGCTGCAGGAGGATGCACAGCATTTTGAAGGCTCTGATGATGGTACCCAGGTTGAGGATGAAGGCAGTAATGTGAGCCCAGGAAGAGAGGGTGCCCAAGAAGGACAAGAAACTGGCAGACAGTTGTTTCCCTAAAAACCCCAAATTTTCTAAATCCAATTGTCATTGGGACTGAAAGTGAGGGGAAATCTTCTGAACAGGGGCACAGACCGCAAAACAAATGTTACAGGGGTGATAACCCTTCCCCATGTTTTCCAAAAAGCTTAAAAATAGATTTTTTGGCTGGAGCTACACTTAAAAAATGTACCTGTTCCAAATTACAAACAGATTCTACTTAAGAACAAACCTACAGTCCCTGTCTTGTTTGCACCGCCTGCATACTGCTGTTCAGAGTATATAGGGCCTGGGGCCCCACGCCTTTTCTTTTTTTAATTTGGGTGCGGGGTTCCACTTAATATCCATACAAGACCCAAAGGGCCCGGTAATGGGCTGGAGGGGGGGTACCCATGCCGTTTTTCTCAATGATTTTCATCCATATTGCCCGACCAGACATTACATTAAAGCCGCAAGCAGTTTTAAATGACTTTTATTCCTTTAGAAATGTCATTTTGTGCAGGGACAGTTCTAAACATGGGAAACACGTGCCACTTTAGAGGCATAGTATAGACACCCCCCAGGCACGATATTTATTAAAGGAATATTTCACTTTTATTTTTTCACTTTAAGCATCATTAAAATCACTGCTCCCGAAAAAAACTGCAGTTTTTAAAACTTTTTTTTGCATTGATACATGTCCCCTGGGGCAGGACCCGGGTCCCCAAACCCTTTTTAGGACAATAACTTGCATATTAGCCTTTCAAATTTGCACTTTTGATTTCTCACGTTCGAGTCCCATAGACTTTAACGGTGTTTGAAAGTTTGCGCAAACTTTTGGTCCGTTCGCATGTTCTGGTTGCGAACCGAACCGGGGGGGGGGGTGTTCGGCTCATCCCTAGCCAACATCCTGTCCTGATAGCACCAAATTTTTCAAAAGAGTTAATTGTCCAGACTGATGCTTCCAATGTAGGATTGGGAGCGGTTCTGTCACAGGTTGTTCATGGCGAGGTTGTTCATTCCTCAGTAGGAAGTTGACACCAGCGGAGAAAAACTACGCTATAGTTGAGCAAGAGTGTCTAGCCATTAAGTGGGCTCTGGAATCCCTCAGATATTATCTCTTGGGGAGGAAGTTTAGGCTGATTTCAGACTAGGGCCATTTAACAGGGATGAGACAAGATAAAGGGACTAATGCCAGGACTACTCGTTGGTTCCTGGCACTCCAGGAATTTAAGTTTATAGTGGTGCATAGGTCCAGGAGACTGCATCAAAATGCAGATGCCCTCTCCCGAGTCCATTTTTTCAACTCCACTGTTGCCTCCACCTCCTTGGCGTTGGGGCAGGGGGGATATGTACAGGACACTGTGGCTGGGTCCTGGAAGGATGCTTGCTATATTTCCCCTCTTGCAAAAATCGAGGACTGTTTTACTGCGATGGCAGTTCTGAACTCTGCAAGTCGGTGAGACTTATATTTCCTTCTGTTGTGTTATTTTGCTGCCATGAAGCTGTTTAGGTTTAATAAACACTACTTTGGCTGCAATGCCTGTGCCCTGCGATCTAGATGGTTCCTCGAACTTTACAATATATATATATATATATATATATATATATATATATATATTTATTTACATATATCATATCATATAATTTCCAAACTTCTGCCACTGTTGATGTCAAGTATTTATTTGCTTCTCTGTTATTCTATATTGTGATAAATACAAACCCTCCCATGTTACATTTTCTGCTTTTTATGCATTTTCTAGCAATACGTCCTCCTGTCGCATTAACCTTAATGGAAATTTCTTCTGTCTGTAAAATTTATGCAAAATTTCTGCTGACAAGATTTTACAGTTTGTAGTTCAATTTAGTTATGAACAGCCAGGGAAACGAATGAGAAAAGGAAAGAAAAATAGCTTTCCAGTTTTATTATACCTGTATCTATTAAATGCTACCGCAAGAGTCTCCCACACAGTAACTTTATAGACAAGTAAATTCAGGCTGGAAGCTAAGAAAATTTCATCCAGGTGTACTCTATCGCAGCTAATAAAATGTGTTATTTATAGAAAGGTTCTTGGTGAAGAAATTTGTCTTTGTATGAGGTTGTAATTTATTTCAAATAACTAAACTATATTCGAAAAATAGGAGCAAGGTCACACCTAACTTGAGAAATTGGATAAAAGCCAAGGGAAACAGTTATGAAATATGCATAGAAATGCTGCTTCCAAATAGCTCACTGTGGTACATAATCCTATAGTTTTTGTATACTGTATCATACTGTATATAGTAAGAAACTGGGAGGGTAAAATTATTTTGTAAGAAATGCCACATTTAAAAGATAATGACAAAAAACCTGTTGAAATTCTTTCACTGACATGAACTATCTGCTGTTGAAACAAATATTTGAGCATATTCTTATATAAATGTGAATTTTGCTGCTCATGGTTCATTTTAGACTAGATATGTCTCACATACCCTTAAGGGGTCTACAGATCACTGTAGTATAGTATGGAGCACAATTACTGTGTATGCTGCATGTTTAAACAAGTGGATGTTTAACCGCTTCAGCCTCGGACCATTTTGGTGGTCAAGGACCAGGCCACTTTTTGCGATTTGGCACTGCGTCGCTTTAACTGACAATTGCGCGGTCGTGGCTCCCAAACAAAATTGACATCCTTTTTTCCCCACAAATAGAGCTTTCTTTTGGTGGTATTTGATCACCTCTGCGGTTTTTATTTTTTGCGCTACAAACAAAAATAGAGCGACAATTTTGAAAAAAAAATAATATTTTTTACTTTTTGCTATAATAAAGTTCCCCAAAAAATATATACATTTTTTTTCCACAGTTTAGGCCGATACGTTTTCTTATACATATTTTTGGTAAAAAAAATAGCAATAAGCATTTATTGATTGGTTTACGTAAAAGTTATAGCTTCTACAAAATAGGGGACTGTTTCATGTCATTTTTATTAATATTTTTTTTTTTTACTAGTTATAGCGGCGATCAGAGATTTTTATCATGACTACAACATTATGGCGGACACATCGGACACTTTTGACACCATTTTGGGACCATTGTCATTTTTACAGCGATCAGTGCTATAAAAATGCACTGATTACTGTAAAAATTACACTGGCAGGGAAGGGGTTAACCACTAGGTGGCTCTGCAGGGGTTAAGTGTACCCTAGTGAGTGATTCTTACTGTGAGGGGGCATGGCTACACATGACACGTCACTGATGACCGTTCCTGATCACGGGGAACGGTCATCAGTGACAGTGTCACTAGGCAGAATAGGGGAATGCCTTGTTTACTCTTGCCGACCGCAATTGCGGGACTCCAGGGAACATCCAGTTCCCAGGACCCACGGCCGCACTCGCGAGGCACTCTTCAAGCGCGCGCACCCGCACGGCGGCAGATTTAAAGGGACGTACCTGTACGCCAATCTGCCTGCCCGTGCCATTCTGCCGACGTACATCGGCGTGCGGCGGTCGGCAAGTGGTTAAAGAGCGATTTCACACAACAAGTGCAACCAATCCTTTCATTTTTAATAGTCTGCAAGAAAGGTATAGGTGACAACCAGCATGGATTTATGAAAGTCTGTTCTTGTTAGACCAGCCTGTTACTGTTCTGTAGGGAAGTAAGTGAGAAATTGGATGGAGTAGTGACAAATGACTCATTCTCTACATGGTCTAAAATTGTGAATAGCGTGCCCCAGGGTTCTGTTCAATTTGTTTATTAACGATATAGAGGTTGGAATAAAAGCTTACTTTCAGTGTTTGCTGATGATACCAAATGATGCAGGAAATTAAACCTGGTGCAGGATGTAGCATTATTAAAGGAAGACCTTGGGGGTCGGGTAGCTACATGGCAGATGAGGTTCAGTATTGAGAATTGTAAAGTTGTGTACCAAAATACACATGCAAATTACACAGTAGGCAGGGCTCCACTAGCAAAAGAAGTTATGGAAAAGGATCTAGGGGTGCTTGTAGATCACTGACTTAGCAATAGCATGCTATATCAAGTTGCAGCTAATAAAGCTAGCAAAATACCCTAATGCATTAAAAATAACATATATTAAAGAGATAAATCAATAATTTACACTGATTTGGCCTCATCTTGAATGTGCAGTTCAGTTTTGGTCGCCAATCCTCAGATAAATTGTTAAATTAGACAGAGTTCAGTGAAGGATGACAAATTATTAAGGGGGATAGAGGGCTTCAGCTATGAGGATTGATTACATACACTATACTGTCAAAAGTATTGGGACACCTGCCTTTACATGCACTTGAGCTTTAATGGCATCCCAGTCTTAATCTGTAGGGTTCAATATTGAGTTGGCCCACCCATTGCAGCTATAAAAGCTTCAACTTTTCTGGGAAGACTGTCCACAAGGTTTAGGAGTGTGTCTATGGGAATGTTTAACCATTCTTCCAGGAGGACATTTGTGACGTCGGGCACTGATGTTGGACGAGAAGGCCTGGCTCGCAGTCTCAGCTCTAATTCATCCCAAACATATTCTATTGGGTTGAGGCCAGGACTCAGACCAATCAAGTTCTTCCACCCCAAACTCATTCATTCATGTCTTTATGGACCTTGCTTTGTGCACTGGTGCGCAGTCATGTTGGAACAGGAAGGGGCCATCCCCAAACCCCAAACTGTTCCCACAAAGTTTGGAGCATGAATTTGTCCAAAATGTCTTGGTATGCTGATGCCTTATGAGTTCTCTTCACAGTAACTAAGGGGCCAAGCCCAATCTCTGAAAATCAACCCCACACCATAATACTGCCTCCACCAAATGATTTGGACCAGTGCACAGAGCAAGGTCCATAAAGACATGTATGACCTAGTTTGGGGTGGAGGTACTTGACTGGCATGCACAGAGTCTTGGCCTCAAACCAATAGAACACCTTCGGGATGAATTAGAGCTGAGACTGTGAATCAAGCTTTCTTGTCCAACATCAGTGCCTGGCCTCACAAATGCGCTTCTGGAAGAATGGTCAAACATTCCCATAGACACACTCCTAAACCTTGTGGACAGCCTTCCCAGAAGAGTTGGGCCAGCTTAATATTGAACCCTACGAACTAAAACTGGGATGCCATTAAAGTTCATGTGTAAAGGCAGGTGTACCAATACTTTTGACAATATAGTGTACATTACAGTTATTCACTTTGGGGAAGAGGCACTCATTAGGGGATATGATTACAATGTGCAAATATAACAAAGGTGACTCCAGTAAATGTGATAAATTGTTTACACTGAGGTCCTTGAAGAGAATGCAGCCATGATTTGAGGTTAGAAGAAAGATGGTTTAACCTTATATTGTGGAAAGGGTTATTTGCTATTAGAGCAGTAAAAATGTGAAACTCCCACGCTAGTAAATGGGTACTAGCTGTTAATTTGCCAAGCAGAGCTCTTTAATAATGCAACAAGATCAATGTAGGTATAGACTGAGGCTATTAAAAATAAATGAATATTAAGAAAACAATGTCCCCCGATGTAGATCCATCTTCAATCACAATGCCACCGCTGGACCATAAAAAAAAAGCCCAGCCCAGGGTTGTCGGGAAGAGGCCCTTGTACGCATAAAAATGGGGACAAGGTGTTTTGGCAGAGCCCCCCCCCCATCCCAAAGCATCCCCCATGTTGGAGCATGTGGCCTGGTATGGTTCAGGGTGGCACTCACTTCCTCCCCTCTTTCCTGACCTGCCGGGCTGCATGTTCAGATAAGGGACTGGTATGGAATTTGGGGGGGGGGAACCTACGCACATTTTTTATTGGGCTTGGGTTTCCCCCTAAAATCCATACCAGAACCGAAGCCATTTTTTTAACATTTTTGTATTGCCGGCATTGTTTTGTTTACATTTCAGCCGTCAGTGGAGAAGCCCGCTGACAGTTGATGAGTCATCAGTTGTTAAGGATGCAGTAGCTGGCTTCTCGGCCCGCTGCTTAACAACCAGCTATTCTTCACAAAATATTTGAATCCGTCGACCATTTTTTGACCAATCCATATTCTAAACGTTCTGAAAATTTGTTAAAAAACAAATAAACTAAACTAATTTTAATGAATTTCAACTAAATTGTATCCGAGTCTCCAAATAACCAAATATTTGTCCCAATTTGTATTTGGACCGAAGCGGATTGCACATGTCTATTATTTACAAATATGTCCATTATGGTATTTTGTACAGTGAAAGAGTTTATAATACATTGGCTATTAAGTAGGCACAAATATAAATAGTGCCTTGAAAAAGTATTCATACCCCTTGACAGTGGAGGAGCATTGCATACTCGTAACTGCGGATGTATCTTCACTATACACGCTAATTCCACATGATGAGGCTCTTAAGGCAGTGAAGTTCTTTTTAAAGGAGAATCATGACATACCCAGATCCCATAGGAGATTTATTTGAACCTTTTTGAATTTCTGTATGGGTCATATCTATTTTTGGTAAGATGATCGATTTTTCTTGCGAGAGATCGGAGTGGCTATGGGGGCCAAATTTGCTCCCAGTGTGGCCAATTTATTTATAGCCCACTGGGAGGAAAAGGCTATTTTCAACACACCAAGGAGGTAGCTCAAATTTTGGCATTGTTACATTGACGACGCATTGTTTATTTGGAAGGGCACAGAGGATACATTATTGACCTTTCTGGAAAATTTAAATACAAATCTGTTGGGTATTAAATGGAATTATGAATATAGTAAATTGGAAGTTAATTTCTTGCATTTAGCTGTTATGAAGAAAGGTAACAGTTTTTGTACTAAGATTTTAAAAAAAAACAGATAGAAATGGCTACATACCAATGTCCAGTTCCTATCATCCCAACTGGCTTTCTGGTATTCCGAAAAGACAATTTCTAAGGATCAGAAGAAATTGTTCTGAAACAGTGATTTTCTGAAGCAATCTGAAATAACCAGGCAGAGATTTGATTAGATTAGAAAAAGGTTATCCAGAGGATCCTTGGATGCTACCGTTCAACAAGTAGTGACATTGGATAGGGAGTAGGGATGAGCCGAACACCCCCCAGTTCGGTTTGCATCAGAACATGCGAACAGGCAATAAATTTGTTCGAACATCCGAACACCGTTAAAGTCTATGGGACTCGAACATGAAAAATCAAAAGTGCTAATTTTAATGGCTTATATGCAAGTTATTGTCATAAAAAGTGTTTGGGGACCCGGGTCCTGCCCCAGGGGACATGTATCAATGCAAAAAAAAGTTTTAAAAACAACCTTTTTTTTGGGGAGCAGTGATTTTAATAAATGCTTAAAGTGAAACAATAAAAGTGAAATATTCAGTAAAATTTTGTACCTAGGAGGTGTGTATAGTATGCCTGTAAAGTAGCACATGTTTCCCGTGCTTAGAACTGTCCCTGCACAAAGTGTAATTTCTAAAGGAAAAAAATTAATTTAAAAGCACTCGCGGCTATAATGAATTGTCGGCTCCCGGCAATACAGAGAACAGTCATTGAAAGTCATTGATAAAAAAAATGCGTGGGGTCCCCCCAAATTCAATTACCAGGCCCTTCAGGTCTGGTATGGATACTAAGGGGAACCCTGCATCAAATAAAAAAAAAATGATGTGGGGTTCCCCCCAAATATCCATACCAGACCCTTCAGGTCTGTTATGGATTTTGAGGGGAACTCCATGGCAAATAAAAAAAAAAAGGCGTGGAATTCCCCCCAAAAATCCATGCCAGACCCTTTATCCGAGCACGCAGCCTGGCAGGCCGCAGGAAAAGAGGGGGGGACGAGAGAGTCCACCCCTCCTGAACAGTACCAGGCCACATGCCCTCAACATGGGGAGGATGTCCCCATGTTGATGGGGACAAGGGCCTCATCCCCACAACCCTTGCCCGGTGGTTGTGGGGGTCTGCGGGCGGGGGGCTTATCGGAATCTGGAAGCCCCCTTTAACAAAAGGGACCCCCAGATTCCGGTCCCCCCCTATGTGAATTGGTAACGGGTACATTGTTTTACACTATTTCACAAAGAAAGTGTAAAAAATTGTAAAAAAACACACAGACACAGTTGGGAAAGTCCTTTATTAAAAACCCATTCCAGCGATGTAATCCAGTCTGTCCAGCATTGTTCTCTATGTCCCGTGGTGATCCGATGTCCAGCGCTGCAGTCTCCTCCAGTCTCCACTCCACACGAAACCCCCAGTAGCTTTGATTAAGACATAGCCCCCGGATGTAATGTTTGTTAGAAGAAGCCCGGATGATGGATTTGTTGTGGCTTCTTGGAGTGTTTGTTTGCAGACAGGAGCCCCGAGCTGCAGCACCACCCCTCCTCCAGCCAAAGAGGAGGTTTCCCGTTGCATCAGAGGGGGGCGAGGTCTCCCGCATGTCACTGGGAAAGCCCGGGTTTCCCCGCTTGCCGGGGAATAGCCAATGATGTAGGTGGGGTCTGAGGTACGAGGGGGCGGGGTCACCCGTCAGATCATAGGGTAAGCCCCGGCTTTCCGGGGAATAGCCAATGACGTAGGCGGGGTCCCGTCACTCTATGATGTGACGGGTGACCCCGCCCCCTCGTACGCCATGGGGGTTTCATGTGGAGTGGAGACTGGAGGAGACTGGACATCGGATCACCGCGGGACATAGGGAACAACGCTGGACAGGCTGGATTACATTGCTGGAATGTTTTTTTTTTTTTAATAAAGGACTTTCCCAACGGTGTCTATGTGTTTTTTTTTATTTTTTACACTTTCTTTGTGAAATGGTAGGGGTACAATGTACCCCTTGCCAATTCACATGGGGGGGCGGGATCTGGGGGTCTCCTTTGTTAAAGGGGTCTTTCAGATTCCGATAAGCCCCCTGCCCGCAGACCCCCACAACCACCGGGCAAGGGTTGTGGGGATGAGGCCCTTGTCCCCATCAACATGGGGACATGGTGCTTTGAGGGGTCACAGACCCCCAAAGCATCCTCCCCATGTTGAGGACATGTGGCCTGGTACGGTTCAGGAGGGGGGGCGCTCTCTCGTCCCCCCCTCTTTTCCTGCGGCCTGCCAGGTTGCGTGCTCGGATAAAGGGTCTGGTATGGATTTTTGGGGGGAACTCCACGCCATATTTTTTTAAAATTTGGCGTGGAGTTTCCCTTAAAATCCATACCAGACCTGAAGGGTCTGGTATGGATAATTGGGGTGAACCCCACGTTAATTTTTTTTTAAATTTGATGCAGGGTTCCCCTTAATATCCATATCAGACCTGAAGGGCCTGGTAATTGAATTTGGGGGGACCCCAATGCATTTTTTTTTTATCAATGACTTTCAATGACTGTTCTCTGTATTGCTGGGAGCCGACAATTCATTATAGCCGCGAGTGCTTTTAAATTCGTTTTTTTCCTTCAGAAATGACACTTTGTGCAGGGACAGTTCTAAGCACGGGAAACATGCGCTACTTTACAGGCATACTATACACACCCCCTAGGTACAAAATTTAAAGGAATATTTCACTTTTATTGTTTCACTTTAAGCATTATTAAAATCACTGCTCCAGAAAAAACGGCCATTTTTAAAACCTTTTTTTGCATTGATACATGTCCCCTGGGGCAGGACTCGGTCCCCAAACACTTTTTATGACAATAACTTGCATATAAGCCTTTAAAATGAGCACTTTAGATTTCTCCCATAGACTTTTACAGGGTGTTCCACGGCTTTTCGAATTTGCCACGAACACCCCAAATTGTTCGCTGTTTGGCGAACGGGCGAACAGGCAATGTTCGAGTCGAACATGAGTTTGACTCAAACTCGAAGCTCATCCCTAATCGTAAATATTGTTTGAGGGTTTGGTTAGTCCTCTCAGTCTGTCCAGTTGTTTGTGGGTGGTAAGCTGTGGAGAGGCGGAGTTCAATGTTTAATGCTTCACATAAAGCCCTCCAAAATCTAGAGGTGAATGCTGTCGGGAATACCATGTAATTTAACGATCTCCTAGATGAAGGCTGAGGCAGTCTCTGTGGCAGAGGGGGTTCCTTGTAAGGGTGCAAAGTGAGCCATCTTGGTCAGGCAATCAACCACAACAAACATGGTAGTAAAGTCCTCAGATGGGGGAAGTTCCACAATGAAATCCATGGAGATCATGCTCGGTGGCTTCTTAGGTACAGGGAGAGACTCCAGAAGTCCCCAAGTTTTGCTTCTGTCTGTTTTGTTTTGAAGGCATGTGATACAGGATTTAACATATTTCTTACAGTCCTGCATTAGGTCTGGCCACCAGAAGGTACGGGAGATCAAATCAGCAGTCTTGTAGATTCCATAGTATTCTGCTAGGCGGTGATCATGACAACGTC
Organism: Rana muscosa; assembly: GCA_029206835.1. NCBI lineage: Eukaryota > Metazoa > Chordata > Amphibia > Anura > Ranidae > Rana > Rana muscosa. Next base: position 399,355,495 of record CM055122.1, read on the forward strand.
TCAGAATGGAAACTCTGAATTGCTCAGGAACAAAGATTTGTTCTTCACAAAAGTAAAGGCCATCCCTTAGTTGAAGAACCAAATTCTGAGGAGGTGGTTGGTTTAACACATTTGCTTTTATTTGAGACATCAGATCTGCCTGAAGAAACAGAAAATTCTTGGGAATTGTAATGGATCTCAGATACCCCAGGTGGGCACATCCGCCAGACCTGTGTCTCCTGTCCTCCAAACGCACCCGCAGCCTGCAGATTCGCCATAACCAGCCCTTAACCCCTCAATCACGACACAATCAACACAGGTGTTGAGGGTTAAACATGCAGAGCATCAACCCTTTATTAAATCCAAAACATACACTTTTACACACAGTTAGGGACACTCCCCTTAGCCTTGTCATAGAGGGGGGGTAGGGGACAAGGAAGAACCAATGGGAACTGAACACTTGTACATTGAAACAGAGACTACAGATAAACATAAAGGGATTATGGTAAGCAGGCAGCCCTTCAATACACATCCCCTGCGGAGAGATGTCTGCAGTCCAGACCATTGTCTATGTGCCATCAACCAACACAATTAAGCACAGCAACAAGAGGGGGGGGGTGGGGAAGAAGGGATGTAGCATTACATTACATTATCTCAATGCCAGCTTCTCCCCGAGTCTCAGTCTCTTATGGGCCATAGTCTGTGGGTAGGAGGCCCGCCCTCAGTCCCTTCCAAAGCACACAGTGACAGTGGGTTCTGTCACATTTCTCCCCTTCTAAAAACAGACTAACCAGGTTCCTGACCCCCAACTGGTCTGGACCTGCGTTAGTCACAAACTTCCACCCCAGGCAACCAGGAAAAGGAAAAGTACGTCTCTGGCGCTGGGGAGCAAAATCGCACATACGGTCTCCCGTGAATAAAAACAGCCGCTGCAGAGTGGGAACAGCTGTCCGCACTCCCGTGATCCGGGGCTGGGTTGCAGATATTGAGGGGAGCTGAATAATCCTCTGCCCCGATGCCAGCGCTTCAGCTTGTAGGGAACATAGACTGGCAGTGCTATGCAGTTGGGGAGGAAACAGTTCTTGCTTTTCTCCTGGAGTAATTACCAGCCTCTGAGGAGGTATCTTGCAGGGACTATCTCCCAGACTCTCCATCTCTTTTTCTAATGCTGGGCAGAGGCCAACAGCGCTCTGCTCCATAGCCAGCGATTCTGCTAGGGGGACATATACAACGGTAGAGTTCAGCCGCTGGAGAGGGGGAAGGGTTTTCCCCCCTCCTGGTTCTGTGACCAGCTGCTGAGGCGACTTCTGACAGGGGCTGTCTCCCAAACCCTCCAAAGACATACTGAGGGCTGGGCAGGGGCCCGTGGCACTCTGCCATGCAGCCAGCGCTTCAGCTGGGGGGATAAACACTGGGGTAGTGTCCAAGTGCTGGGCAACCAGCTCACTGAGGTCATCCCTCAGACTCCCTGGATCCAACTCTGAGGGTGGGCAGAGGCCAGCAGCACTCTGCCCTGTAGCCAGCGCTTCTGCTGGGGGGATGAACACTGGGGTAGTGTCCAAGTGCTGGGGAAACAGCTCACTGAGGTCATCCCTCGGACTCCCTGGATCCAACTCTGAGGGTGGGCAGAGGCCAGTGGCACTCTGCCCTGCAGCCAGCACTTCTGCTGGGGGGATGAACATTGGGGTACTGTCCAATTGCTGGGGAGGGAGAATTGCTTCCTCCACTTCCGTTGGGGATATCTGCTGTTGGGGAAATGGCTCACGAAGAGCATCTCTCAGACTCTCCGGGTCCAACTCTTTTTCTGATGCTGGGCAGAGGCCAGCGGCACTCTGCCCTGTAGCCAGCGCTTCTGCTGGGGCACCGGATTTGATACTCTGGACTTGCTGCTGATCACCATTTATCAGCCTTCCAGGGCCCGTCTCAACTTCCCCTTCTGAGACCTTTATGCTTTTATCTTGTCTCACTGCCTGGGAAACCTCTGGTGCATTCTGGCATTCTAGCACTCGCAGTGCCCTCTGTATCATCGCCGCTTCTTCCATTGCGGTTAGGACGCGAAAACATAGGGGCACTCCTGGCCCCATTTGCTCTGCATCTTCGCGACTGTCCGCTATTTCTCCAGGACAGTCCCAGGCAACGGGAGCCATGCCAGGCTGCTGATCACCGTCAAACAGCCGCTTGTAGGCAATCTCGAGCTCCCATTCCTGCTCAACCAGGAACTCCAATTCCTCCAGGCCACACGCCTCTTCGGGAAGGTCCAGCACCTCATCTCGGAAGTCCAGGATGTCTTCCAGCCGCCACTCTTCGTCACTCCCAAAGTCTGGGTCTCCATACATTTTTTGATGGAGCAGCCCCACGCTGCCGTAGCCAACGCCTTCTGTCGGGCTGCCATCTGCTGTACTTGGCCACAGTTGAGCCGCGAACCACCGGAGGGCTCTGTAGCTGGCATCCAGCCTCATCTCCTCCTGGACCAATCTTCCGAGCTCCATCTTACACTCATCTCGCGGTCGTTCCCTCAGGAACACCTCTCGCGCACGGTACTGCGTCCAGTACATCTCTGTGGAGGAGGGAAGGATCTTCCCCTGATGGTGCCGCTCGTGGCTTAGTGTCTCATGCCAGAGTTGCCGGCGGATCACATCCTCCCAGCCGAGCATGGTGCGCTCTGTCACTGGTCCCCCATGTTGCTTCCGCATGCCTTGCAGCCTCCTCCCATACTCCGCTCTCATGCTGGCCGGTCCCCGTATCGCTCCTCTGCGGCTGCCCGGATCTTGAATCCTGGTGGTGGTTTGGATGTCCCGGACTGCAGGAGACATCCCACTGCTGCCAACACTGTAACGGATCTCAGATACCCCAGGTGGGCACATCCGCCAGACCTGTGTCTCCTGTCCTCCAAACGCACCCGCAGCCTGCAGATTCGCCATAACCAGCCCTTAACCCCTCAATCACGAGACAATCAACACAGGTGTTGAGGGTTAAACATGCAGAGCATCAACCCTTTATTAAATCCAAAACATACACTTTTACACACAGTTAGGGACACTCCCCTTAGCCTTGTCATAGAGGGGGGGTAGGGGACAAGGAAGAACCAATGGGAACTTAACATTGAAACAGAGACTACAGTTAAACATAAAGGGATTATGGTAAGCAGGCAGCCCTTCAATACACATCCCCTGCGGAGAGATGTCTGCAGTCCAGACCATTGTCTATATGCCATCAACCAACACAATTAAGCACAGCAACAAGAGGGGGGATGGGGAAGAAGGGATGCAGCATTACATTACATTATCTCAATGCCAGCTTCTCCCCGAGTCTCAGTCTCTTATGGGCCATAGTCTGTGGGTAGGAGGCCCGCCCTAAGTCCCTTCCAAAGCACACAGTGACAGTGGGTTCTGTCACAGGAATAGTATCAGGTTCCATGGGATTCACAGGGTCATTAAACATACGGGACAGGGCATCCGGCTTACCATTCTTTGAGCCAGGGCGAACAGTGCCCACCTTGCTTGTCAAGGCCTTAATCGTCTAGCCGTTCTCAAGTACTCCAAGTTCTTGTGATCCGTGAAGATGAGGATTGGGTGAGAAGCTCCTTCCAAGAGGTTTTTCAAGCGCAGCCTTGATAGCCAAAAGTTCCCGGTCTCCCACATCATAATTCCTCTCGGAAGGGTTCAATTTCTTGGAGAAAAAGGCCGCAGGGTGAAGTAGAGATTTAGGACCATAACGTTGGGACAATATAGCCCCGACTGAACTTTCAGAGGCATCTACCTCCAATACATAGGCCAAGGATGGATCAGGGTGCTTCAGGATGGGGGCTGAGGAAAATAAGGCTTTTAATAGTTCAAAGGCCTCTTGGGCTTCTGGTGTCCAACGGAAAGGAATGTGCTGTTTGGTTAATTGTGTGATGGGCGTGATGATACCGGAAAAGTTCTTAATACATTTCCTATAAAAATTGGCAAACCCCACAAACTTCTGAACAGCCTTCCTGTCTGTAGCGGCAGGCCATTCCAGAACGGATGTGACTTTCTGTGGATCCATGGAGATACCATCGGCAGAGATAACAAGTTCCAGGAAATGTATAGTTTGCTTTTCAAAGTCACACTTCTCGGCCTTTGCATAAAGACAGTCTTCCCAAAGTCGGCCCAGTACCTTTTTTACATGAACTTGATGGACTCAGAGAATATAAGGATATCATCCAAGTAAACAATAACAAATAAATCAAGATAGTCCCGAAAAACATCATTTACTAGGTGCTGGAATGTGGCTGGGGCATTGCAGAGCCCGAATGGCATGACCAGATACTCAAAGTGGCCAAAGCGTGTTCAGAAGGCCGTCTTCCACTCATCCCCTTCCCTGATTCTGACTAGGTTATATGCACCTTTTAAGTCCAGCTTGGAAAATATCCGTGCCCCCCGCAGTCTCTGGAAAAGTTTAGGGATCAGAGGAAGGGGGTACCGGTTCTTGACTGTGACCTTATTAAGGTCCCGGTAATCAACACAAGGTCTTAAGGAGTGATATTTTTTTTCCACAAAGAAAATACCGGAACATGCTGGTGACGTGGAGGGCCGGATAAACTTCTTTTCCAGACTTTCATTGATATAGACAACGTAAAGCTTCCAATTCAGGTTCAGAGAGAGGTTAAATTCAACCAAAAGGAATCTCAGCCCCTGGTAAAAGTTCAATTGGGCAATCATATGACCTATGAGGTGGAAGAGTGTCTGCACCCTTCTTGTTAAACACACCTAGGTATTCATGATATGCAGCAGGGATCAAATTCATGGTTTCCAGGTCAGAATGTAGACTCAGGAGGGGAGTGGTGTTGATAGTCTTTTCTGGGAAACAATGCATCTGTCACGTACCTGACGGTGACGAGCCCGGATCTGCAGAGGGAGGCCTCTCTTACGGCTTCCACCGGCGGCCCCTGGTACTGAAGACAGGAGGCACGGAGGTAGAAGGGGTACGAGTGCCTGGCAGGATGGATCAAGGTAGAGTAGAGTCTGAAGACTGGGATGGATCCAGGCACCCAGGAAGTATGGCAGGCTGAACCGGAACCAGGAACACAGCAACTGGACTGGAACTGATGAGACTGACTGGACTGGAACCAGGATACAGCAACTGGACTGGAACTGAAGAGGCAGACTGGACTGGAACCAGGAACAAGCAACTGGACTGGAACTGATGAGGCTGACTGGACTGGAACCAGGACACAGCAACTGGAGAGATTGGTCGGACAAGCCGGGTCGGTAGAATTGGCTGGCGGCAAGGTACTGGAGGATCAGGCAGAAGATTGGTCAAACAAAGCCGGGGGTCAGAGGCAGGCAGGAAACTGGAAGGGTCAAGGTAAGCCGGGTCGGATGCAGGTAAATTCACGAATCAGGTCTCTTTGGGTACTACACGCTGTAGAGCAGACAGCAGGGACTGTCTGTCACAGGCATGTTTAAATAGCTCTTCTGGCGCGCTTTGTGGAGCGTGCGCGTGCCCGCGCACGTGCTCGCCATCGCGCGCGCGCGTGGACGTGCCCGAGATTCAGAATCAGGAAGTCCAGGAATCCTGTAGCTGACAGGATTTCTATGACATTGCCCCCCCCCAAGGGGCAGCCTCCGGATGCCCAGCCGGGTGAACCTTCCAGGGTGAGTCCTTTTGAAAGCCTGTATCAAACTCCTGGCATGGATATTCTCCTCGGGTTCCCATGAGTTTTCCTCGGGTCCGTAGCCCTTCCATTTAATTAGGAATTGGTTCTGGTTATTTCTTCTCCTGAAGTCCATGATAGCTTCTACTTCGAATTCCTGCTCACCGTCAATAATGATCGGATCAGGGTGATCCGGCTTCCGATCTGGAAACGGATTAGAGACTGTGGGTTTTAGGAGAGAGACATGAAAAACTGGATGGATTCTAAGAGACTCAGGAAGTTCCAATTCATAAGCTACTTCATTAATTTTCCTCTTAACAGGGAATGGACCTAAAAATTTGGGGCCCAGTTTTTTAGAAGGGCATGCCATTCTTAGGTTTGTGGTAGATAGCCATACTTGGTCGCCGGGTACCAACACTAATTCACCCCGTCTCTTCTTGTCATAGATTGTCTTGTTGCGTTCTTGAGTCTTGGTCATGGTCTCTTGTAGAAGCTGGTTATTGACCGAGAAAAAATTTAACTTTTCCTGGACTGCAGGTACAGGACACTCAGAAAGGGAATTAGGCAGAAAAGTAGGATGAAAACCATAGTTTGCAAAGAAAGGAGTCTGGCAGGTAGCGGAGTGGATGGAATTGTTATACGCAAACTCGGCCAACGGAAGTAGGGAAACCCAGTTGTCCTGAGCAAAAGAGGAGAAGCATCGCAGGTATTGCTCGAGCGTCTGATTCGTTCTCTCCGTCTGTCCGTTGGTCTGTGGATGGTAAGCAGAGGAAAACGATAATTCGATTTTCAAGGTTTTGCAAAGGGATCTCCAGAATCGAGAGGTAAATTGAACCCCGCGATCGGAAACAATATTGGCTGGTACCCCGTGGAGTCTGACTATTTCTCTGATGAATACCTGTGCGGTTTCAGGAGCGGAGGGAGTCCCTTTCATAGGGATGAAGTGTGCCATCTTGGACAGACGGTCCACAATAACGAAGATGGTGGAATGGTTCTCAGCCGGGGGTAACTCGACAATGAAGTCGATGGACAACATTCTCCAGGGCCTATCTGGAACGGGTAAGGGTTTTAGTAGTCCCCAGGCCTTGGATCTGGAACCCTTGTTTCGGGTGCAAGTTGTACAAGAATCTACAAACCTCCTACAGTCTTCACGTACTCGAGGCCACCAGAAGGTGCGCTGTACCAGGTCAGTGGTCTTGGCAACGCCAAAATGCCCGGCCAGGGCGTGGTCGTGGCAGAGTTCTAATGCGGTTACTCTTAGTTTCTCAGGTACGTAGATTCTGTCTTGGTACCACAATAGTCCATCCTTAACCTGCAATTCCGGCTCGGAGAACTGTCTCTGCCCGGTGGAAGCTTGTTTGATTTGAGTGAACAGGTTCTCCTGTAGAAGAAGGAAATTTCCGGGGGCAAGGATGGTATCAGGCGGAGAAGTCTCCTTGGACTTATGGAACATCCGAGACAGGGCGTCAGGCTTAATATTCTTGGCCCCAGGACGATAAGTAACATGAAAAGAGAACCGGGAGAAGAAGAGTGCCCACCTGGCTTGCCATGGATTCAATCTTCTCACGGCTTTCAGGTACTCCAGGTTCTTGTGGTCAGTGAATATCAGAATCGGATGAGCTGCACCCTCCAGCAGGTACCGCCATTCCTCTAGTGCAGACTTGATCGCTAGTAGCTCCCGATCCCCCACGTCGTAGTTCCTCTCTGCTGCAGAAAGCTTGCGGGAGAAGAAGGCTACTGGGTGGAGCAAGGCTTTGACTCCCTGTCTTTGGGACAGTATTGCTCCTACCGCTATTTCGGAGGCGTCTACCTCAAGTACAAATGGTAGTGAGGAGTCTGGGTGTTTCAAGATAGAGGCTGAGGTAAATAGGGCCTTCAGGCGTTCAAAAGCTTCTTGGGCTTCAGGAGACCAGTGAAAACGTGTTCCTTGCTTGGTGAGTTGAGTAATGGGTGCGATAATAGCTGAAAACCCCCTGATGAACTTGCGGTAGAAGTTGGCGAATCCAACGAAACGTTGGATTCCCTTCTTGTCCACCGGTTCTGGCCAGTCCAGGATTGCGGTAATCTTTTGAGGATCCATCTTGATGCCCTCGCTGGAAATGATTAACCCCAGAAATGATATACTCTCTTGCTCGAACTCGCATTTTTCGGCCTTCGCATACAGGCCATGCTGGCGGAGCCGACCCAACACATTTTTGACATGTCTGCGATGAGAATCAAGGGAGGAAGAAAAAATTAAGATATCATCAAGATAAACAATAACAAAGAGGTCTAGGAAGTCCCGTAGAACATTGTTGATAAAATACTGGAAAGTGGCAGGGGCGTTACACAACCCGAATGGCATTACCAAGTACTCAAAATGTCCATACCGGGTACGGAAGGTGGTCTTCCATTCGTCCCCTTCTTTGATACGGATCAAGTTGTAGGCTCCGCGGAGGTCAAGTTTGGTAAAGATGGTGGCAGTTCCTAGTCTCTGAAATAACTCTGGTACCAGGGGGAGAGGGTAGCGATTTTTTACTGTAATTTTATTCAATTCCCGGTAATCCACACAAGGTCGAAGGGTGTGGTCCTTTTTCTCTACAAAAAAGATGCCTGCGCCTGCTGGGGATGTGGAAGGGCGGATGAACCCCTTTTGCAAGTTCTCATCAACATAATTTTTTAAAGCCCCGTGTTCCACCTCCGTTAAAGGGAAGACTCTACCGAACGGAATCTTTGCTCCAGGAAGTAGGGCGATGGGGCAATCGTAGGCCCGATGGGGCGGTAGAGTCTCTGCCTTTTGTTTACTAAATACGTCAAGAAAGTCGTGGTAAACTTCTGGGATGGATTGACGGGTGCCATCTTCTGTGTCAATGCATAGTAACGAGGCCGGCCCAGGAGGTTTATATGAGCCACAGGACTGTTGGCAATAGGAAGAAGGAAAGGCAACTATTCCCGTAGTCCAGTTGATAGTGGGATTGTGGGCTTGTAACCAAGGCATACCAAGGATCAAGGGAAACAACGGAGAAGAGATGATGTCCAGACATAAGCATTCTTGGTGGGTTCCAGAGGTGGTAAAGATGGTAGCGGGTATAGGAGTGGTCTCCTGGGTCACAGGTCCGGACTTAATGACGGAACCATCAGCCAGATGGACACGAAGTCCGTGGGTCTTGGTACGAAGGGGAATTTGGTGTTTAATGGCAAAGGTTGAGTCCATAAAGCAGCTGCATGCTCCGGAATCAATAATGGCGGGTACTTGCAAAGTCCTTCCTGGGAGCTGTAATGAAACAGAGAGGGCAAGGTGAGATGTGGTTTTGGCTTGTAGGTTAGTCATGTTAGAAGAAACTGAAAGAAACTTATGAAGCTTCAGGGGACAGGTTCTAACGAAATGTCCGGGGTCCCCGCAGTACAGGCACAGATTATTTATTCGGCGGCGCTGGCGTTCCTCAGGAGCGAGGGATGGACGAAGGAGCCCGAGCTGCATTGGTTCAGGCGTGTCAGATGTGGGAGTTGGAGGTGTAGCAGGAGCCGAGTACAGGTGACTAGGAGCCCGAGGAAGCATCCAGGTTGGGCGGGAGAAGCCAGTGGTCCTCTCAGCCCTCCGTTCCCTCAGACGTCGGTCAATCTGGATGGTTAGATCAATCAACAGGTTGAGTGTCTGTGGTACACCGACTCTAGCTAGCTCGTCCTTCAAGGAATCGGAAAGTCCTAAGCGAAACTGATGGCGGAGGGCGGCATCATTCCAATTGGTATCCGCACTCCACCGCCTGAATTCTGCCACATAGTCCTCCGCTGGTCTGCGTCCTTGTTGAAGGGAACGCAAGGCGGCTTCTGCGGTTACTGAGAGTTGGGGATCTTCGTATAGCTGGGCCATGGCATCGAAAAAAGCAGCGAGGTTGTTTAGTGATACATCCTTCTGTTCAAAGAGATGGTGGGCCCAGCTCTGAGGGTCTCCAGCGAGCAAAGAGACCACAAAGCCCACCTTGGTGGCCTCTAGAGAAAAGGTACGGGGCTGTAGGGCAAAATACAGTTCACACGAATTCCGGAAGGCCCTAAACTTGCTCCGATCCCCGGAAAATCTTTCGGGTGTAGGAACCTTAGGTTCAGGAGGAAGCATGACCACTGTGGGTGAGGAACTTGTTCCGGCTGTGGAAGCAGAGGCGTGGGGCCCCTCTTGGATGGCAGAAGGATTGGAGAGGGCCCGCACTTGTTCTTCCAAGCGGGTGTATCCTTGTTGAAGACTCTTGACTGCTTCAGACAAACCTGCCAGGTGCCGACAGAGTTCCTCCATAGGTGAGGCTCCCTGCCCGGGCTCAGACATGGCTGTCTGCTACTGTCATGTGCCTGACGGTGACGAGCCCGGATCTGCAGAGGGAGGCCTCTCTTACGGCTTCCACCGGCGGCCCCTGGTACTGAAGACAGGAGGCACGGAGGTAGAAGGGGTACGAGTGCCTGGCAGGATGGATCAAGGTAGAGTAGAGTCTGAAGACTGGGACGCATCCAGGCACCCAGGAATTATGGCAGGCTGAACCGGAACCAGGAACACAGCAACTGGACTGGAACTGATGAGACTGACTGGACTGGAACCAGGATACAGCAACTGGACTGGAACTGAAGAGGCAGACTGGACTGGAACCAGGAACAAGCAACTGGACTGGAACTGATGAGGCTGACTGGACTGGAACCAGGACACAGCAACTGGAGAGATTGGTCGGACAAGCCGGGTCGGTAGAATTGGCTGGCGGCAAGGTACTGGAGGATCAGGCAGAAGATTGGTCAAACAAAGCCGGGGGTCAGAGGCAGGCAGGAAACTGGAAGGGTCAAGGTAAGCCGGGTCGGATGCAGGTAAATTCACGAATCAGGTCTCTTTGGGTACTACACGCTGTAGAGCAGACAGCAGGGACTGTCTGTCACAGGCATGTTTAAATAGCTCTTCTGGCGCGCTTTGTGGAGCGTGCGCGCGTCCCCGCTAAGCGCGTGCGCGCACACGTGCTCGCCATCGCGCGCGCGCGTGCGTGCCCGCGCGCGTGGACGTGCCCGAGATTCGGAATCAGGAAGTCCAGGAATCCTGTAGCTGACAGGATTTCTATGACAGCATCTGGCAGTAGCTAGAGGAAAAATAGATGTCTCCTGTAAGCCAGTTAATGTTCGGATTATGTGCCTTTAACCATGGGATGCCAAGGATGATGGGGAACATGGGCGATGTTATGACATCCAACTGGAGGAGTTCATGGTGGCCTGAAAAAGTCTGACAGGAAATAGGTGCAGTCTCTTGTGTGACCAGGCCAGGTTTAATGCCAGAGCCGTCGGCCAGGTGAACATGGAATCCTTGCTTCTTGGCACACACAGGAAGCTGATGGAGAGAAGCAAATTGAAGGCCAAAGTCAGCAACGGGTATCAAGCAGAACACAACAGGAATCAGGACACAGCTGAAGACCAGTCAGCACTGTTTGGGAGTCAGGGATCTCTTTAAATAGGCTGAGTGGCGCCAATTGATATTAGGGACGCGCTGCTGCGCATGCACGTAGACCATTGCGCACGCGCATTTGCACTAGTGCTCTGGGAAGCCTGCTGCTGCCCGTGAGCACATGCAAGCGCGCCAGTGTTCTGGGGAACTTGCCGGTGTTCGTTGACACATGTGTGCCAAGGGCATTCTAATAGTTTCCTTACATGGTGGCACAACACTGTAAAGCCTCACAGATACTCTTGTTGAGCACAGGAACAAGCCCTGCTGCAAAATATTACAGCAAAAATTGTAATTACACACCCCTGTTAAACAGGGGCAGAAAAATTGGGCCTTAGGCAGTGGTGGTGGTGCCACAACACTGCAACCCCTCACAGATAGTCTAATTGAGCGCAAGAACAAGCCCTGCTGCGAAATATTACAGCAACAATTTTAATTACAAGCCCCTGTTAAACAGGGGCAGAAAAATTGGGCCTAATGCCTCGTACACACAACTGGTTTTCCCGGCAGGAAAACTGCCATGACAGTTTTTCGCCAGGAAAAACGGCCGTGTGTATGATAAATTGCAGTTTTCCCGGCAGGAAAACTGCTGCGAATCGCGGCAGGAAAAAAGAGAACATGTTCTCTATTTTCCTGCCGGAATTCCCAGCGGTCTTTTTCCCGGCAGTTTCCCTATGGGAAACACTGCGAGGGAGCATACACGCGGCCGGGATTCCCGGCCAAAACTGTCATGGCAGTTTTCCTGCAGGGAAAACCGGCCGTGTGTACAGGGGGGAAGTTACCAAGCAGGTTCTCGGTTTTCCTCCCGGGATTCCCGGCGGTCTTTTTACCGCTGGGAATCCTGGTCGTGTGTACGAGGCATTAGGCAGTGGTGGTGGTGGTGCCACAACACTGCAACCCCTCACAGATAGTCTAGTTGAACGCATGAACGAGCCCTGCTGCAAAATATTACAGCAAAAATTTTAATTACGCACCCCTGTTAAACAGGGGCAGAAAAATTGGGCCTTAGGCAGTGGTGGTGGTGCCACAACAGTGCAACCCCTTACAGATACTGTAGTTGAGCGCAAGAACAAGCCCTGCTGTGAAATATTACAGCAAAAATTATAATTACACTCCCCTGTTAAACAGGGGCAGAAAAATTCGGCCTTATGCCCCGTACACACGATCGTTTTCGCCGTTAAAACTGCCATTTTAAAAAATGGCCCTGAAAAATGATCGTGTGTATGCTCCAGAGCATTTTTAACGACGTGAAAAACGGCCATTAAAAATTCCGGACATGCTCTCTTTTTTCACGTCGTTTTTCATGTCGTTTTTTTTAACGACGTGAAAAACGATAGTGTGTATGCTTTCACGACGTGAAAAAAAAACGCGCATGCTCAGAAGCAACTATGAGACGGGAGCGCTCGTTTTGGTAAAGCTAATGTTGGAAATGGAGATGGCACATTCATCACGGTGGAATTAATAGCATCGTTTTAATGCTGCGCATTCCGTTCTTCTTTTGATAATGCTTTAAAATTACCCTCTTTTGATAATGACATTGAGAGTTATGCCAAACTTGTTTCTAAAGTAATTCCAAATTGCTCTAATGATTGTAAAATATTATTTATAAGCCGCACCTCCCTCCTAAATAATACTAATAATAATAAAATAATGTAATTCTCCTTTTTTCTTTAAATTATATTTTACTATTGTGTTTTTTTTTTTGTGGCCTTTTTTTTATTATTTTGGCTTAAATTATTCTTGTGTAAAGTTACCACAACAACCTTCCAAATGTGTCTCATTTGGCCTCAGGGAGGTTTGTGTCCCCTGATAATAACAATAATATATTTTGAGATGTCCCTGCCTGCTCCCTAGCAATCTCTCTTTTGAAATACAAATCACATAGTCAAGTTTTTTAAGGGCACTAAAAAAAAAAATATTTCAGAACATTAACAAATTAAAGTGGAAGGCAGCACTGGAGAGCCTGCTTGCATTTGTGCATCCCTTTGACCCCACAACAACCATCCAAGATGTCCAAACCAAAATAGAGATTAGATCCCCAAAAAAAAGGAGCCCAATCTTGTCTTGAGCTCCCAGAGGTCAGGAGCCACAGCAGATAAGTCCTATATGTCCCCAGTCTGTGGTACTACAGCAGGCATTATTTTCTCCTCTTCCTTGTAGCCTTCTCTCCAGCCTTCTCTGCAGCCTTGGTTGGTTTCTTCCTTGGAGGCTGGGGATCAGGAGGAGAGGTTGTGGCAGGAGGAGTAGTAGTAGGAGGAGGAGGAGGTGGAGGAGTAGGGACAACCTCCGTTATGTCCGTGTACCTAGTGAGTTCACCCAGCACGCCCTTATTGATGACTTTCAATAGCAGGGTCTCACTGTAAATTTTTTGCTGCAACTCCATTTGCCCTAGTTTGTGGGCGAGGACTGCGGCAAATCCCTCATCAACAGAGGGTGCCTCTCTGAGGGCCGCTGTTGCCTCTCTGAGGAAGGCCCTGGTTTCCTCCTCCACCTGCCTACCTCTCCTTGGCCCTCGTGGTTTAACTACCAGGGGAGGCATCTGGGCTCTTGTGCTGGGCCAAGCCTCCTCCTGGGTGCCACTGGGCCCAGCCTCCTCCTGGGTGCCACTGGGCCCTGCCTCCTCCTGGTCCCCAACATCACCCTCTTCCTGGCTCTGCTCTGGCTGTAAAAAAAGAAAGGGACATTATTTATTTTGCCACATCTTCATTCACAGGCATTGTTCACCTCTAGACATTGTTGAAATCAATGCCAAAAGTTATGTCATTTTCATTGATTCCGCATCCTGGTTTTGTTGTCTTGTGCACATAAAATTAGGCCACTACTGTATCTTGCTCTTCACAAACTTTATTGGTAGAAGTGTACATACCTTTAACAATACTAACATCTATTTAAATTCTACAATTTTGTAAGATATAAATATAGATATCAATACTTTACCTGGCTCCATATCTCCAAATCTGCCTCCTCAAGGCCCTGATCTTGATCCTCAGAGGAAGCCAGAGCAGGGTTGACAGGAAGGCTGGAGGACTGGCTGCAGGGAAGGCTGGAGGGTTGGGTACAAGGAAGGCTGGATTGACCTCTGGGGGGAAGGGTGGAGAGAGATTCCCGCACTTCCAGCTGGTCATCCAGAAAAGCAAGCTTACTGTAGTACCACAGACTGGGTTTATAAACCTTATCTGCTGGTGCACCTGACCTCTGGGACCTCAAGACCATAGTCCTCTGGGTCCTGTATGTCCCTCTGATGGTCGCAATTTTGTTTTTGACATCTTGGAGAGTTGTTGTGGGTATCTTTGTTTGCACAAATGCAAGCAGGCTCTCCAGTGCTGCTTTCCTGGCGTCTTTATTTTTATTAGCGCCACTTTTTGTTTGCCATAATATAGGGAGCTCTTGCCATTTGTCGATGAACTCCCCCATGAAGTCTGGGTTTTTAAAAGTATTCATGATATCTGTAAAAGCGAGAAACCAAAAAAAATATATATTTCAGGCAACATTCCTCAACTGTGCATTGTCTACATATTTTGAGCACACAAATCTCCTCGTCTGATGAACCTCAAAAAGTAAAATTGTTAGGTACCTTCGTCACGACGTTCATTGCTAACTCCCTCTCCCGACAAATGAACGTATTTCCCAGACATGGATCTTCACTTGATATACACAGCGCATGCGTGAAACTCTGCACGCTTTCCCCGCCCCTGACGTTCGATATTGTACTTTCCCCGCCCCTTCTCGCTCGTAGTGCTGAACAAAACATGGCGGAGACACAGGTGGCTGAGATTACCTCTACAGAGGATGAAATTCCAGAGGAGCCCAAATCAAGACCCAGGAGATATAAGGCATCCAACATGTCATTCGAGGAAATGGTGGAGATGGTCACCATTTTAAAGAAGGAGGATTATGATGCCAAGCATGGTCCGTATAAAAGGCCTAATCTGGTCAAGTCCAGAATTATGGGCAAAGTGGTCAAAAGTCTTCACAAAAAATTTGGGGTGTGCAGAACGAAGGAACAGCTCAGAAAACGATGGTCAGATCTGAAGTTGCGGGAGGCCGACCAATATAAAAGAATCAAGAAAGTTATATTAAAAAGTAAGTAATTTTTTTTTAGTTTCCATGGTACATATTATTTTCTTGTATTCTGTCGTGTATTTTTAACTTTCATATAGTACACTGAAAGATACCATCTTTCAGGTTCGTCCGCACAGTAAACAGACGTATTAAACCTCTTTCTCCGTACAGTTCCTCAAACGATGTTTTAGGATCATCCAGTGTGAACACCCATGTATTTTGGTTTATTTGGGGGAGTAAATTTGGGCCTCACTTATTTTTTGGGTGCTAATCCAAAGGACATTTGTTCGTTAGAAAAAACGATATGCATGGTAATGTTAAGGGAGTGAATGCTCAGCAGCTGATGAAACATCTGAACGCAGTAGTACAAGTGTGGGCCTAAAGCCAAAAAGCTTGAGGGTGTCACACACAGGTGATCCTGTGTAGATACTTTGGGGTGTTACAATGTGCCAAATTTGTGTTCAAAATGTATATGCTCTGGTTTTGGCTATGTATCCAATCATTTGTCCCGGTTGGCACAGGGGGTAAAATTTAAAATGGAGCATGCTTCAAAAGAATGATTACAAAGTATTTTTTCATGTTTCTTATTTTAGCAAAATTGAGTCGCTACTAATGAAACTATTCCTTTTATTTCAATCTCCCTAGGGATTCGAAAAGCTACCTCAGATGAGACGATAATTGCAACATCTACAACAATAGCCCCAGAACCCCAAGATGGAGAGGAATGTGATGTTGTGCAAGTGGAAAGTGGCACCACCACAGGTCAGAGAGAAACCAGACACATGCATGTTAAATAGATGTAGGCCTACATATTCTATCCTACATATTTCTTTTTACATTTAGGTGCAGTTCTGGCCGAAGACCCCAATAAGTTGACACATCACAGTGCCCAGATCCTGATCCAATACCTGATGGTCTGCTGTCGTGACCTCGAAAAAATTAAGGGAGACTTGCTAGAGATCAGGGCAAATACAAAGCGGGTGGAGGAAAGGCTCCAAAATATCATGGCTGTGCTTGGGCGTGTCTAACGTTTTACTTGCAGAGTTTTATAAGTATTTTTGTTATTTTACCCTTTAATGACTAGCACATGTTTAGCTTTTTCAACATTTTGACGAATATAGTTTGTTTATGCATGGCTGGTCATGCGTTTTAATACACCCGAAATTAAGGGAACATCCACATTTCTAAGGAAGTTTCCCACCTAAAAAAAGAAATAAAGGTATTTTTACATAACAAATAATTGTGGCTGCATTATGTAAATGTGGTGCTGAGTGAACTAATCAATGTTTGGTGTTTACACTGACAATGAAGGCTAATTAAGATTGTTTAATCCACATGGCAAAACAAGTGCACTAGGTAAACCTACCAGAAACATCAAACATTATACAATAAAAAATCCAAACCATTTTTACTCAAGAAAAAGTTTTATTTTTTTGGTATAAAATTATTAAAGATTGTCTGGCATTTCAATGGCCCCCCTACCCATAAAATAGTCCACATATTGGTTACGGACCTCACGTCCGGTTGGGGGGGCCAAGCCAGGACGGCCAGGTTCCAGGGCCACCAAAGTTTCTGCATTGATTAAAGAGGCCTCAGGCCCACTCAAAGATATATAACTCGTTGAATGCATCCTTAGGAAATTATGCAGCACACAGCACGTCATAACCACATGGTTCCATTTGTATGGGGCAAGGTGGATGGAGGTAAGGAAGAGGCGAAATCGGCTGGCCATGATCCCAAACGTATTTTTCACCACCCTTCTGGCTCTGGCCAGCCGATAATTGAACACCCTCCTCTCAGGGGTGAGGGTGCGTTGCGGGAATGGCCTCATCAAATGGGGTCCCAGGCCAAACGCCTCATCCGCCACAAAGACAAAAGGTAGTCCCTCCACATTCTGCTCTGCTGGTGGCAAGGCCAGCAGATCCAAAAGGAGCCGTTCCCCAAACTCCGTCTGGGCAAAAACTCCTCCATCAGACATCCTGCCATTCTTGCCAACGTCCACATAGAGGAACTCGTAGGTGGCCGACACCACTGCCATCATCACGCCGCTGTGGAACCCCTTATAATTATAATAAAAGGATCCCGAATGGGGTGGTGGGACGACCCGAACATGTTTGCCGTCGATGGCTCCTCCACAGTTCGGAAAGTTCCATCGCTGGGCAAACTCGGAAGCCACATTCTGCCATTTATGTGGCGAAGAAGGGAACTGTGGAATTAAAGAAATAATAAATTAATACTTGGAGCCAGAAACATTGAAAGCTGATTTCATACACACATTCATGGCCAACATTGGTAGAAACTGTTCAAAACATAAAAAATTGGAAGCAACAAAAACAAACAAACCAAAAAATTATGGGGGGGGGGGGGTTGAAGATGAGTTGGGAATATCACACATGAAGGCTGTAGCACTCTGTATTGAAGTTAACAAAAATGAAACATTCCTAGGCAAAATTTAGGGTGAGTTTTGGGTAAAGCACTACGATGGAACATAGAATAAAAAACATGGAAATGACTAGGCAAGGTAGGTATGGCCCCAGGATAGCATGCTGGAGAGGTTAGGTAAGCCAAATTTACAGGTAGGCCTCAAACCCCAAACTTTAAATAATAAAACATGGGGAGAAAGGGGACATTCCCTGCAGCTAAGAATCATGTGAATTAGGGACTGCAAATAAAGCAAATTAAAAATATCCAAAAATAAAAACCATACAATGTGAATTTTTGAAGAAGAACACTTACCTTAATATAGTCCTCCTGCAAAACTTGAAGGATGGCAGAACAAGTCTCTGGTATAATGATCCCCAGAGCCTGGGGGGATATGCCTGTGGAGAACTTAAGGTCCTGCAGGCTTCTCCCAGTAGCCAGGTATCGCAACGTGGCGATGAGCCTCTGCTCAGCACTGATGGCTTCACGCATAACGGTGTCCTGCCTGGTAATATAGGGGGACACCAAAGCCAACAGCTGCTGAAATACAGGGTCAGACATCCTGAGAAAATTCCTGAAATCATCAGGATTATTCTCCCTGATCTCCCGCAACAAAGGCATGTGACAGAATTGGTGCCGCTGGAGCAACCAATTCTTGGTCCATGAACTCCTCCTGACCCTGCTCATGGCATGGAGTCGGGATACAGCATGAACCCCTGCACCAACTACAGCACGAACTCTACGACGAGTACGTAGCCGCAACATGGCTAGATAACGGTCGGCTGAACAGAACGAACTAGAAGAACGCACGGAAGAACAGCAAGGCCTATGAAGAACAAGCTGAAAAACACGAACGTGCAGAGCAGGCCGCACTGAATAAACAGATACGAACTGACTACAAGCAGTGCTAAACAGATACGAACCCACAGGCGCAAACTGAACTCCCAAAAACGATCTTCAAAGCACGAAGACTGAAAAGCGCGAATCGTCTCTCACCAAACTTTTACTAACACGCGGTAACACGGAATTAGCAAAAACGTCCCAAAGGGTGGCGTCATTCGAACGGAACTTCCCCTTTATAGTGCCGTCATACGTGTTGAACGTCACTGCGCTTTGCTTGATCGTTTTTTTTAATGATGGTGTGTACGCAAGGCAGGCTTGAGAGGAAACATGAAAAAAAACGAGGAGAAAAACGTTGGTTTAAAAAATGACATTAAAAACGATCGTGTGTACGGGGCATTAGGCAGTGGTGGTGCCCTGAAACAAAAATGTTCTTAGAAGCTATCAACATGAACATTGAGGAGGAATAGGATAGTCACTCAGTATAACAGGATAGTCACTCAGCATAGGCAGTCTTCAAGGGATCCCACATCCATATAAAAATTAATTGTTACATCAGCATCAGGTGCTTGGTAGCTGGTGATCCAGGACTGATTCATTTTTATGAAGGTGAGCCGATCAACTGAGTCTGTGGACAGGCGCACTCTGTGATCAGTTACAAAGCCTCCAGCAGCACTGAATGTGCGTTCAGAAAGAACGCTGGATGCAGGACAGGCCAGTAGCTCAATTGCATATTGTGCAAGCTCTGGCCAGTGATCCATCCTCAAGACCCAGTAACCAAGTGGATTTTCAGTTGCAAAGGTCTCCAAGTCTGATCTTGCCCCTAGGTATTTCTGCACCATGTAAATCAGACACTGGAGATGGTTGCTGGAACCGATCAGACCTTGGGGCTGCGGACTAAATAATTGTTTGAAGGCATCGGTCAGACGGCCACCGTCTCCACCGCTCTTTCTGTGACCGAACGAAGCCTCAGCAACACGTTGTCCAGCACCAGGAAATTGTAACATCCCTGGCTCTGGAAACGCATTGCACAAACCTTTCTGCAAGGCCTCCCGAAGATGTGTCATCCTTTGCTCCCTCTGCGAAGGCTGGATAAGTTCTGCAACCTTACCCTTTTAACGTGGATCAAGAAGGGTTGCCAGCCAGTAATGATTCCTCTCCTTGATACCACAAATCTGAGGGTCCTTTCGCAGGCTTTGCAGGATCAGGGAGGCCATGCAGCATAGGTTTGCTGAGGCATTCGATCCGGAGTCCTCTGGGTCACTAAGGATCACATGATCCACAGCCACCTCCTCCCAGCCATGTACAACTCCATGGGTTGCTGGGGACTGAAAACGATCCCTTGAAGACTGCTGCTGATGCTTAGTGTTATCCTCCACCTCCATGCTGACACAATCCTCCCCTTCATCCTCCTCCTCCTCTTCCTGTGTGATCGGTGGGCCTGCAGGAATACTATCTGGATAAAGGGGGCCTTGAGAGGTAAGGAAGTCCTCCTCTTCCTCCCGCTGTTCTGCCTCAAGTGCCCTGTTCATTATTCCACGTAGTGTGTGCTCCAACAGGAAGACAAGAGGGGCAGTATCACTGATGCATGCACTGTCA
The DNA here is from genome assembly GCA_029206835.1 of Rana muscosa. Classification (NCBI taxonomy): domain Eukaryota; kingdom Metazoa; phylum Chordata; class Amphibia; order Anura; family Ranidae; genus Rana; species Rana muscosa. The sequence goes on from CM055122.1 coordinate 399,375,456, forward strand.
CTGCTCACCATCCTCGTGGCCTCCTCAAATGGTGACAGGACAGTGCATGCATCCTTGATCAGTAGCCACTGGCGTGGCGAAAAAAAGCCAAGCTCCCCTGACCCTGTCCTGGTGCCATACTCACACAGGTACTCATTGATGGCCCTCTGCTGCGTGTGCAGCTGCTACAGCATTGCCAACGTTGAGTTCCACCTGGTGGGAATGTCACAAATGAGGCGGTTCTTGGGCAGATTGCATTCCTTTTGAAGGTCAGCGAGGCAAACACTGGCATTATATGACCAGCAGAAATGACCACAGACTTTCCTGGCCTGCCTCAGGAGATCCTGTAAGCCCGGGTACCTGCACAAGAACCGCTGCACCACCAAATTCAGGACATGAGCCAAACAGGGAACATGGGTCAAGAGTCACTGTCGGAGGGCAGAGAGGAGGTTGGTGCCATTGTCGCATACAACCATTCCTGGCTGAAACTGGCGTGGCGTCAACCACCTCTGAGTCTTCCCCTGCAGAGCTGACTGAATCTCTGCCCCAGTGTGGCTCCTGTACCCTAAGTAGACCAACTCAAGTGCTTGCGTAGCCCCTTGAACGCTTACAGAGCACCGCTGGTTAGGAGGACAAATCTGCAGAGGAAAAGGCCATAGAGGAAGAAGAAGAGGAAGGGGTGGAGGAGAGAGCTGTGGCAGAATCACCACTACTAGCATTTTGGAGGCGTGGTGGCGAACAAGCTCCAACAATACTACACCCTGTCCTGCGTCCTTCCCAGCTGCCAGCAGAGTTACCCAGTGCGCCGTAAAAGAAAGATAACGTCCCTGTCCATGCCTGCTGGACCATAAGTCAGCGGTAATATGCACCTTACCGCTGACCACCCTGTCCAACGAGGCCAAGACATTGCCTTCCATATGCCGGTAGAGAGCCGGAAAGGCCTTCCGTGAAAAGAAATGGCGTTTGGGAACCTGCCACTGAGGTACCGCACATTCCACAAATTCACAAAAGGAGTCTACCAGCTGAAAAGGCAGGAGTTGGAGTGCTAGCAATTTAGCCAAGCTAGCATTCAGACGCTGAATATGTGGATGGCTGGGAACAAATTTCTTTTGACAGTTTAGCAACTAGGGTAGGGAAATTTGCCTGCTACAATCGGATGTTGGTGTAGCGATAGCAGATTTCCCTCAAGTACTTGGCGCACCTAATTCTACACCTTCATTCCTCTCACCGAAGGTTTCTGAGAGGACTGAAGGTATAGTGGGGTTTGAGATCCCAGCTGATGAGGAGCAAGGAGAGGTCCGCCTTGTTCTTTGGTGTGGGTCTTTTAAGTACTGTTGCCAGCAGACTGCATGGGAGGTCGACATATGTCTGGTAAAGCATGTGGTGCCCAAGCGGCTGCTGTTTTGGCCGTGCTTGATACGCTTCAGACATATGTTGCAAACAGCAATGGTGCGATTTGCTGCACACGTGTCAAAAAAGGCCCACACCAAAGAACTTTTCAAAATACGCAGGAAGTCAGCAGTGCCCTGCACATGCAGAGCTCTGCAGTGTGATGCAGTCGGGTGGCTGCCCTTAAGCTGGCCACTGGAGTGCATCCTGCCTCGTTGGAGATATGCCTTCTCCTCCTCCTCCTCTCTTCTATCAGGCACCCACGTAGAGTCAGTGACCTCATCATCCTCTCCCTCCTCATCACTGGAGAAAACTTGGCAGTATGCTGCAGCTGGGGGAACATGATTGCCAGTTTCTTGTCCTTCTTGGGCACCCCCTCTCTCTGAACTCACGTTACTGCCTTCCTCAACCTGGGTACCATCATCAGAGCCTTCAAAATGCTGCGCATCCTCCTGCAGCATGTACCCGACACTGTGGTCAAACAGTTCGGGGGACTCCTCCATGCATGATGGTGGGGCTAGGGAAGGAGTGACTGATGACATTGAGCCGATGGAATAGGTCACTTTGGCAGCTGCATTGGCAGGCAAACTACTCTGATGAAAAAAGAAAGAACAAGGGCACATCGGTGCGCCCTTGTTCTTTCTTTTTTCATTTGCTACTAGGATACCCCTATCCATGAAGGGCAGCAAGGCCGGTGTTTTGGTTATAGACTATTGAATGCTTGACGGTCATCTCATGCGCAGGAGTGTTTGTTGTTTTTCTGTTACTGCAAACTACTTTGAGCCTATGTGACAGGGTGGGTGACACATTGCGGGGCCCGGTGACATATCTCAAAGAGTTATTTCCAGGTATCATTGGCTCCGGCGCTGTGATTGGCCGGAGCCGCGATGAGGTCACTCCTGTGCATGCGCACGGGAGCCACCTTTAACGGCACATCAGCCGTTGCTTCAGTGCGCATGTGCCGATGACGTCGGCACATGCTTATACAGGGGATATCTCCTAAACCGTGCAGGTTTAGGAGATGCCCATGGTAGCTAAAGGTAAGCCTTATTATAGGCTTACCTGTAGTAAAAAGTGGTTGTAAAGGGTTTCCAACCTATTTAAGATGCATGTGGTGTTACAAAACAATACAACGAGCAGCGTCAATGACACTATATTCTAGTACCACATATGTAATACGTTTTTAAAATTTACATTTACATTATTTCTTGGCTTAACCGCTTAAGGACCGCCCATTGTATATATATGTCAGCAGAATGGCACGGACAGGCATAATCACGTACCTGTACGTGGCCCTTTAAATGCCTGCCGTGTGGTCGCGCACGTGCCGCCGCTGGCGCACTCGCAAACCTGCTGCCTTCCCCGTGAGTCGGACTGCGGGTCTCGAGCAATCGATTGCCGCGGGGATCCCTGCGATCGTCTCACGGAGGTATAGAGCTCTGACTAGTGACAATGACACTGATCTCGGCTCCGTGTACTCAGAGCGGAGATCAGTGTCATGTGACACAGAGCCCATCCCCCTACAGTAAGAAACACTGTGCAGGGAACACTTAACCCCTACAGCGCCACCTAGTGGTTAACCCCTTCACTGCCAGTGTCATTTTCACAGTAACCAGTGCATTTTTATAGCACTGATCGCTGTGAAAATGACAATGGTCCCAAAAATTTGTCAAAAGTGTCCGATGTGTCCGCCATAATGTCGCAGTCACAAAAAAAATCACTGATCGCTACCATTAGTAGTAATAATTTTTTTTTTTATAAAAATGCCATACAACTATCCCCTATTTTGTAAACGCTATAACTTTTGCGCAAACCAATCAATAAACGCCTATTGCGATTTTTTTTACCAAAAATATGTAGAAGAATACGTATCGGTCTAAACTGTATATTTTTTTGGGATATTTATTATAGCAAAAAGTTAAAAATATAGAATTTTTTTTAAATTGCCGCTCTATTTTTGTTTACAGCGCAAAAAAATAAAAACCGCAGAGGTGATCAAATACCACCAAAATAAAGCTCTATTTGTGGGAAAAAAAGGACGTCAATTTTGTTTGGGAGCCACGTCGTACGACCACGCAATTGTAAGTTAAAGCGACACAGTGCCAAATCGCAAAAAGTGACCTGGTCTTTGACCACTAGGGATGAGCCGAACACCCCCCTGTTCGGTTCGCACCAGAACCTGCGAACAGCCAGAATGTTTGTGTGTACTTTAGAACCCTATTAACTACAATGGACTCGAACGTTCAAAATCAAAAGTGCTATATATAAAGGCTAATATGCAAGTTATTGTCCTAAAAAGTGTTTGGGGACTCTGGTCCTGCCCCAGGGGACATGTATCAATGCAAAAAAAAGTTTTAAAAACGGCCGTTTTTTCGGGAGCAGTGATTTTAATAATGCTTAAAGTGAAACAATAAAAGTTAAATATTCCTTTAAATTTCGTACCTAGGGTGTGTGTATAGTATGCCTGTAAAGTCGCGCTTGTTTCCCTTGCTTAGAACTGTCCCTGCACAAAGTGTCATTTCTGAAGGAAAAAAAGTAATTTAAAACTTACTCGCGGCTATAATGAATTGTCGGCTCCCGGCAATACATAGAAAAGTCATTGATAAAAAAAAGAAAAAAAAAAGCGTGGGTGTCCCCCCAAATTCAATTACCAGGCCCTTCAGGTCTGGTATGGATATTAAGGGGAACCCTGCTGCAAATTAGAAAAATAAAAATGCGTGGCGTTCCCCCAAATATCCATACCAGGCCCTTCAGGTCTGGAATAGATTTTAAGGGGAACTCCACCCCAAATTTAAAACAAAAATGGCGTGGAGTTCCCCCAAAAATCCATACCAGACCCTTTATCCGAGCACGCAACCTGGAAGGCCGCAGGAAAAGAGGGGGGGATGAGAGAGAGCGGCCACCCCCCCTCCTGAACCGTACCAGGCCACATGCCCTCAACATGGGGAGGATGATGGGCACAAGGGCCTCATCCCCACAACCCTTGCCCGGTGGTTTAACAGGGCCCCCCCTATGTGAATTGGTAAGGGGTACATTGTACCCCAACCATTTCACAAAGAAAGTGTAAAAAAAAAAAAAAACCACACAGACACCTTGGAGAAGTCCTTTATTAAAAACAAAACAAAAACATTCCAGCGATGAAATCCAGTGTCCCGCGGCGATCCGATGTCCAGCGCTGTCCACACAAAACGTCATTGGCTGTGCCTGAGCGGACCTACTGGGGAACTTCCTCCGCAGTGTATTAAATGAAAAGACCCGCCCCTTCTAAAGTTCCCCATCAGGTCCGCTCAGCCAATGATGTAGGTGTAAGGCTAAGCGGACCAGATGCGGAACGTGAGAAGGGGCGGGCCTATTCATTATTACACTGTGGAGGAAGTTTCCCATCAGGTCCGTCCCCTCGTATGTCAGAGTCTGTCTGTCCGCCTACGTCATTGGCTGAGCGGACCTGATTGGGAACTGCCTCCGCAGTGTAATAAATTAATAGACCCGCCCCTTCTCACGTTCTGTATCTGGTCCGCTTAGCCATACACCTACGTCATTGGCTGAGCAGACATGATGGGGAACTTTAGAAGGGGTGGGTCTATTCATTTAATACACTGCGGAGAAAGTTCCATATCATGTCCGCTCAGGCTCAGCCAATGACGTTTTGCGTGGACAGCGCTGGACATCGGATCGATGCGGGACACTGGATTTCATCACTGGAATGTTTTTTTTTTTTAATAAAGGACTTTTCCAAGGTGTCTGTGTTTTTTTATTTTTTTACACTTTCTTCGTGAAATGGTAGGGGTACCCCTTACCAATTCACATGGGGGGGCTGGGTTGTGGGGATGAGGCCCTTTTCCCCATCAACATGGGGACATCCTCCCCATGTTGAGGCCATGTGGCCTGGTACGGTTCAGGAGGGGGGGCGCTCTCTCATCCCCCCTCTTTTCCTGCGGCCTGCCAGGTTGCGTGCTTGGATAAAGGGTCTGGTATGGATTTTTGGGGGAACTCTGCGCCATTTGGGGTGGAGTTCCCCTTAAAATCCATACCAGACCTGAAGGGCCTGGTATGGATATTTGGGGGAACCCCACGCATTTTTTTTTAATTTGCGGCAGGGTTCCCTTTATTATCCATACCAGACCTGAAGGGCCTGGTAATTGAATTTGGGGGGACCCCCACGCTTTTTTTTTTTTATCAATGACTTTTCTATGTATTGCCGGGAGCCGACAATTCATTATAGCCGCGAGTGAGTTTTAAATTACTTTTTTTCCTTCAGAAATGACACTTTGTGCAGGGACAGTTCTAAGCATGGGAAACAAGCGCGACTTTACAGGCATACTATACACACACCCTAGGCATGAAATTTAAAGGAATATTTAACTTTTAGAGTTTCACTTTAAGCATTATTAAAATCACTGCTCCCGAAAAAACGGCCGTTTTTAAAACTTTTTTTTGCATTGATACATGTCCCCTGGGGCAGGACCCGGGTCCCCAAACACTTTTTATGACAATAACTTGCATATAAGCCTTTACAATTAGCACTTTAGACTTCTCCCATAGACTTTTCGAATTTGCTGCGAACACCCCAAATTGTTCGCTGTTCGGCGAACGGGCGAACATGCAATGTTCGAGTCGAACATGAGTTCGACTCGAACTCGAAGCTCATCCCTATTGACCACCCAAATGGTCCGGGGCTGAAGTGGTTAAAAATAGCAGCATAAGCTCAATCTGATTCATTACAACTTGAAAAAAAACTATTTTTGGATAGTTTAGTTTACTGATTTTTTTATCAAGTTCTAATAGGCCTGATTTAAACAGTGGAAGTATTGTTGAGACACAACAAATATAAAAAATATAGTAAAGTTCACTCTTAAAACAAATAAAGCTAAAGAGAAGGTACATAGGGATTTATGGGTTTTTTAAGGTATGATACAGTGATCACAAAAAATGTGTATAAAATTATTTTATTAAACAGAGATAAAAAATTGTCTAAAAACAATTATAGCAAGTACACAAAACATAGTTCTTGTGGATACAGCACTTTAGATGGCATTCCCAACATGTTTCGCCCACATCCTGGGCTTCCTCAGGGAATGCTGTCCACTTGAGGTACAAGCCTTCTAATAAAGAAATTATAAAACACAACATTCATATACAAAACTTATAATTATATAAGAAAAACACAATTTTATTTAAACAATAAACAATAATTCCCTAAAAAGATAGGTATTGACATACATGTGCACATTCAACCCGAGAATATCCTTACTCACCCCGGTCTTTAAAGACAGTGGGGCTGATTTACTAAATGTTTGCGCTATGAGCATCGGCGCATCTGCATGCGCAATGGCAGTTTTGGTATTTACGAAACATTTGCGCCTGTAACGCAGCGCTATTCCCTATTTACTATAGTGTTCTCGGCACACGGGAGGAGGCGCTCAGTGCGCCACTATGGACTTGGCGCACGGCATCTTCAAATTAAAATATAAAGAAGCTGAAAGTGCCAATATAATGGGGTGATGTGCGGTGATGTGAGGAAGTATAGTGACAATTGCCCAAGTAACAAACATGCCCAAAATAGAATGAGAAAGTAACTTTTTCTGAACCAGCCAGCTGTGCCTGCAAGTATGTTTATAACTGTGAGGGTTTTTTTTGTGCTCTGCGCTGCAATTTCACTCGTTCAAATGCGCCGGTTCACTGCGCCGGCAAAATCTTAGTAAATGTCAAGTCACGTAAATGTATTTGCATAAGTTGAACAGGCGCACCTCCTAAACTTGCCGTTATATAACAGTCGCTGCACAAAATGACATTTCCTAAAGGGAAAAAAAAGGCATTTAAAAGCACTCGCGGCTATAATTGATTTGTCTGCTCCCGGCAATACAGAGAAAAGTAATTGAAAGTCTTTGAAAAAAAAAAATGCGTGGGGGTTCCCCTAAATTCCATTACCAGGCCCTTCAGGTCTGGTATGGATATTATGGGAAACTCTGTGCCAAATTAAAAAAAAAATGACATGTGGGTTCCCCTCAAAATCCGTACCATGCCCTTCAGGTCTGGTATGGATTTTAAGGGGAACTCCGCGCCAAACTAAAAAAAAAATGGCGTGGTGTCCCCCTAAAAATCCACACCAGACCCTTTATCCGAGCACGCAACCTGGCAGGCCGCAGAAAAAATGAGGGGGGATGAGAGAGCGCCCCCTCCCTCCTGAACCATACCAGGCCACATGCCCTCAACATTGGGAGGATGCTTTGGGGGTCTGTGACCCCTCAAAGCACCATGTCCCCATGTTGATGGGGACAAGGGCCTCATCCCCACAACTCTTGCCGGTGGTTGTGGGGGTCTGTGGGCGGGGGGGCTTATCGGAATCTGGAAACCCCCTTTAACAAAGGGGACCCCCAGATCCCGCCCCCCCTGTGTGAAGTGGTAATGGGGTACAAATGTACCCCTACCATTTCACAAAGAAAGTGTAAAAATGTTAAAAATGACAATAGCCGGTTTTTGACAATTCCTTTATTAATGTCTTCTCCTTTCTTCCATCTTCTTCCTTCTTCTTCCACCTTCATCTTCCATCTTCTTCTTTTCTCCATTCGGGCTTCTTCCTCCATCTTGTTCTTCATCTTCATCTTCCTTCTTCCTTCGGTGTTCTCGTCCGCATCTTGCTCCGGCTTCTTGTTCCCCTCTTCTTTCTCCGACCGATCCGCTTGAATTCGAGGTTACCGTTGTGTGACGCTTCAGTTCATCAGTTCTCCTCTGGGTCCGCTGCCAGCCGGTGACCCCGCCCCCTCTGACGCACATGGATTTCACGGGGACTTTCCCCATGGTGTCAGAGGGGGGCGGGGTCATCTTACCATCGCAGAGGGAGCAGAGGATGAGACACCTCCGGGAGGCCTTGCAGAAAGGTCTGTGCAACGCGTTCCCAGAGACTGGGAGGTTACAAACTCCTGGTCCTGGACAACGAGTTGCTGAGGCTTCGGTCAGTCAAAGAAGGAGCGGTGGGGAAGGTGGCCGTCTGACCGATGCGTTCAGACAATTTTTTAGTCCGCAGCCCTAAGGTATGATCGGTTCCAGCAACCATCGCCAGCGTCTGATATACATGGTGCAGGAATACCTAGGGGCAAGGTCAGACTTGGACACCTTTCCCACCGAAAATCCTCTGGCTTACTGGGTCTTGAGGATGGATCACTGGTCAGAGCTTGCACAGTATGCAATTGAGCTACTGGCCTGTCCTGCATTCAGCGTTCTTTCGGAACGCACATTCAGTGCTGCTGGAGGCTTTGTCACGGATCACAGGGTGCGCCTGTCCACCGACTCGGTTGATCGACTGACCTTCATAAAGATGAACCAGTCTTGGATCACCACCAGCTACCAAGCACCTGAAGCTGATGTAACAGAATAATTTATTTTGAAATGTCACATCCCTTCAAGACTGCCTATGCTGATGCTGAGTGACTGTCCTGTTATGTTGACTGACTATCCTCCTCCTCCTCAATGATCCGATTCATGATGATAGCTTGGAAGAACATTTTTGTTTCTGGGTGCCGCCACCAGTGGCTAAGGCCCAATTTTTCAGCCCCTGTTAAACAGGGGCATGTAATTACAATTTTTTATGCAATAATTTGCAGTAGGGCTCATTCCTGCACTCCAACTAGAGTATCTGGGAGAGGTTGCAGTGTCGTGGCACCAGCACCAATGCCTAAGGCCCAATTTTTCAGCCCCTGTTTAACCACTTAACGACCGCCCACCGCCGATTTACGTCGGCAGAATGGCACGGACAGGCAGAATCACGTAGATCTACGTGATCGCCTTTGTGCAGTTGGGGGGTCCATCCGGACCCCCCTTCACTGCAGTGAGCGGCCGTTAAGTGTTCGGGAGCGATCAGGCATGAGGGGGGGGCGCTCGATTCCACCCCCCCCTCGCGATCGCTCCCGGCCAATGAAAATGCTTCCTCCGCCATGTGATGTAAACAAGGCTGGAGGAAGTGATGTCATCTCCCTCGCCGCGGTCTTTCCGTTCCCGGTGCCGAGCAGAGAGGAAGCAGGTTAGTGCACTAACAGTCCACTGACACGTAGGTACACATAGGCACACAAATCACCCCCCAGTCACCCCCAGATCACCCCCCAGGTCACCCCAAAGCCCCCAATCACAGTGTCACTGATTGCAGTGATCATTTATTTTACTGATCACTGCATTTAGTGTCATCTGTGATTGTAAAAAGTTGCAGGGCAGTTAGGATTAGGCCCCTTTAGGTCCAGGGTAGCCCCCTAACCCCCCCTAATAAAGGTTTAACCCCTTGATCACCCCCCAGGTAACCCTTTCACCCCCTAACTTCAGCGTCACTAAGCGATTGTTTTTCCGATCGCTGTATTCGTGTCGCTGGTGTTTTAGATAGGCAGTTATTTTTTTTTAGGTTCGCCGCAGGTTTTTATTAGTGTCAGGTACCCCCATATATTATTTTAACCCCCTGATTGCCCCTAGAGTTAACCCTTTCACCAGTGATCGCCGTATAAGCGTCACTGGTGTCACTGGTTAGCCAGTAAGTTATTTAGTTATTTAGGTTACCCGTCAGGTTTTTATATAGTGTCAGGTACCCCCATATTTAACCTAATAAAGATTTTAACCCCCTGATTGCCCCTAGTTAACCCTTTCACCAGTGATCACCATATAAAGGTTACGGGTGACGCTGGTTGATTAGTTTGCTTTTTATAGCATCAGGGCACCCGCCGTATATAACCCAATAAAGGTTTAACCCCCCTGATCGCCCGGCGGGTGAGATCAATTAGGTTTTAGCGCCAGAGAGGGTCTGCGTCGCCCCAGGCAGTGTTAGGTTAGTGACAGTAACGCTAACACCCACGCGCAAAGCATACACCCCCCTTAGTGGTATAGTATCTGATCAGATCTGATCAGATCTATACTAGCATCCCCAGCGGTTTAGGGTTCCCAAAAACGCAGTGTTAGCGGGATCAGCCCAGATACCTGCTAGCGCCTGCGTTTAGCCCCTCCGCCCAGCCCAGCCCAGCCCAGCCCACCCAAGTGCAGTATCGATCGATCACTGTCACTTACCAAACACAACACACATAACTGCAGCGTTCGCAGTGCTTGGTTTTTGGGGCCCTGTACGCGGCTAGGCTCCCAAAAAGTCCCACACATGTGGTATCCCCGTACTCAGGAAAAGCAGCAGAATGTATTTTGGGGTGCAATTCCACATATAACCATGGCATGTGTGAGCAATATATCATTTAGTGACAACTTTTTGTACATTTTTTTTTTCTTTTTGTCATTATTCAATCATTTGGGACAAAAAAAAAAAAATATTCAATGGGGTCAACATGCCTCTCAGCAAATAGCTTGGGGTGTCTACTTTCCAAAATGGGGTCATTTGGGGGGGTTTTGTGCCATCTTGGCATTTTATGGCCTTCAAAACTGTGATAGGTAGTGAGGAGTGAAATCAAAAATTTATGCCCTTAGAAACCTTGAAGGCGGTACTTGGTTTTTGGGGTCCCGTACGCGGCTAGGCTCCCAATAAGTCCCACACATGTGGTATCCCCGTACTCAGGAGAGGCAGCAGAATGTATTTTGGGGTGTAATTTCACATATGCCCATGGCATGTGTGAGCAATATATCATTTAGTGACAACTTTGTGCAAAAAAAAAAAAGTTTGTCATATTCCCGCAACTTGTGGCAAAATATAAAATATTCCATGGACTGAACATGCCTCTCAGTAAATAGCTTGGGGTGTCTACTTTCCAAAATGGGGTCATTTGGGGGGGTTTTGTGCTATTTTGGCATTTTATGGCCTTCGAAACTGTGATAGGTAGTGAGGAGTGAAATCAAAAATTTGCGCCCTTAGAAATCCTGAAGGCGGTGCTTGGTTTCCGGGGTCCCGTACGTGGCTAGGCTCCTAAAAAGTCCCACACATGTGGTATCCCCGTACTCAGGAGAAGCAGCAGAATGTATTTTGGGGTGCAATTCCACATATAACCATGGCATGTGTGAGCAATATATCATTTAGTGACAACTTTTTGTAATTTTTTTTTTTTTGTCATTATTCAATCACTTGGGACAAAAAAAAAAATATTCAATGGGCTCAACATGCCTCTCAGCAATTTCCCTGGGGTGTCTACTTTCCAAAATGGGGTCATTTGGGGGGGTTTTGTACTGCCCTGCCATTTTAGCACCTCAAGAAATGAGATAGGCAGTCATAAATTTAAAGCTGTGTAAATTTCAGAAAATGTACCCTAGTTTGTAAACGCTATAACTTTTGCGCAAACCAATAAATATACGCTTATTGACATTTTTTTTACTAAAGACATGTGGCTGAATACATTTTGGCCTAAATGTATGACTAAAATTGAGTTTATTCGATTTTTCTTATAACAAAAAGTAGAAAATATCTTTTTTTTTCAAAATTTTCGTTCTTTTTCCATTTATATCGCAAAAAATAAAAATCGCAGAGGCAATAAAATACCATTAAAAGAAAGCTCTATTTGTGGGAAGAAAAGGACGCAAATTTCATTTGGGTACAACATTGCATGTCCGCACAATTTACAGTTAAAGCAGCGCAGTGCCGAATCCCAAAAACAGGCTTGGTCCTAATGGCCCGAAATGGTCCGGGGCTTAAGTGGTTAACAGGGGCGTGTAATTACAATTTTTGATGCAATACTTTGCAACAGGGCTCATTGCTTTGCTCCAAGTACAGTATCTGTGAGGGGTTGCAGTGTTGTGGCACCAGTGCCTAAGGCCCAATTTTTCAGCCCCTGTTAAACAGGGGCATGTAATTACAATTTTTTATGCAATAATTTGCAGTAGGGCTCATTCCTGCACTCCAACTAGAGTTTCTGGGAGAGGTTGCAGTGTCGTGGCACCAGCACCAATGCCTAAGGCCCAATTTTTCATCCCCTGTTTAACAGGGGCGTGTAATTAAAATTTTTGATGCAATACTTTGCAACAGGGCTCATTGCTGTGCTCCAAGTACAGTATCTGTGAGGGGTTGCAGTGTTGTGGCACCAGTGCCTAAGTCCCAATTTTTCTGCCCCTGTTCAACAGGTGCATGTAATTACAATTCTTGATCTAATAAATCACAGCAGGGCCCATTCATGCGCCCACCAAGAGTAACTGTGAGGGCTGACAGTGTTGTAGCAACAGCACCACCACCAAAGGCTCAATTTTTCTGCCCCTCTTCAACAGGGGCATGCAATTACAATTCTTGATCTAATAATTTACAGTAGGGCCCATTCATGCGCCCACCAAGAGTAACTGTGAGGGCTGACAGTGTTGTAGCACCAGCACCACCACCAAAGGCTCAATTTTTCTGCCCCTCTTCAACAGGGGCATGCAATTATAATTCTTGATCTAATAATTTACAGTAGGGCCCATTCATGTGCCCACCAAGAGTAACTGTGAGGGCTGACAGTGTTGTAGCACCAGCACCACCACCAAAGGCCCAATTTTGCTGCCCCTCTTCAACAGGGGCATGCAATTACAATTCTTGATCTAATAATTTACAGTAGGGCCCATTCATGCGCCCACCAAGAGTAACTGTGAGGGCTGACAGTGTTGTAGCACCAGCACCACCACCAAAGGCCCAATTTTTCTGCCCCTCTTCAACAGGGGCATGCAATTATAATTCTTGATCTAATAATTTACAGTAGGGCCCATTCATGCGCCCACCAAGAGTAACTGTGAGGGCTGACAGTGTTGTAGCACCAGCACAACCACCAAAGGCCCAATTTTTCCTACCACTGTTCAACAATGGCATGTAATTACAATTCCTGATATAATAGTTCGCTGCAGGGCGTTCCAGCGCCCACCAAGAGTAACTGTGAGGGCTCACAGTGTTGTGGCAACACCAACATGTAAGGGGCAAATTTCAGCAGAGTATATACGGCAGGCCCCTACTTTCAAACATCCAACTTACAAACAACTCCTACTTGCAAACGGAAGGAGACAACAGGAAGTGAGAGTAAATCTACCCCTAGGGAGGGAAATTAATATGGGAAAAGGGTGTCTCCTCTCTACTGATGCTTTATCACCAATCCTTGTTTCAATAAAAACCCCACTTTTCAAAAACATTTGTCATTGGGACGGAAAGTGAGGTGAAATGTTCTGAACAGGTGCACAGACAGAATAACAAATGTTACAGGGGTGATAACCCTTCCCTATGTTTTCCAAAAAGCTTAAAAATAGATTTTTTTGGCTGGAGCTACACTTAAACAATGTACCTGTTCAAAATTACAAACAGATTCTACTTAAGAACAAACCTACAGTTCCCTGTCTTGTTTGCACCGCCTGTATACTGCTGTTCAGAGTGTATAGGGCCTTTTTTTATTTTGGGTGCGGGGTTCCCCTTAATATCCATACAAGACCCAAAGGGGCTGGTAATGGGCTGGGGTGTGGGGGGGGGGGGGTGATGGGGTAGCCATGCCATTTTTCTCAAAGATTTTCATCCATATTGCCAGGACAAGACATGACATTAAAGCCGCAAGCAGTTTTAAATGGCTTTTTTTCCTTTAGAAATGTCATTTTGTGCAGGGACAGTTCTAAACACGGGAAACACATGCCACTTCACAGGCATAATTTAGACACCCCCCAGGTACGATATTTAAAGGAATATTTCACTTTTTTTTTTTCACTTTTATGCATCATTAAAATTACTGCTCCCGAAAAACAGCCGTTTTTAAAACTTCGTTTTGCATTGATACATCTCCCCTGGGGCAGAACCCGGGTCCCCAAACCCTTTTTAGGACAATAACATGCATATTAGTCGTTATAATTAGCACTTTAGATTTCGAACGTTCGCGTCCATTTATTTAATAGGGTTCTAACGTTCGCGCAAACTTTCGGTCCGTCCGCAGGTTCTGGTGCAAACCGAACCGGGGGGGTGTTCGGCTCATCCCTAATCTGCAGGTGCAAAGCAGTGCACCTGCGGGTTACCTGCACTGAGCCATAGACTTCTGTTATTACCTGTGAGTTTGGTGAGCTTTCTGAAAGTGCACCAAACCTGCAGACTATATTAGTAGTCTGTTGCAAAGTGCAGAAAAGCCAAAAGGTACACTGCGTTGCACCCACACTGCAGGAAAAACCGCAGCGCATCAGCGTGAAAGCAGCCTTGGGCCCCTTTCACACGGTCAGTCTGACCCAATTCGACCCTCCATTCACCTCTAAGGAGTGGCAGACTTAAACTGACTTGTCCAATCTGCAAAAAAATGTAATAAGAGTATAGTGGGCTTTGTCCGTGTCCGCTCTGTACGGGGTGGCCTGCGACCGCTTACCAGGTCACTTAAGTGGCCCTCGCTCTTCAAAAGGTTGGGCACCCCTGAGGTAAGTGAACCAACAATGCACTAGCTTAAAGGAACCTATTTAGAAAATAAAAAACTAACCTTTACAACCCCTTTCATGTATACTGACCAAGAATGCCATACCACTTTAAAATCACAGAATAATAATTAAAATATATTTTTTTTTTTAAATAACAGACATGTCATACTTACCTGCTCTGTGCAGTGGTTTTGCACAGAGCATCCCTGACCTCCTCTTCTTGAGTCCCCCTGCCGTAACTCCTGGCTCCTCCCTCCTGCCAAATGCCCCCAGAGCAAACATCTTGCTTTGGCGGCACCCAAGCAGACTCACTCCCAAGCCGCAGCTCCATGTCCATTCAGACACAGAGCCACGGTTCGGCCCGCCCTTGCTTTTTTTTCATTAGCTCACTGGCTGTGAATGACAGAAGTGGGAGCCATTGGAGGGGGGAGAGTCCCTGGTGAGCTGATGCTCTCATGGGCATCACTGGATTGAGATGGGGCTTAGGTAAGTATTGGGGGGGGGGGCAGGGGGAGCTGCTGCACACAGAAGGTTTTTTACCTTCATGCATAGAATGCATGAAAGTAAAAATGTTTGAGCCTTTCTATGAATGGGAAAATAATAGAATTATTTAAATCAAAATTTAACTGTACTGTACAGTTGTCCTTTAAGTACTTGCCTGCGCTCCCAAGTGCAGCCCATATGGATACAAACCTTCAGCCCTGGTCCTGTGATCCCACTCACACAGCCTTTTGTCTAAAAAAGTGTACAGGTCCACCCAGTGTGTATATGTGCCTTTAGAAAGATGTTGCAAATAAATATATGCACTGTATACATACAGCATTTTTTTTATACGAGATATACTTATATCATTATGTAAAATAACTGTCACTTATCTAGATACAAATGTGATATTGATGAAGGGAACATTTTTATTTTTTATTTTAAATTGTATTTTTATTGAAAATGTTTCAAAAAAATACATATCAAACAGTAATTTGAAGTATCAAATAGAGAAAGAGTGAGCATTGGAAGAATACATAACAATGGTATTGAAACACAAAATAAACGAAAATAAAAATAATATAGAATTCAAACCAATGAGAATCAGAAAAAGTTGATCATCAAGCAGGGAAAGCTACCATACAGTGAGAGGCTACGTCCATCACCAAAAGAAAAGAAAAAAAAGGGAATTGGGCAGGTATCAGAAGGTGGGGATAAAGAGATACTATTGAGATAAAAAGAGGGTGGGGGATGGCTAAGAGGGGCTTGTAAAACCATATCAAAACCGCAGGAGAACCCAGGGAAGGGAAACCTGCACATGTTAAGTCAAAACAAGTGTAGGATGTTTAGTAGTACTATCAATGGGAAGAACCATGTGTACAGCGATCCCATGAGTCCCATATCTTATCAAATCTATCAATAGCATCCTCTATCATAGCTGTTGTATGCTCCATTCTGCGGATATCATTAATGGCTTGTATAAGCTGGGCCTGAGTTGGGGGAGAGGTGGATAACCAACATGCAGGAATAGCTCTCTTCGCTGCTAATAAGACAAAGGAGGCTAATTTATTTGAAGATTTTCCCAATCCAGGGATTGGGAGGCCCAGAAGGAGGTGTACCGGATCAAGCGGGATGAGAGTATCTAAAATCTTTTGAAGTAAAGACACAACCATGGACCAGAAGGGAACAATCAAATCACATTGCCAAAAAATATGATAATGAGTGCCTCTGAGCTTACCACATCTCTAACAAAGAGGAGAGAGGGGAGGATGATAGCGGTGTATAATCTCGGGAGTCCTATACCAAAATAATAATACCGTAAATGCTGTCTCTCTGTGAGCCACACATCGGGATATTTTGGAAGTTGAGGTCCATATTTTAGCGCATTGGGGGGGGGGGGTGAAATTTGTTGTTGTGTGAGATGCGACCATTTACTCATGTATGAGTGAGGTACCGTGGAAAGTGGGAGATTTTCTTGCAGGAGTTGGTATATGGTTGAAATTAATCGTGTTTGGTAAGGTCCCTGAGAGCAAATAACTTCAAAATGCATAGGTTTGGATAGAGTGATTGAGGGTGATAGTGTAGCTAAATAGTGGGTAATTTGGAGATATGAGAATAACAGATGGTTTGGGATTTGGCTTGTGGATTGAAGTTCTTGAAAGGGATGGAGTTTGTGGGATACAGGGTGGACAAGGTGTCGGAGTTGGAACAAGCCTGCCTCAAGCCTCGTACACACGACCGGTTTTCTCGGCAAGAAACGACAAGAAAACTGCTGGGAAAGCTTTCTTGCCGAGAAAACCGTTCGTGTGTATGGTTTCTTGTCGAGAAAAGTGCCGGGAATCTCAACGAGAAAAATAGAGAATCTGCTCTCTATTTTCTCGTCAGGATTCTCGTTTTTCTCGTCGGGATTCTCGTCGGCCTGTTTCCCGACGAGAAAACCGGTCATGTGTATGCTTTTCCGAGTCTTAAAAAAACACGCATGCTCAGAATCAAGTATGAGACGGGAGCGCTCCTTATGGTAAAACTAGCGTTCGTAATTTGTCGCGCTGTAACGAACTGAAAGCACGAAGACTGAAAAGCGCAAATCGTCTCTCCCCAAACTTTTACTAACACGCGGTAACACGAGATCAGCAAAAGAAGCCCAAGGGGTGGCGCCATTGGAATCGAACTTCCCCTTTACACTACAACGCTTTACAATGACAAGATTTTTAATTGACAGTGTGTATGCAAGGAAAGCTTGACAAGAATCCCGTGAAGCTTGACAAGAATCTCGTTGAGAAAAGCAACGTTTTTTTTTACGACGGGATTCTCGACCGTGTGTACGAGGCTTTAGCCCATGGAAACATCCGAGAGTGTGAAAGACTGTCAGGGAGTAGGGGATTAAAGAATATGTTAGAAAGGGGAGGACAGGCGGATGTTAGAGAAAATTTGGTGCGGCAGGATCTCCAAATCCTGAGTGAGAACTGCATAGGACCCAGACAGAGGTCATGGAGCTTGGGATCCGAGAATAATGCAGGAGACCATACAAGGGAGTATGGGTGTGTCAGAAAAAGAGAGCCCATCTCAATCTCTGTCCAGCGATTCGGGGGCCTCAAACTAGACCAGGATACCACCGCACGAAGGTGGGCAGGCAGGTAATACTTGTTGATATCCAGAGCTCCCATACCTCCCTGACCTCTGGGGGAAAAGATGACCGAGCTGGCCACTCTATGTGGCCTGTCTTTCCATATAAAATTAAGAAACCACCTTTTAAGGAGGTTCAATTGAGCCATGGGGATAGGGACAGGTAGTGTTTAAAAAAAATACAATAATTTTGGCATCACAGACATCTTCAACACATTGATCCTGCCTATCCAAGATATCAGAAGGGGGTTCCAATTAGTTAGCATGGCTTTGACAGATTTTAACAGGGGCACAGACTAAAGAGTGGAATTTGCCAAAGTAGGTTGAACCCCTAAATATTTGAGGGATGAGGTGCACCAGCTCCTGCAGAATTCCTAAGCGAGAGGAGATCTGCAGGAGGAAGGTGTAGGGGCAGGGCTTCTGTTTTTGACGCATTCATTTTGTATCCCAATAGGGAACTAAATTGGGATAATAGAGCTTGCAGGGATGGAAGTGAGATATGGAGATTGGTGAGGGTCAAAAGCACATCATCCGCGAACAGGGACAATTTATATTCCCTTTGACGCATGGGGACCCCGCGGATGTCTGGGTGTGATCTTATGGCCTCTGTCAATGGCTCCAGGCAGAGGATGAACAGGAAGGGAGAAAGGGGACATCCCTGCCTGGTACCATTTGACATGGGGAATTATCTGGATGTGAAGGATGCCATTTGGACCTGAGATGAGGGATTAGAGTAGAGGGAACGTAAAGCTGTAAGAAAAGGGCCCCACAGACCAAATTTAGTAAGAGTAGTGAACATGTAGGGCCAGCTAAGTCTATCAAACGCCTTTTGGGCGTCAAGGCTAAGGATCAGAGCAGGGCGTTGGACTCTGTTAAGCATGTCAATGAGGTCAATGGTACGCCTGGTATTGTCCCCAGCGTGTCTAGTGGGAACAAAGAAAAGGAACAAAAAATGTAAAAGAGAAAAAAATATAATAGGGATTATGGTGACTATCAAGCGAATAGCGTCTTTGAATGGCAGAAAAAACTGGCGGCCGAACAACTGGCCAAATCTGACTCCAGAATGGAGGCAATCAATCAGGGAGAAGAGGTGCCACCAGCTACACAGGTGGAGGTACAGCATCTACCTATTGTGAATGAAACACAGAGGACCCCTAAAAAACCTCCCAAAATCAATAAATCTGAAAAGAAGGGGAGACGTGTGTCTTATCAGTCATCTCAGCGAACTTCAGGACCCCCTAGAGGAGGACAACACATGAGGAATCATGGGTGGAATCATCTACCTCCACAGAGACAAGGAGGATATTATGATCGGAACTTCTCACAGGGGTTTAATCAGGGACAATATCATAATTACAACAGGGACTCTCCTCATAATATGAGAGGCCTAGATAGAACACCATATAGTAACTATGGATCAAATTCGCAGTTCGATTAGGGTCAAAGTCTGGGGAATCGATCCTATTTAAATAGGGAACAGGAAGATCACGATTATGAATATGGCGTAGACACACATAATCGTTTTTTTCCCTTGAGAGATAAAGAAGGTCCAGCCCAATATGGAGATTACGAGTATGACAGTAGAGACTATGACAATCAAAGGCCAGGTCCATCTAGAGAGTACTCTAATAAATCTAGTGATAGAAGCCAAGAGTTCCAGCATTGGGGTTTTCCCAGGTTCAATCAGGGGATAAAAAGGCCAGTAGAAAGCAGAGAGGAAGCAGAGGGCACAATCTGAAAAAGAAAAAGATGTAAAAGGAGATGGCATATTCAATCTAAGCTCTCAAACCTTAACCAAATCTGAAACGGCTCTATTAAACAAAGGCCTTAAGTTTGCCCCCCAAATAAACTGAACAAATTTCAAACATTTATGGATATCCACAAATATGTGCGTACCATTAACATCAAACGCCATTTCGCATCTATTCCGGTCAGGCAGACCAGTATTGTCCAACATAAGTATCAACATTCAGGACTCAGCAATGCATCAACGTTTAATCCCCCTGGAGTTCTGGCTCCCTCACTAAAGGTTTTTAGGGATGTTATGTTAAGAGATCTGGAGTCTATTAAGAGTACTCAGTCTAAAATGGACAAACATCTGGAAGAGGGTTTAGACTCACTCTGTAACAACAAAAATCTAGTTATCCGCCCAGCGGATAAAGGGGGGGGGGGGTTGTGGTCCTTGACCGGAAGGATTACCTGCAAGAATTGCACAATATAGTTGGAGATAGGGATACTTATGTCCAACTGTTGAGTAATCCTCTAGTCAAATATAAACATACTTTGAAGTCACTTGTGGAAAAAGGAGTGAGATCTGAGATCCTCAATGAGAAAGAAAGTTTATTTTTGATTCCCAAAGCCCCTCGGGTTCCAGTGCTATACTGTCTACCTAAAATACATAAAAGTCTGACTTGCCCCCCGGGACGTCCAATCATCAGTGGGATTGATTCCATCACTTCCCGGGTGGGCAAGTATATAGACCATTTCCTTCAACCATTGGTACAGCAAGTACCATCATATTTGAAGGATACCAGGCATGTAATTAATGTCCTGTCTGAATTAACACCTAGTGAACATACAGTGATGGTGACAGCAGACGTTACATCACTGTACACTATTATTCCTCACAATTTGGGAATAGCAGCAGTTAAATATTATTTAGATATTTTTTCAACTATCCCTAAGAAACAACAGTCTTTCATTATGAATCTGCTGGAATATGCAGCAAACCATAATTATTTTTGGTTCGATCACCAATATTACCGTCAACAACGTGGTGTAGCCATGGGGGCAAAATATGCCCCCAGCTTGGCCAATTTATTTATGGCCAAGTGGAAGGAGGACGCCATCTCTAAGGACCTTAGTCCATACCTGACCTTTTGGGCCAGGTATATAGATGACGTCCTCCTCCTATGGGATGGAACCAATTCTCAATTGGAGGAATTCTTTTCCACCATCAATGAAAACAACTGGGGGATTCGATTTGTCCACGAGGCTAGTCTAGACAAGGTCAAATTTCTAGACCTTATAATATCAAAAGCTGATGGTAATTTCAAAACTACTTCCTTTTTTCAAGAAAACAGACCATAATGCCTTCATACCAATGGGGAATTTCCATCATGACCCCTGGCTTAAATCCGTGCCAAAAAGCCAATTCATCAGAATGAGACGTAATTGTACAGACATAAGAGACTATAGAATTCAGGCTGGTGTCTTAAAAATGAGATTAGAAGAAAAGGGCGATGATCCAGAAACCTTGGGGAAAACCCTGGAAGAGGTAGCTACAATTAATAGAGCAACACTGTTAGACAATGGTCCAAAGAAAATCAGGGAGAGACCAGTCATTCCATTCATCACTACCTTTTCAACTCAACATTACCTGATTAAGAAAATACTCCAGAGACACTGACATTTATTGGGGAATGACAGGATTATCAAAACCTTCCTACCCGCTTTCCCCCAGGTTATTTAGGGAAAGATAAAGAGAGAGAGATAGGATTGCTCCTAATGTTGTAAATCCTCCCTCTAAAAAGGTGTAATTTTTTTAGAATATCTCAGGGTATCATCAGTGCCGAAGATGGCAGATTTGCAAACTAAATAAAACCAAACTTTGAAAAACTGAATCCTTTGTGGCAACCAGTACATCCAATGTACATCAAATTGAACCCTTTATTAAGTGCAGCTCAACTGGCATAGTGTATTTACTACAATGTCCATGCGGGCTTCAATATATTGGTAGGACCAAGCGATCCATGCATGTTCGCTTGGGGGAACATGTCACCAAAATTAAAAGTGGGTTTCGATTTCATTCGGTTTCAAAGCATTATACTATAAATCACAACCGAAATCCAGCCAACACTCTTTTTCTAGGAATAGATAAATATAGCGCACACTGGAGGGGAGGCTCTCTGGTGAGAGAAATTTCAAGGCTGGAGATGGCATGGATACATAGGGTGCGCTGTTATACACCATATGGCCTCAACATTGATACGAACGTTAACGCGTTTATAGATAATGGAAAAACTATTTTGAATGTAAACTGGCTCTGAGCTCCTGGTAGTCATAACCAGGGATACACAGTTAAGGGAGGAGGGATGGTCCATTTAGTTTATCATATTAGACGTAATGCCATTCCCCTCCTTTTCCATTTTTTTCCATTTATTTTTTTTTGTTGCTTTTTTGTTTTTTTGTTTTTCTGTTTGCTCTCTGTTTCCATTGGATTAACTCTATTTATCGGACGCACTGTCGATACACCGATGGTGGATTCAATATGAGTATCCATGAGAAGAAGATGGCTGATTTTGGGCCTCATCTGCATATGTGTGGCCCATTTACAGCCAATATGTGGGGTAGAATGGGGGGGGAGTGATTCCTCAATTTTTAAATTGCTTCATCTGATGATATCACCCAATAGATACAAAAAGGTTTTAATTAGCAGGGCTGGCCATTAGATGTATAGATTTTCTCTTTTTTGTGTAAACATCATTTTTTCTTTATCTTTTTCTTATTCATACAGCACTTAAGGTGCGCTTTATAGTTAATCATATAATAGTATAGATGTCATCTTGATCATAAAGGAGCCGCAAACTTGTTGCCCTTTCAGTATGTACTAAATAAACAGGTTAGTGGGTATAGACTCCTTTTTTCAAATCCAACAGGACATGGGACACAAGCATGAGTATTGTCCATCATACACGGCTCTATTCCATTTAGTTAAACAGTCATTGAGACACTTGTAGTACCGGCTTTGGCCACAGGTGTCCCAGGTGTAAACCCATGGACAGTGTTATTATGAGATACATCCGATTTTCCAGTTGTTGTATCTCTTTTTATCTTGTTTTATTTTATTTCCGCACAAGCACTCATTATGCTGACTGGGAAGAGGTTAGTGTGGGGTCGCCTTAGGGCTGCTCTCTCGTTATTCCGCGCACTGAGGTTAATTGCCATATTCTAAAATGGCGATCTTAGCTGTTGGACGCCAGGAGATCAGAGCTGGGCGTCACCTACTGTTGTGTATATATGGCGTTGAGTCAGCATGCCGCCCGTGCCCCTGGAAGACGTGAATTTTGACGAAACGGCGTAGGGAGAAGCGGCGTGCTGACGTCATCGCGTTCTGTGCCAGACCCGGAAGTCACGGGCTGTGATCGAGAGCCGGCCGGCTCGAATTCTAACACAAACTGCCTATATCCATCAGCTTAACTGTAAGTGTAATGTGATTACCTTTTATAATAAATGTTTTTATCGAGTTACGCTATGAAGGCATCTCTTTTATTTTCATGGGAAACGTATACATATGTTACGGTGGACTCTCTGGCTGGAAATTTCCAAACGGCATCTTAACATCAAGTGCAAAGACACAGGGCAGGGGAAATAGCCTCAAGTGCGTTTGGTCTCCCTAAAAAGAGACCCTGCTATCTGGTAAGCGGCAGAGCCTCACTGGTGGAGGATCCCTATCTATCTTCCCTCCTTTCTTGGGTGCTTGTTTTTGTCACTGAGGCATTTTGGTGGAAGGAATCTACATCGTTTTGAAAGCCAATTTGGAACTGTACATTTATTGGGACATTTCATTATTTTGTATAGCTGGAAGGTCCACATGGTCCTTCTTTTTAAACAATTGAAGTGACTTTTGAAACAGAAGTGTTCAAGCAGTTGTTCATCTCTCACCAAGTTGTAACCTGCATTCCTAGTTAAAAAAAATTGTGTATGGTTTATTTATATACTGACATTTTTCACTGTGGGGTTACATCCCATTTCTCAACACATTTGCTACATTGGTTTATGGTATAGTAGTTGGGTTTCACCCACTTTTGCGCAGCTTATTTTTTTATTATTGTAATAAAAGAATGTAGAAATTGCTGGTGGGGGTGTTGACCCTGTAAGAGGGAATTAAAAAGGGATACCAAATGTGTTGAGAGAATTGGGAGGAAGGTCTTATAGTAAGAGTAAGGAAGGCCATCCTGGCCAGGAGATTTATGGGATGGGAGGAATTTAACAGTGTTATTTAGCTCCTCTTCAGTGATGGGGGTATTCAATGTCTGTACATCAGTCTCTGTGAGCTTGGGGAGACGGAGATCCGCCATAAATGTCTCAAAAGCCTTCTGATCAAAGGGAGGGTGTTGGTCAGGGGTCAATTATAAAGTTTATCATAAAATTCGCCAAAGACTTGGGTCATTGTCTGCGGGCAAAGGGTGGGGGGGGGGGTCCCATCTGCGCATTTTAAGTGCTCCGGGAAGGAAAGAGAAGGCCTAGAGTTAAGCCTGGAGACCAACATCCTATGCGGCTTATTTGAAAATTCATTGAATTTTTGTTTGGCCCAGAGAAAAAAATTATTTATTTTTGACTGATCTAGTGACTTTATTCGGTTATGTAGGGAGGTTACCGTGCCCAGCCGGTCCATCGTGGAGGCGCGGAGCAGGGAGCATTCAGCTGCTGCTAGTTCAGATAGTAGAGAGGACCTCAGGAGGGCAGAGTCCCTCTTTCTCTGAGATCCCACAGAGATGCACTGACCTCTAAAATATGCCTTGTGGGCCTCCCAAAGGACAGACGGGCTGGACACAGAACCTGTATTTAGTTGAAAATATTCAGTTAAAGTGAGGTGGAGTTTATCCTTAGTTTCAGGGTGTTTAAGTAGGGATTCATTGAGCCTCCAGTGGCATCTCTTGGGGAATGCCACAGAAAGGCAGAGATCCAGGGACAGAGGGGCATGATCCGACCAGGTAATAGGGCCCAGGTCAGAGGACACCATGTGGGAAAGCAAAGGGGCTGATACCAGAAAGTAGTCCAATCTGGAAAACATCTTGTGGGGGGGGGGGGGATAGAACGAGTACTGCCTACCTGTGGGGTGTTTAATCCGCCGCGTATCAAACAGGCGGTGGCTTTGAATCAGTTTCCTAAAGGAGGTGGCTAGAGATTGTGAAATGGGGGTGGACTTGGCATTGAATAGGGACTTCCTATCCCGAGCAGGCGAGACAACAGCATTGAAGTCACCTCCAATTATCATAAAGGGATGAAAAATTAAGATGTAGCGCTAAAAAAAAGTTCAATATCTATGACTCCAAGATAAGATGATTGTGGTAAAGATCCAGACCAAAATTCCAGAGAAGAGGAGACATCAGATGAAAAAGATGCAAGGAAGCCACCACCAGCACTCAAACACACTGACTCTTACCGTCAGTGCATAGGTTATGCACATGTAGGGTACCCCGACCCAGAAAACAATGGAACTCAAACACCAGACAATTCGTCCTTAAAAGAAATCGTCAGCCAATCCTCTCTCTATAGATCAGTTTGCTTGAGGGAATGCACAGGGTTGAGCCAAGGCAACTCCAATCAGTATGCCAATGAGGACATGTGTAGATGAAAAACAAAACACCACTCATTGCGCAAACATCCCATCAAACAAAAAAAGATAGGCATGTATATAAGAAAAAAGTAAAAAGAAAAAGAAAAAACAACATAAAAAAAAGGCCTGAGCAACATGGACTACTCAGGAATCCTCGGCCGCAGCCTAAGGACCAGTAGGGAAGCATAGCAGTCTCCAACATGGTGAGGGACCAGCGACCACTCGTCATGGTGATTAGTGTTGGACGAACATCTAACGGGACGGTTCGCGAACGCGATCGCGCGAACGCGCACAAATGTTCGCGAACTGCCGGTTCGCGGCGGGTCCCATTCATTTTAATGGCAGGCGAACATTAAAAACCTCCAGGTCATATTTGCAGCCACAAAATACTTACTAGCTGTGCACACATAGTCCCACAACATGAACACTGACATACCAGAAGTATTAAGGGAATCTGCGATCGACAACGACAAGCATTCTTTTTTTATCTGCAAAATTTCATCGATTCAGGAGCGCATGAAGGCCATGGAGGAGAGGCAATGCCAGGCTATGAAGGGGGTGCAGGAGATGATCCTGCTATTGGAAAAGTTGCCATAAATAATTTTTTTTTTATTTATAAGTTATTGTGGCGGGTATCCCAAATTTAGGGGTGACCTGAGCAATAGTTGGCTTGGGTCTTCTAATTGTTTGGACTCTGCCTTGCTGCTGTTTCACCTGGCGTGCAGTTCCTCTTAGGTGTATAGGTGGTGCTGACACTTGTACCTGGGGTTGAACCACAGGTGATGGAGTGGCTATTGGGTGTCCTCTCTCGGCAGCCATGCAGTGGGCGTGGTCTACCCACTGTGCATGCCGGAAGAGGGTACAAAAGGGGCAGAAACCATTGTTCTGGGCGCGAATACCCGGGGACCTGTACCCGGAGGAGTGTATCCCCTCGAGGGGGGATACGAGCATTGACTGTGGGGTCTCGGGAACCTTCAGTCCGAGGCTACGGAGTTCCAGGTAGGCCCAGTACCTTTAACTGGGTCTACAAAGGCAGAAAGGAAACCCAGGGAGCCCAGTTGAGGGTGACCACTCTGACTAAGAGGAAGCTAGGGGAGGATCGGTCCAATAACAGGAGGCGAGTGATAAAGATTGCTGTCTCGGGAGAGGCCTGGTGACCTGTCAGAGGGAAGGATTCCTTGCTCCGCAGACTGCCTTTGCTACCTAAGGAGGGATCTCCTTGACTTTGTCCTTGGAGGGGACTAAGTCACTGTTCGAGCTAAATGCCGGCTGCTAGTGCCATTGGGTCACTATTCGGGTGAGCTGTACCCACTCGGGACCGAGTGGCGATGAAGCCAAGAGTGTGCCTGAATCAGGTAAAGGTAAAGGTAAAGACTTGCCTCTAAACTCTAGAGGGGAGAACCAGTGGAAGGAAGCAACTCGCTGCGGGACCCAAAAATATGACACTGCTCAACCTCTTCAAACAGAAGGGCACGGGCATATAGTACGGTGGGCTTTTTTTCTACAAGTGAGCCAAAGGTAGAAAAAAGGTTTGTGTGCTACATTATATAAATCGTTTATACAGTTCTGCATATACATGGTCTACTGGTCACATGTGTTGAATTCCTCAGAGATCCATGCCTCGTTAATTTTTATAAATGTGAGGTAGTCAACACTGTTGTAAGCTAGGCGAGTGTGCTTATCGGTCACGATCCCCCCTGCTGCGCTGAACGTCCTTTTGGACAGGACACTGGACGAGGGGCAAGCCAACAGTTCCATTGCAAATTGTGCACGCTCTGGCCAGAGGTCAAGCCTGCACACCCAGTAGTCCAGGGGTTCATCACTTCTCAGAGCGTCCACATGGGCCGTTAACCCGATGTTGTCGGACACCTGTTGGTCTAGGCATTCCCTGATGCTGGATCCGGATGACACCTGTCGATGAAAGAATGATCTCATATCAGAAGTGACCAACACATCTTCAAACCGCCCTCTTCTTGCAGGCGCTGTTGGATTGGTACCCGCAACTGTTTCTCTGGGAGTGGAAATTCCTCTGCCAGTGCACGCAAAAGCAGAATGCAGCATTTCTCTAAGCAAGGCCTGGAAGTGCTCCATTCTTACAGCCCTCTGTGATGGTGGTAACATTTCTGGCATTTTTTGTTTGTACCGAGGGTCTAAGTACGTTGCCACCCAGTACTGGTCCTTGCCCTTTATGCTTTTTATACGGGGGTCCCTCTTAAAACACTGGAGCATGAAGGCCCCCATTTTCACTAAACTGGAAGCGGTGTGGTGGCCTGGCTCCTGCTCATCATCCAGGATAAAGTCATTCTCGTTCTCCTCCCCCCATCCACGGACAACAACAGGGATCCCAGAAAGGTTTAAAGCATGCTCTTCTTGCTCCTCCTCATCCGCCCCGGCACCATCCTTCTCTGACTCCTCTTCAAACTCCTGTTGTTGACTTGTCTCAGATAGAGTAGCCCCCCCTGGGAATTCATCCAGCATTGCGACTTCCTCATCTTCCTGCTCCTGCTCCTCGATGGCTTGATCAATGACACAACGCAATGCACGCTCCATAAAGAAGGTGTAAGGTACGATGTCACTGATGGTTCCATGGCTGCAAATGACCAGTTTGGTGAGCTCATCAAATGGCCGCAGAAGTCTGCATGTGTCGCGCCATGAGCAGCCACTGGCGCGGTGAAAAAAAAACAAGCTCCCCAGAACCTGTTCTGCCGCAGAGTTCGTACAGGTAGTCGTTAACTGCACGTTTCTGCTGGAGCAGCCTATAAAGCATATACAAGGTTGAGTTCCATCGCGTAGGTCAGTCACAAATAAGACGACTGTCCGGCAGATTGTGTCGCCGCTGAATGTCAGCAAGGCGAGCCATGGCCGTGTAAGATCTTCTGAAATGGGTCGAGATTTTCCTTGCTTGCCACAAGACGTCCTGGACCCCAGGGTATTTGACAACGAATCGCTGCACGACCAAGTTTAAGACGTGTGCCATGCATGGCACATGTGTAATTTTGCACTGTTTCAACGCGCTCAGCAGATTGGCACCGTTGTCGCACACCACTTTACCAACTGTCAAATTGAGCGGTGTTAGCCACTGATCTGCCTGTGAACGCAAAGCTGAAAGGAGTGCAGGGCCAGTGTGGCTCTTGGCTTCCAGGCACAACAGACGCAGCACAGCATGGCAACATCTCACCTAGCATGTCGAATAGGTTCTGGGGATCTTGGGCGGCGCAGCGGAAGAGTCGGTAGCAGCGGAAAAGGAGGAGTCAGCCGAGGAGGAGAGAGAGGATGGAGTAGGAGGAGGAGAAGAAGAGGCAGGCCTTCATGCAATCCGTGGCGGTAAAACCAAATCTACACGGGTGCCATGGGTTTCATGCTTGACGGCTGTCAGAAGGTTCACCCAGTGGGCAGTAAAAGTTATATACCTTCCCTGCCCGTGTTTGCTAGACCACGTGTCTGTGGTCAGATGTATATTGGCACCGACACTGTGTGCCAGAGATACATTCACTTGCCGCTGAACATATATATAGCTCTGGGATGCCCTTCTGTGAGAAATATTTCCTTCCTGGGACCTTCCATTGTGGTGTTCCAATGGCCACAAATTTTCGAAAGGCCTCCGAGTATGGTAGTAGTTGGCGGGCTATTAGTTCTGACAAGCCAGTGGTCAACCGTTGGGCAAGAGGGTTATCCGGCGTTATAATTTTTTACGCTCGAACATTTGGTCCACGGAAGCCTGCCTTTTTCCAGAAAAACGTCAGGACGGCATGATGGAAGGTGGAGTGGAGGACAATTGTGAGGAGAGAGGAGAAGTAGAAGAGGCTTTACGGTGAGAGCCTGGAGTGTGGCTTTGTGGGTTCTGATGGCGTTGCTCCCACTGGGCTTGGTGATGGGAGTTTGTGTGCCTTCTTAAGGCGGTCGTCCCTAGGTGAGTGTTGGGCTTACCGCGACTTATGCGTTGACTGCAAAGGCTGCAGATGGCAAGACTATTGTCAGCAGCGGACACGTTAAAAAAAGCCCACACTGCGGAGCCATGTGCCAGCGTCCTGGGAGTGCCAGATGTGACCGTACATGGTTGATGGCTCGCTCCTGATATATTAGCAGTCTGGTTTGTCCCTCCTGTGCAATGTAAGTTCCGCATGCTTCTCCTCCCTATCTGCTGGTCCATCTCTCCCTCTGAACTCCCCTCCTCTTCCTCTCTTGTGGGCACCCACGCGACGTCCCTAGACACATCATCATCGACGTCACCTTCCCCACCACTATAATTAGAGATCTCGGGGTAGGCAGCAACAGCAGGGACCAACCTCCTTGGGCTTATCTGGGTACTGTTGTCAGACTGCTGAGTGGCGGTTGTTGCTACCTCCTCTTCCTGATCCAATGCCAAGAATTCCTGCGCATTGGAAATGTCTTGTGATGGATCGGAAAATAATTCCTGTGACTCAAGCGGAGGGTATATGGTAGTGGTGGTGTTGGTGGTAGTGTCTTTGGGGGTGCACACAGCAGAGAGTGAAGAGGGTGCAGATAGAGAGGATGAGGAGGGTGCAGAAGAGTAAGGCTGAGTGAGCCACTCAACCAAGTCTGGTGCATCCTTTGACGTAATCGAATGCACCTTCTGCAACTTCCCACTTTGGCTCAAGCATGGTGCTCCTGCCCTACCCCTACCACCCCTGCAGGAGGGCCTGCCTCTTCCTCTGCCTGTCATTTTTTAAATGACCCTGTGACAAAAGTCCCTAGAGAAGTTCAGTATATGTGGAAGAAGGTATATAAAACCTGTTTCAATCTGTCGTTTTGGGGGGGCCACTGGTCTATCACACCAGTTATAATACTTTTTTCTAATTGCGTTTGTCACTCTTTGTAGTTGTAGTATCGCTGCAGAACCGCTCAGCAGTCCACCTAATAGTACATCTATACCAGTCCTTAAAAGGACTTTTGTGGACCTATATTTGTTAGCGATTTGTGTAGCTACAGTCTGTCCCTGCGACACACAGCAACCTCTCCCTACACTGACAAAAGAGCTGCAGAACAGCTAAGCAGTCACAATGCTGCACAGTAGAAAAGCACTATACTATGCTTTCTATATTTCAAAGTATTTTAGACATGTATTACACCCCTATATAATGCACACCTATTAGTACACCTATACCAGTCCTTAAAAGGACTTTTGTGGACCTATATTCGTTAGCGATTTGTGTTGCTACAGTCTGTCCCTGTGACACACAGCAATCTCTCCCTACACTGACAGAAGACAGCTGCAGAACCGCTCAGCAGTCACAATGCTGCACAGTAGAAATGCACTATAATATGCTTTCTATATTCAAAAGTATTTTATACGTGTATTACACCCCTATATAATGCACACCTAATAGTACACCTATTCCAGTCCTTAAAAGGACTTTTGTGGACCTATATTCGTTAGCGATTTGTGTCGCTACAGTCTGTCCCTGCGACACACAGCAACCTCTCCCTACACTGACAAAAGACAGCTGCAGAACCGCTCAGCAGTCACAATGCTGCACAGTAGAAATGCACTATAATATGCTTTCTATATTTCAAAGTATTTTATACGTGTATTACACCCTTATATAATGCACACCTAATAGTACACCTATACCGGTCCTTAAAAGGACTTTTGTGGACCTATAATCGTTAGCGATTTGTGTAGATACAGTCTGTCCCTGCGACACACAGCAACCTCTCCCTACACTGACAAACGACAGCTGCAGAACCGCTCAGCAGTCACAATGCTGCACAGTAGGCTTGTGCAATTCGTTTCGTAACGAATCGAAATTCGTCCGAATTTAGCAACTTTCGGACATTCGGAAGCATTCAAATTTCCGAACAGAGCAATTACGAATAAAACCGAATCCGAAATAAATTATACCGCAAAATAGCGAATGCCCGAAGGTCTTCGGCATAATTCGTTATGAAAAAAGTTACGAATGTACGAATCCATTCGAAGCACAATAACACTCACTCTGCTCTCTGCTTCTCCCTCACCATGCTGAACTCCCTCTCAAAATGGTGTACAGGGGGCGGAGGCTATAGCCGCATGAAAAAACGAAAGTAAAATACGAGATTTCGAATCCATTCGAAGCACAATAACACTCACTCTGCTCTGCTCTCTGCTTCTCCCTCACCGTGCTGAACCCTCTCAAAATGGTGTACAGGGGCGGAGCCTATAGCCGCATGTAAAAAACGAAAGTAAAATACGAGATTTCGAATCGTTACAAATAACCGCTATGTATTTAGAAAAGTACAAATCCATTCAAAGCACATTAGGCATAATAGGCAGCGTCGTTGTGAGAGAGACACGGAAAATTACGAATCAACGAACCCAAAAAAAGTTACGAAAGTAGGAGTTGTGTCCAGAATCAACGAAAAACAACGTACTCTACCGAAAGTACGAATTATAAAGCAACAAAAAATTCAACGAAAAATGTCGCTTGCAAAAATACGAATGAGTCCGAACACGAAAAATCCCGTCTAGCAAAATTACGAATGATTACGAATCAACAGGACCGGAAAGAAACGAACCGAAACGGAACAAATTTTTCCGTTGTGCACAAGTCTACTGCACAGTAGAAATGCACTATACTATGCTTTCTATATTTGAAAGTATTTTAGATGTGTATTACACCCCTATATACTGCACACCAAATAGTACACCTATACCAGTCCTTAAAAGGACTTTTGTGGACCAATATTAGTTAGCAATTTGTGTAGCTACAGTCTGTCCCTGCGACACACAGCAACCTCTCCCTACACTGACAAAAGAGCTGCAGAACCGCTCAGCAGTCATAATGCTGCACAGTAGAAATGCACTATACTATGCTTTCTATATTTGAAAGTATTTTTAGACGTGTATTACACCCCTATATAATGCATACGTATTAGTACACCTATACCAGTCCTTAACCACTTGACAACTGGGCACTTAAATCCCCTTAATAACCAGACCAATTTTCAGCTTTTGGTGCTCTCACATTTGACAATTACTCAGTGTCATGCAATACTGTACCCATATGAAATTTCCGTCCTTTTTTTCACACAAATAGAGCTTTTATTTGGTGGTATTTGATCACCTCTGCGGTTTTTATTTTTTTCGCTATAAATGAAAAAAGACCGAAAATTTTGTAAAAAAATGCATTTTTCTTCATTTCTATTATAAAATTTTGCAAATAAGTAATTTTTCCTCATAAATTTGGCCAAAAATGTATACTGCTACATATATTTGGTAAAAATGACCCAAATTAGTGGATATTATTTAGTCTGGGTGAAAGTTATAGGGTCTACAAGCTATGGTGCTAATTACTAAAAATTGATCAATTTGATCACACCTGATGTACTGACAGCCTATCTCATTTCTTGAGACCCTAACAAGCCAGTAAAGTACAAATACCCCCCAAATGACCCCTTTTTGGAAAGTAGACATTCCAAGGTAGTTAGTAAGAGGCATAGTTAGTTTTTTGAAGTTGTCATTTTTTTCCCACAATTCTTTGCAAAATTAAGATTATTATTATTATTTATTTTTTTCACACCAAATTGTCATTATAACAGGTTATTTCTCTCACATGGCATGTACATTCCACAAATGACACCCCAAAATATATTCTGCTGCTCCCCCCGAGTATGGCAATACCACATGTGTGAGACTTTTATACAGCCTGCCCACATACAGAGGCCCAAAACTGAAGTAGCAACTTCAGGCGTTCTAGGAGCATAAATTACACATCTAATCTCTCAACCACCTATTACACTTTTGAAGGTCCTGGAGCACCAGGACAATGGAAACGCCCACAAAGTGACCCCATTTTGGAAAGCTAACACCCCAATGTATAATCTATGAGGCATTATGAGTCTTTTGAACTGTTCATTTTTTTCCAGATGTTTTTGGAAAATGTGGAAAAAAATGAAAACGCAATTTTTTTACACAAAGTTGTCCATTTATAGGATATTTCCAACACATATCATGTACACAGCAAAAATGACACCCCAAAATATATTCTGCTGCTCCTCCTGAGTATGGCGATACCACATGTGTGAGACTTTTATACAGCCTAGCCACATACAGAGATCCAACACTGAAGTAGCAACTTCAGGCGTTCTAGGAGCATAAATTACACATCTAATCTCTCAACCACCTATTACACTTTTGAAGGCCCTGGAGCACCAGGACAATGGAAACGCCCACAAAGTGACCCCATTTTGGAAAGCTAACACCCCAACGTATAATCTATGAGGCATAATGAGTCTTTTGAAAGGTTAATTTTTTTCCAGAAGTTTTTCGAAAATGTGGGAAAAAAATGAAAACGCATTTTTTTTACACAAAGTTGTCCATTTATAAGATATTTTCAACACATAGCATGTACATAGCAAAAATGACACCCCAAAATATATTCTGCTACTCCTCCTGAGTATGGCGATACCACATGTGTGAGATTTTTTAACAGCCTGGCCACATAGAGGCCCAACATCCAAGAAGCACCATCAGGTGTTCTAGGGACATAAATTACACATCCAATTTCCTTACAATCTATCACATTTTTGAAGGCCCTTCATATTTCTAACACAGCATGTACATACCAAGAATTGCACCCTAAAATACATTCTGCTGAGTAAACGGTAAAAAAAAAGATTACCTGTGGTTTTAGTAGTGCAATTGTCCACAGGAGGAGAGCCCTGATCCAGGCAGCAGGCAGGGACGTGGTCAGCGACAGTGAATGGAATTGTCCAGGCAGCAGACAGGAATATTGTCCATAGTCACTACAGGCAGGAATACTGTCCATATACAGTCCAGGGTCAGTGCAAGTAGAGACATTGCCAGCAGTGCCATAATATTGGTCCAGGAACATGGTCCAAGTAGCAGGCCAGGAAAGAATGGGGACAGGGGTAGAGGCTTCTCCCACCCAAATCTCTTTGAAGCCTCCGAGTCTCCAGACCCTAATCCGGGAATGAGAAAACGAAAAAATAGTTTTCTTCATCCAGAAAAACAATTCTGGAGCCCCTCACATATGTGAGACCCCTGTGTTCCCACTAGCATAGCAGGGTAAAAGATCAATCCAAGAGGCAGGCAAAAAACGTGGTCAAACAGTCCAGGGTCAGTTCCAGAGCAGGCAGAGGTAGGTACAGTTAAGCATTAGGCAGAAGAGTGGTCGTATAACAGGCCAGGGTCAGTTCCGGAGAAAGCAGAGGTAGGTACAGTTTAGCGTTAGGCAGAAGAGTGGTCGTATAACAGGCCAGGGTCAGTTCTGGAGAAAGCAGAGGTATGTTTAGCGTTAGGCAAAAGCGTGGTCGTATAAGAGTCCACGGTCGGTTCCGGAGAAGGCA
Source organism: Rana muscosa (assembly GCA_029206835.1). Taxonomy (NCBI): domain Eukaryota; kingdom Metazoa; phylum Chordata; class Amphibia; order Anura; family Ranidae; genus Rana; species Rana muscosa. The sequence continues at coordinate 399,409,873 of CM055122.1, forward strand.
GAGGTATGTACAGTTCAGTGCAGTGGCATAAGGGGTGTGGAAGAAAATGACAGGAAATGAGAATTGCATTTACCATACTTCCCTAATAGTGTAGAAACGTATGGTAACGGCGGAAACATTCGCTTATACAGAGGCCTGGTTGGGAGGGACAATCGGGACAATAATACACAGTGTCTCTTCTAATTCCTCCTCTGGAGCACACCCGACATCTCTTCTGACGTCTGTAGCCTGTTTCACGGGGGACGGCTTTCTCAGGGAAGTGGCGCTCGTGGAGTCTGCTCACGGAATCAGAGCGAATATTTTCTGGTGGGCTTTCAGGGTACAAAAGGGCGGAGATAACTTCTTCTTGGTAGAGTAGATAGGATACGGGGTTCTCTGTTGATTTTTTGTAAATAACATAAGTGTTATACATGGCCAAACTAAAAAAATAAATGGACACTTTCTTATACCAGTGGCGGGATTTTCTTGTGGGAAGATAGGGTTCAATCATCTGATCGTTGAAGTCCGCTCCCCCCATAAACAAATTATAATCGTAGACACAAGCTGGTTTCTGGATTGTGCCGTTTCTTTTGGGGACTTCAACGTAGGTGTCGTTGTGGATTGAAGTGAGCATGTGGACGTTTCGTTTGTCCCTCCACCTGACAGCCAATATCTCCTGGTTCCTCAATGATGCCGTCTCCCCTCGTCGTAGCTTTTCATTGACGAGTTTTTGTGGGAAGCCTTTTCTATTGGGTCTTACTGTGCCACATGCTGGGGTGTCCCTCTGGTAAAGATTGCGGAACAGGGGCAAGCTGGTATAAAAATTATCCACATAAAGGTGGTATCCCTTTCCAAGGAGTAGATAGATAAGCTCCCAGACCACTTTTCCGCTGACTCCGATGTACTCTGGGCATTCAGGGGGATGCAGTTGGGAGTCCTTCCCTTCGTACACCAGGAAGGCGTAGATGTACCCTGTAGCTCGGTCACATAGCTTGTACATTTTAACCCCATATCGGGCCCTTTTGCTGGGGATAAACTGTTTAATGCACAGCCTGCCTGAGAATTTTATAAGGGACTCATCCACGGAGATATTCTGTTCAGGGATATATAACTGGGAAAAATTTTCAGAGAAAAAATTTAGGAGTGGCCGAATTTTATATAGTTTGTCAAAAGCTTGGTCATTTCGGGGAGGGCACTGGGTGTTGTCATTATAGTGGAGGAACCGCATAATCATTAGGTATCGGAATCTTGGCATAATGGATGAGAAGAGTGGCATGTGGTGGATGGGTTTGATAGACCAGTAGGAGTACAGTTGTTTTTTTTTTGAGAGTCCCATAGTAAAAGTTAGGCCTAGGAAAATTTTGAATTCCTCTACGGTAAGTTCTCTCCACTCAAAGGGACGGGCGTAACTAGACCCAGGGTTGCTTACGATGTACTGCTGTGCGTAGAGGTTGCACTGGGCCACAATGGAGGATAGTAAGTCTTCGGTGAATACTAAATGAAAAAAATCGAGCATGGAAAAACCATCGGTGTTCACCTGGACACCTGGCTGGGCGGTGAAAGGGGGGATATTTGCTGCTCCGGAATTAGGGGGAAGCCACAGGGGGTTTTGAAGGCCATAGGGAAGGCTGGCATGGCCCCTATCCCTTTGGGGCTGAGATGACACCCTACTGGTGCCTGGCCTTTGTTGCAGTGGCACTGCGCTTAGGGTGGACGGCACTGCGCTTGGGGTGGACGGCACTGTGCTTGAGGTGGACGGCACTGCGCTTGAGGTGGACGGCACTATGGGAAAAAGAGGAGATGTGATGTTTGTGCTGGAGCACTGTGTGACCCTTCACCTTTTTCTCCTGATGCATGCTGGGGAAGGGGCTGTACCAGGAAGTAGTGAGAGTGGTGTGTGGAACTGGGAAGCAACAGCATGATGCACAGAAGGGATTACATCTGGTAATGACAGAATCCTGTTGTATTAGGACTCTATATAACAAAGTCATCATGTTCTGAGTGAGTAATAAACCCTTCCATGGTTAAGAAGTTCATCTGGCCTGTGTGTAACTTGCTGAGCAGATAACGGCAGCATTGCTAGCAACACTCTGAGAGACCCCGTGTCTAAGGGACATAACAAATAGCGAACGCGCAAAGTTCGCTGTGAACCGACCGCGGGGCGAACAGCAAGGCCATCTCTAATGGTGATCCGCCTACAATGTTACCTGATCAAACTTTCCTCGAGATAACCCAGTGGATAACAGTCTTAGGAGAACAGCAATGATTTTTCAGAGAGAAAAAAAAAAGGCATCAAGGATAATAAAAAAAAACAAAAGAAGAACAGGTCGAAAACAGAGCAGCAACTTAGCTGAAACTTTGCAGGTCGCCTTCATGGGTAGGCGATGTGAGATACACAGTGGCCCCCTGAAGGGGATCGACTAATGGACGAGATCCCAAATGGGACAAAAAAAGGGTAGAGGCAGGAGGGTGGCTTGCATCCAATCAGGTGGGTGGCCTAGGACGTTGAGAACACTGAGGAGTAAAGTAGGCCTTTGATCCTCTGCCTCTCTCTGGGGTCCAGATCCTGGAAGGAACCGTCAAGGGATGTGGTGTAGCAGGCGAGACCTGATCCTCCTCCGCAGGGAGCGGGAGGAGGCCCAGGGTAACGTTGAGGCGGAAAGGAAAGCCCCAATAGTATGGGACCTTGTGCAGCTGGAGGTGAGAGGTGATGGGTCTTAGAGAACGGCGCTTGGCCAGTGTGATTGGAGAGAGGTCACTGAACAGTTGGATTTTGTCTCCTTTATAGTGAATACCTGTCCTATTACGTGTGGCCCTGGTCAGGGTCTCTTTGCTCTCATAAAAGTGAAAACATACTACTATGTCACAGGGTCTGGCCCCCACAGGGGGTTTAGGGGCCAGAGACCTATGCGCTCAATCTACGCGCCAGTCAATGTCCACAATTTCAGGTGCAAGAGTGTTCAAAAGGCCCAAAAGATAATGCCTAATGTTGTTGTCAGCCACCGTTTCAGGGACTCCACGAATTCTAAGGTTCTGGCGTTGTTCCCTATTCTCAAGGTCCTCCTGCTGGAGCTGCAGTTGGGATACTGAGTTTTTAAGGAGGGCATTCTCCTCTTCAAGAGCCTGTACATAGTGCAAAGTTTCATCAAGTTTAGTCTCCAGGGTACCTGCGCGCTCCCCGAGTGCATCTATTTTCTCCCTGAATTCTCTGGAAATTCTCCCCATCTCCTGAGCAATGTCTCTGGTTACCTGCTGGGCCAAAGCCTGGAGTTTGAGGTTCATCATCTCCGGAGTCAGGGCTGGTTGAGGAGAGGGGGCAGCGTGGCCTGCTGAGATCCATCCCCCGTCATCAGGGTGCTGACGTAATCCTCCGTATCCCCCTGAGAAATCGAGACCGGGGATTGAGGCCTAGTCAGGAAGCGCTCCATGGTGGAGGAAGACCGCGGCGGCTGTGTGGCTCGATAATGGGATCGCTGATCTCCGATTTATTTTGCCCATGAAGTGCCAGGGGGGAATCGAGGGGTCGTGGTGTGTCACCTCCGGGTCTATTAGTGGCTGAAGAAGCTGTACGGAGGCTGCGGATCACAGGACGGGAGCGGAGCTCAGAAGTCACGCGTCCGCCATCTTAGAGAGCCGCGCATGCCAAGGGAAATTTTTTAAATGGAGAGTGGAGACTGAATACATCACGATCACTTGCTGAGTTTTCACTAAGTTCCTATTACATTATCATTTAGGGCCAGTTCACACCATAGAAACGCAATCCGGATGCGTTCCAGGTGCGTTTTTGCATGCGCGCTTTTGACACGTTTTTGATGCATTCCAGTGCGTTTTTGGTATGTTTTTAATGCAGTCCAGTGCTTTTTTTCACCGCTCTTTTTTATTAACCTTAGATAAGGACAAGTGTGTTTCAGTGCGTTTTTGGCGCATTTAGGTGCGTTCCGGTGCGTTTTTGATGCGTTTTACAGCGATCCAGTACAGTCCAGTGCAGGAAAAATGCAGCATGTTATATTTTTTTTCTGGAACTGGAACGCACTGGAACGGTAAGCACTGGTGGGAACTATGCCATTGAAAACCATATAACCTCCATGCGTTTTTGATGCTGCCTGCGTTTTTGATGCTGCCTGCACAGTGAGGGCGGAAGTTACTGCAGGGATGCACAGCGGTTGAGAGATGATGTCATCTCTCTGCTCCCCCGGCTTGTTGATTGGCCAGCCGCCCGCTCACCCACAGAGCCGACCACTCTCTGACTCTCACTCGACGCCGAGCCGACCGCCCACACGCCGAGGCACCCAGCAGCCCACGCTGTCACCCGCCTGTGGAGCCACCCGCTCTGTCACTCGCACGCAGAGCCGCCCGCTCAGACTCTCAGGCACCCGCAAGTTCCGCAACTACCGCCCGCTCAGACTCTCAGGTGCCCGCAAGTTCCGCAAGTAAAACTAATTTCTCGGGGGTCTCAATTGCCCCGTTGCCCCCCCTTGGATCCGCCCCTGATTAGCAGATTAATAAATTGAAGCCAAATGCCAGGTAACACTTTATAAGCAGTTACAGCAAACAGTTTTTTTCCTTTTGGGATAAAGCTTTAGAAGAATAAATAGAAGCTGAACATTTTATATACCCCTGGTAATGTTAGGTGGTTTATCACATTCGTATAAACTGATACATTCTTCTGGAGGGTTTGTGTTGTGAAAAACAGACTTGCTGTCTGAATTACCAGATGGAAGAAAGAAAGCCTAAAAAAGGAAACATCCATCACATCTAAAAATTGATATGTTGCAGTATATAATTAATGTTTGCTTTTGGGTTTAATACTGTTTTAACCTAAATCTTTGCATTGTTGTAAATACACATAAACATAATAAGGTGGGTTGAGTTTCCATACAGAAATAACAACAAAATTGACTCACCTGTTAATACTGGTAAATATACAGTGATAGTGATGCCGCGTACACACGATCATTATTCACGGCGGTTAAAAAACCGCCGTGAATAATGTCATTTAAAACGGGGGAACAGCTTGTTCCCCACACACGGTCGTTTTTCACGTCATTTTTTCTCTTGACGAGAAAAACGACAGCCTGTGGGCTCCGCGGCAGTGTTTCCCTATGGGAAACACTGCCGCGGAAAACATGTCGAAAAAAACGTCGAGAAAAATTAGAACATGTTCTAATTTTTCTCGTCGTTTTTAATGCCGTTTTTCTCGTCGAAAAAACGACAGAAAGCCCACAGACTATCGTTTTTCTCGTCGAATGGGAAAAATGTTGTTTTTTTCGACGAGAAAAACGGCCGTGTGTACGCGGCATTATACTTTTATTTATGTGTGATTTCGTTTTTTTTGGGGGGTTTGAAAACTTTTGGCTGAAATTACACTATCACGCTGCCCTTCACTGAAAAAAACTCATTAACAGTTCAAAGCTCACCCTAGAGCAAAGAACTATTTATAATATGTTTTACAGTCACATTTACTTGTGAAATATTGTTTTATTGCCAAAAAGACCTGCACAGAATCGCTTCATTAAGTCCTACAATATAAGTGAGAATTTCTGTGCAATGTGCCATTAAAATCCTTGCTGCTAGAAGTCTCGGAGCTTGATTCATTAACCTCTTTACTCACAGAGGTTACATTAAGCATCACTTGAAGTAACTATCTGTGCCACTCGAAGTAATTACTTCAGTGGGCACTGGGATCAAAAACTCTATCAGACTCCAGGGTAGTAAGGTAATATTAAAATTAGCTGTGTGCTTAAAATGGAAAATAAATACAGCAATTACAGTATTGGTTAATGTATTTGTAAAAAAATAAATAAATGGGTATAGTGGTTATTAGAAGTTTATATAAGTTATATACAGTATATATATATATATATATATATATTGTGAGGGGGTTAGCTCGGCAGCGGGTGTGTGTGACCCCCGAGATGGGCTCCCCACACAAAAACAGGCCCAGCAAACGGAGGTTGTGGTTTTCAAAATCAGAAAGGTGCGGTTTATTTTCTATTTACAGTGACAAAACACAGCAAAGAAAAAAGAAACATAAACAAAATAAATCCTGGTCAACTTGACCTCTGACTAAACATACAGGTTTCCTAACTAACAACTGGGATCAGCCTAGTGCTGTCCTAGTCCCTAAGTCCCTGGTTTTAAATGTCCAAGCAAATAGCCACACAGGCTTTGTCTCACCGCACAGGGGTTCACTCTCCCTAGACAGTCCACACAGGTCTGGGTCCAGGCATGAGCAAACATCTAATGAAGCTGGGAGTTCTTATAGAGGCCTAAATGAGCTGACAAGCTTCAGCTGGTCTCATCAACTCCCTGTCTGTACGACGCCCCACACTCTCCCTAGAGGTATGAGTCATCCATGAGCCCACTAGCCCTCAGCTGGGCTTATACAACTCTCCACCTAGTTGTATAAGTCGGCGTAAAGCCTGAATCTGGGCGAAATATATCTACCCCCCTGGATGCAACCAGGTGACTTTACCTTCCTGCTGTCACATACCCCCCCCTCTTGTTTTAACCTCGGGGTTGGAACACCAGCAATCAGGCATTCATGTACTCGAGACAAAGCATCCACATTCCCCATTTGAACTCCAGGGCGATGCTTTACTGTGAAGTTGAATTCCTGGAGGGCCAGGAACCACCTATTCACTCTTCTATTTGTTTCCTTGTTTTGAGCCATCCACTTTAACGGAGCGTGATCCGTAACCAAGTCAAAGTGCCTACCTAGCAGGTAGTACCGAAGGGAATCTAGAGCCCACTTCACCGCTAAACACTCCTTTTCAACGGTGGCGTAATTTACCTCATGGGACTTCAACTTCCTGCTGAGGTAAATGACTGGGTGCTCTTCCCCGTTCCAGACCTGGGACAATACTGCTCCTAACCCCACATCTGACGCATCACTTTTTACGACAAAGTCTTTAGAGAAGTCGGGTGAGTACAACACTGGCTGGCTACATAAGGCTTGTTTCAAGAATTGGAATGCTGCCTCAGCCTCGGGGGTCCATTTAATCATGACCGACCCTTTCCCCTTCGTCAGGTTGGTTAGGGGCACAGCCTTAGAAGCAAAGTGGGGAATGAATCGCCGATAATACCCAGCGATTCCCAGAAAGGCTCGTACCTGCTTCTTGCTGTTGGGACGTGGCCAACTCTGGATGGCCTCGACTTTGTTGAGTTGGGGTTTTATTACTCCCCTCCCAATGGTGTACCCAAGATATTTGGCCTCCTCCTGCCCAATGGTACACTTCTTGGGGTTAGCCGTAAACCCCGCTTCCCGAACAGAGTCCAGGACTGCTTGCACTTTTGGCAGATGTGAGGCCCAATCTGTGCTATGGACAATTATGTCATCCAGGTAAGCCGCAGCATACTTCCGATGGGGCCTCAGCATCTGGTCCATTTTCCGCTGGAATGTGGCCGGCGCATTCTGTAACCCGAACGGCATTCTTTTATATTGGAACGCCCCGTCTGGGGTTACAAATGCGGTTTTCTCTTTGGCCGACTTGGCCAGGGGGATTTGCCAATACCCTTTTGTGAGGTCAAGAGTCGTCATGTATCGGGCTGTTCCCAGCCGGTCGATCAACTCATCTATACGTGGCATGGGGTAGGTGTCAAATTTTGTAACTTTGTTCAACTGACGAAAATCGTTACAAAATCGCCAGCTCCCATCCGGTTTAGGCACCAACACAATGGGACTAGACCAATCACTTTGGGACTCCTCTATCACCCCTAAGTTCAGCATTTTCTGTACTTCCTCCCGTATTGCCTCCCGTCGGGCCTCTGGGATCCGATAGGGTTTTAACTTCACCCTTTCACCGGGCGGGGTAATGATGTCATGCTCTACCCCAGATGTTTGTCCCGGCAGCTCAGAGAATACCTCCTTGTTGCGAAGCACAAACTCCTTAACCTCCTGTTGTTGGGGTTGTGACAAGGTGGCTGCTATTCCAACCTCAGGAATCACGCAACCAGTTTGAGCTGGTGACCAAGTGTCTGTGACTAGGGACTCTCTATCCCTCCAGGCTTTCAACAGATTAACGTGATAGATCTGTTCGGGCTTTCGCCTTCCTGGTTGTCTGACCTTGTAATTCACTTCGCTCACTTTTTCCATTATCTCGTAGGGGCCTTGCCATTTGGCAAGGAATTTACTTTCAACCGTAGGGACAAGTACCAGAATCCTATCCCCCGGGGAAAAGGTACGGGTCTTGGCTCCACGGTTGTACACTCTCTGCTGTGCTAACTGCGCTTGGGCCAAATGTTCCTTCACGATGGGCATTACCTGTGCAATTCGGTCTTGCATCAGGGCGACATGCTCAATCACACTCCTGTGGGGAGAACTCTCACTTTCCCAAGTTTCCTTGGCAATATCCAACAGCCCTCTTGGGTGTCTCCCATACAGTAACTCAAAGGGGGAGAATCCCGTAGAGGATTGGGGCACCTCCCTAATAGCAAACATCAGATACGGAAGTAGACAGTCCCAATCCTTTCCATCTCTATCCACCACTTTCTTCAACATTTGTTTTAGGGTTTTGTTGAATCTTTCAACCAGCCCATCGGTTTGGGGGTGATATACAGATGTACGTAATTGCGTCACTTTGAACAATTTACACAGCTCCTTCATAACCCGGGACATAAAGGGTGTACCTTGGTCCGTAAGCAGTTCTTTACAAATACCCACCCGGCTAAACACAAGAGATAGCTCTTTGGCTATGGTTTTGGCCGAGGTATTTCGGAGAGGGATCGCTTCTGGATAACGGGTGGCATAGTCCATTATAACTAATATGTACTGGTGCCCCCTAGCGGACTTGATGATAGGACCTACCAAATCCATGGCGATCCTCTCAAACGGGACCTCAATGATGGGTAGAGGGACCAGCGGGCTACGGAAATGTGGCATCGGGGCCGACCTCTGACACACAGGGCAGGAGGAACAATAATTTTCTATGTCCTTCATCACCCCCGGCCAATAGAATCTCTGTAATACCCTCTCTCGGGTTTTCTCTGTCCCCAGATGACCTCCAAGAATGTGCCCATGGGCCAACTCCAACACCAACTTCCTGTAAGGTTTGGGCACCACAAGCTGCTCAACGGTTTCTTCTGCCCTTTTTGCCACCCGATACAGTAGGTCCTTCTCTACGCTGAAGTATGGGTAAGTGCAGGTATTATCTGGGTTCACTAACTCGCCATCTATTTTCACTACGTTTTCCCGTGCCTTTATTAGGGCGGGGTCTTTCAACTGTTCTGTGGCAAAGTTTTCCCTGTGAACCTCAAGATCAGAAAACTCCACAGACGGTAGGTTTTCGTCTGAGGAGGTGGGCTCCTCTCCAGTTTCTTGAGTCTCCCCTGCCAATACTGATAAGGGAAATTCCGGAGAGTCCTCACCACTCTCAGGGGAGTTCTGGCTATCACATTCCTGGTACATAGGGGCACCAGTGGGGGGCTCAGGATCATCCCACAGTTCCCAGAACTTCGGAAAATCCCTTCCCACAATGGCGTCATGCGGTAACTGAGATACTAAGCCCACTGGATGAGAGAGGGTACCTTTGGGGGTCTCGAAACACACTGTAGTCACTGGATACTCTCGGGTGTCCCCATGCACACAAATAACAGCTACCTTGCTATTCCCAGAGACCTCTGTTTTAACTAACTCAGCCTTTATCAGGGTCACAAGGCTACCTGAATCCAGCAATACCACAACATTTCTACCATTAACACACATTTTGCATAAATGTTTCTCAGTTCCTCGAATGGCAGTGCATGCGACTGTCGCACACAGCGACTGACGTCTGCCCGTCAGAAAGTCACACTGCATGGGTTCCTCCACAACCGGGCAATTGGCTGCAATATGTCCCGCTTGCCGGCAGCGGTAGCAAACGATCCTTCTTGCGGCCTCTTGAGCCGCTGTTTTCCCAGGCTGTTCTCGCCAAACTTGGGGTAGAGCTCCCACCCTCTCACTCTCTCCACCCTCACCCCTTGGAATCCTCTTATCCGCCCCTGGGGATGGTCTGATCTTAGGGTGGAAAGTCCGAGTGTCTCTGGAAGAGGCCGTCAGGTTCTCTGTAGCCAAGTATTTCTCCACACGATCCACAAGACCATCGGCCGTCTCTGGGTCTCCATGGCTTACCCACTTTTGGATGGCAGTAGGAAGAGCTCTCAAAAACCGATCCATTACAACACGTTCCACAATCTTTGGTGCGGACAAAGTCTCTGGCTGTAGCCACTTTCTGCTCAGGTGAATGAGATCATACATTTGAGACCTGGGGGGTTTTCCAAGCTGGAAAGTCCAGTTATGCACACGCTGAGCCCGGACAGCCTGGGTGACACCCAGCCTTGCCAATATTTCAGCTTTTAGCATCACATAGTCTTTTGCTTGGTTAGGCTCTAGGTCATAGTAAGCCTTCTGCGATTCACCAGTTAACAGAGGAGCCACCAGTCCAGCCCACTGCTCCTCAGGCCACTTTTCTCTTTCAGCGGTCCTTTCAAATGTGGTCAAAAATACCTCTGGATCATCCTCTCCAGTCATTTTTGTCAATAAACGACTCACCCCAAAGGACGCGGTATTAGTGGGACGGCTTTCCTCACTGGTCTGCGGACGTTGCTGCATTACTGCTTCCATCTGTTGTTGTAGTCTCTGCTCTTGCTTCTGCAACAGGTCTATGAAGCGGGCCTCAGATTGCTGCTGGGCTTGTTGCTGAGCCTCCAGACTCTGTTGCAAAGTTGCGTTTGTCTGCTGCTGGGCTGCAAGGCTCTGTTGATGAGCTGCAAGGCTCTTTTGCAAACCTGCATTTGTCTGCTGTTGATTGGCATTTGCTAGAGCCAGCTGCTTCAGTATCTCCTCCATGCTGGCTTAAAAAAAAACTGCCACTGGTTCTCCACCAACTGTGAGGGGGTTAGCTCGGCAGCGGGTGTGTGTGACCCCCGAGATGGGCTCCCCACACAAAAACAGGCCCAGCAAACGGAGGTTGTGGTTTTCAAAATCAGAAAGGTGCGGTTTATTTTCTATTTACAGTGACAAAACACAGCAAAGAAAAAAGAAACATAAACAAAATAAATCCTGGTCAACTTGACCTCTGACTAAACATACAGGTTTCCTAACTAACAACTGGGATCAGCCTAGTGCTGTCCTAGTCCCTAAGTCCCTGGTTTTAAATGTCCAAGCAAATAGCCACACAGGCTTTGTCTCACCGCACAGGGGTTCACTCTCCCTAGACAGTCCACACAGGTCTGGGTCCAGGCATGAGCAAACATCTAATGAAGTTGGGAGTTCTTATAGAGGCCTAAATGAGCTGACAAGCTTCAGCTGGTCTCATCAACTCCCTGTCTGTACGACGCCCCACACTCTCCCTAGAGGTATGAGTCATCCATGAGCCCACTAGCCCTCAGCTGGGCTTATACAACTCTCCACCTAGTTGTATAAGTCGGCGTAAAGCCTGAATCTGGGCGAAATATATCTACCCCCCTGGATGCAACCAGGTGACTTTACCTTCCTGCTGTCACAATATATATATATATATATATATATATATATATATATATATATATATTTATATTACGTATTGGGACACCTGCCTTTACACGCACATGAACTGACATTCCAGCATTAGTCTGTAGGGTTCAATATCGAGTTGGTCCACCCTTTGCAGCTATAACAGCTTTAACTCTTCTGGGAAGGCTGTCCATAAGGTTTAGGAGTGTGTCTATGGGAATGTTTGACCATTGTTCCAGAAGTGCATTTGTGAGGTCAGGCACTGATGTGGAAGAGATAGCCTAGCTCGAAGTCTCTGCTCTAATTCATCCCGAAGGTGTTCTGTCAGGTTGAGGTCAGGACTCTGTGCAGGCCAGTCATGTTCCTGCAAACTCGCTCATCCATGTCTTTATGGACCTTGCCTTGTGCACTGGTCCAAATCATTTGGTGGCCGGGGGATTATGGTGTGGGATTGTTTTTCAGGGGTTGGACTTGTCCCCTTAGTTACAGTGAAGGATACTTTTGAGGCGTCAGCATACCAAGTAATTTTGGACAATTTCAATTTACCAACTTTGTGGGAACAGTTTGGGGATGACTCTTTCCTGTTTACACATGACTGCGCACCAGTGCACAAAGCAAGGTCCATAAAGACATGGATGAGCGAGTTTGGGGTGGAGGAACTTGACTGGCCTGCACAGAGTACTGACCTCAACCCGATAGAACACCTTTGGGATGAATTAGATCAGAGATTGCATGCCAGGCCTTCTCGTCCTCAGTCCCTGACCTCACAAGTACGCTTCTAGAAGAATGGTCTAACATTCCCATAGACACGCTCCTAAACCTTGTGGGCAGCCTTCCCAGAAGATTTGAAGCTTACAGCTGCAAAGGGTGGGCCAACTCAAAATTCAAACCTACAGACTCAAGCCTTGTACACACGAACGAGTTTCTCGGCAAAAACCAGCAAGGAACTTGCTGGCAGAGATTTTTTGCCGAGAAACTCGTTCGTGTGTATGGTTACTCGTCAAGAAAAGCGACAAGTATCTCGACGAGAAAATAGAGATCCTGCTCTCTATTTTCTCGTCGAGATTCTCGTCGGCATGTTTCTCGACGAGAAAAGTGAGTGTGTGTACACTTACCTGTCCTCCCGGAAGCCCGCGCATGTTCGAAATGAATTCGACGCATGCGCGGTAGCTTCCTAGGCATACGTAGGGTATACCAAGATGGCGGCGACGGCATCGAATGTGACGAGCGCATGCTCGTCATAGTCGATGACGTCACCGCGTACGCTCCATTCAAAGAACCGCGGGTTCTTTGAATCGAGCGTGTGTACACTCGGCCGGGACAATTTTCTTGTCCAAGAATCTCGTCGAAAAAAACGACATGTTTTTTTCGACGAGAATCTCGGCCGTGTGTACGAGGCCTAAGACTGGGATGCCATTAAAGTTAATGTGTGTGTAAAGGTAGGCAATCCAATACTTTTGGTAATATAGTGTATATATGTATATATACATGCTCAATTTATTTAACAAGCCAAACAAAGATCAATAAATATAATATATAACAAGTCACAATGCATTTGGCAAACATGTATTACAATACATTTGATTCAATTGGATTTGAGAGATAGAAAATAGTTGTTTTCATATAGGAGAAAAATGGGGTGTTTAGTTTGTGAGCAGCATATTGACTAATTTACTAATTTCCAATATAAATTGGGTATTGTATATGTTCTTCGAATAAAGGAGGGTGGTGGAAATGAGAATACATAAGACAGGTGAGGTCAATTTTGGCAAAATAGAGAAAGTAGAAGAAAGATGGTGAACCACTCACCCTGGAGTACATGGACAAGATAGTCTTCTAGAATCTCTTATGCCCTGTACACACGATCGGAATTCTGATGGGCTAAAATCCGATGGAATTTTTTGTCGGAATTCCGTTCAAAGCTGTCTTGCATACACACCATCAGACCATATTCCGATCGTCCAAAACGCGGTGACGTACAACACGTACAACGTCACTATAAAGGGGAAGTTCAAATCCAACGGCGCCACCCTTTGGGCTGCTTTTGCTGATTTTGTGTTACCGCGTGTTAGTAAAAGTTTGGTGTTAACCGATTGGCGCTTAAAATAAATATTAAGATATTTTGGAGACCTGGCTGTAAAATAAAATATGAAGATTCATGAGATCACATGAAACATAGAAATACGTTTGTCAGAACTCTGTGTGAATATCCGCAGCGAAAAATAAAAATTGTTCCAGCATTAGAAAGAAGAAAAGAATAACCTACATTTAACGATGCATTAATTTGCAGCATGACGAATGTGCTATCTCCATTACGAACGCTAGTTTTACCAGAACGAGCGCTCCCGTCTCCTAATTTAGTCTGAGCATGCGTGGATTTTTCTCCGATGGAGTTCCACACAGACGATCGGAATTTCCTATCAGTTTTTTTTTCCAGATGGGGCCCACACACGATCGGAATTTCCGATGAAACAAGTCCATCGGACTTGTTTCATCGGAAATCCCGATCGTGTGTACAGGGCATTAGGCACACCAAACATGATACAGTCTTAACCTTTATAATCATTGTACTACCAACTTTAGATTTACCAAATCTATGTAATATGTGGACCTACCTACAGTAGTTACATAGTAGGCGAGGTTGAAAAAAAAAAGTCCATCAAGTCCAACCTATGTGTGTGATTTTATGTCAGTATTACATTGTATATCCCTGTATGTTGTGGTCGTTCAGGTTCTTATCTAATATATTTTTTTTAATTATCGATGCTCCCTGCTGAAACCACTGCCTATGTAAGAGAATTCCACATGTTTACCACTCTAATGCCCCATACACACGATCGTTTTTCATGCCGTTAAAAATGCCATTTTTAAAAATGGGCATTAAAACCGATCGTGTGTATGCTCCAGAGCATTTTTAACGACGTGAAAAACGGCCATTAAAAATTTCGAACATGCTCTATTTTTTCACATCGTTTTTCATGTCGTTTTTTTTAACGACGTGAAAAACGATAGTGTGTATGCTTTCACGAGGAGAAAAAAACCGCGCATGCTCAGAATCAAGTATGAGACGGGAGCGAACGTTTTGGTAAAACTAGCGTTGGAAATGGAGATGGCACATTCGTCACGGTGGAATTAATAGCATCGTTTTAATGCATATTGACTAATTTACTAATTTCCAATATAAATTGGGTATTGTATATGTTCTTCGAATAAAGGAGGGTGGTGGAAATGAGAATACATAAGACAGGTGAGGTCAATTTTGGCAAAATAGAGAAAGTAGAAGAAAGATGGTGAACCACTCACCCTGGAGTACATGGACAAGATAGTCTTCTAGAATCTCTTATGCCCTGTACACACGATCGGAATTCTGATGGGCTAAAATCCGATGGAATTTTTTGTCGGAATTCCGTTCAAAGCTGTCTTGCATACACACCATCAGACCATATTCCGATCGTCCAAAACGCGGTGACGTACAACACGTACAACGTCACTATAAAGGGGAAGTTCAAATCCAACGGCGCCACCCTTTGGGCTGCTTTTGCTGATTTTGTGTTACCGCGTGTTAGTAAAAGTTTGGTGTTAACCGATTGGCGCTTAAAATAAATATTAAGATATTTTGGAGACCTGGCTGTAAAATAAAATATGAAGATTCATGAGATCACATGAAACATAGAAATACGTTTGTCAGAACTCTGTGTGAATATCCGCAGCGAAAAATAAAAATTGTTCCAGCATTAGAAAGAAGAAAAGAATAACCTACATTTAACGATGCATTAATTTGCAGCATGACGAATGTGCTATCTCCATTACGAACGCTAGTTTTACCAGAACGAGCGCTCCCGTCTCCTAATTTAGTCTGAGCATGCGTGGATTTTTCTCCGATGGAGTTCCACACAGACGATCGGAATTTCCTATCAGTTTTTTTTTCCAGATGGGGCCCACACACGATCGGAATTTCCGATGAAACAAGTCCATCGGACTTGTTTCATCGGAAATCCCGATCGTGTGTACAGGGCATTAGGCACACCAAACATGATACAGTCTTAACCTTTATAATCATTGTACTACCAACTTTAGATTTACCAAATCTATGTAATATGTGGACCTACCTACAGTAGTTACATAGTAGGCGAGGTTGAAAAAAAAAAGTCCATCAAGTCCAACCTATGTGTGTGATTTTATGTCAGTATTACATTGTATATCCCTGTATGTTGTGGTCGTTCAGGTTCTTATCTAATATATTTTTTTTAATTATCGATGCTCCCTGCTGAAACCACTGCCTATGTAAGAGAATTCCACATGTTTACCACTCTAATGCCCCATACACACGATCGTTTTTCATGCCGTTAAAAATGCCATTTTTAAAAATGGGCATTAAAACCGATCGTGTGTATGCTCCAGAGCATTTTTAACGACGTGAAAAACGGCCATTAAAAATTTCGAACATGCTCTATTTTTTCACATCGTTTTTCATGTCGTTTTTTTTAACGACGTGAAAAACGATAGTGTGTATGCTTTCACGAGGAGAAAAAAACCGCGCATGCTCAGAATCAAGTATGAGACGGGAGCGAACGTTTTGGTAAAACTAGCGTTGGAAATGGAGATGGCACATTCGTCACGGTGGAATTAATAGCATCGTTTTAATGCTGCGCATTCCGTTCTTCTTTTGATAATGCTTAAATAATTACCTTCTTTTGCTAATGACATTGAGAGTTATGCCAAACTTGTTTCTTAAGTAATTCCTAATTGATCTAATGATTGTAAAATATTATTTTGAAGCCACATCTCCCTCATAAATTCATAAATAAATGTAAAGATCACAATTATTTTTATTTATATTTTTTGTGTTTTTATTTTATTTTAGTAATTAAGTTAGCTTTATTAATTTTTTTGGGCTTCTATGATATATGTAGGCTTCTTTTATTTATTTATTTTATTTTTGGATTTTGCTTAAATTATTGGTGTGTAAAGTTACCACACCAACCTTCAAAATTTGTCTAATTTTGCCTCAAGGATGTTTGTGTCCCTTGTTAATAACAATAATATTATTTGAAATGTCCCTGCCTACTCCCTAGCAAAGTCTCTTTTGAAATACAAATCACATACAGTAGTCAAGTATTTGAAGCCAAAAAAAAAGAATCCTTTATTTAGGTACATTACAAATTAAAGGTGAAGGCAGCACTGGAGAGCCTGCTTGCATTTGTGCATCCTTTGGACCCCACAACAACCATCCAAGATGTCAAAACCAAACTATTTAATTTAAAAAAAAAAGGAGCCCAATCTTGGCCAGGGATGAGCCGAACACCCCCCTGTTCGGTTTGCACCAGAACCTGCGAACAGACAGAATGTTTGCGCAAAATTTAGAACCCTATTAAATACAATGGACTCGAACGTTCGAAATCTAAAGTGCTAATTATAAAGGCTGATATGCAATTTATTGTCCTAAAAAGTGTTTGGGGACCCGGGTCCTGCCCCAGGGGACATGTATCAATGCAAAAAAAGGTTTAAAAATAGACGTTTTTACGGGAGCGGTGATTTTAATAATGCTTAAAATGAAAAAATAAAAGTGAAATATTTCTTTAAATTTCGTACCTGGGGGGTGTGTATGATATGCATATAAAGTGGCGCATGTTTCCCGTGCTTAGAACTGTCCCTGCACAAAGTGTCATTTTTGAAGGAAAAAAAGTCATTTAAAACTCACTCGCGGCTATTAATGAATTGTCGGCTTTTATCAATACATAGAAAAGTCATTGATAAAAAAAAAAAAAGCGTGGGGGTTCCCCCAAATTCAATTACCAGGCCCTTTAGGTCTGGAATGAATATTAAGGGGAACCCCGCCGCAAATTTAAAAAAAATGGCGTGGGGTTCCACCTAAATATCCATACCAGGCCCTTGAGATCTGCCATGGATTTTAAGGGGAACTCCACACCAAATTTAAAAAAAAATGGCGTGGAGTCCCCCCAAAAATCCATACCAGACCCTTATCCGAGCACGTAACCTGGCCGGCCGCAGGGGAAGAGGGGGGGACGAGAGCGCCCCCCCTCCCTCCTGAACCGTACCAGGCCACATGCCCTCAACATGGGGAGGATGTCCCCATGTTGATGGGGACAAGGGCCTCATCCCCACAACCCTTGCCCAGTGGTTGTGGGGGTCTGCGGGCGGGGGGCTTATCGGAATCTGGAAGACCCCTTTAACAAAGGGGACACCCAGATCCCGCCCCCCCCTATGTGAATTGGTAAGGGGTACATTGTACCCCTACCATTTCACGAAGAAAGCATAAAAAAATGTAAAAAAAACACACAAACACCTTGAAAAAGTCCTTTATTAAAAAAAAAAAAACATTCCAGCGATGAAATCCAGTGTCCCACGGCGATCCGATGTCCAGCGCTGTCTGTCATTGGTTTTGCCTGAGCGGACCTGATGGGGAACTTCCTCCTCAGTGTTTTATATGTATAGACCCGCCCCTTCTAAAGTTCCCCATCAGGTCCGCTCAGTGGACCAGATGCGGAACATGAGAAGGGGCGGGTCTATACATGTATTATCAAAGTGAGAGAAGTTCCCCATCAGGTCTGCCCCCTCGGTATGTCAGACCCGCCTACGTCATTGGCTTGAGCGGGGAACTTCCTTCACTGTGGAATTTAAATTTACACAGTGAAGGAAGTTCCCCGCTCAGGCCAATGACGTAGGCGGGGTCCGACATACCGAGGGGGCAGACCTGATGGGGAACTTCTCTCACTTTGGTAATACATGTACAGACCCGCCCCTTCTCATGTTCCGCATCTGGTCTGCTGAGCGGACGTGATGGGGAACTTTAGAAGGGGCGGGTCTATACATTTTAAACACTGAGGAGGAAGTTCCCCATCAGGTCCGCTCAGGCAAAACCAATGACGGACGGCGCTGGACATCGGGATCGCCGCGGGACACTGGATTTCATCGCTGGAATGTTTTTTTTTTTTTATAAAGGACTTTTTCAAGGTGTTTGTGTGGTTTTTTTTTACATTTTTTTACGCTTTCTTCGTGAAATGGTAGGGGTACAATGTACCCCTTACCAATTCACATAGGGGGGCCGGGATCTGGGGGTCCCCTTTGTTAAAGGGTCTTCCAGATTCCGATAAGCCCCCCGCCCGCAGACCCCCACAACCACCGGGCAAGGGTTGTGGGGATGAGGCCCTTGTCCCCATCAACATTGGGACATCCTCCCCATGTTGAGGGCATGTGGCCTGGTACGGTTCAGGAGGGAGGGGGGGGGGCGCTCTCTCGTCCCCCCCTCTTCCCCTCGGCCGGCCAGGTTACGTGCTCGGATAAGGGTCTGGTATGGATTTTTGGGGGGACTCCACGCCATTTTTTTTTATTTGGGGTGGAGTTCCCCTTAAAATCCATGCCAGATCTCAAGGGCCTGGTATGGATATTTCGGGGGGACCCCACGCCATTTTTTTTTTAATTTGCGGCGGGGTTCCCCTTAATATCCATACCAGACCTAAAGGGCCTGGTAATTGAATTTGGGGGAACCCCCACTCTTTTCTTTTTTTTTTATCAATGACTTTTGTATGTATTGCCGGGAGCCGACAATTCATTATAACTGCGAGTGAGTTTTAAATGACTTTTTTTCCTTCAAAAATGACACTTTGTGCAGGGACAGTTCTAAGCACGGGAAACATGCGCCACTTTACATGCATATCATACACACCCCCAGGTACGAAATTTAAAGGAATATTTCACTTTTATTGTTTCACTTTAAGCATTATTAAAATCACTGCTCCCGAAAAAACGGCCGTTTTTAAAAAAACATTTTGCATTGATACATGTCCCCTGGGGCAGGACCCGGGTCCCCAAACACTTTTTAGGACAATAACTTGCATATTAGGCTTTATAATTAGCACTTTAGATTTCTCCCATAGACTTTTCGAATTTGCCACGAACACCCCAATTTGTTCGCTGTTCGGCGAACAGGCAATGTTCGAGTCGAACATGAGTTCGACTCGAACTCGAAGCTCATCCCTAATCTTGGCTTGAACTCCCAGAGGTCAGGAACAGCAGCAGATAAGTCATATATGTCCCCAGTCTGTGGTACTACAGCAGGCATTATTTTTTCCTCTTCCTTGTAGCCTTCTCTCCAGCCTTCTCTGCAGCCTTCCCTGCAGCCTTTGTTGCTTGCTTCCTCGGAGGCTGGGAATCAGGAGGAGAGGAGGTGGCAGGAGGAGTAGTAGGAGGAGGAGGAGGAGGTGGAGGAGTAGGGACAACCTCAGTGGTGTCGGTGAACTTGGTCAGTTCACCGAGCAACCCCTTGTTAATGACCTTCAGCAGAAGATTCTCACTATATAGCTTTTGCCGCAAGTCCATTTGGCCTAACTTATGGGCCAGGACTGCGGCAAAGCCCTTCTCAGCAGAGGGTGCCTCTCTGAGGGCCACAGTAGCCTCTTTTAGGAAGGCTCTTGTTTCCTCCTCCACCTGCCTAGCTCTCCTTGGCCCTCGTTGTTTCATTATCAGGGGAGGCATCTGGGCTCTTGTGCTGGGCCCAGCCTCCTCCTGTGTGCCACTGGGCCCTGCCTCCTCCTGGTCCCCAACATCACCCTCTTCCTGGCTCTGCTCTGGCTGTAAAAAAAGAAAGGGACATTCTTTAATTTTTGCCACCATCAATCACACACATTGTTCACCTCCAGACATTTTTTAATTGAATGTCAAAAGTTATTAAATTTGCATAGATTCCGCCTCCTGATATTGTTGCCTTGTCCACATCAAATTTGACCACTACTGCATCTTGCTCTTTAAATCATAATTTTTTATAACACTAAATACCTAACAATACTAACATCAATTTAAAATCATGACTTTTGTAACATAAAAATGTAGATATCAATACTTTACCTGGCTCCATATATCTAAATCTGCCTCCTCAAGGACCTCATCTTGATCCTCAGAGGAAGCCAGAGCAGGGTTGCTAGGAAGGCTGGAGGGCTGGCTGCAAGGAAGCCTGGAGGGCTGGCTGCAAGGAAGGCTGGAGGGCTGGCTACAAGGAAGGCTGGATGGACCTCTGAGGGGAAGGGTGGACAGAGATTCCCGCACTTCCAGCTGGTCATCCAGGAAAGATAACTTGCTGTAGTACCACAGACTGGGTTTATAAACCTTATCTGCTGCAGCACCTGACCTCTGGGACTTCAGGACCATATTCCTCTGGGTCCTGTATGACCCCCTGATGGTAGCAATTTTGGTTTTCACATCTTGGAGAGTTGTTGTGGGTATCTGTGTTTGCACAAATGCAAGCAGGCTCTCCAGTGCTGCTGTCCTGGCCACTTTATTTTTATTTCCACCACTTTTTGTCTGCCAAAGGATAGGGAGTTCTTTCCATTTATCAATGAACTCCCCCATAAACTCAGGGTTTTTGAAACTATTCATTCTCTCTGTAAAATCAAGAAACAAGAAAATACATAGGTTTCAGGCAACATTCATCAAATCAGCATTTTCGACAGATTTTCAAGCCCCAAATCTCCTCCTCTGATGAAACCCAAATCCTTAAAGTGTTATGTACCTTGGTCAACACGTTCGTTGCTAACTCCCTCTCCCGCCAAATGAACGTATTTTCGACACATGGATCTTCACTTGATATACACTGCGCATGCGTGAAACTCCGCACGCTTTCCCCTCCCCTGACATTCGATATTGTACTTTCCCCGTCCCTTCTCACTCGTCGTAGTGCTTAACAACATGGCGGAGACACAGGTGGCTAAGATTACCTCTACAGAGGAGGAAATTCCAGAGGAGCCCAAATCCCGATCCAGGAGATATAAGGCATCCAACATGTAATTCGAGGAAATGGTGGAGATGGTCGCCATTTTGAGGAGGGAGGATTATGATGCCAAGCATGGGCCGTATAAAAGGCCTTAGCTTGTCAAGACAAAAATTATGGGCAAAGTGGTCAAAACTCTTCACCAAAAATTCGGGGTGTGCAGAACGAAGGAACAGCTCAAAAAACGATGGTCTGATCTGAAGTTGCGGGAGCCCGACCAATACAAAAGAATCAAGAAAGTTTTACGAAAAAGTAAGTACTTTTTATTCATTTTCCCTGCTAAAGATTATTACTTGTATTAACTCGTGTATATTTGACTTTAATATAGTACAGTGAAAGATACCAACTTTCATGTTCGTCCGCACAGTAAACGGACGTAGTAAACCTCTTTCTCCGTACAGTTCCTAAAACGATGTTTTTGGATCATCCAGTGTGAACACCCAAATTTTTTTATTTTTTTTGGGGGAGCAAATTTGGTAAACAATTTGCTTTATTTTTATAATCCAAATGAAATTTTTTTTTTTAAAAAAAGGGTATGCATTGTCATGTTAAGGGAGAGAATGCTCAGCAGCTGCTTAAACATCTGAACGCAGTAGTACAAGTGTGGGACAAAACCCCTAAATTTTTAGGGTGTCACACACAGGTGATCCTGTGTATATACTTTGGGGTGTTACAATGTGTCAAACTTTGTTTCAAAAAGTATATGCTCTGGTTTTGGCTATGTATCCAATCATGTGTTCCGGTTGTCACTGGGGGTACATTTAAAAATGGACCACACTTCCAAATAATCTTTACAAATCTATTTTTCATGCTTTTTTGTGGCCAAAAAATTATTAGTTACTAATGAAACTATACCTTTTATTGCAATCTCCATAGGGCTTCTAAATGCTACATCAGATGAGCCTAAAAATCCAACACCTTCAACAATACCCCCAGAACCACATGTCAATGTCAAACCAGACAGATGCAGGTTAATAGATGTAGGCCTACATATTCTATACTACATGATT
Organism: Rana muscosa; assembly: GCA_029206835.1. Taxonomy (NCBI): domain Eukaryota; kingdom Metazoa; phylum Chordata; class Amphibia; order Anura; family Ranidae; genus Rana; species Rana muscosa. Next base: position 399,432,116 of record CM055122.1, read on the forward strand.
TTTTTTTTATTTAGGTGCAGTTCTGGCCGGAGACCCCGAAAAGTTTACACATCACAGTGCCCAGATCCTGATCCAATACCTCATGGTCTGCTGTCGTGACCTTGAAAAAATAAAGGGAGACTTGATAGAGATCAGGCAAAATACCAAGCGGGTTGAGGAAAAGCTACAAAATATCATGGCTGTGCTTGGGCGTGTATAATGTTTGAACACAAAATAACGTTGAACTTGCTGTGTTTTGGCAGGTTTGTTTTTCTTTTAAGCTTTAATGAATAGTACATTTTCACAATATTTTTATATTTTTATTTTTTATGCATGGCTGTTCATGCGTTTTAACCCCAAAAATATTTTTAGGACATCTACATTTAAAAGGAAGTTTCCTCCAAAAAAATAAAAAAAGGTATTTTCTTAACAAGAATTTGTGGCTTCATTATGTAAATGTTGTGCAAAATGAACTAATCAATGTTTTGTGTTTACACTGACAATGAAGGCTAATTAAGAATGCAAAATACACATGGCAATACAAGTGCACTAGGTAAACCTATGAGAAACCTAAAAGAATATTAAATGAAAACACCAAAACAATATTTTCTCAAAAAAAGGTTTTATTTTTACAAATAATAATGTTAAAATTCATCAGGCATATCAATTGCCCCCATACCCACAAAATAATCGACATATTGTTGACGGCCCTCACGTCCGGTTTGGGGGGCCAAGCCTGGACAGCCAGCTTCCAGTGCCACTAAATTTTCAGCTTCCAATAATGAGGCCTCAGGCCCAGTCAAAGTCATATAATTGGTTGAATGCACCCTGAGAAAATTATGGAGCACACAACAAGCCATTATAACATAGTTCCATTTGTAAGGGGCAAGGTGGATGGAGGTGAGGAACAGGCGGAATCGGCTGGCCATGATGCCAAAGGCATTTTCCACCACCCTTCTTGCTCTGGCCAGCCGATAGTTGAACACCCTCCTCTCAGGGGTGAGGGTGCGTTGCGGGAATGGCCTCATCAAATGGGGACCCAGGCCAAACGCCTCATCCGCCACAAAGACAAATGGGAGTCCCTCCACATTCTGCTCCGCTGGTGGCAAGGCCAGCTGATCCAAAAGGAGCCGTTCCCCAAACTCCGTCTGTGCAAAGACTCCTCCATCAGACATCCTGCCATTCTTGCCAACGTCCACATAGAGGAATTCGTAGGTGGCCGACACCACTGCCATCATGACGATGCTGTGGAACCCCTTATAATTATAATAAAAGGATCCCAAATGGGGTGGAGGGACGACCCGAACATGTTTGCCGTCGATGGCCCCTCCACAGTTCGGAAAGTTCCGTCGTTGGGCAAACTCAGATGCCACATTCTGCCATTCATGTGGCGTAGAAGGGAACTGTGGAATTAAATTAAAAATAAATTAATACTTTGAGACAGAAACATTGAAAGCAGATTTAAGAAAACCATTCATGGTCAACATTGGGAGAAACCGAAAAATTAAAACATTATTAGTAAGCAACAACAAACCAAAAACAAACCCAAAATAAAAACTGGGGGGGGGGGTTGAAGATGAGTTGGGGAGATCACAAATGAAGGCTGTAGCACTCTGTATGAATTTTTTAAAAATGTAACATTCTTAGGCAATCTTTAGGGTGCGTTTAGGGTAAAGCACTACGATGGAGCATAGATTAAAATACATGGAAATGACTAGGCAAGGTGGGTATGGACCCAGGATAGCATGCTGGAGAGGTTAGGTAAGGCAAATTTAAATGTAGGCCTAATAAAAACATTCCCAAAAATAAATAACCATGTGGAGAAAGGGGACATTCCCTGCAGCTAGGAATCATGGGAATTAGGGACTGCTAATAAACCCCAAAAAAAAGATTAACAAAGAAATACATACAATGTGAGGTTTTAAATAAGAACACTTACCTTAATATAGTCCTCCTGCAAAACTTGAAGGATGGCAGAAGACGTCTCTGGTATAATGATACCCAGAGCCTGGGGGGATATGCCTGTGGAGAACTTTAGGTCCTGCAGGCTTCTCCCAGTCGCCAGGTATCGCAACGTGGCAATGAGCCTCTGCTCAGCACTGATGGCTTCACGCATAACGGTGTCCTGCCTGGTAATGTAGGGGGACACCAAAGCCAACAGATGCTGAAATACGGGGTCAGACATCCTGAGAAAATTCCTGTAGTCCTCAGGATTATTCTCCCTGATCTCCCGCAACAAAGGCATATGACAGAACTGGTGCCGCTGGAGCAACCAATTCTTGGTTCATGGCCTGGAGTCGGTGTTGGGAAATTTGAACAGGTAGTCCCTCCTACCCCCACAGACCAGCTTAAAATAACCCAATTGCCACACCCAAAAGATACGGGATCAGTACTGAGAGATTTCTTCTTAAGCGCAAGGAAACAGACAAGGTTTTGCACTCAGAGTGAAAATCTGTTTATTCTTTTGCAGGGGTGAACATTATATAGTCATTATTATAATCCAATCATGAAAAAGGGAGGGGAGAGGAAGGGGTGTGGTTAATACAGGGGGTATACATTTTATCATTATACAGTAGACATTTTTCCACTCTCAAGATGGCCGACACTCGTCCTGACCCTCTCAAAATGGCTGACAGTTTCGTTATTAGTAAGAATCAAACATGTGTGTCACCACGAGTGCCATAGCTCATAGTCACAAGGTCTCACAAGGTCTCACAAGGTCTCACTTCCCTGTACCAATATCTACCAGATGGTTCATAGGAAGGGCCAGTTCTAAAATAGATCCGCAGTCTGCAAATTATGCCACTCATTGCAAATTATGCATGCTTTTGCAAAACTGCTGCTCCATACAAAATACAAGATCTTAACCTATTTCATAATACTTGAGAAACATATAATACTAAACAATTTCCTTAACCCCTATGTCCAAGCTAGAATATATGACCCCATCTCACTATAGTGGGGGTCCTTATGCCATGCTAATTACCACAATCACCTCTTTCAGTCACGACAATCACGGCGGTGACTGATATATCCGCATTGGGACATACTCCTGGGCATCATGGTAAAAACTGAAATACATTCTATTTGCTGCAGCTGGATCAGGATAGGGAGCCAGAGTGCCTTGGGAAATCATACACATAATAAACTTGAAGCAGGCGTATAGAGTTAATGCCAGAAGCAAAATCATTTCAATACACATAGCAGTATCCCTGATCCAGAAAAATACCATTTGAAACCAAACCATCCCACATTACCCAGGGGGTTCCCAAGCAATCACTTAGCCTCTCCATCATATCAATAACCCCTCCAGTTCCTGAGGGGAACCATGCCCAGGCCATGTCCTTTTCCAAAAACAATGACCCAGCAGAATGGTGCATGAGGGGGCACCTAGGACGAACACCAGCCCTGAGCAAGTGACATCCCTCACTGTCCCCGAGAATTTTAATTATCGGAACCAGTGAGGCCAAGTAAGACCATCCCTTAGGATCACTCGGAATCCATGGATGGCATGTCCTTCCACAACAAATGTATGTGCTGTTGCCCAAGGCTAGTGGCCGTCCACCAAGGACCCGCTGGGTACCTTCAGAGAGCAAGCTGTGACAGTAGCCTCGCCCTCTTAGTATGGGGTCAGAGGCCTGGGCACACCACAACAATCCCACTATGCCCCCGACCCTCACCCGGACCACCACACTAAACATTTATCACCACATTGAGCATGTAGAAATGTAAAAACAGAAAACAAACATAATCTCAGCTGCATAGCAATTGTCCATGAAATACAAAGGGGGAATGGGATTGGGCGTGACAGGGGCGTGACAGTCCATAAAAGCAAGTGGGAGGGGCATGACAGCCTTTAGGCCAAAAACAAAAAATAGTCCCAATAAAATACATTAAAAAAAAAGAAAGTCTCTTGTATGTCTTCCGAATGTCCATTAAATTGTAGGAAGGCGGGAAAAGAAAATGCAAAGGAAATGTCCACATTATAATTCTCATTCTCCTCAACCTTTCCCAAAACCTTTGGTTCGGTTCTGTGATCATTCATATGTACAGACATGAATTCTCCACCCCAGACACTGCCTCTTTGTAAGGACAGATATCCACAGACAAACTGGAACTGATGCATTGGGCTAGACTTGGGTCTTCGGGCTGGCACATCTGGATCTCTCTTGTGATGCTCACTGGAATTTTGTAGACCTTGGGCGTGCGTCATCTGGCTAGCCCTCAAGGTGTCTTTACCAGGAACACTTTCCAACAGGAGTCTGCCTGTAGTCATCTGAGCACCTCCCATGGTGCTTGAACGACAAAGATGAACAAAGAAGATTTCCATGTAAAAGCTGTAGTCATCTCTTCATCCGGATAGGGTATGGGACAGGGTATGAATAGGGCAGGGGATGAATAGGGTGGGGATTTCTTCAGGTGCATGGGGCTGTGGGTGAATGCTGGCTGGCTGGGGCGGATACTCCTCATCCGACATGATCAATTCGGGCCTTAACTGTTGGGAGTATTAAGAATAATATTCTTCATTGACTCAAACATAAGTAAAACATGTAGGAATAAAAAATGTTTCTCAGCAAAGGTCTTTGTTATATAGATTCAACATATTTAACTAAACACCTTTTTTTAATCCAGTATTTATAGCAGAACTTCAACAAAACTTAAACACCTTTAGTTTCTTCTATCCCCGGGACTCAAATGGACCAGAGAAACTCTGAATAGAACATTTTACCCAAACCCAAAGGCCTCCCACCTTTGAAAATATATCTGATCATCAGCAACAAACAACATTTATTGATAAACAACATTACATCAATGGTCATTCAGACTGTTATTCAAACAAACTTTCCCATCACATTTCAGTACCTCATGGACTCAATATATGCAGCAATGTATTCAGATCTTGGTTACTTTATTTCAGTAACTCTTCAAACATTTTTCCCAAATTTCACCCTTCTGTTACCAAAATCCCCATTATCAATTTTTAATTTAACCCCAAACTTTTTAGGGAAAAACATATAACATGGGCCTGAACACAATATGAGACAACCCGTTGTGTACATTCTAAACACACACTTAAAATACTCTACTAATCAAAATAATACCCTGTGCGTTTATTAAACATAATACAACCATCCTCTCACTCCACATTCAACTGGTAATGCCATTCATCATTTTCCATACTTTCATCTTGAATACCGTTAAAACCTTTTAATTTCGATAATACAAGAACAAACACCTTACACAACTAAACCAGTCCCTAAAACCAGACCTCAAGGCTCCCCGTTCTAACCGGTGTGACCCAACTCGCAGTGATCCCGGAAAAAGGCTCTTGCACCACTCTGTTCCGACCTCAGTGCGACCCATCCCCACACAGTTTTCACTAGTCGCACGAAATCGCACCGCAAAATTGCCCTGCAAATCGCACGACCCTGGGACTGCAACAGTGGAAAACAGAGCCCAACTGAAACAATCAAAAACACCCCATGTATACATTGAAAATGCTCCTCTTAAAAATTTGTATCTGATCAGATTTCCCCCCAAAAAAAAACACATTTGGTACCAGCGCATACATGTAATTTACCTGTGACGTGTCACACTCCCCCTTTAATGTTCCCATTTAACTTATGCAGTGGACATGGGCCTATGTGCCCAACACATTTTATGAATAGACTAACAAATAGTTGCAACATTTTACAAACAACATATATAACATATTTTAAATCTATATAGATAACTTTTCTCAATTAAAATCCTCCTTAAAATCTCCAGTCAAGCAAATCTCTCTTACTTGCTGAATATGGAATACAAATATATGCTCTGCGCAAAAACGTTGGTGAAAACCTGGTTGGTGGTTTTATCCCCTCTTCCACCCGAAGCAAAACAGCAAGCGGACATGTACCTCTGTGTATTGTGCTAAACAATACTTTGGATAGGAGTACCTTGTCCTTGTCCAAATCTGCGAGTCCTTCCTCCTAAAGCACCACACACAGATGAGTACCCTACTCTGTCCCCCTCACCTGCCCACCTTTTTAAAATCCTCCTTGGCAGGATCATAGGACACATATTAACCAACCAACAATCCATCTGTATTCAGAAGAAAAAACAACTTATACTCTAAATTGGAATTCCAAGACAAGACAAACATTGACATACACATAAAATTTAAACATTTCTCTCTATTAACGACAACTTTCCCTTACCTAGGTGTCCGTTTATGAAACTACGCCACAGCAGCGACCCCAAGGATCGCCACCAATCACAGTGTACAAAACAGAGACAATCGAGGCAGAAGCGTTTGAACACGTTCTCCCACCGATGACCCCCACACACTGAGAACCCTCAACCCCCCACACCAGTCATCACGTCATCCCCCCCTTCAGCGTACTGTTGTGGAGATTTTTATAGAGATGTATTTAATATGTATTGTCATAGTGTCACCCAGTGTTAGTACTTCCGCAACCCGCTCTAAAAGAGCTGATTGGGGTAGTCTGAGGCTGGTTGAATCCCGTCTGATAGGGGAAAACGTCTTGAGGTTGGAGTGTGATGTTTGCAGGGTGCGGATATGTCCACCGACGGGGGCCCTCTGTGCATTAGCACGGACGATCGTTAGGGAGGGGGTATGCTCACTCTGCAACGACATCATTGGTTATAGGCGGATGCGCGCTCTTGTCTCTGCTGTGTCTGATCAACATTGATTGGGATTCGTAGCGTGCGTCTGCAGATAGCCTCCCTCCCCCTTTCAATAATAGTATAATCTTAATATGCGTTATTCTATGGAATAGCGCAGAATAAGAATTCCTATCAACGGTAACTTTAGCCATCATACATTATTGTATTCATTGTATGTATTATTGTATTGAATCCTTTAAACTATATTTCTTGAGTGGGATTCATGTATGACATCTCCTGTTGGAAGGAATGTCCAGGTATTGCCATTTTCCTTGTATGGTCATTTTCCTGTGAGGAAGGAACATCCTGTGAGGTCCCCGCCCATGGGGGAGGGGATTGGTTGCTGCAGCCAATCACCTCCTGTGTGAGATCTTTTGAGTTTAATAAAAGCCTATGATTAGGCATCGGCTAGTCAGTCTATGCTGGAATGGCCTGATGATAAGACCTATGTGTGAGGCTTGCTTCTTGGGATGAATGGGAATGAACGGTGAGTGGATCTTAGCAAATTTAACTTAAAGATAGCATTATTGCAAAAAGATGAAATCTGATGTGTGCTTAGATAGCACAGGAATTATAGGCTGTGTGCTCTGCAAACAGCCTAGGAATTTCTACAACAGAATGGCGACTCACGGTTGGGACCAATTGCGGCCTCCTTGAGCATCAGATCAGCAGAGGAGGAGAGTGGACCTGCGATGTGATTGATGCGTGAAGAGGCTGTACTTTGAAACAAACAAAAAAATGTTGTCTTTTTTAAATAATGCTTTAAGTTTGCAGTGTGTGTGCGTGTGTATGTCTGCGAATCCGATTGTATGCTTGTGAATTTGATTGTGTGTGCCTGTGTGTGATTAGATTGTTTGTGTGATGTAGGACATGTGTACCCATGAGTGCGATTGAAATTGTGTAAGAGATGGCTGTTTGTGCGATGTACTGAGCAGTTTGTAAAGTGGACGATTGTTTGTGAACCATGAGGTTAAGTGGGGGAGGGGCAGCCAGCATCTCAGTTACAAGGGTGAAAGTTGGTGACTTTCTGTAAATAGCATGCAGGAGTTTTGTAGTGGAAGGGCCCTGAGGGATGATGATCTGATGTTACAAGCAACATTGTACTGTATGTGTGTAGTGTTTGTGATTTCTATGAAAAATAGAAATGGATAAATTGTGATTTTTGCCTTTATAGGGGACAAAGACACATGTCCCCATAAGTGTAAAAATATTTTAACGAAAGTGTTTGGGTTTTGAGTTGAAAGTTCCCGCGCATATCCAAGTGGCCAGGCATTGCTAGAAGGCAGACATAGTATGTCTGTGCAATGGCTTGTTATGGAAGCTGAGGCCACTGTGTGTGTGAACTTTAGGTAGAGAAAAGTGGTGAATATCTCAGAGTATATGAACTTAGAGAAATGAATATGTTTTTAATATTGTCATGTAACTAACATTTATTGAATGTGCTGTTTAGTTGGCAAAAGGGAGGCTAAGTTTGTAAGTGTACATGTGGTCCTTGTAGAGTGTAGCTGACACCTTTTTCAGTGGATTTTGATGATAATTTAGAAAAACCTCAACTGTGTAGTCTGTCTTTGTGGAGAAAAACATTTTTGATTTTCTTTTAAAGAGATGCTGGTTTTGGCGGGAAAAATTGCATGGCGCCATTTTTGTTGTTGTCCATGAGGTGGGGGTGGTGGTCATCCACCATTTTGTTATCCTGGCTTGTCGGCCATTTTGAGACATTTACAGTTTGAGATAGGAAGTTCCAGTTTAGCAAACACGACTCCTGAATATGCTGTATTGGCATTTGTTGATTGGCGCAGTTTTCTTCTGTTTTATGCGTTTACAGTTTGACCTGTGCACTGCTGGAGAGAGTGGTGGGACGCCGGAGTGACATACTGAGAGGATGGTTTTGTCTCTGGTTTAAATTGCTTTTCTAAGCATCACCTTTTGAGGTGAGTTGAGTGGTATCTTGAAATAGTGCGGTCTTACCCCGAAGGGCCACAACGTGCTTGCGGACACACGCACATGCTGGGGCCTATTTATGGATGGGATCTGGCTGACCTACCAGCAGTTGGAGTGTGGGAGGAGGCCAACGCAGAGACAGGGACAACATGCAATCTCCATGCAGATGGTGTTAGGAGGAAGGTTTCTCTGTTTTCATTTAAGTGAATGTAAGCTATTGCAGGGTCAGCTGACTTTGCAGTATATGCGCAGCGTTTTTTTTTGCATTGGATTTTGGTTTTAAGAAAAACTTCACTTTACACTGAATTTTGATAGATTGTAACACTAACAGAGTTTTTGTACAATGATGTGTTTTTATGTTTAAATATTTGGGAGTTTTCCAGAGAGCAATTCATTTTTTGGAACTTGTACTGTATAGCCATCTTTTGGCAGGAGTTTGTATTTTGAGTCCCAACTTATGGTTTGACTTCCAGGGAATGTGGGTCAGGGGGGATTCCCTCCCATTTGCAAAGGGGGTTTACTCCATCATTTCCTTGACAAGGTTTTAAATGGTTGAAATATATATGATGTGTAGCCATGGATTTTTTTTGAAGTCTTGATAGACAAGGCGATAAGGCCCAAGGCCTCCCCTCCCCCTCCCTCTTCCTGAACAATTGATATGTAAATAAACCATTTTTTTTTTTTTTAAGTAGCTGAGCATAACCAGAAGTTTCTTTTCAGCATTTATATATCAGCAGAAAGTTGGTGGGAGGAGCTTGGGGTTGTCTGAATGAGATTTGTGCTTGGAAGGAAAATGGAAAGCATTTTGGCGTTTAAAAGTCTTTTATATTTTGTTCCAGTTTTGTGAAGTTTTGTACTGTAATACAGTTTTGGGTAGAGAGCAAACAGGGGGTATCACCATTATTTTATCATCTAGATACAGAGAGAAGCCACATTGTTCTGCAGGTGGTAAACTGGCGTAAGTGTTCTGTGAGGTTTAGTCTGACAACGCAGTGTATGGGTGTATAGCGGAAAATGCTTGTGTATGCATGCACTGTGAGGGGTAGAGGCCTAATTCGGGGGTTGATCTGTGGTTGTTCTGTAGTTCCAAAAGTGTTGGGACAACAAGCCATAAAGTTGACGCCTCGGTTAGGGTTTCTAGTTGGAGGACTTGACCATATAGTGGTTGTAGTTCTGCAATTCACCGTATAAGAAGACACCGGGCGGTGATCTCCGAAATGGGTGCAACGGTTTAACCTGGATGCAGGTTTAAGACGATAAGCCGATTCGAATCGCCATGGACACAAGGAGGTCTGTGCAAAGGGAAGGAATGGAGGCTTCCCATAGTCAGACGGTCACACAGTGCACGAAGCCTAGTTTTGGGGCAAAGGCCTTTGAACCCCAAAAAGATTAACATAGGTGGTCCAAGGATACTATTTTGGGTATCCCTCTGGAATGGATGTAGTTGAGCTGCGGCTTCAGAAATCTGTAATGATGAGGAACGGTGGCTCATGCCCGTTTGTTTGAACTTTGTATGGCTGGTCCATGCAAGCTTCTCGAGCTGCTCTCATATTCCCATTGTATTTTTTCCTATTGCTGAAAGAGTGAAGGTAGAATTCTGGCTGTTTTTGTTTTTTTCATTTGTGGTTTTGGAAACTGGGAAGTATTTCCCCCACGTTTGTATCGGAATGTTTGTATGTAGTAACGTGAATATGTTCGAACTTACCACGGCGATCCTTCGATGCGTTGCGGCTGTTGTATTTTTGTAGGAACGGGAAAAGTAAGGGTTACAGAGGGTTTTGTTTGAATCAGTTTTGAAAGAATGTCATTGACAATTTACCAATGTACAGGAATGTCATTATTGTTTTCCATTCTTTGCAGGTTAAATATGAAGAATAGAGTAATGATTTTGCTTATAAGTATTTTTCAGGTCCAAGGAGTTTGTACATAGAGAACAGGTGTATGTAGACAGCTGTACATATGGATAAATATGAGTCTAAGGGAGGTAAAAGTATCATAGGTTATTTCATTGTTTCTTTTTTCCTGCACCACACATTTCTTCCTTCAGTCTGTAAAGAGGAAGAAAAGGGGGGAGAAGTGATAAATGTAAGAGTGACAGTTTTTTTTAAACTAATAATAACCTCTGTAATTCTAACCAAGTTTGTGCCAAGACTGTCTTTCTTTGATAGAATTTGAATCGGCAAGCAGCAGTCTGGTGAAGTAGGTTCCCATCCCAGAGGCTAAGAACCTTGTCAATGGCTCCAGGTATTGTAAGCCACGCACAGGTTATGCAGTGACCACAGTCCCGATGTCTGGGTTATTGTCATATGAGGGTTGTTTGGAGGTCAATCAAAACCATAGTCGTACTCTCCTCATTAGCTGTCACTTATATTCTCGGCTGATGGGGGAGGTGCGATCGTTGTGACATGAACTTCAAAATGTCCACCACAGGGTTCACGAGTCCCTCCTGGACCCTGACTTAATAATCAGTTTACATTCTTTCCAACCAGGTGACTGGGTCGTTGTAAAGAAGCTTGAGGGATGAGACCACGCCAGCCACTGCAAGAAGCGGCTCAACCACAGCAAAGAATGAGGAGTATCTTTGTTTATTTATATTTTTGTTGTTTTAGTAAATTTTAGCGAGGGTAACGATGAAAAGCATCCCAAGTTATTATTTAAAGTGTATGTCCTGACTAGCTCAGAAAGCGAACAGGACCGATTGCTGGGTCTGTTCTGAGTCTTCACCAAGTTTTAGTCCCCAGCGATGACAGCGGTACATGCCATTTATGATGTTATTATGGGTATGAGGAGTTCTGACAAACTGGTGAAGACTCCAAACACACACTTGTCAATGGAATCTAACGATGCATTTTTAGAGGGTAAAATTGGTTAGTTTTAATGGCTCTGCCTCTTGTCGGTTTGGGTATCTAGGTAGGCCACAAGTGTGTTTGAACTTTAGTTTGGTGTTTATGTGGATCTGCAGCTTATAAAGGTAATTCCCCCAAAGCAAGAGGTTCATGCGTGATGGTGAAGCTGTCCCAACATTTTAGGTTGCGGCCGATCGCGAGGATCTGATGGCGCAGGAAATTAAGAATGGCAGGGACAGCTAGAAGGGATTTGTTCACCAACCCCGACCAGGTCTGGGCATGGTGTCCTGCATGTGGGGGGGGGGGGGGCTCGGGCTTGGGATACGATTGAACAATTCTCATCCGTTAAGGATAGGGTTCTTCATGTAATTGTTGAAGCCAGAGCTGTAGCTAAGTGAAGGTTGGGAGTCTATTTTAAGGGTCTGGGAATCTTTGGGGATCTAATTTTTATTTTAAAGCGGATCATGGTTAAAGGAAGTGGGAATATATATACTCATGTCGTTTTATTTCTATTCTTTCTATGTCGTGACGAGGTGCTCCTGTTGCCTGATTTGACGCGTGACCAGAGTTTCCTTGATGAGACGCCCCGAAGCCGGACCCACATACAAGACACAGAGGATCACAGACGGATCGGCGATTACTACAGCTCACCATGTCGTGTCCTCCTTTATAAGTCATGCCCCTGAAGAGTAGAGTCTACATGTCAAGCCGTGTTTTCCTTTTTATGGACTAAGGACTGATTCATTTACAGGTGTAGGAAGCAGATCAACTCTCATCGATGGACACATGGGGTGCATATGACAAAAAAGGGAGGACTGTTGTGGAGATTTTTATGGAGATGTATTTAATATGCATTGTCATAGTGTCACCCAGTGTTAGTACTTCCGCAACCCGCTCTAAAAGAGCTGATTGGGGTAGTCTGAGGCTGGTTGAATCCCGTCTGATAGGGGAAAACGTCTTGAGGTTGGAGTGTGATGTTTGCAGGGTGCGGATATGTCCACCGACGGGGGCCCTCTGTGCATTAGTACGGACGATCGTTAGGGAGGGGATATGCTCACTCTGCAACGACATCATTGGTTATAGGCGGATGCGCGCTCTTGTCTCTGCTGTGTCTGATTAACATTGATTGGGATTTGTAGCGTGCGTCTGCAGATAGCCTCCCTCCCCCATTCAATAATAGTATAATCTTAATATGCGTTATTCTATGGAATAGCGCAGAATAAGAATTCCTATCAACGGTAACTTTAGCCATCATGCGTTATTGTATTCATTGTATGTATTATTGTATTGAATCCTTTAAACTATATTTCTTGAGTGGGATTCATGTATGACATCTCCTGTTGGAAGGAATGTCCAGGTATTGCCATTTTCCTTGTATGGTCATTTTCCTGTGAGGAAGGAACATTCTGTGAGGTCCCCGCCCATGGGGGAGGGGATTGGTTGCTGCAGCCAATCACCTCCTGTGTGAGATCTTTTGAGTTTAATAAAAGCCTATGATTAGGCGTTGGCTAGTCAGTCTATGCTGGAATGGCCTGATGATAAGACCTATGTGTGAGGCTTGCTTCTTGGGATGAATGGGAATGAACGGTGAGTGGATCTTAGCAAATTTAACTTAAAGATAGCATTATTGCAAAAAGATGAAATCTGATGTGTGCTTAGATAGCACAGGAATTATAGGCTGTGTGCTCTGCAAACAGCCTAGGAATTCCACAACAGTACCCAGCAGCGACAATTTTATCACCGCCCAATAAACCGACATCTCAGTATCTCTGTGAATCTCTGGTACCGTAATCTTGCAAAATCTCACGAGACCCCAGCACCAGGGGCCGTTCCTTGCAGGAGGTGGGATGCTAATCTCCCCACATTTACCGACCTATTGTAACCTCAAAAACATCAACAAACAACAAAACAAATAAACAGGGTACGCTTACACAAAAATCCTTAATTTAACAACATACTGATAATCCAAACTTTAAACCCTGGCCCATGACACTTTACCTTCCGTTTCTTAAACAAAAACACTTTCTGCGTTTCACTAACTGCTCAAAACCTCCTATCTCGGCTGTCCCTTAAAATTCCTCAAAGATACCTCATAATCAATAAAATGACAACGAGAATATCTTTGCACTCGCTACAGCAAGTCATGAAAAAAACACAAATTAATCAAAACGATCGATCAAAAAGTCTAATTGTCCACGCCTGGTAAAGCCGTGCCTCTGCAGACGGTTCCCCTTTAAACATAAAAAAAATTAAAAATAAAAAAAACTTCTTACTGCCGAATAGGGATGAGCTTCGAGTTCGAGTCGAACTCATGTTCGACTCGAACATTGCCTGTTCGCCCGTTCGCCGAACAGCGAACAAATTGGGGTGTTCGCGGCAAATTCGAAAAATCTATGGGAGAAATCTAAAGTGCTAATTCTAAAGCCTTATATGCAAGTTATTGTCCTAAAAAGTGTTTGGGGACCCGGGTCCTGCCCCAGGGGACATGTATCAATGCAAAAAGAAGTTTTAAAAACTGACGTTTTTTCGGGAGCAGTGATTTTAATAATGCTTAAAATGAAAAAATAAAAGTGAAATATTCCTTTAAATTTCGTACCTGGGGGGTGTGTATGATATGCATGTAAAGTGGCGCATGTTTCCGTGCTTAGAACTGTCCCTGCATAAAATGTCATTTTTGAAAGAAAAAAAGGCATTTAAAACTCACTCGCGGCTATTAATGAATTGTCGGCTCCCGGCAATACATACAAAAGCCATTGATAAAAAAAAAAAAAAAGTGTGGGGGTTCCCCAGAATTCAATTACCAGGCCCTTCAGGTCTGGAATGGATATTAAGGGGAACCCCGCCTCAAATTAAAAAAAAAATTGATGTGGGGTTCCCCCAAATATCCATTCCAGGCCCTTCAGATCTGGCATGGATTTTAAGGGGAACTCCACCCCAAATTTTAAAAAAAATGGCGTGGAGTCCCCCTAAAAATCCATACCAGACCCCTTATCCGAGCACGCAACCTGGCCGGCCGCAGGGGAAAAGGGGGGGACGAGAGAGCGGCCCCCCCTCCCTCCTGAACGTACCAGGCCACATGCCCTCAACATGGGGAGGATGTCCCCATGTTGATGGGGACAAGGGCCTCATCCCCACAACCCTTGCCCGGTGGTTGTGGGGGTCTGCGGGCAGGGGGCTTATCGGAATCTGGAAGACCCCTTTAACAAAGGGGACCCCCAGATCCCGCCCCCCCCCTATGTAAACTGGTAAGGGGTATATTGTACCCCTACCATTTCACGAAGAAAGCGTAAAAAAATGTTTAATAAAAAACACACAAACACCTTGAAAAAGTCCTTTATTTAAAAAAAAAAAAAACATTCCAGCGGTGAAATCCAGTGTCCCACGGCGATCCCGATGTCCAGCGCTGTCCTTCATTGGTTGTGCCTGAGCGGACCTGATGGGGAACTCCCTCTCAGTGTTTTAAATGTATAGACCCGCCCCTTCTAAAGTTCCCCATCAGGTCCGCTCAGCGGACCAGATGCGGAACATGAGAAGGGGCGGGTCTATACATGTATTACCACAGTGAGAGAAGTTCCCCATCAGGTCCGCCCCCTCAGTATGTCGGACCCGCCTACGTCATTGGCTTGAGCGGGGAACTTCCTTCACTGTGTAATTTAAATTTACATAGTGAAGGAAGTTCCCCGCTCAAGCCAATGACGTAGGCGGGTCCGACATACCGAGGGGGCGGACCTGATGGGGAACTGCTCTCACTTTGGTAATACATGTATAGACCCGCCCCTTCTCATGTTCCGCATCTGGTCCGCTGAGCGGACCTGATGGGGAACTTTAGAAGGGGCGGGTCTATACATTTAAAATACTGAGAGGGAGTTCCCCATCAGGTCCGCTCAGGCACAACCAATGACGGACAGCGCTGGACATCGGGATCGCCGCGGGACACTGGATTTCACCGCTGGAATGTTTTGTTTTTTTTTAAATAAAGGACTTTTTCAAGGTGTTTGTGTGGTTTTTTTTTAAAAAAAATTACGCTTTCTTCGTGAAATGGTAGGGGTACAATGTACCCCTTACCAATTCACATAGGGGGGGCGGGATCTGGGGGTCCCCTTTGTTAAAGGGGTCTTCCAGATTCCGATAAGCCCCCCGCCCGCAGACCCCCACAACCACCGGGCAAGGGTTGTGGGGATGATGCCCTTGTCCCCATCAACATGGGGACATCCTCCCCATGTTGAGGGCATGTGGCCTGGTACGGTTCAGGAGGGAGGGGGGGCCGCTCTCTCGTCCCCCCTTTTCCCCTGCGGCCAGCCAGGTTGCGTGCTCGGATAAGGGGTCTGGTATGGATTTTTAGGGGGACTCCACGCCATTTTTTAAAAAATTTGGGGTGGAGTTCCCCTTAAAATCCATGCCAGATCTCAAGGGCCTGGAATGGATATTTGGGGGAACCCCACGTCAATTTTTTTTAAAATTTGCGGCGGGGTTCCCATTAATATCCATTCCAGACCTGAAGGGCCTGGTAATTGAATTCTGGGGAACCCCCACGCTTTTTTTTTTTTTTTTATCAATGACTTTTGAATGTATTGATAAAAGCCGACAATTCATTAATAGCCGCGAGTGAGTTTTAAATGCCTTTTTTTCTTTCAAAAATGACATTTTTTGCAGGGACAGTTCTAAGCACGGGAAACATGCGCCACTTTACATGCATATCATACACACCCCCCAGGTACGAAATTTAAAGGAATATTTCACTTTTATTTTTTCATTTTAAACATTATTAAAATCACTGCTCCCGAAAAAACGGCCGTTTTTAAAACTTTTTTTTGCATTAATACATGTCCCCTGGGGCAGGACCCAGGTCCCCAAACACTTTTTAGGACAATAACTTGCATATTAGCCTTTATAATTAACACTTTAGATTTCGAACGTTCGAGTCCATTGTATTTAATAGGGTTCTAAAGTTCACACAAACATTTTGTCTGTTTGCAGGTTCTGGTGCGAACCGAACAGGGGGGTGTTCGGCTCATCCCTGCTGCCGAACTAACTTCCTCCTTTTCAAATATACTTTCCTTCACTTTTTTTTCCCTTTCTTTGGCCTCGTACACACGACCGATTTTCTCGTCCAAAACAGTCAAGAAAAGTGCCGCGAGAGTTTTTTTGTCTAGAAAAACGTTCGTGTGTATGGTTTTACGACGAGAAACTTGCCGAGAATCTCGACGAGAAAATAGAGAACCTGCTCTCTATTTTCTCGTCAGGATTCCAGATTTCCTCGTCGTGTTTCTCGTCGGCCTGTTTTGTGACGAGAAAATGGTTTGTGTGTATGCTTTTACGACTCTTCCAAAAGCGCGCATGCTCACAAGCAACTATGAGACGGGAGCGCATCTTCTGGTAAAACAAGCCTTCATAATGGAGAGAGCACATTCGTCACGCTCATAAATATTTCATCGTTTAAATGTTCTGCATTGAAATCTTCGTTAGAATGTTACATTAATCAAAACGAGTGACCTTCTTTTGCTGCTGATATTCACACAGAGTTGTGCCTTATTTTTAACCTTTTTCATGCTGCTCTTTATAAGATTTATGTGTATTATATCGTGCAAGTTTTTAGGAATAATTTAAATGGTTAGATTTTTCAAAATGATGTTAATTCTAATTTCTCAATGTTTTGATAGCGATCTCCCATTTAATTTTGGAATCTATATTATTTAAATTTCACACCATGTTTTTGTGCTAATCATATTTAGTTATTCTTTTGGGGGGGTGATATCTGTGCCTTTTATTGTCAGTCAAATGTATCTGCTTACTCCAAAGCTTGATTTTTTTTATTTAAAAATACACATAGTCAAGTATGAACTTAAACAAAAAACACATTTATTCATGTTTATAAATTAAATAAAGAGAAGGCAGCGCTGGAGAAGCTGCTGCCATTTGTGCATCCCAGGGACCCCAGAGCACACAGCAACCCTGTGTGGACACTAAAATTGGGAGCTTGAGAAGGCCCACATTTCTGAACACAATCTGATGCTGGCCTCCCAGAGGTCAGGAACAGCAGCAGGTGAGATATATGTCCCAAGTGTGTGGTACTACAACAGGCTGCCTTCTGTCCGACCACAATGAAGCAAGGCCATCACTTCCTCTTCTTCCTGGCAACCTTCCCTGCAGCCTTTCCTGAAGCCTTTCCTGAAGCCTTTCCTGCAGCCTTTCCTGCAGCCTTCCTTCTTCGTTTGGCTGGAGGCTGGCCCACTGGAGGGTTACTCCTGTCAGGAGGAGGAGGTGGAGGTGTAGCAGAAGGGGGTGGGGCAGAAGAAGAAGGTGGAGGTGTAGCAGAAGGGGTGGGGCAGAAGAAGAAGGTGGAGGTGTAGCAGAAGGGGGTGGGGCAGAAGGTGGAGGTGTAGCAGAAGGGGGTGGGGCAGAAGGTGGAGGTGTAGCAGAAGGTGGAGGTGTAGCAGAAGGGGGTGTAGCAGAAGGTGGAGGTGTAGCAGAAGGGGGTGGGGCAGAAGGTGGAGGTGTAGCAGAAGGGGGTGGGGCAGAAGAGGAAGGTGGAGGTGGAGGTTGAGGTTGGGTCAGTTGGGCCACCTCACATATGGCGGTATTGGGGGTAATTTTCTCCATCACCTCCTTGTTGAGCAAGGTGATGAGCAGGGGCTCGCATAGGAGGCGTTGCTCCATGCTCATCACCTTGAACTTAGCCTCCAGTAGGCCGGCAATGGCCTCTTCAGGGGATGTGGGCTCCTTGAGGGTGGCATGGGCCTCTTTAATAAGGGCCATTGCTGCCTCACTGGTGGTCCTGTCCCTCCTGCCTCTTTTGTGAAGCCGGATGGGAGGCACCTGGGATCTGGTGCTTCTCCTTTGCCCTGCCACCTCCTGTCTGCCACTGGGCCCTGCCACCTCCTGGCTGCCACTGGGCCCTGCCACCTCCTGGCTGCCACTGGGCCCTGCCACCTCCTGGCTGCCACTGGGCCCTGCCACCTCCTGGCTGCCACTGGGCCCTTCCTCCTCCTGCCTGACAGTTTCCAGACCCTCCTCCTGGCTGATTTCATCCTGTGTATGAAAAAGGAACATAGTTTAATATGTTGGTTTAATCTTTGCATCAAACTTTGTAATCCTGATGGAAGCAATTAGAATGTAAATGCATAAATCCTTGCTTTAAATTTACCACTACATCAGCTTGACTATTTACCACACAATTAAGTGCAGAATAATGTCTACAGATCCTGATTTCACTTGTGGAATACAAAATAATGTATGTTTCTCATCCTGACATATTTGGGAAACATTAATTTTATCCCAATACATTTTCAGTTAATACTATACCTGGCTCCAGATGGACAAATCAGGATCATCCAGGATGGCTGCCTCCTCTTGCTCCAGAGAAGGCTCAGGTTGGCTGCAGGGAAGTCTGGGGGGAAGAGTGGAGAGTGATGGCCTTGTCTCAATGTGGTCATCCAGGAAGGACATCCTGTTGTAGTACCACAAAATCGGGACATAAACATCATCTGCTGCTGCTCCTGACCTCTGAGAAGCCAGCACCTTAGAGCGTTCAGTCCTGTAGGTACCTCTCAAGCTCCCAATTTTAGTGTCCACTTGTTTTGCTGTGGCTGTGGGCACCTTGGTATGCACAAATGGGAGCAGCTTCTCCAGCGCTGCTTTTCTCACCCCTTTTTTTTTATGGATGGGGTTTTTCGTCTCCCACAGAGCCGGCAGCTCCCTTACCCGGTCAATAAATTCCGCCAGGAACTCTTTGTCGCTAATAAAGACATTCATATTGTATCTGCAAGTAAAATAAATTATATTTAAATAATGTGAGGCAAACAGTCTAACCTCCTTCACATCCTAGTCACCATATATATCCTCCAACAATCTCAAGACAGTATAGGCCAACAATTTTTACAAGTCACAAAATCACATACCTTCGTTCGCACGTCCGTCACTTGAACTCCTCTCTCCGCACACCGAACGTACTATAGTCACATGTGTGTTTGCTATATACACACCACGCATGCGTCAAAATTCAAACACGTCGCTCCGCACACGTCGCCCGCCCATGACGTTCTAACTTACATCTTTTCCCCGCCCCTTCTCTTTCGGCGCGCAGACAGATATGGCGGAGTTACAGCAGGTGTCTGATAATTCCGCAACTAGCGAGGAGACAAGCCCGGAGACCGAGGACACGTCACGATCAAGGAGGAGATTCAAGGCATCGAATATGTCTTTGGCGGAGATGGCGGAGATGGTGGACATCTTGGTCAAGGCTGATTATGATGCCAAGCATGGGCCGTATAGCAAACCAAATAGAAGGAAGGCCAAAATCCTCACTAAAGTTGTGAAGAGTCTGAGGGCGAAGTTCGGGGTGAAACGCTCAAATGAGCAGCTCAGAAAGAGGTGGTCAGACCTCAAACTGAGGGAGCCAGACCAGTTGAGGATCATAAAGAGGATGCTCGCTAAAAGTAAGTAAAATGACGACGTTTCTGCTATTAATATTTTTAGAAACTGACATGTTTTTTTTTTTTATCATATTGGACTCCCTTCCAAAATGTAATATTTTGAACTAGGTTGGGCACAGTAATCGTTCGTTACGTTACCGACACTTCGTTCGGCCACTATCCGCGGTTTTGGCTTATTTAAGAGCCACAAAATTAATTAGACATCTGCCATTTTTGATCAAGTATTGTGGATAATTTTTTAGTCTAGATGATGTGTTTGTAAAGAGAATGAAATGCAAACTTTTATCAGTGTAAAGGAGAGGACACTCAGCAGCTGCTTCCACATCTGTACTTTGGAGTACTATAGTGTGGGCCAACAGACCCGCCTTTTTTGGGTGTCCCACACAGGTGCATCAGAGTTTTGTTGTGGTGCCTCCATGTCCAAAAAATTACATCCAAATGTGAATACTAAACATATTTGGGGTCATATATAATGCATTCTTCTTTAAATTCCGCACAAACACACACTTGTACCCCACTTCCAAACAATTTATCCTGTTTTTAGTTTAACAAGGAGATTTACAGTGTGATAAATAGACCTTTGGTTTTATTCTCATAGGGGAGAGAAGACTGGGAGGAGGACACTCCAGGGAGCACATGCACCCCCACAACTTCCAAACAACACCAAACTCCCAAAGACCCACAACCGAAAGATGTGCAGGAAGTTGAGGTGGAGGAAGGAGAAGTGCAGGAAGGAGAGGTGGATGACGTTGTGGATCTGGTCACCACAACAGGTCAGTATCTGACACCACAGCTTAAGGTAAGCGAGGTAGGCCTGCAGAGTTTTATAAAAAAAATTTTTTGGTTTTTAGGGGATGTAAATGTTGTGAAGGATAGCACACGGTTCTCTGCTGACAGTGCCCTCCGCCTCATCCAGCAAGTGATGGAATGTAGCACGGAACTGGACCTAATTAAACAAAGAATCCATGTGATGGAACAAACATTTAAAGACATTCTCGATGTTTTGGGGAGAATTCAATAAGCCATCCAAACACATTTGTTTTTACATGTTTGTTTTTATATTTTTTTCTAATTTTTTGAGTAACAAACCAGCCAAAAATTGAATATGCACACAGTGTGTGAACATGTGCTATCTGCCATCAGGGGATATCCATGTACGTCTTTTGTGGGTGCAACCCCTTCCTCGTATCAAAAGTCGGTGAACTGAGGAAGGGGATGCACCCCCAAAACACGTCCATTGATCACCCCTGATGGCAGATAGCACATGTTGACAATAGGGATCAGGATTGTAAACTTCCTATATGAAAAAAAAAAAATGTGTGCATATTCAATTTTTGGCTGGGCAAGGGGTGGCAGGACCCCATATTAGGACGGGCACATAGAGACATAGTTTGTGTAAGTGAATGTCTCCGATTGCTCAGAGGTATCCAATGTTGTAATTTTTGAAATGCAAGTGATATTTTTGTATTTTCATAATCCAAAAATTGCCGGGTTGTGGCCAGGCCAACCCCAAAGTAAAAAAATAAATAAAAAAATGAAGAGAATGTGCACAGAGTAAAATATTTGACCACACACAATGTGTAGCTTCTTTTTATAATACTCTCTAAGCTTATTTGGTTCTTTTGTAAGGTAACATAGTGAAATGGTTGTTATTTACTAAAGTAAAATACACTTGCCACTACAAATGCACAAAGACAAACTAGGAGACAGGAAAGAACAAATAATTAAAGGTTTAAACAAGATTTTTATTGGGATACTTAGACATAGGCTGGCATAGGAATTGCCCCCCTACCCGTGAAATACTCCATGTATTTGTCCCGAACCACACAGGCATTTTGGGGGGGCAAGCCAAGACGGGCAGATTCCAGGCCCGGAAGGGGATTTGCAGGGGAAAGTCCAGCCTCTGGCAAAACTGAGGCCATATAGGAATTTGATTTTTGGCTCAGAAAGTTGTGTAGCACACAGCAGCATAACACTACATAGTTTATTTTGTAGTCCGCCAAGTGGATGGAAGTCATAAAAAGGCGGAACCGGCTGGCCATTATGCCAAAGGCATTTTCAACGACTCTTCGGGCCCTGGCCAGCCGGTAATTGAACACACTCTTCTCTGGGGTCAGGGTCCTCTGTGGAAATGGCCTCATAAGTTGCCGTCCGAGTCCGAAGGCTTCATCAGCCAAGAAAACAAAGGGGAGTCCTTCAATATTCCCTGCATCCGGTGGCAATGCAAGGTCGTCACTCTGGAGACGGAGGGCAAACTCCGTCTGGATGAAGGATCCCCCATCGGACATCCGGCCATTCTTCCCTACATCAACATAGAGGAATTCATACCGTGCTGACACCACCGCCATCAGCACAATGCTATGAAACCCCTTGTAGTTGTAGTAGTAGGACCCAGAACGGGGTGGCGGTACGATGCGGACGTGCTTCCCTTCTATGGCACCACCGCAGTTGGGGAAGTCCCACCGCGTGGCAAACTCCGATGCCACAGTCTGCCATTCCTGTGGCGTGGAAGGAAGCTGTGGAGTGAAACAAGATGAAATAATATTAGAAAAACAAAGGCATACATTACAAGGAAATTCTATCCCAAAAAATTAGAGACCAACATCAATCTAATTATACGTTTATTAAGGTGTGTAAAAAAAGTATAATGGAAGGCTCATTTATCATATTCATCACCCCCTCTGATGGGCCATTACTAAATTATTTTGGGGGGGGGGAGATGTGTTTGGCCACAGGATAGCATTGCAGTGGTGGTGCGTCCAGAGTGGGCGCTGGAGCACTGTCCCCTCTCTCCTGTGCCCATCACTAAGAACAATACATAGGTTCATGCGTTGCATGAACCTATGTATTGTCTATGCCGCACACTATTCAGGTGGATGGCCTCTTGTAAAGCGACCGACATATGAATCATTGCGGCATTTAGGGGGTTAAAATTGCAGAGCAGAAACAGGTATTAAAATAGTCTTGCAAATTACAACCTGAGGGATGTAATTGGCTTCCTCAAAGAAAAATCGGGGACGCAAGGAGGGGGGCATTCCTTGTGTAAACACTGACAGGCTGCTCTGCCAATCATGTTCACCAAGTCTGTTTAATGGTAACATGATTGGCTGATGCAACATGAAGGGAAGGAGAAGACATCAAGGACAGAAGAAGGATGGCGCTGACCACAAGAAGGTAAGTACAGGGCTGGGGGGAAACTGGCTGCATTAGAGGGGACTAAATGGCTGCATTTGAGCGAACAAAATGGCTGCATTGGAGGGGACAACTGGGGGCGTTTATTAGGCAACAGAGCAAAAAAGGAGGCAGTTTATTTCCTAAATTGGGGTTTGAACCCCCCCAACATTTGGAGCAACAGGCGCCCCTGCTGGAAAAGTTAGTGAGGGGAAATATTTAGGGAGGAGAAAAAAGGGGCAATCTAAAGCTTCCAACATGCATGGGGACAAAGGGGACATTCTCAGCATATTACAATCATGGTAATTAGGGAAGGATGAAAGAAATACAATACATTAGCATACATGTAATACCTAAAATGTGATGTTAAGGGAGAAAACTTACCCTAATATAGTCCTCCTGCAGGACTTGGATGATGGCAGAACAGGTGTCTGGGATTATGAGGCCCAGAGCCTGGGGGGAGATGCCTGTGGTGAACTTCAAGTCCTGAAGACTTCTCCCTGTCGCCAGGTAACGCAACGTGGCGATGAGCCTCTGCTCAGCATTGATGGCTTCCCGCATAACGGTGTCCTTCCTGGTAATATAGGGGGACACCAAAGCCAACAGTTCCTGAAAAACGGGGTCAGACATCCTCAGAAAATTCCTGTAGTCCTCAGGATTATTCTCGACGATCTCCCGCAGCAGAGGCATGTGGCAGAATTGGTCCCGCTGGAGCAACCAATTCTTGGTCCATGAACTCCTCCTCACACCATTCATGGACTGGTCTTGGTCCAAAACAAGCAGACCAACACCAAGCGCACGCACAGCACGAACTCGACGACGAGAACGTCCAGGCGACATGGCTAGGAAACGGTCGTCTAATCAGAACGTACAGAACAGAACGCACTTTAGAACAGCAAGGCCTATGAATAACGAACTGAAATTCAGAAACGAACAGGCAAGAACGCACTGTAAAACAGATACGACCTGCCTAGACGCCCTGAAAGTCAAGATACGAACCCACAAGCACAAGCTGAACGGCAGAAAACGATCTGAAAAGTACGAAGACTGAAAAGCGCGAATCGTCTCTTCCCAAACTTTTACTTCACACGCGGTAACACGAGATCAGCAAAAGCAGCCCAAGGGGTGGCGCCAAGAAAAAAGATCTGCCCCTTTATAGTGCCGTCGTACGTGCTGGACGTGAGCGCAGAGAACAACGAGGAAATTGGGAAATGACAGTGTGTACGCATAGAAAGCTTGACGAGAAAATCGACAAGCTTAACAAGAATCTCGTCGAAAAAAACAACGTGTTTTTTACGACGAGAAAATCGGTCGTGTGTACGAGGCCTGAGTGTCAGTTTCTCCGTGAAAACAAAAAATGCATTAAAAAAGTCTCCGTAAAAAATGCACACCCTCTTTAACTCAAATCTCTCTTTACCTTCTAAACATCACTTACTTAACCCTCTACAGGTAGAATATTTTATTTGAAACAGCTTTACCTCTCACTTACTATTCTCATCACACCATGGGGCATTGTCCGAACACTCCATTACCTTACATAACATCCACCTGCCACCTAAACACATTTGTTTTCAAACTTCTAGATTTCCACTGCCTGTTACTCTCATATGTTACCAAACCAATCTATACATTTCTTCAAGCAAAAATCAAGCATTTATAATTACACTTCTATAAACAAAATACTGGCAAAGGGGAGACATCATATCATACTCACATACTATACCATTTTCTCTTCAAAGAAACCTTTAGCAAACTTATAATGAATATGCATAAATACTCACCAAATACCTGGACATTTACTTTACTCTAATTTAATGTGTCCCTTTTCTTGAACAACAAAACACAGTGGAAAGAGGACTGCATCCCACACAACAAATTGTCTTAAATACTGCTTAGCAGAATGCGACAGACAGAAGTAGCAAGATTAGCGAAAAGTTTTTCCCCGTTCTCGGTGGCAACTGTCTATTTTAGGTATCTCTGTACCATGTAGCTATTTTTCAAAATGGCCTTGCCCATGGCAAGCCACAGCAGGCTCCCCACAGCCTCTTAAAACAGCCTGGTCTGGGCTTTCCCCTTTTAAACTAAAATTTTTAAAACAACATAAGGTCTCCCATCAAAACCGCAGCACATCAGCAGTAATCAATGCAGATCCTCCCTTGTTTACCAGTCCGAATCCGTAATCTCAGCGAGTGCCTCCATTACTGTTGGGAAATTTGAACAGGTAGTCCCTCCTATCCCCACAGACCAGCTTAAAATAACCCAATTGCCACACCCAAAAGATACGGGATCAGTACTGAGAGATTTCTTCTTAAGCGTAAGGAAACAGACAAGGTTTTGCACTCAGAGTGAAAATCTGTTTATTCTTTTGCAGGGGTGCAACATTATATAGTCATTATCATAATCCAATCATGAAAGAGGGAGGGGAGAGGAAGGGCTGTGGTTAATACAGGGGGTATACATTTTATCATTATACAGTAGACATTTTGCCACTCTCAAGATGGCCGACACTCGTCCTGACCCTCTCAAAATGGCTGACAGTTTCGTTATTAGTAAGAATCAAACATGAGTGTCACCACGAGTGCCATAGCTCATAGTCACAAGGTCTCACAAGGTCTCACTTCCCTGTACCAATATCTGCCAGATGGTTCATAGGAAGGGCCAGTTCTAAAATAGATCCGCAGTCTGCAAATTATGCCACTCATTGCAAATTATGCATGCTTTTGCAAAACTGCTGCTCCATACAAAATACAAGATCTTAACCTATTTCATAATACTTGAGAAACATATAATACTAGTCAATTTCCTTAACCCCTATGTCCAAGCTAGAATATATGACCCCATCTGACTATAGTGGGGGTCCTTATGCCATGCCAATTACCACAGTCGGGATACAGCATGAACCCCGGCACCAAATACAGCACGAACTCTACGACGAGTACGTAGCCGCAACATGGCTAGATAACGGTCGGCAGCTCAGAACGAACTAGAAGAACGAACGGAAGAACAGCAAGGCCTATGAAGAACAAGCTGAAAAACAGGAACGAGCAGACAAGAACGCACTGAATAAACAGATACAAACTGACTACAAGCACTGCAAGACAGATACGAACCCACAGGCACAAACTGAACTCCACAAAATGATCTTCAAAGCACGAAGACTGAAAAGCACGAATCGTCTCTCACCAAACTTTTACTAACACGCTGTAACACGAAATTAGCAAAAGCGTCCCAAAGGGTGGCGTCATTAGAACAGAACTTCCCCTTTATAGTGCCGTTGTACGTGTTGTACATCACTGCGCTTTGCTTGAACGTTTTTTTAAATGATCGTGTGTACGCAAGACAGGCTTGAGAGGAAACATGAAAAAAAACGACGTGAAAAACGTCGGGTTAAAAAATGGCATGAAAAACGATCGTGTGTACGCCGCATTACAGTAAAGAACCCTCTACGCAGTTTAAGGTTAAACCGCTTTTCTTCTAATTTTAGTGAATGGCAGCATGTCTAATAAAATTCTCTTTTGCGGAAATGTGTTATCCCTATTGTGGGGTCACCAGTATGGTATTTGTACATTGAAAACATTTCCCCTCTCAAGTGTCTCTTCTCCAGAGAAAAAGTTCAATGCTCGTAACCTTTCCTCCTAACCAATGTCCTCCAGTCCCTTTATTCGTTTTGTTGCCCTTCTCTGGACTCTCTCTAGTTCCAGCACATCCTTCCTGAGGACTGGTGCCCAGAACTGGATATAATACTCCAGGTGCAGCCGGACACGAGTTTTGTAGAGTAGGAGAATTATCGCTTTATCTCTGGAGTTAATCCCCTTTTTAATGCATGCCAATATTCTGTTTGCTTTGCTTGCAGTAGCTTGGTCATTGCTGAGCCTGTCATCTACTTGGACCCCCAGGTCCTTTTCCATCCTAGATTTCCCCAGAGGTTCCTCCCAGTGAGTAGATTGAATTCATATTTTTGCCACCCAAATGCATTATTTTAAATTTTTATACTTTAAACCTCATTTGCCATGTAGTTGCCCACCCCATTAAACAGCTCAATCTCTGTATTTGCGGGCGATACTAAGCTAAGCAGGGCAATAACTTCTCTGCAGGATGTATAAACCTTGCAAGAAGATTTTTTTCCAGCATTGGAACATGCCTTTCAGTGGTATGAGGTGAGTGTGTATAGTGGGGATGGACTGTAGCCAGTTTTCAATCCATGTACTCATCCTATGGTCCATGCCAACGGACCTTACTTTGTACAGTAAACGTTTATGGGGAACTGTATCAAATGCTTTTGCAAAATCCAGATACACCACGTCTACAGGCCTTCCTTTATCTAGATGGCAGCTCACCTCCTCATAGAAGAGAAACAAGAGGGAGGAGGCGCCACTCTGAATGTAGTATTAAAATGCAGACATTTATTGCACAAGATTAAAAGCACTTATGAGTGAAAGTCATGCTCTTCGTAAGTATGCAGTCCCGGCAGTTCTGATGCCATCTGGATCACCGGGAAGGAGTCAGGTTGGTTGTTGTACTAAATAGATGTGCTTCATAGAGAACCAGGAAGTGGTCGGCTCCACGCTGACCAGCTTGAACCGGAAGCGGAAATGATGCCACCAGCATGGGGTGGGAGGAAGGGATCAGGACTGTCTGTGTAAACTGAGAGGCTACGCGCTCGGAGCTCACAGCTCCTTCTACTGGCCTGTTATTCTCTGGAGGAGAGCACCATTAAGTATACTCTCATGAGCATGACGTCCCTGGCCGTAGAACTCCAATGGTCAGCGGACCCAAAACAATAAGATGAAAGAATTAAAACATTTTTAGGAGTAAAAAAGTGGGGTTTGCACAGGTTAACAACTGGTGTGAAATAGAGCACACGCAATTCTGCTTAAAACACAATTACTTTGAATTTGAGGACAACTATTATTTACAAACCCAAGGCACAGCTATGGGGCAAATTTTGCCCCCAGCTATGGAAATCTTACTATGGGGTATTGGGAACTATAGTACATCTCACAAAACACCCCTTCTCAGCCAACATTATTTTTTTATGGACGTTATATTGATGACTTAGTCATCATATGGGATGGCACCATAGACAGCTTGATACAATTTGTATCACATTGACACCATAACAACCTGGGGTTATCCTTCACCCATGTGGTTTATCCTGACAAACTGGCCTTTCTGGACTTGGAACTACACCACAGTGACTCACGTATAGAGGTCACTAACTATATAAAACCCACTACTGGGAATTCATTCATCCATTATCAAAGTTGTCATCAACCTAGGTGGACCAATAATAATCCTTGTGGATGATGTCTTCAAACAGTACAAAACTAAGCCTGTGTCCTAGTCCACTACATCAGATGAACCCCAACCAATACGGTTTACTACACAATTTCATTACTGCTACATAAATATTGAAAAAATTCTTACTAAACATTGGCCGTTTAAAAAAAAACTAAAATAAAAATTCCAGCGCTGTGATCCTTCTACGACCCGCTGCCACGATCGATACAGCCTCCATAGGAAGTGCCTGCCGAATGACGCGCGACCCGTCTGACAGCTCTTAAATAACCGAGGGCGGGGCCACCCATGACGTGGACGGGCGACCCCGCCCCCTCTGACACAACTGGGGTTCCCGGTGGTTTACCCATGGTGTCACGAGCGGCCCCGCCCTTGGTTATTTAAGAGCTGTCAGACGGGTCATGCGTCATTCGGCGGGCGCTTCCTATGGAGGCTGTAGCGATCGTGGCAGTGGGTCGTAGAAGGATTACAGCTCTGGAATTTTTTTTAAAAATTTTTTATTAAAGGACTTGTCCCAAGCTGTGTGTTTGTTTTTTTACCATTTTTGTCACTTTTTTGGGTGAAATGATAGGGGTACAATGTAACCCGTTACCAATTCACATAGGGGGGGGGCAGGATTTGGGGGTCCCCTTAGTTAAAGGTGGCTTCCAGATTTCAATAAGCCCCCCACCCGCAGACCCTCACAACCACCTGGCAAGGGTTGTGGGGATGAGGCCCTTGTCCCCATCAACATGGGGACATCCTCCCCATGTTGAGGGCATGTGGCCTGATATGGTTCAGGAGGGGGGGCGCTCTCTCGTCCCCCCCTCTTTTTCTGCAGCCTGCCAGGTTGCGTGCTCAGATAAGAGCCTGGTATGGATTTTTGGGGGGGACGCCACGCCATTTTTTTTTTTATTTTGGTGTGGGGTACCCATTAATATCCATAACAGACCTGAAGGGCCTGATATGGAATTTTGGGCGGACCCCTACGCATTTTTTTTTTAATTTTGGTTCCCTGCGCAAAATGTAATTTTTGAAGGAAAAAAAGTCATTTAAAACTACTGCATCTATTAATGAATTGTCGAGTCCGGCAATACAGATAAAAGTCATTCAAAAAAACGGCAGGGGTTCCCCTTAATATTCATACCAGATCCAAAGGGCCTGGTAATGTACTGGGGGGGACCCCTGCTGTTTTTTTCAATGACTTTTCTCTGTATTGCCGGGGACCCGGGGATTCATTATAGCCGCTAGTGGTTTTAAATGACTTTTCAGAAATGACATTTTGTGCAAGGACAATTCTTAAAACGGCAAACATGCGCTGCTTTACAGGCATATTTTAGACACCCCCCAGGTACGAAATTTATTAATATCACTGCTCCCGAAAAAACTGACGTTTTTAAAACTTTTTTTTGCATTGATACATGTCCCCTGGGGCAGGACCCGGGTCCCCAAACTCCTTTAAAATTAGCACTTTCAATTTTTCATGTTCGTGTCCCATAGACTTTAACGGTGTTCGCATGTTCGAACAAATTTTTTTTCTGTTCGCATTTTCTGGTGCTAACCGAACCGGGGGGTGTTCGGCTCATCCCTAGTCGACATCACATACCACATGACCACAGATGCATGGCACTGCAAGTATGGTAACCAGGAAGGATGCAGGACAGGGCACACTGCTGGAAGTTGTTCTGCCACCCCTTGGTATTACACTACCAACTGTAAATAATTAGGGTGTAAGAACGAGCTCTAGAGCTGTCCCCTCCAACTTCTCCTCCTTCTTCTACTCCTCCTCAAAGCCCTCTTTTAGCTGAGTTGTCCTCTGATGCATGAGTCCCTCTTAAGCATTCAAAAGGCTGTGCAATAGCACAGGGTAAAAGATGTAGTAGTAGTGGTAGTGGTAATTGCTACCACTGGTATGCCTAAGGGACAGGAGCCACAACAATAACATCAATTGTATGGGGGTGATTGACAACAGCATCAACCTGCTGCCCCCCCAGCAGGAAAAGTTGAAACACATAATTTATGCCTTGCCTGGCAATGTCCTCAATCTATTGGTGCAATGTTTCCTGATAAGGTTTACAAGATCGTCTGAGAAAGGACTCAAAAAAATTTGTAGCCACTTCAAGTGGTCTTACCCAGCAAGTGTTTAACTGGGTGGAATTCAGTGACAGTTCAGTGTAGGATCAGGTCAGATTGACTTCAGAAAAGGTATGTGTAATGGGAGGGCCCGTGGAACTCAGAATCTCTTGAAAAGTTTGAGATACCCTAGCTTCAGCTCCCCATTCAACTCTTATGTTTAAATCACCCTATGTCACCCTATGTCCATTAGGGGCATAGGGTGACTGAGAAAATTTATCTCGGACTACTTAAAATAGGACAGTAATATTCATTAACAATAGGTCTTAAGAAATATGAAGATGTATCCCCCGTGTGCTGTGAGGTCTATGCACAGGAAGTAACTCCTAATATGGGTATTCCAGGATATATGTAAAGACTGACTGATTCATACGGTTAGGAGGTGCTGATGTCGTCAACTCCAGCCACCTGTCTGTCTGTTGTAATGTAAATGAGTCCAGGCTAACTTCTAAGGATCTTTTCATTGTGGCTTGTGCTAATTGACCCTGTATTGTATCAAGGAGTCCTGTGACAATGTGTATTGTAGTTTAGGAGACATCCAGGCTAGGAAACTCAAAGGTCATGTCTCTGAGTCATTTTGGATGCTTAAAGGGATTAGCTCATGATAATTAGGTTTCTGGTCACAGGTGTATTTCCAGAGTAATATGATGCACCTCCTCTTTTGACTGTGTATAAAACTTGCAGTCTTTTCAATAAAGATTGTCAGTCCTGCTTGAACCTCATACAGAGCGTCGTCTTGTATTTGGGGGAGAATTATTCGTATGGGGTCTTATTAGGCTGGTTGGAGTGTCTGGTAGCTGCCTTGTGTTCGGGAATGGAATATCCTAAATTACTTTAACCCCCCTCATAATCAGGGTGTCGTTACATTGGTGGCAAGCAGCGGGATGATTCCCACAGCCAGAGGACACAGGACAATGGCACAGTATGAACAGCTAAAGCTCTCTTCTCTCAAGGACTTACTGGAGAACCTGGGGGGCCGACCGGCCAACAACCATAAGAAGAGGGACATTATCGCAGAACTAGTCTAAATGGATAGAGCCGAAAGACCCAACATAACCGAAAGGCCCAGCGCAACAGACAGGACACCCGAAGAGGAAAGTTTTGATTAGGCTATTAAAATAAGACTGGCACATTATGGTCCTAACCCTCCAGCGGAGATCATAGACCTAGTTATAGTGGCTGTGGACGCAAATTGGCTACAGCAAAGAGGTGCTGCAGCAGCAGAAGTCACAGCAGCACCAACTGAAAGCAGAGGAGAGGTACAGATACCAACCGCCATGGAAGAGGAATTCAGAAGGAGGTTGCAAGAGATGCAGATACAGCATAGAGGACCAGTATCAGAGGAGGTCCTGCTGGGATGGTCTGATTCTATCCGCTGCTAACTCTGAAAGAAAGCACTAGCTCTCGAGCAGCAACACCAGGGAAAAGTTCACCCCTCCATCCATGTAAGGTACTGGTCGCAGTATGAAGTATGAATGCTGTTATTGGGGGAACAACTGAAGCAGGAGTGTACAGCTGAGTTAAGCAGGCTGATCCGGGCAGAGATGCGGTTGGATAAGAGCTACAGAGCCCTCCAGTGGTATGTAGCCCAAGAGTGCCCGTGGTCAGCGGATGACAGCCCCACAGAAGGCTTTGACTATGATGGCCTGGGATTGTTGTATTGGAGGATGTCCAGGGACCCTGACTTTGGGAGTGATCGGGAGTGGCATTTGGTGGAAATAATGGAGCACAGAGAGCGAAGACTGAAGACTGAATGTCAGAGGAAGATTTGGAGTTTCTGGTCGTTCAGGAATGGGAGCTGGAGATCGCCTACAGACAGCTGCTAGACTCTGCTCAGCAGCAGGGTGGGGCTCCCTTTGCCTAGGACTATCAGGAAATACCAGTTGACAACTCTGAAATCCTGGCTGAAGAATCGGCAGTGGAAAATCTGGAGATTGCCATCCCCAAAGCTGAAGTGCTGACTGACTTTGATGATCCTGTTTCTGCTTGGGATGATCTTGGATGGAGGAATGTACCTGTCCAGCAGCATGCCAGAGAATCAGCAGTGTAAAATCTGGAGATTGCCCTCCCCAAAGCTGAAGCGGATGATGTGGAGTCCCCAGCAGAAGTGCTGGCAACAGGGCAGAGTGCTACCAAACTTTACCCAGCAATGACAACAACTGTGGAATTCCCGGGAGCTGGGGCAGTTGGCTCATCTCCCCAGCCACAGACCCCTGCTCTACATCCGTGGCAGTTTTGGAGGCCCGAGGTGAGAAGGTGATGGTTCCTCTTTCCCAGTGGATTTCAGAGATGCAGGCAGGAGAAGCAGCCATTTTCCTTCCCCAAGAGTTAGCCGGAGCAGATGGTGTGGGGTTTCCAGCAGAAGTGCTGGCAACAGGGCAGAGTGCTACCAACCTCTGCCCAGCACCGGCAACAACTGTGGAGTTCCAGGGAGCCGGGGCAATTGGCCCCTCTCTCCAGCAACAAGCTGAGGTAGTAAAGCTTTTACTCCCAGCTGAATCACTGGCAGCAGGGCAAGATGCTACTGGCCTCTGCACACAACTGCAGCTCGAGCTGACATTGGGGGATGGGACTGCGGTCTCCACTCACAGCCACCCAGCAGAAGAGCTGGCAACAGAGCAGAGTGCTGCTGGCCTCTTCTCTTAACTAACAGAAGAGGGAGTTCCTGTGGTCGTGGATGGGACTTCGGTCTTCACTGACACAACCCCAGAAAATGATGCGACACTGAAACAGGAGGATGTCAGCCTTGCTTTGCAAGCACTGGGGGATTTTCACCTACCACAAGTGGATGGGACTTCAGTCTCCACTTGTATACTCCAGGGATGCTGGGCAGTTGGCCCAGATCCCCAACAGCATGACGGACTGATCCCAGTCACCCTGTCTTCTCTCCAGTGGCTGAAAGAACTCCAGGGAGAAGGGCCAGTCCAGGCCTCTCCCCAGCGGTGGGTATGTTCTCTGAGAGAGCCAGAGGTTGGCTGGGTGAGTAATGCTCTGTTTGGAGCAATTTGTTTGGGGTACTGTGTGTATACCGGCATTGGGGGAATGGAACTATGGACTAACTTCGGAGTCAACCCGTCTGGGGTCTCCTCCTGTGTTAGTCTCCTGCCGAAAGGGGAGAGATGAAACGGGAGTGCCCGTGGAACCCAGAATCTCTTGGAAAGTATGAGATACCCTTGCTTCAGCTCCCCATTCACCTCTTATGTCTAAATCACCCTATGTCCATTAGGGGCATAGGGTGACTGAGAAAATATATCTCGGACTACTTAAAATGGGACAGTAATATTCATTAACAATATCTCTCAATAAATATGAACATGTATCCCCTGTGTGCTGTGAGGTCTATGCACAGGAAGGAACTCCAAATATGGGCATTCCAGGATATATGTAAAGACTGACTGATTCATACGGTTAGGAGGTGCTGATGTCGTCAACTCCAGCCACCTGTCTGTATGTTGTAATGTAAATGAGTCCAGGCTAACTTCTAAGGATCTTTTCATTGTGGCTTGTGCTAATCATGATAATTAGGTTTCTGGTCACAGGTGTATTTCCAGAGTAATATGATGCACCTCCTCTTTTGACTGTGTATAAAACTTGCAGTCTTTTCAATAAAGATTGTCAGTCCTGCTTGAACCTCATACAGAGCGTCGTCTTGTATTTGGGGGAGAATTATTCGTACGGGGTCTTATTCGGCTGGTTGGAGTGTCTGGTAGCTGCCTTGTGTTCGGGAATGGAATATCCTAAACGACTTTAACCCCTTTCATACTCAGGGTGTCATTACAGTATGTATACTCATTTTTTCTTTACAGGGCTAGATAGGTTATGGTTAGAATGTGCATATCTGTAGATGCAGAGATTTTCGTTTTAGAGTGGACTTCCCCTTTAATTCACATGCAAAACTGTTTCAGGGACGAATCGGGCCTGAATTTTTACCTGAATTCAGACCTGAAACTGAGCCAAAGACGCACAGGGATCCTGTGCAATTTGCTCCATAGCCGCCACGGAGATGTTTGAACCGGCTCTATTTAGAGCTGGTCACACTCTCCTATGTGCAACCCGCATCCAATTCACACTAATTTGAACCCAGCCTCAAAAAAAAGAAGAGAAGGGATGTTGTTCATTCTTTGTGATAGCAATACAGTTAATAAAAAAATATTTTCTCATGATGATAATACTCATCCCTCCAACCATTGTATTGAGTGGTATTTTGATAATAACCACTCCTAGGACCAGATTGATTATTGGGTTTAACCCTAGACATCTGATTATTTTGATAATTAGCATTCTCATAAGCATACATATCTGAAGGTGGTGGAGGGCAGTAAACACTACCCCTCCCCTACCGTCCTCTTTGATGATTATGTGGTTTTGGGGCGGCCAGTAAAGGGGTACTAGGTTGGTTTTCCTTAATAAAGGACTTGTCAGACCTTTGGAAATGGGTAGGGGTACTCATTTATATATGAGGAACTGGTATATAGAGGTTGATATGGTTCAAGAAGAGTGTACGCTCACCCCCCCCCCCCCCCCCCGGCTGCATGCTTGAATAGGCCAAAAATTATACAAATTTTACAGATTTGTTGAATAGAACCTTATCCTTTTTAATAGGAGTCAAATATGTAGTCAGAGAGTAGGCCTATTTCAGCTGGAAATATTATGTGAGACTGTATTTGTTTCAAAATACATAGAGCTCAATACACCCCATATAACAATGATATGCAGTCAAAGGAGGGTGCTGTGGTGAAATAAAGGATGGCACTGCCAAAGAATAAGTCCAGTCCAAAATATCAAAAGCACACCATGTTCAGATAAACAGAAAGGGCATTTAATATCGCCATCAGAAAGCAGCAATCTTTCAAGGCCACTAAGAACCGAAGAATATTTTCATTCGTGTTTGTATGCTTTCTCTTTTCTTCCCCCTTTTTTCTTGATTTTTCTTTTTTAATGTGTCACAATAAATCATGTTTTTATTATTGTCATTGGTGGTTGGAGAGTGAAGAGTTAATGCAGGATTATGGTGGGATTTAGAGTGTTTAAGATTGGCAGTAATTAATTTGAAACATGTCAGAATAAGACAAGAGGTGATGTCCCCATCAGATCGAACAGCACTCTGTTTGCCCCATTCATCTTTGCAGTGGCACAGCGACTTTTATTTTGGGCTACCGGGGTGCTGCCAATATATCCAGCACCTGTAATTTTTTCCCCTCAATTTACTCTATGCTATGTGAAATATTTATTTACTTATACAAGCAAGCTTTATAAGACTGACACTGCAAGCCTGGTGGATTAATTTGTTACCACTGCCAACAGAATATGAGAGTACTTGAGTATCCTGTAATTACTATTGCTACTATAATAGCAATTAGTGTGAGTGCTGCTTGATCCTTTTAGTATTTTCTCTTGTGTTGCCTTTGGAGGATTTTGGTCTTTGGTCTTCATTAGGGATGAGCTTCGAGTTCGAGTCGAACTCATGTTCGACTCGAACATTGCCTGTTCGCCCGTTCGCCGAACAGCGAACAAATTGGGGTGTTCGCGGCAAATTCGAAAAATCTATGGGAGAAATCTAAAGTGCTAATTATAAAGGCTTATATGCAAGTTATTGTCCTAAAAAGTGTTTGGGGACCGGGGTCCTGCCCCAGGGGACATGTATCAATGCAAAAAGAAGTTTTAAAAACGGCCGTTTTTTCGGGAGCAGTGATTTTAATAATGCTTAAAATGAAAAAATAAAAGTGAAATATTCCTTTAAATTTCGTACCTGGGGGGTGTGTATGATATGCATGTGAAGTGGCACATGTTTCCCGTGCTTAGAACTATCCCTGCAAAAAATGTCATTTTTGAAAGAAAAAAAGTCTTTTAAAACTGACTTGCGCCTATTAATGAATTGTCGGCTCCCGGCAATACATACAAAAGTCATTGATAAAAAAAAAAAAAAAGCGTGGGGGTTCCCCAGAATTCAATTACCAGGCCCTTCAGGTCTGGAATGGATATTAAGGGAAACCCCGCCGCAAATTTAAAAAAAATTTGACGTGGGGTTCCCCCAAATATCCATTCCAGGCCCTTCAGATCTGCCATGGATTTTAAGGGGAACTCCACCCCAAATTTTAAAAAAATGGCGTGGAGTCCCCCTAAAAATCCATACCAGACCCCTTATCCGAGCACGCAACCTGGCCGGCCGCAGGGGAAAAGGGGGGGACGAGAGAGCGGCCCCCCTCCCTCCTGAACCGTACCAGGCCACATGCCCTCAACATGGGGAGGATGTCCCCATGTTGATGGGGACAAGGGCCTCATCCCCACAACCCTTGCCCGGTGGTTGTGGGGGTCTGCGGGCGGGGGGCTTATCGGAATCTGGAAGACCCCTTTAACAAAGGGGACCCCCAGATCCCGCCCCCCCCCTATGTGAATTGGTAAGGGGTACATTGTACCCCTACCATTTCACGAAGAAAGCGTAAAAAAATGTTTAAAAAAACACACAAACACCTTGAAAAAGTCCTTTATTTAAAAAAAAAACAAAAAAACATTCCAGCGGTGAAATCCAGTGTCCCGCGGCGATCCCGATGTCCAGCGCTGTCCTTCATTGGTTGTGCCTGAGCGGACCTGATGGGGAACTCCCTCTCAGTATTTTAAATGTATAGACCCGCCCCTTCTAAAGTTACGTAAACCTGGTACGGTTCAGGAGGGGGGGGGCGCTCTCTCGTCCCCCCCTTTTCCCCTGCGGCCGGCCAGGTTGCGTGCTCGGATAAGGGGTCTGGTATGGATTTTTAGGGGGACTCCACGCCATTTCTTTTTTAAAATTTGGGGTGGAGTTCCCCTTAAAATCCATGCCAGATCTGAAGGGCCTGGAATGGATATGTGGGGGAACCCCACGTCAATTTTTTTTTAAATTTGCGGCAGGGTTCCCCTTAATATCCATTCCAGACCTGAAGGGCCTGGTAATTGAATTCTGGGGAACCCCCACGCTTTTTTTTTTTATCAATGACTTTTGAATGTATTGCCGGGAGCTGACAATTCATTAATAGCCGCAAGTCAGTTTTAAATGACTTTTTTTCTTTCAAAAATTACACTTTGTGCAGGGACAGTTCTAAGCACGGGAAACATGCGCCACTTCACATGCATATCATACACACCCCCCAGGTACGAAATTTAAAGGAATATTTCACTTTTATTTTTTCATTTTAAGCATTATTAAAATCACTGCTCCCGAAAAAACGGCCGTTGATACATGTCCCCTGGGGCAGGACCCGGGTCCCCAAACACTTTTTAGGACAATAACTTGCATATCAGCCTTTATAATTAACACTTTAGATTTCGAACGTTCGAGTCCATTGTATTTAATAGGGTTCTAAAGTTTACACAAACATTTTGTCTGTTCGCAGGTTCTGGTGCGAACCGAACAGGGGGGTGTTCGGCTCATCCCTGGTCTTCATTCTTCTCAATCTAGAAGCTACAAGTTTATTTGCAACAAGGCAAAACAGTCGCTCTCAGGAGATACTAACTGAGGCCACCGAAAGAGCTAACAGGCAATCGTAAATTAAAATGTACTTACTTCATGTTTACCCATTGCACTTATATTTTCTTCTAATTCCAGGAAAGCTTACTCAATCCTAGGGAAGTATTGGCTAGTTCTATCTAGTAGCCCCTGCATCTGAGACACATTTCAGGATCCTCCTATCTTGGTTTATGAAGGGTCTACAAATAAACAGAACTAAACAGTGCATGCAGATTTTAGTTTTCTAAAAACCATTACAGGTAATTGATTAACTTTACTATCTACCTCAAATAGCATGTACCCATATGGTAACTTTGCACAGGGCCAGGCCCATTGCTTCTCCTCCCAATCAGGAAGGGGGTTCAGAGACCCGCTTGGCCAGGGAGTACACTCGACTGTTTTTAATGTCATGGAAAAAATAAAGTTTTTCTCGACGTGATTCTTCTCAAGCCTGCCTTGCATACACACTGTCGTGAAAAAATGTTTGAGCAAAGCGCAGTGGCGTACAACGCATATGACAACATGTACAACGGCACTATAAAGGGGAAGTTCCACTGAGATGGCGCCACCCTTTGGGCTGCTTTTGCTGATTTCGTGTTACCGCGTGTTAGTAAAAGTTTGGTGTTAGCCGATTGGTGCTTTTCAGTCTCTGTGCTTTTTAGTCCGTTACAGCATGACGAATGTGCTATCTCCATTACGAACGCTTGTTTTACCAGAACAAGCGCTCCCATCTCATAACTTGCTTCTGAGAATGCTCATTTTTTTTTTCCCGTTGTTAAAGCGTACACACAACCGTTTTTCATGACGAGAAAAACGATGACGTGAAAAACGACAAGAAAAAATAGAGCAGATTCTAACTTTTTAATGCCCATTTTTCTCATTGAGAAAAATGCTCTGGAGCCTACACACGGCCGTTTTTCACGTCCAAATAAAAAAATGGCATGTTCCTCGTCATGAAAAACGGTCATGTGTACGCGGCATTAGGAGAAGCAATGGGCCTGGCTCTTCCCTCGGCAAGCTGGAGCGAGGAGCAGCAGGTGGAGGGGTGGAGGGGCAGCAACAGCCTTTTCCAGCCTCTGCCCGACCCCGGATCCAGCACCACCTCATTGTCAGGAGTTATCTCCTAAGTTAAGGCCATGGATCCCTGCCTTTCCATCTGGGCTGGGGGTTTAGTGAGGGGGCCAGGTTAATCCTTGAAGTGAGCGGGTGCATCACTATCTATATACAGAATATGTTCTCTGTTAATTTTTTGGCTTCTATTTTGTCAGCATGTTGAAATTGAGAAAGCAAAAACTGATTTTTATTATTCTGCCTGTATTTTATTGATTTGGATCTGCATTCCAATTTCAGACCAGAAATGTAAGCAGAGAACTGTATTGCAGAGTAGAGTTGAGCGGACACCTGGATGTTCGGGTTCGACGGTTTCGGCCGAACTTCGGAAAAAAGTTTGAGTTCGGGACCGAACTTGACTCGAACTTGACCCCGAACCCGAACCCCATTGAAGTCAATGGGGACCCGAACTTCTGAGGACTATTCGCGCTTGTTTCCCGTGCTTAGAACTGTCCCTGCACAAAGTGTAATTTCTGAAGGAAAAAAAGTAATTTAAAACTCACTATGAATGAATTGTCGGCTCCCGGCAGTACATAGAAAAGTAATTGATAAAAAAAAAAAATCAGGTCCGCTCAGCCAATGACGTAGCTGTAAGGCTAAGTGGACCAGATGCGGAACATGAGAAGGGGCGGGTCTATTCATTTATTACACTGTGGAGGAAGTTCCCCATCGAGTCCGCCCCCTCGTATGTCAGAACCCGCCTACGTCATTGGCTGAGCGGACCTGATGGGGAACTGCCTTGCAGTGTAATACATGAATAGACCCGCCCCTTCTCACGTTCCGCATCTGGTCCGCTTAGCCTTACACCTACGTCATTGACTGAGCGGACCTGATGGGGAACTTTAGAAGGGGCGGGTCTATTCATTTAATACACTGCGGAGGAAGTTCCCCAT
Organism: Rana muscosa; assembly: GCA_029206835.1. NCBI lineage: Eukaryota > Metazoa > Chordata > Amphibia > Anura > Ranidae > Rana > Rana muscosa. Next base: position 399,472,047 of record CM055122.1, read on the forward strand.
CTGGTCCACTCAGGCTCAGCCAACGACGTCTCGTTTGGACAGCGCTGGACATTGGGATAGCCGCGGGACACTGGATTTCATCGCTGGAATGTTTTTTTTATTTTTTTATTTTTTATTTTTAATAAAGGACTTTTCCGAGGTGTCTGTGTGTTTTTTTTTAAAATTTTTTACACTTTCTTCGTGAAATGGTAGGGGTAAAATGTATCCCTTACCAATTCACATAGGGGGGGGCTGGGATCTGGGGGTCCCCTTTGTTAAAGGGGTCTTCCAGATTCCGATAATAAACCCCCCGCCCGCAGACCCCCACAACCACCGGGCAAGGGTTGTGGGGATGAGGCCCTTGTCCCCTTCAACATGGGGACATCCTCCCCATGTTAAGGGCACGTGGCCTGGTACGGTTCAGGAGGGGGGGGCGCTCTCTCATCCCCCCTCTTTTCCTGCGGGCTGCCAGGTTGCGTGCTCAGATAAGGGTCTGGTGTGGATTTTTAGGGGGACTCCAGGCCATTTTTTTTTTATTTGGGGTGGAGTTCCCCTTAGAATCCATACCAGACCTGAAGGGCCTGGTATGGATATTTGGGGGAACCGCACGCATTTTTTTTTTAAATTTGCGGCAGGGTTCCCCTTAATATCCATAAGGGCCTGGTAATTAAATTTGGGGGGACCCGCACACTTTTTTTTTTATCAATGACTTTTCTAAGTATTGCCGGGAGCCGACAATTCATTATAGCCGCGAGTGAGTTTTAAATGACTTTTTTTCCTTCAGAAATGACACTTTGTGCAGGGACAGTTCTAAGCACAGGAAATAATGCTTTACATGCATATTGCCGAACACCGGACCCGAACCCGAACATACAGTCAATTGTTCGGGTTCGGGTCCGGGACCCAAAACCCCAAAAGTTCGGTACGGACCCGAACTTTACAGTTCGGGTCCGCTCAATACTATTGCAGAGTAATTGGGAAAAGACCTAGGGGTATTTGTTTGACTTAAGAACAGCAGAGTAATGCCAGATGCTAGCTTTCTTGTTTTCTATTCTAGACAGAGTATATGTGTGTGTTTTTTTTCTTTAGTTTGTTTTATGACATATTGGAACACCTGGGAGCTCTCAGAATGTTGCCCTGACATTAGGGATTTTTACTTACACCCTGTGATTTATCCTGGAAATCTCAGAATGAAATTATAGTGCCCTGTACATGAAATACATTACAAAACCTCCTTGCAAAAGTTTAGTAGTGTGAGTGAGGGGGCCAGGTTTGTTTGCTGCCCCCCCAAAATATTGAGCACCAGCCGCCACTGCTGTCTAATCACAGCGGGAGTGGGTCACCGGCGGAGAAAATGCGCGCCCCAGACCCGGAAGTGTCGGGTCACCTACTAGGTACGTGATCCAGCGCAAAACGGTCGCCCTGCCACAGTATATCTGTGGTGGGTGGTCGGGAACTGGTTAAAATGTTTTTTCCCGAGGGCATGTCCCTGCAGCTCCTTGCCGACGGACATTACTACCCTCCCGAAGCCGCAGCCGGGATGTTTTTACCGCCGCCGAGCCCAATCACAGCCACGGAGCTCTGCAAAATCCACACGCGGATCCATAAATGCCTTCTTTAGTGATGAGCTGCCCAAGATCGCACCGAGCCAGGACAGAGGGAAGAACACAGCTCCCATGGCTCTGGCTTCCCCACAGCCTGCAGTCTCCCCCATAATCTCGCTGAGATTGGTCCCAGCTCAGTGATACATGTTCTGCTCAAGATCAAAGAATTGAGGCCCTTATTTGCCAGCTGAATGATTATGAGAACCACAGCCATCGCGCTAATATCTGTATCCGATGGTTGCCTGAGGCAACGGCAGCCAAGGACATTCTACCAACCTTACAGGGCATCTTCCGGGAGATCCTGGGGTTATCCCCCCAAATGATTTTGTGACGATTGATAGAGCTCACAGAGCTCTCAGACCCCCTTCACAAGATGCTGTAAACCCAAGAGACATCATATGTAAGCTGCATAAGTTCACAGTAAAGGAGCAGATCATGCAACAAATGCGAAAATGTCCCTTCTTTGATTTTGATGGTGCTTGCTTGTTCTTCTACCAGGACCTGTCTCGCCACACCCTGATGCAACACAGGGCTCTGCATCCCCTCTTGGAAGTTATGCGAGAGGCAGGCATTAAATACAGATGGGCGTTCCCTTTCAATCTGCAAGCTGAAAGAGATGGCAAGTCTGCTACTTTGCGTACTAAAGATGATCTTCCCCACTTCCTTTCTCAACTTAAATTGGATCCGGTGGACTTTACAGATTGGTGCCACTATACTGATATACAACTTCTATCCGCATTAAACCCTTGGTGACTGCTTGGCCTAAACGATGCTCATGAGGCCGCAAATGATCCTCTCCTAACACTTCTCCTGGAACCCAGGCCAGTGACCGCTGAGGCTCATCATGACCTAGGAACTTTTGCTTTGTGGTTTTCTGGACTCTATCTAGCCTTGATTCTGTGAGAGGACAATTCAGTGGCCAATTAAGCTACCAAGGGGTGTCTGTCACCCCTTTTAACTTACTCAATGTCACCCTCTCTATCGCTGCCTCCGAGACCTGGCCTGAAGGCCATGGTCTTTTCCTGATGTTCCTTTTTTTGCAATTTTTTCTAAAATTCCCCAGTGTAGTTACAGCCTTTATCATTAGGTGCACCTTGTTTGTTCATGTTTATCCACGTTTCCCACATTACCTGTTTTGGGTACAAGCCCTGATTTGGGCTCCCTGCATCACCCAGAAGGCTCTCTGCCTTTGGCAGGTCCTCCTGGGTCAGGCATGCAGTTAAGTATGGACTCCCAGAGGCAGATTCTGCCTTCTGGTGGTCCTTTTTGTAGATTCATGTGTGTGTTTTTTGTTGTAATTTGGTTAATGTCTTTTTCTTCTGTTCTTCCACTCCAGATTTGTAGCTGCTCACACCTGGTTCAACACTTTGAAGGGTTTTGATTGGAGACCCTGTATCTAGTCCATCATGGGGGTGGTATGGACACAGCCCCAAATGATCCGCAATGGCTTAAAAGTGATGGTACAGAAATATTTAGACAGAATAAAGATGGATAAAGCACCTGGACCTGATGACATCCACCCACATATCCTGGGTTGTTAACGGCGCATGCGCAAGGAAGAAATGAAATGAAATGAAGTGCCGTTTCTTCCCCAGCCTGTGCCGTTAATGGCGGCTCTCATGCGCATGCGCGGGAGTGACGTCACGCGGCTCCAGCGAATCACAGAGCCGGAGTCTGCAGCCTGGAAGGAAGAGGAGACAGAAGATGGACGATGCCTACACAGGGGACATCGCTGGATTCATTTTTGCAGGTAAGTGTCACATAATGGGCTAGTATGCGATGTATACAAGCCCATTATGCTTTTAATTTGCAGGCTTTTCAGGTAGCAAAAGAGGAAGTAAAACCCATCAGGGTTCAGCCATCTCCCCACCATCACTAACTGTGTAGCTAAATAATACTTATAAAGGTCTGGGAAGGCCAACCCCCCTGTACTGCTTGTTGCATAAGTGTACTTGATTTAATTCTAGCTGGTTTATTTGGAAATTTACAAATGTAAAGAGCATACAATGTAGCAGTGCAAAAAAACTTTTAGGCAACCATTGTGGAGAATTTCTAAATAAGTACAAACATTTAGGGAGAATCTTCATCTTTACTAAATTTATACGTCCTAATAATGACAGGGGCAGCGCTTCCCATACCCTTAATTTTTTCTTAAACTCCTGTATTACTGGATCCAAGTTCAACATTTGAAAATCTTCACCCTGTCTAGATATTACAATACCAAGGTACAAAAATTCCGACAAGAAAACCGTGCTTTTTTTTCCGGCGGAATGTTGGCTCAAACTTGTGTTGCATACACACCGTCACACAAATGCTGTTGGAAATTCAGACCGTCAAGAACGCGGTGACGTACAACACGTACGATAAAAGGAAGTTCAATACCCACTCCGGCACCCTTTGGGCTCCTTTTGCTAATCTCATGTTAGTAGAAGTTTGGTGAGAGACGTTTCGCGCTTTTCAGCCTTCGTGCTTTTCAGACCGTTCCTGCTGTTCAGTTTGTGCTTGTGGGTTCGTATCTGTTTTTCAGTGCATGTAGTCAGTTCGTATCTGGTTTTCAGTGCGTTCTTGTCCGCTCGTTTCAGATTTTCAGCTCGTTCTTCATAGGCTTTTCTGTTCTTCAGTGCGTTCTGTTAGTTCGCTCTGACCAGCCAACCATTTTCTAGCCATGTTGCGGCTACGTACTCTTCGTAGAGTTCGTGCTGTGCGGGGGCTTGGTGTTGGGGTTCTTGCTTTGACCCAAGCCCAGTCCATGAACAGGGTGGGGAGGAGTTCATGGATGAAGAATTGGTTGCTCCAGCGTGACCAATTCTGTCATATGCCTTTGCTGCGGGAGATCCAGGAGAATAATCCTGATGATTTTAGGAATCATCTCCGGATGACGGACCCCGTTTTTCACCGTCTGTTGGCTTTGCTGTCCCCTTATATTACAAAGCAGGACACCTGCATGCGGAAGCCATCACTCCCAAGCAAAGGCTAGTCACCACGTTGCGATACTTGGCGACAGGGAGAAGTCTGCAGGACCTCAAGTTCTCGACAGGCATCTCCCCCCCAGGCTCTGGGGATCATTAACGCTGTGTTAAGCCTCCTCCGGCGTTTCTTTCTCTATTCCAAATCAATGGTTCCCTATGGGAGCCCATTGATTTGAATAGAGATCGCACCAGAAGTCGGATCAAGATGATCCGACTTGCGGGGCGACTCGTGTGCTGAGAATCATGAAGGGGAACCCCGTGAAAATGTAAAAAAAAATTTGCGTGAGGTTCCCCCCAAGGACGATACCAGACCCTTCAGTCTGGTATGGATCTTAAGGGGAACCCCCCACATAAAAAAAATGGCGTGGGGGTTCCCCCAGGATCCATACCAGACCCTTATCCGAGCACACAGCCCGGCAGGTCAGGAAAAGGGGGGCAAGTGAGCCCCCCTAGACCATACCAAGCCACATGCCCTCAACATGAGGGGTGTGTGCTTTGGGGCAGGGGGGCACTGCCCCCCCACCCCAAAGCACCTTGTCCTCATGTTGATGAGGACAAGGGCCTCTTCCCCACAACCCTGGCCATTGGGTCGGCCCCCAGATCCCGGCTCCCTACCCTATGTGAATGAGTATGGGGTACATCGTACCCCTACCCATTCACCTGGGGGAAAAAAGTGTCAATAAAAAAAAAACACACTAGAAAGCAGGGATGAGCCGAACACCCCCCTGTTCGGTTCGCACCAGAACCTGTGAACAGACAGAATGTTTGCGTGAACTTTAGAACCCTATTAAATACAATGTACTCGAACGTTTGAAATCTAAAGTGCTAATTATAAAGGCTTATGTGCAAGTTATTGTCCTAAAAAGTGTTTGGGGACCCGGGTCCTGCCCCAGGGGACATGTATCAATGCAAAAATACGTTTTTAAAACGGCCGTTTTTTCGGGAGCAGTGATTTTAATAATGCTTAAAATGAAAAAATAAAAGTGAAATATTCCTTTAAATTTCGTACCTGGGGGTGTGTGTATGATATGCATGTAAAGTGGCGCATGTTTCCCGTGCTTAGAACTGTCCCTGCATAAAATGTAATTTTTGAAGGAAAAAAAGTCATTTAAAACTCACTCGCGGCTATTAATGAATTGTCGGCTCCCGGCAATACATACAAAAGTCATTGATAAAAAAATAAAAAAAAATCGTGGGGGTCCCCCAGAATTCAGTTACCAGGCCCTTCAGGTCTGGAATGGATATTAAGGGGAACCCCGCTGCAAATTTAAAAGAAAATGCGTGGGGTTCCCCCAAATATCCATACCAGGCCCTTCAGATCTGGCATGGATTTTAAGGGGAACTCCACCCCAAATTTAAAAAAAATGGCGTGGAGTCCCCCCAAAAATCCATACCAGACCCTTATCTGAGCACGCAACCTGGCCGGCCGCAGGAAAAGAGGGGGGGACGAGAGAGCGCCCCCCCTCCTGAACCGTACCAGGCCACATGCCCTCAACATGGGGAGGATGTCCCCATGTTGATGGGGACAAGGGCCTCATCCCCACAACCCTTGCCCGGTGGTTGTGGGGGTCTGCGGGCGGGGGGTTTATCGGAATCTGGAAGACCCCTTTAACAAAGGGGACCCCCAGATCCCGGACCCCCCATTGTGAATTGGTAAGGGGTACATTGTACCCCTACCATTTCATGAAGAAAGTGTCAAAAAATGTAAAAAAAAACACACAAACACCTTGAAAAAGTCCTTTATTAAAAAAAAAAAAAAAAAAAAAAACATTACAGCGGTGAAATCCAGTGTCCCGCGGCGATCCGATGTCCAGCGCTGTCCGTCATTGGCTTAGCCTGAGCGGACCTGATGGGGAACTTCCTCTGCAGTCTATTACATGTATAGACCCGCACCTTCTAAAGTTCCCTATCAGGTCCGCTCAGACAATGACTCAGTGTATGGCTGAGGACCTGATGCGGAACATGAGAAGGGGCGGGTCTATACATGTATTACAAAGTGAGCAAAGTTCCCCATCAGGTCCGCCCCCTCGGTATGTCAGACCCCACCTACGTCATTGGCCTGAGCGGGGAACTTCCTTCACTGTGTAATTTAAATTTACACAGTGAAGGAAGTTTCCCGCTCAGGCCAATGACGTAGGCGGGGTCTGACATACCGAGGGGGTGGACCTGATGGGGAACTTCTCTCACTTTGTAATACATGTATAGACCCACCCCTTCTAAAGTTCCCCATCAGGTCCGCTCAGCCAATGACTCGGTGTAAGGCTGAGGACCTGATGCGGAACATGAGAAGGGGCGGGTCTATACATGTATTACACAGTGAGAGAAGTTCCTCATCAGGTCCGCCCCCTCGGTATGTCGGTATGTATAGACCCGCCCCTTCTCATGTTCCGCATCAGGTCCTCAGCCTTACACCGAGTCATTGGCTGAGCGGACCTGATGGGGAACTTTAGAAGGGGCGGGTCTATACATGTAATAGACTGCAGAGGAAGTTCCCCATCAGGTCCGCTCAGGCTCAACCAATGACGGACAGCGCTGGACATCGGATCGCCGCAGGACACTGGATTTCACCGCTGGAAGGTTTTTTTTTTTTAATAAAGGACTTTTTCAAGGTGTTTGTGTGGTTTTTTTTTCAATTTTTTGACACTTTCTTCGTGAAATGGTAGGGGTACAATGTACCCCTTACCAATTCACATAGGGGGGGGCGGGATCTGGGGGTCCCCTTTGTTAAAGGGGTCTTCCAGATTCCGATAAGCCCCCGGCCCGCAGACCCCCACAACCACCGGGCAAGGGTTGTGTGGATGAGGCCCTTGTCCCCATCAACATGGGGACATCCTCCCCATGTTGAGGACATGTGGCCTGGTACGGTTCAGGAGGGGGGGGCGCTCTCTCGTCCCCCCCTCTTTTCCTGCGGCCGGCCAGGTTGCGTGCTCGGATAAGGGTCTGGTATGGATTTTTGGGGGGACTCCACGCCATTTTTTTTTTAATTTGGGGTGGAGTTCCCCTTAAAATCCATGCCAGATCTGAAGGGCCTGGTATGGATATTTGGGGGAACCCCACACATTTTTTTTTTTAATTTGCGGCGGGGTTCCCCTTAATATCCATTCCAGACCTGAAGGGCCTGAATTCTGGGGGACCCCCACGCTTTTTTTTATTTTTTATCAATGACTTTTCTATGTATTGATAAAAGCCGACAATTCATTAATAGCCGCAAGTGAGTTTTAAATGACTTTTTTTCCTTCAAAAATGACACTTTGTGCAGGGACAGTTCTAAGCACGGGAAACATGCGCGACTTTACATGCACATCATACACACCCCCCAGGTACGAAATTTAAAGGAATATTTCACTTTTATTGTTTCACTTTAAGCATTATTAAAATCACTGCTCCCAAAAAAACTGTCGTTTTTAAAAAAAAATTTGCATTGATACATGTCCCCTGGGGCAGGACCCGGGTCCCTAAACACTTTTTATGACAATAACTTGCATATAAGCCTTTATAATTAGCACTTTAGATTTCTCCCATAGACTTTTTGAATTTGCCACAAACACCCCAATTTGTTCGCTGTTCGGCGAACGGGCGAACAGGCAATGTTCAAGTTGAACATGAGTTCGACTCGAACTCGAAGCTCATCCCTACTAGACAGGTTTTTAAAGTAATTTATTAGGCAGCTCCGGGGGTCTTCTTCGGACTTCGGGGGTCTCTTCCCTCTTCTCCCGCTCTCCGGTTCTTTTCCCACTCTCCGGTGCCTTCTGCCGGGCTCCTACGCTATCTTCTTACAGCTCTTTTACTAGCATTGGCCCGGTCTTCTCTTTTTCCGATGCTGACTCAGCGCTCTCTGCCGCTGTAATGCCATGTGCGCGGTGCGCAACGACTTATATAGGCATGGGGCATGGTCACCGGGTGATGTCACCCAGTGATCTCACCCCCTTATGACGGCACAGTCCCAGGGCATGATGGGATTGTGACATCATAAGGGGTGGAGTCACCATGTGACATCACCGAGTGACCCCGCCCCATGCCTATATAAGTCGTTGCGCACCGTGCACACGGCATTACAGCGGCAGAGAGCGTTGAGTCAACATCGCAAGAAGAGAAGACCGGGCCAACGCTAGTAAAAGAGCTGAAGAAGATAGCGGAGGAGCCCAGCAGAAGGCAGAAGGCACCGGAGAGCGGGAAAATAACCGGAGAGCGGGAGAAGAGGCCAAAGAGAACGGAGAAGTCAGAAATAACCCCCAAAGTCGGAAGAAGTCCCCCGGAGCTGCCTAATAAATTACTTTAAAAACCTGTCCCCCTGCCCCAAAGCACCCACCCCCCATGTTGAGGGCATGTGGCTTGGTATGGTCTAGGAGGGGGGGGTGCTTGCTTGCCCCCCTTTCCTGACCTGCCGGGCTGTGTGCTCGGATAAGGGTCCCCCAGACCATTTTTTTTTCATGGTGCGAACTCCATTCAAATCAATGGGCTCCCAAAAAGAACCATTGATTCGGAATAGAGAAAGAAAAACGCGGCTGAAAGCTAGCGCAGGGAAACATGCATTGAATTCAATACAAAACGCGGAAAAAAATCGCGTTAGAAACGCTGCTTATTTCCTGGCGTCTGTACTAGCTTTACAGCTCGTTTTTTAAAACGTCCGTGGGCATGAGGCCTTACTCTGCGCACATTCACATGTGTGTTTTAAAATTTTTGGGTAAAAAAACAACATCTTTGTTTTATAAAGTTTTACAATAATTTTTATTTTTATTTTTGCATAAACAGGCATGTTTCAAAACATAACATACACAACTCTGGAACTTTCAAAGTTCAACATCGAAAAACTGAAGGCAATATCAGAAATTATAGTGTGTCAAAAATGTGTTGATCTTGCCTTCATCAGATGGGGTGATGTCAACGCCGTAAAAGCCAAATTTTGAAGATGCACACAAATTGAGTCAAAATGTGGATTTCCTTTCTGATCCCATGCCTAATGTCAACATGTACTATCTCCCATCATGGGGGATCAATGGACGTGTTTTGGGGGTGCAACCCTTTCCCCTCACCTACTTGAGTTGTGAGGAAGGGGTTGCACCCACAAAACGCGTACATTGATTTCCCGTGATGGCAGATAGCACATGTTGACACACTGTGTGCATCTTTAAAATGTAGCTTTTAAAATGCGTCAAAATTTTTTAACACTCATAAAATTTCAAAACAAAAAAGTTGAATTTTTGTGTGATTTCGATTCTGCCTAAAACATCAATGAGGTTATTAATTTTTTGTTCAATCTCATTTATTCTTTGCTTGATCAGGTATAAATCCTGATTGCACACCATTAAGTCCCGCATGAGGATGTGTGCACTTGCACTGGTGAAACAAGATTCTTCATCAACATCACCTAAATTAAAAAATACACACCATGTATTATAAATATGCAGGCATACATCTATTACCTGAAGCTGTGGTGTCAGACACTGACTGACCTGTAGTGGTCACTAATTCACACACTTCTTCCACCTCTCCTCCCTCCACATCCTCAGGTTGTGGCGTTCTGAGTTCCCCTTCTTCATGAGGTGTGGGGTTCCTGGTGTCCTCAGATGTCCCAAGTCTTTTCTCCCCTATAAAAATGAAACAAAAGGTATACTTAGCACACAGATATTTGAGGCCAGAAATAGGAATACGGACGACCAGACTGAAGTGAGGCCATCACTTTCCACACTTTCTTCCCCCCTTCCTTTCCCCCTTCCTTCCACCCCAGCTGAGGCTTCCGAAGTCCAACCTGGGCCTTCCATCCTGGAAGAAGTGGAGGAGCCCAGCTGGAGCCAGGTATAGTATTTTTCTACATATTTATTGTCCTAAAATTATTGATGTTAACTAGATGTTATTATTGATAACAAATTAATGATTTCACAAAAAGTGTTTGACATATCAATAGACAGTAGGGATGGGCCCGGTGCTCGATTCGAACCCATGTTCGAATCGAGCATCGGGCGTTCGCTCGCTCGTCGAGCCCAGAACTATTTGGGCCGTTCGCATCACATTCGTGTGATGCGAGCGGCCCCGCAATGCATTGCGGCCGGCGCGGCCGGCGCAGTGCATTGCTGGCTGATGATTGGCCAAGCATGCACTGTGACCCCGCATGCTTGGCCAATCACAGCGCCCGAAACTCGGAGAGCAATAATTGGCTACAGGCAGGACGCCTGTAGCCAATTACAGCTCAGGGGCTTTAGTACACGCCCCACCATTTAAAAGGCCGCCACGCCATCGGCCCCGGTCACATGAGTTCCGGCTTTAGGAGAGATTAGTCTGCTGATTCTGTCTTTGCTTGATACTGAAAGATTTGCTCTTCTTTGCTAAACCATTGGCTATTTCTTTGCTAAACCATTGCTACCTAAGTCATTGATCGTTCATTGCTGCTGATTGCACAGTTAGTGTGTTATTAGCTGCTGCTGGGGATTAGTCTGGTGCATGCTTACTGTTAGTACAGTATTGCAGTAGTACCAACCGCAGTGCTGTTAGCACAGCATTGCACCCCAACAGCACCCATAGGACTTCTAGTGTGTTAGTGGCAGCAAACAGAGCTCCTATATTTTCTTCTCAGCAGCACCCATAGGACTTCTAGTGTGTTAGTGGCAGCAAACAGAGCTCCTATATTTTCTTCTCAGCACCACCCATAAGACTTCTAGTGTGTTAGTGGCATCACACAGAGCTCCTATATTTTCTTCTCAGCAGCACCCATAGGACTTCTAGTGTGTTAGTGGCAGCAAACAGAGCTCCTATATTTTCTTCTCAGCAGCACCCATAGGACTTCTAATGTGTTAGTGGCATCACACAGAGTTCCTATATTTTCATCTCAGCAGCACCCATAGGACTTCTAGTGTGTTAGTGGCAGCAAACAGAGCTCCTATATTTTCTTCTCAGCAGCACCCATAGGACTTCTAGTGTGTTAGTGGCAGCAAACAGAGCTCCTATATTTTCTTCTCAGCAGCACCCATAGGACTTCTAGTGTGTTAGTGGCAGCAAACAGAGCTCCTATATTTTCTTCTCAGCAGCACCCATAGGACTTCTAGTGTGTTAGTGGCAGCAAACAGAGCTCCTATATTTTCTTCTCAGCAGCACCCATAGGACTTCTAGTGTGTTAGTGGCAGCAAACAGAGCTCCTATATTTTCTTCTCAGCAGCACCCATAGGACTTCTAGTGTGTTAGTGGCAGCAAACAGAGCTCCTATATTTTCTTCTCAGCAGCACCCATAGGACTTCTAGTGTGTTAGTGGCAGCAAACAGATCTCCTATATTTTCTTCTCAGCAGCACCCATAGGACTTCTAGTGTGTTAGTGGCATCACACAGAGCTCCTATATTTTCTTCTCAGCAGCACCCATAGGACTTCTAGTGTGTTAGTGGCAGCAAACAGAGCTCCTATATTTTCTTCTCAGCAGCACCCATAGGACTTCTAATGTGTTAGTGGCATCACACAGAGTTCCTATATTTTCATCTCAGCAGCACCCATAGGACTTCTAGTGTGTTAGTGGCATCACACAGAGCTCCTATATTTTCTTCTCAGCAGCACCCATAGGACTTCTAGTGTGTTAGTGGCAGCAAACAGAGCTCCTATATTTTCTTCTCAGCAGCACCCATAGGACTTCTAGTGTGTTAGTGGCAGCAAACAGAGCTCCTATATTTTCTTCTCAGCAGCACCCATAGGACTTCTAGTGTGTTAGTGGCATCACACAGAGCTCCTATATTTTCTTCTCAGCAGCACCCATAGGACTTCTAGTGTGTTAGTGGCAGCAAACAGAGCTCCTATATTTTCTTCTCAGCAGCACCCATAGGACTTCTAGTGTGTTAGTGGCAGCAAACAGAGCTCCTATATTTTCTTCTCAGCAGCACCCATAGGACTTCTAGTGTGTTAGTGGCAGCAAACAGAGCTCCTATATTTTCTTCTCAGCAGCACCCATAGGACTTCTAGTGTGTTAGTGGCATCACACAGAGCTCCTATATTTTCTTCTCAGCAGCACCCATAGGACTTCTAGTGTGTTAGTGGCAGCAAACAGAGCTCCTATATTTTCTTCTCAGCAGCACCCATAGGACTTCTAGTGTGTTAGTGGCATCACACAGAGCTCCTATATTTTCTTCTCAGCAGCACCCATAGGACTTCTAGTGTGTTAGTGGCAGCAAACAGAGCTCCTATATTTTCTTCTCAGCAGCACCCATAGGACTTCTAGTGTGTTAGTGGCAGCAAACAGAGCTCCTATATTTTCTTCTCAGCAGCACCCATAGGACTTCTAGTGTGTTAGTGGCAGCAAACAGAGCTCCTATATTTTCTTCTCAGCAGCACCCATAGGACTTCTAGTGTGTTAGTGGCATCACACAGAGCTCCTATATTTTCTTCTCAGCAGCACCCATAGGACTTCTAGTGTGTTAGTGGCAGCAAACAGAGCTCCTATATTTTCTTCTCAGCAGCACCCATAGGACTTCTAGTGTGTTAGTGGCAGCAAACAGAGCTCCTATATTTTCTTCTCAGCAGCACCCATAGGACTTCTAGTGTGTTAGTGGCATTACACAGAGCTCCTATATTTTCTTCTCAGCAGCACCCATAGGACTTCTAGTGTGTTGGTGGCAGCAAACAGAGCTCCTATATTTTCTTCTCAGCAGCACCCATAGGACTTCTAGTGTGTTAGTGGCAGCAAACAGAGCTCCTATATTTTCTTCTCAGCAGCACCCATAGGACTTCTAGTGTGTTAATGGCAGCAAACAGAGCTCCTATATTTTCTTCTCAGCAGCACCCATAGGACTTCTAGTGTGTTAGTGGCATCACACAGAGCTCCTATATTTTCTTCTCAGCAGCACCCATAGGACTTCTAGTGTGTTAGTGGCAGGAAACAGAGCTCCTATATTTTCTTCTCAGCAGCACCCATAGGACTTCTAGTGTGTTAGTGGCATCACACAGAGCTCCTATATTTTCTTCTCAGCAGCACCCATAGGACTTCTAGTGTGTTAGTGGCAGCAAACAGAGCTCCTATATTTTCTTCTCAGCAGCACCCATAGGACTTCTAATGTGTTAGTGGCATCACACAGAGTTCCTATATTTTCATCTCAGCAGCACCCATAGGACTTCTAGTGTGTTAGTGGCATCACACAGAGCTCCTATATTTTCTTCTCAGCAGCACCCATAGGACTTCTAGTGTGTTAGTGGCAGCAAACAGAGCTCCTATATTTTCTTCTCAGCAGCACCCATAGGACTTCTAGTGTGTTAGTGGCATCACACAGAGCTCCTATATTTTCTTCTCAGCAGCACCCATAGGACTTCTAGTGTGTTAGTGGCAGCAAACAGAGCTCCTATATTTTCTTCTCAGCAGCACCCATAGGACTTCTAGTGTGTTAGTGGCATCACACAGAGCTCCTATATTTTCTTCTCAGCAGCACCCATAGGACTTCTAGTGTGTTAGTGGCAGCAAACAGAGCTCCTATATTTTCTTCTCAGCAGCACCCATAGGACTTCTAATGTGTTAGTGGCATCACACAGAGTTCCTATATTTTCATCTCAGCAGCACCCATAGGACTTCTAGTGTGTTAGTGGCATCACACAGAGCTCCTATATTTTCTTCTCAGCAGCACCCATAGGACTTCTAGTGTGTTAGTGGCAGCAAACAGAGCTCCTATATTTTCTTCTCAGCAGCACCCATAGGACTTCTAGTGTGTTAGTGGCAGCAAACAGAGCTCCTATATTTTCTTCTCAGCAGCACCCATAGGACTTCTAGTGTGTTAGTGGCAGCAAACAGAGCTCCTATATTTTCTTCTCAGCAGCACCCATAGGACTTCTAGTGTGTTAGTGGCATCACACAGAGCTCCTATATTTTCTTCTCAGCAGCACCCATAGGACTTCTAGTGTGTTAGTGGCAGCAAACAGAGCTCCTATATTTTCTTCTCAGCAGCACCCATAGGACTTCTAGTGTGTTAGTGGCAGCAAACAGAGCTCCTATATTTTCTTCTCAGCAGCACCCATAGGACTTCTAGTGTGTTAGTGGCATCACACAGAGCTCCTATATTTTCTTCTCAGCAGCACCCATAGGACTTCTAGTGTGTTAGTGGCAGCAAACAGAGCTCCTATATTTTCTTCTCAGCAGCACCCATAGGACTTCTAGTGTGTTAGTGGCAGCAAACAGAGCTCCTATATTTTCTTCTCAGCAGCACCCATAGGACTTCTAGTGTGTTAGTGGCAGCAAACAGAGCTCCTATATTTTCTTCTCAGCAGCACCCATAGGACTTCTAGTGTGTTAGTGGCAGCAAACAGAGCTCCTATATTTTCTTCTCAGCAGCACCCATAGGACTTCTAGTGTGTTAGTGGCATCACACAGAGCTCCTATATTTTCTTCTCAGCAGCACCCATAGGACTTCTAGTGTGTTAGTGGCAGCAAACAGAGCTCCTATATTTTCTTCTCAGCAGCACCCATAGGACTTCTAATGTGTTAGTGGCATCACACAGAGTTCCTATATTTTCATCTCAGCAGCACCCATAGGACTTCTAGTGTGTTAGTGGCATTGCACAGAGCTCCTATATTTTCTTCTCAGCAGCACCCATAGGACTTCTAGTGTGTTAGTGGCAGCAAACAGAGCTCCTATATTTTCTTCTCAGCAGCACCCATAGGACTTCTAGTGTGTTAGTGGCAGCAAACAGAGCTCCTATATTTTCTTGTCAGCAGCACACATAGTACCCATAGTGTGTTAGTGTCAGCACCCATAGGACCTACAGTGTGTTGTGAGCACACATAGGAGTTCTATTTTTTATACTATATACACTACCGACTACAATGGCTGGAAGACCGCCAAGGAGAGGCAGAGCGTGCCGAGGCAAGAACACAGGGCAGGCAGGCTCTGTTTCTAGAGACAACAGTGCTGGCCGTGGACGTGGTCGTGCATCGTCATCAGCACGTGGCCATGGGACACGCTTGTCTTTGTTTTCGGCAGCTGGACATGTGGAGCCGCATCATGCCGAAGGCTTGGTAGAATGGATGACCAAGCCCTCCTCATCCTCCTCATCCTCTCTCACCCAGGCTCAGGGTACTGGCAGAGCAGCTGCCAACGCGTACTCAATGGCATCATCAGCCACCCCTTCCCTAGACCCACCATGTCCTCCTGAGGAGTCCCCCGAACTGTTTGAGCACAGTGTTGGGTACATGCTCCAGGAGGATGCCCAACGATTCGAAGGCTCGGATGATGATACCCAGCTTGAGGAAGTCAGTAGTGTGCGCACAGAGAGAGGGGATGCTGAAGGACAGCAATCTGGCAGTAGTGTTCCACCAGCTGCAGCTTACTGCCAGGTTTGCTCTAGTGGTGAAGAGGGAGGGGATGATGAGGTCACTGACTCCACGTGGGTGCCTGAAGGGAGAGAGGAGGAGGAGGAGGAGGATGCAGCGTCACATGTCCAACGAGGCAGGATGCCCCCTGGAGGCCAGCTAGAGGCCAGCACAGCAACTGTACCACACCGCAGAGCTCCGCCTGTGCAGGGCGCTGCCTCTGCACGTTATCACAAAAGTTCTTTGGTGTGGGCCTTTTTTGAGACGAGTGCATCAGATCGCACCACTGCTATTTGCAATATTTGTCTCAAGCGTATCTCGCGTGGCCAAAACATCAGCCGCTTGGGCACCACAAGCATGAGCAGACATATGTCGACCTGCCATGCAGCTCGTTGGCAAGCACACATAAAAGACCCACACCAAAGAACAAAGCGGACCTCTCCTTGCTCCTCATCAGCTGGGATCTCCATCCCCACTATATCTTCAGTCCTCTCTGAAAGCTGCTCTGAGAGGACTGAAGGTGTAGAATTAGGTGTGTCACAACCAAGTACTTGCAGTACACCGACGTCCGATTGTAGCAGGCAAATTTCCCTGCCCCAGCTGCTGGACCGTCGAAAGAAGTATACTCCCAGCCATCCACATGCCCAGCGGTTGAATGCTAGCTTGGCTAAATTGCTAGCACTTCAACTGCTGCCTTTTCAGTTGATAGACTCGGCCCCCTTCCGTGAGTTTGTTCAATGTGCGGTTCCTCAGTGGCAGGTTCCCAAACGCCACTTTTTCTCACGGAAGGCGATTCTGTCTCTCTACTGGCATGTGGAAGGCAATGTCCATGCCTCGCTGGACAGGGCGGTCAGCGGTAAGGTGCATATTACCGCTGACTCATGGTCCAGCAGGCATGGACAGGGACGTTATCTTTCTTTCACGGCCCATTGGGTCACTCTATTGGCAGCTGGGAGGGATGCAGGACAAGGTGCAGTAGTGTTGGAGGTTGTTCCGCCACCACGCCTCCAAAATGCTACTACTGGTTGTGACACACCTCTCTCCTCCACCCCCTCCTCTTCTTCTTCCTCCATGTCCTCTTCGAGTGCTCTGTCCTCGGAACCAGCGGTGCTCCGTAGGCGTACAAGGGGCTACGCGAGTACGCAGGCAAAAAGATGCCATGCCGTGCTTGCGCTGGTGTGTTTGGGGGACAGGAGCCACACTGGGCCAGAGGTTCTGGCAGCTCTGCAGGGGCAGGCCGAGAGGTGGTTGACGCCACGCCAGCTTAAGCCAGGAATGGTCGTTTCTGATAATGGCACCAACCTCCTCTCCGCCCTGCGACAGGGGCAGCTCACCCATGTGCCCTGTATGGCTCACGTCCTCAACCTGGTGGTGCAGCGGTTCTTGGGCAGGTTCCCAGGCTTACAGGATGTCCTGAGGCAGGCCAGGAAAGTATGTGTGCATTTCCGCCGATCTTATAATGCCAGTGCTCGGCTGACTGAGCTGCAAAAGGAGCTGAACCTGCCCAAGAACCGCCTAATATGTGACATGCCCACCAGGTGGAACTCAACGTTGGCCATGCTGCAGCGACTGCACACGCAGCAGAGGGCCATCAATGAGTACCTTTGCGACTACGGCACCAGGACAGGGTCAGGGGAGCTTGGCTTTTTTTCCCCACGCCAGTGGAGCATGATCAGGGATGCATGCACTGTCCTCTCACCATTTGAGGAGGCCACGAGGATGGTGAGCAGTGACAGTGCATGCATCAGTGACACTGTACCTCTTGTCCACCTGTTGGAGCATACGCTGCGTGGGATAATGGACAGGGCACTTGAGGCAGAACAGAGGCAGGAAGAGGAGGACTTCCTTGTCTCTCAAGGCCCCCTTTATCCAGACAATGTTCCTTCTGTCCCACCCATCACACAGGAAGAGGAGGAGGAGGAGGAGGAGGAGGAGGATTGTGTGAGCATGGAGGTGGAGCCTGGCACTCAGCATCAGCAGCAGCAGTCTTTTAGGGATGATGTACAGTCCCAACAAACCAGTGGACTTGTACGTGGCTGGGAGGAGGTGGCTGGCGATCATGTCATCCTCAGTGACCCAGAAGACTCCGGACCGAATGCCTCAGCTAACCTACGCTGCATGGCCTCCCTGATCCTGCAAAGCCTGCGGAAGGATCCTCGTGTTCTTCGGATCAAGGAGAGTGACCATTACTGGCTGGCCACTCTCCTTGATCCACGGTACAAGGGTAAGGTTGCGGACCTTATCTTGCCGTCGCAGAGGGAGCAGAGGATGAGACATCTCAGGGAGGCCTTGCAGAAAGGTCTGTGCAACGCGTTCCCAGAAACTGGGAGGTTACAAACTCCTGGTCCTGGACGACGAGTTGCTGAGGCTTCGGTCAGTAGCAGAAGGAGCGGTGGGGGAGGTGGACGTCTGACCGATGCGTTCAGACAATTTTTTAGTCCGCAGCCCCAAGGTATGATCGGTTCCAGCAACCATCGCCAGCGTCTGATATACATGGTGCAGGAATACCTAGGGGCAAGGTCAGACTTGGACACCTTTCCCACCGAAAATCCTCTGGCTTACTGGGTCCTGAGGATGGATCACTGGCCAGAGCTTGCACAGTATGCAATTGAGCTACTGGCCTGTCCTGCATCCAGCGTTCTTTCCGAACGCACATTCAGTGCTGCTGGAGGATTTGTCACCGATCATAGGGTGCGCCTGTCCACCGACTCGGTTGATCGACTGACCTTCATAAAAAGGATCAGTCTTGGATCACCACCAGCTACCAGACACCTGAAGCGGATATAACGGAATAATTTATAATGTCACATCCCTTCAAGACTGCCTATGCTGATGCTGAGTGACTGTCCTGTTATGTTCACTGACTATCCTCTTCCTCCTCCTCAATGATCCATGCCACCACACCAGTGCCTAAGGCACAATTTTTCAGCCCCTGTATAACAGGGGCGTGTAATTACAATTTTTTAAAAAGATGCTTCGCAACAGGTGTGACTGCTGTGCTCAGAGTACAGTATCTGTGAGGGGTTGCAGTGTTGTGGCACCAGCACCAGTGCCTAAGGCACAATTTTTCAGCCCCTGTTGGGGCGTGTAATTACAATTTTTAGGCAATGCTTTGCAACAGGTCTCATTGCTGTGCTCAGAGTACAGTATCTGTGAGGGGTTGCAGTGTTGTGGCACCAGCACCAGTGCCTAAGGCACAATTTTTCAGCCCCTGTATAACAGGGGCGTGTAATTACAATTTTTTAAAAAGATGCTTCGCAACAGGTGTGACTGCTGTGCTCCAAGTACAGTATCTGTGAGGGGTTGCAGTGTTGTGGCACCAGCACCAATGCCTAAGGCACAATTTTTCAGCCCCTGTTTAACAGGGGCGTGTAATTACAAATCTTGATCTAATAGTTCACAGCAGGGCCCATTCCTGCGCCCACCAAGAGTAACTATGAGGGCCTACAGTCTTGTGGCAACACCGTCCACCACCACCACCACCACCAAAGGCCCAATTTTTCTGCCCTGTTCAACAGGTGCATGCAATTACAAATCTTGATCTAATAACTCACAGCAGGGCCCATTCCTGCACCCACCAAGAGTAACTGTGAGGGCTTACAGTCTTGTGGCAACACCGTCCACCACCACCACCACCACCACCAAAGGCCCAATTTTTCTGCCCGGTTCAACAGGTGCATGCAAGTACAAATCTTGATCTATTAACTCACAGCAGGGCCCATTCCTGTGCCCACCAGTCTTGTGGCTACACCAACATCTAATAGGGCAAATTTCTGCAGAGTATATACGGCAGGCCCCTACTTTCAAACATCCAACTTACAAACGACTCCTACTTGCAAACGGCAAGAGAAAACAGGAAGTGAGAGGAAATCTACCCCTAGGAAGGAAAATTCTATCCTGTTAGATTTAATTTGGGAAAAAGGTATCTCCTCTCTACTGATGCTTTATCACCAATCCTTGTTTCAATTAAAACCCCACTTTTCCAAAAACATTTGTCATTGGGACGGAAAGTGAGGTGACATGTTCTGAACAGATGTGCAAAGACAGCAAATGTTACAGGGGTGATAACCCCTCCCTATGTTCTCCAAAAAGCTTAAAAATTGATTTTTTTGGGATGTAGCTACACTTCATAATGTACCTGTTCAGATTCTACTTAAGAACAAACCTACAGTCCATGTCTTGTTTGCACCACCTATATACTGCTGTTCAGAGTATATAGGGTTGTAGGTATAGGGTTTTATTTTAGGTGCGGGGTCCCCCTTAGTATCCATACAAGACCCAAAGGGGCTGGGGTGGGGGGGGGGGGTGATGGGGTAGCCATGCCATTTTTCTCAAGGATTTTCAGCCATATGGCGGCCAGGACAAGACATGACATTAAAGCCGCAAGTGGTTTTAAATGGCTTCTTTTTTTCCTTTACAAATGTCATTTTGTGCAAGGACAGTTCTAAACACGGGAAACACATGCCACTTCACAGGCATACTTTAGACACCCCCCAGGTACCATATTTAAAGGAAAATTTCACTTTTTTTTTTTTCACTTTATGCATCATTAAAATGACTGCTCCCAAAAAAACTTTAGTTTTTAAAATTTCTTTTTGCATTGATATATGTCCCCTGGGGCAGGACCCGGGTCCCCAAACCTGTTTTATGACATTAACATGCATATTGGCCGTTGTAATTAGCAATTTTGATTTCGAACGTTCGCGTCCATTATAACGAATAGGGTTCGAAAATTTGCGCGAACTTTCGGTCCGTTCGAAGGTTCTGGTGCGAACCGAACCCGGGGGTGTTCGGCTCATCCCTAATAGACAGTAGTGGCCAAAAATGATTGGGACAAGAATGAAAACTGCTGGGGTCAGAATGATAGTCTTTACTATTTATTAACATTCAATTTGCAACAGTCAAAGCTGAAAATTGTTTTGAAAATTGTGTGTGATTGATGATCCAAAAACTAAAACTATATGTCCCTTTTTTATACAGAGGAAGACCTCAGCCAGGACGAGGCTCTAGGATGTGGCAGCCAGGAGGAGGCGGGGGTAAGTGTCAGCCAGGAGGTGGCCGGGTCCAGTAGCCTCACAAAATCTCAGCTGCCTCCCCTCCGACCTTCCAAAAAAAAGGCCCAGGAAGGGGAATAACATGGAGGAGGCAGCACTGTACCTCATTAGGGAGGCTAATGCGGCCCTGAGAACCCCCCCCCCGACGTTGAAGAGGCCTATGGCTGCTATGTAGCTGGTAAATTGCAGAAAATGGAGGAGGGCCAACGCCACATCTGTGAGGACATTATTTTTCAGGCCCTTCATAAGGGGATGAGGGGCCAACTGACAGAACACATCCACTTATGTAAGCTCGCTCATCCTCCTCCTCCTGCCACAAGTCCACCACCAGAGCCACAGCCTCCAAGGAAGCATGGGGGGAAGGCTGCAGGGAAGGCTGGAGGGAAATGTGTAAGGAAGACAAGAAAGTGATGGCCTGGGTTCAGTCTGGTCTGACAGAAGACGCAGGCTGTTGTAGTACCACAGACTGGGGACATATATGTCATCTGCTGCTGTTCCTGATCTCTGGACCAGATTGGGCTCACTATTATATGGAATTTTCTGGCTACCAATTTTGTTTTGCAAAGAGTTTATGTCAAAAGGCTTTCAAATTCCAACAGTTTCTCCAGTGTTACCTTCCTCGTTCTTTTGTTATGAGCCAGAATAAATGGATATTTTTTTAATGAAAATTCTTGCCTATGTGTTTTTCTTCAAATAGGACAGTTTGTTTGTGAGTAGGCAGGTACATTTCAAAAATACAATGTCAAATTAACAAGTGACACCAACCAACCTCCTTGAGGTTAAAAAATACAAGATAATAATGTTGTTGTGGTAACTTGACACACACAAAAAAATCATAAAAAAACAGGAGTTCTTGATTAAAAGAAAAAAAATTACTATAAAAAAGAATTCTAAACATTATTATGGAGATCTGGCTTTAAAAAAATAAAGATTATTCATGAGATCACGAGAAATAATAAAGAAATAAGTTTGTCTGAACTCTGTGTGAATATCATCAGCAAAACAACTTCATAATTCTAGCATTATAAAAAAAGAATGCGCTGCATTAAAAGATCCAATAATTTGCAGCATGACGAATGTGATATCTCCATTACGAACGCTAGTTTTACCAGACCGAGCACTTCCGTCTCGTACTTGATTCTGAGCATGCGTGTTTTTTTTGCGTGTCGGAATTGCATACAGATGAACGGATTTTCCCGTCAGAAAATTTGAGAACCAGCTCTCAATCTTTTGTTGGCAGAAATTCGGACAGCAAAAGTCAGATTGAGCATACACACGGTCGGAATTTCCAACCAAAAGCTCACATCGGAATTTCCGCTCGTGTGTACGGGGCATTACCCCAATTTACTTTAAGCCCTGTAAATAATGAAAAAGTATCTAATAATTCTAAGGCTCCTTCCAAAGATGGGCCCGCATCTCTCAAGAATAACAGCATATCATCGGAATACAGGGCTACCCTCTCTTCCAGCCCCCCCCACTCAAAGTCCTTGAATATTTGGCGAAGTCCTAAGAGCCTCTGCCACTGGCTCTATTGCTATTGCGAAGAGTGCTGGAGAGAGAGGACAGCCCTGCCTCGTGCCTCTGTATAGCTGAAAAAAAACACAATAGCTTTCCTCCCAGTTTAACTGAGATGGGTTTCCTTTATATTATTTGCATCCACTTAATGAATACTAATGGGAATCCCATCCTTCTTAACGTCCGTTGTTCTCTGTGGCATAAATCCTGTCAGATCTGAATCTATGATATTTCTAAGCAGGGATTGTAATCTTAATGTTAGTATTTTTTGTCAATATTTTAAAATCTATATTTAATAATGCTATTGGCCTATATGAGGAACATAATTTTTGATCCTTCGTTTCTTTATATATTAAGGTTATATGTGCCTCTCTCATTGAGACTGGAAGGGCCCCTTTCAATAACCCACTTGTAAATACTTCTGCAAGTTTTGGGGCTATTAAAGCTCCATATTTTTTATAGAATTCCACCGGAATTCCGTCTGGGCCTGGTGCCTTTTCCCCTGAAAATGTATGTATAGTTTCTATGATCTCCTCACTTGTAATTGGGTAGAGTGGGTAGACCAATGCCTCCCTCTCCCTGTCCGACAACCATCCAAGGTCTAACCGGTCCAAAAGGTCCGTCATAGTCCCTGGTCGGGAGTCGAAGGGGAGAGAAGAGGCATATAACAAAACTATAATACTCTCTGAAGGTCTCCAATATCTCCTCGGGTTCTTTTACTCTGTCCTTTTAAAGTCTCAATTTCTGATATAGTCGTAGCTTGATATTCTTGTTGTGCCAAAAATCTCCCACTTTTATTCCCCTGCTCAAAAATATTTTGTCCATTTCTATATAATTCCAGCCTTGTTATTTCCTCCATGTGCAGATGTAAATCTCTTTGTGCGGCCATCATTAAAGGAACACTAAAGGTTCCCGTTTAAAAAAATAAAAAATAACAAACATGTTATACTTACCTCCACTGTGCAGCTCGTTTTGCACACAGTGGTCCCGATCCTGGTCTTCTGGGGTCCCTCGGCGGCTGTTTCAGCTCCTCCCCGCAAGGACTCCACACCATAATGCGAGCGAGCTCGCATGGTGTGGAGTTACTGCGAGCGCACTCCCGTGATACAGCGGCGGCCATAGCCGCTGACTGTATCACTCGGCCCCGCCCCCCCCGGCGTGCCGCGTCATTGGATGTGATTGAGCCAATGGCTGCGCTGCTTTCAATCCACCCAGTGTAGCCAATCAACGGCCGGGCTCAGGAACTCGGAGGATGACGAGAGCGAGCGCTGGACTTTCGAGGGGCCAGGTAAGTAAAACAGGGGCTCGGGGGGGGGGGGGGGCGGTATTGTCGAATGTTTTTTCACCCTAATGCATAGGATGCATTAAGGTGAAAAAACATGTACCTTTACAAAATTAGTACCACTAGAATCTTGACCATATTTTTCCTTCTGAAGTTCTATCTGCATTTGCAGCTCCTGTATCCTAACTTTTTTATTAACCGCTGCAATATTTGAGATGTATTGTCCTCGTAAATATGCTTTAAACGCATCCCACACAATATCCACCGAGGCCGATCACGCATTATTCTCCCAAGATTCTGTTGTAATATGTGTAATTTTTGCCGCTATTTCTGGGTATAACACCCACTGAGGAGTTAATCGCCACAGTGATGCATTTCTCGGAATAGGGATATGTATCGACAAGAGTTAAGGAAAATGATCTGAGAGGCCACTCTGTAGATATGCGGCTTCCGCAATGTCTACTAACATTGCAGGATCTGCAAATGCTAGGTCTATTCTGGACGCCGTTTTATAGGAGGTAGAAAAACAGGAGAAAGTTCTTTTTTCTGGGTTCCTCCATAGGGATGGACGAACATCTCCCGGGACGGTTCGCAAACGCGATCGTGCGAACGCGGGTAAATGTTCGCGAACCGCGGGTTCGCGGCGGGCCCCATTCATTTCAATGGGAGGCGAACATTAAAAACCTCCAGGTCATATTTGCAGCCACAAAATAATTACTAGCTGTGCACACATAGTCCCACAACATGGACAATGACATAACAGAAGTATTAAGCAAATTTGAGATCGACAACGACAAGCATTCTTTTTTTATCTGAATTTTTTTGTCAATTCAGGAGCGCATGAAGGCCATGGAAGAGACGCAAGGCCAGGCTATGAAGGGGGTATATGAAATGATCCTGCTATTGGAAAAGTTGCCATAATTTTTTTTTTTTTTTTTATAAGTTGTATAAATCGTTTATACAGTTATAACGTTTATTTCGTATTTTGTAATATTGCTCGGTTTTATTGTAATAGCTCGGCCTAAATCAGCCGGAACTGACAGCAGCCGGTAAATACATGTCAAATACATATAGGGTCCATTCACACGTCTGTAATATGGGTCCGCATCCGTTCCACAATTTAGCGGAATTGATTTTCAATTCCAGTCTGAAAAATTAGGCATTCACAGCCTGGATAAAGAAGTAAGTGTCGGCCAGTACAGGCCCCAAAAATTAGCCAACAGGCATTCATCTGACAGCAAAGAACTTTAAATTCTGTGGCTGGAGGTACATTAGGCATTCACAGGATAAATACGTTTCGGGTACTACAGGCCCTAAAAATTAGGCATTCAACGGACATAAAAGGCCTTTTATGCCGCTGTATTTACCCAAGAAGACAAGGACCATGAATAATTGTTATAGGTGTTGGTGGATATTTGTGGCCTGTCATGAGGAATTTGAATGAAACATGGTCTACTGGTCACATGTGTTGAATTCCTGAGATCCATGCCTCATTCATTTTTATAAATGTGAGGTAGTCAACACTGTCGTGAGCTAAGCGAGTGCGCTTATCGGTCACGATCCCCCCTGCTGCGCTGAACATCCTTTCGGACAGGACACTGGACGAGGGGCAAGCCAACAGTTCCATTGCAAATTGTGCAAGCTCTGGCCAGAGGTCAAGCCTGCCCACCCAGTAGTCCAGGGGTTCATCACTTCTCAGAGCGTCCACATCGGCCGTTAATCCGATGTAGTCGGACACCTGTCGGTCTAGGCGTTCCCTGATGCTGGATCCGGATGAGACCTGTCGATGGGTCGGCTGAAAGAATGATCTCATATCAGAAGTGACCAAGACATCTTCAAACCGCCCTCTTCTTGCAGGCGCTGTTGGATTGTTCCTCTGGGAGTGGAAATTCCTCTGCCAGCGCACGCAAAAGCAGAATGCAGCATTTCTCGAAGCAAGGCCTGGAAGTGCTCCATTCTGACAGCCCTCTGTGATAGTGGTAACATTTCTGCCATTTTTTGTTTGTACCGGGGGTCCAAGTACGTTGCCACCCAGTAATGGTCCTTGCCCTTTATGCTTTTTATACGGGGGTCCCTCTTAAAACACTGGAGCATGAAGGCCCCCATTTGCACTAAACTGGAAGCAGTGTGGTGGCCTGGCTCCTGCTCGTCATCATCCAGGATAATGTCGTCCTCGATCTCCTCCCCCCATCCACGAACAACAACAGCAGGGATCCCAGAAAGGTTTAAAGCATGCTCTTCTTGCTCTTCCTCATCCGCCCCGGCACCATCCTCCTCTGACTCCTCTTCAGACTCCTGTTGTTGACTTGTCTCAGATAGAGTAGCCCCCCCTGGTAATTCATCCAGCATTGTGACTTCCTCATCTTCCTGCTCCTGCTCCTCGACGGCTTGATCAATGACACAACGCAATGCACGCTCCATAAAGAAGGCATAAGGTACGATGTCACTGATGGCACCATGGCTGCGACTGACCAGTTTGATGATCTCATCAAATGGCCGCAAAAGTCTGCATGCGTCGCGCATGAGCAGCCACTGACGCGGTGAAAAAACCCCAATATCCCCAGTACCTGTTCTGGCGCAGAGTTCGTACAGGTAGTCGTTAACTGCACATTTCTGCTGGAGCAGCCTATCAAGCATATACAAGGTTGATAAACAAAAACTAAAACTCGCGCTTATGGAGACATACAAAAATAAATGACAAGTGAAAAGAAATTATTATATGCGCAGCTGCTACAGCATAAGGCACTAACACCTTGAGAGATAAAAAATTATAAAATGCAGCGCTAGCGAATATAAATGTGCTCAATACAAACGTATGTGTGAATGTCAACCATCTAAACCTTTCGGGATGATGGTACACACTATTAGTGAAAAGATTATGCACCAATGATTGGTGTCACCAGAAATGCAGTGGGTGTAATACTAAATGTTACCACTAAAAAGTGATCAACTAAGTAAAACCAGAAAATATACTGTGCAAAACATTAAATGAACTGAACAACCAGGCAAATAGCTCTAGGAGTAATTCACAGTACTACAGATGGTTTTCAACATCAAAGAAATAATGTCCCATTTGCAACAGTGGTTGTAATATAGAAGGAAGGGGAAAAAAAAAAAAAAAAAAATGCTTTAAAATAAAATAAAAGTCACCCAACATCCAACTTCTAGGACCAATAATGTTCGGTGAAATTCAACAGTTGGCTCAATAGCAGCAGAGATCAGAGGACCATGTGGGGAATAAAAAGAAAAAGCAACTTGTGAAGTACCGCTTAGGAACAGATTAACAATACGCTGTTATTGGGAAAACTCACAAGCCTTCAATGATAACCGAGCGTCAGTGTGTTCCGGGTTCACAACGGCGTGCGTTCCACAAGAACCGGAAGCAGCGTCACTGGTTCTTAGTGTTGACCGGAAATTTGTCAATGCATTTCGCCCCTCCTCCAGGGCATCATCAAGGACATCATCTCCGGTCAAAGAAGATCCTTATATATGCGCGGAGGTCTCCGCCTCAATTATTGTGAGCCAATTAGAAAAAAGGTAGAACCTCTCACCGCAATAAACCATTAGCTTCCTGAGTCACATCATTGCCCATCATTGATCAAAATGTGAGAACTTTATTGTTATATGACAATGACAGGGGTTAACAATGTGAACACATGAATAAATCAATGAATCTGAATACATGAATAAATTAGCATAGATAAAATAATCATTGACTAAATCAATGAAAATACAATAAAGTGCAATATAGTGGATATGCATCACGGAAAGGAATGGGGCAAAATAAAAAAAAAAAAATATATAAAAAATAAAAAATAAAATAGAAAAATAAATATATAAAACTAAAATTAAAATTAAAATATGAAAAAATAAAAGAAATACATACATACATATATATATATATATATACATACACATACACATACATACATATATATACACACATATACACATATACATACATATACCCATAAAAAATTTAATAAAAATTACTTTCCGTAATGCATAAACCTAAAAACTACCAATTAGATAAAAAACAATTTAGATCAAGTTCGATGTTGAGACCATGCGGACTTAAAGTACCCAACCTATGTATCCACTGGGTTTCATTACGTGAGATAGCTTGTTTAAGGTTGGACCCTCTCCAATGTGCCTCAACCCTATCGATTCCACAAAACCTAAGACCCCTAGGGTCACTGTTGTGGAATAACCTAAAATGATTAGACAAACTGTGATGCTTGAACCCTTTTCTAATCCTATTTACATGCTCTCTTAATCTAATACCCAATTTTCTGGTGGTTCTGCCCACATAGTGGAGCCCACAAGGGCAGGAAAGAAGATAAGTGACATGTGTGGTTCCACAGGTAATACATTTTTTAATTTCATAAGTTTTCCCAGACACACTAAAATGGGTTGTTTTCCTAACCCTGTGTTTGGAGGTACGACAAATCATGCATTTACCACAGCTATAAAAACCTGTCTGGTCCAAAAATGTGAATAATCTCTTAGGGGGATTCACGACATTAGGGGCCAGTTTTAATCTTAATGTGGGGGGTTTGGTATAGATATAATGAGGTGCAACTGGTAGGACACTGGTTAGATCTTTATCTTTACGTAACAGTGGCCAATGCTCCTTAATGATTCTTTCAAATTGCTTGTGTTGTCTGGTATATCCTGTAAGAAATGCGATTCCATAATCTTTCTTATCTCGGATTTTCTTTTCAAAGAGCTGTTTTCTATCTAAGCTCCGAATATCTTCCCTGGTCTTATTGAGAGCCTTGATGTCATATCCTTTCTCTTGAAATCTTTCCAAAATAATTTTTGATTGTACATCATAGTCTTCAATTTTGTTACAGTTGCGCCGCACTCGCAACATTTGGCTTTTCGGTATTCCACTTAACCATCTTGGGTGATGGCAACTTCCAAGTGGTATATATCCATTTCTGTCAACTTCCTTGAAATATGTGCGAGTAAGTAATTTATCATTTTCTTTGAAAATCACCAAATCTAGAAAATTAACAGAATCATAACTAACAACCTCCAAAAAGGAGATACCACACTGGTTGTTACCAATTTCTTCCAGGAACTTAAAAAAGGAATCTCTTGATCCTGCCCAAATAATAAAAATATCATCGATATAACGTTTGTAAAAGCTTAACTGGGGTATATTTCTTCCATAGATTGCTTTGGATTCCCACCAGCTCATGAAAAGATTTGCTACTGAAGGGGCATATTTGGCGCCCATTGCAACACCTTTACGTTGTCTAAAATATTTATTTTCATGCCAAAAAAAGTTATGGCTCATAGCCAGATCCAAGGCTTCAAGTAAAAAAACTTTTTGTTTGGGCTTGATATCTGTTTTGTCAAGAGCCCATTTGACTGCCTCTAAAGCATGATGTTGCTGTATGTTCGTGTACAGGGAATTAACATCCACACTGGCAAGAATGCAGTCCTGATCCACAGTAAGAGGCTCCAAAAATGTAATCAGATCTTTGCTATCTTTTAGATAGGCGGGGCATTTTTGTACTAGTGGTTGGAGAAAATTATCCAGGTACTCCCCCATTCTGGAAAATAATGAGTCTACCCCGCTAACTATAGGCCTCCCAGGAGGTCTATGGGGGTCTTTATGAATTTTGGGTAATTGGTATATTACCGGAACTTTGGGGGCATCAGGGACTAAAAATCTGGTTTCTTTTTTATTTAAAATCCCTGTTAGGTGTGCTTGCTTTGTAAGACGTTTCAATTTGGCTTTATATTTGTTGGTAGGATTACCTTTAAGTTCCTCATATGTCTCTTTGTCAGATACTAATCTATTTAATTCGTCAAGATAATCACTTTTATTAAGAATTACCAAACCCCCCCCCCTTGTCAGCTGATCTTATCACTATATTTTTATTTTGCTCTAATAATTCTAGACCCTTTTCAACATCTTTTTTCTTTCTACTTGGTTGTATTTTTAATTTTCTTAGGTCTTCTTCGACTACCGATTTGAAGACCTCAACAAAATGATTGTTCTTCGGTTTAGGATTGAAAATTGAATTATTTCTTAGTGTGGTATGAGTAAATTCGTCCATTACTCCTTTCGGAATTATGTCCTTATTGTTTTTAGCATAGGTCTTTTTAATATTTATTTTTCTAATAAATTTCTGAAAATCAATAAAAACATCAAACTTATTAAAATCTTTATCTAAAGCGAATTTAAGTCCTAGCTGGAGGACTTTATTCTCTTCTTCAGAAAAAACTGCATCACTCAAATTAAAGATTCCTGAATTGAGTTTGCCCTTTTCCTTTTTCCTTTTCCCTCCCCTACATCCTCTTGTTCGTCTCTTCTTGTTTGGTCTTGATTGTATGAGGGGGGTCCCAGGGGATACCAGGGTCTCCATTCTTCTTCCCTCACATCCTGTGGGTAATGGCCTCTCCCTCGGCCTCTGGGATTGGGTCCACCCCGAGGTCTCCTCGGTGGCCCCCCAAAACCTCTCCTCTGAAAATCCCCTCTAAAGTTGTTATGGCTGGGATAACCACCTCTACCTCGTGGGGGATATTGGTCATAATGATACGGTGTCCAAGAAGGACCACCATAATTTCCTCTTTGTTCATAACATCTTGTGTTATAAGAGCCTCTATTGGATTGTTGTGGATGATCATAATCTAGTGGCTCGAATCGATTGTATGTGGGGATTCCATAATGTGGGGTGGAAGGTCGCGGAGTGCCCCTTCCTCCACCACGTTGTACACCCCTACCCGATTCTTTGCGTTGGCCTTCATATTTTATAGGAGTTTTAGGATGAATGTACCCCGCTTGCGTCTCATCCATAGAATCACTGGGATCAGGAGTATCTTCTTCTACCAATTCTTGCCACCTATAAACTTTATTGGATTTATAATCATTGGTGTCTCTAATGAATTTTTTCATTTTTTTCTTTTGGGTTTCTTTATCTAACTTTTCAACAAAATCCTGTAACTGTTTCATTTTTTCTTTGTATTCACCTGAGGCAATTGAAGGTCCTAATTTAGCTTTCAAAGCATTAATGTTAGCCTCCAGTACCTTCAGTTTTCTTTCCTTCCTACTTATTAGTAGTTGTAACAATTTTTTCTCTGTATGATTAAAAAAAGAGAACCATTCGTCCTCTAAATCTTTGTCCACTAGGCCATCATTGGGAGCAATATCCCACCTGAGTCTTCTGGGGGTTATATTGTCCTTGATGTATTTACCTAAAGTGAACACATCCCACCATGCTTTAACCTGCTTGTCCAAAGCACTTCTGAGACTTTTAAAGTCTTGGTTAATATCTAAATTGGTGTTGGATTGTGAGAAAAAATCATCTGCATTCAAATTTCTATTATTAACAAATGTGAAAATTTCCATAGCTGCTGAGTGCACACAATAAGTGAAAAGTAAATAAACAAAAACTAAAACTCGCGCTTATGGAGACATACAAAAATAAATGACAAGTGAAAAGAAATTATTATATGCGCAGCTGCTACAGCATAAGGCACTAACACCTTGAGAGATAAAAAATTATAAAATGCAGCGCTAGCGAACATAAATGTGCTCAATACAAACGTATGTGTGAATGTCAACCATCTAAACCTTTCGGGATGATGGTACACACTATTAGTGAAAAGATTATGCACCAATGATTGGTGTCACCAGAAATGCAGTGGGTGTAATACTAAATGTTACCACTAAAAAGTGATCAACTAAGTAAAACCAGAAAATATACTGTGCAAAACATTAAATGAACTGAACAACCAGGCAAATAGCTCTAGGAGTAATTCACAGTACTGTTGCAAATGGGACATTATTTCTTTGATGTTGAAAACCATCTGTAGTACTGTGAATTACTCCTAGAGCTATTTGCCTGGTTGTTCAGTTCATTTAATGTTTTGCACAGTATATTTTCTGGTTTTACTTAGTTGATCACTTTTTAGTGGTAACATTTAGTATTACACCCACTGCATTTCTGGTGACACCAATCATTGGTGCATAATCTTTTCACTAATAGTGTGTACCATCATCCCGAAAGGTTTAGATGGTTGACATTCACACATACGTTTGTATTGAGCACATTTATATTCGCTAGCGCTGCATTTTATAATTTTTTATCTCTCAAGGTGTTAGTGCCTTATGCTGTAGCAGCTGCGCATATAATAATTTCTTTTCACTTGTCATTTATTTTTGTATGTCTCCATAAGCGCGAGTTTTAGTTTTTGTTTATTTACCTTTCACTTATTGTGTGCACTCAGCAGCTATGGAAATTTTCACATTTGTTAATAATAGAAATTTGAATGCAGATGATTTTTTCTCACAATCCAACACCAATTTAGATATTAACCAAGACTTTAAAAGTCTCAGAAGTGCTTTGGACAAGCAGGTTAAAGCATGGTGGGATGTGTTCACTTTAGGTAAATACATCAAGGACAATATAACCCCCAGAAGACTCAGGTGGGATATTGCTCCCAATGATGGCCTAGTGGACAAAGATTTAGAGGACGAATGGTTCTCTTTTTTTAATCATACAGAGAAAAAATTGTTACAACTACTAATAAGTAGGAAGGAAAGAAAACTGAAGGTACTGGAGGCTAACATTAATGCTTTGAAAGCTAAATTAGGACCTTCAATTGCCTCAGGTGAATACAAAGAAAAAATGAAACAGTTACAGGATTTTGTTGAAAAGTTAGATAAAGAAACCCAAAAGAAAAAAATGAAAAAATTCATTAGAGACACCAATGATTATAAATCCAATAAAGTTTATAGGTGGCAAGAATTGGTAGAAGAAGATACTCCTGATCCCAGTGATTCTATGGATGAGACGCAAGCGGGGTACATTCATCCTAAAACTCCTATAAAATACGAAGGCCAACGCAAAGAATCGGGTAGGGGTGTACAACGTGGTGGAGGAAGGGGCACTCCGCGACCTTCCACCCCACATTATGGAATCCCCACATACAATCGATTCGAGCCACTAGATTATGATCATCCACAACAATCCAATAGAGGCTCTTATAACACAAGATGTTATGAACAAAGAGGAAATTATGGTGGTCCTTCTTGGACACCGTATCATTATGACCAATATCCCCCACGAGGTAGAGGTGGTTATCCCATCCATAACAACTTTAGAGGGGAGTTTCAGAGGAGAGGTTTTGGGGGGCCACCGAGGAGACCTCGGGGTGGACCCAATCCCAGAGGCCGAGGGAGAGGCCATTACCCACAGGATGTGAGGGAAGAAGAATGGAGACCCTGGTATCCCCTGGGACCCCCCTCATACAATCAAGACCAAACAAGAAGAGACGAACAAGAGGATGTAGGGGAGGGAAAAGGAAAAAGGAAAAGGGCAAACTCAATTCAGGAATCTTTAATTTGAGTGATGCAGTTTTTTCTGAAGAAGAGAATAAAGTCCTCCAGCTAGGACTTAAATTCGCTTTAGATAAAGATTTTAATAAGTTCGATGTTTTTATTGATTTTCAGAAATTTATTAGAAAAATAAATATTAAAAAGACCTATGCTAAAAACAATAAGGACATAATTCCGAAAGGAGTAATGGACGAATTTACTCATACCACACTAAGAAATAATTCAATTTTCAATCCTAAACCGAAGAACAATCATTTTGTTGAGGTCTTCAAATCGGTAGTCGAAGAAGACCTAAGAAAATTAAAAATACAACCAAGTAGAAAGAAAAAAGATGTTGAAAAGGGTCTAGAATTATTAGAGCAAAATAAAAATATAGTGATAAGATCAGCTGACAAGGGGGGGGGTTTGGTAATTCTTAATAAAAGTGATTATCTTGACGAATTAAATAGATTAGTATCTGACAAAGAGACATATGAGGAACTTAAAGGTAATCCTACCAACAAATATAAAGCCAAATTGAAACGTCTTACAAAGCAAGCACACCTAACAGGGATTTTAAATAAAAAAGAAACCAGATTTTTAGTCCCTGATGCCCCCAAAGTTCCGGTAATATACCAATTACCCAAAATTCATAAAGACCCCCATAGACCTCCTGGGAGGCCTATAGTTAGCGGGGTAGACTCATTATTTTCCAGAATGGGGGAGTACCTGGATAATTTTCTCCAACCACTAGTACAAAAATGCCCCGCCTATCTAAAAGATAGCAAAGATCTGATTACATTTTTGGAGCCTCTTACTGTGGATCAGGACTGCATTCTTGCCAGTGTGGATGTTAATTCCCTGTACACGAACATACAGCAACATCATGCTTTAGAGGCAGTCAAATGGGCTCTTGACAAAACAGATATCAAGCCCAAACAAAAAGTTTTTTTACTTGAAGCCTTGGATCTGGCTATGAGCCATAACTTTTTTGGCATGAAAAGAAATATTTTAGACAACGTAAAGGTGTTGCAATGGGCGCCAAATATGCCCCTTCAGTAGCAAATCTTTTCATGAGCTGGTGGGAATCCAAAGCAATCTATGGAAGAAATATATCCCAGTTAAGCTTTTACAAACGTTATATCGATGATATTTTTATTATTTGGGCAGGATCAAGAGATTCCTTTTTTAAGTTCCTGGAAGAAATTGGTAACAACCAGTGTGGTATCTCCTTTTTGGAGGTTGTTAGTTATGATTCTGTTAATTTTCTAGATTTGGTGATTTTCAAAGAAAATGATAAATTACTTACTCGCACATATTTCAAGGAAGTTGACAGAAATGGATATATACCACTTGGAAGTTGCCATCACCCAAGATGGTTAAGTGGAATACCGAAAAGCCAAATGTTGCGAGTGCGGCACAACTGTAACAAAATTGAAGACTATGATGTACAATCAAAAATTATTTTGGAAAGATTTCAAGAGAAAGGATATGACATCAAGGCTCTCAATAAGACCAGGGAAGATATTCGGAGCTTAGATAAAAAACAGCTCTTTGAAAAGAAAATCCGAGATAAGAAAGATTATGGAATCGCATTTCTTACAGGATATACCAGACAACACAAGCAATTTGAAAGAATCATTAAGGAGCATTGGCCACTGTTACGTAAAGATAAAGATCTAACCAGTGTCCTACCAGTTGCACCTCATTTTATCTATACCAAACCCCCCACATTAAGATTAAAACTGGCCCCTAATGTCGTGAATCCCCCTAAGAGATTATTCACATTTTTGGACCAGACAGGTTTTTATAGCTGTGGTAAATGCATGATTTGTCGTACCTCCAAACACAGGGTTAGGAAAACAACCCATTTTAGTGTGTCTGGGAAAACTTATGAAATTAAAAAATTTATTACCTGTGGAACCACACATGTCACTTATCTTCTTTCCTGCCCTTGTGAGCTCCACTATGTGGGCAGAACCACCAGAAAATTGGGTATTAGATTAAGAGAGCATGTAAATAGGATTAGAAAAGGGTTCAAGCATCACAGTTTGTCTAATCATTTTAGGTTATTCCACAACAGTGACCCTAGGGGTCTTAGGTTTTGTGGAATCGATAGGGTTGAGGCACATTGGAGAGGGTCCAACCTTAAACAAGCTATCTCACGTAATGAAACCCAGTGGATACATAGGTTGGGTACTTTAAGTCCGCATGGTCTCAACATCGAACTTGATCTAAATTGTTTTTTATCTAATTGGTAGTTTTTAGGTTTATGCATTACGGAAAGTAATTTTTATTAAATTTTTTATGGGTATATGTATGTATATGTGTATATGTGTGTATATATATGTATGTATGTGTATGTGTATGTATATATATATATATATATGTATGTATGTATTTATTTTATTTTTTCATATTTTAATTTTAATTTTAGTTTTATATATTTATTTTTCTATTTTATTTTTTATTTTTTATATTTTTTTTTTTTTTTTTTTTATTTTGCCCCATTCCTTTCCGTGATGCATATCCACTATATTGCACTTTATTGTATTTTCATTGATTTAGTCAATGATTATTTTATCTATGCTAATTTATTCATGTATTCAGATTCATTGATTTATTCATGTGTTCACATTGTTAACCCCTGTCATTGTCATATAACAATAAAGTTCTCACATTTTGATCAATGATGGGCAATGATGTGACTCAGGAAGCTAATGGTTTATTGCGGTGAGAGGTTCTACCTTTTTTCTAATTGGCTCACAATAAGTGAGGCGGAGACCTCCGCGCATATATAAGGATCTTCTTTGACCGGAGATGATGTCCTTGATGATGCCCTGGAGGAGGGGCGAAATGCATTGACAAATTTCCGGTCAACACTAAGAACCAGTGACGCTGCTTCCGGTTCTTGTGGAACGCACGCCGTTGTGAACCCGGAACACACTGACGCTCGGTTATCATTGAAGGCTTGTGAGTTTTCCCAATAACAGCGTATTGTTAATCTGTTCCTAAGCGGTACTTCACAAGTTGCTTTTTCTTTTTATTCCCCACATGGTCCTCTGATCTCTGCTGCTATTGAGCCAACTGTTGAATTTCACCGAACATTATTGGTCCTAGAAGTTGGATGTTGGGTGACTTTTATTTTATTTTAAAGCATTTTTTTTTTTTTTTTCCCTTCCTTCTATATTACAACCACTGTTGCAAATGGGACATTATTTCTTTGATGTTGAAAACCATCTGTAGTACTGTGAATTACTCCTAGAGCTATTTGCCTGGTTGTTCAGTTCATTTAATGTTTTGCACAGTATATTTTCTGGTTTTACTTAGTTGATCACTTTTTAGTGGTAACATTTAGTATTACACCCACTGCATTTCTGGTGACACCAATCATTGGTGCATAATCTTTTCACTAATAGTGTGTACCATCATCCCGAAAGGTTTAGATGGTTGACATTCACACATACGTTTGTATTGAGCACATTTATATTTGCTAGCACTGCATTTTATAATTTTTTATATACAAGGTTGAGTTCCATCGCGTCGGGCAGTCACAAATAAGACGTCTGACCGGCAGATTGTGTCGCCGCTGAATGTCAGCAAGGCGAACCATGGCCGTGTAAGATCTTCTGAAATGGGGCGAGATTTTCCTTGCCTGCCACAAGACGTCCTGGACCCCAGGGTATTTGACAACGAATCGCTGCACGACCAAGTTCAAGACGTGTGCCATGCATGGCACGTGTGTAATTTTGCCCTGTTTCAACGCGCTCAGCAGATTGGCACCGTCGTCTCACACCACCTTACCAACTGTCAAATTGAGCGGTGTTAGCCACTGATCTGTCTGTGAACGCAAAGCTGAAAGGAGTGCAGGGCCAGTGTGGCTCTTGGCTTCCAGGCACAACAGACGCAGCACAGCATGGCAACGTCTCACCTGGCATGTCGAATAGGTTCTGGGGATCTTGGGCGGTGCAGCGGAAGAGTCGGTATCAGCGGAAGAGGAGGAGTCAGCGAGGAGGAGAGGGAGGATAGAGTAGGAGGAGGAGGAGAAGAAGAGGCAGGCCTGCATGCAATCCATGGCGGTAAAACCAAATCTACACGGGTGCCACGGGTTACATGCTTGACGGCCGTCAGAAGGTTCACCCAGTGGGCAGTAAAAGTTATATACCTTCCCTGCCCATGTTTGCTAGACCACGTGTCTGTGGTCAGATGTATCTTGGCACCGACACTGTGTGCCAGAGATACATTCACTTGCCGCTGAACATGGCCATATAGCTCTGGGATGCCCTTCTGGGAGAAATATTTCCTTCCTGGGACCTTCCATTGTGGTGTTCCAATGGCCACAAATTTTCGAAAGGCCTCTGAGTCCACCAGTTTATATGGCAGTAGTTGGCGGGCTAGGAGTTCTGACAAGCCAGCAGTCAACCGTTGGGCAAGAGGGTTATCCGGCGTCATCATTCTTTTACGCTCGAACATTTGTCCCACGGAAGCCTGCCTTTTTCCAGATAAACTTGGGGACGTGATGATGGAAGGTGGAGTGGAGGACAACTGTGAAGAGAGAGGAGAAGTAGTAGAAGAGGCTGGATGGTGAGAGCCTGGAGTTTGGCTTTGTGGGTTCTGACGGCGTTGCTCCCACTGGGCTCGGTGATGGGAGTTCATGTGCCTTCTTAAGGCGGTCATCCCTAGGTGAGTGTTGGGCTTACCGCGACTTATGCGTTGACTGCAAAGGCTGCAGATGGCAACACTATTGTCAGCAGCGGACACGTTAAAAAAAGCCCACACTGCGGAGCCATGTGCCGGAGTCCTGGGAGCACCAGATGTGACTGTACATGGTTGATGGCTCGCTCTGAGTCCTGATACATTAGCAGTCTTGTTTGTCACTCCTGTGCAATGTAAGTTCCGCCTGCCTTTCCTCCCTATCTGCTGGTCCATCTCTCCCTCTGAACTCCCCTCCTGGTCCTCTCTTGTGGGCACCCACGTGACGTCCATAGACACATCATCATCTACGTCACCTTCCCCACCACTAACATTAGAGATCTCGGAGTAGGCAGCAACAGCGGGGACCAACCTCCTTGGGCTGATCTGGGTACTGTCGTCAGACTGCTGAGTGGCGGTTGTTGCTACCTCCTCTTCCTGATCCAATGTCAAGAATGCCTGCACATCAGAGAAGTCTTGTGATGGATCGGAAAATAATTCCTGTGACTCAAGCGGAGGGTATATGGTGGCGGTGGTGTTGGTGGTAGTGTCTTTGGGGGTGCACACAGCAGAGAGTGAAGAGGGTGCAGATAGAGAGGATGAGGAGGGTGCAGAAGAGTAAGGCTGAGTGAGCCACTCAACCAAGTCTGGTGCGTCCTTTGACGTAATCGAAAGCACCTTCTGCAACTTCCCACTTTGGCTCCGGCCTGGTGCTCCTGCCCTACCACCCCTGCGGAAGGGCCTGCCTCTTCCTCTGCCTGTCATCTTTTTAAATGACCCTGTAACAAAAGGCTGTAGAGAAGGGCAGTATATGTGGAAGAAGGTATATAACACCCCGCTTCAAACTGTCATTTTCGGGGGTCGCTGGTCTATCACAGCAGTTATAATACTTTTTTCTGGGGCGTGGTCTGGTGCCGTTCCAGGATGGACGTGTAGTGTGCGAGCTCCCGTCCCGAGGTCCAGCAACTTCAGCTTATCAGCTTACCTGCTCCACCGGACATGGTGAGAACCGCTCGCAGTGCCTCGGCAACCCGTTCCCGATCCCCGCTGAACACCGACACCCCGCTGAGTCAGCAAATCCCCGAGATATTCCGGTCACGGCCTACGGCCAGGATGCAGGCCTCGCAAGCAGCCTCCTCCCAAGCGCCACGCGCCCAGAGCTCCAGCCCGCAGCGACCCGAGGAGCAGAGATCCCCAGGTCTGGCAACGGGGATGACTCACCCCCCGGCAGTGAGCCTTAATGACCTGCACAGCGTCGCTATGGATATTAAAAACACCCTCATGGCGGCCATCTTGGACATGAGGTCGGACATACACGCCATGACGCTTAGGGTGGAAGAGGTGGAATACGCTCAAGCCCGCCAAGACACAGCGATTTGTCACGTTCAACAGGTAACAGAGTCGCATGCGATCCACCTCAGGGAGATCAATCGCCACATGGAAGATTTAGATAATCGCGGAAGGCGTCACAACCTTAGAGTGAGGGGTATTCCAGAAATGATCGATGCCAGCCAGCTCCCAGTGGCAGTAACTACCATCTTTAACGATCTACTTGAAAGAGCCCCTGATACCCCGATCGCGTTCGAACGGCTCCACAGGGCACTGCGCCCGCGGGGAAGGGACACAGATCCCCCACGGGATGCAGTCTGCTGCCTCACAGACTTTCCCTTGAAGGAGGAAATATTACGCAAGGCCAGACACCGCAACCAACTGTCTTTCCAGGGAACGGATATCAGAATCTACCAGGACCTATCTAACATCACCCTGCAGCGCAGACGCGAGCTACGTCCCCTCCTGGAAACACTGAGGGCCAGATCCATAATCTACCGATGGAAGTTCCCCTTCTGCCTGACAGCAACTCACCAAGGCCGCACAGCCAATCTAAAAGTCCCGGAGGATTTAGACCACTTCTGCACGGCCATGGAGATACCGTATGTGGAAGTACCAGACTGGTACAGCGACTTCCGTATACCGCCATTCAGAAGAGTCACCTCCATGGAAGGTATCGCAGAAGCAGGCAACTTTAGTATCGGCCGCCGACGCTCTCACCCACCTCCTCCCCACACTCCTTCAAAGGATCAAAGAGCCCCGCGTAATGGTAGCCCGACGGCTTCTCCAGTGCCCCGCAAAGCACGCATCGCCTAACAAGAAACATGAATACCGTCCTTCTGTTTCCACCTCACAGCTGGACTCTGGACCACTCCAATTCGCAGGTAACTTTATACAGCAATCCCTAGGGAACACTGGCAGAACGGTTGGTACCCTCTTTCCCTCTTGGACAACTCCCGAAGGTTTCCCCGGTCGCCCTAACTTCCTTATGTCGGGTCAGAGACTACCTTCTCCCGCACTGATTGTCTTTTCCTCCTTCTCCTCACACTGTATTCATTCTTGCTCATCGGCTGTACCCTTTTTCTATTGAAGCCTTCTTCCTACATTCTCCTATCTACTCCAATGCAGCTAATGACATGTCGATATATAATCCCCCGATTGCATTATGTGCTGTCTTTCTCCCCACAGGCCCTACTAGCTCCTAGCTCCTGAATTTTCTGCTTTACAGCACTGAGGGTGGTCGGGGATCCGAGGGGGACATGCACAGGTGTGTGGCCTACGTGGATGTCGGGTAGAATCCATTCTCAGGTTTGGGAATGGGCGTGCCCCCCTCGGATTTAGACAGCCTGCCCTTAACCCCTGGGTATGATTTTGTTTACTATGTTTTTGTTTACTATGTTTTGTTTGCTATGTTATCCATATTTGGATTTTTGATGTCAGCCATAACTGCAGATGCATACTTGTTCACGGTAACGCAAGCTGTACGTTCTGTTCTGTTCTGTTTTAACTAATTCACCATGTTACTGACTCTGTTCCCTGCATATTCCTCTAAACCAAAGTATATGCCCCCTATTCTCTGTCATGTGACATCTGAAATTTGAGCAATACACTTAATTTCTTATCCCCCTCTTCCACACAAACCCCCAGATTACACAATGCTAAACATCCTCCTCTAATTGCCGAATAAATGCCCTTACAACTCCACAGCCTTCATGCTTTATGAGAATAAGCCGTTACACACAGCCCTGAAGTCACCTACGAATCACCCTCTCACCATGTCCTTATAGGATGACCTGTCCGTCATCTACACAACAAGATTACTCCTCTGACACCAAAATGAGCCATAGATGACGCTAACAATCAGCAGCGTCTGTTATCCTTAAGACCTCATAGAGAGACGCAGACCTCACCTCTCTCTAGTTGAACTCCACCTACCGCTCTCACACACAGCGGACTCTGGTAGACACCGCTGAACCTCACCGGTACCCCCCACTCCTAATTGGTGGGCTTGCAGGTCAAGTCCCACACCCGGTATAATACCCCATCCCCCTACCTGTCCCCTCCTTCCTCCCTGGTTATCTTCCTCCTCAACGTCCTAACCTCACCTACCCCACATCTTCCCTTCTCCCCATCCGCATAACCCCCCCCCCTTTCTTTTCCTCCCGTCTCTGACTTCCCCATATCCTCCCGCCCCCCACTCGCTTAAACCTCTACTACCAACATGAGCCCCGATAATGTCCGAGGCGCCAACCTGTCCCTAAAGGTAGTCTCCCTTAACGCCAAAGGACTGAACATACCTGAAAAGCGAACACAACTCTTTTCCCTCATGCGCAGCATGAAAGCTGACATAATCTTCTTACAGGAAACCCACTTTTGTAAGAAATCAGTTCCCAACATGACTAATCGCCTCTTCCCCCATAGTTTCCATGCCACCTCACCTATCTCGAAATCCAAAGGAGTCTCCATAATCATTTCCAAAAACCTTCCCATCCAAATTACAGACACTCACCTTGACGAACTAGGCAGGTATATCTTCCTAAAAGGGACACTCAGGAACAAACCAATCACTTTGGCTAACATATACAGCCCCAACTCGTCCCAAGTTCCCTTTTTTAGGGCTGTAACAAGACACCTAACCAATTTCCAAGAGGGTATTCTTATACTGGGAGGGGATCTCAATGTACCCCTGAACCCCCTTTTAGACACCTCGTCGGGGAAATCCCACCTACCATACAGGGCGCTCCGACAAATCAGAAAATGTTTCCAAGAACTCTTGCTCCACGACACATGGCGCACCTTACACCCGAACGTAAAGGATTTTACATTCTTCTCCGCCCCACATAACAAATATTCACGACTAGACTACATATTTCTTACCCAACAGGATCTCCCGTCCCTGAAAGCAGCAACCGTCGAACCGATGACCTTCTCGGACCACCACCCTATCTCAATGACCCTCACTTTCCCTGAAAAAGTATACCGCTCGCAAATTTGGAGACTAGACCCTTCCATCCTGACAGACAAAACCAAAGAATTAGAGATTCAAACTTGCCTAAGCAATTATTTCACTGAGAACAACACCCCGGACATTTCTAAACTTACTCAGTGGGCGGCTCACAAATGTGTTGTCCGAGGGAAATTGATTTCCCTGGGGGCCGCAATTAGAAAGGAAAAACGGGCCAAACTGGCTGATCTCTTTTCCAAACTTAATAAACTAGAAGCACTACACAAACGAAACCTGGCCCAGCAAACCCTCGTAGAACTACTAGAGACTCGTACACTCATTCAGGAAGAATTGGGCCATCACCTCAGGAAGAAATACACTCTATCTCAGAAACTTTTTTACGAATTCGGCAACAAAAGTGGCCATCTTCTTGCTCAAGCCTTACGCAAGAAAAGGGCTGCTAATACGATACACCACATACAATCCCCCACGGGTAAGACTCTCACGAATAACAATGACATAGCCAGAGAGTTTGAGAAGTACTACTCGTCCCTATATAATCTAGATAAATCCGAACCCCCTACTACCTTATCGAGTGACAGACCCAATGATATTAACTCGTTCTTAGACCAATTTGCTCCAGGAAAGCTCCCCACTGACACCACCACGATTCTGGAATCCCCGATCTCTATTCAGGAATGGAAAAAAGCTTTAAAATAACTTAAGCCTGGTAAGAGCCCGGGACCTGATGGTCTTTCCGCCGTATATTTCAAGACATTCTCAGACCTTCTTCAACAACCCTTCCTTGACGCCTTCAATACACTCTCTCCCACAAATCCTTTCAAAAGCGAAATGTTAGAAGCACATATCGTTGTTATCCCCAAAGAAGATAAGGACCCCACCCAAACGGGAAATTATAGACCAATCTCATTATTGAATGTAGATGTCAAAATCTTTTCTAAGATTTTGGCAAACAGACTCTTACCGCTTCTCCCTTCCTTAATCTCTCATGACCAGACCGGCTTTATCCCTGGACGTGAAGCCAGGGACAACACTGTTAAAGCAATAAACTTACACCACCTTATGACACAGACAACCCAAAAAGGCCTGTTTTTGTCACTCGATGCGGAGAAGGCGTTCGACAGAGTAGCTTGGGACTATATGACAGCGGTTCTGAGGGCCATAGGATTGGGCCCATATATGTTAGGCCTAATCCTGTCACTATACACGGGACCATCTGCTAAGGTACGGGTCAACAATACTCTGTCGGACGCCTTTCCCATCGGAAATGGCACAAGACAGGGCTGCCCCCTGTCCCCCATCCTCTTTGTACTCACACTTGAACCATTCCTCCGTAAACTGACATACAACCCAGATATCCAAGGTATAAGTTCCTCCAAAAGAGAATATAAATACGCTGCTTTCGCAGACGATATTTTGTTGTTCCTGTCGAACCCACTGATCTCCCTACCAAACCTTCTTTCTGAATTTAAACAATTTCAGTTCCTCTCCCACCTTAAAATTAATTTCTCGAAATCCTTTGCCCTTAATATAACATTACCTCAACACATAGTTGATCAATGTAAGGCTAACTTCCCGTTCCAATGGAAACATGATTCCATCACATACCTAGGGATACAACTCCCTTCCAAACTCTCAAACCTCTACGCTAAAAACCATGTTCCTATCCTACACAGAATATCCTCTGATCTTGAAACATGGAACAAACCGCTTTTCTCTTGGTTTGGCAGAGCGGCGATCCTCAAAATGAATGCCCTCCCGAGAATACTCTATATATTGCAGGCGATCCCTATACATATACCTCCAGCCTTTTTTAAATCTTATAGAAACATATGCACTAAATTCTTATGGGGGAACCGTAGACCCAGAATCAGCTTTACGCAGCTCACCCGACCTAAAAGACTTGGGGGCATAGGCCTCCCCAACCTTCTCAATTATTACACTGCTACACACCTTACCAGGATAGTGGACTGGAATACTCAATCTCTCCACAAAGATTGGGTTTCCCTAGAAGCATCTTTTTCTGCTCTCCCTTTGGAGTCTCTCCCATGGTTACTCTCACCCCACGTCCCCTCTGAATTACACGTACACCCACTTATAGGCCCAACCTTGCAATGCTTCAAAAAGCTTTGCTACCGATCACCCATATCTTCGATTCCCGGCCCACTGACACCTGTAAAAATGAACCCTGGGTTCCCACCAGGTATGCACGCAAAGTTTCTTACCGATAACTGGACACAGAGCCCAATTAGATCACATCAGTTCTTCCTCCGGGGCAAACTATTGTCTACATCCCAACTCTCCTCCCAACTAAACAAGCCACCCATTCCCCCTTGGAC
Source organism: Rana muscosa (assembly GCA_029206835.1). Classification (NCBI taxonomy): domain Eukaryota; kingdom Metazoa; phylum Chordata; class Amphibia; order Anura; family Ranidae; genus Rana; species Rana muscosa. The sequence goes on from CM055122.1 coordinate 399,516,376, forward strand.
ATATATTTTAATTGCTCATTTTCTAAAATCCCTTAACAAGAATATACAATGCTCCAGAGAACTCACCCCTTTCGAAAAGCTATGTATCCAAACGACACCCCAATCTCATCTAGTTTCTACCACACATGAACTCCTCTTCGCCGAGATGAAAGCTAACGAGACCTTAGCCTGTAAGAACTGGGAGTCAGACCTCTCGGTATCTCTTTCAGCGGAACAATGGGAACTAATTTTCCTCAACATACATAAAGGGTCGACGAATGTGTCGACCCAGGAAAACGGCTTTAAGATCCAATCTAGATGGTACCGCACGCCCACCCTTCTGCATAAATATAATCCCACAATCCCAGAGGTTTGCTGGAGATGTCTCCGGGAAAGGGGAACCCTTCTCCATATCTGGTGGTCCTGTCCATCTCTAAAAGACTTCTGGGAAAAGGTATGCCATATAACCTCTCGAGTCACCTCATATCATTTGGACCTTTCCCCTTCTCAATTCCTTCTACACCATTCACCCCTGTCGCACAATTCCTATCACAAATCCCTAGCAATGCACATGATCAATGCGGCAAAGCAGTGTATCCCTATACACTGGAAATCGACTCACCAACCAACCATAAAAGAATGGTTTAACAGAATATGCAAAATTGAGGAAATGGAAAATCTTATACATATTGCAAGAGAGACTCCGTCATCATTTAGTAAAAAATGGGCCTGCTGGTTACACTATAAAACGACCCCAGAATTTGCAAACTCCCTGAACCCTGACAAAGGATAAATTACTCCTCTGAGAATTGTCATTAAAAATCTACGACGTGCCAGGATCTCCCCTTAACCCTAAACCTTACAAAGACACCTCTCTCCTCCTATATCTCCCCCTATACAGATCCGCCCCTAGTTTCTCATAACACGCCCCTTGAACACCCCAAGGGGTCGGGGAAGTCAGAGACGGACCCCCTGCCAACGCCATCCCTTCCTGCCTCACTCCCCTCCCCTCGATCCCCACCCCACCCCTTCTCCTTCCACCACTTACCCCCTCCTACTTTCTCATCCACAAGCTTCTGTACAATACAACCACTAACATAGCTCCAGCCTACACTACCGCATTCATACACTCTCAACGAAATAAACCTGTTTATAGCTCCTTCCCTCCCTTTCTGCCATATTGCACCTGTTGGCCTTTCCCTCCCACACAGACCAAAAGTCCATAACGGCATCCGTGAACCTACCTAGCTCTAACCTACCAACAAGATCTATCCCCGTCAATGGTAGTGGACTTTGACTAGACCCCACAACTACCTTGAATTAAGGTAGCCCACCCCAACACGGCCTAGTTCATGAAGGATGCACATAGCCATTTCATTTTCACTACCCGCAAGTTGAATTGTATGTGACACATGTTATTCATCCATGTTTTGTGGTTGTATTAATACCTTATTGTACTACTATTGTTCAAGATATCTGTAAATGCTTTTTACATTTCAATAAACTGTTTTTGGAAAAAAAAAAAAAAAAAATAATACTTTTTTCTAATTGCGTTTGTCACTCTTTGTAGTATCGCTGCAGAACCTCTCAGCAGTCACAATGCTGCACAGTAGAAATGCACTATACTATTCTTCCTATATGTGAAAGTATTTTATGCGTGTATTAGACCCCTATATACTGCACACCAAATAGTACACCTATACCAGTCCTTAAAATGAACTTTTGTGGAGCTTTATTGGTTAGCGATTTTAGTCGCTAGTCTGTGCCTGCGACACACAGCGGCAATTTCTACCTAAACCGAGAAAAGAGCTGCAGCAGAACCGCTCAGAAGCTGTACAGTAGAAATGCTGCACAGTTGAAATGCACTATATATTATATAGTATAGTATATAGTATATATTATATAGTATGTTTGAAAGTTTTTTATGCGTGTATTAGACCCCTATATACTGCACACCAAATAGTACACCTATACCAGTCCTTGAAATGAACTTTTGTGGAGCTTTATTGGTTAGCGATTTTAGTTGCTAGTCTGTGCCTGCGACACACAGCGGCAATTTCTACCTAAACCGAGAAAAGAGCTGCAGCAGAACCGCTCAGAAGCTGCACAGTAGAAATGCACTATACTATTCTTCCTAGAGTATTTTATGCGTGTAGTACACCCCTATTTACTGCACACAAAATAGTACACCTATACCAGTCCGTAAAAGGACTTTTGTGGACTGTACACCTATACCAGTCCTTAGAAGGACTTTTGTTTTAGTAGAGTCTGTCCCTGCTAGTACACACACAGCAACCTTCCTACACTGACTAAAGACAGCTGCAGAACCGCACTATACTATTCTTCCTAGAGTATTTTATGCATGTAGTACACCCCTATTTACTGCACACAAAATAGTACACCTATACCAGTCCGTAAAAGGACTTTTGTGGACTGTACACCTATACCAGTCCTTAGAAGGACTTTTGTTTTAGTAGAGTCTGTCCCTGCTAGTACACACACAGCAACCTTCCTACACTGACTAAAGACAGCTGCAGAACCGCTCAGCACTGCAGTCCCAATGCTGCACAATTGAAATGAACTAAAAGTGTATTACACCCCTATACACTGCACACAAAACAATTGTACACCTATACCAGTCCTTAAAAGGACTTTTGTGGACCTAATAGCTAGGATTACAGTCTGTCCCTGCTCCACACAGCAACCTGTCCCTACGCTGACAAATAACAGAATGTAAAATGGCAGCCAGATCAGGTCTATTTATAAGGTAGGGGGTATGTCCATCTGCTGAAATGTCTCATTGGCTGTCCTGTACCACATGATGGATGTGTCATAGGTCAAAGTTCCACAATGTAAAAGATTCAGAATATGGTGGCCGCGAACCGACCGCGGGGCGAACCGCAAGGCCATCTCTATTCCTCCATCTCCAAATTTCTGTTACGCCCATTGCCTGCACCCAATTATACAAATTTGCTGAATGCTGCTTAGAAGGTTTTGGTCTATCCAACTCTGGAGATACAACCGAATTAAAGTCTCCAATAAGCAATAGCTTTGCTGGAAGATATTGAATGATTTTTCCCATTATCTCATTCAAAATTCCCACAGAGAACGGAGGTGGAATATATACTGCCACTGTAATATACCTCTGTTGTCCAATCGTATATTACAGAATAACGTATTTTCCCTGTGTATCTATATAGGCCTTCGTTATTTCTCTAGGAAAATATTTATTTACCAGAACTGATACCCCTCTAGCATAGGAAGAATAAGTGGCATGATATACTTTTTGCATCCAAGCTTTTTTTAATATTATTATTTTTTTTCCCATTAAATGTGTCTCCTGAACTATAATCAGCTGGGGGTATATTTTCTTATATATTGAAACATTAACGCTCTTTAAACTTCGAGTTTAATCCTCGAACATTGCAGGATAGTACCGAATAGCAATAGTTTTTTTTACCTGACATTGTGCCTATAGTATGGGAGGGATAGATACCTCCACCATATCTTGTGCCCCCTGATTTTTACAGGAAGCTTCCATATTGTACTTAAACCACACCATTGAAAATCCCATACATACTCTCTCCTTACACTCACCTCACCTCCCTCCTCCCAAAAAAAAAAAACACCCTTCCTTTTTCATTGTGTGGGGGGCTCTCTAAGGATCTATAAATCTCCGGGACACCCCATCTATTTAACCATTTTACTCCATGTATCTAGCTTCTCCTTTATTTCTTCAAAGAGGAGAAAAAAAAAATACATTCTTATGCATTTCATCCTTAAGCACTTTCTTGCTAATATAAACATCTTCAAATAAACAAATCCCCCTAAACAGCAAAACCCTGAAAGAGAGAGAGAAGAGAAAAAAAAAACAACAGAAAAGGAGGAACCCCCCCCCCCCCCCCACGTATTTGTGACTCATCTAACATCTTCCATTTTGCTGTAAATAATATATTTCCACGTGTCATTTCATAATGCCATAACCCACATAAATGATTTGTTTTTCCAGTGCTGTTATATCATTCATTACTTCAATATTCCATATACACCCTTCCACCCCCCCCAAAAAAAAAAACTATCCCAGAAGGGGAATTAGGGGAAAACCCCCATAGAATTATTAATCAATCCGGATCTGTAGATCTATAGTCTTGTATGTGCCGTCACAAAAACGAAAAAAAAAAAAAACACGTGTTTGACTCCTCCAACATCTTCCATTTGCTACAACTAATATAATTCCACGTGTCATTTCATAATACCATGACCCACACAAATCCTTTGTTTTTTCAGTGCTGTTATATCATTCATTCCTTATTACTTCAATATTCCATATAAACCCCCCCACCTCCCAAAGAATAACCCTGGCCCCCCGACATGGTTGCGATTCATCCGACATCTTCAATTTACTACACATACCGTATATGCTCGAGTATTAGCCGACCCGAATATAAGCCGAGGCACATAATTTTACCACAAAAAAAATGGAAAACTTATTGACTCGAGTATAAGCCTAGGGTGGGAAATGCAGCAGCTACTGGTACGGTAAATTTCAAAAAAAAAAAATAGTTACCAATAAAATTACATTAATTGAGGCATCAGTAGATTAAATGTTGTTGAAATATTTATTTCAAAGACAAACAGTAAACTAGCTCTGTAAGTGCAAAAGAGGGTCAACAAAAAAAATATGGTAGCTCAATCAGCAACCAAGCTAAAAGCTAAAACACAAGTTAAACTCCTTCAAAACTGGATTCCTCCTCATCATCTGTATGTCCAAACAGAGCTTCAGCGTTAGCTGGTGTGAGGTTATCAGCGTAGACATTGTCATCATCACCATCACTGCTGTCGTTATCATACAAAACGCGGTCTTCACTGCCATCCATAGCATTATTAATGTCACATTTCTTGAAGGCGCGTTGCACCATGTCCTCTGGAATCTCTTCCCATGCATCACGAACCAACTTCGCTATCAATTCTATGTCGGGCTTCACCAGATTTCCAACTTTTGTCAGTCGGGCTTGACCAGATGACATCCATTCATGCCACATCTTTTGCACATGATCTTTGAAAGGTTTATTTAAACACACATCTAGGGGCTGCAAAACAGATGTAAGCCCACCTGGAATAACGGCCAAAGTAACTTGAGAAGGCTTTGCCAATTTTTTTATGGCATCAGATGTGTGGGCTCTGAACATATCCCAAACTAGCAATGATGTTTTTTTCTTTAAGGCTGCTCCTGGTCGTCTGTTCCAAATTTCTTCCAGACATTTTTTTGTTCCGTCTTCATCCATCCAGCCTTTAATATGTGTGCGCACTGTAATTCGTGGTGGAAAGTTGACATTTTTAGACAAGGTCTTTCTTTTCAAAAATAATGACAGGCCGCAGCTTAGTTCCATTAGCAAAACATGACAGAACGACTGTGAAATGTTTTTTTTTCATTTCCTGTGGTTCTGAGAAAAATCGTTTTTTCTCCCAAACTTGCCTCAGTTCTGTTGCTTGGAAGATCAAAGGTCATAGGTGTTTCATCCATATTCCCAATATCTCCCAGGTCATAGTTATGGATCCTTCTTTGTTTTATGATGAATGAATGGAATGATATAATTTTTTCATCAAGGTATTTTGGCAACTTCTGGAAAATCTTTGTTCTTTGCCGCAAAAATAAGGCAAACCTATTCATAAAGCGGGTACACCAACCTGCTGATGCAACAAATTTTTCAATGCCTGGTGCTTTTAATTTGTCATCTTTAGCCATTTGAAGGGCACGTAAGTGAATACCCATGTGTGTTATGCAGTAACCATTTTGATGACACTCCATAACCCATTCATGCAATTCAGTCTCTAGAGCTTCATATGAAGTCATTAAACCACGTCAAGCTTTTTTTGCCTTTGGAATCTTTTCCAAGTCAGCTTTAATTTTCCGCCACTCCCTTACTTGTTTTTCATTAACACAAAATTCCCTACTTGCAATACTGTTATTTAAGGATGAGCCGGACACCCCCCGGTTCGGTTCGCACCAGAACCTGCGAACGGACCGAAAGTTAGCGCGAACTATCGAACCCCATTAAAGTCTATGGGACTTGAATGTTCGGAATCAAAAGTGCTAATTTTAAAGGCTAATATGCAAGTTATTGTCCTAAAAAGGGTTTGGGGGCCCGAGTCCTGCCCCAGGGGACATGTATCTATGCAAAAAGAAGTTTTAAAAATGGGTGTTTTTTCGGGAGCAGTGATTTTAATGATGCTTGACCACTTAAGGACCGCCGCATGCCGATATACGTTGGCAGAATGGCACGGCTGGGCACAAGGGCGTACAGGTATGTCCCCTTTAAGATCCCAGCTGTGGGTCATGAGCGCGCTGCCGGCGGTGCGCTCGCGACCCGGTCCTCTTCTCCGTGACCGTCCCCGCGGGAACAGCGGACTTGATCGCCGCCGGTGTCCCGCAGTCGGGTCACAGAGAGGAAGAACGGGGAGAGGTAAGTGTAAACAAACCTCTCCCCGTGCTTCCTAGTGAGCCTGTCACTGATCGTCTGTTCCCTGTCATAGGGAACGACAATCAGTGACGTCACACGCTAAGCCACGCCCCCCCCACAGTAAGAAACACACATCAGGGCACACTTAACCCCTACAGTGCCCCCTCCTGGTTAACCCCTTCACTACCAGTGTCATTTTTACAGTAACCAGTGCATTTTTATAACAACGGTCCCAAAATAGTGTCAAAAGTGTCCGATGTTTCCGCCATAATGTCGCAGTCATGATAAAAACCGCTGATCGCCGCCATTACTAGAAAAAAAAAATTATAATAAAAAGGCAAGAAAACTACCCCCTATTTTGTAGACGCTATGCATTTTGCGCAAACCCATCAATATTGCGATTTTTAGAAGAATACATATCGGCCTAAACTGAGGGAAAAAAATTTGTTCATATATTTTTGGGGGATATTTATTATAGCAAAAAGTAAAAAATATTGCATTTTTTTCAAAATTGTCGCTCTATTTTTGTTTATAGCGTAAAAAAAAATAATCGCAGAGGTGATCAAATACCACCAAAGGAAAGCTCTATTTGTGGGAAAAAAAAGACGCCAATTTTGTTTGGGAGCCACGTCGCAGGACCGTGCAATTGTCAGTTAAAGCGACGAAGTGCCGAATCGCAAAAAGTGGCCAGGTCTTTAAGCTGCATAATGGTCCGGTCCTTAACCACTTAACGACCGCTCTCTGTATATATACGTCGGCAGAATGGCACCGACAGGCACAATCACGTAGAGCATACGTGATTGCCTTTGTATAGTTGGGGGGTCCAATCGGACCCCCCTCCTATACAGTGAGCGGTGGCTAAGTGTCCGGGAGCGTTCCGGGATGAGGGGGCAGCCATTCGTTTCTGGCGACCCCCTCGCGATCGCTCCCGGCGAATGGAAATGCCCCCTCTGTCTGTGTCAGACAGAGGGAGCAGGAGGAAGTGATGTCATCTCTGGTGCGGCGCTCACATATACCGAGCGCCGTACAAGAGAAGACATCAGGTCAGTGCACACAACACTACACTGACACCAGGACACATAGGGACATAAATCGCCCCCCAGGCCCCCCCAGACACCCCAGATCACCCCCCAGATCACCCCCCCAGCCACCAGTCACAGTGTCACTGATTGCAGTGACCATTTATTTAGTGATCACTGCAATCAGTGACATTTGTTACTGTAAAAGTGTCACCAAAGTTTAGTCTTAGGTCCAGTGTAGCCCCCTAACCCCCCTAATAAAGGTTTAACCCCCTGATCACCCCCCAGATAACCCTTTCACCCCCTATCACCACTGTCGCTAAGCGATCATTTTTCTGATCACTGTCTTAGCGTCAGTGATGCCGATCGGCAGGCAGTAATTTTTTTTAGGTTCGCCGCATGTTTTTATAGCGTCAGGTACCCCAATATATTATCTAATAAAGGTTTAACCCCCTTGATCGCCCCCCAGGTAACCCTTTCACCCCTATCACCACTGTCACTAAGCGATCGTTTTTCTAAACGCTGTCTTAGTGTCTGTGATGCAGATCGGTAGCCGGTAATTTTTTTTAGGTTCGCCGCAGGTTTTTATAGCGTCAGGTACCCCAATATATTATCTAATAAAGGTTTAACCCCCTTGATCGCCCCCCAGGTAACCCTTTCACCCCCTATCACCACTGTCGCTAAGCAATTGTTTTTCTAAACGCTGTCTTAGTTTCGGTGATGCAGATCGGTAGCCAGTAATTTTTTTTAGGTTCGCCGCATGTTTTTATAGCGTCAGGTACCCCAATATATTATCTAATAAAGGTTTAACCCCCTTGATCGCCCCCCAGGTAACCCTTTCACCCCCATCACCACTGTCGCTAAGCGATCATTTTTCTAAACGCTGTCTTAGTGTCGGTGATGCAGATCGGTAGCTGGTAATTTTTTTTAGGTTCGCCGCAGGTTTTTATAGCGTCAGGTACCCCAATATATTATCTAATAAAGGTTTAACCCCCTTGATCGCCCCCCAGGTAACCCTTTCACCCCCTATCACCACTGTCGCTACGCGATCGTTTTTCTAAACGCTGTCTTAGTGTCGGTGATGCAGATCGGTAGCCAGTAATTTTTTTTAGCTTCGCTGCATGTTTTTATAGCGTCAGGTACCCCAATATATTATCTAATAAAGGTTTAACCCCCTTGATTGCCCCCCAGGTAACCCTTTCACCCCCATCACCACTGTCGCTAAGCGATCGTTTTTCTAAACGCTGTCTTAGTGTCGGTGATGCAGATCGGTAGCTGGTAATTTTTTTTAGGTTCGCCGCAGGTTTTTATAGCGTCAGGTACCCCCATATATTATCTAATAAAGGTTTTAACCCCCTGATTGCCCTAGTTAACCCTTTCACCAGTGATCACCATATAAGTGTTACGGGTGACGCTGGTTAGTTAGTTTGCTTTTTATAGTGTCAGGGCACCCGCCGTATATAACCCAATAAAGGTTTAACCCCCTGATCGCCCAGCAGGTGATATCAATTAGGTTTTAGCGTCAGAGAGGGTCTGAGTCACACCCCAGGCAGCATCAGGTTAGTGCCAGTAACGCTAACACCCACGCGTGAAGCATACACCCCCCTTAGTGGTATAGTATCTGAACAGATCAATATCTGATCTGATCAGATCTATACTAGCGTCCCCAGCAGTTTAGGGTTCCCAAAAATGCAGTGTTAGCGGGATCAGCCCAGATACCTGCTGGCACCTCCGTCCAGTCCAGGCCACCCAAGTGCAGTATCGATCGATCACTGTCACTTACAAAACAAAAACACACATAACTGCAGCGTTCGCAGAGACAGGCCTGATCCCTGCGACTCCAGTGCTGTAGGAGGTGATTTCACCACCACAGTTAAAAAAAAAGCAAATATGCCGAAGCATTGGGGCAGCAGGGGCGGAGGAGCGATTTTGCTCCTAATGCCGTGTACATACGGTCGAAATTCCGACGGAGGCTTGCCCGTGGAAAAGTCCGACCATGTGTGTGCGGCATAACTTTTTTGCGGGAGGATGCCCCCATGCTTCGGCATATATAAATGGTGCGTGTATGCCCATCATTGGAAGTGGGTGGATGAAGGGCAGTATTCTAATGGTGGGCATACCCACCGATCAATCTCTTTTTTCGTTCAGCCAACTGGCTGCATGAAAAAAAAAGATTACAATACATGTCCAACAAGGACCAGCAACGTACTGGTATGTTGCTGGACTTTGAATGTTTATACCAGAATGATGCCTGCGGGTTTAGGTATCATCTTGGTATCATTCTTTTCAGCCTGCGGCCGGCTTTCATGTAAAAGCAATCCTAGCAGCTAATTAGCCTCTGGACTGCTTTTACAAGCAGTGGGAAGGAATGCCCCCCCGGATATAAAAAGCGCCATTGGGAAATTGGGAAAGAATTTTATCACACCGATCTTGGTGTGGTCAGATGCTTTGAGGGCAGAGGAAAAATCTAGGGTCCAATAGACCCCAGTTTTTTTCAAAAAAAGAGTACCTGTCACTACCTATTGCTATCATAGGGGATATTTACATTCCCTGAGATAACAATAAAAATGATAAAAAAAAAATACTTGGAAGGAACAATTTAAAAATAAAATAAAAAAGCAAAATTAATAATAAAAAAAGAAAAAAAAAAAAAAGCACCCCTGTCCTGCCCTGCTCTTGCCCAATGGCGAACGCAAGCGTCGGTCTGGCGTCATATGTAAACAGCAATTGCACCATGCATGTGAGGTATCACCGCGAAGGTCAGATCGGGGGCAATCATTTTAGCAGTAGACCTCCTCTGTAAATCTACTGGGGTAACCTGTAAAGGCTTTTAAAGGCTTTTAAAAATGTATGTAGTTTGTCGCCAATGCGCGTTTGTGCGAAATTTTAAAGCATGTCGTGTTTGGTATCTATGTACTCGGCCCAAGATCATCTTTTTTATTTCATCAAACATTTGGGCAATATAGTGTGTTTTAGTGCATTAAAATTAAAAAAAGTGTATTTTTTAACCCAAAAAATGCGTTTGAAAAATCGCTGCGCAAATACTGTGTAGAAAAAAAAAATGCAACACCCACCATTTTAATCTGTAGGGCCTTTGCTTTAAAAATATATATAATGTTTGGGGGTTCAACATAATTTTCTTGCAAAAAAAAAAATGTTTTCACGTAAACAAAAAGTGTCAAAAAGGGCTTTGTCTTCAAGTGGTTAGAAGAGTGGATGTAAGCTTCCTAATGTTGTCTATAAAATGCCAGAACAGTTCAAAACCCCCCAAATGACCCCATTTTGGAAAGTAGACACCCCAAGCTATATACTGAGAGGCATGTCGAGTCCATGGAACATTTTATATGTTGACACAAGTTGCGGAAAAACAACAATTTTTTTTTTTTTTGCACAAAGTTGTCACTAAATGATATATTGCTCAAACATGCCATGGGCATATGTGGAATTACACCCCAAAATACATTCTGTTGCTTCTCCTGAGTACGGGGATATCACATGTGTGAGACTTTTTGGGAGCCTAGCCACGTACGGGACCCCAAAAACCAAGCACCGCCTTCAGGCTTTCTAAGGGTGTAAATTTTTGATTTCACTTCTCACTGCCTATCACAGTTTCGGAGGCCATGGAATGCCCAGATAGCACAAAACCCCCCCAAATGACCCCATTTTGGAAAGTAGACACCCCAAGCTATTTGCTGAGAGGTATTGTGAGTATTTTGCAGATCTCGCTTTTTGTCACAAAGTTTTGAAAATTGAAAAAAAATATATATATATATATTTTCTTTCTTAATTTTCAAAAACAAATGAGAGCTGTAAAATACTCGCCATTCCTCTCAGCAAATAGCTTGGGGTGTCTATATTCCAAAATGGGGTTATTTGGGGGGGGTTTTGTGCGATTTTGGCATTTTATGGCCTTCGAAACTGTGATAGGTAGTGAGGAGTGAAATCAAAAATTTGTGCCTAGAAATCCTGAAGGCGGTGTTTGGTTTTCGGGGTCCCGTACGCGGCTAGGCTCCTAAAAAGTCCCACACATGTGGTATCCCCGTACTCAGGAGAAGCAGAAAAATGTATTTTGGGGTGTAATTCCACATATAACCATGGCATGTGTGAGCAATATATCATTTAGTGACAACTTTTTGTAATTTTTTATTTTTTTTGTCATTATTCAATCACTTGGGACAAAAAAAAATATATTCAATGGGCTCAACAGGCCTCTCAGCAATTTCCTTGGGGTGTCTACTTTCTAAAATGGGGTCATTTGGGGGGGTTTTGTGCTATTTTGGCATTTTATGGCCTTCGAAACTGTGATAGGTAGTGAGGAGTGAAATCAAAAATTTGCGCCCTTAGAAATCCTGAAGGCGGTGCTTGGTTTCCGGGGTCCCGTACGCGGCTAGGCTCCCAAAAAGTCCCACACATGTGGTATCCCCGTACTCAGGAGAAGCAGCAAAATGTATTTTGGGGTGAAATTCCACATATAACCATGGCATGTGTGAGCAATATATCATTTAGTGACAACTTTTTGTAATTTTTATTTTATTTTATTTTTTTAGTCATTATTCAATCACTTGGGACAAAAAAATAAAAAATTCAATGGGCTCAACATGCCTCTCAGCAATTTCCTTGGGGTGTCTACTTTCCAAAATGGGGTCATTTGGGGGGGTTTTGTACTGCCCTGTCATTTTAGCACCTCAAGAAATGAGATAGGCAGTCATAAATTTAAAGCTGTGTAAATTTCAGAAAATGTACCCTAGTTTGTAAACTCTATAACTTTTGCGCAAACCAATAAATATACGCTTATTGACATTTTTTTTACTAAAAACATGTGGCTGAATACATTTTGGCCTAAATGTATGACTACAATTGAGTTTATTCGATTTTTCTTATAACAAAAAGTAGGAAATATAATTTTTTTTCAAAATTTTCGGTCTTTTTCCGTTTATATCGCAAAAAATAAAAATCGCAGAGGCAATCAAATACCATTAAAAGAAAGCTCTATTTGTGGGAAGAAAAGGACGCAAATTTCGTTTGGGTACAACATTGCATGTCCGCACAATTTACAGTTAAAGCAGCGCAGTGCAAAATTCTGAATTCACCTCTGGTCCTTTAGCTACCAAATGGTCCGGGGCTTAAGTGGTTAAGAGGTTAAGGTGAAAAAAAAGTGAAATATTCCTTTAAATATCGTAACTGGGGGGTGTCTATAGTATGCCTGGGAAGTGGCACGTGTTTCCCATGTTTAGAACTGTCCCTGCACAAAATGACATTTCTAAAGGAAAAAAAGTCATTTAAAACTGCTTGCGGCTTTAATGTAATGTGTGTTCCCGGCAATATGGATGAAAATCATTGAGAAAATCGGCATGGGTAACCCCCCCCCCCCCCCCCCCAGCCCATTTGGGTCTTGTATGGATATTAGGGGAACCCCGCACACAAATTAAAAAAAGGAAAGGCGTGGGGCCCCCAGGCCCTATATACTCTGTACAGCAGTATACAGGCGGTGCAAACAAGACAGGGACTGTAGGTTTGTTCTTCAGTAATTTATGAATTAATGTTTGTAATTTAGAACTGGTAAATTTTTAAAGTGTAGGTCCAGCCCAGAAATCGATTTTTAAGCTTTTTGGAAAACATAGGGAAGGGTTATCACCCCTGTAACATTTGTTTTGCTGTCTGTGCACATCTTCAGAAGATTTCACCTCACTTTGTCCTAATGACAATTGGTTTTTGAAAATTTGGGTTTTTTAGTGAAACAAGTATTGGTAATAAAGCATAAGTGGAGAGGAGACACATTTTTCCCATATTAACTCTTAAGCCCCGTACACACGATCGGATAACCTATGGATTTTCGTCCGATGGATTTGACCATCGGAAATCCGATGAAACTGTTTTTCATCAGTCTTGGCCACACACCATCAGTTTAAAAACCAACGGCAACAAAACGACGGCACGTACAAAACGTACGACACGCTATAAAAGGGCCGAACAAATCTAATGGCGCCACCCCTTGGGCTGCTTTTGCTGATTTCGTGTTACCGCGTGTTAGTAAAAGTTTGGTGAGAGCCGATTCGCGCTTTTCAGTCTCCGTGCTTTGCAGATCGTTTCCTGGTGTTCAGTTTGTGCTTGTGGGTTTGTATTTGTGATTCAGTGCGTGCAGTCAGGTCGTTACTGCCTTGCAGTGCCGACTTGGCCATTCGTTTACTGTTTTTCAGATCGTTCTTTTCAGGCCTTGCTGTTCCACGGTGCGTTCTGTTTGAGTGCGTTCTGACCAGCCGACCGGTTTAAAACCATGTTTGAAGTGCGTTCTCGTTCTCGAGCTCGCGCTGGCTTTGGGCTTGGTGTTGAAGTTAACACTGTAACCCGAGTTCAGTCTGTGAACAGGGTGAGGAGGAGTTCATGGACTAAGAATTGGTTGCTCCAGCGGGACCAATTCTCTCATATGCCTCTGCTGCGGGAAATCCATGAGAATAACCCTGATGATTTCAGGAATTATCTCAGGATGACGGACCCCGTATTTCACCGTCTGTTGGATTTGCTGTCCCCCTATATCACGAGGCAGGACACTGTGATGCGCCAGGCCATCACTGCCGAGCAGAGGCTTATTGCCACGTTGAGATACCTGGCGACTGGGAGAAGCTTGCAGGACCTCAAGTTCTCAACAGGCATCTCCCCCCAGGCTCTCGGGATCATTATCCCTGAGATGTGTTCGGCCATCATTCAGGTCCTGCAGAAGGACTATATGAAGGTAATTATGCTCCTTTAACCTCACATTATCTTTTTTTATTCTCGTTTTTTTATTTATTTTTTCCTCCTAACACAAATATGCCTGTTTGTAATCTCCTGGTAATGTCCCCATTTTCCACATGCCTTTTTTTACCTGTAAATCCCTTTTTGGGCCCTACATGCCTATTTCCCTCCACTAACCTCTCCAGCATGCTATCGTGGGCGCAAACCCAGCTAGCCTTCTATTTTCCTTTTCATTTTTGGGGGTCATTGCCCTCGTAGTTTGACAACCTTCCCTCCCCCCCTAAAGATGTTAAAAAAATTGTAGTTCTCAATCAAGCTCAGCAAAGTGGTAGATCCTTTTTTGGGATCCCCCACAATCACCTTAGGCCCCCCCCTTAGATTATTTTAGAATGTCCACTCAGCGGGGGTGAGGCATCTGCTAAGTGGGCCTTTGTTTATTGTTCGTAAAAACTCCCTTAAATAATAATGTTACTCAACAATGTTTTTTGGTGTGTCATCTGCTTGCACTGTAACCATAAACCGTACTAATGTCTTCTTTTTGTTTGACTCCACAGCTCCCTAGCACACCACAGGAATGGCTGACTGTGGCCTCCCAATTTGCCCAGCGGTGGGATTTCCCCAACTGTGGAGGGGCAATTGATGGGAAGCACGTCCACATAGTGCCGCCACCCCGTTCGGGGTCATACTATTTCAACTATAAAGGTTTTAATAGCATAGTGTTAATGGCGGTGGTGTCGGCACGGTACGAGTTCCTGTATGTGGATGTGGGGAAGAACGGCCGGATGTCCGATGGCGGATCATTCGCGGAGACGGAGTTCGCTCACCGTCTGCAGGCTGGGGGTCTTGCACTGCCTCCAGATGCAGAGAACGTTGAAGGGCTCCCGTTCGTTTTCATTGCGGATGAGGCTTTTGGACTAGGACCACACCTTATGCGGCCGTTTCCCCAACGCACCCTCACCCCGGAGAGGAGGGTTTTTAATTACCGGCTGGCCAGAGCCCGGAGAGTTGTGGAGAATGCCTTTGGGATAATGGCCAGACAGCGATACATTTGGCGGATTATAAACTGAACCACATCGTCTACTGCTGCTGCATATTGCACAATTTTCTTCGCAAATTTGCAAACAATTATGTTTCATCGTTTGGGCCTGAGGCCGGTCCATCTGAACTGATTAATCTGACCGGCCTCAGCACAGCTCGTACTGGCTTGGCCCCCCAAAGTGCCCATGAAGTACGCCAGAAATACGTAGAGTACTTCACGGGTAGGGGGGCCATCGCAATGCCAGACCACATCTGACCAATTATTATACCTTTTTAAAATATATTTTTTTTTTTATTCATACAAACTTGTGTTGTCATTCTTGTATTTTGGGTTTATGTGTCTCCCAGGTTCTAGTAGTGCCAAGTGTAATTGTCCTTAGTAAATATGTAAAAAATAACGGTGCAGCGCAACCAATGTCCATATATGGATGAACTAAAGATGCATAATAAGGAAATCTTCATGCAATAGATGACTTGTCCACCCAAAGTAAGGATAATCTGCTTACCAGAAATGTTGGACCTATTGAGTGAACAAAAGGTCAAAAGTGCTTGTTTCCACCATGAGGGGAAGAAGATTTCCAATGAAAAGGATCCACAGATGTATTAGGCTCAGCATCAGATGCAGATATAATGAAGAAAAAAGAGGAATCTAAGTGTAGACTGCTTTTTATTGCTCCAAAAACATGATACAAAAATTGAATGAATAAAAATAAAAACGAAGATGCAGTAACACTGACTGCTGGAAAACTATGACAAGTTCAGGTAAGATGATAAAGCAGCTGCTGATCCAAAGGTGTAGCTGAGTGGCGTACACAGCTCTCCCTGGAGAGTGTGTGTAAAGTACAGCCTGCTCAGACACTGGCAGTCCTGCTAGGTGATGATGTGCAGAGGCTGGCACAAATTGAAAGCAGATAGATGCAGCCCAAAATATATATTATAAAGGTCCAGGTAGTGAGAGGACAGCGGTAATAGACCGCAATTCAGGCATGAGAAACAGACGCGGGTGACGTCACGGCAAGCTCCTCCCCCGTACGTACGTTGCGTCCAATGGGACTTCGTCAGCGGTGGGTGGAGCTACGACGTCACCCCTCGTCTTAAGTAAAGCCAGCGTTGCCATAGTGAGCATAATAGGGGCGGGACGGCCGATAGACAGTCCCGGATATGCAAAACCTATGACTCCACACGGAGTCACAGGAAAAAGCTGTGTAATCACACAGTACTAAGGGCTGGAAAGATTTAGTTCAAAGTGACAGACACCCGCGGCTGTTCCACGCCTGAAGGATAATAACACACTATACAATACAGCATATAAAAATATGATGAAAACCGCTTATTTATGATGCATATCTAATATAGAAAAAATTAGTCATGCAGCAATAGATACCATAACATATGGCATATGTGCAAAAATAAAATAAAATAAATGAGATAAAAGGAGGGGGACTTCCTCCGCTTCACACACCTCACTAATAAAAATATCAAATAAATAAAAATGTAGAAATAAAAACACACATACACTCTAATGTGAGGCCACCTAGTGGAAGAAAAAGGCAACTGCATCATTTATCAGAAATGAAGCAGTTGAGATCGAAGTCAACATTGAGGCCTCCTGGCACGAGAACCTGAGTCTCGTGTATCCAGAAGGACTCGCGTTGGCTCAATTGTCTGATAAAATTGCCCCCTCTCCAATGGGGTCTTACTCGTTCTAAACCCCAGAACTTGAGGCACTTATGAAACAGGCGAAAATGTTTGGAAACATTATGGGTTACCAACCCTTTGATAATGTTATTCACATGTTCGCCGATGCGCACATGGAGAGGTCTGGAGGTCCTTCCAATGTAATGTAAACCACAATCACATTCGAGGACATAGTCCACTCCCACTGTGTTGCAGGTAATAAGGCTTTTGATTGTGTAAGTTTTTCCTGTGGTAGGGGCAGTAAAATCTTTTCTCCGTTTGATGTTCCGTTTACATTTTTTACATGCTGGACACCTGCCACAGGCATAAAAGCCGGTCATAAGGGGAAATAAATGATTCTCCTTTACCACTGGAGGGTCAACCACACTCGGGGCAAGAACATCCCTGAGTGTGGGAGCCCTTCTATAGATGAACCTGGGACGAGATGGTATAGTGGCTCCCAAGACTCTATCTTTTTTCAGAATGTCCCAGTGCTTCATGATGATTTTTTCGAATTTTTTATGTTGAATATTGTAATCCAAAATGATTCTAAGTTCAGTGTTGGCTGGATTAGATGTTATCTTAGGTCGGGAGCCGGCCACTAATGATGTTCTCTCCATGGTGCCAACTTTTTGGATTTCACTGAAAATATCATCTTTTTTGTATCCTTTTTGTATGAAACGATCGGCAAGAAGATCACATTGTGCACGATAATCCACTTCAGACGTACAATTGCGCCTCAGACGGATAAATTGGCCTCTAGGTATGTTACATAGCCAATTATGGTGATGGCAACTATCAAGAGGGATGTATCCGTTTCTGTCTGTCTGTTTGAAATGGTTTTTGGTTTTGAAAACATGCCCCTCTTTAAAAATTTCCAGATCAAGAAAAGTGATACTGGAGGTATCCGCATTCCAGGTCAGCCTGATATTTTGGGTGTTGCCATTTAGCCTGGACATGAATAATTGTAAACTCGTCATATTGCCCTCCCAAATGATGATCAGATCATCAATGTAGCGATAATAGCACTTTAATTGAACTGGTCTGTTATTGAAAATAGTTTCCTCTTCCCATAGTGACATGAACAAGTTTGCCACACTGGGGGCAAAACGTGCTCCCATGGCAACACCAAGGATTTGAAGAAAAAATCTATGATTAAACCAGAAATAATTTCTGGCTAAACAGAAAGAAAGTGCATCCACTAGAAATGTAATCAATAAGGGAGGGAGATGCGAGGCATCCAAAGCCCATTTAGCTGCCCTGATGGCATCTTGATGGCCAATGATAGTATACAATGAGCCCACGTCTGCCGTAACCAATATGCTGTTGGCACTGGCAGGCGTGGACTCAACTACCTGTATAGCATGCCTGGTGTCTTTGAGATAGGCAGTAGTAGAACAAACCAAAGGTTTAAGGAAGTGGTCTATGTATTGGCCCAGGCGTGCAGTGACGGAATCAATTCCGTTTACAATAGGTCTCCCCGGTGGATTTTGAGCGTTTTTGTGCACCTTGGGAAGAAAGTAAATGATCGGCCGTCTACATGCACTGGGATCCAAATACAAGGCTTCTTTCTTAGTAAGGACACCACACAGTCTGCCTTGCTCTATAAGAGCTTGAAGTTCATTTTTATAATCAAAAACAGGATCCTTGGTCATAAGTTGGTATGTGGAACGGTCTGATAACAATCTATTCATTTCATTGTCATAAAAGGTTTTACTCATGACGACTAATCCGCCCCCTTTATCAGCCGGTCTTACTACCACATTCTTATTTTTTTCCAAAGAAGCTATACCCATTTTGAGATAATGGGGGTCTCTCACCTTCTTTATCTTCATACGTTCTAGGTCAATAGCAACCATGTTTTTGAAAACTTCAATGTGTTTGTGATCATGTTTTGGAGGATTAAAAGTGGATTTGTTGGCGAGATGTGAGTGGAATTCTAAGGGTACTGAAGGAACTGAGGTAGCATTGGAAGCTCCAGGCTTGGAGAGAAAGTGACGTTTAATGTTAAGTGTTCTAACAAATTTTTGCAAACTTATGTAAGTTTGGAATTTGTTGAAATTCCGAACTGGGGCAAACTTGAGCCCTTTATCAAGCACTTTGAGCTCCTCCTCTGACAGATCAGAACCGCTGATGTTAAAAACTCCAGCTCCTATTATCTCCTTTGTCTTTTTAACTCTTCTTCCGGCTCTTCTTCCTCTCTTGCTCTTCTTTTCCCCCCTGGTTTGGCTCCTGGGGGGGTGTGGCTCCAGGGGTCTTCCCAGTGTAATTGGCGCTGGCCTAAAAAACCTTCATTTGCAGGGTTGGTTTCCTGAGATAACGGAGCAAAACGATTATACATAGGAACCTGATCCTGATTAGGATAAGGCTCATTACTCCTTGGATGGTCTGTATTCCTACCATAGGAATTTTGATAGTAGTAATTGTCCCTACTCGGGGGACCATTGGGAAGATGTTCTCTAGTGGAACCATGGTCACGCCAGTTGTTTTGTTCATATGGGGGGGGATGATGGTAGGGAGTGCTTTTGCCCCTCCCCCCTCTATTTGGATGACCCCTACCATTGGGGCGTCCCCCACCTCGAGTTGGTGGACCCTTGGCAGAAGGGACTCTTTGGATAATAGGAGTGGAGAGAGCTGGAATGTGGGGAGTATGAGGACGGGACATACTATTGGATCCCTGATTCGAATTAAGGATCTTGGATTGCCATTTGAAGATCTCGCCCTTAGAAAAATCACCAGAGTCTCTAATAAACTTAGTTTTCTTCTTCTCCTGTGTCTCCTTGTCCCATTTGATCATCTTATTTTTAAGATCTCCTGATAATTTGAAAAAATCTTCCGATTCTTGGAACGGCTCAATTTTTTGTTTGAGTTCTCCTATTTGTTTGTCTAAAGACTTCATTTTCCTATGTTTCCTAATAAGAAGGAGGTCAATGAGGTCCTGGCCTTTTTGGCTAAAGAAATTTTGCCATTCTCGCATGGATTCCTCGTCCAGGAGTCCGTCATTAGGTGGGACATCCCACCTTAGACGTCTGGGGATAAGTTTGTTTTTAGTATATTGCTCAAAAGAAGCAATATCCCACCATGCCTTGATTTTCTTTTCAAAGGCAAAGCCCAATTTTTTGAAACATACGGATAAATTATCCGGATTGGTAGGAGTAGGTGTGTCAGAAAATACTTCACTGAGTTTAACTTCCCTATGTTCCAAAAATTGAAATACATCCATATGTGCTGCTAAAAGAAAATGTGATAGATAACAGATATAATATATGGGATACAATCAGCGCACATATGACTAAAATAAAAAACAATGCAGCTGAACACCAAAAAGGTAAATCACACAATAACCAAGGAAGAAATGTAAAAAATAACGGTGCAGCGCAACCAATGTCCATATATGGATGAACTAAAGATGCATAATAAGGAAATCTTCATGCAATAGATGACTTGTCCACCCAAAGTAAGGATAATCTGCTTACCAGAAATGTTGGACCTATTGAGTGAACAAAAGGTCAAAAGTGCTTGTTTCCACCATGAGGGGAAGAAGATTTCCAATGAAAAGGATCCACAGATGTATTAGGCTCAGCATCAGATGCAGATATAATGAAGAAAAAAGAGGAATCTAAGTGTAGACTGCTTTTTATTGCTCCAAAAACATGATACAAAAATTGAATGAATAAAAATAAAAACGAAGATGCAGTAACACTGACTGCTGGAAAACTATGACAAGTTCAGGTAAGATGATAAAGCAGCTGCTGATCCAAAGGTGTAGCTGAGTGGCGTACACAGCTCTCCCTGGAGAGTGTGTGTAAAGTACAGCCTGCTCAGACACTGGCAGTCCTGCTAGGTGATGATGTGCAGAGGCTGGCACAAATTGAAAGCAGATAGATGCAGCCCAAAATATATATTATAAAGGTCCAGGTAGTGAGAGGACAGCGGTAATAGACCGCAATTCAGGCATGAGAAACAGACGCGGGTGACGTCACGGCAAGCTCCTCCCCCGTACGTACATTGCGTCCAATGGGACTTCGTCAGCGGTGGGTGGAGCTACGACGTCACCCCTCGTCTTAAGTAAAGCCAGCGTTGCCATAGTGAGCATAATAGGGGCGGGACGGCCGATAGACAGTCCCGGATATGCAAAACCTATGACTCCACACGGAGTCACAGGAAAAAGCTGTGTAATCACACAGTACTAAGGGCTGGAAAGATTTAGTTCAAAGTGACAGACACCCGCGGCTGTTCCACGCCTGAATGATAATAACACACTATACAATACAGCATATAAAAATATGATGAAAACCGCTTATTTATGATGCATATCTAATATAGAAAAAATTAGTCATGCAGCAATAGATACCATAACATATGGCATATGTGCAAAAATAAAATAAATGAGATAAAAGGAGGGGGACTTCCCTTATTGATTACATTTCTAGTGGATGCACTTTCTTTCTGTTTAGCCAGAAATTATTTCTGGTTTAATCATAGATTTTTTCTTCAAATCCTTGGTGTTGCCATGGGAGCACGTTTTGCCCCCAGTGTGGCAAACTTGTTCATGTCACTATGGGAAGAGGAAACTATTTTCAATAACAGACCAGTTCAATTAAAGTGCTATTATCGCTACATTGATGATCTGATCATCATTTGGGAGGGCAATATGACGAGTTTACAATTATTCATGTCCAGGCTAAATGGCAACACCCAAAATATCAGGCTGACCTGGAATGCGGATACCTCCAGTATCACTTTTCTTGATCTGGAAATTTTTAAAGAGGGGCATGTTTTCAAAACCAAAAACCATTTCAAACAGACAGACAGAAACGGATACATCCCTCTTGATAGTTGCCATCACCATAATTGGCTATGTAACATACCTAGAGGCCAATTTATCCGTCTGAGGCGCAATTGTACGTCTGAAGTGGATTATCGTGCACAATGTGATCTTCTTGCCGATCGTTTCATACAAAAAGGATACAAAAAAGATGATATTTTCAGTGAAATCCAAAAAGTTGGCACCATGGAGAGAACATCATTAGTGGCCGGCTCCCGACCTAAGATAACATCTAATCCAGCCAACACTGAACTTAGAATCATTTTGGATTACAATATTCAACATAAAAAATTCGAAAAAATCATCATGAAGCACTGGGACATTCTGAAATAAGAGAGAGTCTTGGGAGCCACTATACCATCTCGTCCCAGGTTCATCTATAGAAGGGCTCCCACACTCAGGGATGTTCTTGCCCCGAGTGTGGTTGACCCTCCAGTGGTAAAGGAGAATCATTTATTTCCCCTTATGACCGGCTTTTATGCCTGTGGCAGGTGTCCAGCATGTAAAAAATGTAAACGGAACATCAAACGGAGAAAAGATTTTACTGCCCCTACCACAGGAAAAACTTACACAATCAAAAGCCTTATTACCTGCAACACAGTGGGAGTGGACTATGTCCTCGAATGTGATTGTGGTTTACATTACATTGGAAGGACCTCCAGACCTCTCCATGTGCGCATCGGCGAACATGTGAATAACATTATCAAAGGGTTGGTAACCCATAATGTTTCCAAACATTTTCGCCTGTTTCATAATAGGGACCCTAAGTGCCTCAAGTTCTGGGGTTTAGAACGAGTAAGACCCCATTGGAGAGGGGGCAATTTTATCAGACAATTGAGCCAACGCGAGTCCTTCTGGATACACGAGACTCAGGTTCTCGTGCCAGGAGGCCTCAATGTTGACTTCGATCTCAACTGCTTCATTTCTGATAAATGATGCAGTTGCCTTTTTCTTCCACTAGGTGGCCTCACATTAGAGTGTATGTGTGTTTTTATTTCTACATTTTTATTTATTTGATATTTTTATTAGTGAGGTGTGTGAAGCGGAGGAAGTCCCCCTCCTTTTATCTCATTTATTTTATTTTTGCACATATGCCATATGTTATGGTATCTATTGCTGCATGACTAATTTTTTCTATATTAGATATGCATCATAAATAAGCGGTTTTCATCATATTTTTATATGCTGTATTGTATAGTGTGTTATTATCATTCAGGCGTGGAACAGCCGCGGGTGTCTGTCACTTTGAACTAAATCTTTCCAGCCCTTAGTACTGTGTGATTACACAGCTTTTTCCTGTGACTCCGTGTGGAGTCATAGGTTTTGCATATCCGGGACTGTCTATCGGCCGTCCCGCCCCTATTATGCTCACTATGGCAACGTTGGCTTTACTTAAGACGAGGGGTGACGTCGTAGCTCCACCCACCGCTGACGAAGTCCCATTGGACGCAACGTACGTACGGGGGAGGAGCTTGCCGTGACGTCACCCGCGTCTGTTTCTCATGCCTGAATTGCGGTTTATTACCGCTGTCCTCTCACTACCTGGACCTTTATAATATATATTTTGGGCTGCATCTATCTGCTTTCAATTTGTGCCAGCCTCTGCGCATCATCACCTAGCAGGACTGCCAGTGTCTGAGCAGGCTGTACTTTACACACACTCTCCAGGGAGAGCTGTGTACGCCACTCAGCTACACCTTTGGATCAGCAGCTGCTTTATCATCTTACCTGAACTTGTCATAGTTTTCCAGCAGTCAGTGTTACTGCATCTTCGTTTTTATTTTTATTCATTCAATTTTTGTATCATGTTTTTGGAGCAATAAAAAGCAGTCTACACTTAGATTCCTCTTTTTTCTTCATTATATCTGCATCTGATGCTGAGCCTAATACATCTGTGGATCCTTTTCATTGGAAATCTTCTTCCCCTCATGGTGGAAACAAGCACTTTTGACCTTTTGTTCACTCAATAGGTCCAACATTTCTGGTAAGCAGATTATCCTTACTTTGGGTGGACAAGTCATCTATTGCATGAAGATTTCCTTATTATGCATCTTTAGTTCATCCATATATGGACATTGGTTGCGCTGCACCGTTATTTTTTACATTTCTTCCTTAGTAAATAGCCTCAAAACTCAGAGCGAAAAACACGGTTTTTGCATCTTCAGAACTGCTCTTGAGCATAGAAAGAACAAGGCACACCTTTTTTAGACTTCCCAAATGTTTTTATTGTTTGCACCGCATTTTGTATGGGTTTTTTTAAATACTAGCTTTTTTTTTATGTGTGGCTTTTTTGGCAGAAACATGCATGGGTCGTAAGCCATTTTTTTTAGTTTGAAAAAGTAATAAAATAACACTGTGAAAAATAACAACTGGAGATGGGGTGATGGTACCCCTGATCCATCTCAAATGTTAACAAACACACTTTCTTTGGGGGCTCAAATGGGTATCTTCAACAAGATCCCATGGCTAGGGTAAACATGTGCTATCTGCCATCATGGGGGATCAATGGTCGTGCTTTGGGGATGTAAACCCTTCCTCTCCCCTACTTGAGGAGGGAGGAAGAGGTTGCACCCCCAAAACAGGGACATAGATATCCTGTGACGGCAGATAGCACATGTTGAGTCTTCAGTGTGTGCATCTTCACATTTGGGATGTTGGAAATCCCTGAGATAATGTCAGACGCAGAACAAAAAACACAAAAAGGGGGGGTTCACACTATTCTCCCCAAAATATCTATCATGTTTTTATATTTTTGCTCAATCACAATCATTCTCTTTCTCATAATGTCCATTTCGCTACTGCATTCCATGATTTCCTGAATGATTATTTTGGCGCTGGCACTCGAGAATGGCGGATTTGGACTTCCTGACACACCCCCACGTTCAGTCCCTAAAACAAAAAAAAAGGTTTTACACTAGGCAGTCCTACATCTGTATTTACCTTGAAGTTGTGGTGACAGACACTGACCTGTTGTGCTGATAAGCTCCACCTCTCCTTCCTCCACCTCCCCTTCCTCCACCTCCGCTTCCTCCACCTCCGCTTCCTGAACCTGCTGATCTTGGTCTGCTTTGGGAGCTTCGGGGATTTTCTGTGGTGTTGGGTTACTCGTCTCATGAGCATGTTGTCCTCCCACTCTCCTCTCCCCTATGGGAATTTACAACAAAATGTATACTTTAGCACACAGACTTTTTTTAGGCCTGAAAAGGGATCCTCAATGTTTGGAAGTGGGGTACAATTGATATTTGGCCCTGAGTTCCAACATGAACATATGTGATTTTGCAAACTCAACAAAGCAACATGTTATTTTTGAGGACACTCACAAATACACTTGGATAACCACCAAGGTATCCACTGGAGCACCTGTGTGTGACACCGTTAAGAAATTTGGTCATGTGGCCCAGAGTATAGTATCTTGCTGAAGAACAAAAAAGAGTACACAACTGCTGGAGTGTCATCTCCTTTACCCAGAATACAGTTTCTTCTTTCAGTCACATTCTAAATTTCCTTACAACACATCATCTAGCCAACAATGTGTAGATAAACATTGTTGAAGTAAAATGAGGCATGCCCACATGTAGTTTACGTGGATATGTGCCAAACATGTTTGGGGGAAGAGCAGCAAGTTATTGGTCAAAACATTGGCCAAATAAGTGGACTCTCCACTTAACATAAAAGATGAGATTTCAAAATGTGAACCCAGTCAAGACAAGCACATGGTGCAAAACATGGAAGAATACATATTACAATGTGAAAGAACACAGTAAAATATACTTACTTTTTTCTTTTTTCTATGCTTTTTATAAGCTTCCTATACTGCTCCGGCTCCCTGAGCTTCAGGTCTGACCACCTTTTACGGAGTTGTTCCTTGGATCTCCTGACCCCATATTTTTTATAGAGAGTCTTCGCCACTTTATCCATAATTTGTGACTTCCGGAGATTAGGGGTGTCGTATGGGCCATGCTTGCCGTCGTAATCCTTCCTCCGCAGAATGTCCACCATCTCCGCCATCTCCGAAAAAGACATATTAGTCGCCTTGTATCTTTTTTTACAGGATCGGGACGTTTCCGCCTCCGGGCTTTCCTCGTCGGTAATTTCAAGGAAAGAAGCCACCTGTGTCTGCGACATGTCAACGTCTCACACTGTGCGCCGATCGTTAAGGGGCGGGGAAATGCAGAAAAAGTCCGTCATGGGTGGGCGACGAGGGCGGAGTTACACGCATGAGCAGGGTATAAAAAGGGGAAAGAAGTTATTAGGGATGCGCGGAGTAAGGACGACCGGAAGTGAACCCACAAAGTGAACAAAGGTAAGAAGGGAACTCGTGCCTGCAGTGGCATATGCAGTGGTCATGATTGTAAAGGGCAATATTGTGATAAGTTGAGGAGAATCAATTCTGATCCTTTTTTTTTGTACTTGCTGATCCTAATAGATGCATAAACGAAGAGAGCCGGAGGTGATGCTTGTTTTTATTGAAAAGTATAAGGAACAGCGCAACCTTTGGGAGCTCAAACACCCTGCGTATCACAAAAGTGATGTACGACGGGCAACTATTACCAAATTAGCCGAGGATATGAAGCCATGGATCCCAGATGCAGACTACGCTATGATCAATAATAAAATCAACAACCTGCGCAATTCTTATAAAAAAAAATTCAGGGAAGTGCGCCAGTCCAAGAGATCAGGAGCAGCAGCCGACAATGTAGTAAAGCCCAAGCTGTGATACTACAGACATCTTCAATTCCTGGATGACCAGATCGAGGCCAGGGAATCTATTTCCAGCCTTCCCTCAATTCTTCCTTCCACCCTTCCCTCCAGCGTTCCTTCCACCCTTCCCTCCACCCCTGCAGAGGCGGAGGAGGAGCCTCCCGAGCTAGAAGAGCCAGATCTTCACATCTTCAGCCCGGTATAGTATTTTTGATGCTAATATTGTCCACTAAGTAATATGGAGTTTAACTGTTTGGCTTAGCCATAAATGATCCCACCCCCCCCCCCCTCCAAAATAAACCAGTAATGAGATCAAAATTGTGTGTGATTGATTCCTCAAATAATAGAAATCTACTTTTTATTTTATAAACAGGATGAGGCAAGCCAGGAGGAAGAGGGTCAGGAGTGTGACAGGCAGGAGGAGGCAGGGCCAAGTGGGACTCAGCAGGTCCCCAGGCCTAGTGGCAGCACCGTCTCCCAAGTGGCTCCCCTCCACGTCAGACCGCCAAAACAACGGCGGATGACACAAGTGGAGGAGGAGTCACTAAAGATGATTCAGGAGGCTGCTGCCATTATGAGGGCCCCCCTCAACCCTACGGAGGGGTTTAGCACCTATCTGGCGGATAAGCTGCTCAGAATGGAGGCGGGACAACAGGCCCTCTGTGAGCATCTCATCTATATGGCCGTACACATGGGGGCGAGGGGGCTGCTGACTGAGGCCACCCATATCTCACATCAGCCCAATCCCTCTCCTCCTTCTCCTCCTCCTCCTGCCACATCACCACCCACAGTGGCCCAGCCTGCAAGGGTGCGTGGATGGGGCCGTGGAGAGAACGCTGCAGAGAGGCGTGGAAGGAAGGCTACAAGGAAGAGCAGGAGGTGATTCCCTGGCCTCGAGCTGCTCATCCAGAAATTGAAGGTTGATGGAGTACCACAGCTTGGGATGATGTATGTCTTTGGCTGCTGCTCCTGATTTCATGCTGTTGTTGATTTTATTATTGATCATAGTCAGGTCTGCATTTGGGATCGAATGACTTTATATTCTCTGCTAATTTGGGAATAGTTGCCCTTCGGTTTTTGATTTGTTTTTTCCAAAATAAAGGGAAATTTGATTACAGCCATCCTACATGCCTGATATGTTTTTTGGAGAAGTAGCAATAAGATTGCATAAATACAATGTGTAATTAAGAACAAGGGACACCAACCTCCATGATTTTTCAAAAATTTAATATTATGTTGTTCTGAGAAATTGACACACCAAAAAATGCACAACAAATTTTAAGAGTCAAAAAACATAAAGGTGTAATTTGGGAGGTCGGCCTTGCAGAATTTTAATAATTATTCCTAAGATCACTAGAAAAAAGAAAGACATACATTTGTCAGAACTCAGGAGAAAGTTCTGCTGCCAAAATGACATTTTAAAGACCGTTCTAAAGCAAAAAAACATGCGCTGCATTAAACGAAGCAATAACTTGCAGAATGACGAATGTGCTCTCTCCATTAGGAACGCTAGTTTTACAAGAACGAGCGCTCCCGTCTCCTAATTCAGTCTGAGCATGCGTGGGTTTTTAAACCGATGGACTTGCCCATAGACGATCGGAAATTCCCATCGGTTTTTTATCCATCGGAAAAATTTAAAACAAGTTCTATTTTTTCCATCCGATGGAAAAAAGACCGATAGGTACCATACACGATCGGTTGGTCTGATGAAAACCATCCATCGGACGGTTTTCATCAGTTAAACCGATCGTGTGTACGGGGCTTAACAGGAGAGAATTTCCCTTCCTAGGGGTAGATTTCCTCTCACTTCCTGTTGTCTCCCTCCGTTGCAAGTAGGAGTCGTTTGTAAGTTGGATGTTTGAAAGTAGGGGCCTGCCCTATATACTCTGAAGAAATTTCAGCCTTAGGTGTTGGTGTTGCCACAACACTGTAAGGCCTCACAGTTACTCTTGGTGGGCGCAGGAACGAGCCCTGCTGTGAAATATTAGATCAAGAACTGGAATTACATGCCCCTGTTGAACAGGGGCAGAAAAATTAGGCCTTAGGCACAGGTGCTGGTGCCACAACACTGCAACCCCTCACAGAAACTCTAGTTGGAGTGCATGAATGAGCCCTGCTGCAAAAGTATTGCATCAAAAATTGTAATTACATACCACTGTTAAACAGGGGCAGAAAAATTGGGCCTTAGCCACTGGTGGCGGTACCCAGAACCAAAAATTTTCTTACAAGCTATCAGCATGAACATTGATGAGGAAGAGGATAGTCACTCAGCATAACAGGATAGTCACTCAGCATCAGCATAGGCAGTCTTGAAGGGATCTCCCATTCAAAAAAAATGGTAAAAAAAAAAAAGGTCAGCCGATCTACTGATTCGATGGACAGGCGCACCCTGTGATCGGTTACAAACCCTCCAGCAGCACTGAATGTGTGTTCCGAAAGAATGCTGGATGCAGGACAGGCCAGTAGCTCAATTGCATATTGTGCAAGCTCTGGCCAGTGATCCATCCTCAAGACCCAGAAACCCAGAGGATTTTCGGTGGGAAAGGTGTCCAAGTCTGATCTTGCCCCTAGGTATTCCTGCACCATGTAAAACAGACGCTGGCGATGATTGCTGGAACCGATCATACCTTGGGGCTGCGGACTAAAAAATTGTCTGAACACATCGGTCAGTTGGCCACCTTCTCCACCGCTCCTTCTTTGACTGACCGAAGCCTCAGCAACACGTTGTCCAGGACCAGAATTTTGTAACCTCCCAGTCTCTGGGAACGCGTTGCACAGACCTTTATGCAAGGCCTACCGAAGATGTTTCACTCTCTGCTCCCTCTGCGACGGCAAGATAAGGTCCGCAACCTTACCCTTGTAACGTAGATCAAGAAGGGTTGCCAGCCAGTAATGAGCCCTCTCCTTGATACCACGAATACGAGGATCCTTCCGCAGGCTTTGCAGGATCAGGGAGGCCATGCAGCGTAGGTTTGCTGAGGCATTCGGTCTGAAGTCCTCTGGGTCACTCAGGACAACATGATCCGCAGCCACCTCCTCCCAGCCACGTACAAGTCCATGGGACTCCTCCTCCGGCAGGCCAGCAGGAACACTGTCTGGATAAAGGGGGCCTTGAGAGGTAAGGAAGTCCTCCTCTTCCTCCCTCTTTTCTGCCTCAAGTGCCCTGTCCATTATTCCACACAGCGTGTGCTCCAACAGGTGGACAAGAGGGACAGTGTCACTGATGCATGCACTGTCACTGCTCACCATCCTTGTGGCCTCCTCAAATGGTGACAGGACAGTGCATGCATCCCTGATTATGACCCACTGGTGTGGCAAAAAAAAACAAGCACCCCTGACCCTGTCCTGGTGCCATATTGGCACAGATACTCATTGATGGCCCTCTGCTGCGTGTGCAGCCGCTGCAGCATGGCCAACATTGAGTTCCACCTGGTGGGCATGTCACAGATTAGGCGGTTCTTGGGCAGGTTGCATTCCTTTTGGAGCTCAGCCAGCCGAGCACTGGCATTATATGACCGGTGGAAATGCACACAGAGTTTCCTGGCCTGCCTTAGGACCTCCTGTAAGCCCGGGTACCTGCCCAAGAACCGCTGCACCACCAAGTTAAGGACATGAGCCAAACAGGGCAAATGGGTCAGTTGTCCATGTCGGAGGGCAGAGAGGAGGTTGGTGCCATTGTCGCAAACCACCATTCCTGGCTTAAGCTGGCATGGAGTCAACCACCTCTGAGCCTGCCCCAGCAAAGCTGACAGAATCTCTGCCCCAGTGTGGCTCCTGTCCCCCAAGGACACCAGCTCAAGCACCGCATGACATCTTTTTGCCTGCGTACTTGCGTAGCCCCTTGAATGCCTACGGAGCACCGCTGGTTCTGAGGACAAAGCACAGGAAGAGGCCATGGAGGACGAAGAAGAGGAGGGGGTGGAGGAGAGAGGTGTGTCAGAATCACCAGTAGTAGCATTTTGGAGGCGTGGTGGCGGAACAACCTCCAACACTACTGCACCTTGTCCTGCATCCTTCCCAGCTGCCAGCAGAGTCACCCAATGCACCGTGAAAGATAGGTAACGTCCCTGTCCATGCCTGCTGGACCATGAGTCAGCGGTGCACCTTACCGCTGACCGCCCTGTCCAGCGAGGCCAAGACATTGCCTTCCACATGCCAGTAGAGAGCCGGAATCTCCTTCCGTGAGAAAAAGTGGCGTTTGGGAACCTGCCACTGAGGAACCGCACATTTCACAAACTCATGGAAGGGGGCAGAGTCTACCAACTGAAAAGGCAGCAATTTAGCCAAGCTAGCATTCAACCGCTATGCATGTGAATGGCTGGGAGCAAACTTCTTTCAGTGGTGCAGCAGCTGGGGCAGGGAAATTTGCCTGGTACAATCTGGCGTTGGTGTACCGATAGCAGATTACCCGCAAGTACTTGACTGTGGCACACCTAATTCTACACCTTCATTCCTCTCAGTGCAGGTTTCAGAGAGGACTGAAGATATAGTGGGGTTGGAGATCCCAGCTGATGAGTGTGGGTTCTTTGGTGTGGGTCTTTTATGTATGTATGCTTGCCAATGAACTGCATGGCAGGTCGACATATGTCTGGTCAAGCATGTGGTGCCCAAGCCGGTGATGTTTTGGCCACGCGAGAGACATATGTTGCAAATAGCAGCAGTGCGATCTGATGCACTCATCTCAAAAAAGGCCCACACCAAAGAACTTTTGGAATAACGCACAGAGACAGCAGCGCCCCTGCACATGCGGATCTCTGCAGTGTGATGCAGTCGGTGTGCTGCCCTTGAGCTGGCCCCTGGAGGGCATCCTGCCTCGTTGGAGATGTGCCTCCTCCTCCTCCTCCTCCTCTCTCCTATCAGGCACCCACGTAGAGTCCGTGGCCTTATCATCCCCTCCCTCCTCATCACTGTAGCAAACCTGGCAGTATGCTGCAGCTGGGGGAACATGACTGCCAGATTGCTGTTCTTCTTTGTCACCCCCTCTCTCTGGGCTCACGTTACTGCCTTCCTCTAGCTGGGTACCATCATCAGAGCCTTCAAAACACTGCGCATCCTCAAGCAGCATGAACCCAACACTGTGGTCAAACAGTTCGGGGGACTCCTCAAGAGGACATGGTGGGGCTAGGGAAGGAGTGACTGATACCACAGGCAGGGAGCTGCAGTATTTTCAGTTAGTGTACTGTGTCCTTTGCACAGTGTGCACCTAAAGCTACCTGAAGACAATTGCTGGTGTTCTCATCCTAATAATACCACAGGCAGGGAGCTGCAGTATGAGAACACCAGCAATTGTCTTCAGGTAGCTTTAGGTGTACACTGTGCAAAGGACACAGTACACTAACTGAAAATACTGCAGCTCCCTGCCTGTGGTATTATTAGTATGAGAACACCAGCAATTGTCTTCAGGTAGCTTTAGGTGCACACTGTGCAAAGGACACAGTACACTAAAATACTGCAGCTACCACAATCACCTGCCTGTCTGTCAGTATATTAGGAAGAGAATAACAGGAATGCAGCCTGAATACAGTATATATATATATATATATATATATATATATATATATATATATATATATATATTGTGACAGCAGGAAGGTAAAGTCACCTGGTTGCATCCAGGGGGGTAGATATATTTCTCCCAGATTCAGGCTTTATGCCGACTTATACAACTAGGGAGTTGATGAAGCCCAGCTGAGGCTAGTGGGCTCACGAATGACTCATACCTCTAGGGAGAGTGCTGGGCGTCGTGAGGCAGGGAGTTGATGAGACCAGCTGAACCTTGTCAGCTCATTTAGGCCTCTATAAGAAATCCCAGCTTCATTAGATGTTAGCTCATGCCTGGAACCAGACCTGTGTGGACTGTCTAGGGAGAGTGAACCCCTGTGCGGTGAGGCAAAGCCTGTGTGGCTATTTGTTTGGACTTTTACTAAACCAGGGACTTAGGGACTAGGACAGCACCAGGCTGATCCCAGTTGTTAGTTTAGGAAACCTGCATGTTTAGTCAGAGGTCAAACTGACCAGGATTTATTTTGTTTGTTTCTTTTTGGCTTTGCTGTGTTTTTGTCACTGTACATAGAGAAATAAACCGCACCTTTTGATTTTGAAAACCACAACCTCCGTCTGCTGGCCCTGTTTTTGTGTGGGGAGCCCAACCAGGGGGTCACACACACCCGCTACCGAGTTAACCCCCTCACAGTTGGTGGAGAACCAGTGGCAGTTTTTTTTAAGCCAGCATGGAGGAGATACTGAAACAGCTGGCTCTAGCAAATGCCAATCAACAGCAGACAAATGCAGGTTTGCAAAGGAGCCTTGCAGCCCAGCAGCAAGCTCATCAACAAGCCCAGCAGCAATCTGAGGCCCGCTTCATAGACCTGTTACAGAAGCAAGAGCAGAGACTACAACAAATGGAAGCAGTAATGCAGCAACGTCCGCAGACCAGTGAGGAAAGCCGTCCCACTAATACAGCGTCCTTTGGGGTGAGTCGTTTATTGACAAAAATGACTGGAGAGGATGATCCAGAGGTATTTTTGACCACATTTGAAAGGACTGCTGAAAGAGAAAAGTGGCCTGAGGAGCAGTGGGCTGGACTGGTGGCTCCTCTGTTAACTGGTGAATCGCAGAAGGCTTACTATGACCTAGAGCCTGACCAAGCAAAAGACTATGTGATGCTAAAAGCTGAAATATTGGCAAGGCTGGGTGTCACCCTGGCTGTCCGGGCTCAGCGTGTGCATAACTGGACTTTCCAGCTTGGAAAACCCCCCAGGTCTCAAATGTATGATCTCATTCACCTGAGCAGGAAGTGGCTACAGCCAGAGACTTTGTCCGCACCAGAGATTGTGGAACGTGTTGTAATGGATCGGTTTTTGAGAGCTCTTCCTACTGCCATCCAAAAGTGGGTAAGCCATGGAGACCCAGAGACGGCCGGTGGTCTTGTGGATCGTGTAGAGAAATACTTGGCTACAGAGAACCTGACGGCCTCTTCCAGAGACACTCGGACTTTCCACCCTAAGACCAGACCATCCCCAGGGGCGGATAAGAGGGTTCCAAGGGGTGAGGGTGGAGAGAGTGAGAGGGTGGGAGCTCTACCCCAAGTTTGGCGAGAACAGCCTGGGAAATCAGCGGCTCAAGAGGCCGCAAGAAGGATCGTTTGCTACCGCTGCCGGCAAGCGGGACATATTGCAGCCAATTGCCCGGTTGTGGAGGAACCCATGCAGTGTGACTTTCTGACGGGCAGACGTCAGTCGCTGTGTGCGACAGTCGCATGCACTGCCATTCGAGGAACTGAGAAACATTTATGCAAAATGTGTATTAATGGTAGAAATGTTGTGGTATTACTGGATTCAGGTAGCCTTGTGACCCTGATAAAGGCTGAATTAGTTAAAACAGAGGTCTCTGGGAATAGCAAGGTAGCTGTTATTTGTGTGCATGGGGACACCCGAGAGTATCCAGTGACTACAGTGTGTTTCGAGACCCCCAAAGGTACCCTCTCTCATCCAGTGGGCTTAGTATCTCAGTTACCGCATGACGCCATTGTGGGAAGGGATTTTCCGAAGTTCTGGGAACTGTGGGATGATCCTGAGCCCCCCACTGGTGCCCCTATGTACCAGGAATGTGATAGCCAGAACTCCTCTGAGAGTGGTGAGGACTCTCCAGAATTTCCCTTGTCAGTATTTGCAGGGGAGACTCAAGAAACTGGAGAGGAGCCCACCTCCTCAGACGAAAACCTACCGTCTGTGGAGTTTTCTGATCTGGAGGTTCACAGGGAAAATTTTGCCACAGAACAGTTAAAAGACCCCGCCCTAATAAAGGCACGGGAAAACGTAGTGGAAATAGATGGCGAGTTAGTGAACCCAGATAATACCTGCACTTACCCATACTTCAGCGTAGAGAAGGACCTACTGTATCGGGTGGCAAAAAGGGCAGAAGAAACCGTTGAGCAGCTGGTGGTGCCCAAACCTTACAGGAAGTTGGTGTTGGAGTTGGCCCATGGGCACATTCTTGGAGGTCATCTGGGGACAGAGAAAACCCGAGAGAGGGTATTACAGAGATTCTATTGGCCTGGGGTGATGAAGGACATAGAAAATTATTGTTCCTCCTGCCCTGTGTGTCAGAGGTCGGCCCCGATGCCACATTTCCGTAGCCCGCTGGTCCCTCTACCCATCATTGAGGTCCCGTTTGAGAGAATCGCAATGGATTTGGTAGGTCCTATAATCAAGTCCGCTAGGGGGCACCAGTACATATTGGTTATAATGGACTATGCCACCCGTTATCCAGAAGCGATCCCTCTCAGAAATACCTCGGCCAAAACCATAGCCAAAGAGCTATCTCTTGTTTTTAGCCGGGTGGGTATTTGTAAAGAACTGCTTACGGACCAAGGTACACCCTTTATGTCCCGGGTTATGAAAGAGCTGTGTAAATTGCTCAAAGTGACGCAATTGCGTACATCTGTGTATCACCCCCAAACCGATGGGCTGGTTGAAAGATTCAACAAAACCCTAAAACAAATGTTGAAGAAAGTGGTGGATAGAGATGGAAAGGATTGGGACTGTCTACTTCCTTATTTGATGTTTGCTATTAGGGAGGTGCCCCAATCCTCTACGGGATTCTCCCCCTTTGAGTTACTGTATGGGAGACACCCAAGAGGGCTGTTGGATATTGCCAAGGAAACTTGGGAAAGTGAGAGTTCTCCCCACAGGAGTGTGATTGAGCATGTCGCCCTGATGCAAGATCGAATTGCACAGGTAATGCCCATCGTGAAGGAACATTTGGCCCAAGCGCAGTTGGCACAGCAGAGAGTGTACAACCGTGGAGCCAAGACCCGTACCTTTTCCCCGGGGGATAGGATATTGGTACTTGTCCCTACGGTTGAAAGTAAATTCCTTGCCAAATGGCAAGGCCCCTACGAGATAATGGAAAAAGTGAGCGAAGTGAATTACAAGGTCAGACAACCAGGAAGGCGAAAGCCCGAACAGATCTATCACGTTAATCTGTTGAAAGCCTGGAGGGATAGAGAGTCCCTAGTCGCAGACACTTGGTCACCAGCTCAAACTGGTTGCGTGATTCCGGAGGTTGGAATAGCAGCCACCTTGTCACAACCCCAACAACAGGAGGTTAAGGAGTTTGTGCTTCGCAACAAGGAGGTGTTCTCTGAGCTGCCGGGACAAACATCTGGGGTAGAGCATGATATTATTACCCCGCCCGGTGAAAGGGTGAAGTTAAAACCCTATCGGATCCCAGAGGCCCGACGGGAGGCAATACGGGAGGAAGTACAGAAAATGCTGAACTTAGGGGTGATAGAGGAGTCCCAAAGTGATTGGTCTAGTCCCATTGTGTTGGTGCCTAAACCGGATGGGAGCTGGCGATTTTGTAACGATTTTCGTCAGTTGAACAAAGTTACAAAATTTGACACCTACCCCATGCCACGTATAGATAAGTTGATCGACCGGCTGGGAACAGCCCGATACATGACGACTCTTGACCTCACAAAAGGGTATTGGCAAATTCCCCTGGCCAAGTCGGCCAAAGAGAAAACCGCATTTGTAACCCCAGACGGGGCGTTCCAATATAAGAGAATGCCGTTCGGGTTACAGAATGCGCCGGCCACATTCCAGCGGAAAATGGACCAGATGCTGAGGCCCCATCGGAAGTATGCTGCGGCTTACCTGGATGACGTAATTGTCCATAGCACAGATTGGGCCTCACATCTGCCAAAAGTGCAAGCAGTCCTGGACTCTGTTCGGGAAGCGGGGTTTACGGCTAACCCCAAGAAGTGTACCATTGGGCAGGAGGAGGCCAAATATCTTGGGTACACCATTGGCAGGGGAGTAATAAAACCCCAACTCAACAAAGTCGAGGCCATCCAGAGTTGGCCACGTCCCAACAGCAAGAAGCAGGTACGAGCCTTTCTGGGAATCGCGGGTTATTATCGGCGCTTCATTCCCCACTTTGCTTCTAAGGCTGTGCCCCTAACCAACCTGACGAAAGGGAAAGGGTCGGTCATGATTAAATGGACCCCCGAGGCTGAGGCAGCATTCCAATTCTTGAAACAAGCCTTATGTAGCCAGCCAGTGTTGTACTCACCCGACTTCTCTAAAGACTTTGTCGTACAAAGTGATGCGTCAGATGTGGGGTTAGGAGCAGTATTGTCCCAGGTCTGGAACGGGGAAGAGCACCCAGTCATTTACCTCAGCAGGAAGTTGAAGTCCCATGAGGTAAATTACGCCACGGTTGAAAAGGAGTGTTTAGCGGTGAAGTGGGCTCTAGATTCCCTTCGGTACTATCTGCTAGGTAGGCACTTTGACATGGTTACGGATCACGCTCCGTTAAAGTGGATGGCTCAAAACAAGGAGACAAATAGAAGAGTGAATAGGTGGTTCCTGGCCCTACAGGAATTCAACTTCACAGTAAAGCATCGCCCTGGCGTTCAAATGGGGAATGTGGATGCTTTGTCTCGAGTACATGAATGCCTGATTGCTGGTGTTCCAACCCCGAGGTTAAAACAAGAGGGGGGGGTATGTGACAGCAGGAAGGTAAAGTCACCTGGTTGCATCCAGGGGGGTAGATATATTTCTCCCAGATTCAGGCTTTATGCCGACTTATACAACTAGGGAGTTGATGAAGCCCAGCTGAGGCTAGTGGGCTCATGAATGACTCATACCTCTAGGGAGAGTGCTGGGCGTCGTGAGGCAGGGAGTTGATGAGACCAGCTGAACCTTGTCAGCTCATTTAGGCCTCTATAAGAAATCCCAGCTTCATTAGATGTTAGCTCATGCCTGGAACCAGACCTGTGTGGACTGTCTAGGGAGAGTGAACCCCTGTGCGGTGAGGCAAAGCCTGTGTGGCTATTTGTTTGGACTTTTACTAAACCAGGGACTTAGGGACTAGGACAGCACCAGGCTGATCCCAGTTGTTAGTTTAGGAAACCTGCATGTTTAGTCAGAGGTCAAACTGACCAGGATTTATTTTGTTTGTTTCTTTTTGGCTTTGCTGTGTTTTTGTCACTGTACATAGAGAAATAAACCGCACCTTTTGATTTTGAAAACCACAACCTCCGTCTGCTGGCCCTGTTTTTGTGTGGGGAGCCCAACCAGGGGGTCGCACACACCCGCTACCGAGTTAACCCCCTCACAATATTTACACACACAACACATAGGATGCTTATATATGGTCCACCCACTGTAACTGCAGCTAACTGACTCGCCTGCCTGCTCTATCTAACTCAAATTTAATGACACTGTCTCTCTCTCTCTCTCTCTCTGTCTATCTTTCTCCGCTGCCGCAATACACTACACAAGGCCACCACGCAGACGGCCTTATATAGTGTGAGGCGTGTACTAAACCCCCTGAGGCATAATTGGCCAAAGCCAAACACTGATGGGGACACTCTGATAAAACACTGATGGGGACACTCTGATAAAACACTGATGGGGACACACTGATAAGACACTGATGGGGAGATTCTGATAAGACACTGATGGGGACACATTGATAAAACACTGATGGGGACACATTGATAAAACACTGATGGGGACACATTGATAAAACACTGATGGGGACACTGATAAAACACTTATGGGGACACTGATAAAACACTTATGGGGACGCTCTGATAAAACACTGACGGGGACGCTCTGATAAAACACTAATGGGGACACTCTGATAAAACACTGGGGGACACTCTGATAAAACACTGATGGGGACACTCTGATAAGAGTGTCCCCATCAGTGTTTTATCAGTGTGTCCCCATCAATGTCCAATCAGTGTCCCATCAATGTCCAATCAGAGTGTCCACATTACTGTACATGTACTGTATTGCTTGCCTTGTATTATTAGAGCTCACTTCCACTCTGTTTCATCGCCCGCTGCAGTAGGATCTTTAATACAAACAGCGGGCGGGTAGCCGGGAGGAGCCACGCCAATGATCACTGGCTGCTATGACATGGCAGTCCCAGCAGCCAATCCTAGCACACAGCGTCACGGCATGGGCGGGAGTTACGTCAGTGGCTTTGTCAGCTACGGTGAAAGACACGAGTGGGAGAAATACACGAGTGGGATGGATGTTAGCTGCGGGCCGGGATACGGAGACCCCTGCTCTAGAGGAGTGACTGCCGCACACACCACAGACAAGTAAGTGGCAATATGACACGAGTATAAGCCGAGGGGGGCATTTTCAGCCTAAAAAAAGGGCTGAAAAATTTGGCTTATACGCGAGTATATACGGTAATATAATTCCACATTTCATTTCATAATACCATAACCCACAAAAGTCCTTTGTTTTTTCAGTGCTGTTATATCATTCATTACTTATTACTTCAATATTCCATATAAGCCTTCCCACCCCCCCCCCCCCCAAACCCCCCAAAAAAAGTCCTCTTTAATTTGCTCAAAAATAAAATAAAATAAAATAAAAACAAAAAAAAATTGAACCTAATTTATCAAATTCCAATTATCTAGTGTCCAACCACTCTGCCACAGCAGCTGGTGTTTCAAAGAACCGTGTGTGTCCCATCAATCACCCTTAATTTGCTGGGATATAGAAGGCTATATTTTAACCCCTTCTCTCTGAGTATTTTCCATGCTTCAGTATAAGCTCTTGTTTGCTCTTGTATCTCCGGGGGGTAATCGGGAAAAAGTAATAACTTAACGTTTTCATATTGTATATCCACCTTCGTCCTTGCTACTGATAGAATTTGATCCCGATCTCTATAGTTTAATAGATGCATCAGAAACGGACGGGGGGTGCCCCTGGTTTTGGAGAGCGGAAAGAAATCCTATGTGCTCTCTCTATTACAAATGTTGGAGTCCTATTTATAAGGCCAAGAATATCTTTTTTAAATCCACTGGATTATCTCCTTCCGCCTGTTCTGCTGTTCTGGTAGACCCACAATCCAAATATTATTTCTTC
Source organism: Rana muscosa (assembly GCA_029206835.1). NCBI lineage: Eukaryota > Metazoa > Chordata > Amphibia > Anura > Ranidae > Rana > Rana muscosa. Next base: position 399,555,713 of record CM055122.1, read on the forward strand.
TCAATCGGCTTTCTGTATCAATTGGTCTATCCTGTAATGCAATAATTTGTTTTTTCATTATATGCCATTCTCTATTGTCCGTTTTTAATTTATCTTCTACCTTTCCAACCCAGGTTTCTGACATCCTTTGCTGTATTCTGTCAAACTCATGTTTTATTAAACTGACATTGGCTGCTAGGGCATCCATTTTTATTATGAGAGCCTCGCTGCTGGTCTTAATAGCATCCATAATGTCTTTACCAGATGGTGCACGCTCTATCTCTAATTCCGCTATCGCAGTCTGAGTCTCTGCTGCTACTCCTGTTTGTGGAGATTTTATTGGGGATTTTATTGCCGTCTTCCCTGTTGTCTTTCCTGCTACTGATGCAGGAGAGGCACAGGGAGTAACATTCTGTGCTTTTGTACGCGTTTTTTTGGGCGCCATTTCCAATATACTGACAGGGCATCCAACTGAAAAAGCTTAAAGATCTCTTGCCACTCAAATGAAAAATTTCCCCGTTCTACCTCCATGGGTTCTCTCCTCCTTTGCAGTATTTATACAGTGTTTGTCTCTCTGTTCACATAGACAGGTTGCAGTACGTTTCTTATCTGCTGTCTCTATAGCATTTCCCATAGGGAGTCTTACCACCTCAGCTCCAGGCTTAACGCTGTTTCTCCGATTTCTCCCAAGGGCAGGGATCATCTGCTCGTCTAATGCAGCTGGTGTATGGGACCTCCAACCCGTCAGGAGTGCAGAGCTGGACAAAATGCCTGAGTGTCTGCCGTCTCTCCTCATTACCGCTCGTCCTGGGAGGATAGAAGGCCAAGAGTCCGGGGCCGCTACAAGGCGTCTGCTGGCCTCCCCCTACCTCTCCACTGCCGCTCTGCTGCCCGTTACGCAATCCCTCCTTGTCGGTTACCGTTCGGAGCCACCGCAGGGAGAGAGATCAGACGCCGACGCTTAGCTGGAACCATCGTCTCTCACTGGAAGTATCGCGAGAGCAGAGCCCGCCACGTCACATTCTCACACGCTCATCAGCCACCTCTTATAGCCAGGTTTCTAAATTTATGATTAACTTCAACAAATTGAAGATTACCATCCCTCCAGAAATGACTGCCACCTTGCAGGGGGCTTTCCTCTTTGCTTGGGTATCTTCCTCAAAGCGGTATTTAGGAATTCAACTCACTAGTAGCATGGACGCTCTATATGCTCACAACTACATCACCTTACTAAAGAAGCTTTGCTTAGATTTGCAATCTTGGGATAAGACGACTTTCACCTGGATTCGTCGCACGAATATCATAAAAATGACAATTCTTCCCCACATACTGTTTCTCTTGCAGATGGTACCTGTCCGCCTACCCCAATGCTTCTTCATGGAGCTCCATAGTTTTTTTTCCGGGTCTGTGTGGGGAAATAAGAAGCCACGAGTAGCCATGGCTTTGCTGCAGCGGTCCAAGCAAAATAGGGGTCTTGGTCTGCCTAATGTTTTCCAATATTATCAGTCGATAGCTCTGCAGCATTTACTTGACTGGAAATGTCACGCTTCCTCTAAATTATGGGTCTCACTAGAAAAGATTATTACCAGTCGCAACTCATCGTATGCTCCCTGGGTTCCAAAGGGGGACAGACGTCTCTCTGATTGGGTGTCCCTGTTAACCACCCATTCTTTGAATTTCTGGGATAAACTGAATAGACCCTTGAATCTAGCTCCCCTCAACATCTCTGCTGGCTCCAGTGGGGGTTTCCCTGGTTCACCCCTGGTGAGCGGCTGTCTTTCCTCAGTTCTTGGCTGAGAGATGGCATAGTTAGTTTGGCTCGCTTTGTGGAAGGACACACCTTAATCCCACTCGGTGCCCTCAGAGACAGGTATGTGAGCTTCCCCTTTGACTTCTGGAGGTACCGCCAGTTAGCAGATTTTGTTTCCTCAACCCATCATATGATGCAGATTAGATCCACTCTTATGGAGTTTGAACTTTTATGGGCAGCTCAGGACCCTCTGTCTCACACGATCTCTGCCCTATACCAACTATTAGACGCAGCCAAGTCAAGTTCTAAACCGTACTTTATAAGAGAATGGGAGCACGATCTTCAATGTGAGTTTTCTAAGGAACAATTGCAGCAGTTATACTACTTAACCAAGACACAAGACTTCTTTGAAATTTCAGGTACTCGGCAGAACACTGTCCGTGGCGGTATTTTTGACCAAAAAAATATTTTTTTCCTCTTTCCCTCCCCCTTCATCTTTCCTTTTCCTCTCTCCCCCCCCCCCGAGAGTGGCATTAGGTCACACTGTAATAACATCCTTCATGATAAAACTTGATTGGACACGGTATATATATATATATAATATATATATACACTGTATATATATATATATATATATATATATATATATATATATATATATATATACCTGTGTATATATATATATATATATATATATATATATATATATATATATATATATATACACATACACACAGTATACTGTGCGCCCACCATTTCATATAAAATAAAAATATATGTATAATGTCTGTATGCACTATGTACCTGCCGAGCTGTGATTCTTATACAAGTGTAGCGGGTACTTACTTTCCCGGGGGAAAGATTTGAATCTTTTCGGTGACACAGTGGTGTATCTTCGGCGGTCCATCGGGTGGCGCTGCCACTGTGGGCCAACGAGCGAGTCCTTGCTGGGTCGAATCCCTTTTTGTCCTTCTTCGGCGGCCGTGTGGTGGGGCGGGGAACCCGCTGCGCATGCCGGGGGAGGGTATAAAGGGGCCGGCCATCTTGGTCACGGGGTCTTCGTCCCAGGCACCTTCAGCTTGCGGACGGTGGTTCGTGTTTGTCCTCTAGGCACCCTAGGCCTAGAGGACCACCGGAGATCGTGTTCCACCTCAGGCACCTTTTGTCCTGAGGTGAGGTACTTGGATGGAGGTCCGGAGCTCAGTGCCCAACACTGAGTTCCGCGAGGGAAGGATCCTAGGGCACTCCGGGGATGGATGCCTGAATCCGAGGTGGGCGTAATGGACCGGGAAGAGCTCCTCATCTGAAGACCCGGTGCAGCAGACTGCCGGTGACGGGTGAGTCTCTTGTCGGAGACCGTCCGGAAGGAAATTTCCCTCGTGCGGAGACCATAACCCACTCTTTGGAGGAGAGTGGAGGATCGAACTTGTGTCTGGGCCTATTCGTACACACACCTCCTTTTCTGTTCTATAGCCAAGGGAGTCCATGTTATGTTCTGAATAAAGGAGTGTTGGAATTTAACGGTGTGTGGCTCAATTTCTGGCAGACGAGGTCCAGGGAGACTCTTGGAGGGAGGATCCGATGCACAGCACAGACCCGAAGGTAACGAGAGACATTGCTGAGACCACATACACACCTGTGGTGGAAGCCTGGCGTAGCTCACCCCTCTCCCTCCCCTATCATACCCCTAGACCAGAGACAGTGCGAGTTGGAAAACTTTAATAAGAGGGGAGTGGGGAGAGGTTGTGCGCTACACAAGTATGATAGAATAGACCTAGATCGATACCTTTGGGTAATCATAACCACCATGTATAGTATTTATAAAACATTTATGAAAGTATAATTTTTCTTTATTTATTTATGATTTTTCTCTCTCCTGTACGCTCTGCAAGGTGTTCAGGTGTTCGCATAGAGGAGCATTCAGCTTTGCCCGTGTCTGCCCGTTGCCTGCGGGGATCGGTATTATACTCTGTGAATTTTCCATCTCACAAGGCTCTACCCGATTTTCCCTTATTTTTCATTCTTGGGACCCCCAGAGGCACATGTGCATGTGATGTCCCTGTGGCTCATCAATGGACAGATGAGCTTATCCCCGTCCCTCCGGATCCTATGGATCTATTATAGACCCACGATCCAGACGAAGGGGTTAACCTCAGGGATTCCCTACCCCCTTGGCCGGCCGGACCAATCAGGTCAGACCCACGCCCTATATAATCCACACACTCACACTCTCCCCTCAGCAGTCCATCCTCTCATGCTGGAGGCACTGACCGTAAACAACTAAACAAGTGAAAAACAGGTGAGATTTTCCCTTCTCAGTTCCTTATATCACTTCCTACTCCTTGCACATTTTAACTGACTTAATCCTCTCTCCCTTTCTCTCCTTTAAGGCCCATACACACGATCGGACTTTTTGACAACAAACCTCAGACGGACCTGTTTTTGCAGAGAATCCGACCGTGTGTATGCTCCATCGGACAAACTTTTTTGCTTTTTCATAGGACAAATGTTCGCTGCGAGAACAGACAAACTTTACGGCAACAAATGTCCAATGGAGCAAATCCTATCGTGTGTACACAAGTCCATCAGACTAAAGTCCAAAGTACAAACACGCATGCTCAGAACCAATGCTAAATATAAGCCAACAATAGCAGAAGTTGCCCACAGGGTGGCGGTAAAGAGCTGAAAAAACACGTGATTTGGTGAAAGTTTGCTGAAAAAGTCCTGCCGTGTGTATGCAAACCAAGTTCACGGGCAACGCCCTTCGGAGCAAAATCCACAGAAAAGTCAGTTGGAAGTCCGATCGTGTGTATGAGGCTTTACAGTTACTCCACATGCTGCATGCTCTGTCTTGCAACTTGTCGGTTGCTCAGTTAAACTTAACAATCGTACATATATATATATATATATATATATATATATAATATCATTTATCACTCATTTGCAATTCACGTCATTTTGATCATTTTGTCACCCCCAAATTCTATCTAACACCTATACAGGTGTTAGTGTTTCCTACAAAGTAGGTAGGTGTTCTGTTTGGATTGGTTTTATCCCTCTTTCTTTCTTTCTCTGTCCCTTCCACCTTCACCTTCCCCCTACCCCTTCCCCCTCTCCCCATCCCCCCTCCTCCCCCAATTTTTCCTTCCCCCTTTTCCTTCCCTCTCTCCCCCTCCCCCTCTTTTTCGCCTTCCCCATACCTTCCCCTCTCTCCTCTCCCCTTCTATCCTTTATTTTTCACTCTCCCCCTCCCTCCCTTTTTTCCCCTCTTTCTCCCTTCTTCCCCCACCCCCTCAATTTTCCCTTCCCCCTCTTCCCCCTCCCCTTCCCCCCCTCCCCCTCCTTTTTCGCCTTCCCCATACTTCCCCCTCTCCCCCTTCTCGCCTTTCTCTTCCTCCCCGCCTATTTCCCCTCTTCATCCCCTTTTTTCCCCTTCTTCCCCCACCCCCTTCCGTCCCCCCTCCATTCTTCCTAATCCTTCTCCCCCTTTCTTACCCCCCCTTTTTCCATTGCCCCTATCCTCCCCTCCCCTTTTTCCCTCACCCTTCCCCCTTCCCCCCTCTCTTCTTTTCCTCCTCCTTTTCCCCCCTCTCCCCCATTTCTCCTTTTCCCTTCTTTCTTAACCTTTCCATACAACTATTTATAGGCAAGGGTCTTTTCCTCCAATTTTTTTCCTGGCCAGACCGGAGAGGCCACCCCCATGGTCTCCCCAGGCTCTCCTGCCCCTCCTGGACTGATACACCAACCGCACAGTTTGAAGATAAAATATGAACATACTTCATTTTGAATAAAAATTAGGCTTTTCTACGTACATTCGTTTTCCATCTAAAGAATCTTGGTATTATGAAACACAGCTGGGCAGTGTAAAAAAAACTCTGTAGTTATGCATGTTTTGTTAAAATCATGAGTTAATGGGTCCATAAGGGGGCAATTACAAATGCCCTGCATTGATTTTACGCTTTTCATGCTTTGATAATGACCTGTCCTGAATGTTGTATGTATAACAACTTTTATATACTTTTTACTACTGTTGACATTGTATTTTAAAAATTCTGATTCTAATTTTATCTTATGTGCTGTTTTACTTGTGTGTGATTTTTAAGGCCCTGACAAAGCGGGGCTACCTGCGAAACGTGTAGGCCATACTTATGATACATCTGACCAGGATCTACACACCCTGGACAAAAGAAACAGTAAAACCTTTAAAATCTTTTCTATGTTGTTTTAAAATTGTGATAGAATTTATTTACTTTTTCCTAAACCCCACGAGGCCCATTTAAAGTCCCACCCCACTTTGTAATTTTTGAATTTTCATATACTACTTAACCATTCTAGCTCAGTGAAGTCTAAGGCTCAAGAAAATAACTACAAGCTATTGACTAGGTGGTATCGCGTTCCCACGAATCTAGCAAAAATTTACTCTTCAAATTCTGATTTGTGCTGGAGGGGTTGTGGACAGAGGTGTCTTTCCTCCACATATGGTGGGAGTGCCCTTTTGTCCAACCTTTTTGGGTAGTGGTACATAAACATGTGTTGGACGGCTTTGAGATAGACCTCCTCAACTCTCCGAAATGCTTTATCTTCACCATTCCAGATATGCCTCTCTCTCGCTATATATGCAGTGCTCTCCCTCACCTTCTCAGTGCTGCTAAGCACCTCATACCAGTTCATTGGAAAAGCTCACGTGTCTCAAGTGAAATGGAGTGGCTGGGGAAGGCGAGGGAGATTATGGAGGCAGAGGAAGGGCTTGCCACCTATAAAGACAAGAGACAGAGGTTTGATTCCATCTGGGAAAAGTGGAAGGAACATATCTGGATCTGTCTCAGTCTCTTCCATTGGCATTGGCAGACTCCACATTTAAACAGGCCATGGCTGACCATTGCCCATCCAATGTCGACTTATCAGGAACCACATCTAAATAGCTTTGAACCAGGTGTGAGCACAACGACCATGTTCTTGGAGTGTGAACGGGTGTTCAGTCACATGATAGCTCAAATTAATGGAGAATAATTTTCTGTGAGCTTTGACCACATTTTCGTTTATTTACCCAAGAGTGGGCCTCTCTGCTCCTCTGTCTGTCGAGAGACGAGACATGTCCACTGGGACCGAAAGTCCATGACATAGGAGAGTCCCCTTGTTTTTAAAGGTGATGAGGTAGCTCTCAGCTTCTCTATAATAACTGTTACCTATGTTGCAAGTGATGACTTCTGGTATTTCTATATTTTATATACCTATTTTGTTACTGTTTTTTTTTTTGTATTTCTTTTTGGTCCCTTTCCCTTGATTTGTTCTTCTACAATGCTAAATAAAATAAAGATTATAAAAAAAAAATGCTTTTTTCCCTGCATAAAGTGTTCTAGTCCTATGCCTGTCTCGTACTAAAGCCAAGGGATTAGTAGGATAGAATAACTTTTAGGGACTTTAGCACCTGATTTTTTTTTTATACTACTTATACATATATGAGCTATTCTGTATACTTGTGTGTCTTATTGATTGTACTTTTGTATATATAGTACTTATTACTACATTCATTAAAGCGCATATTTCTCTACATAAAGTGTGCCAGTCCTATTCTGAAAAATAGAAATAAAAATCTGACAGAAATTTAGTCCATTTCCCACTCTATCCTCAAAAAATTGGGTAAAGTTGAACACATACACAATTTACTGCTAATGACATTTTAGAGCATACTTATCTAGCTATGAATTAAAATGATTAATATTCAAAACACTGCTAAAATAGCTGAGAGTGACAATTCAAATGATATACAAACAAAACACTTGCAGTTAAAGATCTCATGCTGAATGAAGTATTATATAAACAATGCCTAAGGTACCAGTAATGGTAGAATATAATAATGGTTATCATTACCTGTAATTTTGTGGAACAGAAATCTGACATCAATCAGAATTTATTGGGTTATTATTAGCAAGAGAAACAGCTTTACTGTTCTATTATCTTGTAACACTACCCTGCATTGTCTGGATTTTTTCTTCTACCCTGAGCTGCTCTCTGCGTGAAATGATTCACATTCATTAAAATGAACTTTGATGAATTTGGCTGTTCCTAAGAAAACAGAGGAACATAATGAGAGAGAATTAGGAGATGTTGTATACATTAATTCCCAATGCTGGGAGGTGGTGGCAACAGCAGACAGCAGCAAGAATAAACAGCGATGATGAAAAAGGCCATTAGAAGTGGGAGGTCGTCTGTTCATTGTGATTATTATTAGTTTTTATTTTGCCGGTTATAAATGTCAGGTTTTGAATAAATCTCATAGTTTGCAACATTTAATATGTAAGTATCGTACATGTAAAATAGCACACAGATTTTAATTTCTTTGAAAGAAAGTCTATTTAGTTTCCTAAGATAGTCTTGAAGTGGAAATCGTTTTTTCTTGAAATATTTGTGTATAATTAATATATATATATATATATACACAAACATAAATACTCTATATACACATACACAAACAAAAATTTAAATGCACAGTCTACAAGAAATTTTATTCAGACAATTCTGCACAAATATAATGCCCCATACACACGATCGTTTTTCATGCCGTTAAAAATGCCATTTTTAAAAATGGGCATTAAATCCGATCGTGTGTATGCTCCAGAGCATTTTTAACGACGTGAAAAACGGCCATTAAAAATTTCGAACATGCTCTATTTTTTCATGTCGTTTTTCATGTGTTTTTTTTTAACGATGTGAAAAACGATAGTGTGTATGCTTTCATGAGGAGAAAAAAAAAACGCGCATGCTCAGAATCAAGTATGAGACAGGAGCGCACGTTTTGGTAAAGCTAGCGTTGGAAATGGAGATGGCACATTCGTCACGGTGGAATTAATAGCATTGTTTTAATGCTGCGCATTCCGTTCTTCTTTTGATAATGCTTAAATAATTACCTTCTTTTGCTAATGACATTGACAGTTATGCCAAACTTGTTTCTTAAGTAATTTCTAATTGATCTAATGATTGTAAAATATTCTTTTGAAGCCACATCTCCCTCATAAATTCATAAATAAATGTAAAGATCACAATTATTTTTATTTATATTTTTTGTGTTTTTTATTTTTTATTTTAGTAATTAAGTTAGCTTTATTATTTTTTTTGGGCTTCTTTGATATATGTAGGCTTCTTTTTTTTTTTTGATTTTGCTTAAATTATTGGTGTGTAAAGTTACCACACCAACCTTCAAAATTTGTCTCATTTTGCCTCAAGGAGGTTTGTGTCCCTTGTTAATAACAATAATATTATTTGAAATGTCCCTGCCTACTCCCTAGCAAACTCTCTTTTGAAATACAAATCACATAGTCAAGTATTTGAAGCCAAAAAAAAGAATCCTTTATTTAGGTACATTACAAATTAAAGGGGAAGGCAGCACTGGAGAGCCTGCTTGCATTTGTGCATCCTTTGGACCCCACAACAACCATCCAAGATGTCAAAACCAAACTATTTAATAGAAATTAAAAAAAGGAGCCCAATCTTGGCTTGAACTCCCAGAGGTCAGGAACAGCAGCAGATAAGTCATATATGTCCCTAGTCTGTGGTACTACAGCAGGCATTATTTTTTCCTCTTCCTTGTAGCCTTCTCTCCAGCCTTCTCTGCAGCCTTCCCTGCAGCCTTTGTTGCTTGCTTCCTCGGAGGCTGGGGAGCAGGAGGAGAGGAGGTGGCAGGAGGAGTAGTAGGAGGAGGAGGAGGAGGTGGAGGAGTAGGGACAACCTCAGTGATGTCGGTGAACTTGGTCAGTTCACCGAGCAACCCCTTGTTAATGACCTTCAGCAGAAGGTTCTCACTATAAAGCTTTTGCCGCAAGTCCATTTGGCCTAACTTATGGGCCAGGACTGCGGCAAAGCCCTCCTCAGCAGAGGGTGCCTCTCTGAGGGCCACAGTAGCCTCTTTTAGGAAGGCTCTTGTTTCCTCCTCCACCTGCCTAGCTCTCCTTGGCCCTCGTTGTTTCATTATCAGGGGAGGCATCTGGGCTCTTGTGCTGGGCCCAGCCTCCTCCTGTGTGCCACTGGGCCCTGCCTCCTCCTGGTCCCCAACATCACCCTCTTCCTGGCTCTGCTCTGGCTGTAAAAAAAGAAAGGGACATTCTTTATTTTTTGCCACCATCAATCACACACATTGTTCACCTCCAGACATTTTTTAATTGAATGTCAAAAGTTATTAAATTTGCATAGATTCCGCCTCCTGATATTGTTGCCTTGTCCACATCAAATTTGGCCACTACTGTATCTTGCTCTTTAAATCCTAATTTTTAATAACATTAAATACCTAACAATACTAACATCAATTTAAAATCATCACTTTTGTAACATATAAATGTAGATATCAATACTTTAACTGGCTCCATATATCCAAATCTGCCTCCTCAAGGACCTCATCTTGATCCTCAGAGGAAGCCAGAGCAGGGTTGCTAGGAAGGCTGGAGGGCTGGCTGCAAGGAAGGCTGGAGGGCTGGCTACAAGGAAGGCTGGATTGACCTCTGGGGGAAGGGTGGACAGAGATTCCCACACTTCCAGCTGGTCATCCAGGAAAGATAACTTGCTGTAGTACCACAGACTGGGTTTATAAACATTATCTGCTGCAGCACCTGACCTCTGGGACTTCAGGACCATATTCCTCTGGGTCCTGTATGTCCCCCTGATGGTAGCAATTTTGGTTTTCACATCTTGGAGAGTTGTTGTGGGTATCTGTGTTTGCACAAATGCAAGCAGGCTCTCCAGTGCTGCTGTCCTGGCCACTTTATTTTTATTTACACCACTTTTTGTCTGCCAAAGGATAGGGAGTTCTTTCCATTTATCAATGAACTCCCCCATAAACTCTGGGTTTTTGAAACTATTCATTCTCTCTGTAAAATCAAGAAACAAGAAAATACATATGTTTCAGGCAACATTCATCAAATCAGCATTTTCGACAGATTTTCAAGCCCCAAATCTCCTCCTCTGATGAAACCCAAATCCTTAAAATGTTATGTACCTTGGTCAACACGTTCGTTGCTAACTCCCTCTCCCGCCAAATGAACGTATTTTTGACACATGGATCTTCACTTGATATACACTGCGCATGCGTGAAACTCTGCACGCTTTCCCCACCCCTAACGTTCGATATTGTACTTTCCCTGCCCCTTCTCGCTCGTCGTAGTGCTTAACAACATGGTGGAGACACAGGTGGCTGAGATTACCTCTACAGAGGTGGAAATTCCAGGGGAGCCCAAATCCCGATCCAGGAGATATAAGGCATCCAACATGTCATTCGAGGAAATGGTGGAGATGGTTGCCATTTTGAGGAGGGAGGATTATGATGCCAAGCATGGGCCGTATAAAAGACCTAATCTTGTCAAGACAAAAATTATGGGCAATGGGGTCAAAACTCTTCACCAAAAATTCGGGGTGTGCAGAACGAAGGAACAGCTCAGAAAACGATGGTCTGATCTGAAGTTGCGGGAGCCCGACCAATACAAAAGAATCAAGAAAGTTTTAGGAAAAAGTAAGTACTTTTTCTTCATTTTCCCTGCTAAAGATTATTACTTGTATTAAGTCGTGTATATTTGACTTTGATATAGTACAGTGAAAGATACCAACTTTCATGTTCGTCCGCACAGTAAACGGACGCAGTAAACCTCTTTCTCCGTACAGTTCCTAAAACGATGTTTTTGGATCACCCAAATTTCTAATTTTTTTTTGGGGAGCAAATTTGGTAAACAAGTTGCTTTATTTTTATAATCCAAATGACAATAAAAAAAAAAAAAAAAAAGGGTATGCATTGTAATGTTAAGGGAGAGAATGATCAGCAGCTTATTAAACATCTGAACGCAGTAGTACAAGTGTGGGACAAAACCCCTAAATTTTTAGGGTGTCACACACAGGTGTGTTACAATGTGTCAAACTTTGTTTCAAAAAGTATATGCTCTGGTTTTGGCTATGTATCCAATCATGTGTTCCGGTTGTCACTGGGGGTACATTTAAAAATGGACCACACTTCCAAATAATGTTTACAAATTTATTTTTCAGGGTTTTTTGTGGGCAAAAAATTATTAGTTACTAATGAAACTATACCTTTTATTGCAATCTCCATAGGGCTTCAAAAAGCTACGTCAGATGAGCCTATAAATCCAACACCTTCAACAATACCCCCAGAACCACATGATGGAGAGGAACGTGAAGTTGTGGAAGTGGAAAGTGGCACCACAACAGGTCAGTGTCAAACCAGACAGATGCAGGTTAATAGATGTAGGCCTACATATTCTATACTACATGATTTTTTTTTATTTAGGTGCAGTTCTGGCCTAAGACCCCGAAAAGTTTACACATCACAGTGCCCAGATCCTGATCCAATACCTCATGGTCTGCTGTCGTGACCTTGAAAAAATAAAGGGAGACTTGATAGAGATCAGGCAAAATACCAAGCGGGTTGAGGAAAGGCTACAAAATATCATGGCTGTGCTTGGGCGTGTATAATGTTTTAACACAAAAGAACGTTGAACTTGCTGTGTTTGGCAGGTTTGTTTTTCTTTTAAGCTTTAATGAATAATACATGTTTACATTTTCACGATATTTTTTTAGATTTTTTGTTTATGCATGGCTGTTCATGCGTTGTAACCCCAAAAATAGTTTTATGACATCTACATTTAAAAGGAAGTTTCCTAAAAAAAAAAAAAAAAAAAAAAAGTATTTTCTTACCAAGAATTTGTGGCTTCATTATGTAAATGTTGTGCAAAGTGAACTAATCAATGTTTTGTGTTTACACTGACAATGAAGGCTAATTAAGAATGCAAAATACACATGGCACTACAAGTGCACTAGGTAAACTTACGAGAAACCTAAAAGAATATTAAATGAAAACATCAAAACAATATTTTCTCAAAAAAAGGTTTTATTTTTACAAATAATAATGTTAAAATTCATCAGGCATATCAATGGCCCCCCTACCCACAAAATAATCGACATATTGTTGACGGACCTCACGTCCGGTTTGGGGGGCCAAGCCTGGACGGCCAGCTTCCAGGGCCACTAAATTTTCAGATTCGAATAATGAGGCCTCAGGCCCACTCAAAGTCATATAATTGGTTGAATGCACCCTGAGAAAATTTGGAGCACACAACAAGCCATTACAACATGGATCCATTTGTAAGGGGCAAGGTGGATGGAGGTGAGGAACAGGCGGAATCGGCTGGCCATGATGCCAAAGGCATTTTCCGTCACCCTTCTTGCTCTGACCAGCCGATAGTTGAACACCCTCCTCTCAGGGGTGAGGGTGCGTTGCGGGAATGGCGTCATCAAATGGGGACCCAGGCCAAACGCCTCATCCGCCACAAAGACAAATGGGAGTCCCTCCACATTCTGCTCCGCTGGTGGCAAGGCCAGCTGATCCAAAAGGAGCCGTTCCCCAAACTCCGTCTGTGCAAAGACTCCTCCATCAGACATCCTGCCATTCTTGCCAACGTCCACATAGAGGAATTCGTAGGTGGCCGACACCACTGCCATCATGACGATGCTGTGGAACCCCTTATAATTATAATAAAAGGATCCCGAATGGGGTGGTGGGACGACCCGAACATGTTTGCCGTCGATGGCCCCTCCACAGTTCGGAAAGTTCCATCGTTGGGCAAACTCAGATGCCACATTCTGCCATTCATGTGGCATAGAAGGGAACTGCGGAATTAAATTAAAAATTAATTAATACTTTGAGACAGAAACATTGAAAGCAGATTTAAGAAAACCATTCATGGCCAACATTGGGAGAAACCAAAAAATTAAAACATTATTAGTAAGCAACAACAAACCAAAAACAAACCCAAAATAAAAACTGGGGGGGGGGTTGAAGATGAGTTGGGGAGATCACAAATGAAGGCTGTAGCACTCTGTATGAAGTTTAAAAAAATGTAACATTCCTAGGCAATCTTTAGGGTGTGTTTAGGGTAAAGCACTACGATGGAGCATAGATTAAAATACATGGAAATTACTAGGCAAGGTGGGTATGGACCCAGGATAGCATGCTGGAGAGGTTAGGTAAGGCAAATTTAAATGTAGGCCTAATAAAAACATTCCCAAAAATAAATAACCATGTGCAGAAAGGGGACATTCCCTGCAGATAAGAATCATGGGAATTAGGGACTGCTAATAAACCTCCAAAAAAATATTAACAAAGAAATACATACAATGTGAGGTTTGAAATAAGAACACTTACCTTAATATAGTCCTCCTGCAAAACTTGAAGGATGGCAGAACACGTCTCTGGTATAATGATACCCAGAGCCTGGGGGGATATGCCTGTGGAGAACTTTAGGTCCTGCAGGCTTCTCCCAGTCGCCAGGTATCGCAATGTGGCAATGAGCCTCTGCTCAGCACTGATGGCTTCACGCATAACGGTGTCCTGCCTGGTAATGTAGGGGGACACCAAAGCCAACAGATGCTGAAATATGGGGTCAGACATCCTGAGAAAATTCCTGTAGTCCTCAGGATTATTCTCCCTGATCTCCCGCAACAAAGGCATATGACAGAACTGGTGCCGCTGGAGCAACCAATTCTTGGTCCATGAATTCCTCCTCACCCTGTTCATGGCCTGGAGTCGGGATACAGCATGAACCCCGGCACCAACTACAGCACGAACTCTACGACGAGTACGTAGCCGCTACATGGCTAGATAACGGTCGGCAGCTCAGAACGAACTAGAAGAACGAACGGAAGAACAGCAAGGCCTATGAAGAACAAGCTGAAAAACAGGAACGAGCAGACAAGAACGCACTGAATAAACAGATACGAACTGACTACAAGCACTGCAAGACAGATACGAACCCACAGGCACAAACTGAACTCCACAAAACGATCTTCAAAGCACGAAGACTGAAAAGCGCAAATCGTCTCTCACCAAACTTTTACTAACACGCGGTAACACGAAATTAGCAAAAGCGTCCCAAAGGGTGGCATCATTAGAATGGAACTTCCCCTTTATAGTGCCGTCGTACGTGTTGTACGTCACTGCGCTTTGCTTGAACGTTTTTTAAAATGATCGTGTGTACGCAAGACAGCCTTGAGAGAAAATGGCATGAAAAACGATCGTGTGTACGCCGCATTAGAGTTATTAGCACACTGATACATAGAAACTAAACTGAATTTACTGTTCTGAATTCAAACTAGACACTAGAACAAGATGGATTCTGATTTGATGCACCCGTATGACCATTACTGGCAAAAATTCTAAACTTACACTTCAAAGGAATTTATCTTGTGTATTGCCCACAATTGGGGGAAATCAAATACAATGGCAATAATGTGACCATAGAAAGCTTGGGGTGCCACTCCACAAAACCATCCAGAGCTTTTGTGACTCCTACTCATGGGTGCAGGTGAATAAAGAGCCTTTCTCAGCTCTGTAAACACACCCTGGGGAACAGAAACTGAAATTCTCAAACACCAACCCAGTCCAAAGTGTAAATTTAATAAACAAACATGACTCCATCCAGGCCATGACCCCTAATGCAGCCCTACGGGTGGGGTGAAATGCATTGGGGCATGGCCTGAATGGAGCCAAGTTGAAGTCGTGTTTGTTTCTTGAGTTTACACTTTGGGCTGGTGTGCAGTGGTTTTGGTTTATTTTCCCCACAATGGCAACAAAATCATGATTTTCTCTATATTCTCTGCAACTACTCAAAAAACGAGAAATTGCATACCTGATGGTTAAACGCCAATTATAGGAAAAAAACTTACAGCATGTTATACCCTGTAAAATGCAGAGTGATAAATACAGCAAAATGCGGTTCTTCACCTACCCTGTGGAGGCTGCAGCATAACTAGATGTCCTGGGAGATGTACCCAAAGAATATTTATTTTCATACTGACTAATTTTGTACTTTCTACAGTTCACCATGCGAGACAATGCCCCTTCTTTATACAGTCAGGTCCATAAATATTGGGACACCGACACAATTCTAATCTATTTGGCTCTATACACCACCACATTGGATTTGAAATGAAACTAACAAGATGTGCTTTAACTGCAGACATTCAGCTTTAATTTGAGGGTATTTACATCCAAATCAGGTGAACGGTGTAGGAATTACAACAGTTTGTATATGTGCCTCCCACTTTTTTGGGGACCAAAAGTAATGGGACAGATTAACAATAATCAATCAAACTTTCAGTTTTTAATACTTGGTTGCAAATCCTTTGCAGTCAATTACACCCTGAAGTGTGAAACGCATAGACATCACCAGTCGCTGGGTTTCATCCCTGGTGATGCTCTGCCAGGCCTCTACTGCAACTGTCTTCAGCTCCTGCTTGTTCTTTGGGCATTTTCCCTTCAGTTTTGTCTTCAGCAAGTGAAATGCATGCTCAATCGGATTCAGGTCAGGTGATTGACTTGGCCATTGCATAACATTCCACTTCTTTCCCTTAAAAAACTCTTTGGTTGCTTTCGCAGTATGCTTTGGGTCATTGTCCATCTGCACTGTGAAGCACCATCCAATGAGTTCTGAAGCATTTGGCTGAATATGAGTAGATAATATTGCCTGAAACACTTCAGAATTCATCCTGCTGCTTTTGTCAGCAGTCACATCATCAATAAATACAGGAGAACTAGTTCCATTGGCAGCCAGCCATACATGCCCACTATGCTTCACTGATGGGGTGGTACGCTTTGGATCATGAGCAGTTCCTTTCATTCACCATACTCTTCTCTTCCCATCACTCTGGTACAAGTTGATCTTTCTGCAGTTCACCATGCGAGACAATGCCCCTTCTTTATACAGTCAGGTCCATAAATATTGGGACACCGACACAATTCTAATCTTTTTGGCTCTATACACCACCACATTGGATTTGAAATGAAACTAACAATATGTGCTTTAACCACTTCAATACCATGCACTTATACACTTTCCTGCCCAAGCCAATTTTGAGCTTTCAGCGCTGTCGCAATTTGAATGACAATTGCGCGGTCATGCAACACTGTACCCAAACAATTTTTTTATAATTTTGTTCCCACAAATAGAGCTTTCTTTCGGTGGTATTTGATCACCTCTGCGATTTTTATTTTTTGCACAACAAATAAAAAAAGAGCGAACATTTTGAAAAAAACTAAGTTTTTCTTTGTTTCTGTCAATTTTTTTTGTAAATAAGTACCTTTCTACTTTAATGATGGGCACTGATAAGGCGGCACTGACGGGCACTGATAAGGCGACACTGATGGGCACCGATGAGGTGGCACCAATGAGGTGGCACCGATGAGGTGGCACTGATGATGGGCACTGATAGGCGGCACTGATAGGCGGCACTGATGGGCACTGATATGTGGCACTGGTATGTGGCACTGATGGGCACTCATAGGTGGCACTGATGGGCACTCATAGGCAGCACTGATGGGCACTTATAAGCGCTTATGGGTGGCACTGATAGGTGGCACAGACGGGCACTAATAGGTGGGCACTTATGGGCACAGATGGGCACTGATAGGTGGCACTGATGGACACTGGTAGGTGGCACTGTTGACACTTGTAGGTCGCACTGTTGACACTGGTAGGTGGCATTGCTGGGCATTGCACATTGTGGTGTGCCAGTCAGTGCCAATTTGTGGGCACTGATTGGCATATGTTTTTTGAGAAATTTTACATGTGGATGGCCATGGGGTACTTACCTGGCCATCCACATGCTTTGGGGTTCCCTGGTGGTCCTGGGGGGCTTCCCTGGTGGTCCAGTGTGGGTATCAGAGGGGGGGCTGCGCTGATAAACAATCAGCGCGAATCCCCCCTGTCAGGAGAGCCGCCGATCGGCTCTCCTCTACTCGCGTCTGTCAGACGCGAGTGAGGAAGAGCCGATCAACGGCTCTTCCTGTTTACATCCTGATCAGCCAGAGGCTTTTTACAGAGATCAGTGCAGCAGTGTGTCAGACTGACACACCGCTCCACCGATCGCCGCGATGCGCGCCCCCCCGGGCGCGCTGCGGCTTTTATCCTGCAGGATGTCATATGACGTCCAGTGTGGATAACACAACCACTTCCCGGACTTTCAGCTTTAATTTGAGGGTATTTACATCCAAATCAGGTGAACGGTGTAGGAATTACAACAGTTTGTATATGTGCCTCCCACTTTTTAAGGGACCAAAAGTAATGGGACAATTGGCTGCTCAGCTGTTCCTTGGCCAGGTGTGTGTTATTCCCTCATTATCCACATCAGTGAAGCATAGTAGGCATGTATGGCTGCCAATGGAACTAGTTCTCCTGTATTTATTGATGATGTGACTGCTGACAAAAGCAGCAGGATGAATTCTGAAGTGTTTCAGGCAATATTATCTGCTCATATTCAGCCAAATGCTTCAGAACTCATTGGATGGTGCTTCACAGTGCAGATGGACAATGACCCGAAGCATACTGCGAAAGCAACCAAAGAGTTTTTTAAGGGAAAGAAGTGGAATGTTATGCAATGGCCAAGTCAATCACCTGACCTGAATCCGATTGAGCATGCATTTCACTTGCTGAAGACAAAACTGAAGGGAAAATGCCCAAAGAACAAGCAGGAGCTGAAGACAGTTGCAGTAGAGGCCTGGCAGAGCATCACCAGGGATGAAACCCAGCGACTGGTGATGTCTATGCGTTTCACACGTCAGGGTGTAATTGACTGCAAAGGATTTGCAACCAAGTATTAAAAAGTGAAAGTTTGATTGATTATTGTTAATCTGTCCCATTACTTTTGGTCCCCTAAAAAGTGGGAGGCACATATACAAACTGTTGTAATTCCTACACCGTTCACCTGATTTGGATGTAAATACCCCCAAATTAAAGCTGAATGTCTGCAGTTAAAGCACATCTTGTTAGTTTCATTTCAAATCCAATGTGGCGGTGTATAGAGCCAAATAGATTAGAATTGTGTCAGTGTCCCAATATTTATGGACCTGACTGTATAAAGAAGGGGCATTGTCTCGCATGGTGAAATGCAGAAAGTACAAAATTAGTCAGTATGAAAATAAATATTCTTCGGGTACATCTCCCAGGACATCTAGTTATGCTGCAGCCTCCACAGGGTAGGTGAAAAACTGAATTTTGCTGTATTTATCACTCTGCATTTTACAGGGTATAACATGCTGTACGTTTTTTTCCTATAATTGGCGTTTAACCATCAGGTATGCAATTTCTCGTTTTTGAGTAGTTGCAGAGAATATAGAGAAAATCATGATTTTGTTGCCATTGTGGGGAAAATAAACCAAAACCACTGCACACCAGCCCAAAGTGTAAACTCAAGAAACAAACACGACTTCAACTTGGCTCCATTCAGGCCATGCCCCCAATGCATTTCACCCCACCCGTAGGGCTGCATTAGGGGTCATGGCCTGGATGGAGTCGTGTTTGTTTATTAAATTTACACTTTGGGCTGGGTTGGTGTGGGAGAATTTCAGTTTCTGTAAATACCCTCAAATTAAATCTGAAAGTCTGCAGTTAAAGCACATCTTGTTTGTTTCATTTAAAATCCATTGTGGTGGTGTATAGAGCCAAAAAGATTAGAATTGTGATGATGTCCCAATATTTATGGACCTGACTGTATGTTCCTTTCTAATGTTGAACGCTTCAAAAGAACATTATGATTCATGCCCTACTACTACAAATCGTCAAATCACACACTCAAATCACACTCGTCTGTGACCCTTGTTTACACCTGGGCATTCTAACTAGATATCACATACAGTGCCTTGAAAAAGTGTTCATACCCCTTGAAATTTTCCACATTTTGTAATGTTACAACTAAAAACGTGAATACATTTTATTGGGATTTTATGTGATAGACCAACACAAAGTGGCATATAATTGTGAAGTGGAAGGAAAATGATAAATGGTTTTGAATTTTTTTTACAAATAAATATCTGAAAAGTGTGGCATGTATATGTAATCAGCCTATTTTAATCTGATACCCCTAACTAAAATCTAGTGGAACCAATTGCCTGCAGAAGTCACCTAATTAGTAAGTAGAGTCCACCTGTGTGTAATTGTATCTTGTATAAATACAGTTGTTCTGTGAAGCCCTCAGGAGGTTTGTTGAAGAGCATTAGTGAACAAACGGCATCATGAAGGCCAAGGATCACACCAGACAGGTCAGAGATAAAGTTGTGGAGAAGTTTAAAGCAGGCTTAGGTTATAAAAAAAATCCCAAGCTTTGAACATCTCATGGGGCACTGTTCAATCCATCATCTGAGAATTGAAAGAGTATGGCACAACTGCAAACCTACCAAGACATGGACGTCCTCGTAAACTGACAGGTCGGGCAAGGAGAGCATTAATCAGAGAAGTAGCCGAGAGGCCCATGGTAACTCTGGATGAGCTACAGAGATCCATAGCTGAGGTGGGAGAATCTGTCCACAAGACAACTATTAGTTGTGCACTCAACAAATCTGTCCTTTATTGAAGAGTGGCACGAAGAAAGTCATTGTTGAAAGAAAGCCATAAGAAGTCCTGTTTGCAGTTCGCAAGAATCCATGTGGGGGACACAGCAAGTGGAAGAAGGTGCTCAGGTCAGATGAGACCAAAATTGAACTTTTTGGCCTAAAAGCCAAACGCTATGTGTGGCGGAAAACTAACACTGCACATTACCCTAAACAAACCCACTGTGAAATATGGTGGTGGCAGCATCATGTTGTGGGGATGCTTTTCTTCAGCAGGGACAGGGAAGCTGGTCAGAGTTAATGGGAAGATGGATGGAGCCAAAAATACTGGGCAATCTTAGAAGAAAACCTGTTACAGTCTGCAATAGACTTAAGACTGGGGCTTAGGTTCACCTTCAAGCAGGACAACGACCCTAAACATACAGCCAGAACTTCAATGGAATGGTTTAGACCAAAGCATATTCATCTGTTAAAATGACCCAGTCAAAGTCCAGACCTATATCCAATTAAGAATCTGTGGCAAGACTTAAAAATTGCTGTTCACAGACGCTCTCCATCCAATCTGACAGAGCTTGAGCTATTTTGCAAAGAAGAATGGGCAAAAACGTCACTCTCTAGATATGCAAAGCTGGGAGAGACATATACAAAAAGCTGGAGTTGCAGCAAAAGGTGATTCTACAAAGTATTGACTCTTTTTTCAGATATTTATTTGTAAAAAGAATTAAAAACCATTTTTCAATTATCTTTCACTTCGCAATGATGTGCTACTTTGTGTTGGTCTATCACATACAATCCATTTATGTTTTTGGTTTGTAACATGGAAAAATGTGGAAAGTTTCAAGGGGTACGAATAATAACCTCCCTATAATACTGTGAGTATGCAGAATTATCTCCACTTCTTACAGAGATGGACTAATGTTGCAATTTAGATTCCACTGAGTGACGTTGTTGCTGCTTTTCAGTTAACATTTTTCTATTCTCAGCTAACCAAACTCTTATTATGTTTGGACTGTTCTGCCGTGTACACACGTTCGGAATTTCCGACAACAAATGTTCGATGTGAGCTTTTGGTCGGATATTCCGACCGTGTGTATGCTCCATCGGACATTTGCTGTTGGAATTTCCGACAACAAATGTTTGAGAGCTGGTTCTCAATTTTCCCGACAACAAAAGTTCTTGTCAGAAATTCCGATCGTGTGTATGCAATTCCGACGCACAAAATTCCACGCATGCTCTGAATCAAGTACGAGACGGAAGCGCTCGGTCTGGTAAAACTAGCGTTCGTAATTGATAGCACATTCGTCACGCTGCAATTTTTTTTATCTTTTAATGCAGCGTATTATTTTCTTCTTTCTAATGCTAGAATAATGAAGTTGTTTTGCTGCTGATAGTCACACAGAGTTCTGACAAACGTATTTCTTTATTATTTCTCATGATCTCCTGAATAATCTTTTTCTTTTTTAAAGCCAGATCTCCATAATAATGTTTAGAATTTTTTTTTAGTGATCTTTTTTCCTTTTTTTTATTTTAATCAAGATCTCCTGTTTTTTTTTTTTATTATTTTAAAATTATTTTCTAGTGATCTCCATATTTATTTATTTTTGTGTGTCAAGTTACCACAACAACATTATTATCTTGTTTTTTTTAACCTCAAGGAGGTTGGTGTTGGTGTCCCTTGTTAATTTGACATTGCATTTTTGAAATGTACATGCCTACTCACAAACAAATTGTCCTTTTTTAAGAAAAACACAACTATTTGCAG
The DNA here is from genome assembly GCA_029206835.1 of Rana muscosa. Lineage (NCBI taxonomy): Eukaryota > Metazoa > Chordata > Amphibia > Anura > Ranidae > Rana > Rana muscosa. The sequence goes on from CM055122.1 coordinate 399,577,577, forward strand.
AAAAAAAATATCCATATATTATGGGTCATAACAAAAGAAAGAGGAAGGCAACGCTGGAGAAACTGGTGAAATTGGCGAAGCCTTTGGACCCAAGGGCACACATCAACTATTTGAAAATCAAAATTGGTACCCTGAGGAGTCCATATAATAGGGGGCACAATCTGGTCCTGGGAGAGATCAGGAACAGTAGCAGATGACATATATGTCCCCAGGCTGTGGTCATACAACAGCCTGCATCTTCTGTCAGACCAGACTGAGCCCAGGCCATCACTTTCTTGTCTTCGTTCCACGCTTCCCTCCAGGCTTGCTTCCAGGCTGTGGCGCTGGTGGTGGAGTTGTGGCAGGAGGTGGATGAGGAGGAGGAGGATGGTTGAGCTCACAAATGTGTCTTTTTCTGGTGAGTTTGCCCCTCAACCCCTTATTTAGGGCCATATATATGACTTCCTCACATATGAGGCATTGGTCCTCCTCCTTTTTCTGCATTTTGCATGCTGCCATGCAGGCATAGGTCTCTTGAAGGTTGGGGGGGTTCTGAGGGCCGCATTAGCCTCCCGAATGGGGCCGAGTGCTGCCTCCTCCACGTTCCTCCCCTTTCTGGGCCTTTTGGTTGGAAGGCGGAGGGGAGGCACCTGTGATTCTGTCAGGCTACTGGGCCTGGCCACCTCCTGGCTGCCACTTCCCCCTGCCTCCTCCTGGCTGTCACTTTCCACAGCCTACTCCTGGCTGAGGCTTTCCTGTGTATAAAAAAGGGACATAGTTTTATTTTTTTGTTCACCAATAGGGTTGAGCGAACCCGAACTGTAAAGTTTGGGTTTGTGCCGAACTTTTGGGTTTTTGGTACCCGGACCCGAACCCGAACAATTTACTGTATATTCGGGTACAAGTTCGGTGTTCGGCAATGTAATGGCGCATTTTAAAAAGCTGCAGGGCAGCCAATCAACATTCGTTTAACTTGTGTGCCCTTAGAAGCCATCACAGCCATGCCTACTAATGGCATGGCTGTGATTGGCCAGTGCAGCATGTGACCCAGCCTCTATATAAGCTAGAGGCACTTAGCAGAGCACGTCACTCTGCTTTAGATAGTGTAGGGAAAGGTTGCTGCTGCTGCTTTGAGGGAGAGAATTAGATAGGAGTCCTGATTCAGAAATCTAATTACTCAGCGATCTACCTTGATTTTGTTGTGTGGGTGCAGTGCACAATCTTTTTACCCTGCCCTGAGCCCACTGCCAGAGAAAAGATAACTTTTATCTGTCTGTTAGTTAGGTTGGCGTTGGCGGGCATTTTATGCAAGCTCAGTGCACCAGCACTGCATATGTTACTGTGAGATACTCCCTTTAGATACTGTTGGTCTATTCTGCTATTTTAAAAACACCCATTTATGGCAAAAAAAAAGATATTTTGCTGCGTTTCCTGCATATCTGTATTTAGTGAGATACACACTTTAGATACTGTTGTTTTATTCTGCTATTCAAAAAAAATTTAGGACAAAAAAATAGGATTTTTGTACTCGCCGTAAAATCAATTTCTCTGACATCCATGGACCGACACGGCGGCTCTTAATCACTGAAAGTGTGGGTATATGTCCCTGCTTGCAGGAGAAGACCTAGGCAGAATGTTAAATGTTAAAACATTCTAGAACAAACCAGAGCTGAACAGCCCCGCCCAGGGGGGCGGTCCCTCCGGACATTACCCTCCCACCTGCAGCTAGCAGACCTCAGTTCGTAACAAAGCAGTACAAACTTAAAAGGAAGGGTGGGTGCCGTGTCGGTCCATGGATGTCAGAGAAATGGATTTTACGGTGAGTACAAAAATCCTATTTTCTCTTATCATCCATGGACCGACACGGCGGCTCTTAATCACTGAACGTGTGGGATGTCCCAAAGCAGTGTCAAGAGGGATGGGAGCAGTATAAATGGAAAAAACTAAAAAAAACTTCACTCCAAACAAGGCAGAGCTCCTCAACGGAGGAGTTGCCACTTTAAACAGCGGCCTGCAATACCTTGCGGCCAAAGGAAGCATCCGGAGATGCAGCCACATCAACCCTATAAAACTTAGAAAAGGTATGAACAGACGACCAGGTCGCCACCTTGCACACTTGTGCAACCGACACTTGATGTCGGAAAACCCAGGAAGCACCAATTACCCTGGTGGAATGCGCCGTAACCGGAAAGGGAGGCGCCCGCCCCATGAGAGCATAGGCTTGAAAGACGGTTTGTCCGATCCACCTAGAAAATGGTGGCAGACGAAGCCGCTTTGCCCTGTTTCTGACCAGAGACAGTCAAACAGAGAGTCAGACTTCCGAATAGAAGCAGTAGCAGACAGGCACACCCGCAAGGCTCGTACCACATTCAAAGTGTGCCGCGCACACTCTCTGGGATGCGATTCGAGATCACCCTTGACAAAAGAGAAAGTCGCGGATGCAACACCACCTTATCCTTTTGGATGACTAAATATGGCGACTTGCAGTACAAGGTCGCCAACTCAGACACTCGTCTAACAGAAGTGATGCCACTAAAAGGGCCACCTTCTGAGACAAAGTCAAGAGGGGAATATCCCTGATATTCTCAAAAGGAGGTTCCTGGAGAACCGAGAGTACCAATTCCGATCCCACGGGGGGAGAGGAGACTTGACAGGAGGGAGCACATGGCGAACCCCCTGCACAAGGGTGCTAACCAAGGAATGACCGAAAGAAGATGGCCAAGGCTGAAATCTGACCCTTAATGATACTCAAAGCGAGCCTTTGGGCCACTCCATGCTGCAGGTAACGCAGGATTCTAGGGACGGAATACGTCTGAGGACGTCAGTCCAGCTCTACGCACATGGCGATGTAAGCTTTCCAGGTACAGAGATAGATCATTCTGGAGGAAGACTTCCGTGCCCTTAATATGGACAAAATGACCGAGTCCGAGAGACCTCGGTCTCTCAACACCTGGCTTTCAACAGCCATGCCGTTAAGGCCAGAGACTGTAAAGGCAGGATGAAATATAGGACTTTGAGACAGAAAGTCCTCCCTTATTGGCAACCGCCAGGGAACGGCCGCGACGAGATGTACCAGATTGGCATACCAGTGAAGCCGAGGCCAATCCGGAGCAATGAGGATCACCGGAATTCCCTCGTTCGCCACCCTGCGTAGCAGGCGAGGAAGCAACTGCAGCGGAGGACAAATGTATATCAGGTAATAATGACCCCATGGGCCACTAACGCCTCTGAGGCATCCGCCCAAGGATCCCTGGATCTGGCCACAAATCTCGACAACTTGCGATTGAGTCGAGAGGCCATCGGGTCCACCTCTGGCGTGCCCCACCGTCTGTGTGGCAAAGGAGTTGAAATACCTCCGGGTGCAAGGACCACTCTCCCTGGTCCAACGTCTGGTGACTCAAATAGTCCGCCAGTCCTATGCCCGGAATGTAAACGACCGACAGAGCCGGCACGCTTCTTTTAGCCCACTTCAGGGTACGGGGGACCTCGGAGGCCGCAGCTGAGCTCCGAGTCCCCCCTTGATGGTCGACATACGCCACCGCCGTGACTTTGTCCGACTGGATCCTAATGGAGCGATCCTGCCATCTCTCAGACCACGAGGAGAGGCACAGTCTGATGGCCTGTATTTCCAGAACATTGATCGGCAAACGGGCTTCGTCCGGAGTCCAAGCCCTTGGGCCAACAGGACTCCCCAGACTACACCCCAGCCCTTCAGGCTGGCGTCCGTAGTGAACACCGTCCATTGGACGGGGAGGAACGACTTCCTGGACCGAAGAGCCGGGGACCCAAACCACCATGTCACGGACGCCCTGACCAGGTGACTCACCTGGATTCGGAAAATCCAAAGACAACAGGGATTTGTCCCAAGGGAACAAGATCTCCTTCTGCAATGCCCTGGTGTGTGATTGGGCATATGGAACGGCCTCGAAAGAGGTCACCATGAGTCCCAGGACTCCCATGCAAAAATGGATTGACGACCATTTTTTGGGATGTCTGCAGACTGAAGTGTCAGTAGCTTCCCTGGAGGTAGGAATACCTTTGCCTACAAGGAGTCCAGAATCAGACCGAGATACTCCAGATCTTGAGTCGGGACCAGGACTGACTCCTGAATGTTTAGGAGCCACCCGAAGTCCCTGAGGGTCTGACTGACGATAGTCACACTGTCTTCTAATTCTGAGCCATTTCCTGCTCTGAAAAGAAGATCGTCCAGATAGCCCACGACAGCAATGACTCGCTGTCTCAGCAAGCTAGAACCGGCACAAGCACCTTGGTGAACACCCTCGGTGCTGAGGCTAGGCCGAAAGGAAGAGCCACAAATTGATAGTGGACTTCGCCGATCGCAAGCGCAGAAACTTCTGGTGACTTGCGCAGATCGGAACATGCAAGTACCTTGATGTCCAAGGTCGCCAGAAAATCCCCTTGACGGAGTGTACTGATCACCATGCAAATGGATTCCATGCGGAACTTTTGCACCTTCACGAAGGCATTCAGGACCTGGAGGTCCAAGATAGGCCGAACCCTGTCCCTTTTTTGGGATGACAAACGAATTCGAGTAGAATCCCTGAAACCTCTCCTGTGACGGAACCGGCACAATCACTCCGGACCTGAGCAATCCTGAATAGGCCCCATAGGGCTGCCCGACGGGCAGGAAGGAGAGGAAGATTCGAGGGAAGAATCTGTCTGGGACCAGGAACGGAAACCTATCCTGTAACCTGAGGTGATCACCTCGCCCACCCACAGGTAGGAGATCCGGGAGGTCCACCGATCCGTGAACCTGCAAAGTCGTCCTCCCTACCCCAGAGTCGGGTGGGGGCAAGACTTCACGCGGAGGCAGGCTTGGGGAGCCGGCTTGTTTGGCTTACGCACCCAGGGGTGCTTGTGTCCACCAGCCGCACCGCTGTCAGTCTGGGAGGGCCTCCCCGTTGACTGACGAAAAAAAAACCTTTTTTGCTGGAAAGGCAGGACCCTGCTTAGAGCGGCCTCCTTACCCTTGCTAGCCTGAGGAAGAAGAGTGCTTTTACCCCCCGTGACATCCTTGATGATGTCATCCAGTGCAGCACCGAAAATCCTACCACCTTTAAATGGTAGATCCGTCAGAGGCTTTTTAGAAGCTAGGTCAGCAGACCAGCATTTCAACCAGACCAGACAACGCAATACCACCGCCAAGACAGAGGCCCTGAGATATAAGGGGCCGCGTCTAACGTGGCGTCGCAACATAAACCAGGCCCTGCACCATTTGGTGGGCCAGAGCAATAGTGTCTGGAGGAAGATTATGCTCCTGTACAGTTTGGTGCAAAATTTTTTGCCCAACCCGTAAGTGTCTGAGACACAAGGGTCGCCGCTACCACAGGCCGTAGGGCAGACCCCAACAAGGCAAACATGGCTCTGCTCACCACTTCTGACCTCCTGTCAGTGGGGTCCTTAAATGCAGGAGTCCCCTCCATCGGGAGAGTGGTGGCCTTGTTCAACCGGGCGACTCTAGGGTCGACCACTGGGGGAGAAGCCCACATTTTAAGTAGGGCATCTTCAAAGGGGTATCTGATAGGCAAACGCCGCGGGACCATAAAAGTCTTCTGCGGCTTTTTCCCCAGACCTCATCAATGAGCTGGTCAAAGAAAGGTACATATGGAAAAAAACTTTTTTAGAAGGCCCGGTCCTAAGGAACCAGAGGAGACTGTCCGCTTGAGGTTCTGCATCCGCAGCATTTAGCTTGCGAGTGTCCCTCACCGCAGCATGAGTTCACTAACAAGCACCCTGTCATTTACTGACACAGAACTGGAGTCTTCCTCGCAAGGAATGTCCTGTTCAAAACCATCAAAGATATTCAGAGCCAGGGTCCTGAGCAGTAGTGGCTAGGCCCATATCTGAATCAGCGCACACCCCCTTTTTTTTTTTGGTGGAAATAAAGTGGGGAGAGGGGCTTTTTTGCTCCCTTGCACTCACACACTGCTTCCCTCCTGGTCAGAATGATTCCAAGACTGGCGACAATTGGTCCATAAGGACCGCAGGTGCAGGAGCACTGTCAGTTGTCTCTAACAAGTGTGAAGAAACAGGTGAACCAGACTCCATGTTGCCACCCTCTGAGACCTTATTCACCATTACAGTGAATAATACAGCCCACCCACTGGCTGTGCTGGGGGATACCCGGAGTACTCACCACCCCTCGGGACCGCTCGGTACCGCTGTATGAGCCGCGCTGTAGCGCGAGCCTGAGGAGAGTGAAGAATTTGTGAGGAGATGTGGATTCCGCGCCGTTCAGACAGCGCCGCTAGAGGCCGAAAACGAAACTGAAAGCGCCGCGGCTACAAGAAAATGGCCACCGGACGTTTGTATAACTGATTTGAGCCGCGGCAAAATGGCCGCCGATGGCGCACTTTTTAAATTTAAAACACCGCGCCAATGGCGCACGTAAAAAAACACACACATTCCCCCAGAACACTTCCCAAGTGACTAACAGCCATGGAGCGCCCCCCCCCCCAGGGCAGAGTGACCCCCCAACATCCCCACACAGCACAGCAGCAGAACAGGGTGCAGAGAGCAGCATAACAGGGGGGAGACAGGGAGAACCCCCCACACACAGAAACACAGCCAGCATGTACTCACCTTGCAGCAGGAGAGACTACTTCCCCATCCCGCAAGCACCTTGGAGAACACCCTCGGTGCCAATAGAGGGACTCACTGGCTCATTTCAGACAGACCTATCACAGAGTCATACTGCGTAGCTGTCGGCCCGGTCAACCGCGAAAGATACAGTAGGTATTGTTCAATCTTGAGAGGACCGCGGGAGCATGAAAGCAACCCCCCCACCCCTGGAGCCATGGGGTATGTCGTGAACTGAGTCTCACGCACACAAGGCGAGGATCAGCATGCTCAATGGTCGGACAGGGAAGACTACGAGGATACTAGTGTACCCAACCTGTTGCCCAGCCGACAGTTGATTGAAGGTCTCAAAAATAAAATAATAAAATTCCCAAAGGAATAAAATTTAAAAGTAAAATCTTCCAGGAGACTGGCTCCTGAGAGAGCCACGTCTTCTCCTTCTGCTAGGCAGAAAAAAACTGAGGTCTGCTAGCTGCAGGTGGGAGGGTAATGTCCGGAGGGACCGCCCCCCTGGGCGGGGCTGTTCAGCTCTGGTTTGTTCTAGAATGTTTTAACGTTTAACATTCTGCCTAGGTCTTCTCCTGCAAGCAGGGACATATACCCACACGTTCAGTGATTAAGAGCCGCCGTGTCGGTCCATGGATGATAAGAGAAAAACATTTTTGGCAACGTTTTCTGCATATCTGTACGTGTGAGATACACACTTTAGATACTGTTTCTATATTCTGCTTTCTGAAAACACAGATTTAGGGCAAAAAAAAATATTTTGCAGTGTTTCCTGCATATCTGTACGTGTGAGATACACACTTTAGATGCTGTTTTATTCTGCTATTCAAAAAAGAAGAATTTAGGGCAAAAAAAAATTTTTGGGTGCGTTTTCTGCATATCTGTACCTGTGAGATACACCCTTTAGATACTGTTGCTCTATTCTGCTATTCAAAAAAAAACACATTTAGGGGAAAAATCTTAAATTGCAGCCTAGTCTATCTGTACGTGTGAGGTACACCCTTTAGATACAGTTTCTCTATTCTGGTATTAAAAAAAAAACACAATTAGGGCAAAAAAAAATTTTTTGCAGCGTTTCCTGCATATCTGTACGTGTGAGATACACACTTTAGATACTGTTGTTTTATTCTGCTATTCAAAAAAAATGCAGTGGCGGCTGGGCCTGAGGCAGATAGCAGCTTGGCGCATGTCCTTCCACCCCCGAGGATTGCAGGGCGCTTCAGTTTGCCTCCTGTTGCTAACCCCTCCTACTCCGTTTCCTCATCCTCTACCGCCTCCTCATCCGGCCAGCGTAACACCTTCACCACCAACTTCAGCACAGCCAGGGGTAAACGACAGCAGGCAGTTTTTAAAATTTCCTGTTTGGGGGAAAAACCCCACACCGCGCAGGAGTTGTGGAGGGACATGGAACAACAGACCGATGAGTGGTTGGTGGCAGTAAGCCTCAAGCCCGGCCTGGTGGTGTGCGATAATGGGAGAAATCTCGTAGCAGCTCTGGGCCTAGCCGGTTTGACGCACATCCCTTGCCTGGCACATGTGCTGAATTTGGTGGTGCAGAGGTTCCTTAAAAATTACGCCGATATGCCAGAGCTGCTGCAGAAAGTGTGGGCCGTCTGTGCGCACTTTCGGCGTTCTCACCCTGCTGCTGCTCGCCTGTCAGCGCTGCAGCATAACTTTGGCCTTCCCGCTCACCGCCTCATATGTGACGTGCCCACAAGGTGGAACTCCACCTTGCACATGCTGGCCAGACTGTGCGAGCAGCAGCAGGCGATAGTGGAGTTTCAGTTGCAGCACGCACGCGAGTCGCTCTGCGGAACAGCACCACTTCACCACCAATAACTGGGCCTCCATGCGAGACCTGTGTGCCTTGTTGCGCTGTTTCGAGTACTTCACCAACATGGCCAGTGCCGATGACGCCGTTCTCAGCGTTACTATCCCAGTTCTATGCCTCCTTGAAAAAACGCTTTGGTTGATGATGGAAGAGGATGTGGCACAGGAGGAGGGGGAGGAGGAGGAGGAAGAGGGATCATTTCCAAGGCTTTCAGGGCAGTCATTCACAAGTGGCTCAGAGGGTGGGTTCCTGCACCAACAAACGCCAGGTACACAATTGTCCAGCAAGGGCACAGTTCTGGAGGATGACGAAGTGGAGGATGAGGAGGAGGAGATGGAGGAGGAGGAACCATGTTCACAGCAGGGTGGCACCCAGACCAGCTCATGGCCATCACTGGTGCATGGCTGGGGGGATACAGAGGACACAGACGATACACCTCCCACAGAGGACAGCTTTTCGTTGCCTCTGGGCAGCCTGGCACACATGAGCGATTACATGCTGCAGTGTCTCCGCAACGACCACCGAGTTGCCCACATTCTAACTGGTGCTGATTACTGGGTGGCCACGCTGCTGGATCCTCGTTACAAGGACAACGTACCGTCCTTAATTCCCTCACTGGAGCGTGATCGTAAGATGCGCGAGTACAAGCGCACGCTGGTAGACGCGCTTTTGGTGGCATTCCCATTCCCACCTGACAGCGGGGGCACAGTGGAAGCACAAGGCAAAGGCAGAGAAGGAGGAAGAGATTGCCAACGCAGCCGGGGCACCGCCAGCACCACAGAAGGCAGGGTCAGCATGGCCGAAATGTGGAAAAGCTTTGTCAGCACGCCAAAACAACCAGCACCACCAGCTGATATGGAACGTCTTAGCAGGAGGCAGCATTTCATGGTGGAGCAGTATGTGTGCACACGCCTACATGTACTGAATGACGGGCCTGCCCCCTTCAACTTCTGGGTCTCCAAATTGGGCACATGGCCTGAGCTTGCCCTTTACGCCTTGGAGGTGCTGGCCTGCCCTGCAGCCAGTGTATTATCTGAACGTGTATTTAGCACGGCAGGGGGCGTTATCACAGACAAGCGCAGTCGCCTGTCCAGAGCCAATGTGGACAAGCTCACCTTCATTAAAATGAACCAGGCATGGATCCCACAGGACTTGTCCATACCTTGTGCAGAACAGACATGTATACCGGCCTTACCCAGCCATTGTTGTATTTTTGATCTTTCTTACTCTTTTGAGGTGTACCCTAATTTAAAAAAAAACAAAAAACAAGCATAAAAACAATTTATATACATATTTACATAAAAATGAAAATAAATATAGCAAATCTGCTCTCAAACAAAAAAGACGTTGCAGCAAAAGCAAAAATCATGTCATTACTGGAAAATAAATCTTACTACAACTCACACCACTACTCCAGACAAACCTGTGAGGTCAAGAAACAAACCCGCACCCATTATGCATGCAGCCCTTCTTCAAAAAGAAGATACTAACCAACAAAGGCTAATGGAGTGAAAGACACAGAAAAAGAAAAGAGCTCCTCACCCAGAGATGGGCAGTTCACCAAAGGCAGGCCTGATATGCCATCAGAATTATTGGGGTAGTCGTTTCTTAACCCTTACCACACTTTCATCAACAGAAACAGCTCTCTTCAGACTATGTTACTCCCCCTCATCCATAGATGATAAAGAGAAAGACAGACATATCGTCACCCCACAAAACAGAAAAAGTATTGCCAAGAGGAACCCCTCCTGGGTCCGACTCTGAAGAAGAAATTACCGTTTTTCTGGTCTTCCTCTTCTTTTTTTTTCTTCCTCCTAATCTTCTCCCACCCCTCATCATCCGAATCCCAATCAACAGAGGGTGATACATGGGGTATGGACACCCTTCCATCAGCCCCACCCCCATCCAGAACCCCCACATTCCCCTGACCACGTTTACGCTGTCGAGAGGCAGAGACTGGAGGCTGAGTGGGAAGATCCACTAAACCTGCCCCCCAGCAGCTTCCGCTAGTCTGGAAGATCAACGTATAGACGGATTAGGGACTACCACATGGGGGACAGACTCAGGGACCACATCACTAGGGGGAACAGAACTAACAGATGTCACAGACACAGGAGGGACAGACTCGGGGACCACATCACTAGGGGGAACAGAAACAACAGATGTCACAGACACAGGAGGGACAACAATTTCAGCGGCCTCATCCTCCTTATCCAGCCTCTGCAGCTCAGCCTCCAATCCTGGCAAGTTATGTAATGCCTCCGGGCATTGACTATAGGGGTGACTGAGCTTTTGGCACAAATTGCACCGAATTTTGGTAAAATCCTTAGCCAAATGGCCCAGATCCTGGCACAGTGAACACTTTTTACGGGTGCAGGTAGATGCAAAATGGCCCTTTTCACCACATTTGTTACAGACTTTAGGCTGACCTTGGTAAAAAACGGTCAGCCTATCCCTCCCCAGAAAGGCTGAACAGGGCAGATGTTGGACTACATTTCCCAGCACCCCTAATTTTAATGACATTATCCAGGCCCCTGTCCATATCCCATGCAGATCAAGGACCTTCCGCAATGGAGCGAGGACCTCACCATATCAGCGTAGCCATACGATCAAATCAGCCTCTGGTATAGATTCATTACGCACCAGGATCATCACAGATTTTATTAGAGGCTGCCTGGAAATCACCTTTGGCACCCAACCGTTCCACTGTGGAAGGCCCCCGCACCTCCTAAATCGTTCCAAAAATAAATCCAGAACCTCAGGCTTTACAAAGGACAGATCAAACTCAGAACTCCTAAACATTAAACCCCATTTCCAGAACCAACTCTGCCACCCTCCCCCTTACTGGTGGGGTCCCCTCCCCCTCCCACTTCAACTGGACCACATTTCTCCTCCTGTACCCACTAACCATCCCACCACCAAACCTCCCTTGACACATTTGTAGTAGATATCGATTATACAGATTTGGTTTGAACAATCGATGAGTCTTTCCTCTGCTGAGCAAGGGGAGGAATGTCATTTTTATTTTTCCCAGCAGTATTAACCCCTTCACCACCACCCAGCACAGTGTTAACCCCTTCACCACCACCCACCGCATTCATTGTTTTATCATTACTGTCATTCTTAGTACTTGCTGGAATATTCACAGTTCCTGCAGTCTTCCCAGCAGTGTCAGTTCCCTCTGCTGTGCTTGTAGAAGCTTCAGCTGGCCGGTTCTCTTCCATCAGGACAGGACTTTTATCAGGGGATAGTGCAGGCTGGTCTGACACTGCAACAGGTGAAACCTCCATGGCTTCTTTCACTGCACATGGTGAAAAATGCTGATCCCCTCCCCCACCACAGGGAGGCTCAGGTGAGGCAATCTCATTGAAAACAGCCGGCATACCTTGTGCAGCAAACTTAGCAGAGGAACTACAGGTCCCAGCAGAAACTCCAGGCAGTGCTTTGCACAAGGCCCTCCCTTTCTGCTCCTCAGTCAGGACACCGTCCACCACAGCAGGTGGGGCAGACATGTTGGAAGGCAGCGTGGTGTACTGGGATTTCTCCACCTGTACTGGCTTTGCTGATTTGCATTGCCTCTTCTCCTCTTCACGGACTTCTGATGTATCATCAGTAAAGGCAAGCTTGTTTGCTCTCAGGGGAGACTCCATCTCCTGGATACATTTCAGGGTGCCATGCTCACTCTCAACCCTCTGGCTAGTTGCCGCCAGCGATTCCAAGCCCTGACCGAGAGGTGCAGAGGCAGATGGACCCGGGTCATCCATTACCTGAGACTGCTGCTGATCCATGGAACTTGCTGAGGTCTGGCTGGCAAATCTCCTCTCATTATCAAACTTTTCTTTAAACGCTCCACTTTTATCTTTCAGCTTTTCCAATAATAAAGATTGTTTCTTTACCTTTTCCTCCAATTCCTGTAACTCAGGCTTCATGGCCAAACGATTTTTACTCCAGGCCTGGCAATATTTGGCACTGAAAGATTTGTGTTCAGCCTTCAAGTTTTTAAGTTTTTCTTCAGCTCTTCCAATCGCCCTAAAATGATTGATAATCTTCTGACTGAAGACATTTGCATCCACACAAGGGCCTGGACCCACAGTCAGATCCTCCACCTCATCCTCACTAGGCCCCGTGTCATCAGGGGGATCCCTCCCAGGGCCTCCCCCAGGATCAGGCATTATTCCTGGGCCAAGCTAGCAGGCAAGGCCCAGGCTTGAAAAAGGCTGGTTCTCAGAGAGAGCTCTTTGGGTGTGTCCTCCTCCTTCTTCCCACTGACCACCAATGTAAGGGACATTCTTCTCACTGACCGCCAATGTAAGATATATTCTTCCCACTGACCACCAATGTAAGGGACATGGAGTCACTGTGGTGCCATTTAAGGAGGACTGGTTCTTCATATGGACTATTTATTTGCTCAAACCTTCATCATATACTGTATTTAATCTTTCATTTACTTGGCACAGCTTTCCCCTTTTCCTGGAACCTAAGAAAGGCTTCTTTTTTTTAACAAAAAATAAAAAATAAAACCCAGCAGTGATTAAATAAAATGAATACCACCAAAAGAAGCTATATTTGTGTGAAAAAAAATGATACAAAAAAAATTAGAGTACAGTGTAGCATGACTGCGCATTGCGCAATTGTCACTCAAAGTGTGACAGCGCTGAAAGCTGAAAATTGGCCTGGGCAGGAAAGGGGTGAGAGTGCCCGATATAGAAGTAGTTAAACAATGGACGCTTAATTTTTTATTTCGCTTTTTTTCACCCAAGGTCGCGGAAATTATCAGAGCCTTTCAGTGCACACTGCACAGAGACACCAGCAGAATGTCAGCTGTGTGGAAGTATTTTAAAATTAACGGGCACAACCCACGGATTGCAAACTGCAAACTTTGTACAAAAATCAGTTCTTACAATACCAGTAATCTGATAAAGCATTTGAAATTAAAACATAAAAGTGAGCATGGAGAATTTACCGCTATCACTAGCAGTAGCATTCAGCAGCCAACTTTGCAGCAAACCTTTGCCAGAAGAGAAAAGCTCTCAAGAGACAACCCCAGAGCTGTAAAGATAACAGAGGCGCTCACCCAATTTATTATTCTGGATGATCAACCTCTTTCAATTGTTGAGAACATGGGTTTTCATCTATTTCTTAATGTGTTGGAGCCAAAGTATGACATTCCCAGTCGCCACTAGTGATGAGCCGAACACCCCCGGGTTCGGTTCGCACCAGAACCCGCGAACGGACCGAAAGTTCGCACGAACATTAGAACCCTATTAAATACAATGGATGCGAACGTTCGGATTCTAAAGTGCTAATTATAACGACTATTATCCATGTTATTGTCCGAAACAGAGTTTGGGAACCCGGGTTCTGCACCAGGGGACATGTATCAATGCAAAAAGAAGTTTTAAAAACGGACGTTTTCCGTGAGCAGTCATTTTAATGATGCATAAAGTGAAAAAAAAATCAAATATTCCTTTAAATATTGTACCTGGGGGGTGTCTAAAGTATGCCTGTGAAGTGCCACGTGTTTCCCGTGTTTAGAACTGTCCCTGCACAAAATAACATTTCTAAAGGAAAAACAGCCATTTAAAACTGCTTGCGGCTTTAATGCAATGTCTGGTCCCGGTAATATGGATGAAAATCTTTAGGAAAAATGGCATAGCTACCCCATCAACCCCCCCCCCCTACCCCAGCCCATTACCAGCCCCTTTGGGTCTTGTATGGATATTAAGGGGAACCCCGCACACAAAATAAAAAAGGCACTATATACTCTGAACAGCCGTATACAGGCGGTGCATACAAGAGAGGGACTGTAGGTTTGTTCTTATGTAGAATCTGTTTGTAATTTTGAACAGCTGCATTGTTTAAGTGTAGCTCCATGCCAAATTCCTTTTTTTTAGCTTTTTGGAAAACATAGGGAACGGTTATCACCCCTGTCACATTTTTTTTGCTGTCTGTGCCCCTGTTCAGAACATTTCACCTCACTTTGCGTCCCAATGACAACTGTTTTTGAAATGTGGTGTTTTTATTGAAACAAGGATTGGTGATAAAGCATCAGTAGAGAGGAGACACCTTTCTCCCATATTAATTCTTACAGGAGAGAATTTTCCTTCCAAGGGGTAGATTTCCTCTCACTTCCTGTTGTCTTCTTCTGTTTGCAAGTAGTAGTCGTTTGTAAGTTGGATGTTTGAAAGTAGGGACCTGCCGTATATACTCTGCAGAAATTGGCCCCTTAGGTGTTGGTGTTGGCACAACACTGAAAGCACTCACAGTTATTCTTGGTGGGTGCTGGAACGCCCTGCTGTCAACTATTATATCAGGAATTGTAATAACATATAATTGTTGATCAGTGGTAGTAAAAATTGGGCCTTTGATGGTGGTGCTGGTGCCACAACACTGTAAGGCCTGACAGTTACTCTTGGTGGGCGCAGCAATGGGCCCTGCTGTGAATTATTAGATCAATAATTATAATTGCATGCCCCTGTTGAATAGGGGCTGAAAAATTGGGCCTTTGGTGGTGGTGGTGGTGGTGGTGGTGATGGTGGTGCTGGTGCCACAACACTGTAAGGCCTGACAGTTACTCTTGGTGGGTGCAGCAATGGGCCCTGCTGTGAATTATTCGATCAATAATTATAATTGCATGCCCCTGTTGAACAGGGGCTGAAAAATTGGGCCTTTGGTGGTGGTGGTGGTGGTGGTGCTGGTGCCACAACACTGTAAGGCCTGACAGTTACTCTTGGTGGGCGCAGCAATGGGCCCTGCTGTGAATTATTAGATCAATAATTATAATTGCATGCCCCTGTTGAACAGGGGCTGAAAAATTGGGCCTTAGGCACTGGTGGCACAACACTGCAACCCCTCACAGATACTGTACTTGGAGCACAGCAATGAGGCCTGTTGCAAAGTATTGCATCAAAAATTGTAATTACACGCCCCTGTTAAACAGGGGCTGAAAAATTGGGCCTTAGCCACTGGTGGCGGCACCCATAAACCAAAATGATCTTCCAAGCTATCATCATTAATCGGATCATTGAGGAGGAGGAGGAGGATAGCTAGTCAACATAACAGCACAGGAACTCAGCATCAGCATCAGTCTTGAAGGGATGTGACATTTTAAAATCAATTAGTCTGTTATATCAGCATCAGGTGTGTGGTAGCTGGTGGTGATCCAAGACTGGTTCATCTTGATGAAAGTCAGTCGATCAACCGAGTCGGTGGACAGGCGCACCCTGTGATCCGTGACAAATCCTCCAGCAGCACTGAATGTGCGTTCTGAAAGAACGCTGGATGCAGGACAGGCCAGTAGCTCAATTGCATACTGTGCAAGCTCTGGCCAGTGATCCATCCTCAAGACCCAGTAAGCCAGAGGATTTTCGGTGGGGAAGGTGTCCAAGTCTGACCTTGCCCCTAGGTATTCCTGCACCATGTATATCAGACGCTGGCGATGGTTGCTGGAACCGATCATACTTTGGGGCTGCGGACTAAAGAATTGTCTGAACGCATCGGTCAGACGGCCACCTTCCCAACCGCTCCTTCTTTGACTGCCCGAAGCCTCAGCAACTCGTTGTCCAGGACCAGGAGTTTGTAACCTCCCAGTCTCTGGGAACGCGTTGCACAGACCTTTCTGCAAGGCCTCCCGGAGTTGTCTCATCCTCTGCTCCCTCTGCGACGGTAACATAAGGTCCGCAACCTTACCCTTGTACCGTGGATCAAGGAGAGTGGCCAGCCAGTAATGGTCCCTCTCCTTGATCCGAAGAATACGAGGATCCTTCCGCAGACTTTGCAGGATCAGGGAGGCCATGCAGCGTAGGTTAGCTGAGGCATTCAGTCCGGAGTCCTCTGGGTCACTAAGGATGACATGATCCGCAGCCACCTCCTCCCAGCCACGTACAAGTCCACTGGTTTCTTGGGACTGTAAATCATCCCTAAAAGACTGCTGCTGATGATGCTGAGTGCCAGCCTCCACCTCCATGCTGACACAATCCTCCTCCTCCTCCTCCTCTTCCTGTGCGATGGGTGGGACAGAAGGAACACTGTCTGGGTAAAGGGGGCCTTGAGAGGCAAGGAAGTCCTCCTCTTCCTGCCTCTGTTCTGCCTCAAGTGCCCTGTCCATTATTCCACGCAGCGTGTGCTCCAACAGGTGGACAAGAGGTACAGTGTCACTGATGCATGCACTGTCACTGCTCACCATCCTCGTGGCCTCCTCAAATGGTGCCAGGACAGTGCATGCATCCCTGATCATGCCCCACTGGCGTGGTGAAAAAAACCCGAGCTCCCCTGACCCTGTCCTGGTGCCGTAGTCGCACAGGTACTCATTGATGGCCCTCTGCTGCGTGTGCAGCGGCTGCAGCATGGCCAACGTTGAGTTCCACCTGGTGGGCATGTCACATATAAGGCGGTTCTTGGGCAGGTTCAACTCCTTTTGCAGCTCAGCCAGGCGAGCACTGGCATTATAAGATCTGCGGAAATGCACACAGACTTTCCTGGCCTGTCTCAGGACATCCTGTAAGCCTGGGTACCTGCCCAAGAACCGCTGCACCACCAGGTTAAGGACGTGAGCTATACAGGGCACATGGGTCAGTTGTCCCTGTCGAAGGGCGGAGAGGAGGTTGGTGCCATTGTCGCAAACCACCATTCCTGGCTTAAGCTGGCGTGGCGTCAACCACCTCTCGGCCTGCCCCTGCAGAGCAGACAGGACCTCTGCCCCAGTGTGGCTCCTGTCCCCCAAACACACCAGCGCAAGCACGGCATGGCATCTTTTTGCCTGCGTACTTGCGTAGCCCCTTGAACGCCTACGGAGCACCGCTGGTTCCGAGGACAAACCACAGGAAGAGGCCATGGAGGAAGAAGAAGAGGAGGGGGTGGAGGAGAGAGGTGTGTCACAACCAGTTGTAGCATTTTGGAGGCGTGGCGGTGGAACAACCTCCAACACTACTGCACCTTGTCCTGCATCCTTCCCAGCTGCCAAAAGAGTGACCCAATGGGCCGTGAAAGAAAGGTAACGTCCCTGTCCATGCCTGCTGGACCATGAGTCAGCGGTAATATGCACTTTACCGCTGACCGCCCTGTCCAGCGAGGCCAAGACATTGCCTTCCACATGCCTGTAGAGAGCCGGAATTGCCTTCCGTGCGAAAAAGTGGCGTTTGGGAACCTGCCACTGAGGAACCGCACATTGCACAAACTCACGGAAGGGGGCCGAGTCTACCAACTGAAAAGGCAGCAGTTGAAGCGCTAGCAATTTAGCCAAGCTAGCATTCAACCGCTGGGCATGTGGATGGCTGGGAGTGAACTTCTTTCGACGGTCCAGCAGCTGGGGCAGGGAAATTTGCCTGCTAGAATCGGACGTTGGTGTACTGCTAGCAGAGTGCCCGCAAGTACTTGGCTGTGACACACCTAATTCTACACCTTCATTCCTCTCAGAGCAGGTTTCAGAGAGGACTGAAGGTATAGTGGGGTTGGAGATCCCAGCTGATGCGGTGCAAGAAGAGGTCAGCTTTGTTCTTTGGTGTGGGTCTTTAAGTTAGGCTTGCCAACGAGCTGCATGGCAGGTCAACATATGTCTGATCAAGCATGTGGTGCCCAAGCGGCTGATGTTTTGGCCACGCGATATACGCTTGAGACATATGTTGCAAACAGCAGCTGTGCGATCTGATGCACTCGCCTCAAAAAAGGCCCACACCAAAGAACTTTTTGAATGACGGGCAGAGGCAGCGCCCTGCACAGGCGGAGCTCTGCGGTGTGATTCCGTCGGTGTGCTGCCCATACGCTGGCCACTCAAGGCCATCCTGCCTCGTTGGAGATGTGCCTCCTCCTCATCCTCCTCCTCCTCCTCTCTCCTATTAGGCACCCACGTGGAGTCAGTGACCTCATCATCCCCTCCCTCCTCATCACTGGAGCCAATCTGGCAGTATGCTGCAGCTGCTGGAGCATGACTGCCAGATTGGTGTCCTTCTTGAGCATCCCCTCTCTCTGCTCTCACGCTACTGCCTTCCTCTAGCTGGGTATCATCATCAGATCCTTCGAAACGCTGGGCATCCTCCTGGAGCATGTACCCAACACTGTGCTCAAACAGTTCGGGGGACTCCTCTGGAGGAGGACATGGTGGGTCTAGGGAAGGATTGACTAATGAAGATAATGATACCAGAGAAGAGGACGCTTTGGCAGCTGCTTTGCCAGTACCCTGAGCCTGGGTGAGAGAGGATGAGGAGGATGAGGTAGGCTTGGTCATCCACTCTACCAAGTCTTCGGCATGATGTGGCTCAACATGTCCAGCTGCCGAAAAGAAGGACAAGCGTGTCCCATGGCCATGTGCTGATGACAATGCACCGCGTCCACGACCAGCACTGTTGCCCCCAGACACAGAGCCTGCTTGCCCTCTTTTTTTGCCTCCTGACTGTCAACCTCTCCTTGTTTGCCTTCCAGACATTTTAATGGATGGCCTGCAGGGAGATGGGAAAAACAGCAATAAGGGCTACCTTCAGGTGTATACTGTGCAGGAGGCTTAGCAACAATGACACTGACACTGTCCCCTGCCTATCCTTCTCTGTCCCTAAACACAAGGATTTGCAATATGCTTCAGCAAGATTGGTTTAGCACAGAACAGCACACTGACAGTTTCCCTCACTGTCCTTCTCTGTCCCTACAAACAAGATTTAGCACAGAATAGCACACTGATAGTTTCCACGAGTGTCCTTCTCTGTCCCTAAACTCAAGGATTTCAAATATGGTTCAGCAAGATTGGTTTAGAACAGAATAGCACACTGACAGTTTCCCTCACTGTCCTACTCTGTCCCTACAAACAAGATTTAGCACAGAATAGCACACTGATAGTTTCCACGAGTGTCCTTCTCTGTCCCTAAACTCAAGGATTTCAAATATGGTTCAGCAAGATTGGTTTAGAACAGAATAGCACACTGACACTTTCCCTCACTGTCCTACTCTGTCCCTATAAACAAGATTTAGCACAGAATAGCACACTGATAGTTTCCACGAGTGTCCTTCTCTGTCCCTAAACTCAAGGATTTCAAATATGGTTCAGCAAAATTGGTTTAGAACAGAATAGCACACTGACACTTTCCCTCACTGTCCTACTCTGTCCCTCCCTACAAACAAGATTTAGCACAAAATAGCACACTGATAGTTTCCACGAGTGTCCTTCTCTGTCCCTAAACTCAAGGATTTCAAATATGGTTCAGCAAAATTGGTTTAGAACAGAATAGCACACTGACACTTTCCCTCACTGTCCTACTCTGTCCCTCCCTACAAACAAGATTTAGCACAAAATAGCACACTGATAGTTTCCACGAGTGTCCTTCTCTGTCCCTAAACTCAAGGATTTCAAATATGGTTCAGCAAAATTGGTTTAGAACAGAATAGCACACTGACACTTTCCCTCACTGTCCTACTCTGTCCCTACAAACAAGATTTAGCACAGAATAGCACACTGATAGTTTCCACGAGTGTCCTTCTCTGTCCCTAAACTCAAGGATTTCAAATATGGTTCAGCAAAATTGGTTTAGAACAGAATAGCACACCGACACTTTCCCTCACTGTCCTACTCTGTCCCTCCCTACAAACAAGATTTAGCACAGAATAGCACACTGATAGTTTCCACGAGTGTCCTTCTCTGTCCCTAAACTCAAGGATTTCAAATATGGTTCAGCAAGATTGGTTTAGAACAGAATAGCACACTGACACTTTCCCTCACTGTCCTACTCTGTCCCTACAAACAAGATTTAGCACAGAATAGCACACTGACACTTTCCCTCACTGTACCTCTCTGTCCCTAAACTCAAGGATTGACAATATGGTTCAGCAAGATTGGTTTAGAACAGAATAGCACACTGACACTTTCCCTCACTGTCCTACTCTGTCCCTACAAACAAGATTTAGCACAGAATAGCACACTGACACTTTCCCTCACTGTACCTCTCTGTCCCTAAACTCAAGGATTGAAAATATGGTTCAGCAAGATTGGTTTAGAACAGAATAGCACACTGACACTTTCCCTCACTGTCCTACTCTGTCCCTACAAACAAGATTTAGCACAGAATAGCACACTGACACTTTCCCTCACTGTACCTCTCTGTCCCTAAACTCAAGGATTGACAATATGGTTCAGCAAGATTGGTTTAGAACAGAATAGCACACTGACACTTTCCCTCACTGTCCTACTCTGTCCCTACAAACAAGATTTAGCACAGAATAGCACACTGACACTTTCCCTCACTGTACCTCTCTGTCCCTAAACTCAAGGATTGAAAATATGGTTCAGCAAGATTGGTTTAGAACAGAATAGCACACTGTCAGTTTCACTCACTGTCCTACTCTGTCCCTACAAACAAGATTTAGCACAGAATAGCACACTGATAGTTTCCACGAGTGTCCTTCTCTGTCCCTAAACTCAAGGATTTCAAATATGGTTCAGCAAAATTGGTTTAGAACAGAATAGCACACTGACACTTTCCCTCACTGTCCTACTCTGTCCCTCCCTACAAACAAGATTTAGCACAGAATAGCACACTGATAGTTTCCACGAGTGTCCTTCTCTGTCCCTAAACTCAAGGATTTCAAATATGGTTCAGCAAAATTGGTTTAGAACCGAATAGCACACTGACACTTTCCCTCACTGTCCTACTCTGTCCCTACAAACAAGATTTAGCACAGAATAGCACACTGACACTTTCCCTCACTGTACCTCTCTGTCCCTAAACTCAAGGATTGAAAATATGGTTCAGCAAGATTGGTTTAGAACAGAATAGCACACTGACACTTTCCCTCACTGTCCTACTCTGTCCCTACAAACAAGATTTAGCACAGAATAGCACACTGACACTTTCCCTCACTGTACCTCTCTGTCCCTAAACTCAAGGATTGACAATATGGTTCAGCAAGATTGGTTTAGAACAGAATAGCACACTGACATTTTCCCTCACTGTCCTACTCTGTCCCTACAAACAAGATTTAGCACAGAATAGCACACTGACACTTTCCCTCACTGTACCTCTCTGTCCCTAAACTCAAGGATTGACAATATGGTTCAGCAAGATTGGTTTAGAACAGAATAGCACACTGACACTTTCCCTCACTGTCCTACTCTGTCCCTACAAACAAGATTTAGCACAGAATAGCACACTGACACTTTCCCTCACTGTACCTCTCTGTCCCTAAACTCAAGGATTGAAAATATGGTTCAGCAAGATTGGTTTAGAACAGAATAGCACACTGACACTTTCCCTCACTGTCCTACTCTGTCCCTACAAACAAGATTTAGCACAGAATAGCACACTGACACTTTCCCTCACTGTACCTCTCTGTCCCTAAACTCAAGGATTGACAATATGGTTCAGCAAGATTGGTTTAGAACAGAATAGCACACTGACACTTTCCCTCACTGTCCTACTCTGTCCCTACAAACAAGATTTAGCACAGAATAGCACACTGACACTTTCCCTCACTGTACCTCTCTGTCCCTAAACTCAAGGATTGAAAATATGGTTCAGCAAGATTGGTTTAGAACAGAATAGCACACTGTCAGTTTCACTCACTGTCCTACTCTGTCCCTACAAACAAGATTTAGCACAGAATAGCACACTGATAGTTTCCACGAGTGTCCTTCTCTGTCCCTAAACTCAAGGATTTCAAATATGGTTCAGCAAAATTGGTTTAGAACAGAATAGCACACTGACACTTTCCCTCACTGTCCTACTCTGTCCCTCCCTACAAACAAGATTTAGCACAGAATAGCACACTGATAGTTTCCACGAGTGTCCTTCTCTGTCCCTAAACTCAAGGATTTCAAATATGGTTCAGCAAAATTGGTTTAGAACCGAATAGCACACTGACACTTTCCCTCACTGTCCTACTCTGTCCCTACAAACAAGATTTAGCACAGAATAGCACACTGACACTTTCCCTCACTGTACCTCTCTGTCCCTAAACTCAAGGATTGAAAATATGGTTCAGCAAGATTGGTTTAGAACAGAATAGCACACTGACACTTTCCCTCACTGTCCTACTCTGTCCCTACAAACAAGATTTAGCACAGAATAGCACACTGACACTTTCCCTCACTGTACCTCTCTGTCCCTAAACTCAAGGATTGACAATATGGTTCAGCAAGATTGGTTTAGAACAGAATAGCACACTGACACTTTCCCTCACTGTCCTACTCTGTCCCTACAAACAAGATTTAGCACAGAATAGCACACTGACACTTTCCCTCACTGTACCTCTCTGTCCCTAAACTCAAGGATTGAAAATATGGTTCAGCAAGATTGGTTTAGAACAGAATAGCACACTGTCAGTTTCACTCACTGTCCTACTCTGTCCTTACAAACAAGATTTAGCACAGAATAGCACACTGACACTTTCCCTCACTGTACCTCTCTGTCCCTACAAACAAGGTTTAGCACAGAATAACACACTGACACTCTCCCTACCTATCCTTATTTGTCCCTAAACACAAGGAATCCAGGATTAGTAAAGGAAAAAAAATGACACTGTCCCTGCCTATGCTTCTCTTTCCCTGCTCCGGAACACACTACACAAGGCCGCCGCGCTGGCGGCCTTTTATAGTGTGGGGCGTGTACTAAACCCCCTCAGCAATAATTGGCCACAGGCATCCTGCCTGTGGCCAATCATTGCTCTCCTCGCTGCCGGCGCTGTGATTGGCTAAGCATGCGGGGTCACAGTGCATGCTTGGCCAATCACAGCGCCTGGATGACACTGCGATGGCGTAGTGCATTGTGGGCCGTTCGCGTCACTCGAATTTGGCGCGAACGGCCCAAATCGTTCGATCTTCGTCGAACGATCGAACAGCCGATGTTCGAGTCGAACGTATGTTCGACGCGAACACGAAGCTCATCCCTAGTCGCCACTACATAACAGACGTCATCTTACCAAAGATCCATGGCACGGTTAAAAAGCACATTACCATCATGTTGCAGAAGGACATAAAGGCAATTAGCTTCACCACAGACATCTGGAGCAGTAGTGTGAGTCCACTGTCTCGCATCAGCTTAACGGCGCAGTGGATAGATGGCGAATTCTCTCTGCATCAGGTAATGCTCCACGCTACAAAATTTGAAGGCTCCCACACCGGTCAAGCAATAGCAAACATACTTGAGGAAATGCTTCAGACTTGGGCGATTCCCAAAAGTTCTGTTCATGTTGTGGTCCGGGACAATGCCAAAAACATGGTAAAAGGTATGGAAGATGCTGGACTTCCCAGTATTTAATGTGTTGCAGATACACTGCAGCTTGCTGTTTCAGAGGGACTGTTATCACATCGCAACATTGCAGATGCAGTGGGAGTCGGGCGCAGAATAATTGGCCACTTCAAGCATTCTAACCTGGCATACTCTCGGCTGCAGGACATCCAGATACAGCTTGGTCAGGCAGTAAGAAGACTCCAACAAGACGTGCAGACCCGTTGGAACAGCACATTTTACATGCTGAAGTCTCTATTTGAGCAGAAACAGGCCCTTGGAGTGTATGTGTCTGAACATGAGCTCCCTGCCACCATTACTGCAAACCAGTGAAATCTGATTGAGAAGTTGATCAATATCTTGGCTCCCTTTGAAGAGATGACTCGCCAAGTGAGTTGTTCAGATGCGTTTGCCTCTGATGTAATTCCTGCAGTCACAGTGCTACAGAAAGTTTTATCAAAAGTGGATGAGGACCATGGTATCAAAACAATAAAGAGCACTTTGCTTGCTGCTTTGCAGAAGCGCTTCTCTGATACTGAGCGAAAACCACTTTACTGTATCGCAACGTTACTCGTTCCAAGGTAATGTTAATTTTTCTGCTATTAAATGTAATCTTTTTCTTAAAGTGGAGTTCCACCCAGAAAAAAAAAATCACAAAAATAAATAAAAAAAAGAGAAAAAAGAAATTGGAAAAAAAAAAAAATTTATACACACCCGAAATACCCGTTGCTATGCGGAAGTCCGTAATCTGCCTCTTCCGTAACCGCGGTCTGTTTTCTTCCCCATCCTCTTCTAGTGAATGGGGCGCACTGCTTTCTGGGAACTGTGTGAAATCCCAGAGAGCAGCCGCCCATTCACAAGTCGGCGCGAGACTCGCGCTTTCGCAGTAGGAAACGGGCAGTGAAGCCGTAAGGCTTCACTGCCTGTTTCCCTTAGTGTAGATGGCGGCGCGGGACCTGCACCGATCGAGGGATCGGCATCGGGGGGAGGGGCATCAGCGTGGGAGAGTAGGACAGGTAAGTGTCCTGATTAAAAGTCAGCAGCTACAGTGTTAGTAGCTGCTGACTTTAAAAAAAAAAATTTGCGGGTGGAGCTCCGCTTTAATTCACAGAAAGAATATGCTGCATTGATTCATTGTTTATTTTTTTCTTAATTCTAGGTATAAAGATCGATTTTTATGTAATTCAGACACTTCCAGGGAGGCAAAAGAAATGTTAATACTGGAACTGCAAAATTTTTCTGAAGAGACAATTGTATCTGAGGAGCATGAAGAGACAGCTTCCAAAAGGCCTCACCGTGACCAGCCAGGTACCAGTCTGGACAGTGTATTTGCAGAAATTGCTGGTGAAGGTTCATCTATGTCTGAGAGCAGTGCTCCAAAAGCTGCTACTATACAGCTGGAAGCTTACCTGGGAGAGATCACTGTACCTCGTTCAGAGAAAGCCCTGAAGTACTGGGCAGTTCATAAAGTGAGATTTCCAACTCTGGCTAAAATGGCCCAAAAATTTTTTTCTGCCCCATGCAGTAGTGTGGAAAGTGAAAGACTGTTCAGCTTAGCGTCTAACGTCCTTACTGATAGCACAAACAGGATTATGGCTGAACATGCAGAGATACTTTTATTCCTTAAAAAGAACGTGCCACTAACTTTTGAGAAATAATAATTATATTAGCTATATTGCCTGTTAATCCAAGTCATACTGTTCCCCATGATTAACCACTTGACCACTGGGCACTTAAACCCCCTTAATAACCAGACCAATGTTCAGCTTTCGGTGCTCTCACATTTTGAATGACAATTACTCAGTCATACAACACTGTACCCATATGAAATTTTTGTCCTTTTTTTCACACAAATAGAGCTTTCTTTTGGTGGTATTTAATCACTGTTGGGTTTTTTATTTTTTGCGCTATAAGAGAAAAAAGACTGAAAATTTTGTAAAAAAATTATTTTTTTTTCGTTTCTGTTATAAAATTTTGCAAATTACTATTTTTTCTTCATAAATTTTGGCCAAAATTTATACTGCTACATATCTTTGGTAAAAATAAGTACAAATTGGTGTATATTATTTGGTCTTTGTGAAAGTTATAGAGTCCACAAGCTATGGTGCCAATATCTGAAAATTGATCACACCTGAAGTACTGACGGCCTATCTCAATTCTTGAGACCCTAACATGCCAGAAAAGTACAAATACCCCCCAAATGACCCCTTTTTGGAAAGAAGACATTCCCAGGTATTCAGAAAGAGGCATTGTGAGTTTTTTGAAGTTGTCATTTTTTCCCACAATTCTTTGCAAAATCAAGATTTTTTTTTTCTCTTTTTTTTTTTCACAAAATTGTCATATTAGCAGGTTATTTCTCACACACAGCATATGCATTCCACAAATTACACCCCAAAACACATTCTGCTATTACTCCCGAGTATGGCGATACCACATATGTGAGACTTTTACACAGCGTGGCCACATACAGAGGCCCGACATGCAGGGAGCACCTTCAGGCGTTCTGGAGCACCCAGGCCAATTCTGACATTTCTCTCCTACATGTAAAAATCATCATTTGTTTGCTAGAAAATTACATAGAACCCCAAAACATTATATATGGTTTTTTAGCAAAGACCTTAGAGAATATAATGGTGGTTGTTGCAACTTTTTATCTCGCACGATATTTGCGCAGCAATTTTTTTAACGCGTTTTTTACGGAAAAAAAATGTTTTGTGCTTAAAAAAAAAAAAACAGTAAAGTTAGCCCAATGTTTTTGCATAATGTGAAAGATGAAGTTACGCCGAGTAAATAGATACCTAACATGTCGCCCTTAAAAATTGCACACACTCGTGGAATGGCGCCAAACTTCGCTACTTAAAAAATCCCCATAGGCGACGCTTTAAATATTTTTACTGGTTACATGTTTTGAGTTACAGAGGAGGTCTAGGGCCAAAATGATTGCTCTCGCTCTAACGTTCGCAGAGATACCTCACATGTGTGGTTTGAAAACCGTTTTCATATGTGGGCGGGACTTACGTATGCGTTCGCTTCTGTATGCGAGCTCACGGGGACAGGGGCGCTTTAAAAAAAAAAAAACATTTTATTCTTCATTTTACTTTATTTATTTTAGTTTGACATGTTTTTCCGCCCTAAACATTTTTTTGATCACTTTTATACCTATTACAAGGAACGTAAACATCCCTTGTAATAGGAATATGGCATGACAGGTCCTCTTTACAGTGAGATATGGGGAGGGGGGGGTGTCAATAAGACCCCACATCTCACCTCTAGGCTGGGAAGCCTGAAAAAAAACAAAAAAAAAAACAACAATCCTGGCTTTGATCGTAGCGGTGAGTCGGTAGAAGCACCGGAGGGCGGCGGGGGGGGACATCCCCTCTCGCCTCCCGTAAGAATGATCAAGCGGCGGAACAGCCGCTATGATTGTTCTTATGGTGTAGGGAATCGCCGGCTGAAAAAGCTAATATCTGAATGATGCCTGTAGCTGCTCCCATCATTCAGATATCCCCGCACAAAGTCAAGGACGTCATATGACGGCCGGAGGGCGGGAAGTGGTTATTGCAGAGTATTGCCGGGCATTGCGGAGTATTGCCGGGCATTGCGGAGTATTGCTGGGCATTGCGGAGTATTGCGGACTATGGCAGGGTATTGCGGTGTATGGCAGGGTATTGCACGGGTATTGCACAGGGTATTGTGGAGGGTATTGCACAGGGTATTGTGGAGGGTATTGCAGAGTATTGTGGAGGGTATTGCAGAGTATTGTGGAGGGTATTGCAGAGTATTGTGCAGGGTATTGCAGAGTATTGTGCAGGGTATTGCAGAGTATTTTGCAGAATATTGCGCAGGGTATTGCAGAGTATTGCGCAGGGTATTGCAGAGTATTGCGCAGGGTATTGCAGAGTATTGCGCAGGGTATTGCAGAGTAATGCACCAGAGTATTGCAGAGTATTGCACCAGGGTATTGCAGAGTATTTTGCAGGGTATTGCGCAGGGTATTGCAGAGTATTTTGCAGGGTATTGCGCAGGGTATTGCAGAGTATTGCGCAGGGTATTGCAGAGTATTGCGCAGGGTATTGCAGAGTATTTTGCAGGGTATTGCAGAGTATTTTGCAGGGTATTGCGCAGGGTATTGCAGAGTATTGCACCAGGGTATTGCAGAGTATTGCACCAGGGTATTGCAGAGTATTGCACCAGGGTATTGCAGAGTATTTTGCAGGGTATTGCGCAGGGTATTGCAGAGTATTTTGCAGGGTATTGCGCAGGGTATTGCAGAGTATTGCGCAGGGTATTGCAGAGTATTGCGCAGGGTATTGCAGAGTATTTTGCAGGGTATTGCAGAGTATTTTGCAGGGTATTGCGCAGGGTATTGCAGAGTATTGCACCAGGGTATTGCAGAGTATTGCACCAGGGTATTGCAGAGTATTGCACCAGGGTATTGCAGAGTATTGCACCAGGGTATTGGCAGGGTATTTTGCAGAGTATTGGCAGGGTATTTTGCAGAGTATTGGCAGGGTGTATTGCAGAGTATTGGCAGGGTATAGCACAGGGATGGCTGAGCAGGGATGGATGGATGGCTGGATCTGTGACTGCAATTGTCACAGATCCAGCCCACAGTGCTGCTGCTGCCATCCGCTCCCTCCCCCTCCCCTCTCACACTGTACCGATCGGTACAGAGAGGGGAGGGAGGAACCGGCGTCATCAAATGACGCCGGTCTGTTTACAAGTGATTGCTCCGTCATTTGACGGAGCGATCACGTGGTAAACGGCCGCTATCAGCGGCGATTTACCGCGATTCGTGATCCGCCGGGTCCTCCCAGAGTTAAGCAACCACCTTGTCGACGTTATTTGTCGGCAGGTGGTTGTTAAGTGGTTAAACAATGCACTGTTATATTTTTTACTGTTTTGCACTTTTGGTTGGTTGTGTGATTTTTACATGTAGCACACGGACCCTTTTCTCCTGCTTACCTCCACCTCGCAGGGATAAAGGCACACCGTGTCACATGCCCGGATCCTCCTGGTTTAGAAGGTTGAGCGGTGTTCTTTAATTTCCTGTTATTCCTGAATCCAGAACTTTACTTGATCCTCTGTAAAACTAAAAGAACCGATGATGCCAATGGGCACTTTACAGGGTTATCTTGTGGAGTAAGGAATCCTTCCCTCTGACAGGTCACCGGGCCTCTCCCGAGACAGCGACCTACTATCACTCATCTCTTCCGTGGGACCAATCCTCCCCTGGTTTTCTCTTAGTCAGAGCGGGTTACCCTCACCTGGGTACCCTGGGACTCCAGTGTTCTAATTGTAGGCCCAGTTGAAGGTACTGGGCCTACCCGGAATGTTGTAGCCTCGGGCCAAAGGTGCCCGAGACTCCATTGCCAGATCACGCACCCCCATGGGGCACACTCCCTTGCCCTCCTCCAGGGGCACGCCTACCTCCTAATGGCCTCTGCCCCTTATGTATCCCCTCCCGGCATGCACAGCAGGCGAAACCCTGCCCCCCGCACGGTAGCCGAGAGAGAACACCCAATCACACCACTGTTTCATCTGAGGTTTGACCCTGGGCCTGGGCAACAGTGCCACCCACAGGCCAAAGGGGAACCGTACACCAGACAACACTTACAACAGAGCAGAGTCCAGTATAACAAATCAGAGAACCTGAGCCAACTATGGCTCATACTACCCCTAAATTTAGTACATAGCGACCCCCATATTGAGGTACCCGCTACACACATTTGTTGTTTATTGTTGTTATTAATATATTTTGATGTTGTAAAATATATTTTTTGTATTTATCAACATGTTCTGTGAAAATTCTTTGAGTTTTTTACTACTGCGTGACAAGCAAATAAAACTGTTTTTTTCTTTTATAATGTCTTGAGTTAGAGTTCTTCATAATTATAAAGAAGATATAATTAGTCTGTATTGTGGTTTGAAAACTGTCACATGACATTAAAAAAAAGTATCGGTATCGGCGAGTACATGAAAAAAAGTATTGGTACTCGGTCCTAAAAAAGTGGTATCGGGACAACCCTAGTTTTATTCACTGTTTTCTATTTTTTTCCCCAGCCACCACCTACAGCCAAACGCCACATAGAACAACATGCTGCCAGGTAAGGGTGCATCATAGCAGGTAATATATATATATTAAATATAATATAATATATTATATTTAAATACAATCAATATAATATAATATATATAAAAAAGAGCACTGGTCATGGTTCATAGAACCTTTTGTTTTTTCTCCTATTAATTTTTTTTTTGACAGCCCACTCTGCCATTTGTCCCGCAGGAGATCAGACAATAATTACAGACACAAACACACAATGGGAGCAATCCCCTTTCTCCTCCACACTATTTCTACAGATCACAGAGATCGTTGCAACATACCCCAAAGAAGTACAGCCCGCCTCACAGTTCCTTTTGCCCTGGTTATAAGATCTGCTGGGTCTGTGGAAAACAGCCCCTTCCTGAGAAGTTAGTGTGTGGGTCATGCTTTATGGAGCCTACCAGGGATCAAGAAAAGGATAAACAGGAGTCCATGGTCAGCATGAAGAAATAAATCAAGGACTCTATTAGAGAACAAGCTTTTTCAATTGCAGGTCCTTCTTCAAGTGAAAGGTCCATTCAAACACTTACACAACAGGAAGACTCTGATGCTAGTTCTGAGGCTAGTTTCAAGGCAGATATTGCAGATACCCCAGCCTCTTTTAACTTTACGGTTATTGAACCATTCATATTTGCCATGAAGGAGGCAATTCAATGGAAGGAAGCCTACGGATTCCCCATCAAAATCTAGAAGATACTTTCCCAATCTAAAGGTAAAGACTCCAGCCTTCCCACTGATTGAAGAGATAAAGGAGATAGTCCTAGATGAATGGAGGAAAGTGGATAAAAGACCAGACCTCATAATAGGTTCTATGTGGTACCCATGGTGCATGCTTCTGTCATGAGATTGGCACTAAATACAACTCTGCCGTTAGAAGACACTCTCTCCTTCAGGGATATCCTCAACCGCAGGATTGATTAAGACTTGAAGAAGATGCAGGCCCCTTTAGCCACATGATACAAGTCAGCTGTGGCCCTCACCTCAGTATCTAGTGCAGCCAGAGCTTGAACAGATAATATAGAGCTAGCCCTTAAACAAAGCATAGGTTCTGATCATTTCACCAAGGCTACGGATGAACTGAAGCTAGCTTCGGATTTCATTGTGGGAGCATCCATAGATATACCAAAGTGTTCGGCCCAAACAATGCTATACTCTATTAAAGTAAGAAGAGCCCTATGGCTAAAGCCGTGGTCAGCAGATCCCTCCTTGAAACAAACATGGTGTAGAATTCCGTATGACGGAAAGGCTCTGTTTGGTGAAAAACTAGACACAGCAGTCAGCAGAGTCACAGGAGGGAAGAGTGGCCTGATTCCCCAGGATAAAAGCAGAAAAAGGAAGTTCACCACTAGGGCTGCATTCCAGCAGAAATCAAGAGACGCTAGAACAGTGAGTACAGGAGGGGCTTGAAAAGTTCCCAGGCCACCTTCTTGAAATGGCAAATTCTAAAGCAACCTCTTCTTGCTAGTAGCAATCTTAGCCCCCACTGCGCCTAAATGGAGTTCGAGTACTGCATTACCTAGACAACATCCTTATCCTGTCCCAAGACAGGGAAACTCTGACGACTCACCTGCAAAAAGTCATGGATACCTTGATCAGGTCCGGCTAATCAACCATACCAAGAGCCAGTTCATTCCCATGCAGAAGATGCTGTACCTAGGTGCCCTATGTGACACGCAGGAACGATTAGTATCACTCCCTCCTGAGAAGGTTCCAGTAATCAGGGAGAAGGTGATCAGATCATTGGTGAGCAAGAGCATGTTTGCATCAGATTGCCACAGTCTTCTAGGTTCTTTTTCTGTCTGATGATAAAATGGGCCCAGGGGCATCTGTATTCATTCCAACGTGGGTTCCTATCTCAACGGAGGAAGAAATCTTTAACGCAGTAGATAATCAGAACTCTGGTCATGAAGTCCAGTCTTTGGTGGTGGACAAGAACACAAAACCTGCTTACCACTGCTACTTTGGCCCCACCTCCTGGACCATTGTTACATCCAATGCACTTCGGTTGGGTTTGGGCGCCCACTGCAAAGGCAGAATGCTTCAGGGAGATGGCAGTTCAACACATTGAATACAGTTTCCAACATTCTGGAACTGGAGTCTGCCTGGATGGCTATTTCCCACTTAGCCCCTCATCTTACATGGAAGTCTCTCTTATTACAGATGGACAGCAGGGCAGCAGTTGCCTACATTAAGAACCAAGGGGGAACTCACAGCAGCTCTTTATCAAGGGAATTATATTCCCGATTTTGTCCTGGGCAGAGAGGAACATATACAATCTCAGAGCCTCCTATATCCCAGCATTTCAGAATCAGCTAGCGGACCTTCTGTCCAGAGACTTTGCTGACAACAATGAATGGTGTCAGGGTCACCTGTGGCCAGGTGCCAGATGCACACCGTAGGGGGACAGGAGTGCACCGCGGGGTAGTGAACCCTATGGCTGGCTTCTGCGGATAGGAAACTGGGTGTTTGTGGAAAGCGGGACCAGAGGAGCACAACCGGGATCCAAACGGAAGCTAGAGCCAAGATTCCCCAGGGCGCGGAGTCTAAGACCCAGCTGGTCTTCTCCAGGGCCTCTAGTGGTGAGGATGTTAGCTGCAGGCTGGGACCAGGTCACGGCCCCTGGAGTTTCCTAGCTCACGCCCCGTAGGATAAGGGGAAAAGAGGGGAAGCAGCAGCACAAGATGAGAGAGATCCGAATAACAAGCTGAAGGTCAGGGGCCACAAGCAGACAAGGATAACGAAGAACGAGCCGAAGGTCAAGGGTCACGAGCAGACAGGGATAGTCGGGGACAAGCCAATAACGTAACAGAGAGACAGACGTAGCACACGGCAGGCAGGAACCCAAACACACAATGCCTAACAAACACGTTGATCAGCAAAGCAGGCTTGCAGTGCACAGGTTAATATAGTGTTCAGTGATAGGGCCTGGGGTGGAGTCAGGCTGGGAGGAGATTATAAAGGAAGCCAGGTGAAAGGGCTCAGGCCTCTAAGATGAACACATGGGAAGGAAGGTAAGCTGACAGACAAACACTACTGCATATCCATGACAAATGGTCTCTGAACCAAGAAGCATTCCAGTGGATGTGTCAAGTATGGGATCACTCTCAAATAGATCTCTTTGCATCCCAGCTGAACGCCAAGACACCCTATACTTCACAAGTTATTCAGCCCAGGAATCTGCAGGGATGGATGCTCTGGCCCAACCCTGGGAGTTCCAGAGTTAGTATGCCTTTCCCCCAGTCCTGTTGATCTTCAGGTTCCTACAACGCCTGGTAGGGGAGAAGGTGACCATATTGGCAGTGATCCCTTATTGGCCCAAGAGGCCATGGTTTACACTCCTGGTACATCTAGACTGAAGTCTCTCTGAAAGCCCCGAGCTCTCCCGGGACTTCAGATTCTGCTAACCCAAGAGGACTACGTCCATCCACATCCAGAAGCCCTGAATTTGAGGGTATGAAAGTTGAACGGCAAAGGTTGGAAGAGCTGAGCTGCTCCCACAATGTAATTCAAACCCTGCTGCATGCCAGAAAACATTTACTAATTAAACATTGTCAGAAACATTGACGCATCTCAGCATAGTGCCTGCAAGTATGTCAGAATGTTTATACTGAAATATAAAAATATTATTGTACTTATGGAAATAGGTAAATCTTAATTTTGGAGATTCCCGATTTCCTACAATATCAAGAAATTCTAAGTTCTTTTATCCATGCTAGTTTGAAGACAAGTAACACAAATGAATATTGCTTAAAATATTATATATATTTATTAACTAAAGTACAGTGCAAAATTAAAATCAGGTATAAGTCTTGATAAAACAAATGAATGGATATACTTCTACAATCAGAGATAAATGATGATTAAGGTTCAGATAATATTTACATACATTTCTATGCAAGCTCTATATGACACTATATGAATATATCACAGTTCAACACTTAAATGATACTTGCACGTCTAAAACTTGGTATCTCTTGTGAAATGTCTTTCTGTTACTTCACGGCTTTAGACAAACAAACTTGTTTACATTATGTTATCTTTCTCAAGACAAACAGATCTCCTAAATACACTTCTTGAACATACGGACAATATGTTGTCCTGTGGACAATTCTTGGTAATTTAGCCAAGAATGTCTATTTAAACACAAAGCTATCTCTAATGCATCACTTGTTTAAACAGATCCCAACATCAAGCCATTCACTAAGGTTCACAATAATACTGTGATATATATAAATATGTATTTATATATGTTTCTTCTTTAATTGCCTCCGTCAGTGTCTATATTGCAGTTATAAAATCTCCCAGATTCAATTAACGCTTACTAACATAATAGAGTGGCCGCATTTGGTATCTGTTCAAACCATCTATTGCATGTAGGATAAAAGATTTATACGTTACCAATAACTGAGAGTTCTGTCTGTTTGAGAAGCGAAGTCCCAAGAGGGACTTCTTTCACCATGGCTACATGTTTGCGTTAAGATAACCCCCTCCAGCTTCAGAAAGTCAGTGCCTTCAGAGATCAACTCTTCTTCAGCTCCCTCCGATCTTCAGGTCTCTCTCTTCCTTCTCCCATCTCAGCTGCTACTTTTATCCCACTCCCAGAAGTGGGTGTGAACCTTACATTACTACGTAACTGAGACGTCAAATGATGATGTGATTGGGTAGGTTGTCACAGCAACCAAACATCACATCATCTTGAATGATTAAGTGTTTCTACCACTAATATAGTAGCATGTATACAACTCCTTAATACTAATCTATATATAGGCATACATGGGTTTATACATGTATTACTGGTATAGATGCTTTGTGAAGATACTTAAAAATAAACCTTATTTAAGATATGCAGTACACAGCCTATTTATGAATAGCCCTTTGATCACGTTATGTCAATACAATAATACACAGTTTGTGCTGGCCCGTATCCACCCCCCCATGTCTCTATGTGTCAAACCTTTGAATTACCACCCGGGGAGGCTGGTATATTTATCTTAAATGTTCAAAAGCTTTGAGTTTATGGTCTGGGAACGAGATACAGAAAAACAATGCCTTCTTGTGAGACAGGAAATAACTTTAAACATAGCAAATGTGGGTTAACCTCTTAATGGGTAAGTAGAATCTAAAGTGTTGTTCATAGCATCTCGTGGGCTATTTTAAACTTTAGCGACAAGATGGTCTCCCTCTTGTTCATAATATACATGAATATGAACAATATGAAAAATACGTAATATGCATAATATAAAGGCCTATATGTAATTCTTTTTAACCCCAAATGTTCTGACAACATACTACAAAATCTGACAGAAATTTCAAAAGACTTTGTGGGAAAAAATATGTTTGATCCCTTGATTGGTGAGATTCTTCTGTTCCTCCAATCAGGATCGGACCTGGGGTTAGGCCTTACCACCCTAAAAGTTCAAGTTTTGGGTTTGTTGGCCCTAACAGATACCTGATGGGCACTAAATCCTTTTATAGAGCATTTCCTAAAAACGGTTCTTCGGTTGAAGCCTCCGAAAAAAATATTTTTTTTACCCTAAATGGGATCTACCTTTGGTTCTAAACCTTCTTGTGGCTCCTCCATTCACTCCAACTGAATATTGTTCACTTGAAGATATCATGCTTGAAGTAGCCTTCCTGGTAGCAATTACCTCAGGATGCAGATAATCAGAGATTCAAGCCTTAGGAGTTCAGGAGCCCTATATCACATTCTTCCCAGATAGGGTAGTACTTCAGCCGATCCACCAGTTTATTCCTAAAGACCCATTCACATACTATCTCAATCAAGAATGTTTTTTTTTGTGTTGTTGTTGTTTATTTGTTATAAAAATGTTAAAAATAAAATCTAGATAAAATAAAATAGGTTTTACCAGCCTTTTTGGAAAAGAGCAGAATTCACAGAAGCTGCATGAACTAGATGTAGCAAGAACTTTAAAGCATTACATTGCTGTCACTCAGCCTCTCCAAAAGGATCAACTCTTGTTCATCATTCCTAATGGAGCAAGGAAAGGTCTGGCAGCATCGAAAAGAACAATAGCTAGTTGGATAGTACAGATAATACACAAGACGTATCGGGCTAGTAGCCTTCTAATATCTTAGGTGGTTAATGCTTACTCTTGGGTGGCTTTAGCTAAGGAATTGAAAGGAAAAAGATTTTCAGTTTTGTAAACACTGAATTAAAACATATATTTTTTTGCAGCAATCCCTCCCTGTAAGCGAGTAATTTATCATATGTATGCTGCCGTGGAGGCACCAGGAAACTGGAAAATTAAATAGTTAGGCTCATGTACACAGGGCAGTTGAAAACCTTTTTTTAAACGCTGGAAACCTGACAGCTGGAAAAACGTCAGTTTTACAGCTTTTACATACTGAGTTTATGCAAGTTTAGCAGTTGTTATGAGCATTTGAGGTTAGAAGTCCTTTTTAAAGATAACCTCAGTAGACCATCCCAAATGTCCTCAATGCATGAAAAACAAGTAAATTATTAACTAACTATTTAAGCCATTCTGTGAGAGAAGGGAGAGCAGCAGCAGGGAGAGCAGTGTGTTTGTACAGTAGATAGCTGTCTTAGTCTTTGTGTTTTCACTATGGATTCCATCATGAGCATTTGTGAGGGAATGCTCCTGATGTTGCTGTTTCTGAGGGTCTAAAGATACAGAAAATTGTGTGAGAGGACCAGAGTTCGTCACTACCCTTTAAAAAGGCTTATAAACGCAAATGTGCATAAACGTGGTTTACCACGTTTTCACAAGGTTACACATGGTTACAACCATTTGGCGTATGACGGAAGTATGGAAATATTATTAAGTAGAGAATAGAATTGCGCTAGATAAAAAAGTCCATGAATTAGAAAGTCCACCAGTGCTTGCAACTATGAGCTTATTCACAAAATCCATCCACTATCTTCAGCGTGCAAGTTCCACCACCAAATGATAAAGTTGTCTCCTAACATGACCCCTCCCCCCCCCGTTACAGAGGATTAGGGATGAGCTACGTATTCGAGTCAAACTCATGTTTGACGCAAACATCGGCTGTTTGCTCGTTCGCCGAATTTCGAACATTATGGGCCGTTCGCGCCAAATTCGAGTGGCGAATCACGGCCCATAATTCACTGCATCATCGCAGTGCATTGCTGGCTGATTATTGGCCAAGCATGCACTATGACCCGCATGCTTTGGCCAATTACAGCGCCGTCAGCACAGAGAGGCATAATTCATGGCTCAGGGGAGAAGGTACACGCCCCACACTATATAAGGCCGCCTGCGAGTCGACCTTGTGTAGTGTGTTGCAGCGTTGTGAGAGTCTGAGAGAGATAGAGAGTCAGAGAGTCATTTAATTTCAGTTAGATAGAGCA
This sequence comes from Rana muscosa, assembly GCA_029206835.1. Lineage (NCBI taxonomy): Eukaryota > Metazoa > Chordata > Amphibia > Anura > Ranidae > Rana > Rana muscosa. The sequence goes on from CM055122.1 coordinate 399,614,653, forward strand.
GGCAGGCGATTCAGGTATATAAAGAAAAACCCACCAGGGAGAAACCTAGAGAGTTGGACTCCCCCTGGATAAAGAAGCCACAGGTGGACCACGCCGCTTATGAAAACAGATAACTTTTAATGGTACAAAAAAATTAATTAAATAATAATAGAAAAATCAATACACAAATTACTGATGCTCAAAAAAACCCACACCAGCACCCACAGACAATTAAAATTAATATGATGACGTCATCAATATTAAAACCACAAACTACTTAAATGCGGACGCATGCATGCATTAGAGCAGGGTAATCAACTGGAAAATTGGTCCAGGTAATGGCCCTGTGTATAATAGGGCCAGTCAATAGGGCTAGACCAGTTCCAAAGGAACATGAAAAATGCAGATATAGCTGTGCAATGAAATGCTGAAACTGGGATAAAAAAGTGACACTATGCAAAAAATACGGTTCTAATTGAGTATTTTGGTATGAAATAGCAATGATGAATGAAAATTGGATAGGTCACATTATATCAATCTATTCACTGGTTGAAGCAAGCAAAAAGCAGAAAAAGCAAAAAATAGAAAACGCAGGTCAATGCAGGGCAGCAAATTGGCAGCAGACAGCAAAAAACCACTGAGTGTGGATAAGACAGGCAGTTGTGATCAACAAGTGGCTAGATGAAACAGCAGCATGAACAGCGGCCTGAATAAAGTGACATTGCTTGGACCGAAGGTCCCCTCACCCAGCCTGGGAGCAGCAGACACTCGTCCTGTGTTGCAAGGTTTGTCTTCTCTGTATCAATAGGAGGCATTCACAGCAGATAATACGGCCGTAATTGGCATGTTCACCCCGTGCGGGGGTCAAAGGTGCTGATTCTCCTAGATAAGAGGAATATTAGTGCCTTGTATAAGTCTTCCAGGCGTCAGTCATCCAGGATCGGGCAGAGAGCTAAAAGTCCCGCTCCCACAATCACTCAAGCCGCATATAGAGAGCCTGCTACACAGCGTGATGCTTCAACTCAGCTCAGCTCAGTCCAGTCTCAGTGCAGAGCGCATGCGTCCATACAGCGTAGCTGTGTGTAACGGAGGAACGTTACTACAACATGTAATCCGACATGTTTCAGCCCATAGGAGGGGCTTTCATCAAGGGACCTCTCCCCTTCTTTTCCAAGCGATTCAGGTAGCTGCAGTCAGTGTATTTAGTATATATATGCACCCCAGGAGTTGTATATATGTATATATGTATATATGTATATATATATATATATATATATATATATATATATATATATATATACATACACACACACTGTATTCAGTTTAGCTAGATCACACTTCAGAGTGTTCCTGTTATTCTCGCTGCAGTATATTAAGTCAGTGTACTGTATACTGGGCTCAGTGGGCAGGTAAAGCTGACTGCAGACCATCCCTGTTCTCTTCCTAATAATATAGGCAGGCAGTTGATTGAGCTAAGCTACAGAATATTAAGTCAGTGTACTGTATTATACTGGGCTCAGTGTGCAGGTAAAGCCAACTGCAGACCATCCCTGTTCTCTTCCTAATAATACAGACAGGCAGTTGATTGAGCTAAGCTGCAGTATATTAAGTCAGTGTACTGTATACTGGGCACAGTGTGCAGCTAAATGCAGACAATTCCTTGTGTACCTATTCCAATACATCAAATACAGTATGTCTGGAAGGCCAACAAGGAGAGTCAGACACACACAGGCCAATAAAAGAGGGCAAGCAGGCTCTGTGTCTAGAGGCAACAGTGCTGGTTGTTTACATGGTGCATCCTCATCAGCATGTGGCCGTGGGGCACGGTTGTCCTTTTTTTCGGCAGCTGGCCGCGTTGAGCCGCAACATGCCAAAGAGTTGGTAGAGTGGATGACCAAGCCGTCCTCATCCTCCTCATCCTCTCTCACCCAGGCTCAGGGTACTTTGTCTGCCAAAGCAGCTGCCAAAGCGGCCTCTTCCATCGGTTCAATGGCATCAGTCACTCCTTCCCTAGCCCCACCATGTCCTGAGGAGTCCCCCGAACTGTTTGACCACAGTGTTGGGTACATGCTGCAGGAGGATGCGCAGAGTTTTGAAGGTTCCAATGATGGTACCCAGCTTGAGGAAGGCAGTAACGTGAGCCCAGAGAGAGGGGGTGCCTAGGAAGGACAGCAAACTGGCAGTCATGTTCCCCCAGCTGCAGCATACTGCCAGGTTTGCTCCAGTGACTAGGAGGGAGGGGATGATGAGGTCACTGACTCTACGTGGGTGCCTGATAGGAGAGAGGAGGAGGAGGAGGCACATCTCCAATGAGGCAGGATGCCCTCCAGGGGCCAGCTTAAGGGCAGCCAACCGACTGCATCACACTGCAGTGCTCCGCATGTGCAGGGCGCTGCTGTCTCTGTGTGTTATTCCAAAAGTTCTTTGGTGTGGGCCTTTTTTGAGACGTGTGCAGCAGATCGCACCGCTGCTATTTGCAACATATGTCTGAAGAGTATCTCGCGTGGCCAAAACATCAGCCGCTTGGGCACCACATGCTTGACCAGACATATGTCGACCTGCCATGCAGTCCATTGGCAAGCGTACATAAAAGACCCACACCAAAGAACAAAGCGGACCTCTCCTTGTTCCTCATCAGCTGGGATCTTCAACCCCACTATGTCCTCTCAGAAACCTGCACTGAGAGGAATGAAGGTGTAGAATTAGGTGTGTCATTGCCAAGTACTTGCGGGCAATCTGCTATCGTTACACCAGCATCCGATGGTACCAGGCAAATTTCCCTGCCCCAGCTGCTGCACCGCCAAAAGAAATTTGCTCCCAGCCATCCACATGCCCAGCGGTTTAATGCTACACCTTGGCTAAATTGCTAGCACTACAACTGCTGCCTTTTCAGTTGGTAGACTCTGCCCCCTTCGTGAGTTTGTGGAATGTGTGGTACCTCAGTGGCAGGTTCCCAAACGCCACTTTTTTCACAGAAGGCGATTCCGGCTCTCTACCGGCATGTGGAAGACAATGTGTTGGCCTCGCTGGACAGGGCGGTCAGCGGTAAGGTGCATATTACCACTGACTCATGGTCCAGCAGGCATGGACAGGGACGTTACCTATCTTTCACGGCTCACTGGGTGACTCTGCTGGCAGCTGGAAAGGATGCAGGACAGGGTGCAGTAGTGTTGGAGGTTGTCCCGCCACTGCGCCTCCAAAATGCTACTAGTGGTGATTCTGACACACCTCTCTTTTCCACCCCCTCCTCTTCTTCTTCCTCCAGGGCCTCTTCCTGTGCTGATTTGTCCTCGGAACCAGCGGTGCTCCGTAGCCATTCAAGGGGCTACGCAAGTACGCAGGCAAAAAGATGCCACACGGTGCTTGAGCTGGTCTGCTTGGGGAACAGGAGACACACTGGGGCAGAGATTCTATCAGCTCTGCAGGGGCAGGCTCAGAGATGATTGGCGCCATGCCAGCTTAAGCCAGGAATGGTGGTTTGCGACAATGGCACCAACCTGCTCTCCGCCCTCCGACAGGGACAGCTGACCCATGTGCCCCGTTTGGCTCACGTCTTTAACTTGGTGGTTCAGGGGTTCTTGGGCAGGTACCCGGGCTTACAGGATTTCCTTAGGCAGGCCAGGAAAGTCTGTGTGCATTTCCGCCAGTCATATAATGCCAGTGCTCGGCTGGATGACCTCCAAAAGGAATACATCCATCCTGCCCAAGAACTGCCTAATCTGTGTAATCAGGTGGAACTCAATGTTGGCCATGCTTCAGAGGCTGCACACGCAGCAGAGGGCCATAAATGAGTACCTGTGCGACTATGGCACCAGGACAGGGTCAGGGAGCTTGTTTTTTTTTCACCACGCCAGTGGGTCATGATCAGGGATGCATGCACTGTCCTGTCACCATTTGAGGTGGCCATGAGGGTCGTGAGCAGTGACAGTGCATGCATCAGTGACACTGTCCCTCTTGTCCACCTGTTGGAGCTTACGCTGCATGGAATAATGGACAGGGCACTTGAGGCAGAACAGAGGGAGGAAGAGGAGAACTTCCTTACCTCTCAAGGCCCCCTTTATCAAGACAGTGTTCCTGCTGGCCTGCCGATCACACAGGAAGAGGAGGAGAATTGTGTCAGCATGGAGGTGGAGCCTAGCACTCAGCATCAGCAGCAGTCTTCAAGGGATAATTTACAGTCCCAAGAAACACATGGACTTGTACGTGGCTGGGAGGAGGTGGCTGCGGATCATGTCATCCTTAGTAACCCAGAGGACTCCGGACCGAATGCCTCAGCAAACCTATGCTGCATAGCCTTCCTGATCCTGCAAAGCCTGCAAAAGGATCCTTATATTCATTGTATCAAGTAGAGGGATCATTACTGGCTGGCAACCCTCCTTGATCCACGTTACAAGGGTAAGGTTGCGGACCTTATCCAGCCATCGCAGACGGAGCAGAGGATGAAACATCTTCAGGAGGCCTTTCAGAAAGGTTTGTGCAACGCGTTTCCAGAGCCTGGGAGGTTACAAATTCCTGGTCCTGGACAACATGTTGCTGAGGCTTCGTCAGTCACAGAAGGAGCGGTGGAGAAGGTGGCCGTCTGACCGATGCATTCAGACAATTTTTTAGTCCGCAGCCCCAAGGTATGATCAGTTCCAGCAACCATAGCCAGCGTCTGATTCACATGGTGCAGGAAAACCTAGGGGCAAGATCAGACTTGGACACCTTTCCCACCGAAAATCCTCTGGCTTACTGGGTCTTGAGGATGGATCACTGACCAGAGCTTGCACAGTATGCAATTGAGCTACTGGCCTGCAGGGATGAGCCGAACACCCCCCTGTTCGGTTCGCACCAGAACCTGCGAACAGACAAAATGTTCGTGTAAACTTTAGAACCCTATTAAATACAATGGACTCGAACGTTCGAAATCTAAAGTGTTAATTATAAAGGTTAATATGCAAGTTATTGTCCTAAAAAGTGTTTGGGGACCCGGGTCCTGCCCCAGGGGACATGTATCAATGCAAAAAGAAGTTTTAAAAACGGCCGTTTTTTCGGGAGCAGTGATTTTAATAATGCTTAAAATGAAACAATAAAAGTGAAATATTCCTTTAAATTTCGTACCTGGGGGGTGTGTATGATATGCATGTGAAGTGGCGCATGTTTCCCGTGCTTAGAACTGTCCCTGCAAAAAATGTCATTTTTGAAAGAAAAAAATGCATTTAAAACTGACTCGCGGCTATTAATGAATTGTCGGCTCCCGGCAATACATACAAAAGTCATTGATAAAAAAAAAAGCATGGGGGTTCCCCAGAATTCAATTACCAGGCCCTTCAGGTCTGGAATGGATATTAAGGGGAACCCCGCCGCAAATTTAAAAAAAAATTGACGTGGGGTTCCCCCAAATATCCATTCCAGGCCCTTCAGATCTGGCATGGATTTTAAGGGGAACTCCACCCCAAATTAAAAAAAAAATGGCGTGGAGTCCCCCTAAAAATCCATACCAGACCCCTTATCCGAGCACGCAACCTGGCCGGCCGCAGGGGAAAAGGGGGGGACGAGAGAGCGGCCCCCCCTCCCTCCTGAACCGTACCAAGCCACATGCCCTCAACATGGGGAGGATGTCCCCATGTTGATGGGGACTAGGGCCTCATCCCCACAACCCTTGCCCGGTGGTTGTGGGGGTCTGCGGGCGGGGGGCTTATCGGAATCTGGAAGACCCCTTTAACAAAGGGGACCCCCAGATCCCGCCCCCCCTATGTGAATTGGTAAGGGGTACATTGTACCCCTACCATTTCACGAAGAAAGCGTAAAAAAATGTTAAAAAAAACATACAAACACCTTAAAAAAGTCCTTTATTAAAAAAAAAAAAAACATTCCAGCGGTAAAATCCAGTGTCCCGCGGCGATCCCGATGTCCAGCGCTGTGCTTCATTGGTTGTGCCTGAGCGGACCTGATGGGGAACTCCCTCTCAGTATTTTAAATGTATAGACCCGCCACTTCTAATGTTCCCCATCAGGTCCGCTCAGCGGACCAGATGCGGAACATGAGAAGGGGCGGGTCTATACATGTATTACCAAAGTGAGAGCAGTTCCCCATCAGGTCCGCCCCCTCGGTATGTCGGACCCGCCTACATCATTGGCTTGAGCGGGGAACTTCCTTCACTATGTAAATTTAAATTACACAGTGAAGGAAGTTCCCCGCTCAAGCCAATGACGTAGGCGGGTCCGACATACCGAGGGGGCGGACCTGATGGGGAACTGCTCTCACTTTGGCAATACATGTATAGACCCGCCCCTTCTCATGTTCCGCATCTGGTCCGCTGAGCGGACCTGATGGGGAACTTTAGAAGGGGCGGGTCTATACATTTAAAATACTGAGAGGGAGTTCCCCATCAGGTCCGCTCAGGCACAACCAATGAAGGACAGCGCTGGACATCGGGATCGCCGCGGGACACTGGATTTCACCGCTGGAATGTTTTGTTTTTGTTTTTTTTTAAATAAAGGACTTTTTCAAGGTGTTTGTGTGCTTTTTTAAACATTTTTTTACGCTTTCTTCGTGAAATGGTAGGGGTACCCCTGGGGCTGCGACCGGAGGCTTTGGGTCCAGCACCTTTGGCTGGAGCCCACGGAGGGAGAAAGAATCCCAGGGTGCTGCCTTGCAAGGAGACCCACATCTAGATGAGGAGGCCGGGTGAGGACCGTTCCAAAGGACTGGTGAGAGATCACAGTGAAGGAAGGGGCCCGGTAACTTTCTGGAGGATGTCATTTTCCCGTTAGAGGCCTAAAGCCAGAACCAACGTTCACCAGGTCTGTGGCAGAGACTGTGTGTGTATTCTGATTCGAGCATCATTCCGGCTGCTAGGATCCACTCCATTGGGAGACTGCCTGGATGAGCTGAGTCTACCTGAAGATATGGGTAGTGAATAAGTACTCGTTTGTGCCTGGACTTATTCCAACACCTCAGGCATACTATAAACACCCCCCAGGCACGATATTTAAAGGAATATTTCACTTTTATTTTTTCACTTTAAGCATCATTAAAATCACTGCTCCTGAAAAAACGTCAGTTTTTAAAACATTTTTTTGCATTGCATTGATACATGTACCCTGGGGCAGGACCCAGGTCCCCAAACACTTTTTAGGACAATAACTTGCATATTAGCCATTAAAATTCACACTTTTGATTTCTCCCGTTCAAGTCCCATAGACTTTAACGGGGTTCGAATTTCGCGCAAACTATCGGTCCGTTCGCATATTCTGGATGCAAAACGAACCGGGGGGTGTTCGACTCATCCCTACAGAGGATCACAGAATGCCTGTAACAAACAACAGCCTGGATCTTTCTCTGGGAAAAGCCGTGCATCTATCTCCAGGGTGCTTCTTACCCGCTCGTAAGGATGTATGGATGGTTTTTATAAAAAATATAATAGCTCTATATAGGGTAAAACCATAAACACTTTTATTTGCATAAAAAATATATTGCACTTACAGCATCTGTATTCATAAATAGCCTTAAGTCTGGTGTGCCAGCCAGCGCATATCCAGACAAACCCGTCCTTCTGGGACACAAATGAAAAAATACAAGGTGACGTCAGCGCGTCGCTCTGCCCTACACATTTCATCAGAGATGACGTCGTCCAGGGGCACAGGCGGCGCACTCCGTCACCTCCTTATATGCCATACAAATTATAACCAAGCCTTGATCTGAGCCGTGATCTGCCAGATGGACATGCGCACAAGCATAAGTCTGATCTTTATAATAGACTCACGCTACGCTAACACGCCATACTTTAGCCAATATTATATACAGTATAATACCAAAACACATTGCGATCCAAAGGGACCTCTCTGTCGAATGGTTCACTCAAACACTCACTGATAGTGTTATTTACATAAAATGGTTAACACACAATGGGGATATAGACTAGTCTCCACTCATCGTAACAGGAAACTAGTCAAATCTACGTACCGGTGTCTCATTTGAAATCCTCGACTTGCTGACATCTAGTGGCAAAAAATTTATATATCAAGTTTTCAACCTAAAATCTCCAAAAGGCACAAACAATGAGCCTGAAAACTTGTATACAAAATAGTGAACATACAAAATGCCCAGTATAGACCACAGGTGGTGTTGTGGGCTAGATACTGTATATCTAAGACGTTCTCCTCCTATGGAATGGCAGTGCATCTGAACTCCAGAATTTTATGGACGTGCTTAATAGTAACAATAGGGGCATTAAGCTCAATTTTAAGTTCAGTTTAGAGGAAATCAATTTTTTGGATTAAAATATTTCAGTAAAGGCAGAGAAGTTTGTAACATCTACTTTCTTCAAACCTACTGATAGAAACTCGTACATCCCTTTGGACAGTTGCCATCATGAACCCTGGTTAAGATCGGTACCTAGGAGCCAATTCATGCGTCTCAGACGGAACTGTACTGCTGTGCATGAATTTGATCGACAGGCTTCTGTACTTTACAGTAGGTTTGTCAAAAAGGGATATGATCCCAATCTGTTGCAAACATGGTAAAATCTATAAGAGAGCTGGATAGGACACAACTGTTGGTAGACAGGCAATCCAACACAGATAATAGTAAGGTGTCGATAACATTCATAACTACTTTCTCTGTACAACATCAGAGTATTAAAAAGATAATCTAAAAACATTGACACCTATTGGGTAGTGACCAAATTCTTAGTACAGTCTCACCCAATAGACCACAGATAGTATTCAAGGGAGCTTTATCAATAAGAGATAGGATAGCACCTAGTATACAGGATCCTCCCAAAGAAAGTAGATGTTTTTGAGCAAGTGCAGAGACAGAAAGATTTGTGGCATTGTATCAACAAGCACATCACAGACTTTTGAGATTGAGCCATTCATTACTTGTTCATCAATAGGTGTGGTCTACATAATACAATGCCCATGTGGGGCTCCAGTATGTGGGCAGAACCAAAAGGGCTCTTCAAATAAGACTCAATGAACATATAAACAACATTAGTAAAGGTTTTAAAAACCATTCTGTGTCAAGACACTACGACCTGGTACATGGTAGGGACCCCTCTAATACTGTATTTGTGGAGATTGATAAATACAGACCACACTGTAGGGGAAGTTCCCTAGTAAGAGAAATATCCAAACAGGAAATGGCCTGGATATATAGATTAAGGACATATGCCCCCTGTGGCCTCAATGTAGATACAGATGTGAATGCATTCATTAATAATTCTTGATAAAATTTTAAATAATTTAATATGAGCATACTAAAAGAGTGTTGTTGGGAAGATATATTTTTGGTAGAATGTGGGCTTATCCCCTTTTTTGTAGAGATATTTATTATGAAAAAAGTTTTTATAAATGTTGGACGATATTTGTAAAGATTACGCCTGGTTCTGAGCCTCTAGGTGCCTGGAATCAATTTATACAATTAATTGTTTGGGATATGAATTTTTTTATAATTACAATTTTTTTATTTATTTTTATTAAATTTAATATTTTTTAAATGTATTTTTAATACATGTAGGAGGTATCTGTAATGTATTTTGTATGTTCACTATTATGTATGCAAGTTTTCAGGCTCATTCTTTGTGCCTTTTGGAGATTTTAGGTTGAAATCTTGTAATATTAATGTTTTGCCACTAGATGTCAGCAAGCTGAGGATTACAAATGAGACACTGATACGTAGATTTGACTAGTTTCCTGTTACGATGAGTGAAGACTAGTCTATATCCCCATGGTGTGTTAACCATTTGATGTAAATAACACTATCAGTGGGTGTTTGAACCATTTGACAGAGAGGTCCCTTTGGATCGCAATGTGTTTTGGTTTTATATATAATATTGGCTATAGTATGGCGTGCTAGCGTAGCGTGAGTCTATTATAAAGATCAGACTTATGCTGGTGCACATGTCCATCTGGCGGGTCACAGTTCAGATCGAGGCTTGGTTATAATTTGTATGGCATATAAGGAGTTGATGCAGCATGCCGCCTGTGCCCCTAGACGACGTCATCTCTGATGAAACGCATAGGGCGGAGTGACGCGCTGACGTCACCTCGTATTTTTTCATTTGTATCCTGGAAGGACGGGTTTGTCTGGATGTGCACTGGCCGGCACACCAGACTTAAGACTATTTATGAATACGGATGCTGTAAGTGCAATATATTTTGTATGCAAATACAAGTGTTTATGGTTTTACACTATATGGAGCTTTTATATTTTTTTATAAAAACCATCCATACATCCTTACGAGCGGGTAAGAAGCACCCTGGAGATAGATGCTTGGCTTTTCCAGGAGAAAGATCCAGGCTGTGGTTTGTTACAGGCATTCCGTGATCCTCTGTAACGGGGGGGTCATGTAGATCTGGTAAGGAGACAACTTTATCATTTGGTGGTGGAACTTGCATGCTGAAGATGGTGGACTGGTGGACTTTCTAATTCATGAACTTTTTTATCTAGTGTGATTCTATTTTCTACTTATTTATGCTCTACTGTGTTTATATTATACAGGAGAATAGCTGCTTTTATTCATTATCTATAATTTTTATCATTACGATTGCTGTTTGTATTTGTGCTTAGCACAGTTTTTCCATACCTTTTTCTATGGAAATATTATTCACTTCTGTTTTCCTTATTTTACTATTCCATATGACAAATGCAAACACTACTGAACTAAGCCATGATAAAATGTCAGTAGACTTTGAATTTAATAACAGTTTCAAAAATAGATTTTTATATTTCATTTTTATATTTCATTTTATAACAAGGTACTAAATGTGTTCTTTAGTTTCTTTTTAAATTGTATAAGACTTCACCAAAGGATAAAAAGTATTTCTAACTACTGTTTCCTAAACAAGTTCATAGTCATGTCATTCTTTAATCCCCAAAGGCACCTTTCATAAAGAAGAAATTTCATGCTCTGTCAAATTTCAGAAACATATGATTTAAACATATGTCACATTCCCCTTCATGTATTTGCTTCTTGTTTTTCGCATTTAACAATAGCTCACAGGTGCATAATTGCTGTAAATATAATTAGTAAATGGATCAGAAATGAATGTAATCTATCAGGTGCATGTTAATAATAGAGTATAAAAAAGATTTTCTTTTTCTTCAGTAACATTTAAATCAGTACGATCACATAAATAGTATTGTATTATTGCAGATCCTGTCACAAATGTGAATACAATGTGGCTGATTTACAAAACGTTTGCGCCATGAGTATCGGCGCATCTGCGCGCGCAATGGCTGTTTTGGTATTTACAAAACATTAGCGCCGGTAGCGCAGCCCTATTTCCCATTTTCTATAGTGTTGTCGGCGGACGGGAGGAGGCGCTCAGTGCGCCACTATGGACCTGGCGCACGGCATGTTAAAATCTAAATATAAAGAAGCTGGAAGTGAGAATATAATGGGGGTGATGTGGGGTGATGTGAGGAAGTGTAGTGACACCTGCCCAAATAACTAATATGCCCAAAATAGAGTGAGAAAGTAACTTTTTCAAAACCAGCCCGCTGCGCCGGCAAGTACGTTTAGAACTGCGAGAGGTTTTTTTGAGCTCAGCGCGGGAATTTTCCTTGTTTCCTTGCGCCAAGACACTGCGCCGGCAAAATCTTAGTAAATGTCAAGTCACGTAAACCAATTTGCATAAGTTGAACAGGCGCAGCTCTGAACTTGCCAGTGCGCCAGCAAAATGACATTTCTAAAGGAAAAAAAAAGGCATTTAAAAGCACCCGCGGCTATAATGAATTGTCGGCTCCCGTCAATATAGAGAAAAGTCATTGAAAGTCATTGATAACAAAAAAAAAAAGTGTGGGGGTCCCCCCAAATTCCATTACCAGGCCCTTCAGGTCTGGAATGGATATTAAGGGGAAATCTGCCGCAAATTTAAAAAAAAAATGCGTGCGGTTCCCCCAAATATCCATACCAGACCTTTCAGATCTGGTGTGGATTTTAAGGGGAACTCCACCCCAAATTTAAAAAAAAATGGCGTGGAGTTCCCCCAAAAATCCACACCAGACCCTTATCCGAACATGCAACCTGGCAGGCTGCAGGAAAAGAGGGGGGGACGAGAGAGCGCCCCCTCCCTCCTGAACCGTACCAGGCCACATGCCCTCAACATGGGGAAGATGTCCCCATGTTGATGGGGACAAGGGCCTCATCCCCACAACCCTTGCCCGGTGTTTGTGGGGGTCTGCGGGCAGGGGGCTTATCGGAATCTGGAAGACCCCTTTAACAAAGGGGACCCCCAGATCCCGCCCCCCCTGTGTGAATTGGTAATGGGGTACATTGTACCCCTACCATTTCACAAAGAAAGTGGCAAAAATGTTAAAAATGATAAGAGCCGGTTTTTGAAAATTCCTTTATTAATGTCTTCTCTTTTCTTCCATCTTCTTCTTCCATCTCCTTCTTCTGTTCTCCATTCGGGTTTCTTCCTTCATCTTGTTCTTCATCTTCCTCTTCCTCTTCCTCTTCATCTTCATCTTCATCTTCCTTCTTCCTTCTTCCTTCGGTCTTCTCGTCCGCATCTTGCTCCGGCTTCTTCTTCCCCTTCTTCTTTCTTCTTCGGCCGCTCCGTTTGAATTGGAGGTTCCCGCTGTGTGACGATTCAGTTCTCCTCTTGAACTGAAGGAAGAAGGAAGATAAAGATAAAGAGGAAGAGGAAGATGAAGATGAAGAACAAGATGGAGGAAGAAACCCGAATGGAGAAAAGAAGAAGATGGAAGAAGATGGAAGAAAAGAGAAGACATTAATAAAGGAATTGTCAAAAACCGTCTCTTGACATTTTTAACATTTTTGACACTTTCTTTGTGAAATGGTAGGGGTACATTTGTACCCCATTACCATTTCATACAGGGGGGGCCGGGATCTGGGGGTCCCCTTTGTTAAAGGGGTCTTCCAGATTCCGATAAGCCCCCCGCCCGCAGATCCCCACAACCACCGGGCAAGGGTTGTGTGGATGAGGCCCTTGTCCCCATCAACATGGGGACATCCTCCCCATGTTGAGGGCATGTGGCCTGGTACGGTTCAGGAGGGAGGGGGGGCGATCTCTCATTCCCCCCTCTTTTCCTGCAGCCTGCCAGGTTGCGTGCTCGGATAAGGGACTGGTGTGGATTTTTGGGGGGACTCCACGCCATTTTTTTAAAAAATTTGGGGTGGAGTTCCCCTTAAAATCCATACCAGATCTGAAGGGCCTGGTATGGATATTTGGGGGAACCGCACGCATTTTTTTTTTTAATTTGCGGCAGAGTTTCCCTTAATATCCATTCCAGACCTGAAGGGCCTGGCAATGGAATTTGGGGGGATCCCCACCCTTTTTTTTTTTGTTATCAAATACTTTAAATGACTTTTATCTGTATTGACGGGAACCAGCAATTCATTACAGCCGCGAGTACTTTTAAATGACTATTATTTTACTTTAGAAATGTCATTTTGCTCTGGAACTGTTATAAACATGGAAAACATGCGCTACTTTACAGGCATACTATAGACACCCAACCCCCCGGGTATGATATTTAGGGCCAGTTCACACCGGATGCAGTGCAGTGCGTTTTTTTGATGCATGAAAATCGCAAAGAAAGTTGATCACATTAATGCCAATGGCATAGTTCACACCACTGCAGTCCATTCCAGTGCATTTCAGAAAGGCAAAAACAATTGGTCATGCTGCATTTTTTAGGTACAGAACTGTACTGGACCGCAGTAAAACACATCAAAAACGCAACGCAACATACCAAAAACGCACTGGAATGCACCGGAATGCACCTAAATGCACCAAAGACGCACTGCAACACACTTGTCCTAAGTGAAAAGAGGGGGAAAAAACACTGGACTGCATCAAAAACGCATCAAAAATGCACAGGAACGTGTCAAAATGCGCATGCAGAAAAGCACCTGGAACGCATCCAGACTGCGTTTCTATGGTGTGAACTAGGGCCAGTTCACACCGTCCGTCCGTCCCTCCATCCGTCCATCCGTCCGTCCGTACATTTTGGTGTCCTTATCGAGTTTGTAACACATGTATTTTATTTGTTATGTCTTTGCAAAACAGATGTTTTGGTTAACTTTTGTGGATTGTATTTTTTTGTGTGGGGGAAATGTTCCCCTGAAATGTTTGTCGTTTGTTCACTTTGATTTAATTGTCTGTGCTGCATTATTTAGCCAAATCTTTCTCAAGATGTTGTGAGTCTGTAACTGTTTCAAATTGACCCTGTTTTTTATTTTTTTATTTATTTATTTTTATTATTCTTTGTTTTGTTGACCAATAAAATTTGATGCAAAGTTTTGAGGTTTGTTTTGTGTTTTCTTTGCAACAAATGTGACAGCTGATTGGCATGTCAAAACAACAGGTGTGATTTGTCTACCCTGGTGCCTTCATGCTAGCATATGCATGTATTGTGTCCTGCCATGGAAAATCACCAAGAAATGAAAAATACAGAGCGGTAAGTATTCAATTTTCCTTTTTTACTGCAGTGGTTCTCGGCCTCAGTCCTCAAGTACCCCCAACAGGACATGTTTTGTGAATTTATCTTATGGAGAATTGCTGTCCAAAATACCAAACCATTGACTGTGATTTAAAGCACATGTGCAAGATGAAGGAAAACCTGCAAACATGGCCTGTTGGGGGTACTTGAGAAGCACGGATTTAGAGCACTGCACTTAAAAATAGCTCAAGGCAATACAATTCTAATTGTGGGCATTTTGAAGGAAACAAAGTGTTAGAACCCCTGCTTGTGTTTTTTTTTTTTGTAGGTTGGGCTTTGTGTCCCCTTTTAGTAAAATTGGCTTCACTTCCTGTCACACAGCTAAACAGGAAGTGAAGGTAAAACCCTACCAATGTCTTTTCTTGGGGACACACAGATCAATCTAACTAGTGTCCCCATTAGGGATGAGCTTCGAGTTCGAGTCGAACTCATGTTCGACTCGAACATTGCCTGTTCGCCCGTTCGCCGAACAACGAACAAATTGGGGTGTTTGCGGCAAATTCGAAAAATCTATGGGAGAAATCTAAAGTGCTAATTATAAAGGCTTATATGCAAGTTATTGTCCTAAAAAGTGTTTGGGGACCCGGGTCCTGCCACAGGGGACATGTATCAATGCAAAAAGAAGTTTTAAAAACGGCAGTTTTTTCGGGAGCAGTGATTTTAATAATGCTTAAAATGAAAAAATAAAAGTGAAATATTCCTTTAAATTTCGTACCTGGGGGGTGTGTATGATATGCATGTAAAGTGGCGCATGTTTCCCGTGCTTAGAACTGTCCCTGCAAAAAATGTCATTTTTGAAAGAAAAAAAGTCATTTAAAACTCACTCGCGGCTATTAATGAATTGTCGGCTCCCGGCAATACATACAAAAGTCATTGATAAAAAAAAAGAAAAAAAAAGTGTGGGGGTTCCCTAGAATTCAATTACCAGGCCCTTCAGGTCTGGAATGGATATTAAGGGGAACCCCGCCGCAAATTAAAAAACAAATTGACGTGGGGTTCCCCCAAATATCCATTCCAGGCCCTTCAGATCTGGCATGGATTTTAAGGGGAACTCCACCCCAAATTTTTTTAAAAATGGCGTGGAGTCCCCCTAAAAATCCATACCAGACCCCTTATCCGAGCACGCAACCTGGCCGGCCGCAGTGAAGGAAGTTCCCCGCTCAAGCCAATGACGTAGGCGGGTCCGACATACCGAGGGGGCGGACCTGATGGGGAACTTCTCTCACTTTGGTAATACATGTATAGACCCGCCCCTTTTCATGTTCCGCATCTGGTCCGCTGAGCGGACCTGATGGGGAACTTTAGAAGGGGCGGGTCTATACATTTAAAACACTGAGAGGGAGTTCCCCATCAGGTCCGCTCAGGCACAACCAATGAAGGACAGCGCTGGACATCGGGATCGCCGCGGGACACTGGATTTCATCGCTGGAATGTTTTTAGTTTTTTTTTTAATAAAGGACTTTTTCAAGGTGTTTGTGTGTTTTTTTAAACATTTTTTTACGCTTTCTTCGTGAAATGGTAGGGGTACAATGTACCCCTTACCAATTCACATAGGGGGGGGCCGGGATCTGGGGGTCCCCTTTGTTAAAGGGGTCTTCCAGATTCCGATAAGCCCCCCGCCCGCAGACCCCCACAACCACCGGGCAAGGGTTGTGGGGATGAGGCCCTTGTCCCCATCAACATGGGGACATCCTCCCCATGTTGAGGGCATGTGGCCTGGTACGGTTCAGGAGGGAGGGGGGGCCGCTCCCTCGTCCCCCCCTCTTCCCCTGCGGCCGGTCAGGTTGCGTGCTCGGATAAGGGGTCTGGTATGGATTTTTAGGGGGACTCCACGCCGTTTTTTTTTTAATTTGGGGTGGAGTTCCTATTAAAATCCATGCCAGATCTGAAGGGCCTGGAATGGATATTTGGGGGAACCCCACGTCAATTTTTTTTTAAATTTGCGGCGGGGTTCCCCTTAATATCCATTCCAGACCTGAAGGGCCTGGTAATTGAATTCTAGGGAACCCCCACGCTTTTTTTTTATTTTTTTTATCAATGACTTTTGTATGTATTGCCGGGAGCCGACAATTCATTAATAGCCGCGAGTGAGTTTTAAATGACTTTTTTTCTTTCAAAAATGACATTTTTTGCAGGGACAGTTCTAAGCATGGGAAACATGCGCCACTCCACATGCATATCATACACACCCCCCAGGTACGAAATTTAAAGGAATATTTCACTTTTATTTTTTCATTTTAAGCATTATTAAAATCACTGCTCCCGAAAAAACGGCCGTTTTTAAAACTTTTTTTTGCATTGATACATGTCCCCTGGGGCAGGACCCAGGTCCCCAAACACTTTTTAGGACAATAACTTGCATAGAAGCCTTTATAATTAGCACTTTAGATTTTGAACGTTCGAGTCCATTGTATTTAATAGGGTTCTAAAGTTCACACGAACATTTTGTCTGTTCGCAGGTTCTGGTGCGAACCGAACAGGGGGGTGTTCGGCTCATCCCTGGTCCCCATTAAGCAAATTGCACTCTAGCACTTTGTTGTGTACACCCCAAATCATTGGGTAGTTTGGGGTTTAGTAAAGACAAATCCATGCTGCAGTAAAAGTGTAGCTGCTGAAAATCTGAGGGATCACTGGTTGTAACATCCAATCATGTAAAAGCAAAGATGGTGGTTTTTTGTTTGCTTGCATGTCCCCCTTGGATATCCAGCAAGTGCACTTGTAGTGCAAAGTAGATTTGCCTTTAGTAAATAAACCCCAAAGTCCAAAATACCTAATAATTTGGGGTGTAACCCGCAAAATGCTGGAGTGCAATGTACATAATGGGGAAAGTATTTAGATTGACCTGTGTGTTCCCAAGGAAAGACATTGGTAAGGATTTCCCCTCACTTCCGACGAGGAAGCCCGGGACCCCGCCAGCAAAAGAGCTTGAAGAAGATAGCGGGGCGTCCGGCAGGAAGACCCCCGAAGTCGGAAGAAGACGACAAGGAAGCCTGGGACCCAGCTAGCAAAAGAGCTTGAAGAAGATAGCGGGGCGCCCAACAGGAAGACCCCCGAAGTCAGAAGAAGACGACGAGGAAGCCCGGGACCCCGCTAGCAAAAGAGCTGGAAGAAGATAGCGGGGCGCCCGGCAGGAAGACCCCCGGAGCTGCCTAATAAATTACTTTAAAAACCTGTGTTGTGTTTTTTATTAACTTTTTTTGCCACCAGGTGAATGGGTAGGGGTACGATGTACCCCATACTCATTCACATAGGGTGGGGGGGCCGGTATCTGGAGGCCCTCTTATTAAAGGGGGCTCCCGGATTCCGATAAGCCCCCCGCCCACAGACCCCGACGACCAATGGCCAGGGTTGTCGGGAAGAGGCCCTTGTCCCCATCAACATGGGGGCAGGGTGCTTTAGGGTGGGGGGGCCGCAGGTTGCCCCCCTGCCCCAAAGCACCCACCACCCCATGTTGAGGGCATGCGGCCTGGTATGGTTCAGGAGGCAGGGGGGGGGCGCTCTCGACCCCCCCCTCTTCCCCTGCGGCCTGCCAGGTTGCGTGCTCAGATAAGGGTCTGGTATGGATTTTGGGGGAACCCCCACGCCGGTTTTTCGGCTTAGGGGGTTCCCCTTAAAATCCATACCAGACCTAAGGGCCTGGTATGCTCCTGGAGGGGAACCCATGACGGATTTTTTCATTAAAATTTGGCCTGGAGTTCCCCTTCATGATTCATACCAAACACGGGACAAAGAGGCTGCCAAGAACCAGCGCGATGCCATCGTGCTGGAGACATTCTCGGCCAGCTAGTCGCCTCTAGGACACGACTTGAGCGGCTGCTTCACGCTCAGGTCGTGTCCAAGTTGCCTCGCAAAGTCACTCTGTCCCTGTGTCAGCCGGCACATGAGTCGCCCCGCGAGTCGGATCGACTTCATCCGACTTCCCGGGTGACCTCTATTCAAATCAATGGGCTCCCATAGGGAACCATTCATTTTCAATAGAGTGCCGCTGACATTTGTATTTACTATAACAGTGCGCCGCTGGTTCCTGCGCCCAATGAAGCAGTTATCCGGCGCACCAATTAAGGGATCAACCAGCGCAGCGCACTGTTATTAGTAAATCAGCCCCAATGTGTTTTTTGCAACAATTGGCCCATTATATTGTTTATATGTATCACTTGTAGGGATGAGCTGAACACCCCCCGGTTCGGTCCGCAGCAGAACATGCGAATAGGCCAAAAATTCATGCAAACACATGAACACCGTTAAAGTCTATGGGGCACGAACATAAAAAAATCAAAAGTGCTCATTTTAAAGGCTTATATGCAAGTTATTGCCATAAAAAGTGTATGGGAACCTGGGTACTGCCCCAGGGGGCATGTATCAATGCAAAAAAAAAAAATGAAATATTCCTTTAAATATCATGCATGGGGGTCCCCTTAGTCTGCCTGTAAAGTAGTGCATCTTTCCCATGTTCATAACAGTCCTGCAGCAAAATGACATTTCTAAAGGAAAAAATGTCATTTAAAATTGCTCACGGCTGTAATGTATTGCCAGATCCCGGCAATATACATAAAAAAATCATTGAAAAAAACGGTGTGGGGGTCCCCCAGGCACTATATACTCTGAACTGAAGTATATATACTATAGGCACTGCACTATATAGTAAAAAGGAAATAAATGCACTACCCAAAAACACATAAATATTAACGATCCTAAAGAGGGAGGTGAAGCAGCTGTACTGGAATATGACAAATTCAAACAAAATGGAAAGTAATAGTGCAGCGCTACATATAGACCAGTAAAAACTAGACTGTAACTCAAATGTGACCATAAAAAGAAACACAAAAAAAAAAAAAAACACAAAAAAGAAGGGGCAGGTTGAACAGCCAACCCAATATATAAAGTGTCCACAACACTAAACAAAGTGATAAGTGTCCAAAAAAGTGAATAAATGGCATGGAGTGGATGGAGTAATTCTTGCACGAATCTTCACGTAAATGATGACATAAATGTGTGCTTACCGGAAATGTTGGACCCGAATGTTATACGACAGCGGATCAACCGAGCTTAAAAGTATCCCCAACGGCTGTCCACAGGAACGTCACCGAATCGCTGATGGATGATAGAATGTACCAGCTAGGCAATCAGATGACCTCAATCCTGGATGGAACCAGATGGATCGAAAACTTCTCAAATCTTCAATACCCTCAAGGCTGGAAGTCTCCCCGAAAGGTTGGCTTTCTGGATCCTGGTATTCAACCGGACAATGGGATACAATCGAACTTGAATGTAAAAATACCCTGACAAGGGTATTGCAAAGAGACCGAAAGGAGAAAATGAAAAATCTTTTCCTCGCCGAATCATGCAAAGAGAAGAAAAAATGTGGTGCTCCACTGGTGTAGGTCAAAACAATGGGTTTTTAATAAAAAAAAACAACATACAAAGGTTAAAAGGTGATCACGGTTCATACATTAAAAGGCAATGTGGGAAGCAAAATGCATAGCCCGACGTGTTTCGTTCCTAACAGGATGTCTACAGGGGCATTGTCCCTGTAGACGTCCTGTTAGGAACGAAACGCGTCGGGCACATTGCCTTTTAATGTACGAACCGTGATCACCTTTTAACCTTTGTATGTTGTTTTTTTTTATTAAAAACCCATTGTTTTGACCTACACCAGTGGAGCACCACATTTTTTCTTCTCTTTGCATGATTCGGCGAGGATTTTTTTTTCAGTTTCTCCATTCGGTCTCTTTACAATACCCTTGTCGGGGTATTTTTACATTCAAGTTCGATTGTATCCCATTGTCCGGTTGAATACCAGGATCCAGAAAGCCAACCTTTCGGGGAGACTTCCAGCCTTGAGGGTATTGAAGATTTGAGAAGTTTTCGATCCATCTGGTTTCATCCAGGATTGAGGTCATCTGATTGCCTAGCTGGTACATTCTATCATCCATCAGCGATTCGGTGACGTTCCTGTGGACAGCCGTTGGGGATACTTTTAAGCTCGGTTGATCCGCTGTCGTATGACATTCGGGTCCAACATTTCCGGTAAGCACACATTTATGTCATCATTCACGTGAAGATTCGTGCAAGAATTACTCCATCCACTCCATGCCATTTATTAACTTTTTTGGACACTTATCACTGCACTATATACTCTGCAGAAAAAATGGGCCTTAGGTGTTGGTGGTGCCAGAACACTGTAACCCCTCACAGTTGCTCTTGTTGGGCGCAGGAACGGCTCTGCTGTTAAAAAATTGTTTTAAAATTGTAATCGCATGCCCCTGTTAAACAGGGGCAGAAAAATTGGGCCTTTGGTTTTGATGGTGCCACAACACTGTAACCCCTCACAGTTACTCTTGTTGGGTGCAGAAAAGGGCCCTGTAATTAAACATGATCTTAAAAATAGTAATTACATGCCCCTGTTAAACAGGGGCAGAAAAATTAGGCCTTGAGTGGTGGTGGTGGTGCCACAACAGTGTAACCCCTCACAGTTACTCTTGTTGGGTGCATGAATGGGCTCTGCTGTGAAATATTATATCAAAAAATGTAATTGCATGCACCTGTTAACCACTTAAGCCCCGGACCATTTTGTAGCTAAAGGACCAGAGCTGTTTTCAGAATTTTGCACTGTGCTGCTTTAACTGTAAATTGTGCAGACATGCAATGTTGTACCAAAACAAAATTTGCGTCCTTTTCTTCCCACAAATAGAGATTTATTTTAATGGTATTTGATTGCCTCTGCGATTCAAATTTTTTGCGATATAAACGGAAAAAGACCGAAAATTTTGAAAGAAAATGATATTTTCTACTTTTTGTTATAAGAAAAATCGAATAAACTCAATTTTAGTCATACATTTAGGCCAAAATGTATTCAGCCACATGTCTTTAGTAAAAAAAATGTCAATAAGCGTATATTTATTGGTTTGCGCAAAAGTTATAGCGTCTACAAACTAGGGTACATTTTCTGGAATTTACACAGCTTTTAATTTATGACTCTCATTTCTTGAGGTGCTAAAATGGCAGGGCAGTACAAACCCCCCCCCCCAAATGACCCAATTTTGGAATGAAGACACCCCAAGGAAATTGCTGAAAGGCATGTTGAGCCCATTGAATATTTTTTTTTTGTATCAAGTGATTGAATTATGACCAAAAAAAAAAAAATTACAAAAAGTTGTCACTAAATGATATATTGCTCACACATGCCATGGTTATATGTGGAATTGCACCCCAAAATACATTTTGCTGCTTCTCCTGAGTACGGGGATACCACATGTGTGGGACTTTTTGGGAGCCTAGCCGCGTACGGGCCCCCGAAAACCAAGCACCGCCTTCAGGATTTCTAAGGGCGCAAATTTTTTATTTCACTCCTCACTACCTATCACAGTTTCGAAGGCCATAAAATGCCAAAATAGCACAAAACCCCCCCCCCCAAATGACCCCATTTTAGAAAGTAGACACCCCAAGGAAATTGCTGAGAGGCCTGTTGAGCCCATTGAATATTTTTTTTTTGTCCCAAGTGATTGAATAATGACAAAAAAATAAATAAAAAATTACAAAAAGTTGTCACTAAATGATATATTGCTCACACATGCCATGGTTATATATGGAATTACACCCCAAAATACATTTTGCTGCTTCTCCTGAGTACGGGGATACCACATGTGTGGGACTTTTTGGGAGCCTAGCCGCGTACGGGACCCCGAAAACCAAGCACCGCCTTCAGGATTTCTAGGCAAAAATTTTTGATTTCACTCCTCACTACCTATCACAGTTTCGAAGGCCATAAAATGCCAAAATAGCACAAAACCCCCCCAAATGACCCCATTTTGGAAAGTAGACACCCCAAGCTATTTGCTGAGAGGCATGGTGAGTATTTTACAGCTCTCATTTGTTTTTGAAAATGAAGAAAGAAAATATTTATTTTTATTTTTTTTAATTTTCAAAACTTTGTGACAAAAAGCGAGATCTGCAAAATACTCACCATACCTCTCAGCAAATAGCTTGGGGTGTCTACTTTCCAAAATGGGGTCATTTGGGGGGGTTTGTACCATCTGGGCATTCCATGGCCTCCGAAACTGTGATAGGCAGTGAGAAGTGAAATCAAAAATTTACACCCTTATGCCCCGTACACACGATCGTTTTTAATGTCATTTTTTAAACCAACGTTTTTCTCCTCGTTTTTTTTCATGTTTCCTCTCAAGCCTGCCTTGCGTACACACCATCATTTAAAAAAAACGATCAAGCAAAGCGCAGTGACGTTCAACACGTACGACGGCACTATAAAGGGGAAGTTCCGTTCGAATGGCGCCACCCTTCATGTTAGTAAAGTTTTTTGGGCGACGATTCGCGCTTTTCAGTCCGTTACTGTGTAATGAATGTGCTAGCTCCATTACGAACGCTAGTTTTACCAGAACGAGCGCTCCCGTCTCATACTTGATTCTGAGCATGCGCGTTTTTTTTCACGTCGTTAAAGCATACACACTATCGTTTTTCACGTCGTTAAAAAAAACGACATGAAAAACGACGTGAAAAAAGAGAGCATGTCCGGAATTTTTAATGGCCATTTTTCACGTCGTTAAAAATGCTCTGGAGCATACACACGATCATTTTTCAGGGCCATTTTTTAAAATGGCAGTTTTAACGGCATGAAAAACGATCGTGTGTACGGGGCATTAGAAATCCTGAAGGCGGTGCTTGGTTTTGGGGTCCCGTACACAGCTAGGCTCCCAAAAAGTCTCCCACATGTGGTATCCCCGTACTCAGGAGAAGCAACAAAATGTATTTTGGGGTGTAATTCCACATATGCCCATGACATGTTTGAGCAATATATCATTTAGTGACAACTTTGTGCAAAAAAAATAAAATAAAAAATAAATTGTCTTTTTTCCGCAACTTGTGTCAACATATAAAATATTCCATGGACTCGACATGCCTCTCAGTATATAGCTTGGGGTGTCTACTTTCCAAAATGGGGTCATTTGGGGGGTTTTGAACTGTTCTGGCATTTTATACACAACATTAGGAAGCTTACATCCACTCTTCTAACCACTTGAAGACAAAGCCCTTTTTGACACTTTTTGTTTACATGAAAATATTTATTTTTTTGCAAGAAAATTATGTTGAACCCCCAAACATTATATATATATTTAAAGCAAAGGCCCTACAGATTAAAATGGTGGATGTTGCATTTTTTTTTTCTACACAGTATTTGCGCAGCGATTTTTCAAACGCATTTTTTGGGGAAAAAATACACTTTTTTTAATTTTAATGCACTAAAACACAATATATTGCCCAAATGTTTGATGAAATAAAAAAATAAAAAAGATGATCTTAGGCCGAGTACATAGATACCAAACACGACAAGCTTTAAAATTTCGCACAAACGCGCATTGGCGACAAACTACATACATTTTTAAAAGCCTTTAAAAGCCTTTACAGGTTACGTCGTTAGATTTACAGAGGAGGTCTACTGCTAAAATTACTGCCCTCGATCTGACCTTCGCGGTGATACCTCACATGCATGGTGCAATTGCTGTTTACATATGACGCCAGACCGACGCTTGCGTTTACCATTGGGCAAGAGCAGGGCAGGACAGGGGTGCTTTTTTTTATTTTTATTTTTATTATTATTAATTTTGCTTTTTTATTTTATTTTTAAACTGTTGCTTCCATATTTATTTATTTTTATAATTTTTATTGTTATCTCAGGGAATGTAAACATCCCCTATGATAGCAATAGGTAGTGACAGGTACTCTTTTTTTGAAAAAACTGGGATCTATTGGACCCTAGATCTTTCCTCTGCCCTCAAAGCATCTGACCACACCAAGATCGGTGTGATAAAATGCTTTCCCAATTTCCCAATGGTGCTTTTTATATCCGAGGGGGGGACATTCCCTCCCACTGCTTGTAAAAGCAGTCCAGAGGCTAATTAGCCACTAGGATTGCTTTTACATGAAAGCCGGCCGCTGGCTGAAAAGAATGATACCAAGATGATACCTAAACTCGCAGGCATCATTCTGGTATAAACATTCAAAGTCCAGCAACATACCAGTACGTTGCTGGTCCTTGTTGGACATGTATTGTAATCTTTTTTTTTCATGCAGCCTGTTGGCTGAACGAAAAAAAAAGATTGATTGGTGGGTATGCCCACCATTAGAATACCGCCCTTCATCCACCCACTTCTAATGATGGGCATAGAGCATACATGCACCATTTATATATGCCGAAGCATGGGGGCATCTTCCCGCAAAAGTTATGCCGCGTACACATGGTCAGACTTTTCCACGGGCAAGCCTCCGTCGGAATTTCGACCGTATGTACGCAACATTAGGAGCAAAATTGCTCCTCCACTCCTCCACCCCTGCTGCCCCAATGCTTCGGCATATATGCTTTTTTTTTTTAACTGTGGTGGTGAAATCACCTCCTACAGCACTGGAGTCGCATGGATCAGGCCTGTCTCTGCGAACGCTGCAGTTATGTGTGTTGTGTTTTGTAAGTGACAGTGATCGATCGATACTGCACTTGGGTGGCCTGGGCTGGACGGAGGGGCAAAACGCAGGTGCTAGCAGGTATCTGGGCTGATCCCGCTAACACTGCATTTTTGGGAACCCTAAACTGCTGGGGACGCTAGTATAGATCTGATCAGATCAGATATTGATCTGTTCAGATACTATACCACTAAGGGAGGTGTATGCTTCACGCGTGGGTGTTAGCGTTACTGGCACTAACCTGACGCTGCCTGGGGTGTGACGCAGACCCTCTCTGACGCTAAAACCTAATTGATATCTCCCGCCAGGCGATCAGGGGCTTAAACCTTTATTGGGTTATATACGGCGGGTGCCCTGACACTATAAAAAGCAAACTAACTAACCAGCGTCACCCGTAACATTTATATGGTGATTACTGGTGAAAGGGTTAACTAGGGGCAATTAGGGGGTTAAAACCTTTATTAGGTAATACATGGGGGGTACCTGACACTATATAAAAACCTGACGGCGAACCTAAAAAAAAATTACTGGCTACCTATCGGCATCACCGACACTAAGACAGCGATCAGAAAAACGATCGCTTAGCGACAGTGGTGATAGGGGGTGAAAGGGTTACCTGGGGGGCAATCAAGGGGGTTAAACCTTTATTAGATAATATATGGGGGTACCTGACGCTATAAAAACCTGCGGCGAACCTAAAAAAAATTACTGGCTACCGATCGGCATCACCAACACTAAGACAGCGATCAGAAAAACGATCGCTTAGCGACAGTGGTGATAGGGGGTGAAAGGGTTACCTGGGGGGCGATCAAGGGGGTTAAACCTTTATTAGATAATATATGGGGGTACCTGACGCTATAAAAACCTGCAGCGAACCTAAAAAAATTGACTGGCTACCGATCAGCATCACCGACACTAAGACAGCGATCAGAAAAACTATCGCTTAGCGACAGTGGTGATAGGGGGTGAAAGGGTTACCTGGGGGGCAATCAAGGGGGTTAAACCTTTATTAGGTAATATATGGGGGTACCCGACGCTATAAAAACCTGCGGCGAACCTAAAAAAAATTACTGGCTACCGATCGGCATCACCAACGCTAAGACAGCGATCAGAAAAACGATCGCTTAGCGACAGTGGTAATAGGGGGTGAAAGGGTTACCTGGGGGGCGATCAAGGGGGTTAAACCTTCATTAGGTAATATATGGGGGTACCTGACGCTATAAAAACCTGCCGCGAACCTAAAAAAAATAACTGGCTACCGATCTGCATCACCGACGCTAAGACAGCGATCAGAAAAATGATCGCTTAGCGACAGTGGTGATAGGGGGTGAAAGGGTTATCTGGGGGGCGATTAAGGGGGTTAAACCTTTATTAGGTAATATATGGGGGTACCCGACGCTATAAAAACCTGCGGCGAACCTAAAAAATATAACTGGCTACCGATCGGCATCACCGACGCTAAGACAGCGATCAAAAAATTGATTGCTTAGCGACGGCGGTGCTAGGGGGTGAAAGGGTTATCTGGGGGGCGATCAGGGGGTTAAACCTTTATTAGGGGGGGTTAGGGGGCTACACTGGACCTAAAACTAACTTTAGTGACACTTTTACAGTCACAAATGTCACTGATTGCAGTGATCAGTAAATAAATGGTCACTGCAATCAGTGACACTGTGACTGGGGGCTGGGGGTGATCTGGGGGGTGATCTGGGGTGTCTGGGGGGGCCTGGGGGGGCGATTTATGTGCCTATGTGTCCTGGTGTCAGTGTAGTGTTTTGTGCACTAACCTGCATCTTCTCCTGTGCGGCGCTCGGTATATGTGAGCGCCGCAGGAATGATGACATCACGTCCTCTGCCTGTGTAAACATTACACAGGCAGGGGAAGGATTCGATTCGCTGGGAGCGATCGAGAGGGGGTGGCCGGAATCGAACGGCTGTCCCCTCATCCCTGATCGCTCCCAAACGAATAACGGCCGCTCACTGTAAAGAAGGGGGGTCCGATCGGACCCCCCAACTATACAAAGGCAGTCACGTAGATATACGTGATTCTGCCTGTCGGTGCCATTCTGCCAACGTATTTTTACAGTGGGCGGTCGTTAAGTGGTTAAACAGGGGCAGAAAAATTGGTCCTTTAGTTTTGATGGTGCCACAACACTGTAACCCCTCACAGTTACTCTTGTTGAGCGCAGAAACAAGCCCTGTAGTTAAATATTATTTTAAAAATAGTAATTACATGCCCCTGTTAAACAGGGGCAAAAAAATGTGGCCTTGGGTGGTGGTGGTGCCACAACTCTGTAACCCCTCACAGTTACTCTTGTTGGGCGCAGGAACGGGCCCTGCTGTTAAATATTGAATAAAAAATTGTAATTACATGCCCCTGTTAAACAGGGGCAGAAAAATTGGGCCTTGGGTGGTGGTGGTGCCACAACACTGTAGCCCCTCACAGTTACTCTTGTTGAGTGCAGGAATAGGCCCTGCTGTTAAATATTATTTCAAAAATTGTAATTACATGCCCCTGTTAAACAGGGGCAGAATTTTTTTGCCTTGGGTGGTGGTGGTGCCACAACACTGTAACCCCTCACAGTTACTCTTGTTGGGCGCAGGAACGGGCGCTGCTGTTAAATGTTGAATCAAAAATTGTAATTACATGCCCCTGATGTTTGCTTGAACCTTTCAGACCTTGGCACTGAGGACTGAAATTTTTTTTAAAGGCATCGCTCAGCCGGCCAGCTTCTCCTCCGTTCTTCCTCTGACTGAATGAAGCCTCAGAAACACGTTTTCCAGCACCAGGAAATGGTAACCTCCCAGGGTCTGGAAATGCTTACACAAACTTTTCTTCAAGGCCTCCTGAAGATGTTTCATCCTCTGCTCCCTCTGCGAAGGGAGGAAGAGTTCTGCAATTTTACCCTCGTAACGTGGATCAAGAAGGGTTGCCAGCCAGTAATGATCCCTCTCCTTGATACAACGAATCCTAGGGTCTTTTCGCAGGCTTTGCAGAATCAGGGAGGCCATGCAGCGTAAGTTTGCAGAGGCATTCAATTCTGAGTCCTCTGGGTCACTAAGGATCACATTATCTGTAACTACCTCCTCCCAGCCACGTACAGCTCCTTTGGTTTCTGGGGACTGAAAACCATCCCTTTTAGACTGCTGCGTGTTACCCTCAACATTAATGCTGACACAATCCTCCTCCTCTTTTCCTTCCTGTGTGTTTGGCGGCCACGCAGGAATGCTATCTGGATGAGGGGGCCTTGAGAGGAAAGGAAGTCCTTCTCTTCCTCCCACTGTTCTGCCTCAAGTGCCATGTCCATGATTCCACAAACGTGTGCTCCAGCAGGAAGACCGAAGGGACAGTGTCACTGATGCATGCATTGTCACTGCTCACCATCCTTGTGGCCACCTCAAATATTGACAGGACAGTGCATGCATCCTTGATCAGTAGCCACTGGCATGGCAAAAAGAAGCCAAGCTGTCCTGGTGCCATACTCGCACAGGTACTCATTGGAGGGCCCTCTGCTGTGTGTGTAGCTGCTGCAGAATTGCCAACGTTGAGTTCCACCTTGTGAGCATGTCACAAATGAGGCGGTTGGTGGCAGGTTGCTTTGCCTATGAATGTCAGCCAGCCGAGCACTGGCATTGTACGACCGGTGGAAATGACCACAGACTTTTCTGGCCTGCCTCAGGAGATCTTGTAAGCCTGGGTACCTGGTCAAGAAACACTGCACCACCAAATTCAGGATGTGTGCCTAACATGTGACATGGGTCAGTTGTCCCTGTCAGAGGGCGGGGAGAAGGTTGGTGCCATTGTCGCTGTTGCCAATGGACTGCATGGCAGGTCATCATATGTCTGGTCAAGCATGTGGTGCCCAAGCGGCTGCTATTCTGGCCATGCTTGATCCACTTCAGACAGAGGTTGCAAACAGCAACGGTGCGATCTGCTGCACTTGTGTCGAAAAAACGCCCACATCAAGGAACTTTTAAAAGTCAGCAGGGAGTCAGCAGTGCCCTGTACCTGCAGAGCTCTGCGGTGTGATGCAATAGAATGGCTGCCCTTAAGCTGCCCCCTGGAGGACATCCTGCCTCGTTGGGTTGTGCCTCCTCCTCCTCCTCACTTTCCTCCTCTCTTCTCCCAGGCACCCAAGTACAGTCAGTGACCTCATCATCCCCTCCCTCCGCATCACTGGAGCAAACTTGGCAGTATGCTGCAGCTGGGGGAACATGACTGCCAGTTTCTTGTCCTTCTGTGGCACCCCCTCTATCTAGGCTCACGTTACTCCATTCCTCAACCTGGGAACCAACATCAGAGCCTTTTAAATCCTCCAGTAGCATGTAACCGACAACGTGGTTGAATAATTCTGGGGCCGTGCATGATGGTGGGACTACGGAAGGAGTGACTTTGGTCCAGGAGCCTGTGGAATAGGCCGCTTTGGCAGCTGCGTTGGAAGGCAAACTACTCTGAGCCTGGGTGACAGAGGATGAGGAGGATTTGGAAGGCTTTGTTATCCACTCCACCAAGTCTTCTGCATGTTGTTACATAGTTACATAGTAGGTGAGGTTGAAAAAAGACACAAGTCCATCAAGTCCAACCTATGTGTGTGATTATACAGTATGTCATTAATACATTGTATATCCCTGTATGTTGTGGTCGTTCAGGTGCTTATCTAATAGTTTTTTGAAACTATCGGTGCTCCCCGCTGAAACCACCGCCTGTGGAATGGAATTTCACATCCTTGCCGCTCTTACAGTAAAGAACCCTCTATGCAGTTTAAGGTTAAACCTCTTTTCTTCTAAAAAAAAATTCATAATTGGATTTTTATTGAGAAATTTTCAGAAAAGCACAGATCAAACAGTAATTTGAAATATCGAATAAAGAAATAGCAGGCATTGGAAAAGTACATAACAATGATATTAAATCAAAAGCAAAAACAAAAACAGAAAAAAGGAAAAAAGGGGGGGGGGGATACAGAAAGAAATAATAATAATAATAATAAAAATAAATAATAATAAAAAAGTAAACAGAGAAAAAGCACCAAATAGAAATCAAATCTGAAAAAAGTTGACCATCAGACAGAGAAAGCTACCATACAATGAGAGGCTACGTCCATGAGCGAAAGACAATATAAGTGGGGAAATGGATAGGTTTCAGAAGGTGGGGATAAGGAGACACTATTGAGACAAGAAGAGGGGGGGGGGTCTGGCTAGGAGGGGCTTGTAATTTATAACAAAACCGCAGGGGGGACCGAAGGAATGGGAACGTGCACAGATTGAACAAACCAAATGTGGGATAATTATTAGTACTATCAGTGGGAAGAACCATGTGTACAGCGGTCCCACGAGTCCCATATCTTATCAGATCTATCGATAGCATCCTCTGTCATAGCTGTCATATGCTCCATTCTGCGAATATCATTGATGGCTTGAGTTGGGGGGGAGGCGGATAACCAACATGCAGGAATAGCTCTCTTCGCTGCCAATAAGACAAAAGAGGCTAATTTATTTGAAGCCTTTCCCAGTCCAGGGAATGGGAGGCCCAGGAGGAGATGTACCGGGTCAAGCGGAATGGTAGTATCTAAAATCTGTTGGAGTAAGGACACAATCATGGACCAGAAGGGAACAATCAAGTCACATTGCCAGAAGATATGATAATGAGTGCCCCTGAGCTTCCCACATCTCCAGCAAAGAGGAGAGAGGGAAGAATCATAGCGGTGTATAATCTCGGGAGTCTTATACCAAAATAATAATACCTTAAATGCTGTCTCTCTGTGTGCCACACATGGGGATATTTTGGAAGTTGAGGTCGAGATTTTAGCCCATTGGGGGGGGGAGAAATTTGTTGTTGTGTGAGTTGTGACCATTTACTCATGTATGAGTGGGGGACCGTGGAAAGTTGGAGATTCTCTTGCATGAGTCGGTATATAGCTGAAATTAATCGAGTTTGGTATGGTCCCTGAGAGCAAAGAACTTAAAAATGTGTGGGTTTGGGTAGAGTAAGTGCAGGTGACAGTGTAGCTAAATAATGGGTAATTTGGAGATATGAGAATAACAAATGGTTTGGGATTTGGCTTATAGATTTAATGTCTTGAAATGAACGAAGTTTGCGAGAGACAGGGAGAACAAGGTGTCGGAGGTGAAACAAGCCCGCCTTAGCCCATGGAAACATCCTGTCATGGATATGCATTAATGTCTGTCTGCCATCTTACCTTCCTCCTCATGTGTTCATCTAGAGACCAGACCTCCTTCACCTGGCTTCCTTTATAATCTCCTCCCAGCCTGACTCCACCCCAGGCCCTATCACTGAACACTATATTAACCTGTGCACTGCAAGCCTGCTTTGCTGATCAACGTGTTTGTTAGGCATTGTGTGTTTGGGTTCCTGCCTGCTGTGTGCTACGTCTGTCTCTCTGTTACATATTTGGCTTGTCCCCGACTATCCCTGTCTGCTCGTGACCCTTGACCTTCGGCTCGTTCTTCGTTATCCTTGTCTGCTTGTGGCCCCTGACCTTCGGCTTGTTATTCGGTTCTCTCTTTGTGTGCTGCTGCTTCCCCTCTTTTCCCCTTATCCTACGGGGCGTGAGCTAGGAAACTCCAGGGGCCGCGACCTGGTCCCAGCCTGCAGCTAACATCCTCACCACTAGAGGCCCTGGAGAAGACCAGCTGGGTCTTAGACTCCGCGCCCTGGGGAATCTTGGCTCTAGCTTCCGTTTGGATCCCGGTTGTACTCCTCTGGTCCCGCTTTCCACAACCACCCAGTTCCCTATCCGCAGAAGCCAGCCATAGGGTTCACTACCTCGCGGTGCACTCCTGTCCCCCTACGGTGTGCATCTGTCACCTGGCCACAGGTGACCCTGACAGTTTGATCAGCCATGAACCCGGCTGACATCCCGCTTCCCGCGGATGATCCATTGCAGGGCATAGTTCGCAGACTTGAGACCCAGGAATCAAATCAGACTCAGGTGATGCGATTCCTCCAGGATCTGGCTTCTCGATTCGAGCAGCTTCAGGTCTCCTTGGGAACCCCGAATCCGCAACCCCAAGTACAACCTGCGGCTGTACCTATCGCACCAGTCGCAGCCTCACACTCACTAAGATTGCCAGCTCCGTTCCGTTTCTATGGGGACTCCAAGGCCTGCAGGGGGTTTCTCAGCCAATGCACAATTCATTTTGAGCTTCAGCCTCAAAGCTTCCTGTCTGACCGGGCTAAGGTAGCCTATATCATTTCCCTCCTCTCCGGTGAAGCTTTGGCCTGGGCTGCCCCCCTGTGGGAGAGGAACGATCCGGTGGTTTCCAGTCTGTCCGATTTCTTAAAGCTCTTTCGTAATATCTTCGAAGAGCCGGCTCGGGCTTCTTCAGCGGCTAGTGCTGTCTTACGTCTTCGCCAAGAATCTAGTTCAGTGGGGCAATATGCTCTTCAGTTTCGTATCCACACAGCTGAATTGAGCTGGAATAATGAGGCCCTGGTCGCTACCTTTTTACATGGCCTCTCTGACCGAGTGAAAGATGAATTAGCGGGAAGAGCCATTCCCGTCGGTCTGGACGATGTAATTTCATTATGCAACCAGATCGACATTCGTTTTCAAGAGAGGTCCTTAGAAAAAAAACGCCAGCACTCTCTGGGTCCTAGCCAGTCTGAGCTCCCCTCCCTTCATTCCGTGGAGCATCCTCTACCTGCTGAAGAACCTATGCAGCTGGGCCGGACCAGACTAACCCCCGAAGAACGTGCTAGGCGCAGAACTCTGGGCTTGTGCCTCTATTGTGGGGGCAAGGGTCATTTTCGTGACTCCTGCTCGCTTCGTCCGGGAAACGCTCGGGTCTAATACATTTGGAAGGTGGAGTATTGGACCCAGAAACATCACCTTCTCGCCTGCTCTTGCCGGTGTTCCTTCATGTAGGCACTTCTCCTCAGTCAACCCTTGCATACCTGGATTTCGGGGCTGCCGGCAATTTTATGGATTGGAGAACTGCTTCTTCTATGAAGCTTACCCTTTCACCTCTCACTACCCCATTGGTAGTCTCGGCAATTGATGGCACTGTTCTCCCAGGGGGCCCTATTCGCTTCCAGACGCTACCCATTAGGATGTCGGTAGGGATTCTCCACCAGGAGTGGATATCCTTTCTTATTCTACCCAAGGCCTCTACCCCAGTTGTATTGGGCCTCCCTTGGCTACAGCTCCACTCTCCACATGTGGACTGGGTCTCTGGGCAGATCCTGGCCTGGGGTTCCTCATGTTTCTTGTCGTGTCTTCTCAAGGTGACCCCCAAGGAGAGTCTTCCGGTTGCTGCCACTTCTGTTTCTTCTGATCTTCCTGCTGCATACAGCGATTACCGGGATGTGTTCTGTAAGAAATCAGCTGAGGTGCTTCCTCCCCACAGGTCTTTTGACTGTGCTATTGATCTTGTCCCCGGAGCAACTCTACCCAGGGGTCGTACCTACCCTCTGTCCATCCCAGAGACCCAGGCCATGTCGGAGTATGTCGCAGAGAATCTGGAGAGAGGTTTCATCCGGAAATCCTCATCGCCTGCAGGGGCAGGGTTCTTTTTTGTTGCCAAAAAGGATGGTACCTTAAGACCCTGCATCGATTATCGGGGTTTAAATGCGGTTACTATTAAAAATCGTTACCCCTTACCCTTAATATCTGAGCTATTCGATAGGTTGAAGGGGGCCTCCATTTTCACCAAGTTGGATCTCAGAGGCGCGTACAATCTCATTCGAATACGGGAGGGTGACGAATGGAAGACTGCATTCAACACTAGAGACGGGCATTACGAATATCTGGTGATGCCTTTTGGTCTGTGTAATGCTCCAGCCGTGTTTCAAAACTTTGTCAATGAAATCTTCAGAGATCTGCTGTACCAGTTTGTTGTCATCTATCTGGATGACATTCTGATCTTTTCTGAAAATCTGCTCGTCCACAGAAACCATGTCCGCACTGTACTTCAACGTCTTAGAGAGAACAATCTCAATGCCAAGCTAGAGAAATGTTCCTTTGAATGTTCTGAGGTCCTGTTTTTGGGGTGCTTCGTCTCATGTTCGGGTCTTCGTATGGACCCTGGGAAGGTCTTGGCTATCACCAACTGGCCTCTTCCTGCTAGCCTCAAGGCCACACAGCGCTTTCTTGGCTTCACTAATTATTATAGGCAGTTCATAAGGAATTACTCTTCCATTGCCGCGCCTATTATCGCTTTGACCAAGAAGGGTGTGAATGCCAGAGACTGGCCTCCCGAAGCTGTCTCTGCATTTCACAACCTGAAACAGGCCTTTGTTTCTGGCCCCCTCTTGAGGAGACCAAATCCTGGGAATGCATTTTTTATTGAAGTGGACGCTTCCTCAATGGGGGTGGGAGCTGTGCTTCTTCAAATCTTTGAGAAGAGACGCCAACCATGTGCGTTCTTCTCCAAAAAAAATTCTCAGGCAGAGAGGAATTATGCCATCGGTGATCGGGAACTTCTCGCAATTAAATTGGCGTTAGAGGAGTGGCGTCATCTCTTGGAGGGTTCCCCTCACTCCATAACGATCTTTACCGATCACAAGAATTTACAGTATCTACAGAATGCTAAACGTCTGAATCCTAGACAGGCCAGGTGGAGTCTCTTCTTTGCCCGTTTTAATTTCACGATTACCTACAAACCTGGTTCCTGCAACGGTCGGGCTGATGCGCTCTCTAGGTCATTTGACACTTTGGACGAGGAGTCCGCCCCTGAACCTGAGCCGATCATTCCCACCTCATGCATTGTTGCCCACTCTACCACCCTGAAGTCAAAAATTCCGCCTGGTAAGACCTTTGTCCCCACTGAGCTAAGAGCTAAGATCCATCGTTGGGGACATGATTCCAAGGTGGCAGGGCATTCTGGATTCCTCCGATCCTTCCTACTCATCAGTCGTCACTACTGGTGGCCTAATCTCCGCTCAGACGTCAAAGACTACGTTAAAGCTTGTCATGTCTGTGCTCAGTCCAAATCCTCCACACAAGCTCCTGCTGGTCTCCTCATGCCCTTGCCCATTCCTAAGGAACCCTGGGCCCATATTGCCATGGATTTTTATCACCGATCTCCCACTGTCTGAGAATAATACAGTCATTTGGGTGGTAATCGATCGATTCTCCAAGATGGCTCATTTTGTTCCTCTTCCTGGTCTTCCTTCTGCCCCTGCCTTGGTTCCCATTTTCATTCGAGAAATTCTCCGCCTACATGGGGTCCCTTCTCATATTGTTTCCGACAGGGGAGTCCAATTCACGTCTCATTTTTGGAGAGCCTTTTGCAAATCCCTCAATATTGTCTTGGATTTTTCTTCTTCTTACCATCCCCAATCCAATGGACAGACTGAGAGGGTTAATCAGGAGTTAGAGGTCTTTCTTCGCACCTTTGTGTCTTCTCACCATGACGATTGGTCCTCTCTACTCCCGTGGGCAGAATTCTCCCATAACAATCATGTGAATACCAGTTCGCAGAAGACACCCTTTTTCACAGTTTATGGAAAACACCCTCAACTTCCTCTTCCCATGATCTGTTCTCCAGACATTCCAGCTTTGGCTTCGGTTCAGGAGTCTCTCAATTCCGTTTGGGGTCACGTTCATGATTCCCTCCGGGCAGCTGCTGAAAAATTCAAAGGCTTTGCCGACCGCCGCAGGTGTAAACCGCCTTCTCTTCAGCCAGGGGACAAAGTCTGGCTCTCTACCAGGAACATCAAGCTCCGAGTTCCTTCTCTGAAGTTTGCTCCACGATTCATCGGTCCATACACGGTAACTGCTAAACTGAATCCGGTTTGTTTCAAACTCCAGATTCCTAAGAGCCTTAAAATCACTAACTCCTTTCATGTTGCTCTTCTAAAGCCTTTAGTCCTCAATAAATTCTCTCGTCCTCTCCCTACCGTGGTGCCTGTCTCTGAGGATAATCAGGAGTACGAGATCAGTCAAATTCTGGACTCCCGACTCTGTAAAGGCGTTCTTCAGTACCTCGTTCATTGGAAAGGGTTTGGTCCTGAGGAGAGGTCTTGGATCACTGCATCTGAGGTCTTTGCACCTCGTCTGTTAAAGGAGTTTCATCTGAAGTTTCCCTCTAAACCTGGGCCCAGGCGGGGAAGGGGGAGGCCTCGTAAGAGGGAGGGTACTGTCATGGATATGCATTAATGTCTGTCTGCCATCTTACCTTCCTCCTCATGTGTTCATCTAGAGACCAGACCTCCTTCACCTGGCTTCCTTTATAATCTCCTCCCAGCCTGACTCCACCCCAGGCCCTATCACTGAACACTATATTAACCTGTGCACTGCAAGCCTGCTTTGCTGATCAACGTGTTTGTTAGGCATTGTGTGTTTGGGTTCCTGCCTGCTGTGTGCTACGTCTGTCTCTCTGTTACATATTTGGCTTGTCCCCGACTATCCCTGTCTGCTCGTGACCCTTGACCTTCGGCTCGTTCTTCGTTATCCTTGTCTGCTTGTGGCCCCTGACCTTCGGCTTGTTATTCGGTTCTCTCTTCGTGTGCTGCTGCTTCCCCTCTTTTCCCCTTATCCTACGGGGCGTGAGCTAGGAAACTCCAGGGGCCGCGACCTGGTCCCAGCCTGCAGCTAACATCCTCACCACTAGAGGCCCTGGAGAAGACCAGCTGGGTCTTAGACTCCACGCCCTGGGGAATCTTGGCTCTAGCTTCCGTTTGGATCCCGGTTGTGCTCCTCTGGTCCCGCTTTCCACAACCACCCAGTTCCCTATCCGCAGAAGCCAGCCATAGGGTTCACTACCTCGCGGTGCACTCCTGTCCCCCTACGGTGTGCATCTGTCACCTGGCCACAGGTGACCCTGACACATCCGAGAGTGAGAGAGACTGTCAGGGAGTAGGGGGTTAAAGAGTATGTTAGAAAGAGGGGGGCAGGTGGAAGTTAGAGAACATTTTGTGCGACAGGATCTCCAAATCCTGAGTGAGAACTGCATAGGGCCCAAACAGAGGTCATGGAGCTTGGGATCCGAGAATAAGGTGACCATACAAGGGAGCATGGGTGCGTCAGAAAGAGAGATCCCATCTCAATCTCCGTCCATTGATTCGGGGGCCTCAAACTAGACCAGGATACCACCGCTCGAAGGTGGGCAGCCAGATAATACTTGTGGATATCCGGGGCGCCCATACCTCCCTGACCTCTGGGGGGGAAAATGACTGAGCTGGCAACTCTATGTGCCCCGTCTTTCCATATAAAATTAAGAAACCACCTTTTAAGGAGTTTCAATTGAGCCATGGGGATAGGGACAGGTAGCGTTTCAAAATAATACAATAATTTTGGCATCACAGACATCTTCAACACATTGATCCTTCCTATCCAAGATATCGGAAGGGGATTTCAATTAGTTAGCATGGCTTTGACAGATTTTAACAGGGGCACATAGTTGGCAGAGTAAAGAGTGGAATATGCAGAGGTAAGTTGAACCCCTAAATATTTGAGGGATGAAGTGCACCAGCGATAGGGGTAGGAGTTCCTAAGCGAGAGGAGATCTGCATGGGAAAGGTGTAGGGGGAGGGCTTCTGTTTTTGACGTGTTTATTTTGTATCCCGATAGGTAACTAAATTGGGATAAAAGAGCATGCAGGGATGGAAGTGAGGTGAGGGGATTGGTGAGAGTCAAAAGCACATCATCTGCGAACAGGGACAGTTTATATTCCCTCTGTTACATGGGGACCCCACGGATGTCTGGGTGTGATCTTATGGCCTCTGCCAAAGGCTCTAAGCATAGAATGAACAGGATGGGAGAAAGGGGGCAGCCCTATCTAGTACCATTTGACATAGGGAATGATCTAGAGGTGAAGGAGGACATTTGGACCTGGGATGAGGGATTAGAGTAGAGGGAACGTAAAGCTGCAAGAAAAGGACACCACAGACCGAATTTAGTAAGAGTAGCAAACATGTAGGGCCAGCTGAGTCTATCAAACGTCTTTTGGGCGTCAAGGCTAAGGATCAGAGCAGGGCGTCGGACTCTGTTCTAAATATAATTTGAAACCCAAATAGATGGTTCCTAGGGAAAGATTTAAAGCACACCCCTTATATGACCAGATGGAGAAAAAAACTGAAAGACCACTTTGATAAATTTAATGAAGAAATATTGATCAAAAAGTACAAAAAATTATTTTGCGATAAAAAAGCGTTTCAAGAAGAATGCGCCTATCGGTGGCAAGATGGCCAAAGATTTTCTAAAAAAACAAATATTCACTCCATGGCACACAAATATTTTGACAACAAATCTAATTTGTCTAAATCACCAACTATTTCCTCCATTTCTTCACAATCTGCACCTTCACAACCTAGCGGGGACAGACTTCAAAAAAGACGCAGTCATGGCAACAAATCTAATGACAATATTTCTGATATGGAAGAGTCTCCCCCCACACATGGAAACACACATTCTCACAGTACACATGATACACAGCACTAGACATTCACAACAATCTAGCACTCCCACTTCCACTCCCCATTCTGGCACATCACGACAGGGAGATTTTTTAGACCCCATGAGAGCGCAAGCACAGAAACATCAAGAAATAACAAAGAAACATGTTCACAAAACCAACAAGACCCACTCATCCAAAACTCATTGAACATTATAAATATTTCCTCCCACCCTTTAACACAGGATGAAATAGCGGTCCTGGAATAAAGGAATTACTTCTTGTACAGTCGTACAAATCGACAAATTCAAGGCCATCAAAGACCTACATCTATTTGTACGTAATCTCCTTTTGAAGAGTTTATATGACAAAAAAAACGATGACTCGGGCCCTACATACACACAAAAACATTTAGAAGCTATCAATAATCTGATGGGCCTACTTGAGGAAAATGAACCAGATGACCTGATTGATTCTATCGATCATGAAAACTTATTAGCTGAAGTTGATGGTATCATTGCAGTACCTCCAACACTAATATCAAACCCTACTGGCCTAAAAAAGAAACCTAGCTTCTATCCAGCTCCCAGCTCTAATTCTAACACTGCAGCTTTCCTCAGACTAGTCTCTAAAGACATCCAAGATCTCAATTTATGGAGCAAATTTGAACGTAACCTAACTCAAGATCAATTTAAGGCATTACAATCTCTCATGCAGAACCAGTCAATAATGATTAAACCAGCCAACAAGGGGGGTAACATTGTCATTCAAAACAATACGGACTATGTCCGTATGTGTAGAAATCTCCCAGACAATTCTGAATGTTATAGACCAATACCCAAATCTCTGACAGATAATTACATCCAAGAACTATATATTCTTGTAGATGGAGCATATTTCTGTAACATCATTGACACTTGGGACTATATAAGAACCACCTTTCCACATGAGGCTACATTCTATGTGCTCCCCAAGGTGCACAAGAATCCCCCAAAAAACGCCAGGAAGGCCAATAATCTCTGGTATAGGCAGCCTAACTGACAATCTTAGTCGACTTGTTGACAGTATACTCCAACCTCTGTTGGAGGAGCTTCCTTCATACACAAGGGATACCATTCACCTGTTGCAAATGCTTGAGGGCCTCCAGGTTGTGGGCCACATCACCCTGGTGGCGATCAAAGTGGAGGCCCTATACAGCTCTATACCACATGATAGGGGCATCACAGCTATACAGCACGTATTCTGTCGACAGTCACCTGGACCCATAATTTGACAACTTTATCTTGGCATCCCTTGATTTTGTGTTGATACACAATTACTTTTGCTTTTCTGGTTCCCACTACCTCCAGGTACAGGGGGTTGCTATGGGAACTTGCTGCGCACCCTCCTATGTCAACCTGTACCTGGGGGAGTGGGAACAATTTTTGTTTGCTGACGAGACAGCATTAATATATACTAGACACGATCTATCCAGGTATAGATATATAGATGATATTTTGCTTCTATGGGATAACTCCATTATACTTCTTTAGCAATTTCTTGACTACATCAACCAAGATAATACATGTAACCTGAAATTTACTATGATCCACAGCACATCTTATATCACATTCCTTGACGTGACAATATATAAACATCCTGAAGGGTATCTCTACAGTGATCTATTTAGAAAACCTACAGTTGGGAACACAATGCTCGAAGCCTTCAGTTTCCACCCTAAACCCTTAC
Organism: Rana muscosa; assembly: GCA_029206835.1. NCBI lineage: Eukaryota > Metazoa > Chordata > Amphibia > Anura > Ranidae > Rana > Rana muscosa. The sequence continues at coordinate 399,654,640 of CM055122.1, forward strand.
TAGCATCCATACCATATGGACAATATATCCGGGCTAGACAGAACTGTTCCAATGAGGCTCTTTTTGAAAAAGAGGTCCAAGTTCTGAGAACTAGACTTTGCGACAGAAGCTTGTCTTAAAAAAGCTTACAAGAAAGCCAAAGTCAAAAAACTTACTGATTTGTTGTTTTCACATTGAATAACAAGGGACCACCAGGGTGATTACTAGATACTGTTATCAACACAAACAACTTAGCTCTATCTTTCAGAAATATTGGTATCTCTTGAGTATAGACAATATCAAAGGCCCCTTTGTGTCTGACAAACCTCAAATCACATACAGAAGGGCCCCCTCCCTACAGGAAAAAAGTAGTTCACAGCGAATACAAAGGAACCATAAATAATAGACATAGGATTACGGGAACCTTTTGTTGTGGCCATTGCGGCTATTGCCAATATATAGACACACGTAAACATATCACACTGCCTAATGGAGGCAAATTTAAACCCAGACATTTTGTAAACTGACACACTCCTGGTATAGTATACTTACTGTCATGCAAGTGCGGCTCTTACTATGTGGGAAAAACGAAATTAGAGTTTTGGCGCAGAATTTAAAGACATATTGTCAGCATTACCAAAAAAGATCCTGATCTACCTCTTGGGAGGCATAGTCGTGCAGTGCATGGGGACACCATTTCTGTGGTGAGGTTCCCTGTACTGGACCACATATATGTCAACCCAATATGCGTGATTTCAATAAAGAGCGAATTGAGATAAATTTTCTGTCTCAAAGCAACTAAGGCACCAGGCCTAAATGAGGACTTTAATTTCAGATCTTATCTCTCATGCTTGCAGTTTGGAGTCTGTGAATTGGATCTTTAATCCACCCCCCCCCTTTTACCAACATCTGCATTTTCTGTACATATATATATATATATATATATATATATATATATTCATAAGTAGATATTGATATGATAAATCTCATGTTCCAATGAGATAGATAGATATATACAGTTGCAAAAAAAAGTATGTGAACCCTTTTGGAATGATATGGATTTCTTCACAAATTGGTCATAAAATGTGATCTGATCTTCATCTAAGTCACAACAATAGACAATTACAGTCCGCTTAAACTAATAACACACAAAGAATTACATTTTACCATGCTTTTATTGAACACACCATGTAAACATTCACAGTGCAGGTGAAAAAAGTATGTGAACTCCTAGACTAATGAGATCTCCAAGAGCTAATTGGAGTGAGGTGTCAGCCAACTGGAGTACAATCAATGAGATGAGATTGGAGGTGTTGGTTACAGCTGCCCTGCCCTATAAAAAAACACACACCAGTTCTGGGTTTGCTTTTCACAAGAAGCATTGCCTGATGTGAATGATGCTTCGCACAAAAGAGCTCTCAGAAGACCTACGATTAAGAATTGTTGACTTGCACAAAGCTGGAAAGGGTTATAAAAATATCTCCAAAAGCCTTGCTGTTCATCAGTCCACGGTAAGACAAATTGTCTATAAATGGAGAAAGTTCAACATTGCTGCTACTCTCCCTAGAAGTTGGTGTCCTGTAAAGATGACTGCAAGAGCACAGCGCAGACTGCTCAATGAGGTGAAGAAGAATTCTAGAGTGTCAGCTAAAGACTTACAAAAGTCTCTGGCATAAGCTAACATCAATGTTAACGAATCTTCGATATGTAAAACACTAAACAAGAATGGATTTCATGGGAGGATACCACAGAGGAAGCCACTGCTGTCCAAAAAAAAACATTGCTGCACGTTTACAGTTTGCACAAGAGCACCTGGATGTTCCACAGCAGTACTGGCAAAATATTCTGTGGACAGATGAAACCAAAGTTGAGTTGTTTGGAAGAAACAAACAACACTATGTGTGGAGAAAAAGAGGCACAGCACACCAACATCAAAACATCATCCCAACTGTGAAGTATGGTGGTGGGGGCATCATGGTTTGGGGCTGCTTTGCTGCGTCAGGGCCTGGACGGATTGCTATCATGAAAGGAAAAATGAATTCCAAAATTTATCAAGACATTTTGCAGGAGAACTTAAGGCCATCTGTCCACCAGCTGAAGCTCAACAGAAGATGGGTTTTACAACAGGACAACGACCCAAAGCATAGAAGTAAATCAACAACAGAATGGCTTAAACAGAAGAAAATACGCCTTCTGGAGTGGCCCAGTCAGAGTCCTGACCTCAACCCGATTGAGATGCTGTGGCATGACCTCGAGAAAGCGATTCACATCAGACATCCCAAGAATATTGCTGAACTGAAACAGTTCTGTAAAGAGGAATGGTTAAGAATTACTCCTGACCGTTGTGCACGTCTGATCTGCAACTACAGGAAACGTTTGGTTGAAGTTATTTCTGCCAAAGGAGGTTCAACCAGTTATTAAATCCAAGGGTTCACATACGTTTTCCACCTGCACTGTGAAATCCATATCATTCCAAAAGGGTTCACATACTTTTTTTTGCAACTGTATAACACGCGCCATTACTTTAAGAGGGAAGTTTCAGGAAAAAAACTTTCCACAGCCCCCTGCCCTGCTTATAACACGCAGGTACAGTTTACCCTCTATTTTCAGGGTAAAAAAGTGAGTGTTATACACCAATAAATACTGTATATATTTTTTTCATGTATATCTCTATGCGCATTTTATGTGCGTCACCTCGCCCGGGATCCCATGATGGACCTCTGACGCCAAAACCTGGCACGCAGTTCTCTCCCTTCTGACCAGCTGTTCCTAATCGCGCTTGATGCGATTGGAACAATTAAGGCTTCATATATATATATATATATATATATATACTGGCATCCCAGGCTCCATTTGTGAGGCCTTGGCTTTGCCAGAAAGACACACACCACTCACTGGTTTCCAACTAAGGATAAGGTATGTCAGTAGCCCTTGCTTAAACAACTGCACATTTTTTCACAGTACGGTCTGTTGCTGACACCTTAATGATAGACATATATATACTTTTATTGAAAGGACCTATTTACAAACATACTAGTAATAACGTATTTATTATCCTTATATACACAGCCTACATTACTAAATCGTGCCCCAACGTACACCATCCATTTGACTGCTGGTCACCAATAGGCCGGAGCATTTGGGCCTACGCCTTAGGGTCTTCGCAGTTGAAACATCCGTTGCCTTCCTCTGTGGTGTTTGCATTCATCCCCCTTTTCCATCTTGGGCACCTCCGGTTGTGTTGTGTGGCCTGCGTACGAGTGACCATTTAGGTTTCTGGTTGACCATCCCACTTGAAAATGCATCTTTTGTAAGTATTGTAAGTACAGGCTATACCCTGATATCAAGTATCTGTGAAACTATATGCATACATATTTGTAATTTAAAAAAATGTTTAATTTACGTTTACATTATATATTTACATTGTAGAATTCTCATGACCCAAATGGCATAGAAACCTCCGAAGGACCAGTATAGGTCCGAAACATGTCAGGTGTATCCGCCAGTAAGCAACTCTGCTAGCCAACCTACCTCTAGGGGCAGCTTGTATTTGTCAAGGTCACCTGTGGCCAGGTGACAGATGCACACCGTAGGGGGACAGGAGTGCACCGCAAGGTAGTGAACCCTATGGCTGACTGCTGCGGATAGGAAACTGGGTGGTTGTGGAAAGCGGGACCAGAGGAGCACAACCGGGATCCCAACGGAAGCGAGAGCCAAGATTCCCCAGGGCGCGGAGTCTAAGACCCAGCTGGTCTTCTCCAGGGCCTCTAGTGGTGAGGATGTTACGCTGCAGGCTGGGACCAGGTCGCGGCCCCTGGAGTTTCCTAGCTCACGCCCCGTAGGATAAGGGGAAAAGAGGGGAAGCAGCAGCACACGATAGAGAGAACCGAATAACAAGCTGAAGGTCAGGGGCCACAAGCAGACAAGGATAACGAAGAACGAGCCGAAGGTCAAGGGTCACGAGCAGACAGGGATAGTCGGGGACAAGCCAATAACGTAACAGAGAGACAGACGTAGCACACGGCAGGCAGGAACCCAAACACACAATGCCTAACAAACACGTTGATCAGCCAAGCAGGCTTGCAGTGCACAGGTTAATATAGTGTTCTGTGATAGGGCCTGGGGTGGAGTCTGGCTGGGAGGAGATTATAAAGGAAGCCAGGTGAAAGGGCTCAGGCCTCTAAGATGAACACATGGGAAGGAAGGTAAGCTGACAGACAAACACTACTGCATATCCATGACAGTACCCTCCCTCTTATGGGCCCTCCCCCGCCGGGGCCCAGGCTTAAAGGGAAATCTCTGATGAAACCTTCTCAACAGATGAGGTGCAGCGACATCAGATGCAGCGATCCAAGACGCCTCCTCAGGACCAAAACCTCTCCAATGCACAAGGTACTGAAGAATGCCTCTGCAGAGCCGAGAATCCAGAACTTGTCTAACCTCGTACTTAAGATTATCCTCAGAGACTGAAAACGAGGTAGGGAGATGACAAGAAGATCTATTGAGGACCAAAGGCTCTCTAGGAATAAGCAAGGGCATGAGAGGATCAACAGGAATCTGAGGAGGGTCCCCTAGACCCTTAAAGGGGAACTGGTCATCTTGCACAGGACCATCAAACTGGGCAGATGTCAGTGGAACCCTGAAGTCAGGTTGGTTAGAGGGTGACATGTCACAGGAGTCAAGCTGAATAGCTGAAAGACAAGCAGAATGTCCTGAACAAGAAAAAGTAGGAGGCTCACTGGGCATGGGCTGGACTGGCATAACTAGTACAGAGGCAGAGTGAATAGCTGAGTCAGGTGTAGCGACTACCTGAATCGCATCGCAAGACGTAGCGACTGCAGGACTTGTAGACAAGCTAGCCTGGCTGTGCGTCCAAGGGTGGTTAGGGACAGAGAAATGTAAATGGTTATGCAACCTGGAATGAATGACCGGCTCAGATTCACAGGGGGCAACCTTGGGTAGGCAGGACGAGGAACAGGAGGGACCCCAAGCCAGGATCTGTCCAGTAGTCCAGTCCACATGAGGAGAATGGAGCTGTAACCATGGGAGACCCAAAATTATAGGCGTTGAGGCCTTGGGTAAGATAAGGAAGGATATCCACTCCTGGTGGAGTGTCCCTACCGACATCTTAACAGGGAGGGTCTGGAAGCGGATAGGTCCCCCTGGGAGAACAGTTAAATCAATCGCCAAGACCACCAATGGTGTGGTGAGGGGCAAAAGAGTAAGTCTCATGGACGATGCGATTTCCCAGTCCATAAAATTACCAGCGGCTCCGGAATCCAGATATGCTGAGACCGAATGAAAAGAAGCACCAACATGAAGGAACACAGAAAGCAGAAGACGAGAAGGGGAAGGTGATATTTCTGGGTCCAATACTCCACTTTCCAGATGAAGTGGACCCGAACGTTTTTCTGGACAAAGAGAGCAAGTGTCACGAAAATGACCTTTGCCCCCACAGTAAAGACACAGACCAAGAGTTCTGCGCCTAGCACGTTCCTCGGGGGATAGCCTGGTCCGACCCAGCTGCATGGGTTCCTCAGCTGGTAGGAGATGCTCTACGGGACGAAGAGAGGGGAGCTCAGGCTGACTAAGAACCAAGGAGTGCTGGCGTTGCTTTTCTAAGGTCCTCTCCTGAAAGCGAATATCGATCTGGTTACACAAGGAGATAACGCCGGCCAGATCAGTGGGGATGGTTCTTCCTGCTAATTCATCCTTCACTCTATCAGACAGGCCATGCAAAAAGGTTGCGACTAAGGCCTCATTGTTCCAGCTCAACTCAGCCGACAGTATGCGGAAATGAAGGGCATACTGTCCCACAGAAGCAGACTCTTGGCGGAGACGTAAAAGGGCGCTGGCCGCTGAAGAGACACAAGCCGGTTCTTCGAAGATATTCTGAAAAACTTTCAAGAAGCCAGACAGGCTAGAAACCACTGGATCATTCAGTTCCCACAGAGGGGCTGCCCAGGCTAAAGCTTCACCAGAGAGGAGGGAAATGATATAGGCTACCTTAGCCCGATCAGACAGGAAGTTTTGGGGCTGGAGCTCAAAATGAATTGTGCATTGGCTAAGGAACCCCCTGCAAGCCTTGGAGTCCCCAGAGAAACGGGACGGAGCTGGCAGTTGTAGTGAGTGTGAGGCTGCGACTGGTGCGATAGGTACAGTCGCTGGTTGTACTTGGGGTTGCGGATTCGGGGGTTCCCAAGGAGACCTGAAGCTGCTCGAATCGAGAAGCCAGATCCTGGAGGAATCGCATCACCTGGGTCTGATTTGATTCCTGGGTCTCAAGTCTGCGAACTATGCCCTGCAATGGATCATCCGCGGGAAGCGGGATGTCAGCCGGGTTCATGGCTGATCAAACTGTCAAGGTCACCTGTGGCCAGGTGACAGATGCACACCGTAGGGGGACAGGAGTGCACCGCAAGGTAGTGAACCCTATGGCTGACTGCTGCGGATAGGAAACTGGGTGGTTGTGGAAAGCGGGACCAGAGGAGCACAACCGGGATCCCAACGGAAGCGAGAGCCAAGATTCCCCAGGGCGCGGAGTCTAAGACCCAGCTGGTCTTCTCCAGGGCCTCTAGTGGTGAGGATGTTACGCTGCAGGCTGGGACCAGGTCGCGGCCCCTGGAGTTTCCTAGCTCACGCCCCGTAGGATAAGGGGAAAAGAGGGGAAGCAGCAGCACACGATAGAGAGAACCGAATAACAAGCTGAAGGTCAGGGGCCACAAGCAGACAAGGATAACGAAGAACGAGCCGAAGGTCAAGGGTCACGAGCAGACAGGGATAGTCGGGGACAAGCCAATAACGTAACAGAGAGACAGACGTAGCACACGGCAGGCAGGAACCCAAACACACAATGCCTAACAAACACGTTGATCAGCCAAGCAGGCTTGCAGTGCACAGGTTAATATAGTGTTCTGTGATAGGGCCTGGGGTGGAGTCTGGCTGGGAGGAGATTATAAAGGAAGCCAGGTGAAAGGGCTCAGGCCTCTAAGATGAACACATGGGAAGGAAGGTAAGCTGACAGACAAACACTACTGCATATCCATGACAGTATTCTCTTAATGTTAAAGGGTTTAATGTCACCACATCACCACAGGGCGCAAGTCGTTTTCTTGCAAGAAAAACACTTCAAGTCGAATTCTATTCCACGCCTCTCTAACACCAGATACCCCATAGCATATCATGCCACCTGTGCGGACTCCAAGACAAAGGGAGCCTCGATTCTGCTCTCCAAATCAATGCCATTTCATCTGACAGATCAATTACTGGATCCAGATGGTAGATTTCTATTCTTAAAATGGACCTGGATGAACAGACCAGTGAAACTGGCAAATTTGTATTGCCCCAATTCCAAACAGGTAACCTTTCTGCAAGATGCCTTTAATGAAACTTAAACTCTTTCGGTCTGGTCTCTTAATACTTGGAGGTGACTTTAATGTCACACTGAATCCTCTGATTGATACCTCCAATGGTGCATCTGTTCTCCCCTTTGCCGCCCTTCGGCAGATCAAACTCCAACTGGCCTCTCTTGCATTGCACGATACGTGGCGGACCCTTTACCCAAAAGAGAGAGATTATACTTTCTTCTCATCCGCGCATAACCGGTACTCGAGATTGGACTATCTATTCATTCCGCAAGCTGACCTTTCCTAACTTCATAGTGCCACTATAGAAAACATGGTATTGTCTGATCATCATCCGGTAACCATGACTTGCGGTTCCCAGATAGTCACATCTACTAAAATTTGGAGAATGGATGTATCCCTCCTCTCGGACTTCAGCGACCTAGAATCCACTAGACAGGAGATTGGTGACTTTTTTCACCGAAATGACCCCCTGGACGTCTCTTTTATGATGCAGTGGGAGGCAAACAAATGCGTCATAAGGGGTCACTTGCTTTCTATTCCGGATCGGAAAAAAAAGAAAAGCCAAACTCTAATAGTTGAACTTTCTGATAAGATTGGCAAGCTGGAAGCCCAACACAAACTCTCACAGGCACTTATGACGGCACAGTAACTGGAGGAAACACGCTCACTCCTATTAGAAGAACTCTTTAAAATAGCACGGCGTCTGAATACCCTAAACCAGGGATATGCAATTAGCGGACCTCCAGCTGTTGCCAAACTACAAGTCCCATCATGCCTCTGCCTCTGGTTGTCATGCTTGATGCTGTCAGAGTCTCGCTATGCCTCATGGGACTTGTAGTTTGGCAACAGCTGGAGGTCCGCTAATTGCATATCCCTGCCCTAAACCATAAATTGTTCTATGAACATGGAAATAAGCCAGGTAGGCTCTTAACTAGGGCTACTCAGCAATGTACGCTTGCTTCCACAGTTCACCATATTATAGATACATCAGGGGTGACCCATTCTAAAAATTAAGACATCGACCAACAGTTTCAAACCTTCTACAGCGAGCTGTATAACCTAAAGACCAGTGAATCTAGTCCGACATTAGTGAGTAATCGCTCTGAACTAATACAAGAATTCTTGCAACTATATGGTTCCCCTGCTTTATCGGCAGAAGATTCAGGCCTTGGAAGCTCCGCTGACGGAAGAAGAATGGAAAATGGCACTAAAGACTATGAAACCGGGTAAATGCCCAGGCCCAGATGGCTTCCCGGCACAATATTAAAAGACGTTCCCCGAGTCTTTGGTCTCTGGCTTTCTTAAGGCTTTCAATTCTCTGTCCACGGGGCCCTGTAGGTTGGAGAGCCTTCTTGAGGCATTTATATTGGTTATTCCTAAAGAAGGGAAAGATCCTACCAATATGAAGGGCATACATGTACATTCTGGGGATTACAAGATTGCAACTTTTGCAGATGATGTTCTGCTCTTTCTTTCCTCTCCGTTGACATCACTCCCGAACCTCTTGAAAGTCTTTGATCACTTTAAACTCTTGTCCAATCTGAAAATCAACTATTCTAAGTCTTTTGTACTGAATGTCTCACTGCCAAAGGAAATAGTCGAGCAATGCCAGACTAATTTCCCTTTTCAATGGAAACCAGATGCTATCACTTATTTGGGTATACAACTTCCTGCAGACCTTTCAGAACTCTATAATAGAAACGTCTTGGTGGAACTGCAAGCCTTGCATTGTGATCTACAAAAATGGGACACTCCAACTATCTCATTGTTTGGGCGTGCGTCCATCATAAAGATGACGGTCCTTCCACGCTTGCTTTATAAGCTACAGACCATACCAATTCGCTTACCTCCTGCCTTTTTCACATTGTACAAATCCATGTGTAGAGCTTTTCTATGGCGCAACAATTTTGCGCGCATAAGCTGGTCAAAACTTGTAATGCCAAAGTCTTGTGGCGGGATTAGGCTTCCGGATTTGCAATGCTATTACTGGGCATTCCACCTTGCCCGCGTGGTCGATTGGAGGGTCCATGCCAGGTGTAAAAGCTGGGTGAACCTGGAACATCTGGTTTTGAACGCTGCCTTACGAGAGATTCCGTGGCTGCCTAGGGATCATGCCTCGGCACGGTTTTACTCGCACCCCCTGATAGGAGCTACCCTCCAGGCCTTTGATAGAGCATGTTCCAAGAATTCAGTATCCGCTAAAGTGTGCCAGATTACTCCAGTGCGAAACAACCCAGACTTTCCTCCAGGCCTAGCTGGGACCTTTTTACCTGCTGAGTGGCCGTATGAAGAGATGCTGGCTAAACATTTTTTCTGTAGTGTCCGATTTATGAGACTTAATGAGCTTGCTGAGATATCCAAAACAAAGGCTTTTCCCTTCTGGTCATACATTCAACTCCGACATTACATGGATTGTCCATCCCGTAGATCGGGTTTCACCAAACAGTGTTTGAATCGCTCTGCACCAGTTCTTCCCCCCAAAATCACGTGATTTCAATACTTTGTGCTGCACTGTGTGAGAATCCATCAGATCCTTTTTGCACGACCACACATTCTGGGAGAACGCTCTGGGGATCGAGTTAAATGAAACTAGCTGGGAGCGCATCCACTTATATATCCATAAAGGATCCCTGAGCATCTTAACCCAAGAAAATGGGTATAAATTGAAAACGCAGTGGTATAGAACCCCAGATCTGATTCACAAATTTGCCCCCTTGGCACCTGATTGTTGTTGGAGATGTGGCAAAGAGACAGGCACCCTCCTACACATTTGGTGGGAGTGTCCGATAATCCAGTCCTATTGGCGTAAGTTTCATGATACGATATTGGTGGTTTCATCGCTTCCACTGGAGTTTTCTCCAGCTCAGTACCTGTTACATCACTCCAAGATAGCGAAAAAGCGCTACTACAAATCGGTTGCTATGCATATGATCAATGCTGCGAGGTTGTGTGTCCCAGTACACTGGGTATCCACAGACCCTCCCTCAATGAAGGAGTGGCTCCGGCATATTGATCGCATTGCTGAGATGGAGAAGCTGATCCATATCACTCTAGACAAAGTGACCAAATTCTCTGAGATATGGTCATCCTGGACAACCTTTTTGAGGTTCACACTCATATCAAGAGCTGCACCAATCTGCCAATTAAGATCTGAACACACCAACATGACTGAAATTAATGACAGGCATCCTTGCACGCCATCTATGACATTATATCCATACACTTGGCTATGATGGATGGAGAGGGCAGTTGGTGGTGTCCCCACCCCCTCCCCATCCTTTTCACCCTATTTCCCGCTTCTCTCTTCCCTTTCTTCTCTTCCTTCCCTCCATATTTATTTATTTTGTATTTATTTTTTCTTCTCTGCCCCCCCCCCCACCCATGTAGCTCAGTTTCAGTGAGCTATAATATCTGAGAGAGACCCGAGAAGACTACTTACTTTATATGAATATGCAGTGGTCGTATCTGGCCAGTTCGGATATTTCACTCAGGAACATGGGTCAAAATGTTCATTAGAACTTCCTGATGTTTGCTATACTCTTACGATGGGGTCTTCAGGGCAGGAGATCCTAGGTTTGCCCACTGGTAGACATTGTTAACAACTAGTTCTCTTCAGATAACTCGTTTTATAGTTACATGACTGTACAATGTATGTGGCATTTCTCTCATGTGTTTATTGTACTGTTTTCAAAACCTTCGATAAAATGTTTATGTATAAAAATAAATAAATAACGGTTACCGGGTTAGAGGAGGTCTATTACTAGAATTATTGCCCTTGCTCTGATATTGTAGGGATACCTCACATGTGTGATTTGAACACCGTTTACATATGCGGGCGTGACTTATGTGTGCGTTTTCTTTGCTGCACAAGCTCGCGGGGGCACTTTAAAAATTATTATTTTTTTCCTTATTTTTTATTTTTTTTACATTGTCCCTTTTTAAAAAAAATTGATCACTTTTATTGCTCTCACAAGGAATGTAAACATCCTTTGTGACATTAATAGGTGGTGACAGGTACTCTTTATGGAGGGATCGGGGGTCTAAAAGACCCCAAATCCCTCCTTTGCACTTCAAAGTATTCAGATCGCCAAAAACTGTGATTCTGAATACTGACGTTTTTTTTTAAACGACACCATTGGCAGCCGACTAAACCGGAAGTGACGTTGTGACGTCGCTTCCGTGTTTACACAAAAGACTGGAACAAAGCCGTTAGAAGTGCCGGATCGTGGATTGGGTCTCCCGATGCGACGGGGGCACGGGCTAGAGTGGCGGAAGGTGGCGGGAGGGGGGACGTCCCCTCTCGCTTCTTCGGGATAACAGCCAAGCGGCTTATGCACTTTAACAGCCCTCCCTATGTTTTTCCCATCCTAGCTAAGCAGAATATAATTATGACTACTGGGAACAAACACAATACAAAAAAGTCCCAGCAAATCTACCAGCTACCTAGTAAAAAATAGGATTTTTTACTAACCGTGAAATCCTTTTCTCTGAGTTCATGGACCGACACAGCTTCTCTATTGACATTGTGGGTATTATTCGTTAATTAGGAGTTTCTAAGCAGAAAACTTGTAAAAAGTGTTGCATCACACCTTCTACAGTACCGCCCAGGGGGCGGACCCTCTGGTATATCCCCTCACTCTGCATCTCGCAGATCAGTTTGTCAAAAAGCAGTACAAACTTAAAAAGGAGGGGTGGGTGCTGTGTCGGTCCATGAACTCAGAGAAAAAGGATTTTACGGTGAGTAAAAAATCCTATTTACTCTTTCGTTCATGGACCGACACAGCTTCTCTATTGACATAGTGGGATGTCCCAAAGCAGTGTCAGAGAAAAAAAAACGAGGGGTGGTAACAGCATAAAAGTAAACTTCACCCCAAACACAAAAAACAGCACTCCTCCAATGGGGGAGTTGCAACTCTAAACAGCCGCCTGCAAAATCTTGCGGCCGAAAGAGGCATCCGAAGATGCACCTACATCAACTTTGTAGAATTTAGTGAAAGTGTGAGCGGACAACCAAGTCACCGCCTTACATAATTGGGAGACAGACGCTTGATGTCGGAAAGCCCAAGAGGCACCTATTACCCTGGTCGAATGCTCCGTGACAGGAAAGGGGGGCGCTTGACCCTTTAAGGCGTAAGCTTGGATTACTATCTGTCGGATCCACCTAGAGATGGTGGCCGACGAGACTACCTGGCCCTTTTTGGGACCAGCCACCGAAACAAACAGTGAGTCTGACTTCCAGAACTGGGAAGTAGCAGATAAGTATACTCTCAAAGCAAGGAATGCAACGCTGACTCCTTAGGATTCGACGGATGAGGACACAAGGATGGAAGTACAATGTCTTCGTTGAGATGAAAAGCCGAAACGACTTTCGGAAGAAAGGAAGGCTGCGGCCACAGCACCACCTTATCCTTGTGGAAGATCAAATAGAGAGCCTTGCATGATAAGGCTGCCAGCTCAGAAACTCGTCTAACTGACGTAACAGCCACCAGGAAGACCACTTTCTGAGAAAGTGTCAACAAGGGAATATCCCTAATATTCTCAAACGGTGCCTTCTGAAGCACCGAGAGGACCAGGTTCAAGTCCCACGGAGGTAGCGGGGGATGGATCGGAGGAGCCACATGTCGAACCCCCTGCACAAATGTACTCACGAGAGAGTGAGTCGCCAGGGGTCGCTGATAAAAGACAGCCAGGGCAGATATCTGTCCCTTAATCGTACTTAAGGCAAGCCTTTGGTCCACCCCACGCTGTAAAAACAGCAGGATTCTGGAGACCAAATAAGTACGCGGATGCCACTTCATTTCCTCACACATGGAGATGTAGGCCTTCCAAGTGCAGTGATATACCTTCCTAGAGGACGGCTTCTGAGCACTTCTCATAGTAGAGATTACTGAATCTGACAGGCCCCGGTCTCTCAGTACCTGGTTCTCAATAGCCATGCCGTTAAAGCCAGTGACCGTAAAGCAGGATGGAGTATGGGACATTGCGACAGCAGGTCCTCCCGTAGTGGTATGCGCCAAGGGACGTCTGTTACTAGACGTATTAGATCGGCGTACTAGGGACGCTGAGGCCAATCTGGAGCGATCAGGATCATTGGAATTCCCTCTGCCTCCACTCTGCGAAGCAGATGGGGAAGAAGCCTTAAGGGAGGGAAGGCATATATAAGCCGATACTGACCCCACGATGCCACCCACACGTCCGTTGCGTCTGCCCATGGGTCCCTTGACCGGGCCACAAACCTCAATACCTTCCGATTGAGTCGGGAAGCCAGAAGGTCTACGTCTGGCGTGCCCAATCTTTTGCAGAGGAGCTGGAACACTTCCGGGTGTAGTGACCATTCTCCCTGGTCCAGCATTTGGCGACTCAGGTAGTCCGCCTGCCAATTCTCCACACCAGGAATGTAGATGGCCGACAGTGCCGGTACGCTCCTTTCTGCCCACCTCAGGATGTGAGCGACCTCCGATGCTGCAGCTGAGCTTCTTGTTCCTCCTTGATGATTGACATATGCCACTGCTGTGGCGTTGTCTGACTGGATCCTGACTGGCTGCCCTTGCAGCCTCTAAGACCATCTGAAGAGGCACAGCCTGATTGCCCGCATTTCCAGGACATTGATCAGCAGGTGGGATTCCTCTGGGGTCCAGCGACCTTGCATCGACTGAACACCCCAGACTCCCCCCCAACCTGTAAGGCTGGCGTCCGTCGTGATCACTATCCAGTAAACAGGAATAAATGACTTCCCGGCCAGAAGAGCCGGTGATGTCAGCCACTATACCAGGGATCTCCTGACTAGGTGGCTTACCCGGATTTGATAATCCAGAGATGATGGACATCTGTTCCATCTGGACAGAACTTCCTTCTGTAACACCCGAGTGTGATATTGAGCATATGGGACCGCCTCGAAGGAGGCTACCATGAGGCCTAACACTCGCATGCAAAAATGGAGTGACGGCCAACTCTTGGATGTCAGCTGCCGCACTGCAGCCCAAAGGGTCTGCAACTTTTCCACAGGGAGGAATACTTTTGCTTCTGAGGAATCCAGAATCAACCCCAGGTACACTAAGCATTGAGTTGGCACCAAAACTGACTTTTGCGTATTTAGTATCCAACCACAGTCTCGAAGAGTCTGACAGGTAATGGACACGCTTACCTCTAATTCTGAGCTTGAAGGGGCCTTCAGAAGAAGGTCGTCCAAGTAGCCCATGATAGCGATACCCCGCTGTCTTAGAAGTGCCAGAATCGGCGCAAGCACCTTGGTGAATGTCCTGGGTGCCGAAGCCAGGCCAAACGGGAGAGCCACAAACTGATAATGGTTCTTCCCGATTGCGAATAGCAGAAACCTCTGTTGCCTGAAGTATATGGGAACATGCAGGTATGCGTCCTTGACATCCAAGGAGGCCATAAAGTCCCCTGGATGGAGGGCAGTGACTACAGATCGAACTGACTCCATATGAAATCTTTGTACCTTCACATAGCAATTGAGGGCCCCGAGATCCAAGATCGGACGAACCCCATCTTTCTTTGGCACAATGAACAGATTTGAGTAAAAGCCCAGACCCCGTTCCTGCTTTGGAACTGGAATGACCACCCCGCGTTCCAGCAGACCCTGGACCGCCCCGTACAGGGCCTCCTGTTGGGTCGGCTGTAGCTGGAGGTTGGAGGGAATGAATCTGTCCGGTGGACAAGAGAGGAATTCTATCTTGTAGCCTGAGGAGATTACTTCGCAAATCCACCTGTCGGAGATTAGAGCTGTCCACTGAGACGCAAATTTGTGAAGACGTCCCCCCACCCGAAAGCTGGTTGTTGGCGGACCTTCATGCGGAAGCAGATTTGTCCACAGGCTTATTGGGTTTGCGGGGCCAAGGACGCTTCTGCCCTTGGGCAGGCGCCTTGTCGGCCTGGGGTCTTTTCCCTGTCGCCCTGGGTGGACGAAAAAAACGCTTGCATGCAGTAAAGGAGGGCCCTTGCCCTTGGCGTGGTCCCTTACCCTTCTTAGTTTGAGGAAGCAAAGTGCTCTTACCTCCTGTGGCATCCTTGATGATGTTATCCAGAGAGGCCCCAAAAAGTCTGTCGCCCTAAAAGGGCAGATCCTGGTCCGCAGACCAGCCTTTTAGCCAGATCAGGCGGCGTATTGCTACTGCATAAACCAAAGCTTTTGACAGTAGGGGGAATAGTATCCATGTCTGACTCGCAGACAAACTTAAGGCCCTGGACCAACTGGTCGGTCAAAGTTATATCATTAGGAGGAGCATCTCGCTCCTTTAACCCCTGGAGTAGCAATTTTGCCCATTCAGTAAGTGGCTGAGACATTAAGGCCCCCGCCAATGCCGGGCGCACCGCTGAGCCTACCACAGAGTATAGGTAGCGAGCGAGTGCTTCAGCTTTCTTATCCACAGGGTCCTAGAAAACAGGAGCCCCTTCTACTGGGATTGTGGTAGCTCTGTTAAGTCTGGACACCGGAGGGTCCACTATAGGGGGAGAGGTCAATTTCTTTAGAAAACTCTCCTCAAAGGGGTACCGTACCACAAAATTCTTTGGGGATGTAAAAACCCTTAGTGGGTTTTCCCACTCCTTGTATAAGAGCTTATCAAAATAAGACACACAAGGAAACACCCTAGCAGTGCGGGCAGGTTTACGGAACCCGAAGGGGACGGAGTCTCTGCTGCCTCTGCAGCATTTTACCATTTTAGCGTATCCCGCACTGCAGTAATAAGGTCAGATACCAAAGCCTTTTCGCGTACTGACCTGGACTTTGAGTCATCCTCACTGTCCGATCGGTCACGGTCTGCAGTCTCTGATGCATCAGGATCCGGGTCATGAGCAATAGCTGGACCTGGTTCTGCATCAGAACTATCCCCAGAAGATTGCGGGGGATGGGGGCATTTACTACCCCCCGTATTCCCGTGTGCTGCTTCCACTCGGGCAGAAAAAGCCTCTAGGATTGCCGACATAGCGCCCATAGATACATCAGGGGCACCAGCTGCCAAATCAGGTGTTTCAGGGGAAACATCTGGCTCAGATGCCATGCTGACCACGCACTGACACCCACAGGGCTCCAGGCAAGATATCAATAGGCCACCCTCCTAGCTGATCAGAGATGCTGATCAGAGATGCTGAACAGAGATGTTGGGTCTTCCAGAGGACTCACCACCCTTGGATCGGTACCGCTTTGCTGCTGTGTGCTGCGCTTGTGATGCTATCCCACTGCTGCTGTGTCAGTGTGATAGTTTATCAGCATTTCCTGTGTGAATTTTCGTGCCAGTGTAGTGCACCCTAGAGGCCAGAGACTATCGCAAAATGGCTGCCAAGCGGCTGTATGGAACACTGTGGGCTCTAAGAAAATGGCCGCCGAGCCAAACATAGAGGCAAAAGCGGCCGTGGGCCACAAAAAGATGGGCGCCGAGCGGCGTTATATACATACAGCGTGAATCCTAGGAAACATGGCCGCCGAACAGTAGATAGAGGCCAAAGCGGGTGTGACCACAAGAAAATGGCACCCAGCGGTGATATATACATAAAGGCGCAAAACCACAAGAAAATGGCCGCCGGGCAGTCACTAGAGGCCGAAACAGGCATGGACCACTGCAAAATGTCCGCCGACAGCATGGAGGGGGAAGAAGCACACACAGGTAAGCAGAAAATGTAATTTTTTTAAATGACAGCTACAGCCAGCCCTGCACCAGATGACCCTTAGGTGACCCACAGCACCCAGCAACCTTAGCTCAAAGCCCAGAGAGGAGGGAAGGCAGGGAGAGAGGAAAGAAAGGGGCCACAACCACTTACTTGGTCTCTCCAGGAATGTCCAGCCAAGTCACCCTGCCAAAGCAGGGGAGCTACTTACCCTTCCTGCGTGTATCCTGCTGGAAGACATTCTACAACAGATCATCATCCGCGCACAGAAGGTGACTGTCGGGCAGGCATGCTGTGATTGGATCCTAGGGAATGATCATCTGCATGCCCTGGAGCGTGAAGCTCACCAGACAGGCTGCTGCGACTCGGCCGTAAGGTCAGCCGAAGCTGAGCGATCCGATGCAAGCCTTGGAGCGTAAGCTCACCGGACAGGCTACTGCGAAACAAAAGATCAAGTCTTCTGGACAGCAGCACTCCAATAAAAAGCCTTTATTATGTAAAATCTTCAAAAATCCAAATACAGCACAGCAAGTCACAAAATTCTGGTTAGAGCTGACTAGTTTCACACTTTCTTAGTGTTTAATCATAGCTGCCTAATGCACAAATGATTCCCATGATATACCCCCAAAAAAGGTCATATGACCCAACCACAAGTGTAGGTGATTAAGTGCTGACAAGTGTTAATTGAAAGTTGATTGCATGCTGACTAACCTGTGTCCAAGAAATAAATGTTTTTTAAAAAAGTGTATGGTTTCATTGTACCAACTATTCTAAAAATATATGTACATAATATCCTTGAAAAGGTGTGCAGCAAATTAAATATTTGTGAAAAAACTTGTGATTGGTGCAAAAAAGTGAGGAATGTGTAAATTAAATAAATGTGAATATATGGAACACAATAGATGAACAGCCTAAATCTCCACATAATGCATGTGCAACGTGCTGAAATGGATGCATAAGCAAAGGCAAATGCATCCATAGCGCACAAATAGTAAAAGATGCAAAGGTAAATTGTCAGTCTGTTCATCAAAAAGTGTCACAATGTAATGTAGGAAAGATATATATATATAAAAAGTTGACCAAAAAAGATTAATACATTTATGTGTAAACAACCAGCCCACAACCCTGTGGTATATAGTTATCAATGGTATACGTTGCGCTACAATAGTTGCTCAAGTATGGCAACATTGTTCAAGGTTCATGTAGGGAATAATCTCAAAATTGAAATCAAAAATTAAAAATTAAAAGAAGTCAATCAATCTTCAATTTTTAATAGATATGTAAAAATAGTGAGTGGTTATGTCCCATAGAACATTATTGTAAAAAATAACGCAGGGAGTGATGAGATAAAATCAAAAACTATTATAATGTATCAATGATGGAATCATATAGTGTATATGCATGATGAAAAGATGCTAAGATTAACAGAAAAGGGAAGAAAGGACTTGTAGCCATATATCGCTGATAAAGATGTCCTACTAATATTCCTTTAAGTTGCCAATCTAAAGTGACTATATATCAGTGCCGTATATATTGGATGGATGATGATGAATAGCTCAAACGTGGGAATATATACATGCATGTAATGGATAAACAAATGTGTCTAAATATGTCTAAACATACACGCATGTGCCCACGATGGTTAATATATGGCCATACGTTGTCAATATATATTATATTAAAATCTAATATAGAAAAAGGAAAAGGAAAATTTTTGTGCGATTTAAAGGCAAGATGCAATCAAATTAGATCTGTGGTGAGTGGGGATATGTGGTTCTATATGGTCAAGTGCAGGAAGATTGCGATGGAATCATGTAAATATGATCATATAAACAGCCGTCACTTGCAATGTATCAAATAATATAAAAATATAACACAAAAATCCCCACAAAACATTGATCAGATTGCTAAATGCAAAAGCACATATGGACACTATTTCCTATATATAGTTGTTTGAGACTTCAACTTCATGAAGATGAAAAAGTGTATATTTATACGAGTTGTGATCTATATAAATGCCTGAATGTGTGTGGTTACCTAAGCAACCGAAAAACACACATATACGGGTTCTTGACAACTGTAAATTTCATCAAACAAATCATCCAAAACAATAAAACCAATAGTATAAAACATCTATAAAAATATATAGAGCTCACTCATATAACACAATGACATGATATGATCAACCTCATATTGATGGGTGATGTGTGCAAAAAATGAGTAGATCTATTCTATTCCTTAAAAGTCACTGACTATAAAAAAGGAAAGAAAAAGAAAAACTCATGAACAGTAGAACTCTAATATGTTAATTCTTATTCAACTATATTCTTTCTGTATGTTATATACATCATGACCGGAGAAGCCTCCGGTCAACATGCAACGATGTTGAAGTATATAGAGAATATGAAGAATATTAAGAATATTGGGGCATCCCTAAGACCTAAGAAACATATGTAATAGCAGGAACTCCTATGTTTGCAGCAAAAAATGACATGTGCTGCATGTGAAATAAAAAGAAATCCACAGTGCCATATAATGCTATGCCGAGGGGGTCACAGGAAGAAAAAAAAAAAAAAAAAGCCAGATGTTTTAATGTGGCTCGACTGTCAGGACACTGTGCAGGAAAGGAAACTAATCATAATGATGGGATACATCCCACTAAAAGTTTAAACCAGCTGGTATTCTTGTTTCTAATGAAAAAATCCAAAATACTTCTCGCCTGCACAGTATCCTGAACTTGTCACCCCCTCTAATGGGACTGTTGATTTTTTCAATCCCCTGGATGGAAAGGCATGATGTGTTCTTGTGGTGTACAGATACCCAATGTCTTGCGACATTGGTGTTTCTGTCCTTCTGTATGTCAAACAAGTGGTCGTACAACCTATCCTTTAGTCGGCGTGTAGTACGCCCGACATACTGGATGTTGCACAACTCACATTTGATGACATACACGAGGAACCTCGTGTTGCAATTAACAAACTGTTTGATGTCAAAGGTTCTGTGGTTAGTACTAGACCATACCACCTGGCCTGTTTTAATGTATTTACAGTAATTGCAATGGTTAACACCACATTTGAACGTACCCTGGAAATGCAGCCAATTGGCCGTTGACAATTTGCTCGTAAATAGACTCGGTGAAAGGTGACTCCCTAGAGTGGGGGCTCTTCGCGACACAGATTTAATGCCCCTGGAGAGTATCTCTTCGTAGATGGGGTCATTCAGCAGGATAGGTAGGTATTTCTCTACAGTTAGTTTAATTCTACCAAATTCCAAACTGTAAGGAGTAGAGAATACAGGAACCTTACTAAATGATGTATTAGACTGCTGTTTATATTTGCTGTGATGCCCCCGCAGAAGTGTCTCTCTAGGGGTGGCTTTTGCAGTTGTTAACGCCCTCTCAACAATGTTGGGGGGGTAACCTCTGTCCAGAAACCTTTGTGTCATGTTGGCAGCCTCTACAGTGAAATCCTCAGGTCTACTACATAGACGCCGGAGTCTTAAAAATTGACCAACCGGCACCCCTCTAACTGTGTGGCTGGGGTGACCTGAGTCTGCCCTGAGGAGTGCATTCCCCGCTGTGGGTTTCCTAAAAATGTTAGTGGTCACTCTACCATGGGCGACCGATAGGTTGACGTCCAGGAAGTCCATGGAGGTGGCACTGAGCTTCCCCGTGAACCGTAAGTTCATGGAGTTGTCATTAAGGAAGTCAAGCCACACCTCCAACTCAGTGTCCCCCTCAGAGGTGACGAACAGCAGATCATCTATAAATCTACAAAAAAAGACCGTATCCAGACGGCGGGGGCTATCCTGTCCAAAAATGCGGGACCTCTCCCAGAATCCCATGTAGAGATTGGCTAGGGAGGGTGAAAATTTGGCCCCCATAGAGGCCCCGCATTTCTGGAGATAATAGCCCCCGTCGAACATGAAGAAGTTGTGTGAAAGTAAATAATCCAAAGACAACAAGATGAATTCCTGCAGAGCCAGGGAATACTTCCCGGATTCCCTAAGAAACACAGAGACTGCCAATACACCTAAGTCATGGGGAATACTCGAGTAAAGACTCATAACATCGCATGTAATCCATCTGAAATGTGACTCCCACTTAAACTCCTGGAGTTTGACTAGCAGGTGTTTCGTGTCGCGTAGGTAGCCTGGGAGATTGGTGACCAAAGGTTGAAGTTGGCCATCAATCCAATCTCCCAGGCGTTCGTTAAGAGACCCAATCCCTGCCACTATTGGTCTGCCTAACAAAGGATGTAATCCTTTGTGTATTTTGGGCAGGTGGTGAAACACGGGCATTACTGGACTAGCGGGGATGAATAATGATTTTTCTTTCTCTGAAAAAATGCCCACATGAACTGCTTTGTCCAATAACAAAGAGAGCTCTGTGGAAAATGGGATGGTTGGATCACTTTTGAGTGGTTGATAGGTTGTGCCATCCGACAACTGACGTAAAGCTTCATCCCTGTATGTGTCAGAATTGAGCACAACCACCAAACCACCCTTATCAGCATTCCTAATTACAATGCTGGTGTCCATCTCTAGATTTTTCAAAGCTTTCCTTTCTGATGTGGACAGATTGGAGGGTGCAGTTTTTCTGCGGCAATCACGAGCTAATCGGGTGAGGTCCCTTTCCACCATCTTTTGGAAGAGATCGAGATCTCTGCCCCGTGACTCCACTGGATAAAAATCTGATCTGAGTTTAAACGATATGCTATTAAAGGCATCTGTGGGGTCAACGGGGCAGGGACTAGATTCTGAAGCCAAATCTGCAAGCTCCTGAAGAGCACACACCTCTTTAAATAAAACTGGGGAAGAAAGGGACTCACCCGTATCCTGGTCGCCGGAGGAAGTATCATGTTCACCCACGGGAAGGTCAAAATAGTGTTTTTTGAGTGTGAGACTACGAGAAAATTTATTAACGTCCAATAACGTACTGAAAAGATCAAAGTGCCTTGTTGGGCAAAAGTTCAGGCCCTTCGATAAAAGTCGTGTCTCTTCTTCATTCAAAGTTCTATTTGAGATGTTAATAACATTAAGGACGTTCACTTCTTCCTGCCTCGCAGGGTTCTTTTGGGTGTGTGAATGTCTCCTTCCACCTCTTCTGGTTTTCTGGCGTCGTTTTTTTGTTTTACTTTCTTGTGGCGCCCTGGAGGGTTTCCAGAACTGCTTCTCTTCTGTATGCATGTCGGGTTGGGGGATCTCGTAGGTCGCTCAGGAGAGGAATCGGATGCGGTTGCAGCCATCGTGTCATTGGCAAAGTCGATCTCAGGGTCGGAAAAGCTCACTTTTTTAACAGAATTCCTCCGCGATCGGCCAGACGGGAATCGTGTTCTGTTCCAAGTATAAACAATCCCGCTTTCGTAGTCAACCCGATCACGGGTCATTTTGCCTTTCTTTGTTGAGATGACATATTTTTCCATTTTGTCGAGTTTCTTATTTAGACGGCCATCCAATCCCGGAAATTCTGGATGGGTCTGCAGATCCGTCAGGCTTGTCTGGATATCTGCTATTTCCACCCGAAGAACATTAATTTCTTCTTTTTTGGACGTGAGAAGAATACCCATTAATTTAAGTGAGCACGAGCTCAGTGCGTCAGTCCATTCCTTTTTAAGGGAATCATTTACTAGCTCGGAGGTAGGAAACTTCTTAATTCTCAGGCCTCGGGGGATGCGCAATGAAGCCATATATTCAGAAAGTGAGTCAATGTCCCAATATAGCCTGATCTCTTTGGCCATCACTGCCTCTAGTCTCCTAAACATGCTTGTCAAGGAGATCAGGTTTTCATCCGCTGGCTGGAATTGGGATGCTAGTGAACCCGATCTCAGGGGGTTTTCGGATGGTGCAGTGAGAGTTCTACTGAAACCAGAAAGTACTGCAGGTGTAGATGGTTGAGAGGTATCCATAATAGGCTGGTTGTTGGGTGAATTCGTTGCAAAATAAGGAAATTCCACCAAACGAGGAAAGAAATCCACTCCGAGCTGGTCAGCAGGATGCAGAGTCCAGAGCAAATGACAAACAAAAACAGAAACCGCTCAGGTGTGGACGTCCTCCAGGTGACTATCTCCTCCCAACAGCCGAGGGTGCAGGCAATGCAATTTCAGGCAAAACAAAAGATCAAGTCTTCTGGACAGCAGCACTCCAATAAAAAGCCTTTATTATGTAAAATCTTCAAAAATCCAAATACAGCACAGCAAGTCACAAAATTCTGGTTAGAGCTGACTAGTTTCACACTTTCTTAGTGTTTAATCATAGCTGCCTAATGCACAAATGATTCCCATGATATACCCCCAAAAAAGGTCATATGACCCAACCACAAGTGTAGGTGATTAAGTGCTGACAAGTGTATTTTTATATATATATATCTTTCCTACATTACATTGTGACACTTTTTGATGAACAGACTAACAATTTACCTTTGCATCTTTTACTATTTGTGCGCTATGGATGCATTTGCCTTTGCTTATGCATCCATTTCAGCACGTTGCACATGCATTATGTGGAGATTTAGGCTGTTCATCTATTGTGTTCCATATATTCACATTTATTTAATTTACACATTCCTCACTTTTTTGCACCAATCACAAGTTTTTTCACAAATATTTAATTTGCTGCACACCTTTTCAAGGATATTATGTACATATATTTTTAGAATAGTTGGTACAATGAAACCATACACTTTTTTAAAAAACATTTATTTCTTGGACACAGGTTAGTCAGCATGCAATCAACTTTCAATTAACACTTGTCAGCACTTAATCACCTACACTTGTGGTTGGGTCATATGACCTTTTTTGGGGGTATATCATGGGAATCATTTGTGCATTAGGCAGCTATGATTAAACACTAAGAAAGTGTGAAACTAGTCAGCTCTAACCAGAATTTTGTGACTTGCTGTGCTGTATTTGGATTTTTGAAGATTTTACATAATAAAGGCTTTTTATTGGAGTGCTGCTGTCCAGAAGACTTGATCTTTTGTTTTGCCTGAAATTGCATTGCCTGCACCCTCGGCTGTTGGGAGGAGATAGTCACCTGGAGGACGTCCACACCTGAGCGGTTTCTGTTTTTGTTTGTCACAGGCTACTGCGACTCGGCCATAAGGTCAGCCAAAGCTGAGCAGTCCGATGCAGACTCTGGAGCTTAGGCTCACCGGCCACACGTAGAGCGACGGGTATGTCGTGGAAAACCCAGCGCGTAGCTAGGGTTGGCACACGCTCAATGGCCGAAACTGGGGGGACTACAAGAATCGAGGATCCAGCCTTTGATCGAAGATTGCAGGAAACAAAAAACAAAATGTAGAAAAATATATTTTTTCCCCCGGACCAATGGGCCCGAAGGGAGCCATGTCCTACTCCTTGCTAGACAGAAAAAAACTGATCTGCGAGATGAAGAGTGAGGGGATATACCAGAGGGTCCGCCCCCTGGGCGGTACTGTAGAAGGTGTGATGCAACACTTTTTACAAGTTTTCTGCCTAGTCACTCCTAATTAATGGATAATACCCACTATGTCAATAGAGAAGCTGTGTCGGTCCATGAACGAAAGAGTAAAATATTTATGCAGTTTCAAAAATGTGCTTTAAATACAAAGGTTCTACAGTAGTTGAATACATTTGCAAATACTGTATATGTAGAAGCCACACTGCCCCATCAGGGCCCCTGTGTAAAGTTAGTTCCTAACTATAATATATGATAGCCTCCATGTTGGAATCTACAGTAGGTGCCGCCGATATTGTGTCAATCTCGCCTCTTCTAGCGGCGAGATTGACACCCTACGAGCCCCGTCACGAGAGCCAGTGCCGAGCTGTCTCGTCATCGGGAAAGGAAAAAAATTGTTTTTCCTTTCACAATGAGCGACACGCATTGCCGGTAGACGGAGATCCGACGTGGATTCCCGCCAATACCAGGCACTGTGTTTGGTATGAATCCTGAGCGGGAACTACACGCCAATTTTTAAATAAAAAACCGGCATGGGTTCCCCCTCCAGGAGCATACCAGGCCCTTCGGTCTGGTATGAATTTGAAGGGGACTCCCCTAAGCCAAAAAATCGGCGTGGGGCCCCCCTCAAAATCCAAACCAGACCCTTATCCGAGCACGCAACCTGGCAGGCCGCAGGGGAAGAGGGTGGCCCCGGAGCATGTGACTGTGACGTCATGGGAACATGTGACTGTGACGTCATGAGCAGCCTATATAAATCGCTGTGGACCGAAGATTTAGCATTACAGCGGGAGGAAGCGACGAGTCAACATCGAGGAGGAGAAGAGAGAAGAAGACGCCGACGGGAAGACTGGCCCCTCCACTAGCAAAAGAGCTGGAAGAAGATAGTGGAGGGGCCGGCAGAAGGACAACGGAGAGCCGGACGAGACGACGGGGAAGACCGGGCCCCGCTAGCAAAAGAGCTGGAAGAAGATAGCAGTGGCCCGGCAGAAGGAAGAAAGAACCAGGGAGGAGAAGAGGGAAGAAGGCGACGGAGAAGACCGGGCCCCGCTAGCAAAAGAGCTGGAAGAAGATAGCGGAGGCCCGGCAGAAGGAAGAAAGAACCGGAGAGCGCGGCAACGAAACTGGAGACCCATGAAGTCGGAAGAAGACCCCCGGAGCTGTGCAATAAATTACTTTAAAAAGCTGTGTGTGTTTTTTTTTATTGCCATTTTTTCCACCAGGTGAATGGGTAGGGGTACGATGTACCCCATACTCATTCAAATAGGGTGGTGGGCCGGCATCTGGGGGCCCCCTTATTAAAGGGGGCTCCCAGATTCCGATCAGCCCCCGCCCGCAGACCCCAACAACCAACGGCCAGGGTTGTCGGGAAGAGGCCCTTGTCCCCATCACCATGGGGACAGGGTGCTTTGGGGTGGGGGGCCGCAGGTCGCCCCCCTGCCCCAGAGCACCAACCCCCCCATGTTGAGGGCATGTGGCCTGGTACGGTTCAGGAGGGAGGGGGGCCGCTCTCTCGACCCCCCCTCTACCCCTGCGGCCTGCCAGGTTGCGTGCTCGGATAAGGGTCTGGTTTGGATTTTGAGGGGGGCCCCACGCCAATTTTTCGGCTTAGGCGAGTCCCCTTCAAATCCATACCAGACCTAAGGGCCTGGTTTGCTCCTGGAGGGGGAACCCATGCCGATTTTTTATTTAAAGTTCCCGCTCAGGATTCATACCAAACACAGTGCCTGGTATTGGCGGGAATCCACGTCGGATCCCTGTTCAATACAGTGCCGCGTCTCCTCGCTATTGCAGCGAGTGCGAGATGTGTCGCCACCCTGTTGTCGAGATGTCGGCACCCCTGTCGCCGAGAATCTCCGTGATAGGATCGCAATGAATATACAATGTCGGCGGCACCTACTGTAGGTCTTCAACTGCCATTGTGCTGTCCTTGGCATCTGGTGTATCCCTGCACCTTTAAGGAGGAATGTGCTATTTTAAGGCATACCTGCAATCAATTTATTCACTGATATATTTGTTCCAAGATGGAGACTCTCAAAGTTAGTGTCCACACTGCCTTGACGTGGCAACGTGGCTTCCATATACAGTATATATGCTATTGTATGCAGCTAAAACCTTTATTTTATGCAAATTACTACATTTTTTACTGTCTGGATGGTGGATGTGCTAGGAAATTTTTGCATTGTGTTTATTTTTGAAAAGTCCTTTCCATATGCACCTTTCCTTCAAAGATCGTTTTACATTGATTAAAGCGGTTGCTATTTTTGTTCTGCTTGAACCTTGCATTTTCATAGTGAAGGCTTGGACAAAAGAAAACTAAAATTGTTATCCTTTCTAAAACACCTGATCTAAGTGCAGAAGCCAGGAAGTGTATTATTGGTAGCCGGTTGTAATGGTAATGAAATTACATTTGCTTGCTGTGTCCATAACTGTGAATGGCTTGGGTTTGTGGAGAACTCAGGCTCAACCTGAACCTAAAGCTTTGAACACACGGTACGATTGTTGGCCAACCGAGCGTCTGATTTTTGTCAAAAGGGCGTGTGCCAGGATCTTGTGTTGCATACTAACAATTGTCCTGCCACAAACACAAACGTAGTGACGTGCTATGAGGAATTTCAGCTCTTGAGTGTGACTCTTTGGGCCCCTTCTGCTAATTTTGTGTTTGGTGAGCATTGATTCCGAGCATGCATGTTTGTACTTTCGACTTTTGTGTGACGGATTTGTGTACTGACCATACGAAAATCAGACGTGCAGCCATTGTCCACCGAAAATTTACTAGCCTGTCATCCAACATTTGTTGGATTTTGGTTTTTAGCCAGCCAAGTCAGCATACGACCTTTCTTGCCTACGTATTCAAATACTTTTTGTTGGGAGTGGAACAGGGCCTTTTTGGTATTATCCACCTTCAAAAGGGAAAGCTGTCTCAGGGTTCACTACCAGGCCCGATACCTATTCGGGGGTTGGGGAGGAAACATACTCTGCCTCCAGTCCTGCGGCCTCAGTCTCCAGAGATTCTAATGAGTGGGACGCCTCCCTTTGAAGTGCTACTATGCAGAAGATGTAGGCCCCCCTGACCCATGCCTTAAAAGGATCGCCTCAGAAGAAGTCACATGACGAAATGCGTCAAGTGATTGGTCCTTCACGTCGACACGTCACTTCCGATAAGAGTGGTGGAACGCACGCCGCTGACCCAGGTGATCCTAGGATTTCAAAATGTTATATTTTACTTTTTATATCTGCATGTTTGCAGACAAGCGGTACTCTGTTTTTATATATATATATATATTTTTACAAATAAATCAACTAGATTATGCTATGGTAGCTCGTTTTTTGTTGGTCCTCTGAAGATATTTGCAGTCAGCTGACACACAGAATCCAGGAAAGTGGACAGGAATCCCCGGGAATCGAGCGGTGGAGGAGAGAGGGAACCCACGGCTATCCAAGGAACAAGGGGTTTCTACTTTTGGTGAGTGGGGAACCTGGAGGGGGAGCACAAGTGTCACCTGAAACTTGGCGGGAATCAAAAGGACATTCACAAAAGTCACCTCTCTTTTTTTCACAGTTCATTACTAATGCTTGAACTGTCTAAAGCCCTGTACACACGGTCGGACTTTTGGCCAACAAACTTTGTTTTAAGCAAGTTGGACCAACCATCCGACCGTGTGTACGCTCCATCGGACAAACTTTTTTTCGTTTGGTTTTGTTTTCATCGGACAAAAGTTGGGTCTGCAAACGGACAAACTTTTTCCCAACAAAAGTCCGATGGAGCAAAGTCCTACCGTGTGTACAGAAAACCTTAGGACTTTTGTCTGATGGACAAAACAACTAATGTTAAAATCAACCAACAATAGCAGAAGTTGACCAAAGGGTGGCGGTAAAGAGCAAAAAAGAGCAGAAAAACCATGTGATGTTGCAAAAAGTTTTGGGAAAGTTTGCAGAAAAGTCCTGTGGTGTGTATGCTATGGGTGTGCCCGGCCAACTCCGTTCGGACAAAAATCCACGGAAAAGTCCGATGGAAGTCCGACCGTGTGTACGAGGCTTAAGAGAAATCTATATACTGTTAACCCTTAAACAACAAATTGCCACGGACACTCACTCTGGCATTGGAGCAAAGAACCCTCATTCTAGTGGGTCTTAGTGACTGCCCCTGGTGCTGGAATATAGTTACATCTCATTTATCCCTATTATATGTTTATTATTTAATCGTTTTCATTTAATTGCTCAGCCTATTTGGATTTACAAGTTCCATTATTTGTACACTGCCCCTGGTGGCAGCACTTGAATATGGCATTGTGAAGGTTTATATATGTGGGAATTGCATTTAATTTTCATTTTTATTAGCACCGTATCACTTTTGACCTTCCGTTGGTCGTTTAACACTTGCACATTTGCACATCCCAGTATTGGGCACTAGCACCTATTTACACTGGGTTAGCTTCTGTCACAGGGGGCCCCCCTCACTGTTATTAATTGTATACGCACACAGTCACTTTATCACAGGACTATCAATTAGTAGTGTTGAGCGGACCCGAACTGTAAAGTTCGGGTCCGTACCGAATTTTGGCGTTTTCCCGACCCCGGACCCGGACCCGGATTTTGCGCTAAAGTCCGGGTTCGGGTTCGGATTCGGGAATTTAATGGCGCAGTTAGAAATGCTTCAGGGGCCAGCCAATCACCATTTGATTAGCTGGTGTGCCCTTAGAAGCCATCATAGCCATGCCTACTAATGGCATGGCTGTGATTGGTCAGTGCAACATGTGACCCAGCATGTGACCAGCTTCTATATAAGAAAGAGGCACACAGCACAGATCGTCACTCTGCTTTTAGACAGTGTAGGGAAAGGATCCTGGCTGCTGTTGCTGTGAGGGAGAGAATTATATGATAGGAGTTAGTCCTGATTCTGCAATCTACTGATAGAAAAGATAGGGAGACAGTGTAGTGTAGTGTAGTGTAGGGGCAGGATCCTGTTTGTGCTTTCAGGGAGAGAGATTTAGATAGGAGTCCAGATTGAGAGATATAATAGCTCAGCGATCTGCATAGGTTTATCTGTTTGTGTTGCAAGCTCAGTGCACCAGCACTGCATTACGTTGAGTGATACACCTATTCCATACTGTGGCTGTATTGTGCTCTTGCTAAAAGACCTATTTTGGTCAGAAAAAAAAAAAAAAGGCACTTTATTGTGCTTTTGCTAAAAAGACCCATTTTTGGGCCCCAAAAAAAAAAAAAGGCACTTTATTGTGCTGTTGCAAAAAAAAAAAGGCACTTTGTTGTGCGCAAAAAAGACCTATTTTTGGGCAAAAAAAATATTTTGCAGTGTATATCTCTAGTTGTGTGAAATAACCAATTTCTATATATTTTTCTTGTACTATGCTATACTAAAAAAAAAAAAAAAACTTTTTTTTGAATAGCATTCTCTGCAGCTGTGCGATTCAGCGGTTATATACTGTGGTTGTGTTGTGCTCTTTCAAAAAACGCCATTTAGGGCCACAGAAAATATTTTGCAGTGTGAAATACACATGTGGAGGTGTGTAAAATAAACAATTTCTATATATTGTACAGTGCTATACTAAAAAAAAAAACATTTTTTTTGAATATCATTCTCTGCACTTTTATAGCTGTGCGATTCAGTGGTTAAATACTGTGGTTGTGTTGTGCTCTTGCAAAAAACGCCATTTAGGGCCACAGAAAATAAATTGCAGTGTGAAATACACATGTGGAGGTGTGTAAAATAAACAATTTCTATATATTGTACAGTGCTATACTAAAAAAAACAACATTTTTTTTGAATAGCATTCTCTGCACTTCTATAGCTGTGCGATTCAGTGGTTAAATACTGTGGTTGTGTTGTGCTCTTGCAAAAAACGCCATTTAGGGCCACAGAAAATAAATTGCAGTGTGAAATACACATGTGGAGGTGTGTAAAATAAACAATTTCTATATATTGTACAGTGCTATACTAAAAAAAACAACATTTTTTTTGAATAGCATTCTCTGCACTTCTATAGCTGTGCGATTCAGTGGTTAAATACTGTGGTTGTGTTGTGCTCTTGCAAAAAAAGCCATTTAGGGCCACAGAAAATAAATTGCAGTGTGAAATACACATGTGGAGGTGTGTAAAATAAACAATTTCTATATATTGTACAGTGCTATACTAAAAAAAACAACATTTTTTTTGAATAGCATTCTCTGCACTTCTATAGCTGTGCGATTCAGTGGTTAAATACTGTGGTTGTGTTGTGCTCTTGCAAAAAACGCCATTTAGGGCCACAGAAAATAAATTGCAGTGTGAAATACACATGTGGAGCTGTGTAAAATAAACAATTTCTATATATTGTACAGTGCTATACTAAAAAAAAAAACATTTTTTTTGAATAGCATTCTCTGCACTTCTATAGCTGTGCGATTCAGTGGTTAAATACTGTGGTTGTGTTGTGCTCTTGCAAAAAACGCCATTTAGGGCCACAGAAAATATTTTGCAGTGTGAAATACACATCTGGAGGTGTGTGTAAAAAAACTATTTCTATATATTTTCCTTGTACTGTGCTATACTAAAAAAAACAACCTTTTTTTTTTTGAATAGCATTTTCTGCAGTTCTGTAGCTGTGCGTTTCAGCCATTACGTACTGTGGGTGTGTTGTGGTCTTCCAAAAAACGCCATTTAGGGCAAGATCCTAAATTTGGAAAATATGAGGGGAAGGTCAAAGGGACGTGGTGGCCCCGGTCGTGGTGCTGCTGGTGGAGCTCCTGTTGCAGGGAGAGGACGTGGTGGATCTGTGCCAGCTACACGCACAAGTGAAACACCTTCCTCAGGTGCGAGTAGGCGACCGAGCCTGCGGCGGTATTTTGTCGCGCCTAATGAGGCTGTACCAATGTTTAGGCCAGGACAAGTACAGGCGATAGTAGATTGGGTTGCTGACAGTGCCTCGGGTTCCTTCACATTGTCTCCCACCCACTCTTCTGCTGAAAGATCAGAGTTAGCACCTGAAGCCCATGTCCATCAGTCTTTCACCTCACCCCCTTGCAAATCAGCCAAGCAGTCTGAGCCCCAAATCATGCAGCAGTCTCTTCTGCTTTTCGATGACTCTGTTAGCAGGGTTTCCCAGGGCCATCCACCTAGCCCTGCCCCAGAAGTGGAAGAGATTGAGTGCACCGATGCCCAACCACTTATGTTTCATGATGGGTACATGGGAGGACCATCGCAGCACGTCTCGGATGATGACGAAACACAGGTGCCAACTGCTGCTGCTTTCGCAATTGTGCAGACAGACATGGAGGGCAGGGGTGAAGACTGGGTGGAAGATGATGTGGAGGACGATGAGGTCCTCGACCCCACATGGAATCAACATTATGCAGGTGACCAGTGTAGTTCGGAGGAAGAGGCGGTGGTCGCACAGAGCCACCAGCACAGCAGAAGAGGGAGCAGGGTGCAAAAACGGAGCATTCGTCCCCTAGACAGTACATCTGCTACTGCCCAACGCAGCAAGGGACCGAGCACACCAAAGCCAGGTCCAAGGACTTCCCTAGCGTGGCAGTTCTTCACACAGTGTGTTGATGACAAGACACGAGTGGTTTGCACGCTGTGCAATCAGAGCCTGAAGCGAGGCATAAACGTTCTCAACCTGAGCACAAGCTGCATGACCAGGCATCTAAGTGCAAAGCACGAGCTGCAGTGGAGTAGACACCTCAGAAACCAAGAAAGGTCTCTGGCTCCTCCTGCTTCCTCTTCTGCTGCAGTCTCGGCCTCTTCATCCACCTCTGTAGTGACAGTGGCACCTGTCACCCCGCAAACAGAGGATCTGCCAGCAACACTACCACCTGGGTCACCGACCATCTCCACAATGTCCCATGGAAGCGTTCAGCTCTCTATCTCCCAAACATTGGAGCGGAAGAGGAAGTACCCCCCTAGCCACCCGCGATCCCTGGCCCTGAATTCCGTATGGTGG
This sequence comes from Rana muscosa, assembly GCA_029206835.1. Taxonomy (NCBI): domain Eukaryota; kingdom Metazoa; phylum Chordata; class Amphibia; order Anura; family Ranidae; genus Rana; species Rana muscosa. The sequence continues at coordinate 399,686,987 of CM055122.1, forward strand.
AGACGCAGAGTTTTAAAAGCCTGATGGCATTGGCTGTCCCGCAGTACGTCGTGCCCAGCCGCCACTACTTTTCCAGGCGAGCCATCCCTTCCCTGCACAACCAGGTGGGGGACAAAATCAGGTGTGCACTGCGCAACGCCATCTGTGGCAAGGTCCACCTAACTACGGATGCGTGGACCAGTAAGCACGGTCAGGGACGTTATATCTCCCTAACAGCACACTGGGTAAATGCAGTGGCTGCTGGGCCTGAGGCAGATAGCGGTTTGGCGCATGTCCTTCCACCACCGAGGATTGCAGGGCGCTTCAGTTTGCCTCCTGTTGCTAACTCCTCCTTCTCCGCTTCCTCATCCTCTACCGCCTCCTCATCCATTCAGCGTAACACCTTCACCACCAACTTCAGCACAGCCAGGGGTAAACGACAGCAGGCAGTTTTAAAACTTTCCTGTTTGGGGGAAAATCCCCACACCGCGCAGGAGTTGTGGAGGGACATGGAACAACAGACCGATGAGTGGTTGCTGTCAGTGAGCCTCAAGCCCGGCCTGGTGGTGTGCGATAATGGGCGAAATCTCGTAGCAGCTCTGGGTCTAGCCGGTTTGACGCACATCCCTTGCCTGGCGCATGTGCTGAACTTGGTGGTCCAGAGGTTCCTTAAAAATTACCCCAATATGCCAGAGCTGCTGCAGAAAGTGCGGGCTGTCTGTGCGCACTTTCGGCGTTCTCACCCTGCTGCTGCTCGCCTGTCAGCGCTGCAGCGTAACTTCGGCCTTCCAGCTCACCGCCTCATATGTGACGTGCCCACAAGGTGGAACTCCACCTTGCACATGCTGGCCAGACTGTGCGAGCAGCAGCAGGCAATAGTGGAGTTTCAGCTGCAGCAATCACGCGTGAGTCGCTCTGCGGAACAGCACCACTTCACCACCAATAACTGGGCCTCCATGCGAGACCTGTGTGCCTTGTTGCGCTGTTTCGAGTACTCCACCAACATGGCCAGTGCCAATGACGCCGTTCTCAGCGTTACTATCCCAGTTCTATGCCTCCTTGAAAAAACGCTTCGTGCGATGATGGAAGAGGATGTGGCACAGGAGGATGAGGAGGAGGAGGAGGAAGCGGGATCATTTCAAAGGCTTTCAGGCCAGTCTTTCACAAGTGGCTACGAGGGTGGGTTCCTGCACCAACAAACGCCAGGTACACAATTGTCCGGCAGAAAGGGCACAGTTCTGGAGGATGACGAGGTGGAGGAGGAGGAGGAGGAGGAGGAGCCATGTTCACAGCAGGGTGGCACTCAGACCAGCTCGTGGCCATTACTGGTGCGTGGCTGGGGGGATACAGAGGACACAGACGATACACCTCCCACAGAGGACAGCTTTTCTTTGCCTCTGGGCAGCCTGGCACACATGAGCGATTACATGCTGCAGTGTTTCCGCAACGACAGCCGAGTTGCCCACATTTTAACTGGTGCTGATTACTGGGTGGCCACCCTGCTGGATCCCCGTTACAAGGACAACGTACCGTCCTTAATTTCCTCACTGGAGCGGGATCGTAAGATGCGCGAGTACAAGCGCACGCTGGTAGACGCGCTGCTGGTGGCATTCCCACCTGACAGCGGGCGTACGGTGGAAGCACAAGGCGAAGGCAGAGGAGGAGGAAGAGGTCGCCAACGCAGCCGGGGCACCGGCAGCACCTCAGAAGGCAGGGTTAGCATGGCCGAAATGTGGAAAAGCTTTGTCAGCACGCCACAACAACCAGCACCACCAGCTGAGATGGAACGTCTTAGCAGGAGGCAGCATTTCACCAACATGGTTGAGCAGTATGTGTCCACAGGCCTACACGTACTGGATGACGGGTCTGCCCCCTTTAACTTCTGGGTCTCCAAATTGGGCACATGGCCTGAGCTTGCCGTTTATGCCTTGGAGGTGCTGGCCTGCCCTGCAGCCAGTGTATTATCTGAACGTGTATTTAGCACGGCAGGGGGCGTTATCACAGACAAGCGCAGCCGCCTGTCCAGAGCCAATGTGGACAAGCTCACGTTCATTAAAATGAACCAGGCATGGATCCCACAGGACTTGTCCGTACCTTGTGCAGAATAGACATGTATACCGGTGTTGTGACAAAAACTGTCCGGCCATCGGATTGTGCCCGGCCCGTACTGCGCAGGCGCAGCGCTTGCGCAGTACAGAGGACAAGGAGATTCACAAAATCTCCGAAGATGAACGGCGCCTGCGCTGTGAGTGCAGGTTCAAGCCCCACCATCCAAGAGGACATACGGTAGCACATAGTAACAGGGCCCCTCACGGGCTCGCTTCGATCGCGGCCTTGCTTGGCTCGGCTTGAACCACGGATGGTGTGGCCTTCACCTGAACTCAACACGCAGGCGCCGTTAGTCTTGGGAGATTTTTGAAATCCCCTTGTCCTACATACTCAGCAAACGCAGTACAGGGCGGACAGTATTCGACAGGGGACAGAATTCGACACATCACCGGCCTTACCCAGCCATTGTTGTATTTTTGAACCAGTGTTGGCTACCTCGTCCTCCTCCACCGCCGCTTCCACCTACACAGCCACATCCACCGCCACCTCAACCTCCTACTCCATATGGACCTCGTCCTGCTAGGCCAAGATTAAAATTTTTATTTTATTTTTTTGTAGCGCACAGATCCTTTCCCCCTTACCTGCCTTTATGTTGTTGGCTCTTCGCAGGAGGGAGAAAGTTACACCGCACTACCAGCCCGTATCCTCCTATATAAAGAGGTTGAGCGGTGTACTTGACGGGCCGTGTCCACAGCCGGAGTCAAAACTCCTCCAGAGGATGATTCTCACCTCTACTGTAGGTAGAGGCAAGTCCTTTAATTGCCAGTAAAGTCAATGTCCACACCAGCTGAAACTCCAACTCTTATTCTCTCATGGCAAAATAAACTGTACTCAGATAGAAAAGGTTAGAGCAAAGAAACAGGACAGCTTAAGGTGTGGAGGAGGTCCAGGCACAAACGTAGCACATTCACTTCACTGCTTAGGTTTCTCAAACAGTTTTTGGCGCACGGTCTCTGCCACAGACATTGAGGTTGGTCTCTGCCACAGACCGGGTGTACAAGGCCCCTGCCACGGGCCTGGAGAACTTTGGTCTCAGCCACAGACCAGGGTGTATAAGGCCCCTGCCACGGGCCGGTTGAATAAGGCCTCTGATACAGTCAAGGTGACCTTGAGCTTCTCCTTCTACGAACCTAGCCCATATCAAGGGGAAGACATCTCTCCAGGGAGTCAACAGACCATTCCTTCACCGTGACTCCCGCATCGGTCCATCAGAATGATCCTCCCTTCCCTGGAACAGGGTCCCCTACACGAGGCGGCTCTGGACTCCAGGCTTTACTCCCGCCCCTAGGCCTCCATACCCAGGGCAGCAAGAACTCCAGGATAGTACCTCACCCCGGGCTAAAGGTGCCCGAGATGGAACAGGAACACATGCACCCAGGCCGAAGGCACCTGGGTGCGGACCCCACTGGACATCAGCCCCCAGGCCAAAGGTCTGCCCCTTTTATATGCTCTCCCGGCATGCACAGCAGGTTCCCCGCCCCGCTGTACTACTGCCAAGAGGGGACACAAAAGGCGCCACCTGTAGGCCGCAGGGAACTGCACACCAATACTGTCCCCCGAGGACAAAATGGTCCATGAATCCTACAGAATTAGGGTATTTGAGCCTATTTACCACTCAAACACTTTCCTTAAATTTAGCACCCCGCTACATTTTTATTTCAAAGTATTTTATTTTCCCACTAGCTTATCCATTAAATTAAATAATTTATTCCAGAAAGGGCGTATTCTGGGGCATTCCCACCATATGTGTGGCATCGTGCCGTTGAGTTTCTGAGGTTCTTAATGACTTCCTGTACCTCTTCTGCTGAAAAGGGGGCCTCCAGCATATTTTTTTATTTTTTAATTTTTTTTATGTTCTTTTAAGTTATTTCCTATCCACAGTTTGCAGAGCACTTGCCATGTTCTTAACAACATTTTGCTGCCATTTGCAGCCCTCTAGCCCTTTCCATTACTTTTTTAGAGCCTTTTTAGTCGTCAGAAGTCCGGGTCCCCATTGACTTCAATGGGGTCCGGGTCCGGGTTCGGGTTAAAGTTCGGTCCCGAATCCGAACTTTTTTCCGAAGTTCGGCCGAACCCGCCGGACCCGAATATCCAGCTACCCGCTCAACTCTATCAATTAGTTTTTTTGGTGTTGTGCTATTTCCTACCCATCCTATATATTAAGGTAATCTTTTTTGGGGACATAGCACGTTTGTTCTCTTTCAACCACCCTATACCTTGGCAGCGCCACCCACCCCATTATTAGTACATTCATGCCTTAAAAGTGTCCCATGTCACTAGGAGGATTCAGATTCTCCATTAGTATTCCAGAAATGACTGTCAGATAAGTACTTACCGAGGGCTAGATGTCAAGAGCTGTTCGCCCTTGCGACTAGGCGCACTCTGCCCCCTGGAGGTGATACAGGGAGTGGATGGCACGAAGAGGCACAGGCTACCAGCAGGCAGGACAAGACTTGCGTAGTGGTCCTTGTAGAGCTGGGCAGCTCTGCGGTGACAGGCGGATAGGATGGCCCGCAGGAAGAAACTCCAACAAAAAGTCTAGAACAGGCTGAGGGTCAAACACTGGAGGATGAGGTAATTTCCAGATCACTGGCTGAGACACAGGGCTCAGAGTCACAAGGTAAATCCAGGTCACAAGCAGGGGGTCAAGGCAAGGAGACAAGAGGCAGGTCCGGGTCACAGGCAGAGGTTCAAGCACTGGAGACAAGAGGCAGATCCGGGTCACAGGCAGAGGGTCAAACACTGGAAGCAATGCAGAGTTAAACAGGCCAAGGGTCGAATCCAGGAGAAGAGCAGAGTAATCAGGGTCAATCCGGGTCACAACGAGTAATCAGATGCAGAAAACAGGAACCAAACTCAGACAGAAAGATGAAGACAAACCAGCAACTTGTCTGAGCACCTGAGCAGCCTTTATAGGCCAGCCAGAGCGTCACTTGAGCGTGCACTAGCGCGCACGCCGTTCCATTGGGCCAAGAACGCGTATGCGCCGAAGCGCCGTTTCGCCATGCATGCGCGCAGGGATATGGCTGATGCGGCTGGATTGATTGTTTCTCTGACAGTGCCCCCCCAGGGGCGGACTCTGGACGCCCAAGCTGGACATCAATTCCGGATGTTCCTGATGAAAGGCTCAGATCAAGCATGGGACATGCAAATTCCTAGGGGGTTCCCAGGAGTTGTCCTCGGGGGGATACCCCTTCTATTTAATTAGATACTGGAGCTGTCTGCCCCTTTTCCTGCAACTCAAGATGGACTCCACGTCAAATTCATTCTCCCCGTCCACCTTGACTGGTGGGGGAGGTAGTTCTTCTCTCCCAGAGAAGGGGCTGGAAACAACAGGCTTTAATAGAGATGCATGAAATACCGGGTGTATTTTGTAAGAATTGGGCAAGGCTAACTCGAAGGCCACAGGGTTGAACATCCTCTTGATTTTAAAAGGTCCAATGAACCTTGGCCCCAGTTTCCGTGAGGGAAGTGGTAATCTGAGATTAATGGCTGATAGCCAAACTTCTTCGCCAACTATGAAGACTGGGTTCTACTTCCTTCCCTTGTCGTAATATTTTTTGTAGTTGTCCTGGGCTTTTTGCATGGTTTCCTGAATTTTCCGAAAGTTCAGCTGGATAGAGGCTATCCGGTCTTGTACGGCAGGGACAGACATCTCAGGGATGGTGTTTGGGAGAAAAGAAGGGTGGAACCCGAAGTTTGACTAGAAGGGTGTTTGATTGGTAGCTGTATGGATGGAGTTATTGTATGCAAATTCAGCATAAGGCAGGAGAGTGGACCAATCATCTTGGGAACCAGAACAAAAACAACGGAGATACTGCTCCAGGGTTTGATTTGTTTTCTACGTCTGGCTGTTGCTCTGAGGGTGGTACGCAGAGGAGAGACAAATCTTTATTTTTTTAATTAAATTATATCTTTATTAAATTTTTTAAAAAATACAAACAGAAAATAAATGCCAAATATGTAGTACGGCTTATAAGAATGCTAATTGAAAAGGCATATAACAGATGTTAAAACCATAGATATAACGCTACAATGCTACCAAATTCACAAAAGCATAATAATTCAACTGTATAGACCAGGTAGGGTGGAGAGGGGGAAGGGGGAGAGGGACCCAGGGGGTGGGCGGCACCAACAAAACAATATTTCACATAGAAGGAAATGTTGCCCTCTGGATCCAGTATCAGTGGGGGTCCCAGAGCGCCCAAACTGAGGGACCAGGACGCCCCGAGGGGAACCCATCTAGGAGGGAGGGAGAGTGGGAGGAAAGGGATGGGGCACCATGGAATCACCAAAAAGAACAGGCTAATAGGACTAAAGAAACATAAAATTTAGCACATATGTTTAAGAGTGTACTGCACTACTGGGGGGATAGTGAAATGGCACCTGGATTCAGCTTCGACTGATCCCACAAGTCCCAAATTTTGGAAAATTGAGGAAGTGTATCATGGACTGTCGCAGTCAGGTGTTCCATCCTGCGAATTTGTTCCAATATTTGCAGAACCTGTGCAAAGGTGGGTGGGGAGGGGGACAACCATCTCAGAGGTATAGCCCCTTTTGCTGCCAGGAGAAAAAAGGCAGTTAACTTTTGGGTGTGTCTGGGGATACCAGGGAACGGCAAGCCTAAAAGATACTGGATCGGGTCCAGAGGGAGAGTAGTGTCAAAGAGCTCCTGGTTCTCCATTCTGGGTTTGGATGGAGAACCAGAAAGGATGAATCATGGGACATTCCCAGAAGATGTGGAAATGGGCATCTTCAACACACCCGGGAAGCTTTGGGGTCGTATCTATGTAAGATCTCCGGGGTTCTATACCAAAAAAATTGTATCTTATAGGTCATCTCCCTCTGCTCCACACACCTTGAAGACGTGGAAGTAGTCTCCCAAATCTTCTGCCATTGAGGGAGTTGGATAGGTCACTTAATAATCTGGGACCATTTCTGCATGTAATAGTTCAAATGAGGTAGGTTTATCTAAGGTTAAAGTAGGGGATTTAGAGGAAAAATTGTGTTTGAATTGGAGATAAGAGTAAAATAAATGCTTAGGAATCTGATATTTACGCTGTAATTCATTAAAAGGTAAAAACGTGCGGGTGAGTGGATGCACAAGGTTTCTGAGCTGGAAAATTCCAGCTTGTGTCCATGGGAGCATTCGGGTATAAGAAAGACTATCCGGAACATCAGGGTTGAATAATACATTCAATAGGGGCAGACATGTAGAAGAGAGGGAGAATTGGCGCAAGCACTTCTTCCATATGGAGAGAGTGAATAACATTGGGTGCTAGCAAAGGCCTCGAAGTTGAGTTATGGAGGTCTCTAGGTTTGTCCAAATCATAGAGCAGGGGTGAACAGGTCTAGTGATACTCATTTCAATCTCCGACCAGATGCTAGATGCCATTCTAGAAGACCAAGTGATAATCGATTTGAGGTGGGTGGCAAAGAAATATTTAATAAGGTCTGGGGCCCCCAATCCACCTCTGGACCTAGGGGCCAACACCACTGAGCTGGCTATTCGGTGGGCCTTGTAGTGCCAAATAAAGTTAAGAAATTACCTCTGAGTGGCTTTGAGCTGTGACATAGGGACAGGAATCGGCAAAGTCTCAAATAGATAAAGGAGTCTCGGTAGAATAGACATCTTTAGGACATTGATGCGACCCAAGAGAGAGATGGGATAAGTGTCCCATTGTCGCAGGAGTCGGTCAATGTCGCGGAAGAGTGGGGGGAAGTTAGCCTGATAGAGTGTTGAGTATGAAGGGGTGATATGTATCCCTAAATATTTAAGAGAGTTTGAGCACCAGTGATAGGAATAATTTTGCTGTAGGGTGACAAGATCTGAAGGTGGGATGAGTATTGGTAGGGCCTCTGTTTTGCTTGTGTTGATTTTATACCCTGAAAGGAAGCTAAATTCTTTGAGCAAGGCATGTAAATTTGGGAGAGAGGTGTGGGGTCTGGTCAGAGTCAGTAGAATATCGTCTGCAAACAATGATAGTTTATACTCCTTATGACACAGGGAGACCCCACGGATGTCAGGGTGGATGCGGATGGCTGCAGCTAGGGGTTCCAGACAAAGGATAAAAAGTAAAGGGGGATAACGGACATCCCTGTCTGGTACCATTACTCAAAGAAAAGGATGGGGATAAATAGGAAGAAGACAGCTGGACTTGGGAAGAGGGCCGGGAATATAGAGCATGCAGTGCTGCCATAAAGGGGATGTTGAAACCATATTTGGAAAGTGTGGCAAACATAAAGGGCCAACTGAGCCTATCAAAGGCTTTTTGAGCGTCAAAGCTCAATATCAGAGCTGGGCGAGTTGTTTTGTGCAATAAATGAGGTCTATGGTGCGTCTCGTGTTATCGCCGGCATGTCTGGCAGTTACAAAGCCTACTTGGTCTTTATGCACGAGTCTAGGTATGAATTGGGAGAGTCGGTTTGCTAACATTTTAGTAAATATCTTGTAATCAGAGTTAAGTAAAGCAATGGGCCTATAATTGTCAGGGAGGGAGGGGTCTTTACCAGGTTTCGGGATAACAGAAATATGTGTATGAAGGAATTGAGGGTGGGGTACAGTACCTTGAAGTAAGGAGGTAAAAAGAGAAAGCAAGTGTGGGCTTAAAATTGGCAAAAATGTTTTATAAAATGAGTAAGGCAGGCATCCGGGCCAGGGGACTTTTGAGTAGGGAGGTTTTTGACCACCTCAGCTAATTCCTCAGGGGTGATTGCAGAGTTTCGAGATGTAAGGTGGTCAGGGGAGAATGTAGGTAAGTGTAGTGAGCTAAAGAAAGAGTCAAATTTCTCCTGTATAAAATTGTAGTTAGGGTCAGTTTGTAAACAGTTATATAATTTGCAATAGAATTCTCCAAAAACTTTGGACATTGTGAGAGGGCAATAGGTGGGAGTACCATCGGTTTGTCTGAGAAAATCTGGAGATGAAAGAAAGGGGGTTTCAGTTTATTCACTAGCATTCTGTGGGGTTTATTTAAATATTCATAACATTTCTGTTTGGACCACAAAAGAGATTTGTCAATCTTTTTCATATCTAATGACCTGAGTTGATTTTGCAGGAAAACAACAGTCCGGAGCCCAGCCACCATGGGGGAAGACAGCAAAAGTTTCTCAGCTTTACAGAGTTTGGACAGGATAGAGGAGCATTGAAATTCTGTGTCTTTTTTCAGGCGAGAACCAGTAGCTATGCAGTGTCCCCGGAAGACGGCTTTATGGGCTTCCCACAGGGTGGATGGCCCCAAGACCATATTCTCATTAAGTTGGAAGTATTCAACTAGGCTATTGAACAAAAGGTCTCTAGTTTCAGGGATACGGAGAAAGTCTCATTAAGGCGCCAATGACAAGTTCTGGGAGAGGCGGAAAAGAGGGTAATATCTAGTTGTACAGAGGAGTGGTCTGACCAGGTTATGGGGTTAATTTCAGAGGAGACCGTGGACGTCAGGAGGGGTGAAGAGATAAAGAAATGATCTAATCTAGAGTAAAGTTTGTGGAGTTGTGAATAAAAGGTGTATTGTCTGTTCGTGCAGTGTTTAATTCTCCAAATGTCAAGGAGATTTTTGGCTCTAATGAGTTTGCGGAAGGATTTGGAGAGGCGGTCAGACGGAGATGAAGTTATGGATGGGAATAATACATGTCTATCTTTGCTGGGTGACGTGGTCATATTAAAGTCTCCGCCCATCACCAGAAAAGGTTGTGAAAATTTGTCTAGGGTATCAAACATGTTAGCGAGGAACTGGACCTGACTAGATTTAGGAGCATAAACATTAACTATAGTAAGGGATTGGGTGAGGAACGAGCAGTCCAGGATAATAAATCTGCCCTGGTGGTCCAGGTGGAAGGATTTGACTCCTAAAGGACAGGAGCGACTAATTAAAATTGCTACGCCTGCTTTCTCAGATGGATCAGAAGCCATGAAGGATGTCGGGAAGTGTTCACTAGCAAATTTAAGGGTTCCCCCCTGGCGGAAGTGGGTCTCCTGGACCAAAATTACATCAGCCTTGGATGCTTTAAACTCTTTCAAAGCCAACCATCTCTTTTGAATAGAGTTTAAACCTTTCACATTACAAGTAAAAAACTTTAACGCCATAATAGTTCAACCTGGTGGATAAGCATAAGGTAAGCTACAAAACATACATTAAATAGGAGATTCCATTGTGCAAAGGTCATATAATAAGTAAAAGAAAACATAACAACATTTAGTATAACAGTAGCATTGTGACAGGAAAATAACCAGTCTATGAAGTGTAGCAGCCGCAGGTCAATAAAAAAAAGGACCTGAGGAAAAAAAACACAAAAATAAAAAACGAAAAAAAAAAAAAAAACGAAAAAAATTAAGAGAAAAAATAAAAAAACTTTGCTGTATTCAAAAAGAAGCCTGGAAGGCCGAGCGCCTCCAGGAAACCCAGGTCTAAGCCTGGGACTGGGTAGGGGAGCATGAGGACCGCCAAAAATGGAGGGGACGGTCCCCCTTCGCCTTCCGAAGCATCAAGGCCTGGACCGCAAACTAAAAACTTTGGTAACAAACAAATTCTTGGTCCAGGGTGCCATAAAAACAACAGGCAATGCACCCCATGGGCAAGGGGGCGAACAGATCCACCCGGAAAAAGGTGGACCAGACAGGAACATCAAAGAGCCATGGTAACCAAGGCCGCAGCCATGTGTATGGATCTTCAGGTCGGGAATCTAGAAGAAGAGCGCCTCTGGGGTGTGAAGTTGGATTTAAATGGATTCTTCCGCACCGGGGTCCAGATGCGTCCTGGAGCTGTCGGCGGCTTAGGAGTAGCCGGAAGTGGCACAGGATCTTTGTCAGGGAGAGGTGGTAGGCCTAAGTTACGTAGAAAGTTGTCACTTTCATGGAGATCACGTAGAGAGTACTGTATGCCTTCACGGGATGCAGAGAGGCGAAATGGGAACCCCCAACGATACATGACCTTGTGGGTCTGGAGATGAAGTGTCAGCGGGTGTAGATTTCTTCATCTGGCTAGAGTGATAGGTGAGAGATCGCTGAAGATCTGGATCTTGGATCCTTTAAAAATCTAGATTGGTTGCGGGTGGCTATAGTGAGCGACTCCTTGCTGTCATAGTAGTGAAATCTGACAATCACATACCTCGGGTTGGCTCCAGCCGGGGGTTTAGGAGCAAGGGATCTGTGGGCCCTGTCCAGACGCCAGTCAATATCAGGGATGCTACCACATTGAACAGGCTTAAAAGATAAGAGCGGAGGTCTCTGTCTTCTACTGCTTCAGGAATACCTCTTATTCGCAAGTTCTGTCTGCGTTCCCTATTTTCGAGGTCCTCCTGTTGTGCTTGGAGCTGAGTGATTGAGTGCTTAATGGTGGCATTGTCCTCCTCAAGGACTTGAACATACTGTACTGGTTCGTCAAACTTAGATTCCAGGGTGTCAGTGCGTTCTCCCAAATTGGCCTATTTCTCCCCTTAGTTCTTTGGAAAGTTTACCCACCTCCTGGGCAATGTAATGTGTAATTGCTTGGAGTAAAGATTGTAGTTTGGCATCTAGTATGTCTGCCGTTAATGGGGGAGGTGACCCCTTTACAGATGTGGGGACAATATCAAAGAGAGTACTTGTCACAGGCTCAGAGCATTCCGGAGGGTCTGGCGCTGCATTCTGGTTACTCGAGGTCGCGGATGAGGGCCTATGTACGTAGCGGTCCATGGTGGAGGGGGCCCGAGGCTAAAGGGTTGCGGCGTAGGTCTGTCTCTGATCTCAAATCTTGCCCATGGGGCGCGCACCCGCTTCAGGAGTCTGAGGAGGTCACTCCCGTGGCTTGCAGGGCTTCAGATTGGTCAGCGGGAGTTCCGGGAAGGCGGCAGGGGACGGGGCTCTAGACTCACTCATCTAAAGGGGTGGCTTACCTATCGCAGAGGAGTCAGACGGAGAGCACTGGATGTAGCAAGATGGCCTCCGTTCACCGGGCTGGAGCTGGTATTCCTCCTGTAGGCCGCTGTGGGCGGTGATTAGCAGGCGGATGGGCTCTGGAGGCTATGCAGAGGAAGAGTAATGAGTGAGTGAGTGAGTGAATAACTTGTATAGCGCTACAAATGCGAACTAAATCGCCTCAAGGCGCTTTGCATCCAGTGACATCCTGACCCTTCAGAATAGGTGGGTCTTAAGTTTTTTCCTGAAGGCCCGGTGGTTTTCTTCCATGCGGATGTTGGTGGGTAGAGCGTTCCATAGCCGTGGTCCTTGGACTGCAAATCTTCGTTCTCCCTTTGATTTGTAGCGGGACTTGGGGATGTGAAGGAGGTTTTGGTTGGTTGATCGGAGATTGCGATTGGGGGTGTAGTGTTTTATCTTCTCGCATAGATATTGTGGAGCGTTTCCCTGTGTGCACTTGTGGGTGAGACAGAGGGTCTTGAATGTGATCCGATCCTTTACGGTTAGCCAATGAAGGGTCCTTAGTGATGGGGTGATGGATTCCCAAGGTTTTTTTCCCCGTTACCAGCCTGGCAGCCGTGTTCTGGATGACTTGTAGGCGCGAAATCTGGTATTTGGGTAGTCCGAGGTAGAGGGCGTTTGCGTAATCGAGTCGGGAGTTGATAATTGTTCCAACTACTACTGCTGTATCCTCTTTTGGGATGAAGGGGATGAGTCTACGTAGTAGACGGAGGAGATGGTGAGCTCCGCTGACTAATGTCCAGGTTGGTCTGGGAAGCCAGGATTAAGTGCTGGTACCGCGCTGGGTGTAGCAAGATGACCGTCGTGAGGCAGCAAGATGGCAGATAACAGAAGATACCAGGCCCCAGAACACCACCGCTCGGACAGGCAGTCTCTGGCAGCACACTAGGCCATGGCAGGGACGTGGAGGGATGATAGGGTGTATGGATACAGGAGGCCCGTGCTTCGGAGGCAAGATCGGATCAGTCGCGGAGCACCCCCGCGGGACACTGGCTCAGGAAACAGCGGTGATCGCCAGGTTTCACAAGGCCGCGCTAGCCCGGACTAGGCCGCGGCCGCTACGGACGTCCCTGAAGGTTGGACAGGCCTCCGGACGATCCCTTACCTCCAGACAGGCCAGGATCAGTCCTCCCCGGGAGGCCAAGGGCCTGCAAGATGGCGGCGGCTGCGGGTGTATTTGGGCTATGGCGTGCAGGTCTCCACGGGCAGAGCAACTCCACAATACCGGCCCAGGGGACAGGGAGGAGCAGGCTGGCAGAGTTTCAGCCGATTTTGGTGAGGCAAATACGCGGATGGCAGGGGATTCGATTCAGGATGCCCCGGAGCTCCTCACATACACGTCCGTCGCCGCTTACGTCAGGACACGCCCCCGACAAATCTTTATTTCCAGGGATTTACAGAGTTCTCTCCAGAACTTGGAGGTAAATTGGACACCTTTATCCGAGACGATGCTCTTAGGTACACCATGAAGCCTTGTTATTTCTTTAAAGAAAATATTGGCCATATCTGAAGCAGAGGGAGTACCCACCATGGGCAGGAAATGTGCCATCTTAGAAAGGCGGTCGACAACGACAAAGATAGTGGTGAACCCCCCCGAGGGAGGGAAGTCAACAATGAAGTCCATTGAGACTTCTGCCCATGGCCGTTCCGGAATGGTTAACGGTTTGAGTAGACCCCAGGATTTGGTGTTTGGTCCCTTAATGCGCTGGCATAGGGTGCAAGAAGAGACATAGTCCTTACAGTCCTGTCTCCAACCCGGCCACCAGAAGGAACGGGAGATTAATTCAGCAGTTTTCTGTGTCCCGAAGTGGCCTGCCAGTTTGTGGTCATGGAAAGTCTTTAGAACCAGGGGTCTTACTTCCAGTGGGACAAAAAATTTTCCCTGGGCCCAGAGCAGGTCATCGTGTTTCTCCAAAGAAGGTACTTCTGGATGTTGATTTAATGGAGATTATCAGGTCAGTTTGGGTGATCAAATATTTTTTTTGCAGAGACAAGATGGTACTAGGTTCGGCTGCCTGAGGGGTTTCAAGGAACATCCGGGAGAGTGAATCTGCCTTTCCGTTTTTGGAGCCAGGTCTGTAAGAAATATGAAAATTGAATCTGAAGAAGAAGAGAGCCCAGTGGGTTTGTCTGGGTTTTAAACATTAAGCTGTCCTGAGATACTCCAGATTCTTATGATCAGTGAAAATCATGACAGGGTGGGATGCACCCTCCAGCAGGTACCTCCACTCCTCCAGGGCGAACTTAATGGCCAACAACTCCCTGTCACCTACATCGTAGTTTCTTTCTGGTGAACTTAGTTTCTGGGATGCGAAGGCTACGGGATGTAGGAGGGCCTTGGAACCCTGTCTTTGGGAGAGGATGGCCCCAGTGGCTGTTTCAGAGGCATCCACTTTCAGTACAAATGGCAGGGCCGGATCTGGGTGCCGTATAATTGGTGCAGGGGTAAACAAGGCCTTTAGTTTAGCAAAAGCTTCCTGGGCTTCTTGGGACCACTGAAAACGGTTGTGTTGGCATGTTAGTTGGGTGATGGGTGCTACAATAGATGAGAAGCCAACAATAAATCTCCTATAGAAATTAGTAAAACCTATAAATCATTGTACTCCTTTTTTATCTACTGGAGCTGGCCATTCCTGGATTGCCTTGACCTTCTGTGGGTCCATTGCGACCCCGTTGGTGGAGATGATGACTTCCAGCAACTGCACAACAGTTTTTCCAAAGTCACATTTCTCCGCCTTGAGGTACAATTTATGTTTTCTGAGAATTCCAAGAACATTTTTGACATGAACTTGGTTTAATTCATTCAGTGGCAAAAAAATGAGGATGTCGTCTAGGTAAACGACTAGGAAGTTATCAAGATACTCTCGGAAAATGTCATTTACCAGATGCTGGAAAGTGGCTGGGGCGTTACATAGCCCAAACGGCATCACCAGGTACTCGTAATGTCCAAACCTGGACCTGAAAGCGTTTTTCCATTCGTCCCCAGCCCAAATTCGAATGAGGTTATAGGCGCCTCGAAGATCCAGTTTGGAGAATATTTGGGCGGATCGGAATCGTTGAAATAACTCCAGGATAAGTGGTAGCGGATACCTGTTTCTGATAGTTATTTTGTTTAGTTCCCTGTAATCGATGCACGGCCTCGGGGAACCATCTTTCTTTTCCACAAAAAAGATACGAGCGCCAGCCGGTGAGGAGGAAGGACGGATAAAACCCTTCTCCAGGTTTTCATCGATGCAAGTCTTGAGAGCTTTCAACTAAGTTTCTGATAGTGGAAAGATGCAGCCAAAGGGGACTTCAGAGCCGGGTAAAAGGTCGATAGGGCAGTCATAAGACCGGTGAGGTGGTAGACGGTCAGCCCTTTTTGTTAAAAATGTCTCTGAACTTGAGGTATACAGAGGGAACGTGTTGAAGGTTGTCAGGTACAGTTGTTACAGCTAAGCAAGCAACTGGAGCTGGAATGAGGCAGTGCTGGGAGCAGTATTGGGAGGAGAAGGAACCCTCTTTCTTGTTCCAATTTATTTGGGGTTCATGTGCCTGGAGCCCCAAGATAATGGGAAACATAGGAGAAGAGATGAGGTCGAAGCGCAGGAACTCCTGGTGGCCGGAGTCCGTGGTGGTAAGAATAAGTCTGGTTTCCTGGGTGATAAGTCCAGAGCGAGGAAGAGACCCATCAGCCAGATGTACCTGGAGGCTTTGTTTTTTGGTCTGGAGAGGAATATGCAGTCTTTGAGCCAGTGAGGTATCCAAGAAGCAGCTACAAGCTCCAGAGTCAATTATAGCTGGCAGGCGGGTTTCCTTTTCCGCTAGCTATAGGGAGACAAACAGAGTGACATAAGTCTGGGGAACACCAGTGACTTGATAGTTCATAACAACTTGTGGGTAAGACTTACTAGGTCTCACAGGGCAGTTACGGAGAAAATGACCTGTACCCCCACAGTATAGGCACAGGTTGGCTTGATGCCTGCGTTACCTCTCCTCGGGAGTGAGAGGAGCACAGAGTTGTATGGGCTCGACTTCAGGAGCGGAGGTGGCTGGAGGAGCCAGAAAAGGCGGATGGATGGGAGTTGGCTTGGGAAGCATCCAGCTGGGTCGAGGAACCTGGAAGTGCTCTGAGCTCCGCTCCCGCATGGTCCTGTCTAGTTTGGTGGCAGACTGGATCAAATCCTCCAGAGTAGCAGGGGTCTCCACCCTGTCCAGCTCGTCCTTAAGGGCTTCAGACAGCCCCTGACAATATTGATACTTTAGGGCAGGTTCATTCCAGCCGGTATCAGCCGACCACTTCCGGAACTCAACAGTATAATCCTCAATCGGCCTTCGCCCTTGAGACAAGTTATGTAAAGTAGCTTCAGCCGTGGCAGTGGGCTGAGGATTCGTCATAGAGTTGTGCCATGCTTTCAAAAAAGGTATCTATGGAATTTAACACAGGGTTCCTTTGTTCCATCAGGCTGTGAGCCCAAGCTTGTGGTTCATCGGCCAGGAGGGAGATAATGAAACCCACTTTTATCACTTCAGAGGAGAAAGTCCTGGGATGAAGAGCTATGTATAGGGTGTAGGCATTCTTGAAGGCCCTGTATTTCTTGCGATCGCCTGCAAATTGCTCTGGCGTAGGAACCCTATGCTCAGGGAGGGCCATTACCACAGTTGGATTTGGTGAAGCCTGAGAGGAGGAGGCCCCACTGGCGGGTGCAGGAGCTATGACTGCTGGTGTGGGTGATCCGGAAAGTTGCTGGAGGCGACCATCAATCTGGGTGTAGCCTTCCTGCAGTTTCTGGACTGCATCGGTGAGCGCTGTAACCTGCTGGCACAGGACCTCAAGTTGGGAACGTGCTCTGTTGGCCTCTGACATGACTGGTTTGTACTGTCAGATAAGTACTTACCGAGGCCGAGTTGCCGAGAGCGGTTCGCCCTTGCAACTAGGCGCACTTGGAGGTGATACAGGGAGTGGATGGCACGAAGAGGCACAGGCTACCATAAGGCAGGACAAGACTTGCGTAGTGATCCTTGTAGAGCTGGGCAGCTGTACGGTGACAGGCGGATAGGACGGCCCGCAGGAAGGAACTCCAACAGAAAGTCCAGAACAGGCTGAGAGTCAAACACTGGAGGATGAGGTAATTTCCAGATCACTGGCTGAGACACAGGGCTCAGAGTCACAAGGTAAATCCAGGTCACAAGCAGGGGGTCAAGGCAAGGAGACAAGAGGCAGGTCCGGGTCACAGGCAGAGGATCAAGCACTGGAAGCAAGGCAGAGTCCGTTAAACAGGCCAAGGGTCGGGTCCAGGAGAAGAGCTGAGTAGTCAGGGTCAATCCGTGTCACAACGAGTAATCAGATGCAGGAAACAGGAACCAAACTCAGACACAAAGCTGAAGACAAACCAGCAACTTGTCTGAGCACCTGAGCAGCCTTTATAGGCCAGCCAGAGCGTCACGTTGAGCGTGCACTAGCGTGCATGCGCGCGCACCGTTCCATCTGGCCGCAAACGCGCATGCGCCGGAGCGCCGTTCCGCCACGCATGCACGCATAGATGCGGCTGATGCGGCTGGATTGATTGTTTCTCTGACAATGACACAAAGATTCCACCATAGGTTCCTGCAGTCTATCGTCCGTTGCCCAGAATCTGGAGAGACACCATAGTCTAGAGCCAGGGGAGGTAGACCGGGAGAGGGTTATGCTAAGTGAAGCATGGTCAGAGATGCCCCTAGAGAGTATGGCTGCCTCGGTAACCCAACTATGGGCAGCTGGGGATGCAAACACCAAATCCAACCTCAATAGGGTTTTAACTCCTTCAGATCTGCCGTCAATAGACATCCTCCCCTTTGCACGCTCCCCGCTGAAAGCGTGAGGAGAAAAAAAAGCCGATCGCCGGCTTCTGTGCAAGGGACATCAGTCCCGAAGAGGAAGAGGCCCAGCTGCCTCATCTGTGCCAGCCAGTACCGCATGCCAGTGCCCACATGCCAGTGCCCACAGTGCCACAAATCAGTGCCCAGCAGTGCCACCTATCAATGCCCACTAGTGCCACCTATCAATGCCCACGAGTGGTGCCAATCAGTGCCTCATCGGTGCCATCTATCAGTGTCACCTACCAGTGCTGATCAGTGCCCATCATTGCCACCCATCAGTGCCCATCACTGCCACCCATCACTGCCCATCACTGCCACCTATCAGTGCCCATCAGTGCCAGCTATCAGTGCCACTTATTAGTGCCACTTCTCAGTGCCCACCAGTGCCACCTATCAATGCCCTTCAGTGCCACCCATCAGTGCCACCTCTCAGTGTCACCTCTCAGTGCCCACCAGTGCCATCTATCAGTGCCCACCAGTGCCGCCTATCAGGGTCCACCAGTGCCACCTTGTCAGTGCCCATCAATATCATAATGGGGGATTTTAATTATCCAGACATAGACTGGGTGGAGGGATCCACACCTTCGTCTAAGGATCGCCAGCTCCTAAATGTCTTGCAGGACAATTTCATGGTTCAGATGGTAGAAACACCAACTAGAAATAAAGCGATAATGGATCTACTGATTACCAACAATACAGACCTGATCATGGATGTGGAAATATGGGGCAATTGAGGAAACAGCGATCACAGGTCAATTGGCTTCAGTATAAATCACACAAATAGGAAACATAAGGGGAATGAATACAAAGACTGAATTTCAAAAGAGCCAACTTCCCTAAACTATGAACCTTGCTAGAAGGCATGAATTGGGATAAAATCTTAGGAACAAAGAACACGGAGGAGAGATGGGTTTCCTTTAAGAGCATATTAAATAAGAGCATTAGCCAATGCATCCCATTGGGTAATACATTTAAAAGAGCGTTCTGTGCTGGGACCAATCCTGTTTAATTTGTTCATAAACAACCTGGAGGATGGGGTAAACAGTTCAATCTCTGTATTTGAGGATGATACAAAGCTAAGCAGGGCAATAACTTCTCTGCAGGATGTGGAAACCTTGCAAAAAGATCTGAACAAATTAATGGGGTGGGCAACTACATGGCAAATGAGGCTGAGGCCTCATACACACGGCCGAGATTCTCGTCGAAAAAAACATGTCGTTTTTTTCGACGAGATTCTTGGACAAGAAAATTGTCCCGGCCGAGTGTACACACGCTCGATTCAAAGAACCCGCGGTTCTTTGAATGGAGCGTATGCGGTGACGTCATCGACTACGACGAGCATGCGCTCGTCACATTCGATGCCGTCGCCGCCATCTTGGTATACCCTATCTATGCCTAGGAAGCTACCGTGCATGCGTCAAAGTCATTTCGAGCATGCGCGGGCTTCCCGGCGAAAAGGTAAGTGTACACACACACAATTTTCTCGTCGAGAAACAGGCTGATGAGAATCTCGACGAGAAAATAGAGAGCAGGATCTCTATTTTCTCGTCGAGATTCTTGTTGCTTTTCTTGACGAGAAACCATACACACGAACGAATTTCTCGGCAAAAAATCTCTGCCAGCAAGTTTCTTGCTGGTTTTTGCCGAGAAACTCGTTCGTGCGTACGAGGTCTGAATGTAGAAAATGTTAAAATAATGCAATTGGGTGGCAAAAATATGAATGCAATCTATACACTGGGGGGGAGAACCTCTGGGGGAATCTAGGATGGAAAAGGACCTGGGGGCCCTAGTAGATGATAGGCTCTGCAATGGCATGCAATGCCAAGGTGCTGCTAACAAAGCAAACAGAATATTTGCATGCATTAAAAAGGGGATCAACTCCAGACATAAAACGATAATTCTCCCGCTCTACAAGACTCTGGTCCGGCCGCACCTGGAGTATGCTGTCCAGTTCTGGGCACCAGTCCTCAGGAAGGATGTGTTGGAAATGAAGCGAGTACAAAGAAGGGCAACAAAGCTAATAAAGGCTCTGGGAGGATATTAGTTATGAGGAAAGGTTGCGAGCATTGAACTTATTCTCTCTGGAGAGGAGATGCTTGCGAGGGGATATGATTTCAATTTACAAATACCATACTGGTGACCCCACAGTAGGGATAAAACTTTTTTGTGGAAGGGAGTTTAACAAGACACGTGGCCATTAAAATTAGAAGAAAAGAGGTAAGAGCGGCAAGGATGTGGAATTCCCTTCCACAAACTAATGGATAAGCACATGAACGACCACAACATACAGGGATATACAATGTAATACTGACATATAATCACACACATAGGTTGGACTTGATGGACTTGTGTCTTTTTTCAACCTCACCTACTATGTAACTATGTAATAAAATATTTACAAAAATGTCAAGGGTGTACTCACGATTGTGAGATACTGTACGTGATTCCACCTGCACATTCTGCCCAGCCTCAGTACATGGTTTGCAAGTGGTTAAAAAAGTCACAATTTGAAGCAAAATTTTATGTTTGTTGATGATGGTAATGTTAAATGACTATTTACTTTAAACAAAAAAAAAAAAAAACAATTTTTTATTTTTAGTTTTTATTAATAATTCTTTTGATATAGTATTCGTATATTTCTAAAGATAAAAAAAATGTGATTCCCTTGTCAAGAAATGTATTCTTATTTTGAGCTACAGTATATCTCGTCCATGGCAAATGATAAGTTATACTTCTCCCAAAGCCCTTAAAGGTTGATTTGTTGTTTCCTTTATGTTACAGCATGCTTTTCACACTACATTCTTTTTTAGAAGCCTGCACTTAGAAAATGCATCATTGCAAAAGTGTTGTAATCAAGTGGGACAAATTGATAACTAAGCAGTAGGGTTTAGGTTCTCTTCTGACTGTTTTTCATGCACAGTTTCTATGTATTTAACGCATGAACAGGAAAACTGTACAGCGATGACTAAGCTATAATCGGTCCATTTCAATTCAGTTAATCGCTTCTGAACTAGAATTTGTTAATCCAAGTGGATGCTCTGGGAACATTTTAATATGGGAAGGGTATGCCTTTAGCTGTTTTCAAAATAAACTTAATAGCTGTGGAGTGCCTGTGAATTAAAGATAAGACTGCGGTAAAATATATATTGTTGTGTGTAATACTGACTATTTAGAATTAAGAAAAAAATGAAAATAGTCTAAATATTTACTAAATCATTTTGAAGGATTGACAGTTCTATCCATTGTAATGCATTGGACAGAGCGAATATATTCATAAAAATACAGAAATCTGTAAAGTCTATCTATCTATCTATCTATCTATCTATCTATCTATCTATCTATCTATCTATCTATCTATCTATCTATCTATCAGCACTTGGCCAATGTGTGCTACTGCTGTTTGCTTTGTTCTCATTATTTTCCAAGAAATTTATTAATTAAGTTTGTAAATAAACTACAAACAGTTCTGTATTTAAACACTTGCCTACGGGGCACTTTTACCACCTTCCCATGGGAAAGCAGGCAGGAACTTAAACATTTATAAATTACCTATAATAACTTAAAGAAACAACGTATTTGGATAAAATAAGGCCGTGGCTGCTTTATTATTGGATTTAATAAATTAAATATTTTATAAATAAATCACACTTACGGCTCAAGCTTATATAACATTTTAAAACTTAAATTATCCACACCATATAATAATAAATATTTCAAACAAACTGTCCCCCTTTGTATTTTTGTATTTTTACAACAAAGGTGACCTTACCACATAATTAGCAGCCACGACAAAGCAGAATATAAATGCATAGGGGGGGGGGGGTAGGGGAACACCACAGATCCTGTCTTCTGAGGCGAATGACTCCTCTAACGGAACCCTGCTTATATAGCCCTATACTAACTAGTTTAAACTGGTACTACCAGCCCAGAACCACAATACCCCTCAAAAACCCGGGAAAATCATGCTTTGAACATCCCCAGGCCACGTGATAACCAGGTGTTTTAACAAAAACCCGGGAAAGTCACGTTTTTCCTTTCCCACAGCACGTGAGCCCCAGTTGTTCCCCCTGAGAGACCTAGCAGGCTCATCAGGGGGAATTTGAAACTGCTCGTCCTGCCACTTTCCCATGAGAAAAGGGGGAATTGAAACCGTCTCCCCCTTTTCTATCATTCATGCCAATTTTGCTCTCACATTTTGAATGACAATTGTCATGCAACACTGTACCCAAACAAAATTTTTATCATTTTTTGAGAAAGATAGAGCTTTATTTTGGTGGTATTTAATCACCTTTTTTTTTTTTTGCTAAACAAATAAAAAAAAACAACGAAAATGTTTTAAAAAAATTTTTTTCCCTAATTTATGTTATAATATTTTGCAAATAAGTAATTTTTCTTCTTCACTGATGTGTGCTGATGAAGCTGCACTAATGGGTACTGATAGGCTGCACTGATGAGCACTGATATGCTGCACTGATGGGCACTGATGAGGTGACACTGATGGGCACTGATGAGGTGGCACTGATGAGGCGGCACTGATAAAGAGGCACTAATAGGTGGCACTTATGGGCACTGATAGGTGGCACTGATTGACTGTGATAGGCGGCACTGATGAGGAGGCACTGATAAGCGGCACTGATTGGCACTGATAAGCTTCACTGGTGGGAACTGATTAGCACTGATGGGGCTTCACTGATAATCAGGACACTTATGATCAGTGCCATGATTATAAGTGAAACAATATCCTGACAGGCTTGCCAGTTAATGTCTCTCCTTTCCCCCCACAGACACAGAGTGGGAGGAATGGAATACCAATAACCGGCAAGTCTGTTTACATGTGATCAGCTGTGATTGGATACAGCTGATCACATGGTAAAGGGGCCACTGTGATTGGCCCTTTACCCTGATCTGTGATCAGCTGTGTCCAAAGGCTGGGTGAGGATCTAATCTTTTCAAATGCTACCACTGATTTCTGGGTCCAAAAGAAAAAGGTTTCCTATCAATTTTTGTCTTCACAGGACAGAATGGGAATCTCCCAAATGTAGACACATACTGCAATTACAAAAAAACAAAAGAAAAAAAAACAGACAGTGGTTTAATGCTTTCCCCATTCTGTCTGATTCATCCTCAACATACATAGTAGCAAGAGCAAATGAACCTCATCCCTTCTTCAAAGCGACAATAGCTTTAAATAAAAAGGAAGTTATCTGTGTTTTGAATTGGAAATCTTTGTGTCTTAATGTTTCTTTTCTCTATTTTTAGAAATATTTTATTGTCTTTAAAGCAGAATTCCAGGCACATAAACTTCCACTCAAATATATTCCTCAATAGATATATAGAATATAAATCCCATTTGTGTGCACAAAATCCCTTTGCAATTGTAGTTATTACCTTGTAAAAGAGGCAGTGACATCATTATTTTGATGTGCATAGCCTGTCCTGGGAGCAAAGCTGTGTGACGACCCAGCAGGCCCTCCCATTGCAGGCTGCCTACAGTAAACTATATGAGGTGGTGGATACAAGACTAGTCACCTTGCATAAGGGGAGAGAGCAGAAGTAACTGGTCTTTATTACAGGAAAATCCTGCGCAAAGTTTCACTAGACTATTGCACAAATCTGGAAAAAATACATAAAGCACATCAAGATTCAAGTAAGTATACACATGCCTGTTGTGTTTATAGAACATTTGCTTATCCCAGAATTTTGTTTTAAGCTTGTCATTTTGCAGCTTAATGGGCATTTCTAATTGTGATTCAGAAAAGCAGGCATTTAGTTAGACTATCTGCAGGAAATTAATCTTGCTTGGCTCGGAGTTGCATATACACTGGGAAAAGGTTCAAGATATGATTGGTCATATCCAAAGGTCTGTAATTGTGGTGATAAGAGATTTTGGTTGAACTGGAAATAGATTCAGAATTTTATGATTTTTCAAGGTTGCTATAAACCCTTTGGTTCCAAAAAAAAGGCTCAATTTCTTTCATCTGTTGTCCAAAATCATTTCCACAAAGCATTTCACGTGTATTCTAAAGACAAATTGATAATTCTTAATGCAAACAATGATTTACTTTTCACTGTAAGATATTACAAAAATATTTCTTTAACACAGTGTACAGTGTTTACTGATATTATAAATGTATTTACTTTCTGCTTGAGAAGGATAATTTTATGCATCGTTGACATATCTACACTTTTAAAAATTCTTTAAAGATAGATGTGGACATTTCTGAAAAGGTCAGTGACTTTATGATAAACATAGCAAGCATGATCAAGTCTAGCATATAATCTTGGAAGCTTATTTTTCTGTTCCATCACAATCAGACACATACTTGTTCTATGGCACATAGAGGTTTTTCTTTCTCGTACATCACGGGACACAGAGCGACATAGTCATTACTAATGGGTTATATAGATACCTTCAGGTGCTGGCACTGGCAACTTCCAAAACCGGAAGTACCCTCCCCTATATAAGCCCCTCCAATCCGGGAGCACCTCAGTTTTTTGCCAGTGTCTAAGGTGTTGGCCAAGAAGAAACATGTGTTTTTCACTGAGCTTGCGTACAGGTTCTTTTGGGCCTCAGTAAGCTATTCCGGATCCGACCAAAAAAGCTTCATAGCTAAACGGTCGGTACCCGGGCCTTGCAGAGAAGAGCAAGGTTTTGCCTGTAATGCTTCTCTTAGGAGAGCTGGACCCTGGGATCCAGAGCTCTGGTCATACCCACGATCAAGATGTCTTCTGTGCAGGGTGCTATACAGGTCCAGGGGAGTGGAATCCTTGGGAACCCGGTCCCTGAAGGTTTAATTACAATGCCTGCCGTGATAGGTGAAGTTTGGGCTTCTGTGGCCAAACAGAGTCCTGCAGCGGGGAAAAGGTAAGTGGGGGCCCTCAGGAACTTGGTTCTATTGAGGGGACCCCCAAGCCTAATATGTCTTTCTGCCTGTTACCTAACGGTATTCCCGCTAAATATTATGCATGCCTGTAACTACTAAAAAATGTAATAATTTTAATAGTGGTCAAGAAAAAAATATATATATTAGACTGCGGTACCTGTGTTAATCCACTAGAGGCCGCTGTGGAACGTTTCTTGTCATGTGGACTAGTTTCTTTTCATCAGAGCAAGTCCAGGCAGATGGTGAGTTCTCTTGTGGGAAACTGCTTCCTCTGCCATGTTGCAATGCTCGTCCGTCCCCCGGCCTGCGGCAAAAGGGGCCCTGGCTCTAGTCCCTAGTTTCCCTCTTCAAAATTAGTGCCAAAGGCGCACGTGACCGCGCGCGTGCGCGTGCACGCGCCTCTATATATAGAGGTGAGCTGGGAAAGGGGGCGGAGCTTGGGGGATGACGCTCTGTGCGCGCCGCAGCGCTTCTGCGCATGTGCGGGCGTTCCAGCATGTTAAAAAACCACAATTATGTGTTGTGAGCTGACTATGGAGTGCAGAGACAGAGCTGGCAACATTTTAAAAAAAAAGGCATACAGCAAGCGGTTGATGCAGGCATCCCCATAGAAAGGCACATTAGTAGACACCAACTGTTTTTATAGCAGCATTTGTGCTAGACTATTGTCAGTAAGTGGTGTATTTCGGCTGGAATACCTCAGCTTTGGGCTTAGGAATAATGCTGTCTAAAAACTCCGGGACTAAAAATCCCAGGAAGCATAGGGGGTCTCCATCGGGCTCTGAGGATCTTGGGCATGCTTTGGCTGCACCTATCTCCCCTGAAGAATCAGAGGTTAGTGACCGTAGAGCACCATCAGGAGTACCTGGTACTGTGGCTGTCCTCAGTTCACCTGCTCCTGTGTATGTAACAGAGGAGGTTTTTTCTTCAGCTCTGGGAGGGCTGGAAGAGAGATTGTCAGCATTGATCGCTGCTTCCCTGTCACAGGAAAAAAGCGCTCGATCTCCGTCTCCTCCCTCAGAGTGCCTGTTAGCGGAGCAACAGTCCCATACAGGGATCGACCTACCTGAAGGGGATCAGGATGAGGTCGATTCTGTTGTAGAGGAATCAACAGTGGAAGAACCATTCTCAGCATCACATGCTGAAAGATTATGGGTTCAGTCCCTGACTAACATGGTCCGATCAGCATTTAAAATGCCCCTTGCGGAGCCATCATCCACTTCTGTCTCCTCGTTGGGGTCGCTAAAAGCTCCCCAGACTGTTTGTTCCTTTCCGATCCATCCTTTACTGGAAGGGCTCATTTACCAGGATTGGGAGCATCCTGATAAAATGTTTACTCCTCCCAAGAGATTTCAAGTGGTCTATCCCATGGAGGATAAGTTCATCAAAAAATGGAGGGTCCCAACAGTGGACGCAGCCATCTCTTGTGTGAATAAATCACTGACATGTCCAGTGGATAATGTCCAAATGTTCAAGGACCCAATAGATAAAAAATTAGAGTCCTTATTAAAATCTGCTTTTGCTACAGCAGGCTTGGTGACACAACCAGCAGTGGCAGCTATTGGGGTCTGCCAAGCAGTGAAGGATCAGTTGAAACAAGTCTTAAGGGACTTGCCAGATCAGCAGGCTCTTGCCCTAGCTGATCTACCTAGAGCCTTATGCTTTGCGGTGGACGCTATAAAGGATTCAATCCATCAGGCTTCCCGCCTTACGCTGTCTGTAGTACATATGCGCAGGCTTTTATGGCTCAAAAACTGGTCTGCTGAAGCTCCCTGTAAAAAATTGCTGGTAAGCTTCCCATTTCATGGTGAACGCTTATTCGGGGAAGACCTGGACAAATATATCCAGAGAATTTCCAGCGGTAAAAGTACACTTTTGCCGGTTAAAAACAGAGTTAGAGGTCCCTCTTTTAAGAGGCCTGCTTCTCCAGTCCCTAGGACATCGGCTGTGAAACAGTTCCGACGGCCTCCTCGGTCAAATCCCAGAGGTAAAAATCAGGGACAATTGCAGGGTAACAAGAAGCCCTGGAGCAGGAGAGGTACAAAACCTCCCCCAAAGTCAAATGCATGAAGGGTTGCCCCCACTCAATCGGGTGGGGGGAAGACTTCAGTTGTTCACAGAGACCTGGCGGGACACGATCAGAGACAGATGGGTGCTCTCCGCAGTGAGTCTGGGATACAAATTGGAGTTAAAAGACTCCCCTCCTTCCCACTTTATAAGGTCAAACGTGCCAAGGGATCCCCAGAAGAGAGGATCCCTCCTGTTGGCACTAGAACAATTATTGCTCCAAGCAGTAATTATAGAGGTTCCCCTGGAAGAATGGGGGTTTGGGTTTTACTCAAACCTCTTTACAGTCCCGAAGCCAAACGGGGACGTGAGGCCCATATTAAATCTAAAAGGGCTAAACAAATTCCTACATATCAGGACTTTCCGGATGGAGTCGATCCGATCGGTGGCCACTGCCCCACAAGGGGAGGAATGGTTAGCCTCGATCGACATCAAAGATGCTTATTTGCACATTCCCATCTTTCCAGCCCACCAAAAATTTCTACGCTTTGCGGTGGAAGGGCGCCATTTTCAGTTCAGAGCCTTACCCTTCGGTCTGGCCACAGCACCACGAGTGTTCACAAAAATTCTGGCCCCATTATTGGCCAATCTAAGAACACGAGGTGTAACGATAATGGCATATCTAGACGACTTGTTGCTGATAGACCACTCAGTGGAAAAACTAGAAGTGGCTGTTCACGAGACAATCAAGTATCTGGAATATCACGGTTGGATTATCAACCGAGACAAGTCAGCCCTAAAACCAGTCAAAAGTCTGGAATACTTGGGGCTAAGGCTGGATTCAGACCAGAGAAAAATTTTCTTGCCTCAAGAAAAGGGGTCGTCTTTGAGAGATTTGATCCACTTAGTGGGTACAAAAAGACAGCCATCCATACGCCTGTGCATGAGGCTGCTGGGAAAAATGGTGGCATCATTCGAAGCAGAACCCTACGGTCAATTCCATTCAAGGAATTTGCAAAGGGCCATACTGTCAGCCTGGAACAAAAAAGTTCAGGCCCTAGACTTACCAATGTCCTTGTCCCCTTCCGTTCGCAAGAGCCTCCGCTGGTGGTTGGTTCCCCAGAATCTGGAAAGAGGGAAATCCTTCAGTCCGATTTCTTGGAAGGTGGTCACTACAGATGCCAGCCTTATAGGCTGGGGAGCAGTACTGGAGCAATGGTCTCTCCAGGGCAGATGGTCGGATGTGGAAAAGGCCCTGCCCATCAATCTCTTAGAGATACGAGCAGCCCGGTATGCCCTAGTAGCACGGACATCCAAACTCCAAGGGTCCCCTGTCAGAATTCAATCAGACAATGCCACAGCAGTGGCATATATCAATCATCAGGGGGGCACCAGGAGTCGTGCAGCCCAGAGGGAAGTAAATTACATCCTGAAATGGGCAGAAAGATATGTCCCAGCCATATTTGCGGTATTCATTCCAGGAGTGGAGAATTGGAAGGCGGACTTTCTAAGTCGCCAACAATTATGCCCAGGGGAATGGTCCCTTCATCCCGAGGTTTTCCGGACAATATGTCAGCGGTGGGGAACACCGGATGTAGATCTGCTAGCATCCAGATTCAACGCAAAAGTGGACAGGTTTGTCTCTTGGACAAGGGATCCCCTAGCTTGCGGCTCGGATGCCCTAGTGTTCCCTTGGGATCAGTTCAAGCTGATATATGCATTCCCACCGCCACAATTGTTACCTCGATTACTCCGCAGAATCAGGGTAGAAAAGAAACCAGTGATTCTGGTGGCTCCAGCGTGGCCCCGAAGAGCATGGTACGCGGAGATTGTAAAGATGTCTGTGGGGAGTCTTTGGACCCTCCCACATCGTCCGGACCTGCTTTCGCAAGCACCGATATACCACCCTTCCTTACCAGCCCTAGGTTTGACGGCCTGGCTATTGAAGCCCACATTCTAAAAAAGAGAGGGCTCTCTAATTCTGTGGTATCTACCATGATCAATGCCAGGAAGCCGGTATCCAGGCAGATCTACTATAGAATCTGGAAGGCGTACATCGCCTGGTGTGAGGCCAAGAAATGGCATCCACGTAAATACGTAATAGGTAGGATTCTGGACTTCCTACAATGGGCTGTAGATAGGAAGCTTGCCTTGAGTACTATCAAGGGTCAGATTTCGGCCTTGTCAATATTTTTTCAAAGGCCCTTGGCTTCGCATTCACTAGTCAAAGCCTTTATACAAGGAGTGATGCGTATTAGTCCTCCGGTTAATATTCCCATATGTCCATGGGATCTAAACTTGGTTCTGTCGGTTCTACAGAAACAACCATTTGAACCATTACAGCATATTTCTTTGGTTCTTCTCACCAGGAAATTGATTTTTCTAGTAGCC
The DNA here is from genome assembly GCA_029206835.1 of Rana muscosa. Taxonomy (NCBI): domain Eukaryota; kingdom Metazoa; phylum Chordata; class Amphibia; order Anura; family Ranidae; genus Rana; species Rana muscosa. The sequence goes on from CM055122.1 coordinate 399,716,111, forward strand.
TTTTTTTCGGCTAAAAGAGTGTCGGAATTAGCAGCTATGTCCTGTAGGGAGCCATATCTGGTTATCCATAAGGACAGAGTAGTGTTACGTCCTCATCCAGCCTTTCTTCCTAAGGTGGTATCGAGGTTTCATTTGAACCAAGATGTGGTTCTTCCTTCTTTTTTCCCCAAACCTACTTCGGTAGAGGAAAAGTTATTGCATTCTTTGGATGTAGTAAGAGCAGTTAAAGCTTATCTAAAAGCCACTGCTCAGATTCGCAGAATGGATACTTTGTTTATTCTGCCGGAAGGCCCCAGAAAGGGTCAGGCAGCATCAAAATCTACTTTAGCCAAGTGGATTCGACAGGTCATAATACAAGCCTATGGCTTGAGAAGGAGACCGCCTCCGTTCAAAGTTAGGGCGCACTCCACGAGAGCAGTTGGAACTTCATGGGCAGCGCATCACCAGGCCTCCCTGGCTCAAATCTGTAAGGCCGCAACATGGTCTTCAGTACACACGTTTACTAGGTTCTACCAGGTGGACGTTAGAAGTCAGGAGGATGTCGCCTTTTGGCGCAGTGTGTTGCAGGCCGCAAAAGATCCTCATGTCGGATAGCGCTCAGCTTATGTATGGTGTATCCCCCCCCCCCTCGTTGGGCATTGCTTTAGGACATCCCATTAGTAATGACTATGTTGCTCTGTGTCCCGTGATGTACGAGAAAGAAAATAGGATTTTTATAACAGCTTACCTGTAAAATCCTTTTCTTGGAGTACATCACGGGACACAGAGCTCCCGCCCCTCTTTAGGGACACTTATTGCTTTGCTACAAAACTGAGGTGCTCCCGGATGGGAGGGGCTTATATAGGGGAGGGTACTTCCGGTTTTGGAAGTTGTCAGTGCCAGCACCTGAAGGTATCTATATAACCCATTAGTAATGACTATGTCGCTCTGTGTCCCGTGATGTACTCCAAGAAAAGGATTTTACAGGTAAGCTGTTATAAAAATCCTATTATTTGCACAGTAAACAATTAAACTCCTCTCTGAATTAATTATTACTTAACAATCCATGCAATTCCTGCCAGCAGATAAAGGAATAAAATGCATGCTGCACGAAACAGATATATGTGATATGTACATTGAATAGTAATGTTAAAAGTTTAATATATGCACTATTTTAGTGCCATAATTTTTTTTTGTAAATTGCAATTTTCAAACGTATTAATGCAATGTTTCCTCTCAGAAAAAGTCGATATATTCTTTTTTTATATATATTCCTTTATAATCATTGTTGAATTATGAGAGTATAGGGATTCTTTTCTTTCTTTCTTTTCCAGGCTATCATTACTTGATTCACTAAACTGAAGTCTTTGCCTACACAACTCAATAGCTCAAACTGAAGCAAATCAAGCAGTTTACATTGAAGCAAATGAGTGTCGATTCGACTCATCTACTTCTCTACCACTGCTGTCTCAATGTTCACACTGGGCCATATGAAGTTTAAAAGAGAGAAGGTCTGAAAGGAAAATTTTAAAAAGATATAAAATGTCTGCTTAAAGCAGGGGTGTCAAACTGACGGCCCTCCAGCTGTTGCAAAACTACAAGTCCCATCATGCCTCGGCCTGTGGGAGTCATGCTTGTAACTGTGAGCCTTGCAATACCTCATGGGACTTGTAGTTTTGCAACAGCTAGAGGGTAGCCAGTTTGAGACCCCTGGCTTAAAGACTTATAATCTGAAAAATTTGGAAAATTGATAAATAACTATCCAATATTTGCTTTGTATGGCATCCAAGAGAGTGTGCAAAATTTATATTATGCTATTTGGCTTACCAAATGGGAACTTAAAATTGTATATGAGCTGTTGCGCCTGCCCATGACAGTTCTTATAAAACATATTTGCTTACATCAGAAAGTATAATTTTTCTGCTGTCTGGAAAACTATTTTATTTAATCTTTTAGGCAATTTTTTGAAAATGTTTGTTTGCCCCAATCATGTTTATATACACTAAAGCCCCGTACACACGATCGGATAACCTATGGATTTTCGTCCGATGGATTTGTCCATCAGAAATCCGATGAAACTGTTTTTCATCAGTCTTGGCCACACACCATCAGTCAAAAAACCGACCGTTCCAAACGCGGTGACGTAAAACACTCCGACGAGCCGAGAAAAATGAAGTTTAATGCTTCTGAGCATGCGTCGACTTGATTCTGAGCATGCGTGGGTTTTTTAACCGATGGACTTGCCCATAGACGATCGGAAATTCCCATCGGTTTTTTATCCATCGGAAAATTTTAAAACAATTTTATTTTTTACAACCGATGGAAAAAAGACCGATGGGTACCATACACGATCGGTTGGTCTGATGAAAACCATCCATCGGACGGTTTTCATCAGTCAAACCGATCGTGTGTACGGGGCTTGACTGTTGATTGACCCACCACTTCTGCTGGATTTCTATCCCAAGCATCAACTACTCTTTTGGTAAGATAAGACTTTCTTGATCTTCGCTTTATATTGAAAATACTGCCCTCATGACCCTTATACACACCATTATTGCATTTAAAGGTTTCAATAATGTATCTAATTATGTAAACTGTGCTGTAACTGTGGTAGAAGGTGACACAACTATAAATTCTGCAGGTTGGACACTCTTTTAACATCGCTTTAGCAGAGTTTAAAACAGCCCATCTGTCACACAGGCCTCAAACAGTACCGCCATCAGTACCATCTGGATCTTTCACAGCCCATCTGGATCTGTCACAGCCCATCTGCCACAGCCCATCTGTCAAACAGGCCCACCTTTGGTACCGCCATCACTAATGCCATACAGGCCTGTCATAAGTACCGTCACACAGGCCCACCATCAGTAACCTGTCAGTACCATCACACAGGCCCGCCGTCAGTACTGAAATCAGTACCATCACACAGGCCTTCCAATAAGCACCGCCATCATGTCAGGTTTTACACACCTGAGGAGGCATATGCCATCCTTACCATGTCGGATGATGAGAGCAGCGGGGAGCTCCCATCATCTGATTCTGGTTCGGAATACGAGCCAGTAGAGGGTAGTGGATCGGAGTAAGAGTCAGAGGAGGAAACTGTCCCTCCTAAAAGAATAAGGAGATCAGGACTAAGATCAGAAGAGCTTCCTTCCACCAGCAGCGCGAGACACCAGGAAGAGGAGCCCAGTACCAGTACTGGAAGTACACGCTCTACCCGAAGAATCCAGGCCCAGTCCTACCTTCCTGATGCCCTGGCAAACCGCTTATGGTTGCCTGCCAACTCAGGATCCAATATAATCCCCCCTTTCACCACACAGCCAGGTGTGTAGCCCAACACTACAAATTTTTCACAATTGGATTATTTTTATTTATTTTTCCCACAAGATTTTTTGGCAGAATATGGTGGACCAAACCAGTCTGTATGCAGAGCAATTTATTGCTGCCAATCCCAATTGACGTCTGACACTGGACAAATTTAAATAGTTTTGGGCCTAACGTTCAATATGGGGCTTACAAAGGAGAACAAACTACATGCCTACTGGTCCACTAACCCCATCCACCACATGCCAATATATTCTGCTGTCATGTCCAGGACTCACTAAGACATGATTATGCGTTTTCTACACTTTAACGATAATTTGCAGTGCCCTCCCCGAGATCGTCCCAACGATGACAAATTGTACAAGATACACCCCCTAATAAATTAATTTTCCCAGTGATTTGCTGAAGTGTGTATCCCAGACCAAAACATTTGTGTGGACGAATCCCTTATACATTTTACTGGCCGACTGAACTTCAAGCAGTATTATCCCAAGTAAGAGAGCCAGGTAGGGGTTAAAATTTAATAAATGATCGAACCACTGGATATGTGTATACCTTCTGGATTTATGAAGGCAAAGACTCCCAGCTCCAGCCCCGTGAGTGCACCACATATATTGGAACCAGTGGGAAAATTGTCTGGGAGCTGGCATACCCCCTGTTCCAAAAAGGATACCATTTATATGTGGATTATGATAAATAAAAAAATTTAATTATACTGCCGACACTGCAATAGAACTGATTGCATAAGTAATGTGATTTAAAGTGCAGCGCTGAGATATGTACACAAATGAAAGTGCAATAATAAAAGAAATTTCTCATTATATCATATTATAATTTATATTATTATTGCACTTTCATTTGTGTACATATCTCAGCGCTGCACTTTATATCACAATTATTATACTAGCTTGCTCCTTTTTCAACACCTTTACCATAAACAAACCCTTGTACCTTAAAAAAAAAAAACAATGGAAAGGCTTCCTTTTAAATCTATTGATAAAAAAGTTACAAAAACTGGAAATCTGCATTCATGAGGAATGAGGAAGTGTTGGTCATGAAGTGTAGGGACAAGAAAGATGTCCACATCCTCTCTACCATCCACAATGACACCATGGTGGAGATCCAGAGAAGACGCGGCCCCGTTGTAAAGCCTGAATTTGTCCACAACTACAATCTGTAATTGGGGGGGGGATTTAAATGATCAGATACTACAACCCTTTGTCAACCCGAAAGTCCCGTTACTGGTATAGGAAAGTTGCATTTCATCTGTTTCTTATGGCCCTGTTTAATTTGTGTGTCTGCTACCAAAAAGCAACTGAAAACCAACAAATCACCTACCTCAAATATATTGAACACATCGTCACTGCTCTGATTTACCAACAAGAACCCGCCCCAGGAAGCATTCACTCTAATTGTGTGAGTCGACCCCATGAGAAACATTTTCAATATAACATTCCCACCACAGAACCTGGAAAAAGATGCCAAAAAAATGTTGTTTATGCAGCAGAGGAGGAGTTAGAAGAGATACAAGTTATTATTGCCCCCCATGTCCCTCTGAACCTGGCCTGTGCATTGGAGTTTGCTTCAGAGGTTACCACATATCCATTAGATATTAGTTCCCCTTATTTTTAACAGACTGCCATTTCCCCATTTCAAATACCTGTGTGGATCATTTGCCTGCTACCATGTTTCTACCTTCCACGTTAACTGACCCTGGCCTGTTTACAGATGATGTCTTTGCCTGCCGTTTTAAACCGCGTTTCTGACTTCCACTTGCACCAACCTCAGCCTGTTTACCGACAATGACTCTGCCTGCCATTTTAAATCACGTTTCTGACTTTCACGTGCACCAAACTCGGCCTGTTAAATCGACCATGTTTTTGCCTGCCACTTGGACTGATCTTTTGCTCTTCTACTTTAGTACACAGGGGTCTGACATATGTGAGGGGCTTCAGAATAGTGTTCTGAGTAGAGAAAAACAGTTTTTTGTTTTCTGTGTTCCCAGAACAGGGTCTTGTTGCCCGGATGCTTCAAAGAGAAACCTGGCCTGTGCATTGGAGATTGCTTCAGAGGTTACCACACATCCATTAGATATTAGTTCCCCTTATTTTTAACAGACTGCCATTTCCCCATTTCAAATACCTGTGTGGATCATTTGCCTGCTACCATGTTTCTACCTTCCATGTTAACTGACCCTGGCCTGTTTACCGGTGATGTCTTTGCCTGCCGTCTTAAACCGCGTTTCTGACTTCCACTTGCACCAACCTCAGCCTGTTTACCGACAATGACTCTGCCTGCCATTTTAAATCACGTTTCTGACTTTCACGTGCACCAAACTCAGCCTGTTAAATCGACCATGTTTTTGCCTGCCACTTGGACTGATCTTTTGCCCTTCTACGATAGTACACAGGGGTCTCACATATGTGAGGGGCTTCAGAATAGTGTTCTGAGTAGAGAAAAACAGTTTTTTGTTTTCTGTGTTCCCAGAACATGGTCTTGTTGCCCGGATGCTTCAAAGAGATTTGGGTGGGAGAAGCCTCTACCCCTGTCCCCCTGGCCTTAAGCTTAATGGTCCTTCCTGCTGCCTGGACCAATACTTTGGCTTTGCTGACCATATCGCTGCCTGTAATGATCCAGAACATTATGGACCATGTTTCTTCCTTCTGCCTGGACCAATACATTGGCTGTGCTGTCCATATTGCTGCCTGCTGCCTCTGCTGACTATGGACAGTAATTCTGCCTAGACATCTCTGTCTGCTACCTGGACCAATGCTTTGGCTGTGCTTTGGCTGTGCTGACAGTATCTCTGCCTGTACTAACTATGGACAGTATTCCTGTCTGTTGTCTGAATGATTTATTTTGCTGTCGCGGACCACATCCCTACCTGCTGCCTGGACCGATGCTCTCCTCTGTGGACCACTGCACTACTAAAACCACAGATAATCTTTTGTTATTTGGTATGTACATGCTATGTGTTAGAAATATGAAGGGCATTCAAAAATGTGATCAGTAGTCAGAAAATGATTTATGCTCCTAGAACGCCTGGAGGTGCTACTTGGATGTTGGGCCTCTGTATGTGGCCAAGCTGTGTAAAAGTCTCACACATGTGGTATCGCTATACTCAGGAGGAGTAGCAGAATGTATTTTGGGGTGTGATTTTTTCTATGTACATGCTATGTATTAAAAAAATCTTATAAATGGACAACTTTGTGTAAAAAAAATGTGTTTTCATTTTTGTCCACATTTTTGTCCACATTTTCCCAAAACTTCTGGAAAAAAAACATCCGTTCAAAAGACTCATTACGCCTCATAGATTATACGTTGAAGTGTTTTCCTTTTCAAATTGGGGTCATTTTGTTGGCAATTCTGTGGCCTGGTGCTCCAGGGTCTTCAAAAGTGTAATCGGTGGTTGAGAAATGAGATGTGTAATTTATGCTCGTAGAACGTCTGAAGGTGCTACTTTAATGTTGGGCCTCTGTATGAAGACAGGCTGTGTAAAAGACTCACACATGTGGTATCAACATACTCAGGAGGAGTAGCGGAATGAATTTTGGGGTGTAATTTTTGCTAAAGACCGCCTTTCCCTTAGCTATTGCTTTTCTGCTACTATAAACTCAGACATAGTTACATAGTTACATAGTTAGTTACATAGTTAGTCAGGTTGAAAAAAGACACAAGTCCATCCAGTTCAACCATAAAAAAAAAAAAATATATATATATCGTACAATCCCATATACCCAATTCTATACCCACAGTTGATCCAGAGGAAGGCAAAAAAAAAACAGCAGAGCATGATCCAATTTGCTACAGCAGGGGAAAAAATTCCTTCCTGATCCCCCGAGAGGCAATCGGATATTCCCCGGATCAACTTTACCTAACCAGTACCCAGTTATATTATGTACATTTAAGAAAGAATCCAGGCCCTTCTTAAAGCAATCTACTGAGCTGGCCAGAACCACCTCTGCAGGGAGTCTATTCCACATTTTCACAGCTCTTACTGTGAAAAAACCTTTCCGTATTTGGAGGTGAAATCTCTTTTCCTCTAGACGCAAAGAGTGCCCCCTTGTCCTCTGTGTTGACCGTAAAGTGAATAACTGAACACCAAGTTCACTATATGGACCCCTTATATATTTGTACATGTTGATCAGATCCCCCCTTAATCTCCTCTTCTCAAGAGTGAATAAATTCAGTTCCTCTAATCTTTCCTCATAGCTGAGCTCCTCCATCCCTCTTATCAGTTTGGTTGCCCTTCTCTGCACTTTCTCCAGTTCCCCAATATCCTTTTTGAGAACTGGGGCCCAAAACTGAACTGCATATTCCAGATGAGGTCTTACTAATTATTTGAACAGGGGCAAAATTATATCTCTCTCTCTGGAGACCATACCTATCTTAATACAAGAAAGGACTTTGCTCACTTTGGAAACCGCAGCTTGGCATTGCATGCCATTATTGAGCTTATGATCTACCAAAACCCCCAGATCCTTCTCCACTACGGACATGCAGTTAATACACAATTTCTCAAATGTGAAATCATGTTACTGGAGATTATCGCCCATCCCAGAGAAAATATAGATCAAAATATGTAGGGTGGCAGGCATGTTAGATGCTATCCAGTCTAGGCCTGCTAGTGGTATTGAGCCCTGAGTAAATGGAGATAGAGGGGCTTACCTACATCTTCAGTTGTCAGAAGCTCTTCTAATGTGTGGGAGGACAGTAAAACCCTGTCTAAATTGCATATTAGGATAAAAAATGTAGGGTGGCAGGGAAGTTAAAAGGCAAAAATACACACTTGATAATAAAAAAATAACTACTTTATTAGACATTAGAGATAGGCTGAGCCCCCAGTTCGGCCCCAAACCGCAAACTCCATTGAAGTCTATGGGAGCCAAACATGAGAAATCAAAAGTCCCCCGTTTTGAAGGCTTATATGCAAGTAATTGGCCATAAAAAGGGGGCATGGGTACTACCCTGGGGGACATGTATCAATGCAGTGATTTTAATGATGCTTAAAGGGGAGTTCCAGCCTTTTTTTATGTTTATTAAAAGTCAGCAGCTACAAAAAGTGTAGCTGCTGGCTTTTAATAAACATACACTTACCTGTTCCACTGTCCAGTGACGCGACGCCCGGAGCTCCGCTCCTCTCCCCCCCTTCTCTGCCGGCGCCTCGATTGATAGTGTGGGTACCCGGCCGTGACAGCTTTCGGCTTCACGACCGGGCACTCACTGCGCATGCGCAAATGGCGCAGCGCTCTCTGAGTGGACAGGCGATCGCCTGGGGCCTGTCACGTCCCAGGTGATCGCCTACAGAGAGGGGCCACCAAAAGGCGATATGACAAATCGCCTAGGCGACCCCAGGGTGGAAGGAGGAAGTGGGGCAGGAAGTCCCACTCCTATTGAATCCCCCACTCCCCCCCAAAAAAAATGACATGCCAAATGTGGCATGTAAGGGGGCGAGGAGTGGATTAAGCGGAAGTTCCAAATTTGGGTAGAACTCCGCTTTAAAGTGAAACAATAAAAATGAAAAATTCCTTTAAACATAGTGCCTGAGGAGTCCTCTTAGTCTGTCTGTAAAGTGGTGCATCTGTAGCATGTATAGAACCCGATGCAGCAAAAATTTCTAGAGAAAATAAAAAAAACAAATCACATTTGGGTCAGTTCACACCAGACCCAGTTCCGTACGGTTTTGTGCGCATTTTTTCTGCACTAAAAATGCATGCACAGTGTTTTCCATGTATTCCAATGGCTCTTGTTGGCTCTAGTTCACACCATGCAGTCAGTTTCCGGTGCATAAACTGACCGGAAACTGACTGCATGGTGTGAACTAGAGCCAACAAGAGCCATTGGAATAAATGGAAAACACTGTGCATGCATTTTGTGCAGAAAAAAAGCACACAGAACTGAACGGAACTGCGTCTGGTGTGAACTGGCCCTTAAAGCGCATTTTTTTGCTGACACCCAGCTATTTAAAAAAATAAAGAAAAGAAAGGTGTGGGGTCCCCCCCAAAATCCGTACTAGACCCTTATTCGAGCATGCAGCCTGGCAGGCCAGGAAAGGGGGGATGAGCGAGCGCCCTCAACATGTTCATGGGGACAAGGGCCTCTCCCCGAAAACCTTGGGCAGTGATTGTGGGGGTCTGCGGGCAGGGGGTTTATTTAAATTTGAATCCCCCTTTAACAAGGGGGCCCCCAGATCACAGACCCCCCCATGGGAATGAGTAGGGGTACTCTACCCCTACTCATTCACCGAAAAGAGGTGTAAAAATTAAATAAAAACACTAGACAATTTTGTTGACGATTCCTTTATTAAAAAAAAAATTAATGCCACCCTGGATCTCTGTCATAAACGGGCTCAGACCCCTTCTTTGGAGAGAGACCTTCTTGCTAAACGGACACAAATCTCGGACCTTCTTCAATATAAGGCCAAGGCGGCATTACAGGTTTGTAGGAAGTTTTCCTATGAATCTGGGGATAAATGCGGGAAATTATTAGCTAGAACTTTGCGAGAGCAGAAATTAAAGACTTACATTCCACATCTGGCCTCACCTAATAGGCCTAAGGTCACAAAACCACACGACATAGCGCAGGAGTTCCAAGAATTTTATAAATCTCTGTATAACCTGCAGATTAAGCCCCCTACCCAAGCTCAAATAGATTTATACCTCTCTTCGTCATTAATGCCCCGATTATTGGACGTAGATAGAGATAATCTTGAAGATCCCATAACAATAGAAGAACTTCAGGGATCAGTAGGTGTTACTAAATTGGGTAAAGCACCCGGTCCTCATGGGCTGACGGCCCAATATTATAAGATTCTGTTTCCCACTCTCGCTCAATATATGGTTAAATTATTTAATGCACTGGGCTCCAACTTTCAGAACTGATACTTTGCTAGCTCACATTTCGATGATACCTAAAAAGGGGAAATATCTGACCTCTTGTGGAAATAATCGGCCGATTTCCTTGCTTAATCTAGATCTTAAGATCTTTACCAAAATATTGGCAAACATGATTGAACATATTATCCCGAACTTGATCCATCTGGATCAAGTGGGATTTGTCCCCACACGAGAAGCAAGGGATAACACTATGAAGGCTCTAAACCTACTACAGGCAGTTAATGTATCCCGGATGCAATGCGTGTTTTTAAACACAGATGCAGAGAAGTAGACATGTGCGATTCTTTTTGTACGAATCGAAAATTTGTACGAATTTCTGAAAATTCGTACATTCGGAAGCATCAGAAATACAAATTTATATGCTTCAGAATGTTACGAAATACAAAATTTCGTTGACGAATTTCGGATCCGAGTTTGAGAAAGGTATTTTTTGTTTTTTAACTTTACCATAACGAATGTTTGTAATTGTTATGAAAAGTTAACGAACCTAACGAAAATTCGTATTCAATCCAAATAGAATTTCGGACACGAATTATGAAATACGAACTAACGGCCCGGGCTACAATACCTTTCTCAATATGGCAGTCGTCGACCCATTATGCTCATTATGAAGGGCTCCCACCATCCCTGTGCTGTGATGACTTCCTCATGGGGCTGTACCCCTGCTGTGCTCATTATGAGGGGCTCCCACCATCCCTGTGCTGTGCTCATTATGAGGGACTCCCACCATCCCTGTGCTGTGCTCATTATGAGGGGCTCCCACCATCCCTGTGCTGTGCTGACTTCCTCCTCGGGCTGTACCCCTGCTGTGCTCATTATGAGGGGCTCCCACCATCCCTGTGCTGTGCTGACTTCCTCCTGGGGCCGTGCCCCTGCTGTGCTCATTATGGGGGGCTCCCAGCATCCCTGTGCTGTGCTGACTTTCTCCTGGGGCTGTACCCCTGTTGTGCTCATTATGAGGGGCTCCCACCATCCCTGTTCTGTGCTGAGTTCCTTGGTTTGTTTGTAGCCCGTGTCCCCTGTCGCCTCTCCTTTTCGCCCTGTCACTGGAACCGCTTCTCTGCACTGTCTGCCTAAATCGGGACATCACAGGAGTTCAGATAGGAGATACCCAACATAAAATCTCGGCTTATGCCGAAGACATGTTATTCTCTCTCACGAACCCCCTGATTATGCTCCCAAATCTGATGAGGGAGTTCGAGAGGTATGGTTCGCTTTCTAACCTTCGTATCAACTTTACTAAGTCGGAAGCAATGGGGGTTAATTTTCCTCAAATATCAATCAAGCAGCTCAAGCTAAATTTTAAGTTTAAATGGACTGAAAAGCGCTAACGTACCTGGGTACTTTGCTCCCACCTAAAATAGTGAAAATCTTTGAGTTCAATTTTCCCCCTTTATTGCAAAAAGTTAAGATACTACTGGACAGATGAAACACGGGTTTTCACTCTTGGTTTGGGCGGTGCAATATCATTAAAATAAGCATTCTTCCTAAATTTCCCTACCTACCACAGGCACTGCCGGTTCGTATCCCGTCTACTTACTTTAAGCAGAGCCAGAAGTTATTCTTTGACTTCATTTGGGCTCACAAGCATCCTAGGATGCAACGTAACCAATTAATGCTCCCCAAAAAGCATGGAGGACTGGCAGTGCCGGACATACGTAAGTATTATCAAGCTTTACATTTGAGTAGAGTAATTGATTGGAACAGACACATAGATATTAAATTATGGGTGCAGATTGAACACGCCCAATCCCCTGTGCCTTTGGGCAGAGCCCCTTGGTGTTATGCCTCCCTTCCAAGAGAAGTTACCAACCATCCTTTAACAGTGAATACTGCAAAACTTTGTTCGGACTTGCTATCCCCCATGGGTATACCACCTGAGACCTCTCCCTTATACCCGATACTTGGGAACCCCCTTTTTTCACCAGGGTTTCGGTGATGCTGCCTTTCGGCACTTATTGAGCATGGGCTGCACACAAGCGTCCCGTTATATAAAGGCAGGGAAGTGGTTGATGATCTCGGAGCTGATGGCACAGTCGGGTGCGTTTAAACTAAGATTTTGGAGTGCTCTCCAGATCACTCACTTTTTAAGTATCCTTCCGGCTCAGGGCTTGTTTACCAGGCCCCTTACCACCTTTGATAAATATTCCACGGAGACAGAAGCAATGCCTCACACATTATCGGCTAATTATGAATTATTAATCATGCCTTGCGAAACCCACTTCCCGAAATTTGTTCAGGAATGGGAACGGGCTCTAGGTAAATCTTTTAGTACAATACAGCGGCAACGTATTTTTTGGCTTACGTACAAATCATCGATTTGTACAAAAACACAAGAGACTAACTTTAAGATTCTCACTCGCTGGTATAGAACACCAGTGAGATTGAAGAGAATCTTTCCTGAGTGCTCTGATTTATGTTGGAGATGTCAGGGAAACAAAGTCATCATTCTACATATTTTTTGGAATTGCCCCAAACTAAAGCACTTTTGGACAGAGGTTAAAAATCTTATAGACTACATGTTACCGGAAGATCCGTCCTTCTTCCTCCTTCACACGTCTCATATACCAGAAAAGGTATACAAGGAGTATATTATTTGTCATCTTTTAGATGCAGCTAAGGCTTGAATTCCCCTGATGTTGAAATCGCCACTACCCCCGACAGTCAGGATGTGGCTACGTAAAGTAAAAGAGATTAGCAGACTAGAAGACTTGGTTCTTTCCGCACGACACCAGCCGGAACTTTACTCCAAGACCTGGTTACCTTGGAATGCCTTTTTGTCTTCAGATGAGGGAAGAACCCTCCTTGACAGTAATTTGAATAGCTAGGGAGACATCCAAGGGTTTCATCTTATCCTTCCCTGCATCCTGCAAGCTCACACAGGGCCCACCTCCTTATACCTATTTCCTACCCCTTCCCCCTCCCCTCTTTCCTATCTACATCCTTTTTTTTTAATATAAGTTAAAAAATTGTTTAGGACTAGGGATGCGCTTTATGTTCGGGTCGAACATGAGTTTGACTCAAACATTGGCTGTTCGCCCAGTCGTCGAAAAACAAACATAATGGGGCGTTCGCGCCAAATTCCAGTGGCGCGGAATGACCCATAATGCACTGCGAGATCACTATACCGTATAGTTAGAGCCGAGACATGGCTAGGGTTTTGTTTAGCTATTTTTTTGTTCTGTTTGTTTTTCTGCACACTGTACAGCACCTGTCAATAGACTTTGTATATAGCACCAATAAACAACACTGTTTTTTTACTTATCCCATGGACTTGGTATCTGTGCCTGCTCATCCCAGGGAGCTTTTGTACCTGCTACCTGTCCCCCAGGTTACATATGGTGGAGACTGCGACCAGCTGTAGTAAATTACTATTTAAAAGGCCAGAACCTTAAGTGACAACATGGAGGAAATCCTCAAACAAATGCTATTATCCAACGCTACACAACAGCAAGCAAACGCTGCACAACAGCAAACTAACGATGCACTGAAGCAGGCAAACGCTATCGCACAGGAGCAAACCAAGGTGCTGTGCCAACAGATTGGTGCTGTACAGGAGCAATCGCAGAGGCTGTTTGAACAGCTTGCCACTGCTGCAAAAGCGGATAGGAAAACCCTTACTGAGGTTGTGGAGACGCTAGCACAGGGGTCACCTGCGAAAATGAATGATATTGGAGACAAGCCCTCAGCCATCCATGTGGGTCGCTTTCTTTCTAAGATGACTGCAGATGATGATCCAGAGGCCTTCCTACTAACGTTTGAACGGACCGCTGAGAGGGAAGGTTGGCCTCAAACCCAGTGGGCAGGACTGATCGCCCCCTTGCTTACTGAAGAATCGCAGAAGGCCTACTATGATCTGGAGTCAGCAGAAGCGGGAGACTATAAGAAGGTCAAGCAGGAAATCCTGGCGCGACTCTGTGTCACCTTGGCTGTGCGAGCTCAGCGGGTCCACAGCTGGTTCTTCCAAGATGAGAGGCCCCCAAGATCGCAGATGTTTGATCTAATCCACCTGGTGCGAAAATGGCTACAGCCGGGGTCCCTGTCTGTGCCACAAATAGTGCCACAAATAGTGGAGCGTGTGGTCATGGACCAATTCCTGAGGTCACTGCCAATTCCCCTGCAAAGGTGGGTGAGTCAAGGAGACCCCAAGTCAGCAGACAACCTGGTGGAGCTCGTTGAGAGGTACTTTGCTGCAGAAAACCTGGTCACCACCCCTACAGCCGCACAAACTTTCCACCCAAAGCCACGGTCTCCCCAGGCAGCCGGTAAGACTGTTCCAGGGGAAGTGGGTGGTAAGCATGGCAAAGAAATAGGGGGGAGGATTTTTGGTGCCAGGACTGAACAAGGGAAGCCACTGCCTGTCAGCAAACCAAACTGGGGAAACATCAGGTGTTTTCGTTGCCAAGAACTGGGACATGTTGCAGCAAACTGTCCATTGACAGATGAAGCAATGCAGTGTGAGCTATCTATTAGAAGGCAGTCTATGTTTGCTGCTGTTTCATGCGCTGCAGTGCCAAATGTGGGAAAACACATGTGTCAAATGACTGTTAATAATAAGCCTATTACGGCCTTGCTGGACTCTGGAAGTCTAGTTACTTTGGTTACAGCTGAGATGGTTGAAACTGTGAATTTTCATGCTAAAAAAGTTGCTGTGATCTGTGTACATGGGGATACCCGGGAGTATCCTATAACCACTGTTCAGTTTAAAACGGGCTTAGGTCGCTGACCCATTTGGTCGGACTTGTGCCCCACTTGGTACAGGAGGCTATCATTGGTAGGGACTTCCCTAAGTTTTGGGAACTGTGGGATCGTCCCGACCCGGTCGCAGTACCTGACTCAGTCACAGAGCCAGAACTCCTGGCCGCTACTGACATTGTGGGTTCAGGGGACTCCTCTCAGGGCTCTCTGGGTTATCCTTTCTCAGTTATGGCAGGGGAGCTGGAGGAGCCTGAAGAAGTCCCCACAACCAGTAGAGCTGGACAGCTGTCTGCTGAATCTGAGCCTACGTTGGAGTTTGCTGATCTTAATGTGCACAAGGAAAATTTTGGTACTGAGCAGAGAAAAGACCCTACCCTTGCCAGGGCCTGAGAAAATTTAATGATGATTAATGATGTACCTGTTGAACCAGGGGACAGGCCCTGTTTTCCATATTTCTGCAGCAATGAGGATTTACTGTATCGTGTAAGTAAAACTAATGATGAAGTGGTTGAACAGTTCGTAGTCCCTAAGCCATACAGACGGGTGGTGTTGGAGCTTGCCCATGGGCACTTGCTAGGAGGCCATTTAGGGGTTGAGAAAACCACTGAAAGGGTGTTGCGCAGGTTTTACTGGCCTGGGATACAGAAAAATATCGAGATTTATTGTCAATCTTGTCCTGTGTGTCAGATGTCATCCCCACAGCCCCACTTCCGAAGTCCCTTAGTGCCCTTGCCCATTATTGAAGTGCCCTTTGAGAGGATTGCCATTGACCTTGTGGGTCCGCTCCCCAAATCTGCCTGCGGTCATCAGCATATCCTTCTGATCATGGATTACTCTACCCGTTACCCTGAGGCCGTTCCCTTACGCACTGCTAAAAACATTGCCAAAGAGCTGTTTATGGTGTTCAGTCGGGTTAGCATCCCTAAAGAAGTCCTTACAGACCAGGGCACCCCATTCATGTCACGAATAACTAGGGAGCTGTGCAAGTTATTTCAGGTGACGCAATTGCGAACCTCGGTGTACCATCCTCAAACGGATGGCTTGGTGGAACGCTCCAATAAGACATTAAAGAGTATGTTAAAAAAGGTTGTTGACAAGGATGGGAAAAACTGGGACTTCCTGATACCATACTTGATGTTCGCCATCAGGGAATTTCCCCAGTCCTCTACGGGGTACTCGCCATTTGAGCTGCTTTATGGGAGACACCCTCGGGGACTCTTAGACATAGCCAAGGAAACTTGGGAGGGGGAGCAAACACCCCACAAAAGTGTCATTGAGCATATTGTTCAAATGCAGGACAGGATTGCAGCAATCATGCCGGTGGTAAAAGAACACTTATTGAAGGCCCAAGCAGCCCAACAGAGAATATACAACAGGGGGGCCCAACTCCGTGTTTTCTCACCTGGTGACAGGGTCCTCGTGTTAGTTCCCACTGTTGAGAGCAAGTTCCTGGCTAAGTGGCAGGGTCCCGCTGAAGTAATTGAAAGAGTTGGGGAGGTCAATTACAAGGTCTATCAACCAGGTAAAAGGAAGCCCGAACAGATTTACCACATAAACCTGTTAAAGCCCTGGAAGGATAGACTGGAGTTAACTGCGAGGTCCCTCCCGGGGACGCCTAAGGGTACTGGGTCCCCTCTGGTCCCTGAGGTCACGATTCCAGACACCCTGTCATATTCCCAAAAACAGGAAGCTAGAGAGTTCCTGATAAGGATTAGAAATACATTTTCAGAGTTACCTGGCACGACTTCAGCAGTTCAGCATGATATTGTTACTGAACCTGGGGTCCGTGTCAAGCTCAAACCGTACCGAATTCCTGAAGCGAGGAGAAAGGACATCAGTGATGAAGTTAAAAGAATGTTGTAGCTAGATGTCATTGAGGAATCCAATAGTGACTGGTCTAGCCCCATCGTGTTAGCCCCAAAACCGGATGGTACTTGGAGATTCTGTAACGACTTCAGGAAGCTTAATGCAGTGACAAAGCTTGACACGTACCCAATGCCCAGGGTAGACGAACTTATAGACCGACTTGGCAAGGCTCGCTATCTGACCACTTTGAACTTGACAAAAGGCTATTGGCAAATACCCCTGACTGGAAGCACCAAAAAGAAGACTGCATTTGTGACCCCGGAGGGTTCCTTTCAATATAAAATGATGCCTTTTGGGTTGCAAAATGCCCCTACGACATTTCCGAGGGCCATGGACAGGACCCTAAGACCCCAACGACAGTATGCAGCAGCCTATCTAGATGACATAGTGGTACATAGCACTGACAGGAAGTCTCACTTGTCCCGTGTCCAGGCTGTCCTTGATTCCCTCTTCAAAGAAGGTTTTACGGCAAATCCAAAAAAATGTTCCATTGGTCTAGAGGAAGCCAAGTATTTGGGCTACACTATTAGCCGTGGTGTCATAAAACCCCAGGTGAATAAAATAGAAGCCATCCAGGAGTGGCCACGTCCTGCAAACAAGAAGCAGGTCAGGGCCTTTCTTAGCATTGCGGGATATTATAGAAGGTTTATACCAAATTTTGCAACTATAGCTGTCCCACTGACAGACCTTACGAAAGGGAAAGACTCTGTAATGGTGAAATGGTCCCCAGTAGCGTAGGAATCTTTCCAAGTACTGAAGAAGGCTCTTTGTGCACAGCCAGTATTGTACTCCCCCGATTTCTCCAAAGACTTTTCGGTTCAAACGGATGCGTCTGATGTTGGTATCGGGGCAGTACTATCACAGGTATACAATGGGGAAGAACACCCTGTGGTCTACCTAAGTAGAAAGCTCAATGACCATGAGAAAAAGTGTGCAGTCATTGAAAAGGAATTTTTAGCCATAAATTGGGCTGTGGACGTGCTCAGGTACTACTTGTTAGGGCGCCAGTTCGAATTAATAACTGACCATGCTCCCCTGAAATGGATGGCCCAAAAGAAGGAGACTAATAGACGGGTGAACCGGTGGTTTTTGGCTCTACAGAATTATTCCTTTTCTGTAAAACACAGGCCAGGTGTTGAGATGGGGAATGTAGATGCCCTGTTCCGTGTTCACAGGGCCGGACTGGGAATAAAATCCAGCCCTGGAAAAAATTTCATACCAGCCCCACTGCATTATTATACCAGCATAACGTCATTATTTTCTTGTTCATGAAAGGGAAAACCATACATTTTAAAGCACAATAGAAGAGTGTATTATATATAGATAAGACAGATATGAAAGCACATAGGGCTTTATATATATAAAAACGCAAATTCCAGTTAAAAGTGGTAAAAGTGGTCAATCATCAAGGCCCCAGGAACTCAGAACGTGGGAGGGGGACCACCTTCCGCAGAAAGAATACACTAAGGTAAGGGGGGGGTGGGTTACTGATATAGGGGGGAAACCTTTATATCAATGCCCCCTTAAATTATCGTATTCACTCCCCCCCTAACATCAGTGACCCCCCTCAGACTGGCCTAGCGGTGCTGTCACTGACCTCCTCTCAGGTACACCATGCAGGGCTCAGTCAGTCGGCTCCAGCTCAGTGGCTTTGGTTTTATCCTATATAGTGTCCTCTCCACAGTCCACACACATCTGACTTCTCCCATGACCCCCATCCCGGCGGTGCTTCCACTCTTGACTCCTCTCAGACTCCCTCAGAGACTGTAGACATGATACAGGAGATGGTCAGAGGCTGCAGACATGATAAAAGAGCTCAATGCAGCCCCACCAAATGCATCCTCATCAGTGCCCATCAAATGCAGCCTCACTGTGCCCATCAATGCAGCCTCACTGTGCCCATCAATGCAGCCTCCCTGTGCCCATCAATGCAGTCACACTGTGCCCACCATTGCAGCCACACTGTGCCCACCATTGCAGCCTCACTGTGCCAACCAATGCAGCCTCACTGTGCCCATCAATGCAGCCTCACTGTGCTCATCAAATGCAGCTTTACTGAGCTCATCAAATGCAGCTTTAGTGTGCCCATCAAATGCAGCTTTACTGTGCCCATCAAATACAGCTTTACTGTGCCCATCAAATGCAGCTTTACTGTGCTCATCAAATGCAGCTTTACTGTGCTCATCAAATGCAGCCTCACTGTGCTCATCAAATGCATCTTTACTGTGCCGTGAATGCAGTCTCTCCTATGCCCCATGTCCCAGTCTGCAGTCCCTGTCTGTGGGAAGGTGTGTTGTTGATGCTCGGTACGGTACCTTCCATGCCAGCAGGATATCCATGATCGCCATCAGCAGGCAGGGTCTGTTCTCGTTTTGGATGGGGACAGTGCTCCTTCCAGAGGATCTGTTTGCTGTGAGATGGAGTGGTCCCTGGCCACCTGCACCTTCAGTCGTCCTCATTTTCCGGCCCCAGTCAGCCTGTCCTCTGGTCCTGGGGAAGTGAGAGCACTGGGGGGGGAGCTGGAGAGAAGGGGGAGCGGAGAGAGCACTGGTGGGGTTGGAGAGCACATGGGTGGGGGCAAAGAGCAGGGGGGAGTGGAGATCACAGGGGTGGGGAGCGGAGAGCGCTGGGGGGGCTTGAGAGCACTGGGGGGAGCCAAAAAGAACAGGGGTGGAGAGCACGGAAGGCTGAGAGGGGGGGCTGGAGAGCACTGAGGGGGCTAAGAGTGTGGGAGGTAAAGAGCACTGGGGGGGAGAAAGAACAGGGGTGGAGAGCACTGGGCGGTACAAAGAGCAGGGGGGAGTGGAGAGCACTGGGGGTGGAGAGCAATAGGGGGAGCTTGAGAGCACCAGTGGGGGCCAGAAAAAACAGGGGTGGAAAGTACGGGGCTGGAGAGCACTATGGGGGGCGGAGAGCACTGGCTGGGTTGGAGAGCACATGGGTGGGGGCAAAAAGAACAGGGGTGGGGAGCACGGGGGGCTGGAGAGCACTGGGGTGGGGGCTGGAGAGTGATGGGGAGAGCTGGAGAGCACTGGGGGGGGAAAGAACAGGGGTGGGGAGCACGGGGTGCTGGAGAGCACTATGGGGGGCAGAGAGCACTGGCGGGGTTGGAGAGCACATGGGTGGGGGCAAAATGCAGAGGGAGCGGAGAGTACTGGGAGGGGAGCTTGAAAGCACTGGAGGGGGAGCCAAAAAGAACAGGGGTGGAGAGCACAGGGGGCTGGAGAGCGATGGGTGGAGCTTGAGAGCACTGGGGGGGCCAGAAAGAACAGGGGTGGGGAGGCTGGGGAGCACTGTGGGGGTGGAGAGCACTGGGGTGGGGGGTGGGGAGTGATGGGGAGAGCTGGAGAGCACTGGGGGGAGAAAGAACAAGGGTGGGAGCACTGGGGGGAGTGGAGAGTACTGGGGGGGGAGAACAGGGGTGGAGAGCACTGGGGGGAGTGGAGAGTACTGGGGGGGGAGAACAGGGGTGGAGAGCACTGGGGGGAGTGGAGAGTACTGGGGGCAGGGAGAACAGGGGTGGAGAGCACGGGGGAGTGGAGAGTACTGGGGGGGACAGGAGTAGAGAGCACTGGGGGGAGTGGAGAGTACTGGGGGAGAACAGGGGGGAGAGCACTGGGGGGAGTGGAGAGTACTGGGGGGGAACAGGGGTGAAGAGCACTGGGGGGAGTGGAGAGTACTAGGGGGGAGAACAGGGGCGGAGAGCACTGGGGGGAGTGGAGAGTACTGGGGGGGAGAACAGGGGTGGAGAGCACTGGGGGGAGTGGAGAGTACTGGGGGGGAGCACTGGGGGGAGTGGAGAGTACTAGGGGGGGAGAACAGGGGTGGAGAGCACTGGGGGGAGTGGAGTACTGGGGGAGAGCACTGGGGGGAGTGGAGAGTACTAGAGGGGGAGAACAGGGGTGTAGAGCACTGGGGGGAGTGGAGAGCACTGGGGGGAGAACAGGGGTGGAGAGCACTGGGGGGAGTGGAGAGTACTGGGGGGGAGAACAGGGGTGGAGAGCACTGGGGGGAGTGGAGAGTACTGGGGGGGCAGGGGTGGAGAGCACTGGGGGGAGTGGAGAGTACTGGGGGTGGAGAACAGGGGTGGAGAGCACTGGGGGGAGTGGAGAGTACTGGGGGGGAGAACAGGGGTGGAGAGCACTGGGGGGAGTGGAGAGTACTGGGGGGGGCAGGGGTGGAGAGCACTGGGGGGAGTGGAGAGTTCTGGGGGTGGAGAACAGGGGTGGAGAGCACTGGGGGGAGTGGAGAGTACTGGGGGGGAACAGGGGTGGAGAGCACTGGGGTGAGTGGAGAGTACTGGGGGGGAGAACAGGGGTGGGGAGCACTTGGGGGAGTGGAGAGTACTGGGGGGGAGAACAGGGGTGGAGAGCACTGGGGAGGGAGAACAGGGGTGGAGAGTAGTGATGAGCCGAACACCCCCGGGTTCGGTTCGCACCAGAACCCGCGAACGGACCGAAAGTTCGAACGAACATTAGAACCCTATTAAATACAATGGATGCGAACGTTCGAATTCTAAAGTGCTAATTATAACAACTATTATGCATGTTATTGTCATAAATAGGGTTTGGGAACCCGGGTTGTGCACCAGGGGACATGTATCAATGCAAAAAGAAGTTTTAAAAACGGTCGTTTTTCGGGAGCAGTCATTTTAATGATGCATAAAGTGAAAAAAAAAAAGTCAAATATTCCTTTAAATATCGTACCTGGGGGGTGTCTAAAGTATGCCTGTGAAGTGCCACGTGTTTCCCGTGTTTAGAACTGTCCCTGCACAAAATGACACTTCTAAAGGAAAAAAAAGCCATTTAAAACTGCTTGCGGCTTTAATGTAATGTCTGGTCCCGGTAATATGGATGAAATTCTTTAAGAAAAATGGCATAGCTACCCCATGACCCCCCCCTACCCCAGCCCATTACCAGCCCCTTTGGGTCTTGTATGGATATTAAGGGGAACCCCGCACATAAAATAAAAAAGGCCCTATATACTCTGAACAGCCGTATACAGGCGGTGCATACAAGACAGGGACTGTAGGTTTGTTCTTATGTAGAATCTGTTTGTAATTTTGAACAGGTACATTGTTGAAGTGTAGCTCCAGCCCAAAAATCTATTTTTAAACTTTTTGGGAAACATAGGTAAGGGTTATCACCCCTGTAACATTTGTTTTGCTGTCTGTGCCCCTGTTCAGAACATTTCACCTCACTTTCCGTCCCAATGACAACTGTTTTTGAAATGTGGTGTTTTTCTTGAAACAAGGATTGCTGATAAAGCATCAGTACAGATGAGACCCCTTTCTCCCATATTTATTCTTACAGGAGAGAATTTTCCTTTCTAGGGGTAGATTTCCTCTCACTTCCTGTTGTCTTCTTTCGTTTGCAAGTAGGAGTCGTTTGTAAGTTGGATGTTTGAAAGTAGGGACCTGCCGTATATACTCTGCAGAAATAGGCCCCTTAGTTGTTGGTGTTGGCACAACACTGTAAGCACTCAGTTACTCTTGGTTGGTGCTGGAACGCCCTGCTGTCAACTATTATATCAGGAATTTTAATTACATATAATTGTTGAACAGTGGTAGTAAAAATTGGGGCTTTGATGGTGGTGCTGGTGCCACAACACTGTAAGCCCTGACAGTTACTCTTGGTGGGTGCAGCAATGGGCCCTGCTGTGAATTATTAGATCAAGAATTGTAATTACATGCCCCTTTTGAACAGGGGCTGAAAAATTGGGCCTTTCGTGGTGGTGGTGGTGGTGGCGTTGCCACAAGACTGTAAGCCCTCAGAGTTACTCTTGGTGGGTGCAGCAATGGACCCTGCTGTGAATTATTAGATCAAGAATTGTAATTGCATGCCCCTGTTGAACAGGGGCTGAAAAATTGGGCCTTAGGCACTGGTGGCACAACACTACAACCCCTCACAGATACTGTACTTGGAGCACAGCAATGAGCCCTGTTGCAAAGTATTGCTTCAAAAATTGTAATGACACGCCCCTGTTAAACAGGGGCTGAAAAATTGGGCCTTAGGCACTGGTGCCACAACACTCCAACCCCTCACAGATACTGTACTTGGAGCACAGCAATGAGCCCTATGGCAAATTATTGCTAAAAAAATTGTAATTACACGCCCCTGTAAAACAGGGGCTGAAAAATTGGGCCTTAGCCACTGGTGGCGGCACCCATAAAAAAAAATGATCTTCCAAGCTATCATCATCAATCGTATCATTGAGGACTCGGAGGAGGAGGATAGCCAGTCAACATAACAGCACAGGCACTCAGCATCAGCATCAGTCTTGAAGGGATGTGACATGTTAAAATCAATTAGTCTGTTATATCAGCATCAGGTGTGTGGTAGCTGGTGGTGATCCAAGACTGGTTCATCTTGATGAAAGTCAGTCGATCAACCGAGTCGGTGGACAGGCGCACCCTGTGATCCGTGACAAATCCTCCAGCAGCACTGAATGTGCGTTCCGAAAGAACGCTGGATGCAGGACAGGCCAGTAGCTCAATTGCATACTGTGCAAGCTCTGGCCAGTGATCCATCCTCAAGACCCAGTAAGCCAGAGGATTTTCGGTGGGGAAGGTGTCCAAGTCTGACCTTGCCCCTAGATATTCCTGCACCATGTTTATCAGACGCTGGCGATGGTTGCTGGAACCGATCATACTTTGGGGCTGCGGACTAAAGAATTGTCTGAACGCATCGGTCAGACGGCCAACTTCCCCACCGCTCCTTCTTTGACTGGCCGAAGCCTCAGCAACTCGTTGTCCAGGACCAGGAGTTTGTAACCTCCCAGTCTCTGGGAACGCGTTGCACAGACCTTTCTGCAAGGCCTCCCGGAGTTGTCTCATCCTCTGCTCCCTCTGCGACGGTAACATAAGGTCCGCAACCTTACCCTTGTACCGTGGATCAAGGAGAGTGGCCAGCCAGTAATGGTCCCTCTCCTTGATCCGAAGAATACGAGGATCCTTCCGCAGACTTTGCAGGATCAGGGAGGCCATGCAGCGTAGGTTTGCTGAGGCATTCGCTCCGGAGTCCTCTGGGTCACTAAGGACGACATGATCCGCAGCCACCTCCTCCCAGCCACGTACAAGTCCACTGGTTTCTTGGGACTGTAAATCATCCCTAAAAGACTGCTGCTGATGATGCTGAGTGCCAGCCTCCACCTCCATGCTGACACAATCCTCCTCCTCCTCCTCCTCCTCCTCCTCTTCCTGTGCGATGGGTGGGACAGAAGGAACACTGTCTGGGTAAAGGGGGCCTTGAGAGGCAAGGAAGTCCTCCTCTTCCTGCCTCTGTTCTGCCTCAAGTGCCCTGTCCATTATTCCACGCAGCGTGTGCTCCAACAGGTGGACAAGAGGTACAGTGTCACTGATGCATGCACTGTCACTGCTCACCATCCTCGTGGCCTCCTCAAATGGTGCCAGGACAGTGCATGCATCCCTGATCATGCCCCACTGGCGTGGAGAAAAAAAACCAAGCTCCCCTGACCCTGTCCTGGTGCCGTAGTCGCACAGGTACTCATTGATGGCCCTCTGCTGTGTGTGCAGCCGCTGCAGCATGGCCAACGTTGAGTTCCACCTGGTGGGCATGTCACATATAAGGCGGTTCTTGGGCAGGTTCAACTCCTTTTGCAGCTCAGCCAGGCGAGCACTGGCATTATAAGATCTGCGGAAATGCACACAGACTTTCCTGGCCTGCCTCAGGACATCCTGTAAGCCCGGGTACCTGCCCAAGAACCGCTGCACCACCAGGTTAAGGACGTGAGCCACACAGGGCACATGGGTCAGTTGTCCCTGTCGGAGGGCGGAGAGGAGGTTGGTGCCATTGTCGCAAACCACCATTCCTGGCTTAAGCTGGCGTGGCGTCAACCACCTCTCGGCCTGGCCCTGCAGAGCAGACAGGACCTCTGCCCCAGTGTGGCTTCTGTCCCCCAAACACACCAGCGCAAGCACGGCATGGCATCTTTTTGCCTGCGTACTTGCGTAGCCCCGTGAACGGCTACGGAGCACCGCTGGTTCATAGGACAAACCACAGGAAGAGGCCATGGAGGAAGAAGAAGAGGAGGGGGTGGAGGAGAGAGGTGTGTCACAACCAGTAGTAGCATTTTGGAGGCGTGGCGGTGGGACAACCTCCAACACTACTGCACCTTGTCCTGCATCCTTCCCAGCTGCCAAAAGAGTGACCCAATGGGCCGTGAAAGAAAGGTAACGTCCCTGTCCATGCCTGCTGGACCATGAGTCAGCGGTAATATGCACCTTACCGCTGACCGCCCTGTCCAGCGAGGCCAAGACATTGCCTTCCACATGCCGGTAGAGAGCCGGAATAGCCTTCCGTGAGAAAAAGTGGCGTTTGGGAACCTGCCACTGAGGAACCGCACATTGCACAAACTCACGGAAGGGGGCCGAGTCTACCAACTGAAAAGGCAGCAGTTGAAGCGCTAGCAATTTAGCCAAGCTAGCATTCAACCGCTGGGCATGTGGATGGCTGGGAGTGAACTTCTTTCGACGGTCCAGCAGCTGGGGCAGGGAAATTTGCCTGCTAGAATCGGACGTCGGTGTACTGCTAGCAGAGTGGCCGCAAGTACTTGGCTGTGACACACCTAATTCTACACCTTCATTCCTCTCAGTGCATGTTTCAGAGAGGACTGAAGTTATAGTGGGGTTGGAGATCCCAGCTGATGCGGTGCAAGGAGAGGTCCGCTTTGTTCTTTGGTGTGGGTCTTTGAGGTAGGCTTGCCAACGAGCTGCATGGCAGGTCAACATATGTCTGGTCAGGCATGTGGTACCCAAGCGGCTGATGTTTTGGCCACGCGATATACGCTTGAGACATATGTTGCAAACAGCAGCTGTGCGATCTGATGCACTAGCCTCAAAAAAGGCCCACACCAAAGAACTTTTTGAATGACGGGCAGAGGCAGCGCCCTGAACAGGCGGAGCTCTGCGGTGTGATTCCGTCGGTGTACTGCCCTTACGCTGGCCACCAAAGGGCATCCTGCCTCGTTGGAGATGTGCCTCCTCCTCATCCTCCTCCTCCTCCTCTCTCCTATTAGGCACCCACGTGGAGTCAGTGACCTCATCATCACCTCCCTCCTCATCACTGGAGGCAATCTGGCAGTATGCTGCAGCTGCTGGAACATGACTGCCAGATTGGTGTCCTTCTTGAGCATCCCCTCTGTCTGCTCTCACGCTACTGCCTTCCTCTAGCTGGGTTTCATCATCAGACCCTTCGAAACGCTGGGCATCCTCCTGGAGCATGTACCCAACACTGTGCTGAAACAGTTCGGGGGACTCCTCAGGAGGAGGACATGGTGGGTCTAGGGAAGGAGTGACTGATGATGAGTCTGACATTGATACCAGGGAAGAGGACGCTTTGGCAGCTGCTTTTCCAGTACCCTGAGCCTGGGTGAGAGAGGATGAGGAGGAGGAGGAGGGCTTGGTCATCCACTCTACCAAGTCTTCGGCATGATGTGGCTCAACATGTCCAGCTGCCGAAAAGAAGGACAAGCGTGTCCCATGGCCATGTGCTGATGACAATGCACCGCGTCCACGACCAGCACTGTTGCCCCCAGACACAGAGCCTGCTTGCCCTCTTTTATTGCCTCCTGACTGTCTGCCTCTCCTTGTTTGCCTTCCAGACATTCTAATAGATGGCCTGCAGGGAGATGGGAAAAAAGCAATAAGGGCTACCTTCAGGTGTCCTTCTCTGTCCCTGGAAACAAGGACTTTGACAGTGAAAGAAACTGACACACTCTCCCTACCTACAGTTTTCTGTCCCTAGAAAAAATGTTTTTTTTAAGCACAATTTAGCACAAGGAGAATTACCTCACTGTCCTTCCAGGTCCCTGGAAACAAGGACTTTGACAGTGAAAGAAACTGACACACTCTCCCTACCTACAGTTTTCTGTCCCTAGAAAAAATGTTTTTTTTAAGCACAATTTAGCACAAGGAGAATTACCTCACTGTCCTTCCAGGTCCCTGGAAACAAGGACTTTGACAGTGAAAGAAACTGACACACTCTCCCTACCTACAGTTTTCTGTCCCTAGAAAAAATGTTTTTTTTAAGCACAATTTAGCACAAGGAGAATTACCTCACTGTCCTTCCAGGTCCCTGGAAACAAGGACTTTGACAGTGAAAGAAACTGACACACTCTCCCTACCTACAGTTTTCTGTCCCTAGAAAAAATGTTTTTTTTAAGCACAATTTAGCACAAGGAGAATTACCTCACTGTCCTTCCAGGTCCCTGGAAACAAGGACTTTGACAGTGAAAGAAACTGACACACTCTCCCTACCTACAGTTTTCTGTCCCTAGAAAAAATGTTTTTTTTAAGCACAATTTAGCACAAGGAGAATTACCTCACTGTCCTTCCAGGTCCCTGGAAACAAGGACTTTGACAGTGAAAGAAACTGACACACTCTCCCTACCTACAGTTTTCTGTCCCTAGAAAAAATGTTTTTTTTAAGCACAATTTAGCACAAGGAGAATTACCTCACTGTCCTTCCAGGTCCCTGGAAACAAGGACTTTGACAGTGAAAGAAACTGACACACTCTCCCTACCTACAGTTTTCTGTCCCTAGAAAAAATGTTTTTTTTAAGCACAATATAGCACAAGGAGAATTCACTCACTGTCCTTCCAGGTCCCTGGAAACAAGGACTTTGACAGTGAAAGAAACTGACACACTCTCCCTACCTACAGTTTTCTGTCCCTAGAAAAAATGTTTTTTTTAAGCACAATTTAGCACAAGGAGAATTACCTCACTGTCCTTCCAGGTCCCTGGAAACAAGGACTTTGACAGTGAAAGAAACTGACACACTCTCCCTACCTACAGTTTTCTGTCCCTAGAAAAAATGTTTTTTTTAAGCACAATTTAGCACAAGGAGAATTACCTCACTGTCCTTCCAGGTCCCTGGAAACAAGGACTTTGACAGTGAAAGAAACTGACACACTCTCCCTACCTACAGTTTTCTGTCCCTAGAAAAAATGTTTTTTTTAAGCACAATTTAGCACAAGGAGAATTACCTCACTGTCCTTCCAGGTCCCTGGAAACAAGGACTTTGACAGTGAAAGAAACTGACACACTCTCCCTACCTACAGTTTTCCGTCCCTAGAAAAAATGTTTTTTTTAAGCACAATTTAGCACAAGGAGAATTACCTCACTGTCCTTCCAGGTCCCTGGAAACAAGGACTTTGACAGTGAAAGAAACTGACACACTCTCCCTACCTACAGTTTTCTGTCCCTAGAAAAAATGTTTTTTTTAAGCACAATTTAGCACAAGGAGAATTACCTCACTGTCCTTCCAGGTCCCTGGAAACAAGGACTTTGACAGTGAAAGAAACTGACACACTCTCCCTACCTACAGTTTTCTGTCCCTAGAAAAAATGTTTTTTTTAAGCACAATTTAGCACAAGGAGAATTACCTCACTGTCCTTCCAGGTCCCTGGAAACAAGGACTTTGACAGTGAAAGAAACTGACACACTCTCCCTACCTACAGTTTTCTGTCCCTAGAAAAAATGTTTTTTTTAAGCACAATTTAGCACAAGGAGAATTACCTCACTGTCCTTCCAGGTCCCTGGAAACAAGGACTTTGACAGTGAAAGAAACTGACACACTCTCCCTACCTACAGTTTTCTGTCCCTAGAAAAAATGTTTTTTTTAAGCACAATTTAGCACAAGGAGAATTACCTCACTGTCCTTCCAGGTCCCTGGAAACAAGGACTTTGACAGTGAAAGAAACTGACACACTCTCCCTACCTACAGTTTTCTGTCCCTAGAAAAAATGTTTTTTTTAAGCACAATATAGCACAAGGAGAATTCACTCACTGTCCTTCCAGGTCCCTGGAAACAAGGACTTTGACAGTGAAAGAAACTGACACACTCTCCCTACCTACAGTTTTCTGTCCCTAGAAAAAATGTTTTTTTTAAGCACAATTTAGCACAAGGAGAATTCACTCACTGTCCTTCCAGGTCCCTGGAAACAAGGACTTTGGCAGTGAAAGAAACTGACACACTCTCCCTACCTACAGTTTTCTGTCCCTAGAAAAAATGTTTTTTTTAAGCACAATTTAGCACAAGGAGAATTACCTCACTGTCCTTCCAGGTCCCTGGAAACAAGGACTTTGACAGTGAAAGAAACTGACACACTCTCCCTACCTACAGTTTTCTGTCCCTAGAAAAAATGTTTTTTTTAAGCACAATTTAGCACAAGGAGAATTACCTCACTGTCCTTCCAGGTCCCTGGAAACAAGGACTTTGACAGTGAAAGAAACTGACACACTCTCCCTACCTACAGTTTTCTGTCCCTAGAAAAAATGTTTTTTTTAAGCACAGTTTAGCACAAGGAGAATTACCTCACTGTCCTTCCAGGTCCCTGGAAACAAGGACTTTGACAGTGAAAGAAACTGACACACTCTCCCTACCTACAGTTTTCTGTCCCTAGAAAAAATGTTTTTTTTAAGCACAATTTAGCACAAGGAGAATTACCTCACTGTCCTTCCAGGTCCCTGGAAACAAGGACTTTGACAGTGAAAGAAACTGACACACTCTCCCTACCTACAGTTTTCTGTCCCTAGAAAAAATGTTTTTTTTAAGCACAATTTAGCACAAGGAGAATTACCTCACTGTCCTTCCAGGTCCCTGGAAACAAGGACTTTGACAGTGAAAGAAACTGACACACTCTCCCTACCTACAGTTTTCTGTCCCTAGAAAAAATGTTTTTTTTTAAGCACAATTTAGCACAAGGAGAATTACCTCACTGTCCTTCCAGGTCCCTGGAAACAAGGACTTTGACAGTGAAAGAAACTGACACACTCTCCCTACCTACAGTTTTCTGTCCCTAGAAAAAATGTTTTTTTTAAGCACAATATAGCACAAGGAGAATTCACTCACTGTCCTTCCAGGTCCCTGGAAACAAGGACTTTGACAGTGAAAGAAACTGACACACTCTCCCTACCTACAGTTTTCTGTCCCTAGAAAAAATGTTTTTTTTAAGCACAATATAGCACAAGCACAAAACACACTGACACTCTCCCTACCTATCCTTCTCTTTCCCTAAACTAAAGGAATCCAGGTTAAGCAAGAAAGAAATAAAAGTCACTGTCCCTGCCTATGCTGCTCTATCCCTGCTCCGGAACACACTACACTAGGCCGCCGTGCTGGCGGCCTTTTATAGTGTGGGGCGTGTACTAAACCCCCTCAGCAATAATTGGCCACAGGCATCCTGCCTGTGGCCAATCATTGCTCTCCTCGCTGCCGGCGCTGTGATTGGCCAAGCATGCGGGGTCACAGTGCATGCTTGGCCAATCACAGCGCCTGGATGACACTGCGATGGCGTAGTGCATTGTGGGCCGTTCGCGTCACTCGAATTTGGCGCGAACGGCCCAAATCGTTCGATCTTCGTCGAACGATCGAACAGCCGATGTTCGAGTCGAACGTATGTTCGACTCGAACACGAAGCTCATCCCTAGTGGAGAGCACTGGGGGAGTGGAGAGTACTGGGGGGGGGAGAACAGGGGTGGAGAGCACTGGGGGGAGTGGAGAGTACTGGGGGGAGAACAGAAGCGGAGAGCACTGGGGGGAGTGGAGAGTACTGGGGGGGAGAGCACTGGGGGGAGTGGAGAGTACTGGGGAGGGAGAACAGGGGTGGAGAGCACTGGGGGGAGTGGAGAGTACTGGGGGGGGAGAACAGGGGTGGAGAGCACTGGGGGAGTGGAGAGTACTGGGGGGGAGAACAGGGGTGGAGACCACTGGAATGGTGGCTGGAGAAGGATGGGGAGAGCTGGAGAGCAGGGGGGCAGAAAGAACAGAGGTGGAGAGAACTGTGGGGGGGGCTGGAGAGTGTGTTGGGGGAGGAGAGCACTGGGAGGGGAGCCACAAGGAGAACTGGGAGGGGCCAGCAAAAGAAGTTGGATAGAAGGAGAAGCAGGGGGACCGCATATAGAGGAAATTAGCTTTCTATATTCCTCCATACAGCCGCGGAATGCTTGATTCTCCTCCCCCCCTTCTGCAAGCATTCAGCGGCTGTATGGAGGAATATAGAAAGCTAATTTCCTCTATATGCGCCCCCCTGCCGATCCTCCTATCCAGACACACTGCGGGATGTACGGCGGGCATCTCCTGCAGTGCTCCCTGTCCCCTCTCCCCTGCTCCTGTTTATCACGAAACTGCCTGGCTGGATCTGTGTTCGGCGGTGACGCTGTAACATGGTCCCGCCCCCCTAGACCGGCTCCTGTGATAGGCTGAATGCTGACTCTATCTACTATCACACGAGCCGGTCTAGGGGGGTGGGACCATGTTACAGCGTCACCGCCGAACACAGACCCAGCCAGGCAGCTCCGTGATAAACAGGAGCAGGAGAGAGGGGAGAACTGCAGCCGCAAATGAAACCGGCCCCAGGACAGGCAGCCTGCCGGGAAATCTCCCGTTATCCCAGTAGGCCAGTCCGGCCCTGCGTGTTCACTCCTGTTGGGCCACAGGTGTTCCAACCCTGGGGTTGAAACAAGGGGGGAAGATGTGTAGCAGAGCGTCCCTGAGAGAGACAGGAAAAGTCCTGTTTGGGGTTTATACATCTCCCAGGCTCCTCTCTTATACGTTTAGGGATCTCTGATCCAGTATCCAGTTCAGGTGTTGGTCCTCTCTCCCAGGTCAATTAAAAGCTCACCTGAGCAGACAGCCTTTGCTCTGCCTGGGAAACACAGACAACGCTGGTTTGTGAGAGCAAGAAGGTTGGTGAAAACTGTTAATCAGTTGATGTGGAAGCTGGCAAGCGGTAGGCTTGTTCAGCCTGGTAGTGAGGGCCTGTATATACCGTATAGTTAGAGCCGAGACACGGCTAGGGTTTTGTTTAGCTATTTTTTGGTTCTGTTTGTTTTTCTGCACACTGTACAGCACCTGTCGATAGACTTTGTATATAGCACCAATAAACAACACTGTTTTTTCACTTATCCCATGGACTTGGTATCTGTGCCTGCTCATCCTAGGGAGCTTTTGTACCTGCTACCTGTCCCCCAGGTTACAATATATATATATATATATATATATATATATATATATATATATATATATCGACTGCATCCAGTGTCCTGGTGTACTTTTTCTAATATACTTCAGGCAGGTGACTCAGTGAGCTGCAGTGCAGTTAATATATATATATATATATACACACACACACACAGTCTCCTGTATATATATCCACTGCATCCAGTGTAGCTAGATCTGACTGCAGGCCTTTCCTGGTGAACTTTTTCAAATATACCTTAGGCAGGCAGGCAGGTGATTCAGTGAGTTGCAGTGCATTATATATATATATATATATATATATATATATATATACACACACACACACAGTCTCCTACATATATATATATATATATATATATATATATATATATATATCCACTGCATCCTGTCTAGCCAAGCCTTATATCTGACTGCAGGCCATTCCTGGTGTACTTTTTCAAATATACTTTCAGGCAGGTGATTCAGTGAGCTGCAGTCCATTTAACCACTTAACGACCGCTCACTGTATATATACGTCGGCAGAATGGCACCGACAGGCACAATCACGTAGAGTGTACGTGATTGCCTTTGTACAGTTGGGGGGTCCAATCGGACCCCCCTTCTATACAGTGAGCGGTGGCTAAGTGTCCAGGGAGCGTTCCGGGATGAGGGGGCAGCCATTCGTTTCTGGCCACCCCCTCGCGATCGCTCCCGGCGAATAGAAATGCCCCCTCTGTCTGTGTCAGACAGAGGGAGCAGGAGGAAGTGATGTCATCTCTGGTGCGGCGCTCACATATACCGAGCGCCGTACAAGAGAAGATATCAGGTCAGTGCACACAACACTACACTGACACCAGGACACATAGGGACATAAATCGCCCCCCCAGGCCCCCCCAGACACCCCAGATCAGCCCCCAGATCACCCCCCCAGCCCCCAGTCACAGTGTCACTGATTGCAGTGACCATTTATTTAGTGATCACTGCAATCAGTGACATTTGTGACTGTAAAAGTGTCACCAAAGTTTAGTCTTAGGTCCAGTGTAGCCCCCTAACCCCCCCTAATAAAGGTTTAACCCCCTGATCACCCCCCAGATAACCCTTTCACCCCCTATCACCACTGTCGCTTAGCGATCATTTTTCTGATCGCTGTCTTAGCGTCAGTGATGCCGATCGGCAGCCGGTAATTTTTTTTAGGTTCGCCGCAGGTTTTTATAGCGTCAGGTACCCCAATATATTATCTAATAAAGGTTTAACCCCCTTGATCGCCCCCCAGGTAACCCTTTCACCCCCTATCACCACTGTCGCTAAGCAATTGTTTTTCTAAACGCTGTCTTAGTGTCGGTGATGCAGATCGTAGCCAGTAATTTTTTTTAGGTTCGCCGCATGTTTTTATAGCGTCAGGTACCCCAATATATTATCTAATAAAGGTTTAACCCCCTTGATCGCCCCCCAGGTAACCCTTTCACCCCCTATCACCACTGTCGCTAAGCAATTGTTTTTCTAAACGCTGTCTTAGTGTCGGTGATGCAGATCGTAGCCAGCATTTTTTTTTAGGTTCGCCGCATGTTTTTATAACGTCAGGTACCCCAATATATTATCTAATAAAGGTTTAACCCCCTTGATCGCCCCCCCAGGTAACCCTTTCACCCCCATCACCACTGTCGCTAAGCAATCGTTTTTCTAAACGCTGTCTTAGTGTCGGTGATGCAGATCGGTAGCTGGTAATTTTTTTTAGGTTCGCCGCAGGTTTTTATAGCGTCAGGTACCCCCATATATTATCTAATAAAGGTTTTAACCCCCTGATTGCCCCTAGTTAACCCTTTCACCAGTGATCACCATATAAGTGTTACGGGTGACGCTGGTTAGTTAGTTTGCTTTTTATAGTGTCAGGGCACCCGCCGTGTATATAACCCAATAAAGGTTTAACCCCCTGATCGCCTGGCGGGTGATATCAATTAGGTTTTAGCGTCAGAGAGGGTCTGAGTCACACCCCAGGCAGCGTCAGGTTAGTGCCAGTAACGCTAACACCCACGCGTGAAGCATACACCCCCCTTAGTGGTATAGTATCTGAACAGATCAATATCTGATCTGATCAGATCTATACTAGCGTCCCCAGCAGTTTAGGGTTCCAAAAAATGCAGTGTTAGCGGGATCAGCCCAGATACCTGCTGGCACCTGCGTTTTGCCCCTCCGTCCAGCCCAGGCCACCGAAGTGCAGTATCGATCGATCACTGTCACTTACAAAACAAAAACACACATAACTGCAGCGTTCGCAGAGACAGGCCTGATCCCTGTGACTCCAGTGCTGTAGGAGGTGATTTCACCACCACAGTTAAAAAAAAAAGCAAATATGCCGAAGCATTGGGGCAGCAGGGGCGGAGGAGCGATTTTGCTCCTAATGCCGCGTACATACGGTTGAAATTCCGACGGAGGCTTGCCCGTGGAAAAGTCCGACCATGTGTGTGCGGCATAACTTTTTTGCGGGAGGATGCCCCCATGCTTCGGCATATATAAATGGTGCGTGTATGCAGAGGCGTTGCTAGGGGGGTGCGGGGGGTGCGGCCCGCCCCCGGGTGACACCCGCTACAGGGGTGACACCCTCCCGGCAGTGAGAATTATTTATTTTTTTATTATTATTATTATTTTTTATTTTTATTTTCGCGCGGTCAGTGTCCCCAAGTTGGCGGGGTGAGCGGGCTGGTAAAGGATAGACATCTTCCTTTTACTGCGCTGCGGTGTAGAGGAGGTGGAGGCGGAGCTGCAGGGCCGGCCGCTGCTGAACCCACCAGGAGGTAGGGGGCGGGGCGGACTGAGCGGGGTGGCAGGGAAGGCTAAAAATGCCGCTTGCTCTGAAGACAGTTGTCAGCCGTGACACCCGCCGGTACACTGTCTGCAGCAGAGCGAGTATGATGTGAGTAAACCGACCGCCTGACCAACGCATTCACTTCCCTGTCAGGCAGAGTGATCTCCGCCTGACAGGAGCTTCCTAGTCCCGCCCGGCGTGATGTCATTCAAACCGGAAGGCGGGAAGAAAGAGGTGAACAGAGAGCTGCTGTGAAGACCTGCGAGAAGCCAGTGAAGCCCCGTGCAAAAGTGCAAGTAAGTTTGCAGAAGCTGAAAAGGCAGTGTTGTCACAGTGTCTTAGCTGTGTCAACCTGCCTGAAGTATTTAACTCTTTGGGGGGGAGGGGGGGGGATTTACATTGGTATTTGTATTATGCAGCATGGAGGGGATTATTGCATTACTATACATTAGTGACCACTGGCGGTTAATTAACCCCCTTGTGCTGCATTTGTGGTACCGGTATCAGAGTTAATTAACCCCTATATGGTGCAGCATCAAAGGGTTCACAAACTCTGATACCGGTGCCACTCATGCAGCACAAAGGGGTTATTTACTGCCACTGGTCACTAATGCATCAGTGGTCAGTGGTGTATTTGATACTACCCACCTATTATACACTCCGCACCCCTCTCATGTACATACTACCCCCCACCATACACTCCGCACCCCTCTCATGTACATACTACCCCCCACCATACACTCCGCACCCCTCTCATGTACATACTACCCCCCACCATACACTCCGCACCCCTCTCATGTACATACTACCCCCCACCATACACTCTGCACCCCTCTCATGTACATATTACCCACCTATATACACTCTGCACCCCTCTCATGTACATACTACCCCCCACCATACACTCTGCACCCCTCTCATGTACATACTACCCGCCGTCATACCCTCCACTTTCCTCTCCTACTTAAGTTTACCGCCATTGTACAGTAGGGGCCCCCCATACTAGGGAGAGGGTGACCCGTACCATACAGAAATATTTGTATGTGTGGCTAAATTATGCTACGTATTGGGCATGGCTTTTTAGTTTGATTAAAAATTGTAGTCTTTTTTTTTACAATCTTTTTATTTATTTTTGCCATTGTAAGAGAGCTAGTGTGGGAGGACTCAGTCTCAGTGTCTGGCGCCCTGCCCCTGACGGCCTGGCCTGTATATGATATGATAAGGAGGGGGGGGGGTGCAAGGTGGTCTGCTGCTAGACACAGCTATAGATTTTATATATATATACACACTATGTAATATAGCTTGTCCAGCCGCCCCTCCCTCCACCAGACCAGCTAACTCCTGTGCTACTGTGCCTATTATATGTAATATAATATATCTGTGTCCAGCATCACCCCCCCCATTATCAGACAGACAACACTGACTATATAATTTATATTAGCTGACTGAGACGCCCCCACCCTGAGCTGGTCTAATGATGATGGGGGGGGTGGTGCTGGACACAGATATATTATATTACATATAATAGGCACAGTAGTTGAGTTAGCTGGTCTGGTGGGGGGAGGGGAGGATGGACCAGCTATATTACATAATATCTATATATATATATATATATATATATATATATATATTGTGACAGCAGGAAGGTAAAGTCACCTGGTTGCATCCAGGGGGTAGGTATATTTCTCCCAGATTCAGGCTTTATGCCGACTTATACAACTAGGGAGAGAGTTGATGAAGCCCAGCTGAGGCTAGTGGGCTCATGGATGATTCATACCTCTAGGGAGAGTGCTGGGCGTCGTGCAGGCAGGGAGTTGATGAGACCAGCTGAAGCTTGTCAGCTCGTTTAAGGCCTCTATAAAAACTCCCAGCTTCATTAGGTGTTTGCTCATGCCTGGACCCAGACCTGTGTGGACTGTCTAGGGAGAGTGAACCCCTGTGCGGTGAGACAAAGCCTGTGTGGCTATTTGTTTGGACATTTACTAAACCAGGGACTTAGGGACTAGGACAGCACCAGGCTGATCCCAGTTGTTAGTTAGGGAAACCTGCATGTTTAGTCAGAGGTCAAGCTGACCAGGATTTATTTTGTTTATGTTTCTTTTTGCTTTGCTGTGTTTTTGTCACTGTAAATAGAGAAATAAACCGCACCTTTTGATCTTGAAAACCACAACCTCCGTCTGCTGGGCCTGTTTTTGTGTGGGGAGCCCATCCAGGGGGTCACACACACCTGCTACCGAGCTAACCCCCTCACAATATATATATATAATCTATAGCTGTGTCTTGCAGCAGAAGACCACCTTGCACCCCATGATGGAGTCCTAACCTGGCACCATACCACCCCAGCCTGCCTATGCCACCGCAACCTGCCTTATGCCACCACACCCTGCCCTATGACACCGCAACCTCCCCTATGACACCGCAACCTCCCCTATGCCACCGGACCCTGCCCTATGACACCCCAGCCTTCCCTATACCACCCCAACCTGCCCCATGCCACCGCAACCTGCTCTATGCCATCACACGCTGCCCAATGCCACCCAACCTGCCCTATGCCACCGCAACCTGCCCTATGCCACCGCAACCTGCCTTATGCCACCGCACCCTGCCCTATGCCACCGCACCCTGCAGTATGCCACCCCAGCCTTCCCTATGCCACCGCAACCTGCTCTATGCCATCACACCCTGCCCTATATAACCTCAACCTGCCCAATGCCACCCAGCCTGCCATATACCACCCCAACCTGCCCTATACCACCCCAACCTGCTCTATACCACCCCAGCCTTACCTATACAACCCCAACCTGCCCTATGCCACCCCAGACTGCACTATACCACCGCAACCTGCCCTATATTGCCCCAGCCGGCCCAATACCACCCTATGCTTTCATTTACAGGGGTCATTTGGGGGTGCGCCTCGTGACTGTGCGCTGCCTGCAGGGCGCTGGGCAGGATAGACAGGAGGGGGGTGACACCATGTTTTGCCGCACCAGGTGACACCAACCCTAGTGACGCCACTGCGTGTATGCCCATCATTGGAAGTGGGTGGATGAAGGGCGGTATTCTAATGGTGGGCATACCCACCGATCAATCTCTTTTTTTGTTCAGCCAACTGGCTGCATGAAATAAAAAGATTACAATACATGTCCAACAAGGACCAGCAACGTACTGGTATGTTGCTGGACTTTGAATGTTTATACCAGAATGATGCCTGCGGGTTTAGGTATCATCTTGGTATCATTCTTTTCAGCCTGCGGCCGGCTTTCATGTAAAAGCAATCCTAGCGACTAATTCGCCTCTGGACTGTTTTTTTCAAGCAGTGGGAGGGAATGCCCCCCCCGGATATAAAAAGCGCCATTGGGAAATTGGGAAAGCATTTTATCACACTGATCTTGGTGTGGTCAGATGCTTTGAGGGCAGAGGAAAAATCTAGGGTCTAGAAGACCCCAGTTTTTTCAAAAAAAGAGTACCTGTCACTACCTATTGCTATCATAGGGGATATTAACATTCCCTGAGATAACAATAAAAATGATAAAAAAAAAATACTTGGAAGGAACAATTTAAAAATAAAATAAAAAAGCAAAATTAATAATAAAAAAAAAAAAAAAAAAAAAAAGCACCCCTGTCCTGCCCTGCTCTTGCCCAATGGCGAACGCAAGCGTCGGTCTGGCGTCATATGTAAACAGCAATTGCACCATGCATGTGAGGTATCACCGCGAAGGTCAGATCGAGTGCAATCATTTTAGCAGTAGACCTCCTCTGTAAATCTACTGGGGTAACCTGTAAAGGCTTTTAAAGGCTTTTAAAAATGTATGTAGTTTGTCGCCAATGCGCGTTTGTGTGAAATTTTAAAGCATGTCGTGTTTGGTATCTATGTACTCGGCCTAAGATCATCTTTTTTATTTCATCAAACATTTGGGCAATATAGTGTGTTTTAGTGCATTAAAATTAAAAAAAGTGTATTTTTTAACCCAAAAAATGCGTTTGAAAAATCGCTGCGCAAATACTGTGTAGAAAAAAAAATGCAACACCCACCATTTTAATCTGTAGGGCCTTTGCTTTAAAAATATATATATATATAATGTTTGGGGGTTCAACATAATTTTCTTGCAAAAAAAAAAATGTTTTCATGTAAACAAAAAGTGTCAAAAAGGGCTTTGTCTTCAAGTGGTTAGAAGAGTGGATGTAAGCTTCCTAATGTTGTGTATAAAATGCCAGAACAGTTCAAACCCCCCCCAAATGACCCCATTTTGGAAAGTAGACACCCCAAGCTATATACTGAGAGGCATGTCGAGTCCATGGAATATTTTATATGTTGACACAAGTTGCGGAAAAACGACAATTTTTTTTTTTTTTTTGCACAAAGTTGTCACTAAATGATATATTGCTCAAACATGCCATGGGCATATGTGGAATTACACCCCAAAATACATTCTGTTGCTTCTCCTGAGTACGGGGATACCACATGTGTGAGACTTTTTGGGAACCTAGCCATGTACGGGACCCCAAAAACCAAGCACCGCCTTCAGGCTTTCTAAGGGTGTAAATTTTTGATTTCACTTCTCACTGCCTATCACAGTTTCGGAGGCCATGGAATGCCCAGATAGCACAAAACCCCCCCAAATGACCCCATTTTGGAAAGTAGACACCCCAAGCTATTTGCTGAGAGGTATTGTGAGTATTTTGCAGATCTCGCTTTTTGTCACAAAGTTTTGAAAATTGAAAAAAAAAAAAAATATATATATATATATATATATTTTCTTTCTTCATTTTCAAAAACAAATGAGAGCTGTAAAATACTCGCCATTCCTCTCAGCAAATAGCTTGGGGTGTCTATATTCCAAAATGGGGTCATTTGGGGGGGTTTTGTGCGATTTTGGCATTTTATGGCCTTCGAAACTGTGATAGGTAGTGAGGAGTGAAATCAAAAATTTGTGCCTAGAAATCCTGAAGGCGGTGCTTGGTTTTCGGGGTCCCGTATGCGGCTAGGCTCCTAAAAAGTCCCACACATGTGGTATCCCCGTACTCAGGAGAAGCAGAAAAATTTATTTTGGGGTGTAATTCCACATATAACCATGGCATGTGTGAGCAATATATCATTTAGTGACAACTTTTTGTAATTTTTATTTTTTTTGTCATTATTCAATCAGTTGGGACAAAAAAATTATATTCAATGGGCTCAACAGGCCTCTCAGCAATTTCCTTGGGGTGTCTACTTTCTAAAATGGGGTCATTTGGGGGGGTTTTGTGCTATTTTGGCATTTTATGGCCTTCGAAACTGTGATAGGTAGTGAGGAGTGAAATCAAAAATTTGCGCCCTTAGAAATCCTGAAGGCGGTGCTTGGTTTCCGGGGTCCTGTACGCGGCTAGGCTCCCAAAAAGTCCCACACATGTGGTATCCCCGTACTCAGGAGAAGCAGCAAAATGTATTTTGGGGTGAAATTCCACATATAACCATGGCATGTGTGAGCAATATATCATTTAGTGACAACTTTTTGTAATTTTTTTTTTTTTTTAGTCATTATTCAATCACTTGGGACAAAAAAAATAAAAATTCAATGGGCTCAACATGCCTCTCAGCAATTTCCTTGGGGTGTCTACTTTCCAAAATGGGGTCATTTGGGGGGGTTTTGTACTGCCCTGTCATTTTAGCACCTCAAGAAATGAGATAGGCAGTCATAAATTTAAAGCTGTGTAAATTTCAGAAAATGTACTCTAGTTTGTAAACTCTATAACTTTTGCGCAAACCAATAAATATACGCTTATTGACATTTTTTTTACTAAAAACATGTGGCTGAATACATTTTGGCCTAAATGTATGACTACAATTGAGTTTATTCGATTTTTCTTATAACAAAAAGTAGAAAATATCATTTTTTTTCAAAATTTTCGGTATTTTTCCGTTTATATCGCAAAAAATACAAATCGCAGAGGCAATCAAATACCATTAAAAGAAAGCTCTATTTGTGGGAAGAAAAGGACGCAAATTTCGTTTGGGTACAACATTGCATGTCCGCACAATTTACAGTTAAAGCAGCGCAGTGCAAAATTCTGAATTCACCTCTGGTCCTCTAGCTACCAAATGGTCCGGGGCTTAAGTGGTTAATATATATATATATATATATATATATATATATATATACATATACATACATACATACATAGTCTCCTACATATATATATATATATATATATATATCCACTGCATCCAGTTCAGCCAAGCCTATATCTGACTGCAGGCCATTCCTGGTGTACTTTTTGAAATATACTTTCAGGCAGGCAGGTGATTCAGTGAGCTGCAGTCCATTTATTAAATATATATACAGTCTCCTACATATATATATATATATCCACTGCATCCAGTCTAGCCAAGCCTATATCTGACTGCAGGCCATTCCTGGTGTATTTTTTTAAAATATACTTCAGGCAGGCAGGTTATTCAGTGAGCCGCAGTGCATTAAATATATATATATACACACACACACACACACAGTCTCCTACATAAATATTAGGGATGAGCCGAACACCCCCCGGGTTCGGTTCGCACCAGAACCCGCGAACGGACCGAAAGTTCGCACGAACGTTAGACCCCTATTAAATACAATGGATGCGAACGTTCGAAATCTAAAGTGCTAATTATAACGACTATTATGCATGTTATTGTCCTAAAAAGGGTTTGGGGACCCGGGTTCTTCACCAGGGGACATGTATCAATGCAAAAATAAGTTTTAAAAACGGCCGTTTTTCGGGAGCAGTAATTTTAATGATGCATAAAGTGAAAAAAAAAAGTCAAATATTCCTTTAAATATCGTACCTGGGGGGTGTCTAAAGTATGCCTGTGAAGTGCCACGTGTTTCCCGTGTTTAGAACTGTCCCTGCACAAAATTACATTTCTAAAGGAAAAAAAGCCATTTAAAACTGCTTGCGGCTTTAATGTAATGTCTGGTCCCGGTAATATGGATGAAAATCTTTAAGAAAAATGGCATAGCTACCCCATCACCTCCCCCCCTACCCCAGCCCATTACCCCCCTTTGGGTCTTGTATGGATATTAAGGGGAACCCCGCACACAAAATAAAAAAGGCCCTATATACTCTGAACAGCCGTATACAGGCGGTGCATACAAGACAGGGACTGTAGGTTTGTTCTTATGTAGAATCTGTTTGTAATTTTGAACAGGTACATTGTTTAAGTGTAGCTCCAGCCAAAAAATCTATTTTTAAG
Source organism: Rana muscosa (assembly GCA_029206835.1). NCBI lineage: Eukaryota > Metazoa > Chordata > Amphibia > Anura > Ranidae > Rana > Rana muscosa. The sequence continues at coordinate 399,757,878 of CM055122.1, forward strand.
CTTTTTGGAAAACATAGGGAAGGGTTATCACCCCTGTAACATTTGTTTTGCTGTCTGTGCAGTGTGCACCTGTTCAGAACAGTTCACCTCACTTTCCGTCCTAATGACAAATGTTTTTTGAAAATTTGGGTTTTTTATTGATACAAGAATTGGTGATAAAGCATCAGTGGAGAGGAGACACTTTTTTTCCCATATTAACTCTTACAGGAGAGAATTTGCCTTCCTAGGGGTAGATTTCCTCTCACTTCCTGTTGTCTCCTTCCGTTTGCAAGTAGGAGTCGTTTGTAAGTTGGATGTTTGAAAGTAGGGGCCTGCCCTATATACTCTGCTGAAATTTGCCCCTTACATGTTGGTGTTGCCACAACACTGTAAGCCCTCACAGTTACTCTTGGTGGGCGCATGAATGGGCCCTGCTGTGAATTATTAGATCAATAATTGTAATTGCATGCCCCTGTTGAACAGGGGCTGAAAAATTGGGCCTTTGGTGGTGGTGGTGTTGACACAACACTGTAAGCCCTCACATTTACTCTTGGTGGGTGCATGAATGGGCCCTGCTGTGAATTATTAGATCAAGAATTGTAATTGCATGCCCCTGTTGAACAGGGGCTGAAAAATTGGGCCTTTGGTGGTGGTGGTGTTGACACAACACTGTAAGCCCTCACAGTTACTCTTGGTGGGCGCATGAATGGGCCCTGCTGTGAATTATTAGATCAAGAATTGTAATTGCATGACCCTGTTGAACAGGGGCTGAAAAATTGGGCCTTTGGTGGTGATGGTGGTGGTGTTGACACAACACTGTAAGCCCTCACAGTTACTCTTGGTGGGCGCAGGAATGGGCCCTGCTGTGAATTATTAGATCAAGAATTGTAATTACATGCCCCTGTTAAACAGGGGCAGAAAAATTGGGCCTTAGGCACTGGTGCCACAACACTGCAACCCCTCACAGATACTGTACTTGGAGCACAGCAATGAGCCCTGTTGCAAAGTATTGCATCAAAAATTGTAATTATACGCCCCTGTTAAACAGGGGCTGAAAAATTGGGCCTTAGGCACTGGTGCTAGTGCCACGACACTGCAACCTCTCCCAGATACTCTAGTTGGAGTGCAGGAATGAGCCCTGCTGCAAAGCATTGCATAAAAAATTCCAATTACATGCCCCTGTTGAACAGGGGCTGAAAAATTGGGCCTTAGGCACTGGTGCTGGTGCCACGACACTGCAACCTCTCCCAGATACTCTAGTTGGAGTGCAGAAATGAGCCCTGCTGCAAAGCATTGCATAAAAAATTGTAATTACATGCCCCTGTTAAACAGGGGCTGAAAAATTGACCCTTAGCCACTGGTGGTGGCACCCAGAAACAAAAAAGTTCTTCCAAGCTATCATCATCAATCGGATCATTGAGGAGGAGGAGGATAGTCAGTCAACATAACAGGACAGTCACTCAGCATCAGCATCAGTCTTGAAGGGATGTGACATTTGAAAATAAATTAGTCTGTTATTTTAGCTTCAGGTGTTTGGTAGCTGGTGGTGATCCAAGACTGGTTCATCTTTATGAAGGTCAGTCGATCAACCGAGTCGGTGGACAGGCGCACCCTGTGATCCGTGACAAATCCTCCAGCAGCACTGAATGTGCGTTCTGAAAGAACGCTGGATGCAGGACAGGCCAGTAGCTCAATTGCATACTGTGCAAGCTCTGGCCAGTGATCCATCCTCAAGACCCAGTAAGCCAGAGGATTTTCGGTGGGGAAGGTGTCCAAGTCTGACCTTGCCCCTAGGTATTCCTGCACCATGTATATCAGACGCTGGCGATGGTTGCTGGAACCGATCATACCTTGGGGCTGCGGACTAAAGAATTGTCTGAACGTATCGGTCAGACGGCCACCTTCCCCACCGCTCCTTCTTTGACTGACCGAAGCTTCAGCAACTCGTTGTCCAGGACCAGGAGTTTGTAACCTCCCAGTCTCTGGGAACGTGTTGCACAGACCTCTCTGCAAGGCCTCCCGGAGTTGTCTCATCCTCTGCTCCCTCTGCGACGGTAAGATAAGGTCCGCAACCTTACTCTTGTACCGTGGATCAAGGAGAGTGGCCAGCCAGTAATGGTCCCTCTCCTTGATCCGAAGAATACGAGGATCCTTCCGCAGACTTTGCAGGATCAGGGAGGCCATGCAGCGTAGGTTAGCTGAGGCATTCGGTCCGGAGTCCTCTGGGTCACTAAGGACGACATGATCCGCAGCCACCTCCTCCCAGCCACGTACAAGTCCACGGGTTCTTGGGACTGTAAATCATCCCTAAAAGACTGCTGCTGATGATGCTGAGTGCCAGGCTCCACCTCCATGCTGACACAATCCTCCTCCTCCTCCTCCTCTTCCTGTGCGATGGGTGGGACAGAAGGAACACTGTCTGGGTAAAGGGGGCCTTGAGAGGCAAGGAAGTCCTCCTCTTCCTGCCTCTGTTCTGCCTCAAGTGCCCTGTCCATTATTCCACGCAGCGTATGTTCCAACAGGTGGACAAGAGGTACAGTGTCACTGATGCATGCACTGTCACTGCTCACCATCCTCGTGGCCTCCTCAAATGGTGCCAGGACAGCGCATGCATCCCTGATCATGCCCCACTGGCGTGGTGAAAAAAACCCGAGCTCCCCTGACCCTGTCCTGGTGCCGTAGTCGCAGCTGCCAAAAGTGTGTCCCAATGGGTCGTGAAAGAAAGGTAACGTCCCTGTCCATGCCTGCTGGACCATGAGTCAGCGGTAATATGCACCTTACCGCTGACCGCCCTGTCCAGCGAGGCCAAGACATTGCCTTCCACATGCCGGTAGAGAGCCGGAATCGCCTTCCGTGAGAAAAAGTTGTGTTTGGGAACCTGCCACTGAGGAACCGCACATCGCACAAACTCACGGAAGGGGGCCGAGTCTACCAACTGAAAAGGCAGCAGTTGAAGCGCTAGCAATTTAGCCAAGCTAGCATTCAACCGCTGGGCATGTGGATGGCTGGGAGTAAACTTCTTTCAACGGTCCAGCAGCTGGGGCAGGGAAATTTGCCTGCTAGAATCGGACGTCGGTGTACTGCTAGCAGAGTGTCCATAAGTACTTGGCTGTGACACACCTAATTCTACACCTTCATTCCTCTCAGTGCAGGTTTCAGAGAGGACTGAAGGTATAGTGGGGTTGGAGATCCCAGCTGATGCGGTGCAAGGAGAGGTCCGCTTTGTTCTTTGGTGTGGGTCTTTAAGGTAGGCTTGCCAACGAGCTGCATGGCAGGTCAACATATGTCTGGTCAAGCATGTGGTGCCCAAGCGGCTGATGTTTTGGCCACGCGATATACGCTTGAGACATATGTTGCAAACAGCAGCTGTGCGATCTGATGCACTCGACTCAAAAAAGGCCCACACCAAAGAACTTTTTGAATAACGGGCAGAGGCAGCGCCCTGCACAGGCGGAGCTCTGCGGTGTGATTCCGTCGGTGTGCTGCCCTTACGCTGGCCCCCCAAGGGCATCCTGCCTCTTTGGAGATGTGCCTCCTCCTCATCCTCCTCCTCCTCCTCCTCTCTCCTATTAGGCACCCACGTGGAGTCAGTGACCTCATTTTCCCCTCCCTCCTCATCACTGGAGCCAATCTGGCAGTATGCTGCAGCTGCTGGAACATGACTGCCAGATTGGTGTCCTTCTTGAGCATCCCCTCTCTCTGCTCTCACGCTATTGCCTTCCTCTAGCTGGGTATCATCATCAGACCCTTCGAAACGCTGGGCATCCTCCTGGAGCATGTACCCAACACTGTGCTCAAACAGTTCGGGGGACTCCTCAGGAGGACATGGTGGGTCTAGGGAAGGAGTGACTGATGATGACATTGATACCAGGGATGAGGACGCTTTGGCAGCTGCTTTGCCAGTACCCTGAGCCTGGGTGAGAGAGGATGAGGAGGATGAGGAGGGCTTGGTCATCCACTCTACCGAGTCTTCGGCATGATGCGGCTCAACACGTCCAGCTGCCAAAAAGAAGGACAAGCGTGTCCCATGGCCACGTGCTGATGGCGATGCACCGCGTCCACGACCAGCACTGTTGTCTCTAGACACAGAGCCTGCTTGCCCTCTTTTATTGGCTCCTGACTGTCTGCCTCTCCTTGTTTGCCTTCCAGACATTCTAATGGCCTGCAGGGAGATGGAAAAACCAGCAATAAGCCCTAGCTTCAGGAGTATATTTTGCAGGAATCACACCACGCCTGCTGTAAGTGCTGCAAATGCCTGTTGGTGTAACACACTAGGAAAACACAGCAATACGGCCTAGCTTCAGGAGTATATTTTTAATTACAAACGCTTTTATTCAAGTATCATCATCACACAATGAAAATGTCAGACAGCATAATCAAATCAGAGGATGGTTGAAAATCACAGGACATGGAAAAGAGATAGGGGTCAACAACAGAAGTAACACAACGAGTGAATACTTCAAACTAGTAGGGCCTGAAAGTACAGGTATAGAGGTTATATAAGGTGCTAACAGAAAAGGTTATATGACATTATTAAGGCACATTAATCCAGTGTTTCCATTTATTATCATATATTAGCATAGTGTCATAGAGCGTATGATGGATGCGTTCTGCTAGCTTGATTGCTTCCATTCGTGCAAGCACCTGGGACCAGGAAAGGGAGGCAGAGCGCCAGTTAAGTGCAGTTACCCAATGTATGGCTAAGAAGAGGGAGTGTATTAACTTGGCACAAGGTGTAGGGATATCAGGGATGGGTGTAAAGCATAGGCATATTTGGGCTGTGAGGGTAATGGTACTGCCAGCTATGGTTGACACTTTTAAGGCTGCCGCTTGCCAGACGGGCTGAAGATGTCTACAGCTCCAGAAGGTGTGTATCAGTGTGCCAGCCTCAGAACAGCCCCGAAAACATAGCGGGGAAACCGCCGGGTAGATAGTGTGTAGGTGTGCGGGGGTCAGATACCACCTGAGATGTCGTTTGACAGCAGTTTCCCGAATGGAGTAGGCTCTAGTGTGTTTGTACATATTTGTCAGCATCTCCTCCCATTCTGGAGGGTCAAAAGTCATGCCCAACTCCCCTTCCCATTTAAGCATTGGTTTAGTTTTGGCTGGCAGGGCATATTCATTAAGCATGGTGTATATCCTGGATATAACCCCTCTGTCTCTGGAAGAGTGAGAACATATGCGTTCATAAGGGGTTCTATGGATTTGGGAGTCTAGGGAGCCCCTACGCTGGAAGAAATGTCTGATCTGCATGTACCTATAAACTTCAGAGGGTGGGAGATCACACTCTGCTTGTAATTGCTGGAAGGATTTGAAACGACGGCCCTCTTTCATAGATTGAAAGGTTATAACCGCTGACGTCAACCACCTGGAGAATCCAGCCCTAGCTTGAAAGGCCGGTGGGAAATCGGGATCACCTATAAAAGAGTATAACGGGGAAAGAGGGGAGGACAAACCAAATTTATTGTTATACAGCAACCAAAGGCGGACCGTCTGGCTGACAATAGAATTCAGTGGGGCTAATTGGCCTGTCTTTATGGTCCTGGACCACAAAAGTCCCGGCAAGTGGAAGGGGAGGATAGACTGAGTCTCGAAGGCCAACCAGGGAATACTGACTGGGGATGTGTGCCATTGTGCGGTTTGTGCAAATCTGGACGCTAAGTAATAGTGCCAAAGGTCTGGAAGGCCTAGACCTCCTAAGGGTTGGGGTCTATATAGCAAGGATTTATGGAATCTTGGTTTCTTATTATGCCACACAAATTTATTGACTTCCTTCTGGATTGAATCGATATAGGTCCTAGAGACGTATATAGGGAGGGCCCTGAAGAAAAACAATAGCTTAGGCAAAATAGCCATTTTTATAGCTGTGACCCTACCCAGAAATGAGACGTGGTATTTATCCCAGGTTTTAAGCAGGGTTTTGACATGAGAGACTATGGGGTGATAATTTACACGGAACAGAGATTGAAAAGCAGGGGTAAGCTGTATCCCTAAGTAGCGGAAGGTGTCTGTGCACAAAGTAAATGCGAAGTGATGTCTCAGGGAAGCCTCAAGATCATGAGGTATATTAATTGGCATGGCCGAACATTTAGCCAGATTAACCCCCAGCCCTGAAATTGTGTGAAAAGAATCTAGTAAAGATGTGAGATTCGGTAATGCTATAAGTGGATTGGTCAAAAACAGGAGCACATCATCAGCGTATAGGCTGAGTTTAAATTCATTGGGGCCTTTACAGTAACCTTTGATGTTTACATTGTTGGTTATGGCACGGGAAAGGGGTTCTATGGCCAGGGCAAATAGGAGAGGGGACAATGGGCATCCCTGTCTTGTGCCCTTCTGGAGGGGAAAAAATTGAGAATTATTGGCTGGAAGTTTAATGCGTGTATGTGGGTCTCTATATAAGGAATGGAAACCGTGTATAAAGTTTCCGGAGATACCGAATTTGGGCAGTAGGTGATCAAGGTAAGGCCAGCTAACGCTGTCGAATGCCTTGTGAATGTCTAGGCTGAGAAGGAGAGTTTGTTTAGAATGAAGGTTGGCGTCCTGTATTATGTTAGAAACCAGGCGGATATTATCGGTGATCTGCCTACCAGGAATAAATCCTGTCTGGTCAGGAGAGATCAGGCTGGTGATCACAGAGGCTAGTCTATCCGCTAGCAGTCTGCCAAAGATTTTCAAATCATTATTGATCACCGATATCGGGCGGAAGTTCTGGGGCAGGGAATGATCTTTGTGGGGTTTGGGGATAAGGGACATGTTGGCCAAGAGCATCTCAGCTGGAAAATCATTTCCTTTCAAGATGTGGTTATAAAGGGAGGTCAGATGAGGGGATAATATCTGAGAATTTTTTTTATAATAGGAGGTGGAGTATCCATCCGGGCCAGGGGCTGTTGAGGATTTGAGAGATTTGATGATAGTCTGTATTTCTAAGACAGTACAAGGGGTATTTAGGGATTCTAATTGCTGGTCCGTTAAAGTGGGTAGGACTAGGTCCGAGAACCATGATTGCGTCGAAGGGTCAGAAGTGGGGTGAGACACTTTGAACAGATTCTTATAATAATCTACAAAAATCTCCATGACATTATTAGGGTGAGAGACTAGTATGCCTGCAGAATTATGAAGTCTATAGGTATGTGAGGGTTTTGTGGCCTGGTTTAGTTTCCGTGCGAACATGGTAGATGATGTATTACTATGCAGCATAAATTTAGCTTTGGCCCACCTCAAGGCCTTCTCTGTACCCTCCGAGAGCAGGAGGTCTAATGCTTGTTTTTTACTGTGAATTTGTTGAAGTAGGGCCGGGGAGCGATCTTGATTATATTGGTTATACAGGGTATCCAGGGCCCTTGTGAGCGAACGGAGGTCGGATATTTTTGCTTTGTTCCTCTTGAAGGCTAAATCAATGAGGTTGCCCCTCATGACTGCCTTATGGGCAGTCCACAAAGTACTCGGAGAGGTGTCAGGTAAGTGGTTATCTACAAAGTACTCCTGGAGTTTGGTGCTAAGTGCCTCAACCGTGGGGGAGTCAGTGAGCAGTAAATTGTTCAATCTCCAAGAGTAGGTCGTGGGTTTGAGGCCCATCCCTTGGATTGTGAATTCAGCTATGTTGTGGTCGGACCAGGGGCAAACATGAATGTCTGCCCTGGAGGAGTTAGCTAGGATAGTCGGGGAACTAAAAATATAGTCCAAACGAGCAAAACTGTCATGAGGGTTTGAATAGAACGTGTAGGACCTGCAGCCGACATTATGTGCTCGCCACGTGTCAATAAGTTGCAGGGCGTTCAGGCTACTAGACAGGGTTTTAGGGAATGCTTTAGTGGCGGGGGTGCTCCTGCTCCTGTCTAGGCTCGGATTAGCTGTGAGATTAAAATCTCCGCCTATTATTAAATGTGGCGAGAGGTATCGTTCCAGGATCGAGAAAAAACATTTAAAGAAGGAGGCCTGTGCCTCATTGGGGGCATATAAAGAAGCTATAGTAACTGCTCGGCCCTGGATTTTGCCTTGTAGGATTATAAACCTGCTACCCGGGTCTTTATATATGTGTACCACCTCGAAGAGAACTGAGTTCCTAATAAAAATGGCCACTCCACGTGTTTTGTTCGGATGGGAGGTACAATAAAACTGCTTGAATGATCGATCAAAATATTGTGGGTGGTTTGAATTAGAAAAATGGGTCTCCTGTAGCAGGAGAATGTCTGCTCCCAGGTTTTTATAGTGCCTAAAGGCCTTCCTTCGTTTCTGGGGTAGGTTAAAACCCTGGACATTGTGGGAAAAGATCTTAAGAGCCATCATGAACTAACAGGGATGGGGCACAGGGATGGGAGGAGCGAGTACAGGAAGGGATACCACGTGGAATGGCCATTTGAATCTCTCGCAAAGTTTTAACATAGCATGCCCGTCTCTGAGTAGTGAAATTAAGCGTCTGATCGCTAATCTGATATAAAAACAATATGAATGACATTTCAGAGTAAAATGCAAAGGTATGATAAGAACAAATAGAATTTAACACAAAAGTGCTCACAAACCATTCATGAGCGTGGGGGTCAGAGGAAAACATTCCTAATGACCAAAAAAACTTTTTCATTGGACTATGCAGTCCTATACCAACCGACGGACCCCGACGGGGTCGCAGCGATGAACAGGGCGACCATAACATACACATAAATAACGTGATGGTGACTGCGCTGTAGTGTATCAGATTGGATAAAAATGGGGAGGGAGAAGGAGTATAAATGAAAATCGGAGGGAATGTGGCAAACAAAAGTGAAAGGTGTGGAAGGGAGGGGGAGGGGAAAGTGAGGGAGAGTGAGAGACAGAGTGGGTAAGTAATTAGCTAGTACTAGGCTAACTAGCAATGGTGTGCAATGTGCACAGTGACACAAATGTACGTGCACTAATAAATCACTGATCAAATATAATCAGAAAAAAAGAAGAAAAAATATGTAACACAGTGAATAATTAACAATATTGTGACATATAAAACCAATATCTAGATGATCCAAATGTGCAACACGTGTTAGAAAATTAAATCACTAAAACATATTGATAATCCACAAACATTATCCATAAATGGGAAGAATAGGATGGATAGGATGAATGGAATAACACACTCAGTGCATAAGTGAACTAAACTAATAAAGAAAGACAGTCCCAAATAAGTCCTGGTGGTGACTTCCCGATACTTCCAAAATAACTTATTATAAATATATGGTATATGGATAAGTCATATGTAGATAAAGTCCCGTCACCAGTGGAGTGCTTGGAGAAAATCTTGTGGCGTCCACCCTGTGGTCACACCTAGCTTACCTCCCTGTTGGAGGGGGGGGGGGGCGGTATACAGCAGCTCTCTGTAGTGAAGGGGGGTATCGCATCCTTATGGCCTGGTCTTTGTGGCACCGTTACTCATTGGAGTATATATGAGAAAACATAAACAAAAGGCACATCAATAGCGCAACTTTGTGAGTGCAGCAAGATGGATAGCTAGTGCATACATTCACACACTCATTTGTAATAGAGTGAGCGTGGACCTCAATCCAAACGAGCGCCAAGCTCGTGCCAGTGGGAAAGAGTGTGGCATCTATGGTGCAATTGATGCAACCCTCAGGTGTCAGCGGCGGCAGTCACAAAGTTGGAATTGTGAAAAAATAAAGGAAGGAGAAATAGTGTGGGTCTGAAACCGCTAAGGGCGTTTATTAAAACTAGAGTAAAAAAACTCACATTTAAAAGTAAAAACGGGGTATTGAATCCTTACGAGCGGCGAGCTTGTCTCCTCTCGGATCTGCTGGCGGTGTGTCTGTGCTACGTCCTGACGCGTGTCGTCATATCACATGACTTCATCAGAGGCTAGCACTAGACACAGGATATTGAGTTTAAATAGTCCTCAGCACAGGGCGGGTGGCGGCCATTTTGTTGTAGACCAATGTGTATGTATGCACGCGGCCATGATTGCTATGACTTTTGCATCTGACTGGCATCAGTGTCAGCAAGCAATGGGCTATGAACCCTGAGGAGGGAAAGGGAAGGGACGCTGCAGGGCGAAGGAGTATGCAGCATGAGAGAACAACCTTTAAACATGGATGACATTATGATAAAAAACGGGACTAGCTATCCCCGGAGTAAAAATAAATATATGTATATGAAAAAGGGTATATAGAAACTAATTTGGAAATATACATAAATAAAACGGGTGTAAAGAGTTACTCCGCTCTTATCTAAAGATAAAAAGCTCCAATATCATGGAGCTAGGATCTGTCATGCATAGAATATATAAAGCTCAGACACACCCCAGCTATGATCCTGAGAGGGAGTATACCAAACACATACTAGATGGCTCGACATATTTAGCATAGGAATAAACATATTAAAAATACAGGCATAATATGTATAACACAGGAGGGAAATAGAATAGGATTAGAATCGCTAACTAAGCATCAGGTAAATAAAATAATTAAAAAAATTAAAAGAAAATAGAATGGGCCTGTGTGTATGGTCAAAGGTGCAACCCACCTAAATAATAGACTAATATAGATCCTGCCTTGGCAGATGGATAATCTCAGTTCACATATAGTGGAGTCCAGCGTCCAGGAGAATGTTCCTGTTTTAAAAGAGAGCATCATGCCAGTAATAGTGGAAACACCTATGGCAGTAGACAGGGACCTGGTGTCGGTTGTGGGTGAGGAGAGGTATGTGACTAGATGTACTAATAGTCACTCAGAAAGCAATTTAAGTCAAATTCTATGTTTAGGCCTTTAGGTGTAAACGTATTGTGAGGGGGTTAGCTCGGCAGCGGGTGTGTGTGACCCCCGGGATGGGCTCCCCACACAAAAACAGGCCCAGCAAACGGAGGTTGTGGTTTTCAAAATCAAAAAGGTGCAGTTTATTTTCTATTTACAGTGACAAAACACAGCAAAGCAAAAGAAACATAAATAAAATAAATCCTGGCCAACTTGACCTCTGACTAAACATACAGGTTTCCTAACTAACAACTGGGATCAGCCTAGTGCTGTCCTAGTCCCTAAGTCCCTGGTTTTAAATGTCCAAGCAAATAGCCACACAGGCTTTGTCTCACCGCACAGGGGTTCACTCTCCCTAGACAGTCCACACAGGTCTGGTTCCAGGCATGAGCTAACACCTAATGAATCTGGGAGTTCTTATAGAGGCCTAAATGAGCTGACAAGCTTCAGCTGGTCTCATCAACTCCCTGTCTGCACGACGCCCCGCACTCTCCCTAGAGGTATGAGTCATCCATGAGCCCAATAGCCTCAGCTGGGCTTATACAACTCTCCACCTAGTTGTATAAGTCGGCGTAAAGCCTGAATCTGGGCGAAATATATCTACCCCCCTGGATGCAACCAGGTGACTTTACCTTCCTGCTGTCACATACCCCCCCCTCTTGTTTTAACCTCGGGGTTGGAACACCAGCAATCAGGCATTCATGTACTCGAGACAAAGCATCCACATTCCCCATTTGAACGCCAGGGCGATGCTTTACTGTGAAGTTGAATTCCTGGAGGGCCAGGAACCACCTATTCACTCTTCTATTTGTTTCCTTGTTTTGAGCCATCCACTTTAACGGAGCGTGATCCGTAACCATGTCAAAGTGCCTACCTAGCAGGTAGTACCGAAGGGAATCTAGAGCCCACTTCACCGCTAAACACTCCTTTTCAACAGTGGCGTAATTTACCTCATGGGACTTCAACTTCCTGCTGAGGTAAATGACTGGGTGCTCTTCCCCGTTCCAGACCTGGGACAATACTGCTCCTAACCCCACATCTGACGCATCACTTTGTACGACAAAGTCTTTAGAGAAGTCGGGTGAGTACAACACTGGCTGGCTACATAAGGCTTGTTTCAAGAATTGGAATGCTGCCTCAGCCTCGGGGGTCCATTTAATCATGACCGACCCTTTCCCCTTCGTCAGGTTTGTTAGGGGCACAGCCTTAGAAGCAAAGTGGGGAATGAATCGCCGATAATACCCAGCGATTCCCAGAAAGGCTCGTACCTGCTTCTTGCTGTTGGGACGTGGCCAACTCTGGATGGCCTCGACTTTGTTGAGTTGGGGTTTTATTACTCCCCTCCCAATGGTGTACCCAAGATATTTGGCCTCCTCCTGCCCAATGGTACACTTCTTGGGGTTAGCCGTAAACCCCGCTTCCCGAACAGAGTCCAGGACTGCTTGCACTTTTGGCAGATGTGAGGCCCAATCTGTGCTATGGACAATTACGTCATCCAGGTAAGCCGCAGCATACTTCCGATGGGGCCTCAGCATCTGGTCCATTTTCCGCTGGAATGTGGCCGGCGCATTCTGTAACCCGAACGGCATTCTTTTATATTGGAACGCCCCGTCTGGGGTTACAAATGCGGTTTTCTCTTTGGCCGACTTGGCCAGGGGGATTTGCCAATACCCTTTTGTGAGGTCAAGAGTCGTCATGTATCGGGCTGTTCCCAGCCGGTCGATCAACTCATCTATACGTGGCATGGGGTAGGTGTCAAATTTTGTAACTTTGTTCAACTGACGAAAATCGTTACAAAATCGCCAGCTCCCATCCGGTTTAGGCACCAACACAATGGGACTAGACCAATCACTTTGGGACTCCTCTATCACCCCTAAGTTCAGCATTTTCTGTACTTCCTCCCGTATTGCCTCCCGTTGGGCCTCTGGGATCCGATAGGGTTTTAACTTCACCCTTTCACCGGGCGGGGTAATGATGTCATGCTCTACCCCAGATGTTTGTCCCGGCAGCTCAGAGAATACCTCCTTGTTGCGAAGCACAAACTCCTTAACCTCCTGTTGTTGGGGTTGTGACAAGGTGGCTGCTATTCCAACCTCAGGAATCACGCAACCAGTTTGAGCTGGTGACCAAGTGTCTGCGACTAGGGACTCTCTATCCCTCCAGGCTTTCAACAGATTAACGTGATAGATCTGTTCGGGCTTTCGCCTTCCTGGTTGTCTGACCTTGTAATTCACTTCGCTCACTTTTTCCATTATCTCATAGGGGCCTTGCCATTTGGCAAGGAATTTACTTTCAACCGTAGGGACAAGTACCAGTATCCTATCCCCCGGGGAAAAGGTACGGGTCTTGGCTCCACGGTTGTACACTCTCTGCTGTGCTAACTGCGCTTGGGCCAAATGTTCCTTCACGATGGGCATTACCTGTGCAATTCGGTCTTGCATCAGGGCGACATGCTCAATCACACTCCTGTGGGGAGAACTCTCACTTTCCCAAGTTTCCTTGGCAATATCCAACAGCCCTCTTGGGTGTCTCCCATACAGTAACTCAAAGGGGGAGAATCCCGTAGAGGATTGGGGCACCTCCCTAATAGCAAACATCAGAAAAGGAAGTAGACAGTCCCAATCCTTTCCATCTCTATCCACCACTTTCTTCAACATTTGTTTTAGGGTTTTGTTGAATCTTTCAACCAGCCCATCGGTTTGGGGGTGATACACAGATGTACGTAATTGCGTCACTTTGAACAATTTACACAGCTCCTTCATAACCCGGGACATAAAGGGTGTACCTTGGTCCGTAAGCAGTTCTTTACAAATACCCACCCGGCTAAACACAAGAGATAGCTCTTTGGCTATGGTTTTGGCCGAGGTATTTCGGAGAGGGATCGCTTCTGGATAACGGGTGGCATAGTCCATTATAACTAATATGTACTGGTGCCCCCTAGCGGACTTGATTATAGGCCCTACCAAATCCATGGCGATCCTCTCAAACGGGACCTCAATGATGGGTAGAGGGACCAGCGGGCTACGGAAATGTGTCATCGGGGCCGACCTCTGACACACAGGGCAGGAGGAACAATAATTTTCTATGTCCTTCATCACCCCCGGCCAATAGAATCTCTGTAATATCCTCTCTCGGGTTTTCTCTGTCCCCAGATGACCTCCAAGAATGTGCCCATGGGCCAACTCCAACACCAACTTCCTGTAAGGTTTGGGCACCACAAGCTGCTCAACGGTTCCTTCTGCCCTTTGTGCCACCCGATACAGTAGGTCCTTCTCTACGCTGAAGTATGGGTAAGTGCAGGTATTATCTGGGTTCACTAACTCGCCATCTATTTTCACTACGTTTTCCCGTGCCTTTATCAGGGCGGGGTCTTTCAACTGTTCTGTGGCAAAGTTTTCCCTGTGAACCTCAAGATCAGAAAACTCCACAGACGGTAGGTTTTCGTCTGAGGAGGTGGGCTCCTCTCCAGTTTCTTGAGTCTCCCCTGCCAATACTGATAAGGGAAATTCCGGAGAGTCCTCACCACTCTCAGGGGAGTTCTGGCTATCACATTCCTGGTACATAGGGGCACCAGTGGGGGGCTCAGGATCATCCCACAGTTCCCAGAACTTCGGAAAATCCCTTCCCACAATGGCGTCATGCGGTAACTGAGATACTAAGCCCACTGGATGAGAGAGGGTACCTTTGGGGGTCTCGAAACACACTGTAGTCACTGGATACTCTCGGGTGTCCCCATGCACACAAATAACAGCTACCTTGCTATTCCCAAAGACCTCTGTTTTAACTAACTCAGCCTTTATCAGGGTCACAAGGCTACCTGAATCCAGCAATACCACAACATTTCTACCATTAACACACATTTTGCATAAATGTTTCTCAGTTCCTCGAATGGCAGTGCATGCGACTGTCGCACACAGCGACTGACGTCTGCCCGTCAGAAAGTCACACTGCATGGGTTCCTCCACAACCGGGCAATTGGCTGCAATATGTCCCGCTTGCCGGCAGCGGTAGCAAACGATCCTTCTTGCCGCCTCTTGAGCCGCTGATTTCCCAGGCTGTTCTCGCCAAACTTGGGGTAGAGCTCCCACCCTCTCACTCTCTCCACCCTCACCCCTTGGAATCCTCTTATCCGCCCCTGGGGATGGTCTGGTCTTAGGGTGGAAAGTCCGAGTGTCTCTGGAAGAGGCCGTCAGGTTCTCTGTAGCCAAGTATTTCTCCACACGATCCACAAGACCATCGGCCGTCTCTGGGTCTCCATGGCTTACCCACTTTTGGATGGCAGTAGGAAGAGCTCTCAAAAACCGATCCATTACAACACGTTCCACAATCTTTGGTGCGGACAAAGTCTCTGGCTGTAGCCACTTTCTGCTCAGGTGAATGAGATCATACATTTGAGACCTGGGGGGTTTTCCAAGCTGGAAAGTCCAGTTATGCACACGCTGAGCCCGGACAGCCAGGGTGACACCCAGCCTTGCCAATATTTCAGCTTTTAGCATCACATAGTCTTTTGCTTGGTCAGGCTCTAGGTCATAGTAAGCCTTCTGCGATTCACCAGTTAACAGAGGAGCCACCAGTCCAGCCCACTGCTCCTCAGGCCACTTTTCTCTTTCAGCAGTCCTTTCAAATGTGGTCAAAAATACCTCTGGATCATCCTCTCCAGTCATTTTTGTCAATAAACGACTCACCCCAAAGGACGCGGTATTAGTGGGACGGCTTTCCTCACTGGTCTGCGGACGTTGCTTCATTACTGCTTCCATTTGTTGTAGTCTCTGCTCTTGCTTCTGTAACAGGTCTATGAAGCGGGCCTCAGATTGCTGCTGGGCTTGTTGCTGAGCTTCCAGACTCTGTTGGTGAGCTTGCTGCTGGGCTGCAAGGCTCTGTTGATGAGCTTGCTGCTGGGCTGCGAAGCTCTGTTGTTGAGCTGCAAAGCTCTGTTGTTGAGCTGCAAGGCTCTTTTGCAAACCTGCATTTGTCTGCTGTTGATTGGCATTTGCTAGAGCCAGCTGCTTCAGTATCTCCTCCATGCTGGCTTAACAAAAAACTGCCACTGGTTCTCCACCAACTGTGAGGGGGTTAGCTCGGCAGCGGGTGTGTGTGACCCCCGGGATGGGCTCCCCACACAAAAACAGGCCCAGCAAACGGAGGTTGTGGTTTTCAAAATCAAAAAGGTGCGGTTTATTTTCTATTTACAGTGACAAAACACAGCAAAGCAAAAGAAACATAAATAAAATAAATCCTGGTCAACTTGACCTCTGACTAAACATACAGGTTTCCTAACTAACAACTGGGATCAGCCTAGTGCTGTCCTAGTCCCTAAGTCCCTGGTTTTAAATGTCCAAGCAAATAGCCACACAGGCTTTGTCTCACCGCACAGGGGTTCACTCTCCCTAGACAGTCCACACAGGTCTGGTTCCAGGCATGAGCTAACACCTAATGAATCTGGGAGTTCTTATAGAGGCCTAAATGAGCTGACAAGCTTCAGCTGGTCTCATCAACTCCCTGTCTGCACGACGCCCCGCACTCTCCCTAGAGGTATGAGTCATCCATGAGCCCAATAGCCTCAGCTGGGCTTATACAACTCTCCACCTAGTTGTATAAGTCGGCGTAAAGCCTGAATCTGGGCGAAATATATCTACCCCCCTGGATGCAACCAGGTGACTTTACCTTCCTGCTGTCACAGTATCCATCGAGAAAAATCCAATGGGATTCAATTTGACTTAGTGTTCGTACCTTGTGCCCTCCTCTCCATGGACATGAATAAGGTACTATGCCCCAGATTTTTAAATGGGAGGGGTCTCGGTTATGTGTTTCTGCGAAGTGCCTTGAAACATTATGTTTAACAAATCCGCGTTGTATGTTTTGTACGTGTTCCTTAACGCGGATCCTAAGTAGCCTTTTGGTGCGGCCTACATACTGCAGGCCGCAACTGCACTCCAACACATAAACCGCCCCTTCTGTGTTACAACCAACAAATTCTTTGATTTCATATTCTCTCCCATTACTATTAGACTGGAATGAGGATCTTTTTTCATTCGAGAGTTTTTACTTTCTTCACTGGCAAAGGGTTTTACCCCTGCAAAAGGTGCTACGCCTGTAGACGCACGAAACTCCCGAATGAAAAAAGATCCTCATTCCAGTCTAATAGTAATGGGAGAGAATATGAAATCAAAGAATTTGTTGGTTGTAACACAGAAGGGGCGATTTATGTGTTGGAGTGCAGTTGCGGCCTGCAGTATGTAGGCCGCACCAAAAGGCTACTTAGGATCCGCGTTAAGGAACACGTACAAAACATACAACGCGGATTTGTTAAACATAGTGTTTCAAGGCACTTCGCAGAAACACATAACCGAGACCCCTCCCATTTAAAATTCTGGGGCATAGTACCTTATTCATGTCCATGGAGAGGAGGGCACAAGGTACGAACACTAAGTCAAATTGAATCCCATTGGATTTTCTCGATGGATACGTTTACACCTAAAGGCCTAAACATAGAATTTGACTTAAATTGCTTTCTGAGTGACTATTAGTACATCTAGTCACATACCTCTCCTCACCCACAACCGACACCAGGTCCCTGTCTACTGCCATAGGTGTTTCCACTATTACTGGCATGATGCTCTCATTTAAAACAGGAACATTCTCCTGGACGCTGGACTCCACTATATGTGAACTGAGATTATCCATCTGCCAAGGCAGGATCTATATTAGTCTATTATTTAGGTGGGTTGCACCTTTGACCATACACACAGGCCCATTCTATTTTCTTTTAATTTTTTTAATTATTTTATTTACCTGATGCTTAGTTAGCGATCCTAATCCTATTCTATTTCCCTCCTGTGTTATACATATTATGCCTGTATTTTTAATATGTTTATTCCTATGCTAAATATGTCGAGCCATCTAGTATGTGTTTGGTATACTCCCTCTCAGGATCATAGCTGTTTTGGCGGGAAAAAGTAATGGCGCCATTCTTGGCTTTTGTTAGCCTTGCAGGTTTGTCTGCCATTTTGAGGCACAGTTTTTCCTTAGCCTGTGGGTATCCTATAAGGGAAGGTGCAGCCCACCTTTCTTTTGGGCACTATACCATGTGGCATTCGTCTGCTATTTCGCTGGTGGAATTTCTCAGCCTTTGGGGCAGATTTTGATGTTTGGTGCGAATATAGTGCGATCTTTTCTGCGTTGGAACCTGTTAGAGGCAATTTGTGTTTTTCTTTGTGTAGGGGAACCAATGTGGTGTTCATTGTGACGTCCCATGCTGGTTTTGGCGGGAAAAATTGCATGCGTCAATGGCGCAATTTTTGTTGTCCATGAGGTGCTGTGGTGGGTCATCCACCATTTTGTAGTCCTGGCTTGTCGGCCATTTTGAGAGACGTTTACAGTTTGAGATAGGAAGTTCCAGTTTAGCAAACACGGCCCCTGAATATGCTGTATTGGCATTTGTTGATTGGCGGAGTTTTGTCTCTGGTTTAAATTGCTTTTCTAAGCATCACCTTTTGAGGTGAGTTGAGAGGTATCTTAAAATAGCGCGGTTTTACCCCGAGGGGCCACAACGTGCTTGCGGACACACGCACATGCTGGGGCCTATTTATGGATGGGATCTGGCTGACCTACCAGCAGTTGGAGTGTGGGAGGAGGCCAACGCAGACACAGGGAGGACATGCAAACTCCATGCACATGATGTTGGGTTGGGGATTTCTCTGTTTTCATTTGGGTGAGTGTGGGCTATTGCAGGATCGGCTGACTTAGCAGTATATGAGCAGGGGTTTGGGGTTTTGGATTTTGGTTTTAAGAAAAAACTTCACTTTACACAGAATTTTGATAGATTGTAAGACTAACAGAGTTTTTGTACAATGATGTGTTTTTATGTTTAAATATTTGGGAGTTTCCCAGAGGGCAATTTATTTTTTGGATCTTGTACTGTATAGCCATCTTTTGGCAGGAGTTTGTATTTTGAGTCCCAACTTATGGTCTGACTTCCAGGGAATGTGGGTCAGGGGGGATTCCCTCCCATTTGCAAAGGGGGGTTTACTCCATCATTTCCTTGACAAGGTTTTAAATGGTTGAAATATATAATGTGTAGCCATGGATTTTTTGGAGTCTTGATAGACAAGGCGATTATGGCAAACGCCTCCCCTCCCCCTCCCTCTTCCTGAACAATTGATATGTAAATAAACCAGTTTGGTTTTTTAAGAGCTGAGCATAACCGGAAGTTTCTTTTCAGCATTTATATATCAGCAGAAAGTTAGTGGGAGGAGCTTGGGGTTTTTAAAGGTGAGCAATGAGATTTGTGTCTGGAAGGAAAATGGAAAGCATTTTTGCGTTAAGTCTTTTATATTTTGTTCCAGTTTTGTGAAGTTTTGTACTGTAATACAGTTTTGGGTAGAGAGCAAACAGGGGGTATCACCATTATTTTATCATCTAGATACAGAGAGAGAAGCCACATTGTTCTGCAGGTGGTAAACTGGCATAAGTGTTCTGTGAGGTTTAGTCTGACAACGCAGTGTATGGGTGTATAGCGGAAAACGCTTGTGTATGCATGCACTGTGAGGGGTAGAGGCCTAATTCGGGGGTTGATCTGTGGTTGTTCTGTAGTTCCAAAAGTGTTGGGACAACAAGCCATAGAGTTGACGCCTCGGTTAGGGTTTCTAGTTGGAGGACTTGACCATATAGTGGTTGTAGTTCTGCAATTCACCGTATAAGAAGACACCGGGCGGTGATCTCCAAAAATGGGTGCAACAGTTTAACCTGGACGCAGGTTTAAGACGATAAGCCGATTCGAATCGCCATGGACACAAGGAGGTCTGTGCAAAGGGAAGGAATGGAGGCTTCCCATAGTCAGACGGTCACACAGTGCACGCAGCCTAGTTTTGGGGCAAAGGCCTTTGAACCCCAAAAAGATTAACATAGGTGGTCCAAGGATACTATTTTGGGCATCCCTCTGGAATGGATGTAGTTGAGCTGCGGCTTCAGAAATCTGTAATGATGAGTGTTGATGGAGGTGTAGTCTCATGCCCGTTTGTTTGAACTTTGTATGGCTGGTCCATGCAAGCTTCTCGAGCTGCTCTCATATTCCCATTGTATTTTTTCCTATTGCTGAAAGAGTGAAGGTAGAATTCTGGCTGTTTTTGTTTTTTTCATTTGTGGTTTTGGAAACTGGGAAGTATTTCCCCCACGTTTGTATCTGAATGTTTGTATGTAGTAACGTGAATATGTTCGAACTTACCGCGGCGATCCTTCGATGCGTCGCGGCTATTTTTGTAGGAACGGGAAAAGTAAGGGTTACAGAGGGTTTTGTTTGAATCAGTTTTGAAAGAATGTCATTGACAATTTACCAATGTACAGGAATGTCATTATTGTTTTCCATTCTTTGCAGGTTAAATATGAAGGATAGAGTAATGATTTTGCTTATAAGTATTTTTCAGGTCCAAGGAGTTTGTACACAGAGAACAGGTGTATGTAGACAGCTGTACATATGGATAAATATGAGTCTAAGGGAGGTAAAAGTATCATAGGCTATTTCATTGTTTCTTTTTTCCTGCACCACGCATTTCTTCCTTCAGTCTGTAATGAGGAAGAAAAGGGGGGAGAAGTGATAAATGTAAGAGTGACAATTTTTTTTTTCAAACTAATAATAACCTCTGTAATTCTAACCAAGTTTGTGCCAAGACTGTCTTTCTTTGATAGAATTTGAATCGGCAAGCAGCAGTCTGGTGAAGTAGGTTCCCATCCCAGAGGCTAAGAACCTTTTGTCAGTGGTTCCAGGTATTGTAAGCCACGCACAGGTTATGCAGTGACCACAGTCCCGATGTCTGGGTTATTGTCATATGAGGGTTGTTTGGAGGTCAATCAAAATCAGGGTCGTACTCTCCTCATTAGCTGTCACTTATATTCTCGGCTGATGGGGTGGGTGCGATCGTTGTGACATGAACTTCAAAATGTCCACCACAGGGTTCACGATTCCCTCCCGGACCCTGACTTAATAATCAGTTTACATTCTTTCCAACCAGGTGACTGGGTCATTGTAAAGAAGCTTGAGGGATGAGACCACGCCAGCCACTGCAAGAAGCGGCTCAACCACACCAAAGAATGAGGAGTATCTTTGTTTATTTATATTTTTGTTGTTTAGTAAATTTTAGCGAGGGTAACGGTGAAAAGCAACCCAAGTTATTATTTAAAGTGTATGTCCTGACTAGCTCAGAAAGCGAACAGGACCGATGGTCTGTTCTGAGTCTTCACCGAGTTTTAGTCCCCAGCGATGACAGCGGTACATGTCATTTATGATGTTATTATGGGTATGAGGAGTTTTAGTCCCCAGCGATGACAGCGGTACATGCCATTTATGATATATGTTATTATGGGTATGAGGAGTTTTGACAAACTAGTGAAGACTCCAGACAGACACTTGTCAATGGAATCTAACGATGCATTTTTAGAGGGTAAAATTGGTTTTAGTTTTAATGGCTCTGTCTCTTGTCGGTTTGGGTATCTAGGCAGCCCACAAGTGTGTTTGAACTTTAGTTTGGTGTTTATGTGGATCTGCAGCTTATAAAGGTAATTCCCCCAAAGCAAGAGGTTCATGCGCGATGGTGAAGCTGTCCCAACATTTTAGGTCGCAGCCGATCGTGAGGATCTGATGGCGCAGGAAATTAAGAATGGCAGGGACAGCTAGAAGGGATTTGTTCACCAATCCCGACCAGGTCTGGGCATGGGGTCCTGCATGTACAAGGTGGGGGGGGCTCGGGCTTGGGATACGATTGAACAATTCTCATCCGTTAAGGATAGGGTTCTTCATGTAATTGTTGAAGCCAGAGCTGTAGCTAAGTGAAGGTTGGGAGTCCTTTTTAAGGGTCTGGGAATCTTTGGGGATCTAATTTTTATTTTACAGTGGATCGTGGTTAAAGGAAGTGGGAATATATATACTCATGTCGTTTTTATTTCTATTCTTTCTATGTCGTGACGAGAGGCTCCTGTTGCCTGATTTGACGCGTGACCAGAGTTTCCTTGATGAGACGCCCCGAAACCGGACCCACATACAAGACACAGAGGATCACAGACGGATCAGCGATTACTACAGCTCACCATGTCGTGTCCTCCTTTATAAGTCATGCTCCTGAAGAGTAGAGTCTACATGTCAAGCCGTGTTTTCCTTTTTATGGACTAAGGACTGATTCATTTCCAGGTGTAAGAAGCAGATCAACTCTCATCGATGGACACATGGGGTGCATATGACAAAAAAGGGAGGACTGTTGTGGAGATTTTTATGGAAATGTATTAATGTATGTTGTCAGATGTCCCCCCAGTGTCAGTTTTGCTGTAATGCGCTCATCTGAGCGTATTTGCACATACAGACGTTGGTGGAAGATCGGTGGCGGGAAAATCTTCCTGTGGAAACAGCGGTGTTTGCTGCATTTAGAGATGTTGTTTTGCGCCCTGTTGGGGGAACTGGCCAGCCCCTGGCGGGGGGCGTTGAATGACTCTGAGCGCACATATCTGTGTCCACAGGAACGGTAGCATAACTATAAAATAATTGTGGTCCATTTGAGGCATAATTGTTATGTAGTTTCCGTCATTTGGTAACAGTGTATGTCACTGTTAGTCAATTTGAATGAACATTGTATCTGTTTGGAAGGATGTCCTTGTATGGTCATTCTCCTGTGGAAGGAACATCCTGTGATGTCCCCGCCCATGGGGGGAGGTGACTGGTTGCTGCAACCAATCACCTCCTGTCTTGAGGTCTTTTGAGTTTAATAAAAGCCTATGATTAGGCGTCGGCTGGTCAGTCTAGGCTGGTATGCTGAAATGAGAACATAGCTTTTGTGGTGCTGTCTTCTTGGGATGAATGGGAATGAACGGTGAGTGGATCTTAGCAAATTTAACTTAGGCTAAAGATAGCATTATTGCAAAAAGATGAATCTAAAGTGTGTGCTTATAGAGCACAGGAATTATGGGCTGTGTGCTCTGCAAACAACCCATATTTCTACAACAGGGTGTGTCTGAGCTTTATATATTCTATGCATGACAGATCCTAGCTCCATGTTATTGGAGCTTTTTACATTCAGATAAGAGCGGAGTAACTCTTTACACCCGTTTTATTTATGTATATTTCCAAATTAGTTTCTATATACCCTTTTTCATATACATATATTTATTTTTACTCCGGGGATAGCTAGTCCCGTTTTTTATCATAATGTCATCCATGTTTAAAGGTTGTTCTCTCATGCTGCATACTCCTTCGCCCTGCAGCGTCCCTTCCCTTTCCCTCCTCAGGGTTCATAGCCCATTGCTTGCTGACACTGATGCCAGTCAGATGCAAAAGTCATAGCAATCATGGCCGCGTGCATACATACACATTGGTCTACAACAAAATGGCCGCCGCCCGCCCTGTGCTGAGGACTATTTAAACTCCATATCCTGTGTCTAGTGCTAGCCTCTGATGAAGTCATGTGATATGATGACACGCGTCAGGACGTAGCACAGACACACCGCCAGCAGATCCGAGAGGAGACGAGCTCGCCGCTCGTAAGGATTCAATACCCCGTTTTTACTTTTAAATGTGAGTTTTTTTACTCTAGTTTTAATAAACGCCCTTAGCGGTTTCAGACCCACACTATTTCTCCTTCCTTTATTTTTTCACAATTCCAACTTTGTAACTGCCGCCGCTGACACCTGAGGGTTGCATCGATTGCACCATAGATGCCACACTCTTTCCCACTGGCACGAGCTCGGCGTTTGGATTGAGGTCCACGCTCACTCTATTACAAGTGAGTGTGTGAATGTATGCACCAGCTATCCATCTTGCTGCACTCACAAAGTTGCGCTATTGATGTGCCTTTTGTTTATGTTTTCTCATATATACTCCAATGAGTAACGGTGCCACAAAGACCAGGCCATAAGGACGCGATACCCCCTTCACTACAGAGAGCTGCTGTATACCGCCCCCCCTCCAACAGGGAGGTAAGCTAGGTGTGACCACAGGGTGGACGCCACAGGATTTTCTCCAAGCTCTCCACTGGTGACGGGACTTTATCTACATATGACTTATCCATATACCATATATTTATAATAAGTTATTTTGGAAGTATCGGGAAGTCACCACCAGGACTTATTTGGGACTGTCTTTCTTTATTAGTTTAGTTCACTTATGCACTGAGTGTGTTATTCCATTCATCCTATCCATTCTATTCTTCCCATTTATGGATAATGTTTGTGGATTATCAATATGTTTTAGTGATTTAATTTTCTAACACGTGTTGCACATTTGGATCATCTAGATATTGGTTTTATATGTCACAATATTGTTTATTATTCACTGTGTTACATATTTTTTCTTCTTTTTTTCTGATTATATTTGATCAGTCCTTTATTAGTGCACGTACATTTGTGTCACTGTGCACATTGCACACCATTACTAGTTAGCCTAGTACTAGCTAATTACTTACCCACTCTGTCTCTCACTCTCCCTCACTTTCCCCTACCCCTCCCCCTCCCCCTCCCTTCCACACCTTTCACTTTTGTTTGCCACATTCCCTCCGATTTTCATTTATACTCCTTCTCCCTCCCCATTTTTATCCAATCTGATACACTACAGCACAGTCACCATCACGTTTTTTATACTTTATTGTTCACTTGGACTAGACCCTTCGGTGATTGCTGCAGTATCCCATCCGTTCCCTACCCTTCCCCTACACCTCCCACCCGTTTCACTGCTCAGCTAGCGTGAGGGTTTTGTCTGTTTTACATAACATACACATCACCCTGAACCTCACAGCGGCCTGGGTCCTGGAGTTAGCAGGGGGGGAACAGTGAACGAGAGGAGACATACCACCTCAGAGCATGTCAGAGCCAAATAAGAAAGCAACTTAAGAAAAAAAAAAGGAAAAATAAAGTGAGAGAAAAAAGTTACTGGTGCATGCCATCCTGCAGGAGGGGAACGGAATGTCCATATAATGAGGGTAGAACGACCACCGAGAGGGCCTGGGTCGATACAACATAACATAGGGGGTAATAAAATGTTAACGGCAAAAGTCTCCAGCCGGGCTCGGATACTGAACCTATACAGGGGAGAGTCAGATGTATGTAGAAGTCTGTGGTGTGGGAACCACTGTATAAGCTCCAAGCATGGACAGTTAAGCAGGCTGCTAGGTAATATGGGTATCAAGTCCACCAAGGGGGTCCGGGGTCATATAATGTGAGACTGGGGATAATGTAACCACGATAGAAAAATCTCCAGCCCGGACCGAGGACCAAGCCCAGACAAGGGGAAGTCATACCTGCCCGGAACCAGGAGCCTCGGGAACGTCTGCAGAAACTCTGCTTATGGATTTTTAAGCAGGTTGGTCATGGAACGGTTGGCGCCATCTGCCTTGGTTCCTGCGTGAAGAAGGGGTGTTCCAGATTGGGTTAGGTCCTGGAGTGGGGGGTCTGCGGTTTACAGCTTCCGGTTCCAGAAGGCCCAACTTGATTAAGATCTCCTTCCCTTCCATGACATTGCAGGCAATGTAGGTGGTTCCATTATGAGGGACAGTGAGCTTAAATGGAAAGCCCCATCTGTAGCGAATATGAGCGGATTGAAGGACAGATGTGACTTCCTTCATCCGACGTCTGCGGTCGAGGGTTGCCTGCGATATATCTGGGTAAATCTGAATCCTCACCCCATCCAAGTCTATTGCTGCAGCATTCCGAGAATATCTTCCTTAATTAAGAAGTCCTTGAGACACAGAATTATGTCCCGTGGCGGTTTCTCTGCTGGGGGCTTGGGGCGCAATGCCCTGTGAATCCTGTCACATACAAACGCCGAAGGGGGCACAGAGGGAAGGAGACTGAGGAATAGCTTGGTGGCTGCGGCAGGGAGGTCTACGACCGTTTCAGGAATACCACGCAGTCTGAGGTTGTTCCTCCTGTTTCTGTTGTCGAGATCCTCGACCTGTGATTGTAATAGCTGGAAATTTTCAGCCAGTGCCTCATAATCTTTGCGGAGATCAGCGTGCGCCACGGCCAATTCGTCGTGCTTTGCTTCTAACAGATCGGTGCGACCCTTCAGGAGTATATTTTGCAGGAATCACACTACGCCTGCTGTAAGTGCTGCAAATGCCTGGTAGTGTAACACACCAGGAAAACACAGCAATACGGGCTAGCTTCAGGTGTATAATGTGCAGGAGGAACACTATGTCCACTGCAAGTGCTGCAAATGCCTGGTAGTGTAACACACCAGGAAAACACAGCAATACAGGCTAGCTTCAGGTGTATAATATGCAGGAGGCACACTATGTCCGCTGTAAGTGCTGCAAATGCTTGGTAGTGTAACACACCAGGAAAACACAGCAATACGGGCTAGCTTCAGGTGTTTAATGTGCAGGAGGCACACTACGTCCGCTGTAAGTGCTGCAAATGCCTGGTAGTGTAACACACCAGGAAAACACAGCAATACGGGCTAGCTTCAGGTGTATAATATGCAGGAGGCACACTACGTCCGCTGTAAGTGCTGCAAATGCCTGGTAGTGTAACACACCAGGAAAACACAGCAATACGGGCTAGCTTCAGGTGTATAATGTGCAGGAGGCACACTACGTCCGCTGTAAGTGCTGCAAATGCCTGGTAGTGTAACACACCAGGAAAACACAGCAATACGGGCTAGCTTCAGGTGTATAATGTGCAGGAGGCTTAGCAACAATGACACTGACACTGTCCCCTGCCTATCCTTCTCTCTCACTGCACACAAGGTTTAGCAAAGGATATGACACTGACACTCTCCCTGCCTATCCTTCTCTGTCCCTACACACAAGGTTTAGCAAAGAATAGATATGACACTGTCCCTGCCTATCCTTCTCTTTCCCTGCTCCGGAACACACTACATGAGGCCGTCGCGCTGGTGGCCTTTTATGGTGTGGGGCGTGTACTAAACCCCCTCAGCTATAATTGGCCACAGGCATCCTGCCTGTGGCCAATCATTTCTCTCCTCGCTGCTGGCGCTGTGATTGGCCAAGCATGCAGGGTCACAGTGCATGCTTGGCCAATCACAGCGCCGGGATTGCACTGCGATGGCGCAGTGTATTGTGGGCCGTTCGCGTCACTCGAATTTGGTGCGAACAGCCCAAATCGTTCGTTGTTCGCCGAACGAGGGAAACAGCCGATGTTCGAGTCGACCATATGTTCGACTCGAACACCGAGCTCATCCCTAATTATATATATATATATCCACTGCATCCAGTCTAGCCAAGCCTATATCTGACTGCAGGCCATTCCTGGTGTATTTTTTTAAAATATACTTCAGGCAGGCAGGTGATTCAGTGAGCTGCAGTGCATTAAATATATATATATATATATATATATACACACACAGTCTCCTACATATATATATATATATGCATATACACACACACACACACACAGTCTCCTACATATATATATCCACTGCATTCAGTCTAGCTAAGCCTATGTCTGACTGCAGGCCATTCCTGGTGTACTTTTTCTAATAAACTTCAGGCGGTGTTTTGCTGATCAAAATTTACAGCATGTCCGGAAGGCCACCAAAGAGAGGCAGATGCTCACAGGCCACTAAAAGAGAGAAAGCAGGCTCTGTGTCTACAGTCAACAGTGCTGGTCATGGACACGGTGCATCCTCAGCAAGTGGCCATGGGGCACGCTTGTCCTTTTTTTCTGCAGCTGGCCGTGTTATTGAGCCACAACATGCAGAAGAGTTAGTGGAATGGATAACAAAGCCGTCCTCATCCTCCTCATCCTCTGTCACCCAGGCTCAGTGTAGTTTTCCTGCCAATGCAGCTGCCAAAGCAGCCTATTCCATCGGCTCCATGTCATCAGTCACTCCTTCCCTAGCCCCACCATCATGCACGGAGGAGTCCCCCTGTTTGACCACAGTGTTGGGTACATGCTGCAGGAGGATGCGCAGCATTTTGAAGGCTCCGATGATGGTACCCAGGTTGAGGAAGGGAGTAATGTGAGCCTAGAGAGAGGGGGTGCCCAAGAAGGCAGTCATGTTCCCCTAGCTGCAGCATACTGCCAAGTTTTCTCCAGTGACGAGGAGGGAGGGGATGATGAGGTCACTGACCATTGGCAACAGTACTTAAAAGACCCACATCAAAGAACAAGGCGGACCTTTCCTTGCTCCTCATCAGCTGGAATCTCCAACCCCACTATACCTTCAGTCTTCTCAGAAACCTGCACTGAGAGGAATGAAGGTGTAGAATTAGGTGTCCCAATTTCTTGAGGGCAATCTGCTAACAGTACACCAACATCCGATTGTAGCAGGCAAATTTCCCTACCCCAGTTGCTAAACCGTCAAAAGAAATTGGATCCCAGCCATGCACATGCTCAGCGTCTGAATTCTAGCTTTGCCAAATTGCTAGCACTGCAACTGCTGCCTTTTCAGCAGGTAGACTCTGCCCCCTTTTATGAATTTGTGGAATATGTGGTACCTCAGTGGCAGGTTCCCAAATGCCATTTCTTTTCACAGAAGGCCATTCCCGCTCTCTACCGGCATGTGGAAGGCAATGTCTTGGCCTTGTTGGACAGGGCGGTAAACGGTAAGGTGCATATTACCACCGACTCATGGTCCAGCAGGCATGGACAGGGACGTTACCTTTCTTTCACGGCACACTGGGTAACTCTGCTGGCAGCTGGGAAGGATGCACGACAGGGTACAGTATTGTTGGATCTTGTTCCGCCACCACTCCTCCAAAATGCTAGTAGTGGTGATTCTGCCACAGCTCTCTCCTTCACCCCCTACTCTTCTTCTTCCTCTATGGCCTCTTCCTCTGCAGATTTGTCCTCTGAACCAGCGGTGCTCTGTAGGCATTCAAGGGGCTACGCAAGCACTCAGGCAAAAAGATGCCATGCAGTGCTTGATTTGGTCTGCTTAGGGGACAGGAGCCACACTGGGGCAGAGATTCTGTCAGCTCTGCAGGGGCAGACTCAGAGGTGGTTGACGCCACACCAGCTTCAGCCAGGAAAGGTTGTATGCGACAATGGCACCAACCTCCTCTCCGCCCTCCGACAGGGACACTTGACCCATGTTCCCTGTTTGGCTCACGTCCTGAATTTGGTGGTGCAGCGGTTCGTGTGCAGGTATCCGGGCTTACAGGATCTCCTGAGGCAGACCAGGAAAGTCTGTGGTCATTTACGCTGGTCATATAATGCCAGTGCTCAGCTGGCTGACCTTCAAAAGGAATGCAACCTGCCCAAGAACCGCCTCATTTGTGACATTCCCACCAGGTGGGCAATGTTGGCAATGCTGCAGCGGCTGCACATGCAGCAGAGGGCCATCAATGAGTACCTGTGTGAGTATGGAACCAGGACAGGGTCATGGGAGCTTGGCTTTTTTTTGCCACGCCAGTGGCTACTGATCATGGATGCATGCACTGTCCTGTCACCATTTGAGGAGGCCACGAGGATGGTGAGCAGTGACAGTGCATGCATCAGTGATACTGTCCCTCTTGCCTTCCTGTTGGAGCACATGCTACGTGGAATAATGGACAGGGCACTTGAGGCAGAACAGCGGGAGGAAGAGGACTTCCTTACCTCTCAAGGCCCCCTTTATCCAGAAAGTATTCCTGCGGGCCCGCCGATCACACAGGAAGATGAGGAGGAGGAGGATTGTGTCAGCATGGAGGCGGAGGATAACACTCAGCATCAGCAGCAGTCTTCAAGGTATCGTTTTCAGTCCCCAGAAACCCATGGAGTTGTACGTGGCTGGGAGGAGGTGGCTGCAGATCATGTGATCCTTAGTGACCCAGAGGACTCCGGATCGAATGCCTCATCAAACTTACGCTGAATGGCCTCCCTGATCCTACAAAGCCTGCGAAAGGACCCTAGGATTCGTGGTATCAAGGAGAGGGATCATTACTGGATGGCTACCCTTATTGATCCACGTTACAAGGGTAAGATTGCAGAACTTATGCAGCCTTCGCAGAGGGAGTAGAGGATGAAACATCTTCGGGAGGCCTTGCAGAAATGTTTGTGCAATGCGTTTCCAGAGCCTGGGAGGTTACAATTTCCTGGTGCTGGACAACGTGTTCCTAAGGCTTCGTTCAGTCACAGAAAGAGCGGTGGAGAAGGTGGCTGTCTGACCGATGCCTCTAGACAATTCTTCAGTCCGCAGCCCCAAGGTCTGATCGATTCCAGCAACCATCGCCAGTGTCTGAATTACATGGTGCAGGAATACCTAGGGGCAAGATCAGACTTGGAGACTTTTCCAACAGAAAATCCACTGGGTTACTGAGTCTTGAGTATGGACCACTGGCCAGAGCTTGCACAATATGCAATTGAGCTACTGGCCTGTCCTGCATCCAGCGTTCTTTCTGAACACACATTCAGTGCTGCTGGAGGCTTTGTAACCGATCACAGAGTGCACCTGTCCACAGACTCTCTGATCGGCTCATATTCATAAAAATGAATCAGTCTTGGATCACCAGCTACCAAGCACCTGATGCTGATGTAACCAAATTATTTTTCTATGGATGTGGGATCCCTTGAAGACTGCCTATGCTGAGTGACTATCCTATTATGCTGAGTGATTATCCTATTCCTGCTCAATGTTCATGTTGATAGCTTCTAAGAATATTTTTGTTTCACCATCACTGCCTAAGGCCCAATTTTTCTGCCCCTGTTTAACAGGGGCGTGTAATTACAATTTTTACTGTAATATTTCACAGCAGTGCTCATTCCTGTGCTCAACTATAGTATCTGTGAGGGGTTGCAGTGTTGTGGCACCACTACCACTGCCTAAGGCCCAATTTTTCTGCCCCTGTTTAACAGGCGCGTGTAATTACAATTTTTGCTGTAATATTTCACAGCAGGGCTGGTTCCTGCGCTCAACTACAGTATCTGTGAGGGATTTCAGTGTTGTGGCACCACCTCCACCACGCCTAAGGCCCAATTTTTCTGCCCCTGTTTAACAGGGGTGCATAATTAAAATTTTTGATCTAATAGTTCACAGCAGGGCCCGTTCCTGCACTCAACAAGACTATCTGTGAGGCTTTACAGTGTTGTGCCACCACCACCACCACCAAAGGCCCATTTTTTTTGCCCCTGTTCAACAGGGGCATGTAATTACAATTCTTGATATAATATTTCACAGCAGGGCCTGTTCCCCTTAATATCCATACAAGACCCAAAGGGCCTGGTAATGGACTGGGGGGGTACCCATGCCACTTTTCTCAATAATTTTCATCTATATTGCTGGGACCCAACATTACATTACAGCCGCAAGCAGTTTTAAATTACTTTTATTTAGGGTTGTCCCGATACCACTTTTTTAGGACCGAGTACAAGTACCGATACTTTTTTCCAAGTACTCGCCGATACCGATTACCGATACTTTTTTTTCAATGTCATGTGACAGTTTGAAAGATGGGGACTGATAGGTGGCACTGACAGGTGGCACTTATGGGCACTGACTGGTGACTGGCTCTGATGGGCACTAATAGGTGGCTGGCACTGATAGATGGCACTGATTGCACTGATAGGTGGCACTTATGGGCACTGATAGGTGGCACTTATAGGTGGCACTGATAGGTGGCACTTGTGGGCACTGATAGATGGCACTGATTGCACTGATAGGTGGCACTTGTGGGCACTGATAGATGGCACTGATTGCACTGAAAGGTGGCACTTGTGGGCACTGATATGTGGCACTTGTGGGCACTGATATGTGGCACTTGTGGGCACTGATAGCACTGATAGGTGGCACTTGGTGGCACTGATTGCACTATCAGTGCTGTCAGTGCCCACAAGTGCCATCTATCAGTGCCACCTATTAGTGCCCACAAGTGCCACCTTTCAGTGCTATCAGTGCCCACAAGTGCCACATATCAGTGCCCACAAGTGCCACATATCAGTGCCACCAAGTGATACCTATCAGTGCAATCAGTGCCATCTACCAGTGCCACCTGATAGGTGGCACTGGTAGATGGCACTGATTGCACTGATAGGTAGCACTTGTGGGTACTGATAGGTGGCTGGCACTGAAATGCTGCGGGAAAAAAAAATGACAGGATTTAAAATAAAAAAAACTGCTGCAACGCCCATCTTGGTACACCCTGCACTCGGCTGAAGTAAGCAGCAGCAGACATCTTGTTACACCCAGCCCATATAGCTCGGGCTGGGTGTAACAAGATGTCTGCTGCTGCTTACTGCAGCCAAGTGCAGGGTGTACCAAGATGGGTGTGGGGACGTTCAGCCGCTGACGGCGACCGAATGCGACATCACCGGTCACCGATCCTGATGCGGCTGCGCCCTGCACCCCTGCCAGCTTACCAGTTTCAACTGCAGGTGAGGGACTCGCTCTCCGCCCTGGTCTCCGCCCCCGGCCGCACTCTCCGCCTTGGTCTCCACCCCCCGCCCCACTCTCCGCCCCCCGCCGCACTCTCCGTCCCACTCTCTGCCTTGGTCTCCGCCCCCCGCCACGCTCTCCGCCCTGCTCTCCGCCCCCCGCTCTCCACCCCCTCTCTGCGTCCGCTCTGGGAAAAAAAAAAAAAGTATCGGACTGGGCATCAGGAGCATTTGCGCGAGTACAAGTACTCGCGCAAATGCTTGGTATCGGTCCCGATACCGATACTAGTATCGGTATCGGGACAACCCTACTTTTATTCCTTTAGAAATGTCATTTTCCTGACAGACTCTATGGCAGACTATGTGTGGGTTAACCCCGCCTCCTCTCCACAGCTATAGGACCCCTTACCCATAAATTTGAGCTCACCTCTACAGACAGGTGTTCCTTTTTTGTCCTCCTCACATGGACCCTTCATTATGCAATTCAGGTGCAGTCCAGGATGTCTGTCGGATCAGGTACGAGTTGTGCGGTGCACCCAGGCAGGGCCGGCCCTATGATGGGACCGGGTGGTACCATGGTACCAGGCGGCACTGTTAGGGGGGCGGCAAACTGACGCCCGCCAGCCAGCCAGCTCCGCTGCCTGTGAGGAGCCCGGCGCCGCTGAGGACACTCACACAGGCGGGGGGGGGGGGCAGTCAGCGAGTGAGCAGGCATGGGCAGGCGCCGCTCCCTGTGAGGAGCCCGGTGTACCGGCGCCGCTGCCTGTGAGGACACTCACAGGCGGGGGGAGGGGGCAGTCAGCGAGTGAACACTGCAGGCACCGCTCCCTGTGAGGAGCCCGGCGCCGCTGCTGTTGGTGACAGGGGCGGACAGAGCACTCGCAGCGGGGGTTGGGAGCAGTCAGCAAGTGAGCGGGCAGCGGAGCAGAGTGATGATGTCATCTCTCCCCGCCGCCCTGCATCACCACAGTTTCACCCTCACTGTGCAGCCATGGGCAGCAGAGAGATTATATCATCTCTCTGCTGCCTGCCTTCACTCTGGGACACAGCAAGTGACAACCCGCAACGTGTGACAGGTGATGTCGTGACAATCCGCAACGTGTGGCAAGTGACAATACGCAACGTGTGGCAGGTGACGCTTGGCAAGTGACAATCCGCAACGTGTGGCAAGTGACAATGCGCAACGTGTGGCAGGTGATGCTTGGCAAGTGACAATCCGCAACGTGTGGCACGGGACTATACGCGACGTGTGGCAGGTGACGCCGTGGCAAGTGACAATCTGCAACGTTTGGCAGGTGACGTTGTGGCAAGTGACAATCTGCAACGTGTGGCAGGTGACATTATGGCAAGTGACAATCTGCAACCTGTGGCAGGTGACGTTGTGGCAAGTGACAATACGCAAGGTGTGGCAGGTGACGCTTGGCAAGTGACAATCCGCAACGTGTGGCACGGGACTATCCGCAATGTGTGGCAGGTGACGTTGTGGCAAGTGACAATATGCAACGTGTGGCACGGGACTATCCGCAATGTGTGGCACGGGACTATCCGCAATGTGTGGCAGGTGACGTTGTGGCAAGTGACAATCCGCAACGTGTCGGAAGGTGACGTTGTGGCAAGTGACAATGCGCAACGAGTGGCAGGTGATGTTGTGGCATGTGACGTGGCAAGAGACAACCCGCAACGTGTGGCAGATGACAATCCGCAACGTGTGGCAGGTGACGTGGCAAGTGACAATCCGCAACGTGTGGCAAGTGGCAACCCGCAACGTGTGGCAGGTGACATAAGTGACCATGCGCAACATGTGGCAGCCGACAATCCGCAACGTGTGGCAGGTGACAACCCGCATCTGGTGGTGGATTCCGAAGCAAAACTGTAAGTACAAACACACATCACAAGTTGTATGAGACATGAGAGCCTCTGAGAGGGACTTGCCTTGCCCAGCCCTGATTAACCACTTAAGGACCGGAAGGATTTGCCCACTTAAAGCGGTTGTATGGCTTTGTTTTTTTTGTTTTTTTAAATAACAAACATGTTATACTTACCTCCACTGTGCAGTGCGTTTGGAAAAGAGTGGCCCCGATTCTCTGGTCCCTCGGCGGCTGTCTTGGCTCCTCCCTGCATCAGCTAACCCCCTTCTGGGAAGCACTCTCCCAAGGGGGTTAGCTTGCGGGCGCGCTCCCTGTTATACATGCTGCGTCCATAGACACAACGTGTATGACTCGTTCCCGCCCCCCCCCAGGGCCCGGGTCATTGGATGTGATTGACAGCAGCGCGAGCCAATGGCTGCACTGCTATCAATCTAGCCAATTAACGGCCAGACTCCGTGGAGAAGAGGACGCCGGGGGACGCGCACAGCAAGTGAACGGGCTCAGGTAAGTAAAACAGGGGGGCTGGGGGGCAGTCATTGCCAGGTGTTTTTTCACCTTAATGCATAGGATGCATTAAGGTGAAAAATCACGAACCTTTACAAACCCTTTAATAACCAGGCCATTTTTTGTGATACGGCACTGTGTCGCTTTAACTGACAATTGCGCGGTAATGCGACACTGTACCCAAATAAAATTGGCGTCCTTTTTTTCCCACAAATAGAGCTTTCTTTTGGTGATATTTGATCACCTCTGCGGTTTTTATTTATTGCACTATAAACAACAAACGAGCAACAATTAAAGAAAAACAAATAAACAATATTTTTTACTTTTTGCTATAATAAATATCCAAAAAATGTATAAAAAAATTATTTCTTCATCAGTTTAGGCCAATATGTATTCTTCTACATATTTTTGGTACCAAAAAAAACATAATTAGCGTACATTGATTAGTTTGCGCAAAAGATATTGCGGCCGCCCGCCATGCACAGGTCCCTTTATACTCCTATATACATGTATAGAGCCCTTTTATACACCTATATGCACGTATAGAGCCATGACAGGTCCTCTTTATACTCCTTTATACATGTATAGAGCCATGACAGGTCCTCTTTATACTCATTTATACATGTATAGAGCCACGACAGGTCCTCTTTATTATCCTTTATACATGTATAGAGCCACGACAGGTCCTCTTTATTATCCTTTATACATGTATAGAGCCATGACAGGTCCTCTTTATACATGTATAGAGCCACGACAGGTCCTCTTTTTATTCCTATACATGTATAGAGCCATGACGGGTCCCCTTTAGTTATCATGATATAAAATAATGAATGTGGGGGGCCTTTTGGTGGGCGTGATTTTTTTTTTTTGGGGGGGGGCAGCATTTCATTCTTGGTCCCAGGCAGCACAATGTCTTGGGCCGGCCCTGCACCCAGGGCCCAGCTATGAGCGGGTGAGTGGTTTTGGGCTGATGGATACCCCTATGGTGGAAGGGATGTGGCCCCAGCGTACCATGACGGACGGTGGATCTCTGCTGGCAAGGTCTGAAGACTTTTTCTATTTCCATGGCAGATAGTTTTTGTTTGTTTGTTTGTATGTCTTTCTCTGCTGTTTTTTCTCTGTCATACAGCGCTGCTAAGCTTAGTATATGTGTGGAACGCTTTTGCGTTCCAGGATGCCATTCCCTTCCTGATCCCGGCCTGTTGAACGTCTGCGCATGCGCAGAGCCACGGTGAAACCGAGGCTTGGTTTTCGCGCATGCGCAGTATGGCGGAGGGGTCAGGGGCCGCGCAGGCGCAGTAGGTTCGGTCCCTCCGATGCATGCGCACAGCGGGACCGGCCATGACGTCATTCCGGCGGGTGATTTAAACCGCTGAGGAGCCCTATACAGGTGGGATAACCTGTGGGCATATAGCAGCAGCCTCCCGGAGTCTCAATACTACCAGGACGGGGTAAGCACTTCTTGGCAATGTAATGCATGTAATGCTTGTAATGCTTAGTGTCTCTTAAAGGGACAGTTTAAAAAAAAAAAAAAATGTTTTCTGCGCTGTTCTTGCATTGATTTGCTTATCCTTAGTCTAGGTAGTGGAGTTACGCATCATTGTGTGTCTTCCTCGTCATGGACTCATCTGCACCGCCGTGTGGCCAGCCCTCCCGCACAAGGTCTGTGCGGAGTGGGTAGGGGGTTGGTGTCTTTGGTGTAATTTTTTTCTGGTGGTTGCTAACGGTTACAACCTGCCTACCTTCCTCCCCCTCCCTTTGTCTGTATTATCTCTTACAACCCGGCTACATCAGTTCATCGGTCACAGGATAGGGACCTTGCCAGGCTGCACCATCATCATCACCATCATCATCACCATCACCAATCATCCTCCAGGTCCAGACGTGACACTCCGTCTGGGACCCACTATCATAGGGGACGCTCACATTCCTCCTCTAAATATAGGAGATGTTCCCATTCCTCCTCAAGTCACCGCTACCACCACCGCGATGATCGCTCTGATCACAGAGCCTGTTGGGGATGTAAAACTAGAATCCCAGAGGGCAAATCGCTGTGTGACCCATGCTATGCCCGAGCGGTCGGTGAGAAAGAGACCGAAAAATCAAAATCTTGAGTCTCTTATTAAATGTGTGGTACAGCAGTCTATGATGGAAATAGATGCCCCCCCACACGAGGAGCCAGTCCACCACCTTGTCTGGCTCCTTGGCTGACGAGGCCCAGGAGGATCCCAGTTAATTCCAGCCCCATGATTCCTCCCATAATTCCTCGCAAGACGAGGTGGAGGGAGATGATTCTGTGATTCCTCCCATGATTCCTCGCAAGACGAGATGGAGGGAGATGATTCTATAGTGGGATTCGACTACGCTTTAGTCTC
The DNA here is from genome assembly GCA_029206835.1 of Rana muscosa. NCBI lineage: Eukaryota > Metazoa > Chordata > Amphibia > Anura > Ranidae > Rana > Rana muscosa. The sequence goes on from CM055122.1 coordinate 399,794,619, forward strand.
TCCACTGATCAAGGCAGTGATGGAAACCTTAAAGTTGGAAGATACCACTGCCCTCCCCCCCCAGAGAAACAAAGGAACTGTTTAAGAAACTGGGGAAAGAATGCTCCAATTTCCCACCGAGCTGAAAGGAGTGTTTAAGGAAGAATGGAGCAAGGGGGATAAGAAGGTTTGGAAAATGCTCCCCTCGTGGATACAGCAGTAATGCGCTTAGCGAAGCATGTCACCCTCCCGCTAGATGACACTGTATCTTTTAAAGATGGTCTGGATTGAAAGATTGACCAAGACATTAAGAGAATATATAACTTGAAAGGTATGGCTTGCAAACCAGCCCTAGCCCTTGCAGTCACCTCCAAAGCAATGGAGGCCTGGGTGGAAAATGTTGACTCCGTTCTGAAAGGTGTCTCGGAGGAATTGGCACAAAGTTAAGCAGTGCAAGAACTTAAACTGGCTATCGCCTTTTTGGGAGAAGCTTCAATTGATCTCATCCGCTTGATGGCTAGATCCATGCTATTTTCGGTCACAGCCAAACGAGCACTATGGTTGCGCCCCTGGCTTGTTGATCCTGCCTCAAAGCAGGCATGGTGCAAAATTCCTTCTGAAGGAACTTCCTTGTTTGGAAACAAACTGTATAATGCCATTTCAAAGGCTACAGGCGGAAAGTCGGGATTCCTCCCTCAGGACAAACGTCCGTTTTAACCAAAGAAAACCTCAGCAGAGACGCAGTACAGAGCGTTCAAGAGAGGCATGCTCCTATAGGCCCGAATGGGATTTTAGGAGAAGCTGGAACTGGAATAGGCAGATATCTTTCCAAAAAATCTGGCAAGAAACAGACGCCCGGTGGGCGCGAGCCAACCAAGTCCTTTTGAGATTGGGCCCGCCCAAGCGGTCGGGTAGGGGCTCGCCTACGTCTCTGCCGGCACGTCTGGGTGACCTCGATCTCAGATTATTGGACCATCAAAACGGTCTCAACAGGTCACGCATGGTCCTTCACCAAGGTCCCTCCATGCAGACCAATGCAATCTTCACTGCCTCAATTAGAAGAAAAACAACAAGTTCTTCTTTCATATGTGAATCCCCTGAAAGATCAAGGAGCAGTGGTGCCCGTCCCAAAGAACGAGGAATTCCAGGGGGTATACTTCCCCCTCTTCCTAGTACAAAAGAAGAACGGCTCTTGGCGTCCAGTTATAGATCTCACTTTCCTGAACAGGTACATAAAGCACGAGAGATTCAAGATGGAATCTCTCTCAACCATCCAAAAAGTCGTTCAACCAGGCGACTGGTTGATCTCAATAGATGTTAAGGACGCGTATTTTCATGTTCCCGTGGCAGAAGAATTCCACAAATACCTTTGATTTCAGGTCGAACGAGAGCACTTACAATTTATTTGTCTTCCATTCGGACTAACGACTTCTCCAAGGGTCTTTTCCAAGGTACTGTTGGTAATTGTGTCTCTTATCAGAATACAGGGTGTGCGTCTGTATCATTACCTGGACGATCTGCTACTACTGTCCCAATACAAGCAGCAGCTGCTGATCCACAAAGATCAAGTGATCTCTACATTGATAGAGTTCGGATGGCTCTTATACCGAGAGAAAAGTCAGCCAGAACCGACCCAATGCCTAACCTACCTAGGAGCTCAATTCGACACAGTAGAGAATACCATCTCTCTTCCGGAAGAAAAATTCCCGGTCATTCGGGTAAGAATATCTTTAGCCCTAGACTACTCTCACCTAAGGGCGTCACAGTGCCTGAAGATAATCGGCACAATGGTGGCCACGTTCCCCATGGTCAAATGGGCAATGTGGAGGCTGATCAGGACTACTCAGTCAATGAGGAACAGTCTTCTCTGGTGGCTTCAACACAAAAACTTGTTAACATGCCACTCCCTTGCTCCCATCCAATGGATGACTGTTTCATCCGATGCCAGCAATGCGGGCTGGGGAGCACATTGTGGGGCAGAACTGGCTCAGGGCAAATGGGATGCCCATCTCCACATTCCAGGGTCAAACGTTCTAGAATTGCATGCGGCATGGTGCGCCCTTCAAGCCTTCTCCCACCTTCTGAAAGGGAAGTCGGTCATACTCAAAATGGACACTACCACCGCTGGAGCATATGTGAAGAGACAAGGGGGCACTCGGAGCCCCACCCTTCTCCAAGAGGTCGAACCTATCATAACCTGGGCTCAGAGGAATCTACTCAACTTAGCAGCAGTCTTCATTCCAGGGGAGCAGAACATTCAAGCGGACTTTCTGTCACGCAGCAACCTAGACAACAACGAATGGTCACTGCATACACAGACATTCAAGTGGATCCTATCGTTGGAAATCGATCCAGAAGTGGATCTGTTTGCATCCCCCTGCAATCACAAAGTAGACAGATACTACACTCGAGGTCGGTGCAGTCAAGCCTTCGGAGTACATGCATTAACAAGCCAATGGAAATTCAACAAGGCATATGCCTTCCCTCCACCTCCGATCATGCAAAAATTCCTGCAGCGGCTCCAGTTGGAGAAAGGCGAAGTGATAACAATAGCACCATACTGGCCGAACAGGCCATGGTTTCCTCTCCTGAATCTGATGAGCTTCAGGCTAGAGTCTCTTGGGTGTGCTTTAGGGGTATTCTCTACCCTTAGGAGCTCCAGAAAGCCTAACACGAACAAAACCTACAACAGAATCTGGACCAGGTTTGTCAGCTTCATGACTTCTGCTGGAAAATCTTTCAGAAATCCTGGAGTTCAAGACGTTTTGAGTTTTCTCCAATCAGGCTTGGATCTTCCTTTGTACTCTGAGGGAACTGATTGACAAATTTCAGCCTTATCGGCATTTTCAGGAACATCATGGGCAACTCATCCCCTGGTTCAACAATTCTTTCAGGGGGCTTCGAGAATCAGGCCTCAGAGGAAACCTAGATTCCCCAAATGGGATCTTCCGCTCCTCCTTGATGCTCTTTCAGCACTCAACAACAAGGATCTTTCTATTAAGGACTTATCAATCAAACTGGCCTTTCTAGTGGCCATTACTTCAGCCAAAAGGGTTTAAGAAATAAGCTTCCTGGGTTGTCAAGAACCCTTTTTGACTTCTTCCCGGACCGAGTGGTCCTTATTCCCATGCTTGGGTCTAAGCCAAAAGTCGCGTCAGTTTTTCACAAGAATCAAGAAATAGTCCTTCCTACTTTCAATTCTCCGGAATCAGCAGACAATCATCCCTTGGATGTGGGCGAGACTCTGAAAGAATACTTGCGAGTTACTTCATCTTTTAGAAGCTCGAACTACCTGTTCTTGTTACACACTGGTAGCAACAAAGGAAAGAGGGCTTCCTCCAGAACGATAGCAGCCTGGATTGTTCAATCTATCCAACAGGCCTACAGGGCAAAGGGCTTGGCTCCTCCAGAGGCGGTGACGGTTCATTCCACCAGAGGCATGGCAGCCTCATGGGCAGCAGCTCGACACGTGGCTCCTGAAGTGATATGCAAGGCAGCTTCGTGGTCTTCCATTATTAATTTTATGACTCATTATTGTATTGAGCCTGCTTCCCTTTCCTCTGTTACTTTTGGTCGAAAAATCCTGTCAGTTGACGGGAAAGATTAAAATATTTTTTTTGAGCAAGCATACCCTCCCGTGTGGATTGGCTAGTTATTTCCCACACGTAGTCTGCCATGGAGTCTGTCAGAAAAACTGAAAATTTATTACCAAATACTTACCGTAATTTTTCTTTCCTGATAGACTCCATGGCAGACGGAGTTCTCACCCATGAATTAAAAATATGAGAGTTGAAATTTGAGTCGGCTAGTTACGGAACACCTGTCTGTAGAGGTGAGCTCAAATTTATGGGTAAGGGGTCCTATAGCTGTGGAGAGGAGGCGGGGTTAACACACACATAGTCTGCCATGGAGTCTATCAGGAAAGGAAAATTACGGTAAGTATTTGGTAATACATTTTCCATTTTGTGCAGGGACTGTTCTAAATACGGAGAAAAACACGTCACTTTACAGGCAGGTACAGGCATACTATAGACACCCCCCAGGTACGATATTTAAAGGAATATTTCACTTTCATTTTTTCACTTTAAGCATTATTAAAATCACTGCTCCCGAAAAAACGGCTGTTTTTAAAACTTTTTTTTGCAACGTACCCCTACTCATTCACATGGGGGGGGAAGGATTTGGGTTAAAAGGGGGCTTCCAGCCCCCTGCCCGTCAGTTTTTTTTTAAAATCTTTTTATTAAGCTGTAAAGGTAAAAGTTACATCAACAAAGCCTATTGGGCATACCGAGGCTTGAAATTGTAAACAAGGTAAAAGAAACCAAAAAAAATTATAAAATAAAGAAATAAATGTAATAAAAATAAAAAACTCAGTAATAACCTAATAAACATGGTATTGGTAACCAAGGCATTAGATTACTTCTTTCGTGTTAGCTGGAGCGTGTGAAGCAGACATCTGAGGACTTTCCTCATTGCACAGACCTCTGCAATTGATATTCAGAAGTTAAACAGTGTGTGCCGTCAGTTTAAAGGTAACGGTGTCCTAGATCCCTAGATTGATGGCTCTAAGCTTCACTTTTTTATTATTATTATTTATTTTTTTATCTTAGCTTTGTTGCCATTGACATGGGGCTGGCAATCCCCCTATGTGATAGCATAGTGCAGGTGACAGGTTTTCTTTAAGGATAAATCAGGGGTCCTTTAGAACCCTAAAACCACCTCTGGACTCTGTTAAAGCTGATTGAGCACAGACTGTGGTTGATCAGTTACTTCCCAGCCAGAGCGACCAGGGTTTGAAGGTACTGAACTGCAGCGATGGGTGCTTCCATGTTCATACTACCCAGGTGAGATCAGTGAACAAATGTTCATTTCCCACTGCTTACCATCCTGACTTCCACTATGGAGGTTCAGGAGGGATCAGATGGGGTGAGGGCAGCTTCCTCAGCATGTAGAAATGTTTAGGCATCTGTAAAATCACTTCTAAAAGAACGGTGTCAGTCAGAAAAAAAATATAAACAATTTCCATGGCTGCTATGGCAGTCAGGATTATGTTTACATGCTGGAACTACCACCGTCATAATAGTTATGGAGACATTATAAGAAGGGATAATCATTGTCTACTTTATTTAAAACTAAAACAAGTTTTAACTTTAGATATTATTGGATAGTTGGTGAAGCCATTTAAATCATTCCTTTTTGCACTGTTGCATTTTCTTTCTACATTTTTTAAAGTTTTAAATGAACACTCTCACCTTTCTTAAAGGAGTTGTAAAGGCAGAAGGTTTTTTTTTTTTTTTTTTACCTTAATGCATTCTATGCATTAATATAAAAAGCCTTCTGTGTGTAGAAGCCCCAGCACCCCCCAATTACCTACCTGACCTCCTTCTCTCTCCAGCAATGTCCATGATCCCCTCAGCCATCCAGTACATTCCTCCTGATTGGCTGAGATAGAGCAGTGGCATTATTGGCTCCCACGGCTGTCAATCAAAGTCAGTAAGCCAATCAGGGGAGAGAGGGGGCGTGACTGGGTCGGGGCTCCGTGTCTGAATGGATACACGGAGCTCTGACTCATCTTGGGTGACAACCTGTAACAAGCTGCTGGCCTAGGGGCACTTAAAGGAGGTAGGGACTAGGAGCAGTAAAGAGGGACCCGAGAAGAGGAGAATCTGGGCCTGCTCTGTGCAAAACCAACTGCACAGAGGAGGTAAGTATAACATATTTGTTATTTTCATTTTTTTAAAGCAAGCCTTTACAATAACTTTAAGACCCTAATTATTATATAAACATATTGTTATTTTTAAATAAAAAAAATATTTTTATATAGAATGTGTATTTTATATATTTCTTTCTAGGGGCTAACATCACAGTGCCATATTGAATGAATGAATGAGTGACTTGTATAGCGCTCACATGCAAACTGAATTGCCTCTAGGCGCTTTTTGCAGCCAGTGTCTGCTTGGCTGGTGCGGTCATTTTACCCCGTAGGATCTCGACACGCTTGGGACACACAGTCGTACACACATATATACATATATACTGGGCCAATTTGGACAAGATCCAATTAACCTACCAGCATGTCTTTGGAGTGTGGGAGGAAACCGGAGAACCCGGAGGAAACCCACGAAGACACAGGGAGAACATGCAAACTCCAGGCAGATGGCAGTTTTGCTGCTAGGTGAAAGTGCTAACCACTACACCACTGTGCCATATTCAAATATAAACAACATCTTCATTATCCAGCTGATAGATCAGGTGATCATATTGTATCATAATAACTGCAGATCAATCGTACAGGATTAAACCTGGTAACAATTGTTTCCCTGCAAATGAACCATAGGGATAATTTAATTGTTTTACTTGAGTCAGTAATTGGGAAAAATGGGGGGGGGGGGGGGGTGATGTGCTGATTCATTTTACTGCTTAACCTAGTTCTTACAAATTAGTTGATATTTTTGCTTCCCCCCACCCATAGCAAAAATGGCTATCTCAAGGGGTAACACTGTCTTTGTGTCTTAGTGACACTGAGCTTGTTAAAAGTGCAGGCTCAGTATGACTGATAGGGATGAGGTCGGTGTTCGAGTCAAACATAGGTTCGTCTCGAACATTGGCTGTTCGCGCGTTCGGCGAACAACAAACGATTTGGGCCGTTCGCGCTAAATTCGAGTGACGCGAACGGCCCACAATACACTGCGCCATCGCAGTGTAATCCTGGCGCTGTGATTGGCCAAGCATGCACTGTGACCCTGCATGCTTGGCCAATCACAGCGCCGGCAGCGAGGAGAGCAATGATTGGCCACAGGCAGGATGCCTGTGGCCAATTATAGCTGAGGGGCTTTAGTACACGCCCCACACTATAAAAGGCCGCCAGCGCGGCGGCCTCGTGTAGTGTGTTCCGGAGCAGGGAAAGTGAAGGATAGGCAGGGACAGTGTCAAATCCATTCTTTGCTAAACCTTGTGTGTAGGGACAGAGAAGGATAGGCAGGGAGAGTGTCAGTGTCATATTCTTTGCTAAACCTTGTGTGTAGGGAGAGAGAAGGATAGGCAGGGAGAGTGTCAGTGTTATATACTTTGATAAACCTTGTGTGCAGGGAGAGAGAAGGATAGGCAGGGGACAGTGTCAGTGTCATATTCTTTGCTAAACCTTGTGTGCAGGGAGAGAGAAGGATAGGCAGGGAGAGTGTCAGTGTCATATACTTTAATAAACCTTGTGTGCAGGGAGAGAGAAGGATAGGCAGGGGACAGTGTCAGTGTCATTGTTGCTAAGCCTCCTGCACATTATACACCTGAAGTTAGCCCGTATTGCTGCTTTTTCCTGGTGTGTTACACCAACAGGATTTTGTGGCACTTACAGCGGGCGGAGTGTGCCTCCTGACCATATTACACCTGAACTTAGCCTGTATTGCTGCTTTTTCCTGGTGTGTTACACCAACAGGATTTTGCGGCACTTACAGCGGGCAGAGTGTGCCTCCTGACCATATTACACCTGAACTTAGCCTGTATTGCTGCTTTTTCCTGGTGTGTTACACCAACAGGATTTTGCGGCACTTACAGCGGGCGGAGTGTGCCTCCTGACCATATTACACCTGAACTTAGCCTGTATTGCTGCTTTTTCCTGGTGTGTTACACCAACAGGATTTTGCGGCACTTACAGCGGGCGGAGTGTGCCTCCTGACCATATTACACCTGAACTTAGCCTGTATTGCTGCTTTTTCCTGGTGTGTTACACCAACAGAATTTTGTGGCACTTACAGCGGGCGGAGTGTGCCTCCTGACCATATTACACCTGAACTTAGCCTGTATTGCTGCTTTTTCCTGGTGTGTTACACCAACAGACATTTGCGGCACTTACAGCGGGCGGAGTGTGCCTCCTGACCATATTCCACCTGAAGTTAGCCTGTATTGCTGCTTTTTCCTGGTGTGTTACACCAACAGGCATTTGCAGCACCTACAGCAGGCGTAGTGTGATTCCTGCAAAATATACTCCTGAAGCTAGGCCTTATTGCTGGTTTTCCCATTTCCCTGCAGGCCATTAGAATGTCTGGAAGGCAAACAAGGAGAGGCAGACAGTCAGGAGCCAATAAAAGAGGGCAAGCAGGCTCTGTGTCTAGAGACAACAGTGCTGGTCGTGGACGCGGTGCATCGCCATCATGGATGACCAAGCCCTCCTCATCCTCCTCCTCCTCTCTCACCCAGGCTCAGGGTACTGGCAAAGCAGCTGCCAAAGCGTCCTCTTCCCTGGTATCAATGTCATCATCAGTCACTCCTTCCCTAGACCAACCATGTCCTCCTGAGGAGTCCCCCGAACTGTTTGAGCACAGTGTTGGGTACATGCTCCAGGAGGATGCCCAGCGTTTCGAAGGGTCTGATGATGATACCCAGCTAGAGGAAGGCAGTAGCGTGAGAGCAGAGAGAGGGGATGCTCAAGAAGGACACCAATCTGGCAGTCATGTTCCAGCAGCTGCAGCATACTGCCAGATTGGCTCCAGTGATGAGGAGGGAGGGGATGATGAGGTCACTGACTCCACGTGGGTGCCTAATAGGAGAGAGGAGGAGGAGGAGGATGAGGAGGAGGCACATCTCCAACGAGGCAGGATGCCCTCGGGGGGCCAGCGTAAGGGCAGCACACCGATGGAATCACACCGCAGAGCTCCGCCTGTGCAGGGCGCTGCCTCTGCCCGTTATTCAAAAAGTTCTTTGGTGTGGGCCTTTTTTAAGTCGAGTGCATCAGATCGCACAGCTGCTGTTTGCAACATATGTCTCAAGCGTATATCGCGTGGCCAAAACATCACCCGCTTGGGCACCACATGCTTGACCAGACATATGTTGACCTGCCATGCAGCTCGTTGGCAAGCCTACCTTAAAGACCCACACCAAAGAACAAAACGGACCTCTTCTTGCACCGCATCAGCTGGGATCTCCAACCCCACTATACCTTCAGTCCTCTCTGAAACCTGCTCTGAGAGGAATGAAGGTGTAGAATTAGGTGTGTCACAGCCAAGTACTTGCGGGCACTCTGCTAGCAGTACACCGACGTCCGATTTTAGCAGGCAAATTTCCCTGCCCCAGCTGCTGGACCGTCGAAAGAAGTTCACTCCCAGCCATCCACATGCCCAGCGGTTGAATGCTAGCTTGGCTAAATTGCTAGCGCTTCAACTGCTGCCTTTTCAGTTGGTAGACTCGGCCCCCTTCCGTGAGTTTGTGCAATGTGTGGTTCCTCAGTGGCAGGTTCCCAAACGCCACTTTTTCTCACGGAAGGCGATTCCGGCTCTCTACCGGCATGTGGAAGGCAATGTCTTGGCCTCGCTGGACAGGGCGGTCAGCGGTAAGGTGCATATTACCGCTGACTCATGGTCCAGCAGGCATGGACAGGGACGTTACCTTTCTTTCACGGCCCATTGGGTCACTCTTTTGGCAGCTGGGAAGGATGCAGGACAAGGTGCAGTAGTGTTGGAGGTTGTTCCACCGCCAGGCCTCCAAATTGCTACTACTGGTTGTGACACACCTCTCTCCTCCACCCCCTCCAATTCTTCTTCCTCCATGGACTCTCCCTGTGCTTTGTCCTCGGAACCAGCAGTTCTCCGTAGGTGTTCAAGGGGCTACGCAAGTACGCAGGCAAAAAGATGCCATCCCGTGCTTGCGCTGGTGTGTTTGGGGGACAGGAGCCACAATGGGGCAGAGGTTCTGTCTGCTCTGCAGGGGCAGGCCGAGAGGTGGTTGACGCCACGCCAGCTTAAGCCAGGAATGGTAGTTTGCGACAATGGCACCAACCTCCTCTCCGCTCTCTGACAGGGACAACTGAACCATGTGCCCTGTGTGGCTCACGTCCTTAACCTGGTGGTGCAGCGGTTCTTGGGCAGGTACCCGGGCTTACAGGATGTCCTGAGGCAGGCCAGGAAAGTCTGTGTGCATTTTTGCAGATCTTATAATGCCAGTGCTCGCATGGCTGAGCTGCAAAAGGAGTTGAACCTGCCCAAGAACCGCCTTATATGTGACATGCCGACCAGGTGGAACTCAACGTTGGCCATGCTGCAGCGGCTGCACACGCAGCAGAGGGCCATCAATGAGTACCTGTGCGACTACGGCACCAGGACAGGGTCAGGGGAGCTCGGGTTTTTTTCACCACGCCAGTGGGGCATGATCAGGGATGCATGCACTGTCCTGGCACCATTTGAGGAGGCCACGAGGATGGTGAGCAGTGACAGTGCATGCATCAGTGACACTGTACCTCTTGTCCACCTGTTGGAACATACGCTGCATGGAATAATGGACAGGGCACTTGAGGCAGAACAGAGGCAGGAAGAGGAGGACTTCCTTGCCTCTCAAGGCCCCCTTTACTCAGACAGTGTTCCTTCTGTCCCACCCACCGCACAGGAAGAAGAGGAGGAGGAGGAGGAGGAGGAGGAGGATTGTGTCAGCATGGAGGTGGAGCCTGGCACTCAGCATCATCAGCAGCAGTCTTTTAGGGATGATTTACAGTCCCAAGAAACCAGTGGACTTGTACGTGGCTGGGAGGAGGTGGCTGCGGATCATGTCGTCCTTAGTGACCCAGAGGACTCCGGACCGAATGCCTCAGCTAACCTACGCTGCATGGCCTCCCTGATCCTGAAAAGTCTGCAGAAGGATCCTCGTATTCTTCAGATCAAGGAGAGGGACCATTACTGGCTGGCCACTCTCCTTGATCCACGGTACAAGGGTAAGGTTGCGGACCTTATCTTACCGTCGCAGAGGGAGCAGAGGATGAGACAACTCCGGGAGGCCTTGCAGAAAGGTCTGTGCAACGCGTTCCCAGAGACTGGGAGGTTACAAACTTCTGGTCCTGGACAACGAGTTGCTGAGGCTTCGGTCAGTCAAAGAAGGAGCGGTGGGGAAGGTGGCCGTCTGACCGATACGTTCAGACAATTCTTTAGTCCGCAGCCCCAAGGTATGATCGGTTCCAGCAACCATCGCCAGCGTCTGATATACATGGTGCAGGAATACCTAGGGGCAAGGTCAGACTTGGACACCTTCCCCACTGAAAATCCTCTGGCTTACTGGGTCTTGAGGTTGGATCACTGGCCAGAGCTTGCACAGTATGCAATTGAGCTACTGGCCTGTCCTGCATCCAGCGTTCTTTCAGAACGCACATTCAGTGCTGCTGGAGGATTTGTCACGGATCACAGGGTGCGCCTGTCCACCGACTCTGTTGATCGACTGACCTTCATAAAGATGAACCAGTCTTGGATCACCACCAGCTACCAAACACCTGAAGCTGATATAACAGACTAATTTATTTTCAAATATCACATCCCTTCAAGACTGATGCTGATGCTGAGAGACTGTCCTGTTATGTTGACTGACTATCCTCCTCCTCCTCAATGATCCGATTGATGATGATAGCTTGGAAGAACATTTTTGTTTCTGGGTGCCGCCACCAGTGGCTAAGGCCCAATTTTTCAGCCCCTGTTTAACAGGGGCGTGTTATTACAATTTTTTATGCAATGCTTTGCAGCAGGGCTCATTCCTGCACTCCAACTAGAGTATCTGGGAGAGGTTGCAGTGTCGTGGCACCAGCACCAGTGGCTAAGGCCCAATTTTTCAACCCCTGTTTAACAGGGGCGTGCAATTACAATTTTTGATGCAATACTTTGCAACAGGGCTCATTGCTGTGCTCCAAGTACAGTATCTGTGAGGGGTTGCAGTGTTGTGGCACCAGTGCCTAAGGCCCAATTTTTATGACCCTGTTTAACAGGGGCATGTAATTAAATTTTTTTATGCAATGCTTTGCAGCAGGGCTCATTCCTGCACTCCAACTAGAGTATCTGGGAGAGGTTGCAGTGTCGTGGCACCAGCACCAGTGGCTAAGGCCCAATTTTTCAACCCCTGTTTAACAGGGGCGTGTAATTACAATTTTTGATGCAATACTTTGCAACAGGGCTCATTGCTGTGCTCCAAGTACAGTATCTGTGAGGGGTTGCAGTGTTGTGGCACCAGTGCCTAAGGCCCAATTTTTATGCCCCTGTTTAACAGGGGCATGTAATTAAAAAAATGTATGCAATGCTTTGCAGCAGGGCTCATTCCTGCACTCCAACTAGAGTATCTGGGAGAGGTTGCAGTGTCATGGCACCAGCACCAGTGGCTAAGGCCCAATTTTTCAGCCCCTATTTAACAGGGGTGTGTAATTTCAATTTTTGATGCAATACTTTGCAACAGGGCATATTGCTGTGCTCCAAGTACATTATCTGTGAGGGGTTGCAGTGTTGTGGCACCAGTGCCTAAGGCCCAATTTTTCTGCCCCTGTTTAACAGGGGCATGTAATTACAATTCTTGATCTAATAATTCACAGCAGGGCCCATTCCTGCGCCCACCAAGACTAACTGTGAGGCCTTACAGTGTTGTGTCAACACCACCACCACCACCAAAGGCCCAATTTTTCAGCCCCTGTTCAACAGGGGCATGCAATTACAATTCTTGATCTAATAATTCACAGCAGGGCCCATTCAGGCGCCCACCAAGAGTAACTGTGAGGGCTCACAGTGTTGTGGCAACACCAACATGTAAGGGGCAAATTTCAGCTGAGTATATACGGCAGGCCCCTACTTTCAAACATCCAACTTACAAACGACTCCTCCTCGCAAACCGAAGGATACAACAGGAAGTGAGAGGAAATCTACCCCTAGGAAGGGAAATTCTCTCCTGTAAGAGTTAATATGGGAAAAAAAGTGTCTCCTCTCCACTGATGCTTTATCACCAATTCTTGTTTCAATAAAACCCCCAAATTTTCAAAACACATTTGTCATTAGGACGGAAAGTGAGGTAAACTGTTCTGAACAGGTGCACACTGCACAGACAGCAAAACAAATGTTACAGGGGTGATAACCCTTCCCTATGTTTTCCAAAAAGCTTAAAAATAGATACACTTAAACAATGTACCTGTTCAAAATTACAAACAGATTATACATAAGAACAAACCTACAGTCCCTGTCTTGTATGCACCGCCTGTATACGGCTGTTCAGAGTATATAGGGCCTGTTTTATTTTGTGTGCGGGGTTCCCCTTAATATCCATACAAGACCCAAAGGGGCTGGTAATGGGCTGGGGTAGGGGGGGGGCTGTGATGGGGTAGCTATGCCATTTTTCTTAAAGATTTTCATCCATATTACTGGGACCAGACATTACATTAAAGCCGCAAGCAGTTTTAAATGGCTTTTTTTCCTTTAGAAATGTAAATTTGTGCAGGGACAGTTCTAAACACGGTAAACACGTGGCACTTCACAGGCATACTTTAGACACCCCCCAGGTACGATATTTAACCACTTCAATACCATGCACTTATACAGCTTCCTGCCCAAGCCAATTTTGAGCTTTCAGCGCTGTCGCAATTTGAATGACAATTGCGCGGTTGTGCTACACTGTACCCAAACAAATTTTTTATCATTTTGTTCCCACAAATAGAGCTCTCTTTCGGTGGTATTTGATCGCCTCTGCGATTTTTATTTTTTGCGCAACAAATAAAAAAAGAGCGAAAATTTTAAAAAAAACTATGTTTTTCTTTGTTTCTGTTAATTTTTTTGTAAATAAGTACCTTTTCTACTTCAATGACGGGCACTGATAAGGCGGCACTGAAGGGCACTGATAAGGCGACACTGATGGGCACCGATGAGGTGGCACCAATGAGGTGGCACTGATGAGGTGGCACTGATGGGCACTGATGATGGGCACTGATAGGCGGCACTGATGGGCACTGATATGTGGCACTGGTATGCGGCACTGATGGGCACTCATAGGTGGCACTGATTGGCACTCATAGGCGGCACTGATTGGCACTCATAGGCGGCACTGATGGGCACTCATAGGCGGCACTAATGGGCACTTTTAGGCGGCACTGATGGGCACTTATGGGTGGCACTGATAGGTGGCACGGACGGGCACTGATAGGTGGGCACTTATGGGCACAGATGGGCACGGATGGGCACTGATAGGTGGCACTGATGGACACTAGTAGGTGGCACTGGTGACACTGCTGCCTAGCAATGCCAGCCACCACACATTATTTTCTTGGCATGATTGTGCCAGTCAGTGCCTATGTGTGGGCACTGATTGGCATATTTTTTTATGTTTTTTTTACATATTTTTTTTTTTACTACATGTGGATGGTCATGGGGGCCATCCACATGCTTAGGGCTTCCCTGGTGGTCCTTGGGGGCTTCCCTGGTGGTCCAGTGTGGGTATCCGAGGGGGGGCTGCGCTGATAAACAATCAGCGCGAACCCCCCCTGTCAGGAGAGCCGCCGATCGGCTCTCCTCTACTCGCGTCTGTCAGACGCGAGTGAGGAAGAGCCGATCAACGGCTCTTCCTGTTTACTTCCTGATCAGCCGTGATTCTACACGGCTGATCACATGGTAAAAAGCCTCCGACGGAGGCTTTTTACCGAGATCAGTGTAGCGGTGGGTCAGACTGACCCACCGCTCCACCGATCGCCGCGATGCGCGCCCCCCCGGGCGCGCGGCGGCTGTTATCCCGCAGGACGTCATATGACGTCCAGTGTGGATAACAGAACCACTTCCCGGACATCAATATGCTATTGAATGGGCGGGAAGTGGTTAAAGGAATATTTGACTTTTTTTTTTTCACTTTATGCATCATTAAAATGACTGCTCCCGAAAAACGGCCGTTTTTAAAACTTTTTTTTGGATTGATACATGTCCCCTGGTGCAGAACCCGGGTTCCCAAACCCTTTTTAGGACAATAACATGCATATTAGTCATTATAAATAGCACTTTAGATTTCGAACATTCGCATCCATTGTATTTAATAGGGTTCTAAAACTTGTGCGAACTTTCGGTCCGTTCGCGGGTTCTGGTGCGAACCGAACCCGGGGGTGTTCGGCTCATCACTAATGACTGAACATGGTTTCAGTCTTTGTGCCTGTCACATATGCATGTGTTTTGGCCAGCAGTGCTGTACTCAGTTATGCTAAACCTACACTTTTAACATTTAGGCTTCATGCCCACAGACATTTTTACAGCTGCGTTTTTTACAGCTTAAAAACGCCTGTCCATGTTATTGTAAATTTTTTATTTTATTTTTTTGAAAAACAAAAAACAAAACGTCGGATCTAAAAAACGCGACCACGCGTTAGTGCGCGTTTTTTCGCGTTTTTTGACGCTCACGTTTTTTTCTGCCTAACTCCGATGCTGAGGAACACACTGGTCCTGGGTTTTTTTTACAGCTTAAAAACGTCTATGCTATTTGCAGCTCAAAAAAGTCTAGGTGGGCATGAAGCTATAGACTAACATGGACAGGCGTTTTTAAGCTGTAAAAAACGCTCAAAAATGCGGCTGAAAAAACATTTGTGGGCATGAGGCCTAAAGAAGAGGTTTAGCTGCTACATCTGCCTGTGTGGCAGGCATAGTAATAAGGTTGAGCTCAGTAATGCTGAGCATGTAGTTTCACCTGGCTGAGCATTACTGAACTGCACTGACAACAGAGGGTTCATTATTGCCACTCCCCATTTGATGCCTCAATGCATGCCACCTGAAACACCATAACTGGCCTTATAGGTAGTATGGTCATCAGCACTCATACTCAAAAATCTTTAAAATTCAAAGATTTAAAATTCTGAGTATAGTGCAAATAATTTCTTTTACTATTTGTGAAAAAAAAAAGCATATCAAATTGATTAGTATATTCAGAGATGGGGCTGATTTTCTGAATTTTGGCCAGAGCTTAGTGGATGTGGTGAAATTTCAATTTTGAAAAGAATACCCAATCACTTGCAAGGGAAATAACAAAACAGCAATATTGCCTGCACATTATTGGATGATAAAAGTAAGCAGAGCTTCACTACATTAACCACTTAACGACCGCTCACTGTATATATACGTCGGCACAATGGCACCGACAGGCACAATCACGTACAGTGTACGTGATTTGAAAACAGAATTTAAACCTAAAAACACGCAGGTGAAAATTAGGAGAAAATGTAGCGCTAATAAACGAAAATCACTAAACTAATATAATAACATTCACTAGTGAAACTGTGATAATCAAATTGTACTCCACGTGACATGTGATAAAATTCAAAAACAATAGTCCATAAAGTGAAATAATGTTCCAAAGAAGAAAGAAATATTCCAAAAAGAGATGTGTAGTCTTCTTAATAGAGAATATCTTCCACCCCACCGTGCACGTATCAGCTCCCCTTTGAAAATACACTCACCAGCTGTAAATGCCTCCCACTCTTGTGTTCGGCTCAAAGGCTTGCTAGTTAACCACTAGAAGGTGAACGACCATCAGCTGAAAGCTTGTGTGTCAACACAGGATGTGTCACGATAACCCAGGGTGCATGGCTGCATTATTATTGACATTATCGTGACACGCTGAGGCTAAGAACGCTACACGGCTGCTGTGACCCGGAGCTCAGGAGGGGGTGAGAGACCTGTACCGAGCGTACACCTTGGGTCCGCCGTGACCGCAAATCACTGCAGTGCCATCTTACACTTTTTTCTGCTTGCTGTGATTGATTTAAGGCTGGTTTTATTTTCACATCATGTGAGTGTAATATTTGAAGTGTGGTTGTGTATTTGAATAAATTTGGTCGTTACTATTTTACACTATTGGAGCACCTTTTTATTTTTACATGTATGGAACATCCTGTGTTGACACACAAGCTTTCAGCTGATGGTCGTTCACCTTCTAGTGGTTAACTAGCAAGCCTTTGAGCCGAACACGAGAGTGGGAGGCATTTACAGCTGGTGAGTGTATTTTCAAAGGGGAGCTGATACGTGCACGGTGGGGTGGAAGATATTCTCTATTAAGAAGACTACACATTTTATCACATGTCACGTGGAGTACAATTTGATTATCACAGTTTCACTAGTGAATGTTATTATATTAGTTTAGTGATTTTCGTTTATTAGCGCTACATTTTCTCCTAATTTTCACCTGCGTGTTTTTAGGTTTAAATTCTGTTTTCATATTTATCATTTTAAGTGGCAGCTTTAGTTAAATATATTTTTTCACATTTTTTTGTATTGGCGCAGTGGTGGTACAAGATATTAGGAGCGGTTGTATTTTGATACCTATTTTTATTGTCAGTGTACGTGATTGCCTTTGTACAGTTGGGGGGTCCAATCGGACCCCCCTTCTGTACAGTGAGCAGTCGGAATTCGTTGGGGAGCGATCCGACATGAGGGGACGGCCGTTCGATTCCGGCCACCCCCCCGCGATCGCTCCCGGCGAATAGAAATGCCCCCTCTGTCTGTCGAATGTACACACAGACAGAGAAAGCAGGAGGAAGTGATGTCATCTCCTGTGCGGCGCTCACATATACCGAGCGCCGTACAAGAGAAGACACACAGGTTAGTGCACAAACACTACACTAACACCAGCACACATAGGCACATAAATCGCCCCCCCAGGCCCCCCCAGATCACCCCCCAGCCCCCAGTCACAGTGTCACTGATTGCAGTGGCCATTTATTTACTGATCACTGCAATCAGTGACATTTGTGACTGTAAAAGTGTCACTACATTTAGTTTTAGGTCCAGTGTAGCCCCCCATCCCCCCAATAAAGGTTTAACCCCTTGATCACCCCCCAGATAACCCTTTCACCCCCTAGCACCGCCGTCGCTAAGCGATCATTTTTCTGATCGCTGTCTTAGCGTCGGTGATGCAGATCGGTACCCAGTAATTTTTTTTAGGTTTGCCGCAGGTTTTTATAGCGTCGGGTACCCCCATAAATTATCTAATAAAGGTTTAACCCCCTTGATCGCCCCCCAGGTAACCCTTTCATCCCCTATCACCACTGTTGCTAAGCGATAATTTTTCTGATCGATGTCTTAGCGTCGGTGATGCAGATCGGTAGCCAGTATTTTTTTTTTAGGTTCGCCGCAGGTTTTTATAGCGTCGGGTACCCCCATAAATTATCTAATAAAGGTTTAACCCCCTTGATCGCCCCCCAGGTAACCCTTTCACCCCCTATCACCACTGTCGCTAAGCGATCATTTTTCTGATCGATGTCTTAGCGTCGGTGATGCAGATCGGTAGCCAGTATTTTTTTTAGGTTCGCCGCAGGTTTTTATAGCGTCGGGTACCCCCATAAATGATCTAATAAAGGTTTAACCCCCTTGATCGCCCCCCAGGTAACCCTTTCACCCCCTATCACCACTGTCGCTAAGCGATCATTTTTCTGATCGATGTCTTAGCGTCGGTGATGCAGATCGGTAGCCAGTTTTTTTTTTTGGTTCGTCGCAGGTTTTTATAGCGTCGGGTACCCCCATAAATTATCTAATAAAGGTTTAACCCCCTTGATCGCCCCCCAGGTAACTCTTTCACCCCCTATCACCACTGTCGCTAAGCGATCATTTTTCTGATCGCTGTCTTAGCGTCGGTGATGCAGATCGGTAGCCAGTATTTTTTTTTAGGTTCGCCGCAGGTTTTTATAGCGTCAGGTACCCCCATAAATTATCTAATAAAGTTTTAACCCCCTTGATCGCCCCCCAGGTAACCCTTTCACCCCCTATCACCACTGTCGCTAAGCGATAATTTTTCTGATCGCTGTCTTAGCGTCGGTGATGCAGATCAGTAGCCAGTATTTTTTTTTTAGGTTCGCCGCAGGTTTTTATAGCGTCAGGTACCCCCATATATTATCTAATAAAGGTTTTAACCCCCTAATTGCCCCTAGTTAACCCTTTCACCAGTGATCATCATATAAGTGTTACGGGTGACGCTGGTTAGTTAGTTTGCTTTTTATAGTGTCAGGGCACCCGCCGTATATATAACCCAATAAAGGTTTAACCCCCTGATCGCCCGGCGGGTGATATCAATTAGGTTTTAGCGTCAGAGAGGGTCTGCGTCACACCCCAGGCAGCGTCAGGTTAGTGCCAGTAACGCTAACACCCACGCGTGAAGCATACACCTCCCTTAGTGGTATAGTATCTGAACAGATCAATATCTGATCTGATCAGATCTATACTAGCGTCCCCAGCAGTTTAGGGTTCCCAAAAACGCAGTGTAAGCGGGATCAGCCCAGATACCTGCTAGCACCTGCGTTTTGCCCCTCCGTCCAGCCCAGGCCACCCAAGTGCAGTATCGATCGATCACTGTCACTTACAAAACACAACACACATAACTGCAGCGTTCGCAGAGACAGGCCTGATCCCTGCGACTCCAGTGCTGTAGGAGGTGATTTCACCACCACAGTTAAAAAAAAAAAAGCAAATGTGCCGAAGCATTGGGGCAGCAGGGGCGGAGGAGTGATTTTGCTCCTAATGCCGCGTACATACGGTCAAAATTCCGATGGAGGCTTGCCCGTGGAAAAGTCCGACCATGTGTGTGCGGCATAACTTTTTTGCGGGAGGATGCCCCCATGCTTCGGCATATATAAATGGTGCATGTATGCCCATCATTAGAAGTGGGTGGATGAAGGGCGGTATTCTAATGGTGGGCATACCCACCGATCAATCTCTTTTTTCGTTCAGCCACCTGGCTGCATGAAAAAAAAAGATTACAATACATGTCCAACAAGGACCAGCAATGTACTGGTATGTTGCTGGACTTTGAATGGTTATACCAGATTGATGCCTGCGGGTTTAGGTATCATCTTGGTATCATTCTTTTCAGCCAGCGGCCGGCTTTCATGTAAAAGCAATCCTAGTGGCTAATTAGCCTCTGGACTGCTTTTACAAGCAGTGGGAGGGAATGTCCCCCCCGGATATAAAAAGCGCCATTGGGAAATTGGGAAAGCATTTTATCACACCGATCTTGGTGTGGTCAGATGCTTTGAGGGCAGAGGAAAGATCTAGGGTCTAGACCCCAGTTTTTTCAAAAAAAGAGTACCTGTCACTACCTATTGCTATCATAGGGGATATTTACATTCCCTGAGATAACAATAAAAATGATAAAAAAATAAATAAATATGGAAGGAACAATTTAAAAATAAAATAAAAAAGCAAAATTAATAATAAAAAAAAAGCACCCCTGTCCTGCCCTGCTCTTGCCCAATGGCGAACGCAAGCGTCGGTCTGGCGTCATATGTAAACAGCAATTGCACCATGCATGTGAGGTATCACCGCGAAGGTCAGATCGAGGGCAGTAATTTTAGCAGTAGACCTCCTCTGTAAATCTAACGGGGTAACCTGTAAAGGCTTTTAAAGGCTTTTAAAAATGTATGTAGTTTGTCGCCAATGCGCGTTTGTGCGAAATTTTAAAGCATGACGTGTTTGGTATCTATGTACTCGGCCTAAGATCATCTTTTTTATTTCATCAAACATTTGGGCAATATAGTGTGTTTTAGTGCATTAAAATTAAAAAAAGTGTATTTTTTCCCCAAAAAAATGCGTTTGAAAAATCGCTGCGCAAATACTGTGTAGAAAAAAAAATGCAACACCCACCATTTTATTCTGTAGGGCTTTTGCTTTAAAAGTATATATAATGTTTGGGGGTTCAACATAATTTTCCTGCAAAAAAAATATGTTTTCATGTAAACAAAAAGTGTCAAAAAGGGCTTTGTCTTCAAGTGGTTAGAAGAGTGGATGTAAGCTTCCTAATGTTGTCTATAAAATGCCAGAACAGTTCAAAACCCCCCCAAATGACCCCATTTTGGAAAGTAGACACCCCAAGCTATATACTGAGAGGCATGTCCAGTCCATGGAATATTTTATATGTTGACACAAGTTGCGGAAAAAAGACAATTTATTTTTTTTTTTGCACAAAGTTGTCACTAAATGATATATTGCTCAAACATGCCATGGGCATATGTGGAATTAGACCCCAAAATACATTCTGTTGCTTCTCCTGAGTACGGGGATACCACATGTGTGAGACTTTTTGGGAGCCTAGCCGCGTACGGGACCCCAAAAACCAATCACCGCCTTCAGGCTTTCTAAGGGTGTAAATTTTTGATTTCACTTCTCACTGCCTATCACAGTTTCGGAGGCCATGGAATGCCCAGATGGCACAAACCCCCCCCCCCCAAATGACCCTATTTTGGAAAGTAGACACCCCAAGCTATTTGCTGAGAGGTATTGTGAGTATTTTGCAGATCTCGCTTTTTGTCACAAAGTTTTGAAAATTGAAAAAAAAAAAGAAAAAAAAAATGTCTTTCTTCATTTTCAAAAACAAATGAGAGCTGTAAAATACTCACCATGCCTCTCAGCAAACAGCTTGGGGTGTCTACTTTCCAAAATGGGGTCATTTGGGGGGTTTTGTGCTATTTTGGCATTTTATGGCCTTCGAAACTGTGATAGGTAGTGAGGAGTCAAATCAAAAATTTGTGCCTAGAAATCCTGAAGGCGGTGATTGGTTTTCGGGGTCCCATACGCGGCTAGGCTCCTAAAAAGTCCCACACATGTGGTATCCCCGTACTCAGGAGAAGCAGCAAAATGTATTTTGGGGTGCAATTCCACATATAACCATGGCATGTGTGAGCAATATATCATTTAGTGACAACTTTTTGTAATTTTTTTTTTTTGTCATTATTCAATCACTTGGGACAAAAAAAAAAACTATGGGCTCAACAGACCTCTCAGCAATTTCCTTGGGGTGTCTACTTTCCAAAATGGGGTCATTTGGGGGGGTTTTGTGCTATTTTGGCATTTTATGGCCTTCAAAACTGTGATAGGTAGTGAGGAGTGAAATCAAAAATTTGCGCCCTTAGAAATCCTGAAGGCGGTGCTTGGTTTCCGGGGTCCCGTACGTGGCTAGGCTCCTAAAAAGTCTCACACATGTGGTATCCCCGTACTCAGGAGAAGCAGCAGAATGTATTTTGGGGTGCAATTCCACATATAACCATGGCATGTGTGAGCAATATATCATTTAGTGACAACTTTTTGTAATTTTTTTTTTTGTCATTATTCAATCACTTGGGACAAAAAAAAATATTCAATGGGCTCAACATGCCTCTCAGCAATTTCCTTGGGGTGTCTACTTTCCAAAATGGGGTCATTTGGGGGGGTTTTGTACTGCCCTGCCATTTTAGCACCTCAAGAAATGAGATAGGCAGTCATAAATTTAAAGCTGTGTAAATTCCAGAAAATGTACCCTAGTTTGTAAACGCTATAACTTTTGCGCAAACCAATAAATATACACTTATTGACATTTTTTTTACTAAAGACATGTGGCTGAATACATTTTGGCCTAAATGTATGACTAAAATTGAGTTTATTCGATTTTTCTTATAACAAAAAGTAGAAAATATCATTTTTTTTCAAAATTTTCGGTCTTTTTCCGTTTATATTGCAAAAAATAAAAATCGCAGAGGCAATCAAATACCATTAAAAGAAAGCTCTATTTGTGGGAAGAAAAGGACGCAAATTTCGTTTGGGTACAACATTGCATGTCCGCACAATTTACAGTTAAAGCAGCGCAGTGCAAAATTCTGAATTCACCTCTGGTCCTTTAGCTACCAAATGGTCCGGGGCTTAAGTGGTTAAGAAAGCTTTGGGAAAAATTCCCATGTAAAGTGCAACTCCCCTTGAAAAGTGAACAGCTTGTTTACTTTTAGTAAATTGACCCCATAAGCTCAGATATTGTTGTGATGCCTTGTACACACGAGCAGAATTTCTGTCGGAATAAACTCTGACGGGTTTTTCCAACGGAGTTCCGAGGGAATTCCGCTTAAGCTGTCTTGCATACACGCGGTCACACTAAAATCCGACCGTCAAGAACGCAGTGACGTAAAACACTACGGCGAGCCGAGAAAAAAGGTCATGTGTTCTCTGTTTGTGGTAATGATTATAATTAAGTTTGGATAATCCTCTCTTTAGAAGAAAACAAAATTACCAAATGTGTATAGATGTGGTCACTTAGCAAGTACTGGAGAGAGCCTAGAGCAGTGATTCTGAAACTGTGTGCCGCAAGAAATTTGCAGTTGTGCTGTGGGAGTTTTAAAAACATTTCAGGGAGCCGTCAGCAAAGACTGTTAGGGCTCTTTCACACGGACAGTCCATTCAGGTCTGCCTGTCAGTTTTTTAGGCGGACCTGAACGGATGCTCCATGTACCCCTATGGAGCCACAGATGTTAGCAATGACATGTCCGCTGACATCCGACCCGCTCCGATCCGCCAAAGTGCGACGGAGGAAAACCCTATTTTTCCATCCGTCTGCGGATCGGAACGGATGACAATGGACTCTACGGTCCGTCGTCATCCGATCCCCCATAGGGGAGAGCGGCGCTCTGACAGGGCGGTCCCTGCACAGTGTGCGGGGACCGCCCAGTCATCCGCCGGCTCAGCGGGGATCAACGGAGCGATCCCCGCTGAGCAAGCAGAGATTTACGGGGCGGATCTTTACTGATCCGTCCCGTGTGAAAGGGGCCTAACAGCGGACAGACCCATGGGTGGGAGGGTGGGAGAACTTGATGGCAGTCTGCAAGTGTTGGAGCGCAGAGTGACACGCAGTGCCCGCCAGAAGTTGATCACAGGGAGGAAATGACGCAACACGTTTCAGAGCATGCGTGGTAGTCCATAGACAGGCCGCAATGCTCCTTTTTCAAGCTCTTCGAGAGTGTGAGCCCTGTACCAACTTCACCAGCACCACGGAAGTACCTTCTATTTATGATTTTTCATAAATGTTGTGAGGTACTACACTTTTGCCTCGTTCACACGATCGTGATTTCCGACAAGAAAACTGCATTTTTTTTTCAGCAGGAAAACGGTTGAAATTTGTCCTGCATACACACGGTCACACTAATCTTGGACGAAATGTGGTGACCTACAATACGTACGATGAGCCGAGACCAATGAAGTTCAATAAGCAGTTCGGTTCTTCTGCTTGATTCTGAGCATGCGCGTTTTTTTTCCTTGTCGTAATTGCATACAGACCAACGCGTTTCGCGATAGGAATCTCAATCTTTTCTTGGCCGAAATTCTGACAGAAAAAGTACGATGGAGCATACACACGGTCAGAATTCTCTTTTGTCTACACTACAGTGCTAGCTTAAGAGTCTGCTTCAACACTTGGACTGGCAACCTAGGTGGATTCTCTCTTTTTTCCACCCATATGACTGAAATCAAATTGAAAAAGAGAGAGATACTTCTTAAAATCGACGATGAAATGCGAGCTTGTTTGTCGACTTTGGAGCCTTGCTTCAATCTGATTTGCTCTCGAAAGCAGGCACATCCTTTTACATTAAATTTAAAATTAAATATATATGTAAAAATAAATAAGTTCTTCAAAACAATAAATTGTTAAATCTTTTCAGGTGTGGCGTGAAATTTTTTAGATCTTTTTGGAGCACCGCAAGACAAAAAAGTTTGGGAAACATTGGACTAGAGCATCATTTTCTCTTGTAAATTTATATTTTTCTTATTTTCTGCTACTTTTGATCCATCTATAAGTCCATCCATCTTATCATTAAAAACACTGCAGGTATAAAGCGCAGGCATCTAGAGCAGCCTCTAAAGCTGGCCATATATCAGTAAAAAAAAAATGAAAAAATGTACTCCATCACCCCATCCACATCCGAAGGGGAGAATCTTCCCTGCTGTGTCTTTGTATTCTGAAAGCTGATCATGTTGACATTTTACAGCAGGGAGGTTGTACAGACCAATCGACTTCTGTTCAACCACATGGCCAAAAATTCGTCAACATTGTCTGGTTCAGCAGGATCAGGCTGACTTTTGGCTCATGTGTACAGCTGTCTGTTCTACAGAAGTTGGTCTCACGACTCGCTTCTGTCAAATGGGCTTGCCAGAAAACCAGCATCCAACTGATGTCTGATCAGCACTGGCAGCCAATGACTGCCAGCGCTGATCAGTGTGTTCTGTTCAGCTCTGATAGTGTGTTCTGTTGGGGGGGGGGGGTGTCCCTGTCAGAACTTAAAGGCACAATGGGGGAGATCACCACACTAACATAACTTGTGTTAGTACAATGATTTTCCGCTCAGCAGCTGGGTTGAACAAAAAAAAAACTTCTAGTGTGTACCAGGCTTAGGCATACATGGAATGACATGAATCTGGTTATTGCTGATCTGGCTGCATTTCAATTCATGTATGGCCAGCTTGACACCTTGCTTAGGCCATATTAAATGCTCAGTATTTCCAAGCAGTGTCAGCACTTGCTACTTTCCCCACCCCCACCCTATTGATTGTCCCAACACTGTAATAGGCTGACCCATTGTTTAAGATGAATTGTGGGAGATTATAAGCAAGTTGCTCCACTATCAGGAAATGCTGAAACTTTGAATGAATTTGTCGGTAAAAGCTGGATAATAAATCTAAAGCTGCAGCGGGTATTTGCAGACGCTACTAGGAGTCTGCAATCCATAACGGCAACAGATTTTTTCAAATAACATATTCTCTCTAACTATAAGCATACAATTAGTGAGGTTGCTAAATGGCAGAATGCAAACCGTTTATGACAAAAAAATAGGGATTTATACAAACAATCATGTAGCTCTATTTTTCCAGAAAAAATATCAAACTTCCTGTTAAATATAATAATGTGTCTCTCACTGTGCTTTCATGCAGCTATAACTAAGTGTGGCACAATAAGTCAATCAACAATGCTGCAGGAACATATTAAGCCTGTAGTGATTTATTAAGTTATGGTAATCAGGGTGCATTGAAGCAAAAGATTAAATACTCTCTAGATTTTCAGATTAGTAGGAAAAATGTGCTTCTGTAATGACACATAGCTCATGCTGGTACTAACCTAGACCAGCATAAGATACAAAATACATTTAGAAAATGTTAAAAGTGAACTGACAGGGAAAAGTACATTCTGTTAATATGCCAAAATGTAAACATGAAAAAACAAACAAATAGTACTAGAGCTGATATTTGAATACATTATTTATGATTTAAAACATACATCCATGCCCAGCTTGTCGGAGTGAAGTGGGAGGAGCAACATCATGGTGCCGTAGCGCAGCGTGTTGCTGCAAGCTCCATGCTTTCCTCCAGGTATCCCGGCAGAAGGGGGGGATGTCCCTCCGTATAATGAGCATTGAAGCGCAGAAGTAAATGAGCTCAGTCTACATGGTCCCTGGAAGCTACAGATATTGGTGGATTCTCTTCGGCTGTTGATACCAGGGTTTAGCGGGATGGCTGTCTGGCTGGGGGCGCTCTGGATGGTGAGACAGTGAGGGGGTGAGACGGCGAGGGCGGTGAGAGCAAGGCGGCGAGGTGAGGAGATATAGACCGGCCTGGGTGCGAGGCTGCCTGAGGCCACCAGCTGTCCGGTCTATGACGAAGAAGCTGTGAAGCGGTGAAGCTACCTAGACCCCATGTGATCCCGCAAGAGAACACTCGGAACCCTGGAAGCCCTGGAAGCAGTGTGGGGGAGCAGGAGAGAGGTCTTAATGCTGTCCGTGGCTGAATAGACACTGCTGGGTGGACTCTACGCTACTCACACATCGCATGGCGAGGAGACAGGAAACACTGGGAGAGACCCGGAGAGGACGGAGATCAATGAGGGTAAGGTCTGAGAACTTTTAATACTTACCTCCATAGTTTTCCTAGTGGAATTGAGACAGTGTTCAGCAGCTAATGTGGACTAGTGATTATTGATGACTATTGACCATTGAAAACAAGGGGTGTTTATTTAGAGGAGATGCCTAACAGGCTGTGAATAATTAAACTGGGGCCTTGTAGGCAAAAGAGACTGACGCCCAGCCAGCCTGTTTTATCTGTTCACTGGAACGCATTATAACTGAACAATATATATATTTGATCCACCTCCTGACTCCCTTACTAAATCTAGCTACACCATGCACTGATCACTTACTGAATACCGGAGAGAATAAACTGCTTAATAAAGGTACTGAATTCCAGATAGCTCGCAATCTCCGTTGGTATGAAACTGAACATAGTTGAAAGGTATATACAGCTAAAGTGCCCCCTTGGTGGCCCCATCAAATCCACATATATTTTTTAAAAATAAGGAGTGCCTGCTTCCTACTGGAGTTAAGGTCTTCTGATAAAGAGAAAATGGGGAAAAAGGGCCCCAAAGCGAACCAAGGTGAGGGTGCAAGCCGCAATTCAATAAAGTCCTACCTGGTTGCAGAAGGGGTGGACCAAATGGCTGATAGTCCCAGTAAAAAAATAGACTCAGCTCCAACAACACCTGCAAAACATTAGGGACATGTGGGATATGTGGTCTCAATTTTGTTTGTTTTTTCATGGTGAAAGTAAATTCAGAAGGTATGATATGGAAAGATCCGAGTCCCTTCCTCGCCTGCTTGGCTCTGATTTTTGCTTATTATTATGGTAAAAAGGAATTGAATAACAGAATATGTCAGTTTTGAAAATAGTCACGTATAATGTGCGAGGAATGAATAGCCCCAATAAGCGATATCAGATACTGCAGGAGATGAAGGGTATGGCGGCAATCATAGTCTTCCTGCAAGAGACTCATCTAAAGGTGACATCTAAGAATAGTTTGAAATGAAAAGATTACCCTACTTGGATACATTGCTACTCTCCCAATAAAAGATCCAAAGGAACAGCGATAGGATATGATAGGAATACACGCTTTATATTAGACGCTATGGAATTGGATCCCGAGGGAAGATACCTCTTCATTAAGGGCTTCCTATCTAATATGAAAGTCACCCTAGTAAATGTATACTGCCCTAATGTACGGCCGGCAGCATATTTGAAGAAAATCTTGAATAGATTGGAGGCCTTTAAGGAAGGAAAGGTGATTCTAGTGGGGGATTTTTTATTACAAACGTTTTTTATTTATAGAAAAGGCAAGAAAATAATACATACACATAAAAAAATCTGCGTATCACATAGTACCAGTTAGACTGCAAACATAAATGTCAACGCAGTGACAAGAAACGAAATAGAGAGAAATCAACAAGCAACAAAAAAAAAAAATCTATATATATAAGAAAAATAAAAAAGGTGACGTTGAAGCATCTGAGAGAAGCCGAAGTCGGTTTGTAGAGGATCTACAGGGGACATAGTTGTCTACGTGAGGTGAGGTAAACCAGTGAGGGGGATTATCCTTCTCCCACAGACTAAAGCTGTTGGGGAGTTTGCGTCCATAGCTAAGATTGTGGCAATAAAATATGTCTTTGGGAGGTCCAGGGATCCCACCTACGGTCAAATAGGGGCATCCTATCATTTAGTGTGTAGAGAATCCTTTCCATTATCATAATAGAGTCCATCCTATGGAGGACGGAGGAGATAGGGACAGTAGGGGACTTCCAATGTAGGGCAATGGCCCATAGAGCGGCCAAGCAAATTGTGTGGATAAGGCCTTCCTCAGAGGGAAGCATACCCGGGATAGATGCTCCCAGGAGGCACATAGAGGCCATAAGATGTATTGGAGCACCTGATAGAGCCGTTGCTATAGCCGTCACCTTGGTCCAAATGTGGGACAGATTATCACAGTCCCAGAACACATGCAGAAAGGTCCCAGGCAGGGGACAGCCTCTGAAGCATAGGTCAGAGGTACCCGGAAAAATAGAATGAAGTCTAGATGGTGTATAGTACCACCTGGTAAGTATTTTATACGCTGTTTCTCTGACCGCTAGGGATTTAGACGCTTTGCGAAGGTTAGTCAGCATAGTGTCCCAGTCATCTGAGTCAAAAAGTTCGTTGCAGTCAGCCTCCCATTTATGTTTATATGGGACCTCCCCAGGAAACAGTGTATTAATTGCTGATCTGTAGAGGATAGAGATAAGCCCCTTTCCCCTGGGGGAGTCACGGCACATGTGTTCATACGTGGTAGAGGGGGCTGCTGGGGAGTAGGGATGAGCTTCGAGTTCGAGTCGAACTCATGTTCGACTCGAACATTGCTTGTTCGCCCGTTCGCCGAACAGCGAACAAATTGGGGTGTTCGCGGCAAATTCGAAAAATCTATGGGAGAAATCTAAAGTGCTAATTATAAAGGCTTATATGCAAGTTATTGTCCTAAAAAGTGTTTGGGGACCGGGGTCCTGCCCCAGGGGACATGTATCAATGCAAAAAGAAGTTTTAAAAACTGACATTTTTTCGGGAGCAGTGATTTTAATAATGCTTAAAGTGAAACAATAAAAGTGAAATATTCCTTTAAATTTCGTACCTGGGGGGTGTGTATGATATGCATGTGAAGTGGCGCATGTTTCCCGTGCTTAGAACTGTCCCTGCAAAAAATGACATTTTTGAAAGAAAAAAAGTATTTTAAAACTGACTCGCGGCTATTAATGAATTGTCGGCTCCCGGCAATACATACAAAAGTCATTGATAAAAATAAAAAAAAAGCGTGGGGGTTCCCCAGAATTCAATTACCAGGCCCTTCAGGTCTGGAATGGATATTAAGGGGAACCCCGCCGCAAATTTAAAAAAAAATTGACGTGGGGTTCCCCCAAATATCCATTCCAGGCCCTTCAGATCTGGCATGGATTTTAAGGGGAACTCCACCCCAAATTTAAAAAAAAATGGCGTGGAGTCCCCCTAAAAATCCATACCAGACCCCTTATCCGAGCACGCAACCTGGCCGGCCGCAGGGGAAAAGGGGGGGACGAGAGAGCGGCCCCCCCTCCCTCCTGAACCGTACCAAGCCACATGCCCTCAACATGGGGAGGATGTCCCCATGTTGATGGGGACAAGGGCCTCATCCCCACAACCCTTGCCCGGTGGTTGTGGGGGTCTGCGGGCAGGGGGCTTATCGGAATCTGGAAGACCCCTTTAACAAAGGGGACCCCCAGATCCCGCCCCCCCCTATGTGAATTGGTAAGGGGTACATTGTACCCCTACCATTTCACGAAGAAAGTGTAAAAAAATGTAAAAAAAACCACACAAACACCTTGAAAAAGTCCTTTATTTAAAAAAAAAAAAAAACAGCGGTGAAATCCAGTGTCCCGCGGCGATCCCGATGTCCAGCGCTGTCCTTCATTGGTTGTGCCTGAGCGGACCTGATGGGGAACTCCCTCTCAGTATTTTAAATGTATAGACCCGCCCCTTCTAAAGTTCCCCATCAGGTCCGCCAGCGGACCAGATGCGGAACATGAGAAGGGGCGGGTCTATACATGTATTACCACAGTGAGAGAAGTTCCCCATCAGGTCCGCCCCCTCGGTATGTCGGACCCGCCTACGTCATTGGCTTGAGCGGGGAACTTCCTTCACTGTGTAATTTAAATTTACATAGTGAAGGAAGTTCCCCGCTCAAGCCAATGATGTAGGCGGGTCCGACATACCGAGGAGGCGGACCTGATGGGGAACTTCTCTCACTGTGGTAATACATGTATAGACCCGCCCCTTCTCATGTTCCGCATCTGGTCCGCTGGCGGACCTGATGGGGAACTTTAGAAGGGGCGGGTCTATACATTTAAAATACTGAGAGGGAGTTCCCCATCAGGTCCGCTCAGGCACAACCAATGAAGGACAGCGCTGGACATCGGGATCGCCGCGGGACACTGGATTTCACCGCTGTTTTTTTTTTTTTTTTTTTTTTTTTAAATAAAGGACTTTTTCAAGGTGTTTGTGTGTTTTTTTAAACATTTTTTTACGCTTTCTTCGTGAAATGGTAGGGGTACAATGTACCCCTTACCAATTCACATAGGGGGGGGCGGGATCTGGGGGTCCCCTTTGTTAAAGGGGTCTTCCAGATTCCGATAAGCCCCCTGCCCGCAGACCCCCACAACCACCGGGCAAGGGTTGTGGGGATGAGGCCCTTGTCCCCATCAACATGGGGACATCCTCCCCATGTTGAGGGCATGTGGCTTGGTACGGTTCAGGAGGGAGGGGGGGCCGCTCTCTCGTCCCCCCCTTTTCCCCTGCGGCCGGCCAGGTTGCGTGCTCGGATAAGGGGTCTGGTATGGATTTTTAGGGGGACTCCACGCCATTTTTTTTAAATTTGGGGTGGAGTTCCCCTTAAAATCCATGCCAGATCTGAAGGGCCTGGAATGGATATTTGGGGGAACCCCACGTCAATTTTTTTTTAAATTTGCGGCGGGGTTCCCCTTAATATCCATTCCAGACCTGAAGGGCCTGGTAATTGAATTCTGGGGAACCCCCACGCTTTTTTTTTATTTTTATCAATGACTTTTGTATGTATTGCCGGGAGCCGACAATTCATTAATAGCCGCGAGTCAGTTTTAAAAGACTTTTTTTCTTTCAAAAATGACACTTTGTGCAGGGACAGTTCTAAGCACGGGAAACATGCGCCACTTCACATGCATATCATACACACCCCCCAGGTACGAAATTTAAAGGAATATTTCACTTTTATTTTTTCATTTTAAGCATTATTAAAATCACTGCTCCCGAAAAAACGGCCGTTTTTAAAACTTCTTTTTGCATTGATACATGTCCCCTGGGGCAGGACCCGGGTCCCCAAACCCTTTTTAGGACAATAACTTGCATATTAGCCTTTATAATTAACACTTTAGATTTCGAACGTTCGAGTCCATTGTATTTAATAGGGTTCTAAAGTTTACACGAACATTTTGTCTGTTCGCAGGTTCTGGTGCGAACCGAACAGGGGGGTGTTCGGCTCATCCCTGCTGGGGAGAGGGCGAAGTGGGAAAGATAAAAGTGTCTAATTTGCAGATAACGGAAGTGTTCTCTAAGTGGGATTTGTTTATGTGTGCGTAATTGGTCAAATGAAGCAAAAGAGTTGCCCATCTGTAAGTCCGCCAATGTGACCATGGAGTTAGAAATCCACCAAGAGAATCCCTCAGAGTTTTTAAAGGCCAAAGTAAATAAGGGCTCTCCTACAAAGGAGGCGCCTCGGGGAGCGTGGGACACCAGGCCTAGTTTATGTTTGTATCTGTACCATAGGGTAAGGGAGTGAGCAACTAGGGTGTTAAGAGACATAATTTCATGGGCCACTTTAGAAGGGGACCAAAGTAGACTAGAGAGCCTGTACGGAGCGATGGCATGTGATTCAAATTCTACCCAGGGTACATTAGAGTCAGGGATGTTCCATTGTGCTATCTGGGAGAAGCGAGCCGCAAGGAAATAGAGCCAAAGATTTGGCAGGCCTAGCCCCCCAAGTGTTTGTGGGATGAACACAACGTGTCTGGAGAATCTCGGCCGTTTGTTCTGCCAGATAAATTTGTGGATATCTTGTTGTAGCCTATCTATAAAAGCTTTAGGGATCATGAATGGAAGGGCTCTAAATAAAAATAGGAGTTTAGGTAGGAGGGTCATTTTGATCGCCGTGACTCTCCCGAGGAACGATATGTGGTAGGTGCTCCACAGCTTAAGCAGGCTACGGAGACGGGACACACATGCCGGATAATTCGCAGCAAAAATGGAGGACCAATGTGGTGTGATATAGATGCCTAAATATGGTATTTTGTCAGTAGACCATTGCAGGGGGAAGGAGCCCTGGAGAGTCCCACACTGAGCCGGGGGAATATTGATTGGTAGTGCTGTGGATTTGGACATGTTAACTGTGAGCCCAGAGATGGATGCGAATCGGGACAACAGGGTGAATAGATTGGGCAGGGAAATTTGGGGTTGGGTTAGAAATAACATGACATCATCTGCATACATACAGAGATGAGATGTGGTGGAAGCCATGGGGTATCTGGATATATCGGGGTGTTGTTTAATTGCGGTGGCAAGGGGCTCCAGGGCCAAGGCGAATAATAGAGGCGAAAGTGGACATCCCTGCCGGGTGCCCCTGCCCAGTGTGAAAAACTCTGAGCTGCAACCTGGAATTTTGATTCTAGTTTGAGGGTGATGGTAAAGGGCCTGGACCCCCAACAAAAACTCATCCCGAAAACCAAGCCTTTGAAGCACAGCAAATAAATAAGGCCATAAAACGCTGTCGAACGCCTTATTAATATCCAAGCTAAGAAGGAGGACGTTTTTTTTACATATATTAGCGTCTTGGAGAACATCAAGTGTCAAACGAATATTGTCTGTGATGAGTCTATTGGGTATGAAACCCGATTGGTCAGGAGAGGTTAGTGTTTCAATGATAGCGGCTAGTCTGTCAGCTAGGGCTCGACTAAAAATTTTAAGGTCATTATTAATGACCGAAATCGGCCTATAGTTTTGGGGGAGGGAGTGGTCCTTGAGAGGTTTGGGTATGAGAGACATGTTGGCTAGGGTCATTTCCGAGGGGAACTGTTCCCCCGCAAGTATTTTGTTGAACATGCTAGTGAGACGTGGGAGTAGTATAGGGGCATAATTTTTATAGTAGCTAGCAGTGAAACCATCTGGGCCTGGGGCTACAGAGCGTTTCAGGGATTTGACAACGCCCAGCAGTTCTTCTTCTGTGAAGGGGGCGTTAAGGGAGTCAACTTGTACATCGGACAAAGTGGGAAGGGGAAGTGAGGACAGCCAGTCCCAGGAGGGTGGAGAAGGACCCGATGGAGGGCTAGAAAGGAGCTTGGAGTAAAACTCCTCAAATACGTCAAGGACTTCTTTAGGGTGAGAGACTATTCTGCCTGAGGAGTTACGGATCTTGTACACATGAGGTGGACGTAGTGTATGATTTAATTTGCGCGCAAACATAGCAGATGCTGTGTTGCTGTGAAGGAGAAAGTTTGCTTTGGACCACCTCAATGCTTTTTCGGTCTTAGCTGATAACAGAGTATCCAGGTCTAGTCTCTTTTGCGCCACCAGTCGTGCGTTGGTACTCGACGGGTTGCCTATTTGGGCCTTATGCAGGCGGTCCAGTTCTGTGGTCAGCTTGTAAATTTGCTGCCATCTTTCTTTATTCTTATGTGATGCAATGCTAATAAGGTGACCTCGTAATACTGCCTTATGGGCCATCCATAGAGTGCTAGGGGAGATGTCCGGGGTGGCATTAATCGTGAAGTATTCCTGAATAGCGTTGGATACTTCCTGTCGTATGATTGGGTCAGTTAAAAGGGAGTCATTAAGTCTCCATGTATAGGGCGTATCAGATAGACCTAAGAGGGTTGTTGAAAAGGAGACCATATTATGGTCGGACCAGGGGCAGAGATGGATCATCGACTGCGTGGAGTTGGCCAGAATGATGGGTGTGCAGAAAATGTAGTCCAATCTGGCAAAAGGAGTTGTGGGGGTGTGAGTAAAAGGTGAAGTCCTTTGCACCTGTGTTGTGTGCTCTCCAAGCATCGGATAACTGGAGAGTTTGCAGGTTTCTAGTCAGGGATTTAGGAAATGCTAGGTTCAGTCGGGAGGAGGTGCTTCTGTCTAACTGTGGGTGTGCCACTAGATTAAAATCTCCCCCAACAAACATATGAGTCGAGGAATACTTCTCAAGTGTCCTAAAGAAGGTCGAGAAAAAGGTGGCCTGTGCAACATTAGGGGCGTAAACGTTAGCGATCGTGAGTTCACGTCCCGCCACTAGTCCCTTAATAATAAGGAACCTACTCTCAGGATCCTTATAGACCTGCTGAATTTCCATGGGGAATGAATTGTGAAGGAAGATGGCTACCCCCCTACTTTTAGAGTCGTGTAGAGTGTAAAAGGCTTGCTTATATGAGCCATGAAAGAAAATTGGGTGTCTGTCAGTAGCAAAATGGGTTTCTTGTAATAACAGGATTTGCGCCCCTAGCTTTTTATAGGTCGTGAAGGCTTTTTTCCGCTTGTGAGGGGAGTTGAAGCCCTGGACGTTATGTGTAATGCATGTAATCACCATTTGTGCATGAGGAGTGTCATGGGCTCACCTGGGGGGTCTAGGGACCCTGAGATAACCGTGTCAATATCATCCGTCACTGGGGGGTCGTCAGTCTGGGAGAGCTGAGGGTAGTAAACCGCTTCAAGTACATAGTAATAGAAAATACTTCTAAAGTGCTCCAACATCCTATATAGAAAAAACAAAAAAAGTGATAGAGCATAAAAAGCATCTAAACATAGTGCCAGCAATGCAAACATATGCTGGGCAAACAATGGGTCAGGTTGCAAGTAGCAAAAACCTGAAACATTGAGGTAAACCTTGTAAGGGGCAAAAGCACCCTTAACTCCCCGAGTCATATCCAGAGCTCCAAAGGAGGTCGGGATATGAGAGGAGTGGGGCAGCACGGCATCGACATCAACCGAACTAGCCTGCAACAAATTAGAGAAGAAAAAAAAAGGGATGTGCATGCCAGCGTGTGTTGGCTTGATCTAATATCTCATCAAAAGAACTGGGAACTAACATCTTTGAGTAAAAAAGAGTGCTAAAGTCCCGGGAGCAACGTCCTGTGTCAAAATTTAAGGATCCTTTCCCCAGCCCCTTTTAAAAAAAAAAAAAGGAGAAAAACAATAAAAAAATAAAAAAGGAAAACAGGGCACATGGGGTATTAGACTGGACGTGGGCCCAGAGAGATTAAGAGTTGAAGATGTACGGATCAATCCGGCTGGGCTGAGTGTCAGCATACTGAGATCAATTGAAGTGAAGTGAAATATGGATCCATCAGAAAAACAGCAGTTCCAAAAAAGAGCCCAGTAGAGGGCGCCTAGATGCCAAAAGTGTAATAAGTGTTCAGAAGATATGCAGCAGGAAGAATTCACAAAAGTGACAGGATTCTTTAGCGTTGAAAGACATTATGGCTTGCATCTTGTCTGTGACGTCTGCGATCTCTTCTAGAAGAGGGAGTATTCCAAACGGGTTTTGGTCTAGGAGTAGAGGGTTGACGAGGAAGGGCATCAGCTTCCAAGAGACCCAATTTGACCAGTATCTCTTGGCCTTCCACTAAAGTTATAGCAGTGTAAGTTGTACCATTATGGGGAATGGTAAGCTTGAAGGGGAAACCCCATCTATAGCGAATGTGCGCCTTAGCCAGCACAGTGGTGACCTCCTTCATATCGCGGCGTCTATCCAGGGTAGCTGGAGAGATGTCCGGGTAGATTTGAACAGGGGAGCCGTCTAAGGAGATGGAATGGGAGTTGCGGGCGGCCCTAAGGATCTCTTCTTTTATAAGAAAGTCTTTCAGACATAGGACAATGTCCCTAGGGGGTTTATCAGGGGGGGGCTTGGGGCGTAAAGCCCTATGAATGCGGTCGCATTTGAACGCCTCTACCTCACGGTCAGGCAGGAGGGAGTTAAACAGCTTATGTATGGCAGGAATAAGATCCGTGGTGGTCTCAGGGATCCCCCTAATGCGTAGATTGTGCCTTCGATTTCGATTGTCGAGGTCTTCTACTTGGGTTTGTAGCTGAATGACCGTGGCATTGAGGGATTCAAACTCTCTGGAGAGATCATTATGGGCAATATTGAGCTCATCGTGCATAGTCTCTAAGCGATCTGTGCGGGTGCCCAGGGCTGAGATCTCTTGCGTCAGTGTATTAGTGCTCTTGTGCAGCTCCGTTTGGAATTTAGTGGCAATCTTGCTATAGATGGACTCTAAGCTCCTGTCCAGGTCCGCTTTGGTCAGGGGGGGGGAGTACTCACTTTCATGTGCAGCTTCCAGAGCAGAAGTAACGGTGTCCTGCGAATCTTGTGAGGCCTGCAGTGAGGGAGAAGCAGGGCCGTCGGCGCCATCTTGGGACATGATGTAGCGTACCTGGTTCCTCAGCAGATATGTGGTCAGGGACCTCTGAGCGGTCTTGTTTCCCTTTTTCTGCTTTGCAGGCATGCACAACGCGGTCCGGGGGTGATAAAGAGTATTTGTGTCGAAAATCGTGCACTTCTGGCCCCGGGAAGCAGGCTAAATGGTTGGAGTAGTGCGGAGCTACTCAGTCATGCGGCCGGTCCCGTGGATGTCGCGCATGCGCCTCCTAGTGGGGGATTTTAATTTTGTCTTTGACCCAGAATTAGACACTCAACCCATGTCACTAAGGTTTGAAAGAAAATATCTGAGAATAATTAAATATAAATTACATCAAATGCACCTGGTTGAGACTTGGAGAATTTTACATCCAAGGGACAAAGATTTTACATATTATTCATCTGTACATAAGTCATATTCTAGAATTGACCATATCCTAATAGATCATCGGCTACTTGAAGGTTTAGGAAGAGTAGAAATAAAAACAATCACGCTCTCTGACCATGCGCCGGTCGAGTTGACCCTTGCTCTAGGGGAAATCCCGGCTGGTCAGAGAACATGGAGATTGGATGAATCCCTCCTGAATAATAAAAAGATAGCTGAGGATCTGGAGAAGGATATGTGCCAATTCTTTAAAGAAAATGACATTGAAGATGTTGCCCCCTCAATTTTATGGGAAACACATAAAGTGTACATGAGAGGGAGTTTGATAGCAGAAAAGGCCAAGAGGAAGAAAATAAGACAGGCCCAGAGACAAACTTTATTAGATGAAATCCAGGATCAAGAGCAGAAGCATAAAGAGAGACAGGAAGAAAATGTTCTGAAGGTATTAAATGAGAAAAGAGAAAAACTAAGGAATCTAATGGAACAGGAAACGAAATGGGCATTTAATAACATGAGTAAGAAGTTTTATGTTATGGGGAATAAACCGGGTAAACTATTAGCAAGGATAATCAAACCCAGAAATACACAGAACTTTATATCAAAAATGAAAGACAAGAAAGGCGAAGGAGAACATTTTTCCAAGAGTATTATCAAAATCTATATAATGTAAATAAAGATCAAGGTCCATTTGAATAACAGAGTATAAGTAGGAAAATCAAACAATATTTAGAAAAGGCTAAGCTCCCGGGAATAACAGAAGAAGAGATTAACAAATTAGACAAGGAGATATCAAGAGAGGAAATGAATCAAACAATTAAAAATATCAAAATGGGGAAGAGTCCAGGCCCAGATGGGTATACTTCATTATACTATAAGTTGTATGTGGAAACCCTGCTACTGTACTTCCAGGAGTACATGAACTCTATAAGTGGAGGTATGGTGATGTGGGAGGAAGCCTTGGGAGCCCACATAACTCTTACAGGGAAAGAAGAAAAAGATCTCTCATTGTGTTCCAGCTATAGGCTCATATCTTTGATCAATGTTGACATGAAAATTTATGCGAAGATATTGGCCGAAAGATTAAAAGCTTTGATGTCAGGATTGATAGAAAATGATCAGGCTCTGTTCGTACCCAGTAGAGAAACAAGGGATAGTGTCTTAAGAACATTATTCCTGATACAAAAAGCTAAAAAAATAAGACACCAGCATTGTTCTTGTCATTGGATGCCGAAAAGGCCTTTGATAGACTCAATTGGGAGTTTGTGTT
The DNA here is from genome assembly GCA_029206835.1 of Rana muscosa. NCBI lineage: Eukaryota > Metazoa > Chordata > Amphibia > Anura > Ranidae > Rana > Rana muscosa. Next base: position 399,832,577 of record CM055122.1, read on the forward strand.
AGCAACTCTGAGAAATATAGGATTAGGGCCTAAAATGTTAAGATGGATAGGTGTGCTGTATTCTAAACCCTCTGCCCAGGTACGGGTGAACGGAACCCTCTCGGAGAAGTTTCCACTTTTCAATGGAACCCGACAGGGTTGTCCGCTCTCACCCCTTATTTTTGTTCTTTCACTGGAACCATTACTAGCAACTTTACAAACTAATCAGGAGATAGAAGGGGTGAAGGTCGATGAGAGGGAACACAAGGTCTCTGCGTTTGCGGACAATATGTTGTTGTATGTGATAAACCGCAGGCAGACATTACCAAAGATCATAGAAGAATACAAAAAGTATATCAAAAGATATTAGACATGTACACACTGAAATATTTCGTTTCGGAATTTCGTTTTCGTGCAAAAAATAAATTTATTTAGTTACTCCCGAAATTCGTTTTTATTTATTTAGTTTTTCGTTAAAAATTGCATTCGTCCGAAAATCTGAATTAATTAAGGTCAAATCTGTCATTGAAGGCTTATGGTGTCTGTCGAATGTTCCGCCCACAAGCAGTGATCTTTTCTCTCTATGTCGAATCTTTTCTCTCTATAATGTCGAATCTTTTCTCTCCTATGTCGAATCTTTTCTCTCTATAATGTCAAATCTTTTCTCTCTATAATGTCAAATCTTTTCTCTCCTATGTCGAATCTTTCCTCTCCTATGTCGAATCTTTCCTCTCCTATGTCGAATCTTTCCTCTCCTATGTCGAATCTTTCCTCTCCTATGTCGAATCTTTCCTCTCCTATGTCGAATCTTTTCTCTCCTATGTCGAATCTTTTCTCTCCTATGTCGAATCTTTCCTCTCCTATGTCGAATCTTTCCTCTCCTATGTCGAATCTTTCTCTCCTATGTCGAATCTTTTCTCTCTATAATGTCGAATCTTTTCTCTCCTATGTAGAATAATCTTGGACTAATAGAGTTAAGGTTAGGCACATTCGACCACAGATTCGATAGACACAGATTGTTATTGTCAGCGTCACGTCGAATCTCCTATCTATATCGAACTGTTGTAGCAACGAAAACGAAAATAAAGCATTTGTTTATGTCGGATCTTTCGGTTTTTGGATTCTGTGCTTTCGTTTTCGTTTGTTAAAACGATAACGAAAATAGCTGAAATTCGGACGAAAATGCATTCGGACGAAAACGAATGCACATGTCTAAAAGATATCAAACCTGAAAATTAACAAAAAGAAGACTGAGATATTGAGCATAACATTAAGTCCGAAAGAACGGGAAGACCTTGGGGACCTTTACCCATTTACCTGGAAACAGATGGGGATGAGATACCTAGGTATATTCTTGTCTAATACAGAAAGAGATTTATATGAAGATAATTACATTCCCCTATTAAATAAAATAAAATTAGAGCTAAAGGGATATCCGATAGAAAAACTTTTGTGGTGGGGCAGAATGAATACAGTTAAGATGATGATATTGCCTAAAGCTCTGTATATCTTCCAAACTCTCCCAATAAAAATCCCAGATACATACTTTAAAATATTAGGGAATATAATAAGGAGGTTTATATGGAGAGAAAAGAAGCCTCGTATATCAGCTGAGACTCTGTCTAGACCTAGATAGGATGGAGGCCTAAATTTCCCAGATTTTAAAAGATATTATGATGCAGCTTTATTAAAGAGGGTATTAGACTGGCTACAGTAGGATAGACAAAAGAGGAAAAAATGGGTAGGCGTAGAAGAGAGTTTGAGTAAAAAAGAACTGAGAAAGCTGATATGGATACCAAAGCAATATAGAGACCTCACTCAAGAGATATCTTCAATAACAAAAGAAACCTTAACAATATGGGACAGAGTGTATAGAATAAAGAAGTGGCATTATAATAGCCCGTTGTTGCCCCTCACGGGTACGGACTACTTCCCGTCGGGAAAGGGGGGTGGTGCGTTCCTCAGATGGGCAACGACCGACACATTAAAATTGAAAGATGTATTGAAAGGGAACACTTTGTGTTCAATTCTAGAACTACGAGAGAAATATGGCCCCATGATAGGTGACGGTTGGAGGTATAGACAGGTCCAACATTTCGTAAATACTTTACCAAAACCCCTGCGAGCTATTAGTGAACTGAACGTATGGGAAAAACTTGTAGAGTGTGGACGCACGGGAAGACGGGAATATCGAATATATAAGGTATTGACATCTACAGGGGGACCTGAGGCACTGAAAACAGTGGAAAGGTGGGAATTAGAACTAAATCAAACTATAACAGTAGAAAAGAAGAAAGACATTTTAGAATATGTTCACTCTACATCAGTAGAAACAAAAATAAAAGAGATGAATTATAAACTTTTAACTAAATGGTACTATGTCCCATCAAAACTACACAAAATAAACAAGGAGATGTCGCCTTTATGCTGGAGAGAGTGTGGGATGGAGGGAACTCACGCCCACATATGGTGGTATTGTCCCCGGATACAGGAATATTGGAGGGAGATATTAATTGTCATAAAAAGGATTAGTGGTTTAGAGGTGAAACAGGATCCTTGGTGTTGCCTGTTTCACAACACGGGGATGACAAGGAAAAAATACAGAATGACTTTGGTCCCACACTTGTTGAATGGGGCCAAAGTGCTAATACCAAGGACATGGAGGGAAAGGGAAGCCCCATCAATAGGTGAATGGATAAAGGAAATAGATAGAATTAGATTGATGGAGGAGCTTATGGCAAATCACAATGTGTCAAGGAAAAAATTTAACAGGATTTGGAGGGGATGGGGAGAGTATCGGGAGCTGGGGGGCTGGGGGGAGGGGGCGGGAGTTTGGGGAGGGGAGGAATAGCGGTTGAGGGTCTCTCTCCATTCTTCTTATTTCTTTATTTCCCCCTTTTTTTTTTGTATGTGTGACAATTGCCCTTCTCCAAGCCTCACTACTATTCTGGGAACACCAGCCTTCTTGATTCAGTTAACACATAAATGTAATTTTTATTTTTTTCTCTCTATTTCACTGTTATGCTGAGAATACCAGCCTTCTCGATTTAATTAACACATAGATTAAGGGAAGGAAAAAAAAGAGGGGAAAAAAAATGTCTTCCTGGTAATACCAGCCTTCTCGACTCAATTAACACATAAATTTAAATTATTTCCTTTTTTTTTCCTTAAGTCTCACTATTTTGCTGGTAACACCAGCCTTCTTTGATTTATTTAACACATAATATATTAGTATTTTTTTTTTCCTCTCTCTTCCTCCTCTTTCCTCTCTCCCCTCGCCCCAGACCTCCTTTATGTTCCTCTCTCCCTCTCATCTTCCCCCCCCCCTCTTCTCCCTCTTCCCTTGTCCTCCATCCCCTGGTACCCTTGTCCTTTCCTTCATCCTCTTTTCCGATTCATGGACTGTCTAAAAACCACTGGACTAAGAACAGAGGGGACTTATGCTGGATAAATGCCATATAGATGAGTAGACTTCTCAGGATATTCATTAAACAATGCTATGAATGGGTTTTTTAGGTAGGGTTTAAATTGAGACCAAATAAGTGTTTTATGTTTATGTATGTAAATTTTTAATGTATTTGTATTGAAATGTAAGTATTGTTATTTTGGAAAAAAACAATAAAGAAAGATACAGGACTTGTTTGTTATAAAATAGGTGCAGGAGCTTAACCAAGCTCCCCCACACAGAACCGTGTGGTGGTCGGGCTAAATTTAACAGTTGAACAATTGAACAGTGAGAGTTTCTAAAACAAGCCATTAAATACCAGGATTGCGCTGTAAACAGAGTGCAGGGTTCAGGTAGAAAATGCAGGGTTCAGGAATGTGCTACTTACAGAGTGCAGGGTTAAGGGGTGTGCTATTTACAGAGTGCATGGTTCAGGGATGTGCTACTTACAGAGTGCAGGGATGTGCTATTTACAGAGTGTAGGGTTCAGGGCTGCACTATATACAGAGTGCAGGGTTAAGGGGTGTGCTACATACCAAGTGCAGGGTTCAGGGATGCACTACGTACAGAGTGTAGGATTCAGGCGTGTGCTATGTACAGAGTACATGGTTCAGGAGTTTGCTACATACAGAGTAGAGATGGCCTTGCGGTTCACCCCACGGTCGGTTCACGGCAAACTTTGCGCGTTCGCTATTTGCCAAACCGGCGAACATATAGCGCTATTCGCGGCCGCCATATTCTTTTACATTGTTTGGTGTGCAGTATATAGGGGTGTAATACACTTATAATATACTTTCAAATATAGAAAGCATATTATAGTGCATTTGTATTGTGCAGCATTGTGACTGCTGAGCACTTCTGCAGCTGTCTTTTGTCAGTGTAGGGAGAGGTTGCTGTGTGGAACAGGGACAGACTGTAGTGCCACAAATCGGTAACTAATTTAGGTCAACAAAAGTCCTTGTAAGGACTGGTATAGGTGTACTATTGTTTGGTGTGCAGGATATTGGGGTGTAATACACTTATAATATACTTTCTAATATAGAAAGCATGTTATAGTGGATTTGTATTGTGCAGCATTGTGACTGCTGAGCGGTTCTGCAGCGATACTACAACTACAAAGAGTGACAAACGCAATTAGAAAAAAGTATTATAACTGGTGTGATAGACCAGTGGCCCTCCAAAACAACAGATTGAAGCGGGGTGTTATATACCTTCTTCCACATGTACTGCGCTTCTCTAGAGACTTTTGTCACAGGGTCATTTAAAAAATGACAGGCAGAGGAAGAGGCAGGCCCCTCCGCAGGGGTGGTAGGGGTAGGGTAGAAGGTGTGTTTGATTACGTCAAAGGACGCACCAGACTTGGTTGAGTGGCTCACTCAGCCTTCCTCTTCTGCACCCTCCGCATCCTCTCTATCTGCACCCTCTTCACTCTCTGCTGTGTGCACCCCCAAAGACACTACCACCAACACCACCATATACCCTCCGCTTGAGTCACAGGAATTATTTTCCGATCCATCACAAGACATTTCCAATGCGCAGCCATTCTTGGCATTGGATCAGGAAGAGGAGGTAGCAACAACCGCCACTCAGCAGTCTGACGACAGTACCCAGATCAGCCCAAGGAGGTTGGTCCCCGCTGTTGCTGCGTACTCCGAGATCTCTAATGTTAGTGGTGGGGAAGGTGACGTCGATGATGACGTGTCTATGGAGGTCACGTGGGTGCCCACAAGAGAGGAAGAGGAGGGGAGTTCAGAGGGAGAGATGGACCAGCAGATAGGGAGGAGAAGCAGGCCAAACTTACATTGCACAGGAGGGACAAACCAGACTGCTAATGTATCAGGAGCGAGCCATCAACTATGTACGGTCACATCTGGCGCTCCCAGGACGCAGTGTGGGCTTTTTTTAACGTGTCCGCTGCTGACAATAGTGTTGCCATCTGTAGCCTTTGCAGTCAACGCATAAGTCGCGTTAAGCCCAACACTCACCTAGGGACGACCGCCTTAAGAAGGCACATGAACTCCCATCACCGAGCCCAGTGGGAGCAACGCCGTCAGAACCCACAAATCCACACTCCAGGCTCTCACTATCCAGCCTCTTCTACGTCTTCTCCTCTCTCCTCACAATTTTCCTCCACTCCACCTTCCATCATGCCGTCCTCACGTTTTTCTGGAAAAAGGCAGGCTTCCGTGGGCCAAATGTTCGAGCGTAAAAAAATGATGACGCTGGATAACCCTCTTGCCCAACGGTTGACCGCTGGCTTGTAGGAACTGATAGCCCGCAAACTACTGCTATATAAACTGGTGGACTCGGAGGCCTTTTGAAAATTTGTGGCCATTGGAACACCACAATGGAAGGTCCCAGGAAGGAAATATTCAGTGGCAAGTGAATGTATCTCTGGCACACAGTGTCGGTGCCAAGATACATCTGACCACAGACACGTGGTCTAGCAAACATGGGCAGGGAAGGTATATAACTTTTACTGCCCACTGGGTGAACCTTCTGACGGCCGTCAAGCATATAACCCGTGGCACCCGTGTAGATTTGGTTTTACCGCCACGGATTGCATGCAGGCCTGCCTCTTCTTCTCCTCCTCCTACTCCATCCTCCCTCTCATCCTCGGCTGACTCCCCCTTTTCAGCTGCTACCGTATCTTACACTGCGCCGCCCAAGATCCCCAGAACCTATTCGACATGCCAGGTGAGACAAGAAGAGCATGCTTTAAACCTTTCTGGGATCCCTGTTGTTGTCCGTGGATGGGGGAGGAGAACGAGGACAACATTATCTTGGATGATGAGCAGGAGCCAGGCCACCACACCGCTTCCAGTTTAGTGCAAATGGGGGCCTTCATGCTCCAGTGTTTTAAGAGGGACCCCTGTATAAAGAGCATAAAGGGCAAGGACCAGTACTGGGTGGCAACGTACTTAGACCCCCCGGTACAAACAAAAAATGCTGGAAATTTTGCCACCATCACAGAGGGCTGTCAGAATGGAGCACTTCCAGGCCTTGCTTAGAGAAATGCTGCATTCTGCTTTTGCGTGCGCTGGCAGAGGAATTTCCACTCACAGAGAAACAGTTGCAGGTACCAATCCAACAGCGCCTGAAGGAAGAGGGCAGTTTTAAGATTTGTTGGTCACTTCTGATATGAGATCATTCTTTCAGCCGACCCATCGACAGCTGTCATCCGGGTCCAGCATCAGGGAACGCCTAGACCGACAGGTGTCCGACTACATTGGGTTAACGGCCGATGTGGATGCTCTGAGAAGTGATGAACCTCTGGACTACTGGGTGGGCAGGCTTGACCTCTGGCCAGAGCTTGCACAATTTGCAATGGAACTGTTGGCTTGCCCCTCGTCCAGTGTCCTGTCCGAAAGGACGTTCAGCGCAGCAGGGGGGATCGTGACCGATAAGCGCACTCGCCTAGCTCACGACAGTGTTGACCACCTCACATTTCTAAAAATTAATGAGGCATGGATCACGGAGGAATTTAACACATGTGACCAGTAGACCATGTTTGATTCAAATTCCTCATGACAGGCCACAAATATCCGCCACCACCCATAACAATTCATGGTCCCTGTCTTAGGTAAATACAGCGGCATAAAAGGCCTTTTATGCCCGTTGAAAGACTAATTTTTGGGGCCTATAATGGCCGAAACTTATTTATCCTGTGAATGCCTAATGTACCTTCAGCCACAGAATACAAAGTTTTTTGATGTCAGGCGAACGCCTGTTGGCAAATTTTTGGGGCCTGTACTGGCCGACACTTACTTCTTTATCCAGGCTGTGAATGCCTAATTTTTCAGACTGGAATTGAAAATCAATGGGTCTGTAAACGTTCCGCTAAATTGTGGAACAGATGCGGATACTTTTTACAGACGTATGAATGGACCCTATATGTATTTGACATGTATTTACCGGCTGCTGTCAATTCTGGCTGATTTAGGCCGAGCTCTTACACTAAAACCAAGCAATATTACAAAAGTAGGATTTTTAAAACAGCTTACCTGTAAAATCCTTTTCTTAGAGTACATCACGGGACACAGAGCAGCATAGTCATTACTATGTGGGTTATATAGATTACCTTCAGGTGCTGGCACTGGCAACTTCCAAAACAGGAAGTACCCTCCCCTATATAAGCCCCTCCCATCCGGGAGTACCTCAGTTTTGTAGCAAAGCAATACGTGTCCCCAAAAGAGGGGTGGGAGCTCTGTGTCCCGTGATGTACTCCAAGAAAAGGATTTTACAGGTAAGCTGTTTTAAAAATCCTACTTTCTTGTTCATACATCACGGGACACAGAGCAGCATAGTCATTACTATGTGGGACGTCCCAAAGCAATGCCACATGAGGGGGGGGATACACCATACATAAGCTGGGCGCCATCAGGCATGAGGATCTTTTGCGGCCTGCAACACACTGCGCCCAAAGGCGACATCCTCCTGACTTCTAACGTCCACCTGGTAGAACCTAGTAAACGTGTGTACTGAAGACCATGTTGCGGCCTTACAAATTTGCGCCAGGGAGGCCTGGTGATGCACTGCCCATGAAGTTCCAACTGCTCTCGTGGAGTGCGCCCTAACTTTGAACGGAGGCGGTCTACTTCTCAAGCCATAGGCTTGTATTATGACCTGTCGAATCCACTTGGCTAAAGTAGATTTTGATGCTGCCTGACCCTTTCTGGGGCCTTCCGGCAGAACAAACAAAGAATCCGTTCTACGAATCTGAGCAGTGGCTTCTAGATAAGCTTTAACTGCTCTTACTACATCCAAAGAATGCAATAACTTTTCCTCTACCGAGCTTGGTTTGGGGAAAAAAGAAGGAAGAACCACATCCTGGTTCAAGTGAAACCTCGATACCACCTTAGGAAGAAAGGCTGGGTGAGGACGTAATACTACTCTGTCCTTATGGATAACCAGATATGGCTCTTTACAGGACATGGCGGCTAATTCCGACACTCTTCTAGCCGAGCATATGGCTACTAAAAATATCAATTTCCTGGTGAGTAGAACCAAGGAAATGTGCCGCAAAGGTTCAAATGGCTGCTTCTGCAGAACCGACAGAACCAAATTTAGATCCCATGGGCATATGGGAGCCTTAATCGGTGGAATAATACGAGTCACACCTTGCATAAAGGATTTGACAAGTGAATGCATAGCCAGGGGCCTTTGAAATAGTATTGACAAGGCCGAAACCTGGCCCTTGATAGTACTTAAGGCAAACTTCCTGTCTACAGCCCACTGCAGGAAGTCCAGAATTCTGCCTATAACGTACTTACGTGGATGCCATTTTCTGGCCTCGCACCAAGTGATGTACGCCTTCCAAACTCTATAGTAGATCTGCCTGGATACAGGCTTCCTGGCATTGATTATAGTTGATACCACAGAGTTAGAGAGACCTCTCTTCTTTAGGATGTGGGATTCAATAGCCAGGCCGTTAAACTTAGAGTTAGTAAGGAAGGGTGGTATATCGGTCCTTGCGAAAGCAGGTCCGGACGACGTGGAAGGGTCCAAGGACTCCCCACAGACATTTTGATGATCTCCGCGTACCAGGCCCTTCGGGGCCACGCTGGAGCCACCAGGATCACCGGCTTCTTCTCCAACCTGACTCTGCGAAGGAGTCGAGGCAACAATTGTAGCGGAGGGAATGCATATATCAGTCTGAACTGATCCCAAGGGAACACCAGAGCATCCGAGCCGCAAGCGAGGGGATCCCTTGTCCGGGAGACAAATCTGTCCACCTTTGCGTTGAATCTGGATGCTAGCAGATCTACATCCGGTGTTCCCCACCGCTGACATATTGCTCGGAAGACCTCGGGATGAAGGGACCATTCCCCTGGGCATAACTGTTGGCGACTCAGAAAGTCCGCCTTCCAATTCTCCACCCCTGGAATGAAGACAGCTGATATACATGGGACATGCTTTTCTGCCCATTCCAGGATGTGACTTACTTCCCTCTGGGCTGCACGACTCCTGGTGCCTCCCTGATGATTGATATATGCCACTGCTGTGGCATTGTCTGATTGAATTCTGACAGGGGACCCTTGGAGTCTGGATGTCCAGGCTACTAGGGCGTACCGGGCTGCTCGTATCTCTAAGAGATTGATGGGCAGGGTTTTTACTACATTTGACCATCTGCCCTGGTGAGACCATTGCTCCAGTACTGCCCCCCAGCCTATAAGGCTGGCATCTGTAGTGACCACCTTCCAAGATATCGGGCTGAAGGGTTTTCCCTTCTGGAGATTCTGGGGGATCAACCACCAGCAGAGACTCTTCCGAACGGAAGGGGACAAAGCCATCGGGAAGTCTAGAGCCTGAACTTTTCCGTTCCAGGCTGACAATATGGCCCTTTGTAAATTCCTTGAGTGGAATTGGGCGTATGGTACAGCTTCGAATGATGCTACCATCTTTCCTAGCAGCCTCATGCACAGGCGTATGGACGGCTGTCTTTTTGCACAAAGCAGACGGACCAAGGCCCTCAAAGAGGATACCTTGTCTAGAGGTAAGAAAATCTTCCTCTGGTCTGAATCCAGCCGTAGCCCTAGATATACCAGGTTTTTCACTGGCTGTAGGGCTGACTTGTCCAGGTTGATGACCCAACCGTGAGACTCTAGATACTTGATTGTATCGACAATTACCACTTCTAGCTTGGAAACTGAGTGGTCCATCAACAACAGGTCGTCTAGGTATGCCATTATCGTTACACCCCGTGTTCTTAGATCGGCCAACAGTGGGGCCAGAATTTTTGTGAACACTCGTGGTGCTGTGGCCAGACCAAATGGTAAGGCTCTGAACTGAAAATGGCGCCCTTCTACTGCAAAGCGTAGGAATTTTTGATGACCTGGAAAGATGGGAACATGCAAGTAAGCATCTTTGATGTCGATCGAGGCTAACCATTCCTCCCCTTGTAGGGCAGCGGTGACCGATCGGATCGACTCCATCCGGAAAGACCGGACGTTTAGAAATTTGTTTAGACTCTTTAGGTCCAATATGGGTCTTATGTCCCCGTTTGGCTTCGGGACTGTGAAAAGGTTTGAGTAGAAACCCAACCCCCGCTCTTCCATAGGAACCTCCATAATTACTCCTTGGAGCAATAGTTGTTCTAACGCCAATAGGAGAGACCCTCTTTTTAGAGGGTCTCTTGGCATGCCTGACCACATAAAATGGGACGGAGGAGACTCTTTTAACTCCAACTTGTATCCCAGAGTTACTGCGGAGAGCACCCATCTGTCTTTGATCGTCTCCCGCCAGGTCTCTGCGAACAACTGAAGTCTTCCCCCCACCCGTTTGAGTGGGGGCAGCCCTTCATAGGCTTGACTTGGAGGCTGGTTTAGTACCTCTTCGGATCCAGGGCTTTTTATTACCCTGTGGCTGTCCCTGATTTTTACCTCCTGAGTTTGACCGAGGAGGCCGTCGGAACTGCTTAGTAGCAGACGTCGCAGGGATAGGAGAGGTAGTCCTCTTAAAAGATGGACCCCTAGACCTCTTTTTACTCGGTAAGAGAGTACTTTTACCACTGGAAATCTTCTGGATATACTTATCCAGGTCTTCGCCAAAAAGGCGTTCCCCATGAAATGGGAAGCTAACTAAGAGCTTCTTACAGGGAGCTTCAGCAGACCAGTTTTTGAGCCACAGAAGCCTACGCATATGTACCAAAGACAGCGTGAGGCGGGAGGCCTGATGGATAGAATCCTTGATGGCGTCAACCGCAAAGCATAATGCTCTAGGCAGATCAGCCAGAGCCTGGGCCTGCTGGTCTGGCAAATCCCTCAGGACCATTTTCATTTGATCCTTTAAAGCTTGGCAGACCCCAATAGCTGCCACTGCTGGCTGTGTAACAGCCCCTGCTGTGGAAAAAGCAGATTTTAATAAAGATTCCAATTTTTTATCCACTGGATCTTTGAACATTTGAACATTATCTACTGGACATGTCAGTGATTTGTTCACAGAAGAGATGGCTGCATCCACCGTAGGAACATTCCATCTCTGGGTGAACTTTTCCTCCATGGGATAGATCACCGGAAACCTTTTAGGCGGAACAAATAGTTTATCAGGATGTTCCCAGTCCTGGTATATAAGTCCTTCCAATAATGGATGTATTGGAAAGGAGCAATTAACCTGGGGAGCTTTTAGCGACCCCAATGAGGAGACAGCAGTAGTTGATGGTTCAACAAGAGGCATTTTAAATGCAGATCGAACCATGTCAGTTAGGGTCTGGACCCACAATCTTTCAGTCTGCGATGCTGAAAATGGTTCATCTACTGTCGATTCCTCAAAAACAGAGCTAACCTCCTCCTGATCCCCTTCAGGTAGGTCGGTCCCTTCCTGGGACTGTTGCTCTGCCAACAGGCACTCTAATGGAGGTGATGGAGATCTGGCGCGCTTTCTTTCCTGTAGAGAAGAAGCGATCAATGCTGCCAATCTCTGCTCCAATCCCTCCAGAGTTGAGGAAAAAACCTCCTCTGTTATATATGCAGGAGCAGGTGGACTGAGGACAGCCGCAGTACCTGGCACTCCCGGGGGTTCCTTATGGGTATTAACCTCTGATTTCTCAGGGGAGGAGGGTGCAGATGACTGCTCCAGATCCTCAGAGCCCGATGGAGACCCCCTACACTTCCTGAGAGGTATATCTCGGAGTTTTTTAGGCGGCATATTCCTTAGTTCAAAGCTGAGGTATTCCAGCCGCAATACACCCCTTACTGAAATAGTCTAATGCAATTTGCTGCTATGTACATCAGTGGGTGTCTACTAATGCGTCTTTCTGGGGATGCCTGTATCAACCGCCCGCTGTAAGCCCCTATACCATGCTACCAGCTCCTTTTCATGCTCTGTGTCCATAGCAAGCAGCGTGGACTGAGTCCTTTTATCTTGCTGGGACGCCCGCACATGCGCAGAAGCGCTGGGCGCACAGAGCGCGTCATCCGCCAGGCTCCGCCCCCTTTTTTAAGCTAAACCTTATAAAAGGAAAGCATGTGTGCGCGCGCGCGCACGTGTGCTCTTTTGGCGCCATGTAGGGAGAGGAGCCAGGGTCCCTGTTTCACCAGGACTCGGGGATGGAAGGAAACTACTTGGCAGCATGACAGAGGAATGCAGCTTCCCTGATAGAGAGCTCACTCATCTGCCTGGACTTTCACCATGGAAGGAATAGTCCCAAGAAAAAAGACGTTCCACAGCGGCCTCTAGTGGACAAACACAGGTACCGCACCTTTGTCTTTTTTTTTTTTTTTTTTAAAAACCTCCTTTATGAAAAAACATTTCCAGGTTTACAGTTTTTTTAAAACTTCCCTTATGAAAAAACATTTCTAGGATTTCTTAGGCATATACAGCTATTAGCGGGAATACCCTTTAGGTAACAGGCAGAAAGACATATTAGGCTTGGGGGTCCCCTCAATAGAACCAAGTTCCTGAGGGGCCCCCACTTACCTTTTCCCCGCCGCAGGACTTTGTTTGGTCCACAGAAGCCCAAACTTCACCTCTCACGGCAGGCATTGTACTAGACCTTCAGGGACCGGGTTCCCAAGGATTCCACTCCCCTGGACCTGTATAGCACCCTGCACAGATAGCCTCTTGGTTTTGGGTATGACCAGAGCTCTGGATCCCAGGGTCCAGCCCTCCTAAGAGAGGCATTACAGGCAAAACCCTGCTCTTCTCTGCAAGGCCCGGGTACCGACCGTTTAGCTATGAAGCTTTTTTGGTCGGATCCGGAATAGCTTGCTAAGGCCCAGAGAACCTGTACACAAGCCCAGATGAATACATGTTAACCTTGGCCAACACCTTAGACACTGGCAAAAAACTGAGGTACTCCCGGATGGGAGGGGCTTATATAGGGGAGGGTACTTCCTGTTTTGGAAGTTGCCAGTGCCAGCACCTGAAGGTAATCTATATAACCCACATAGTAATGACTATGCTGCTCTGTGTCCCGTGATGTATGAACAAGAAAAACAAAATACACGTTATAACTGTATAAACGATTTATATAACTTATAACAAATAAATAAAAAATTTATAGTAACTTTTCCAATAGCAGGATCATAGCCTGGCCTTGCCTCTCCTCCATGGCCTTCATGCGCTCCTGAATTGACGAAATTTCGCAGATAAAAAAAGAATGCTTGTCGATAGCAGATTCGCTTAATACTTCTGGTATGTCAGTGTCCATGTTGTGGGACACTGCTCGTAAGTATTTTGTGGCTGCAAATATGACCTGGAGGTTTTTCATGTTCGCCTGCCATTAAAATGAATGGGACCCGCTGTTTGCGAACATTTGTACGCGTTCTCGTACCGTCCCATCAGATGTTCGTCCATCACTAATACAGAGTGCAGGGATTAAGAGTGCACTACATATAGAGAGCAGATTCCAGGAGTGCACTATGTACAGAATGCAGGGTTCAGGAGTAGGGATGAGCCGAACACCCCCTGGTTCAGTTTGCAGCAGAACATGCGAACAGGCAGATAGTTTGTTCGAACGCGCGAACACCGTTAAAGTCTATGGGACACAAACTTGAAAAATCAAAAGTGCTAATTTTAAGGGCTTATATGCAATTTATTGCCATAAAAAGTGTTTGGGGACCTGGGTCCTGCCCCAGGGGACATGTATCAATGCAAAAAAAGTTTTAAAAACTGCATTTTTTTCGGGAGCAGTGATTTTAATAATGTTTAAAATGAAACAATAAAAATGAAATATTCCTTTAAATATCGTGCCTGGTGGGTGTCTATAGTATGCCTGTAAAATGGCGCAGTTTTCCCATGTTTAGAACAATACCACTGCAAAATGACATTTCTAAAGGATAAAAAGTCATTTAAAACTGCTTGCGGCTGTAATTTATTGTCGGGTCCCTGCAATATAGATGAAAATCATTGAGAAAAACTGCATGGGTTCCCCAACAGTCCATTACCCTTCCCCCAATTTTTTTTTAAATGGCGTGGGGGTCCCCCAGGCACTGTATACTCTGAACAGCAGTATATATACCATACGGCCTGCCGAAAATTGGGCCTTAGGTGTTGGTGGTACCAGAACATTCCTGCGCCCACTCTTTGTGGGCACAGGAACGGGCCCTGCTGTGAAATACTATATCAAAAATTGTAATTACATGCCCCTGTTAAACAGGGGCAGAGAAATTGGGCCTTGGATGGTGGTGGTGGTGGTCCCACAACACTGTAACCCCTTACAGATACTCTTGTTGGGCGCAGGAACGGGCCCTGCTGTGAAATATTATATCAACAATTGTAATTACATGCCCCTGTTAAACAGGAGCAGAAAAATTGGGCCATAGGCAGTGGTGGTGGTGCCCTTAACCAAAAATATTCTTAGAAGCTAGCATCATCAAGATTGAGGAGGAATAGGATAATCACTCAGCATAGGCAGTCTCCAAGGGATCCCACATCCATAGAAAATTAAATCCGTTACATCAGCATCAGGTGCTTGATAGCTGCTGATCTAAGACTGATTCATTTTTAAGAATGTGAGCCTATCAACGGAGTCTGTGGACAGGCGCACTCTATGATCCGTTACAAACCCCCCAGTACCACTGAATGTGCGTTCAAAAAGAAGGCTGTATGCAGGACAGGCCAGTAGCTCAATTGCATATTGAGCAAGTTCTGGCCAGTGGTCCATCCTCAAGACCCAGTAACCCAGTGGATGCTCTGTTGGAAAGGTCTCCAAGTCTGCTCTTGCCCCTAGATATTCCTGCACCATGTAATGCAGACGCTGGCAATAGGTTCTTGAACCGATCAGACCTTGGCTCTGAGGACTGAAAAATTGTCTGAAGGCATCCACCGCTCTTCCTCTGACTGAATGAAGCCTCAGCAACACATTGTCCAGCACCAGGAAATTGTAACCTCCCAGGGTCTAAAAATGCATTGCACAAACCTTTCTTCAAGGCCTCCTGAAGATGTTTCATACTCTGCTCCCTCGGCGAAGGCAGGATGAGTTCTGCAACCTTACCCTTGGAACATGTATCAAAAAAGGGTTGCCAGCCAGTAATGATCCCTCTGCTTGATACCACGAATCCTAGGGTCCTTTCACAGGCTTTGCAGAATCGGGGAGGCCATGCAGCGTAAGTTTGCAGAGGCATTAGATTCTGAGTCCTCTGTGTCACTAAGGATCACTTGATCCATAACAACCTCCTCCCAGCCACATGCAACTCCTTGGGTTTGTGGTGACTGAAAACGATCCCTTGAAGACTACTGCTGAGTGTTATCCTCCATGTCCATGCTGACACAATCCTCCTCCTCCTCCTCCTCTTCTTCCTGTGTGTTTGGCGGGCCCGCAGGAATACTATCTGGATAAAGGGGGCCTTGAGAGGTAAGGAAGTCCTCCTCTTCCTCCCGCTGTTCTGCCTCAAGTGTCTTCTCCATTATTACACGAAGCGTGTGCTCCAACAGGAAGACAAGAGGGACAGTATCACTGATGCATGCATTGTCGCTGCTCACCATCCTCATGGCCTCCTCAAATGGTGACAGGACAGTGCATACATCCTTGATCAGTAGCCACTGGCGTGGCAAAAAGAAGCCAACCTCCCCTGACCCTGTCCTGGTGCCATACTCACATAGGTACTCATTGATGGCCCTCTGCTGCATGTGCAGGCGCTGCAGAATTGCCAACGTTGAGTTCCACCTGGTGGGCATGTCACAAATGAGGCGGTTGGTGGGCAGGTTGCATTCCCTTTGAATGTCAGCCAGCCGAGCACTCTCATTGTATGACCGGCGGAAATGACCACAGACTTTTCTGGCCTGCCTCAGGAGATCCTGTAAGCCTGAGTAACTGCTCAAGAACCACTGCACCACCAAATTCAGAATGTGTACCAAACATAGAACTTGGGTCAAGTGTCCCTGTTGGAGGGCCGAGAGAAGATTGGTACCATTGTCGCATACAACCATTCCTGGCTGAAGCTGGTGTGGCATCAATCACCTCTGAGCCTGCCCCTGCAGAGCTGACAGAATCTCTGCCCCAGTGTGGCTCCTGTCCCCTAAGCAAACCAACTCAAGCACCGCATGGCATCTTTTTGCCTGAGTGCTTGCGTAGCCCCTTGAACGCTTACGGAGCACTGCTGGTTCAGAGGACAAATCTGCAAAGGAAGAGGCCATAGAGGAAGAAGAAGAAGAGGGGGTGGAGGAGAGAGCTGTGGCAGAATCACCACTAGCATTTTGGAGGTGTGGTGGTGGAACAAGCTCCAACAATACTGAACCCTGTCCTGTATCCTTCTCAGCTGCCAGTAGATTTACCCAGTATGCCGTGAAGGAAAGGTAACGTCCCTGCCCATGGCTGCTGGACCATGAGTCAGCGGTAATATGCACCTTACTGCTGACCACCCTGTCCAACGAGGCCAAAATATTGCCTTTCACATGCCGGTAGAGAGCAGTTGCAGTGCTAGCAATTTGGCCAAGCTAGCATTCAGATGCTAAGCATGTGGATGGCTAGGACCGAATTTTTACGGTTTAGCAACTGGGGTAGGGAAATTTGCCTGCTAAAATCAGATGGTGGTGTACTGCTAGCAGATTGGCTGCAAGTACTTGGGACACCTATTGCTATACCTTCATTCCTCTCAGTACAGGTTTTTGAGAGGACTGGAGGTATAGCGGGGTTGGAGATCCCAGATGAGGAGCAAGGAGAAGTCTGCCTTTTTCTTTGATGTGGGTCTTTCAAGTGCTGTTGCCAACGGCCTGCATGGGAGGTCGTCATATGTCTGGTCAAGCATGTGGTGCCCAAGTGGCTGCTGTTTTGGCTACGCTTGATCCGCTTCAGACATAGGTTGCAAACAGCAATGGTGTGATCTGATGCACACGTGTCAAAAAAGGCCCACACCAAGGAACTTTTCAGAATCAGTGGGGAGTCAGCAGTGCCCTGCACCTGCGGAGCTCTGAGGTGTGATGCAATAGGGTGGCTGCCCTTAAGCTGCCCCCTGGAGGGCATCCTGCCTTGTTGGAGATGTGCCTCCTCCTCTTCTTCTCTTCTATCAGGAACCCAAGTAGAGTCAGTGACCTCATCATCCCCTCCCTCCTCGTCACTGGAGCAAACTTGTCAGTAGGCTTGTGCAATTAGTTTCGTAACAAATCGAAATTCGTCCAAATTTAGCAACTTTCGGACATTCGGAAGCATTCGAATTTCCGAACAAAGCAATTACGAATAAAACCGAATCCGAAATAAATTATATCGCAAATAGCGAATGCCCGAATGCCATAATTCGTTATAAAAAAGTTACGAATGTACAAATCCATTCAAAGCACAATAACACTCTGCTCTGTTCTCTGCTTCTCCCTCACCGTGCTGAACTCCCTCTCAAAATGGTGTACAGGGGCGGAGGCTATAACCACATGTAAAAAACAAAAGTAAAATACGAGATTTCGAATCGTTACACATAACCGCTATGTATTTAGAAAAGTACAAATCCATTCAAAGCACATCAAGCATAATAGGCAGCATCGTTGTGAGAGAGACACGGAAAATTACGAATCAACGAACCCCAAAAAAGTTACGAAAGTAGGAGTTGTGTCCAGAATCAACAAAAAACAATGTAATCTACTGAAAGTACGAATTATAAATCAACTAAAAATAAGGCTTACATTAATATGAATCATTCTGATTCAACGAAAAATGTCGCTTGCGAAAATACGAATTAGTCCGAACACGAAAAATCCTGTCTAGTAAAATTACGAACGATTACGAATCAACAGGACCGAAAAGAAACAAACCGAAACTAAATAAATTTTTCCGTTGTGCACAAGAAACGAACCGAAACTAAACAAATTTTTCCGTTGTGCACAAGTCTACTTGTCAGTAGGGATGAGCTTCGAGTTCGAGTCGAACTCATGTTCGACTCGAACATTTCCTGTTCGCCCGTTCGCAGAGCAACAAACAATTTGGGGTGTTCGCGGCAAATTCTAAAAGTCGATGGGAGAAATCTAAAGTGCTAATTATAAAGGCTAATATGCAAGTTATTGTCATAAAAAGTGTTTGGGGACCCGGGTCCTGCCCCAGGGGACATGTATCAATGCAAAAAAAAGTTTTAAAAACTGCCTTTTTTTTAGGAGCAGTGATTTTAATAATGCTTAAAGTGAAACAATAAAAGTGAAATATTCCTTTAAATTTCGTACCTGGGGAGTGTGTATGATATGCATGTAAAGTGGCGCATGTTTCCCGTGTTTAGAACTGTCCCTGCACAAAGTGTCATTTTTGAAGGAAAAAAAGTCATTTAAAACTCACTCGCGGCTATTAATGTATTGTCGGCTTTTATCAATACATAGAAAAGTCATTGATAAAAAATAAAAAAAAAGTGTGGGGGTTCCCCCAAATTCAATTACCAGGCCCTTCAGGTCTGGAATGGATATTAAGGGGAACCCCGCCGCAAATTTAAAAAAAATGGCGTGCGGTTCCCCCTAAATATCCATACCAGGCACTTCAGATCTGGCATGGATTTTAAGGGGAACTCCACCCCAAATTAAAAAAAAAATGGCGTGGAGTTCCCCCAAAAATCCATACCAGACCCTTATCCGAGCACGCAACCTGGTCGGCCGCAGGGGAAGTGGGGGGGACGAGAGAGCGGCCCCCCCTCCCTCCTGAACCATACCAGGCCACATGCCTTCAACATGGGGAGGATGTCCCCATGTTGATGGGGACAAGGGCCTCATCCCCACAACCCTTGCCCAGTGGTTGTGGGGGTCTGCGGGCAGGGGGCTTATCGGAATCTGGAAGACCCCTTTAACAAAGGGGGCCCCCAGATCCCACCCCCCCTTTGTGAATTGGTAAGGGGTACATTGTACCCCTACCATTTCACAAAGAAAGTGTAAAAAAATGTAAATAAAAACACACCAACACCTTGGAAAAGTCCTTTATTAAAAAACAAAAAACAAAAAAACATTCCAGCGATGAAATCCAGTGTCCAGCGGCGATCCGATGTCCAGCGCTGTCTGTCATTGGTTGTGCCTGAGCGGACCTGATGGGGAACTTCCTCCGCCTTGTTTTAAATGTATAGACCCGCCCCTTCTAAAGTTCCCCATCAGGTCCGCTCAGCGGACCAGATGCGGAACGTGAGAAGGGGCGGGTCTATTCATGTATTACACAGTGAAAGGAAGTTCCCCATCAGGTCCGCTATACGAGGGGGCGGACCTGATGGGAACTTCCTTCACTGTGTAATACGTGAATAGACCCGCCCCTTCTCATGTTCCGCATCTGGTCCGCTGAGCGGACCTGATGGGGAACTTTAGAAGGGGCGGGTCTATTCACGTATAACACAGTGAAGGAAGTTCCCATCAGGTCCGCCCCCTCGGTATGTCAGACCCCGCCTACGTCATTGGCCTGAGCGGGGAACTTCCTTCACTGTGTAATTTAAAGGGGCAGAAAAATTGGGCCTTAGGCACTGGTGCCACAACACTGCAACCCCTCACAGATACTGTACTTGGAGCACAGCAATGAGCCCTGTTGCAAAGTATTGCATCAAAAATTGTAATTACACGCCCCTGTTAAACAGGGGCTGAAAAATTGGGCCTTAGGCACTGGTGCTGGTGCCACGACACTGCAACCTCTCCCAGATACTCTAGTTGGAGTGCAGGAATGAGTCCTGCTGCAAAGCATTGCATAAAATTTTTTAATTACATGCCCCTGTTAAACAGGGGCTGAAAAATTGGGCCTTAGCCACTGGTGGCGGCACCCAGAAACAAAAATGTTCTTCCAAGCTATCATCAGGAATCGGATCATTGAGGAGGAGGAGGATAGTCAGTAAACATAACAGGACAGTCACTCAGCATCAGCATAGGCAGTCTTGAAGGAATGTGACATTTCAAAATAAATTATTCTGTTACATCAGCTTCAGGTGCTTGGTAGCTGGTGGTGATCCAAGACTGGTTCATCTATATGAAGGTCAGTCGATCAACCAAGTCGGTGGACAGGCGCACCCTGTGATCCGTGACAAAGCCTCCAGCAGCACTGAATGTGCGTTCCGAAAGAACGTTGGATGCAGGACAGGCCAGTTGCATACTGTGCAAGCTCTGGCCAGTGATCCATCCTCAAGACCCAGTAAGATTTTCGGTGGGAAAGGTGTCCAAGTCTAACCTTACCCCTAGGTATTCCTGCACCATGTATATCAGATGCTGGCGATGGTTGCTGGAACCTTGGGGCTGCGGACTAAAAAATTGTCTGAACGCATCAGTCAGACGGCCACCTTCTCCACCGCTCCTTCTGCTACTGACCGAAGCCTCAGCAACTCGTTGTCCAGGCCCAGGAGTTTGTAATCTCCCAGTCTCTGGGAATGCGTTGCACAGACCTTTCTGCAAGGCCTCCCGGAGATGTCTCATCCTCTGCTCCCTCTGCAATGGCAAGATAAGGTCCACAACCTTACCCTTGTACCGTGGATCAAGGAGAGTGGCCAGCCAGTAATGGTCCCTCTCATTGATCCGAAGAATACGAGGATCCTTCCGCAGACTTTGCAGGATCAGGGAGGCTATGCAGCGTAGGTTAGCTGAGGCATTCAGTCCGGAGTCCTCTGGGTCACTAAGGACGACATGATCCGCAGCCACCTCCTCCCAGCCACGTTCAAGTCCACGGGTTTCTTGGGACTGTAAATCATCCCTAAAAGACTGCTGCTGTTGATGCTGAGTGCCAGGTTCCACCTCCATGCTGACACAATCCTCCTCCTCCTCCTCCTCTTCATGTGCGATGGGTGGGACAGAAGGAACACTGTCTGGGTAAAGGGGGCCTTGAGAGGCAAGGAAGTCCTCCTCTTCCTGCCTCTGTTCTGCCTCAAGTGCCCTGTCCATTATTCCACGCAGCGTATGCTCCAACAGGTGGACAAGAGGTACAGTGTCACTGATGCATGCACTGTCACTGCTCACCATCCTCGTGGCCTCCTCAAATGGTGCCAGGACAGTGCATGCATCCCTGATCATGCCCCACTGGCGTGGTGAAAAAAAACGAGCTCCCCTGACCCTGTCCTGCTGCCGTAGTCGCACAGGTACTCATTGATGGCCCTCTGCTGCGTGTGCAGCCGCTGCAGAATGGCCAACGTTGAGATCCACCTGGTGGGCATGTCACATATAAGGCGGTTCTTGGGCAGGTTCAACTCCTTTTGCAGCTCAGCCAGCTGAGCACTGGCATTTATGATCTGCGGAAATGCACACAGATTTTCCTGGCCTGCCTCAGGACATCCTGTAAGCCCGGGTACCTGCCCAAGAACCGCTGCACCACCAGGTTAAGGACGTGAGCCACACAGGGCACATGGGTCAGTTGTCCCTATCGGAGGGCGGAGAGGAGGTTGGTGCCATTGTCGCAAACCACCATTCCTGGCTTAAGCTGGTGTGGCGTCAACCACCTCTCGGCCTGCCCCTGCAGAGCTGACAGAACCTCTGCCCCAGTGTGGCTCCTGTCCCCCAAACACACCAGCGCAAGCACGGCATGGCATGTTTTTGCCTGCGTACTTGCGTAGCCCCTTGAACACCTACGGAGAACTGCTGGTTCCGAGGACAAAGCACAGGGAGAGTCCATGGAGGAAGAAGAATTGGAGGGGGTGGAGGAGAGAGGTGTGTCACAACCAGTAGTAGCATTTTGGAGGCGTGGCGGCGGAACAACCTCCAACACTACTGCACCTCGTCCTGCATCCTTCCCAGCTGCCAAAAGAGTGACCCAATGGGCCGTGAAAGAAAGGTAACGTCCCTGTCCGTGCCTGCTGGACCATGAGTCAGCGGTAATATGCACCTTACCGCTGACCGCCCTGTCCAGTGAGGCACGGACATGGGCTTCCACATGCCGCTAGAGAGCCGGAATCGCCTTCCGTGAGAAAAAGTGGCGTTTAAGAACCTGCCACTGAGGAACCGCACATTGCACAAACTCACGGAAGGGGGCAGAGTCTACCAACTGAAAAGGCAGCAGTTGAAGTGCTAGCAATTTAGCCAAGCTAGCATTCAACCGCTGGGCATGTGGATGGCTGGGAGTGAACTTCATTTGACGGTCCAGCAGCTGGGGCAGGGAAATTTGCCTGCTACAATCGGACGTCGGTGTACTGCTAGCAGAGTGCCCACAAGTACTTGGTTGTGACACACCTAATTCTACACCTTCATTCCTCTCAGTGCAGGTTTCAGAGAGGACTGAAGGTATAGTGGGGTTGGAGATCCCAGCTGATGAGGAGCAAGGAGAGGTCCGCTTTGTTCTTTGGTGTGGGTCTTTAAGGTACGCTTGCCAACGAGCTGCATGGCAGGTCAACATATGTCTGGTCAAGCATGTGGTGCCTAAGCGGATGATGTTTTGGCCACGCGAGATACGCTTGAGACATATGTTGCAAATAGCAGTGGTGCGATCTGATGCACTTGACTCAAAAAAGGCCCACACCAAAGAACTTGGAGATGTGCCTCATCCTCCTCCTCTCTCCTATCAGGCACCCATGTGGAGTCAGTGACCTCATCAACCCCTCCCTCCTCATCACTGGAGCCACTCTGGCAGTATGCTGCACCTGCTGGAACATGACTGCAAGATTGCTGTCCTTCTTGAGCATCCCCTCTCTCTGTGCTCATGCTACTGCCTTCCTCTAGCTGGGTATCATCATCAGACCCTTCAAACCGCTGGGCATCCTCCTGGAGCATGTACCCAACACTGTGCTTAAACAGTTTGGGAGACTCCTCAGGAGGACATGGTGGGTCTAGGGAAGGAGTGACTGATGATGACATTGATACGAGGGAAGAGGACGCTTTGGCAGCTGCTTTGCCAGTACCCTGAGCCTGGGTGAGAGAGGATGAGGAGGATGAGGAGGGCTTGGTCATCCACTCTACCAAGTCTTCGGCATGATGCAGCTCAACACGTCCAGCTGCCGAAAATAAGGACAAGCGTGTCACATGGCCACGTGCTGATGACCATGCACCGCGTCCACGACCAGCACTGTTGTCTCTAGACACAGAGCCTGCTTGCCCTCTTTTATTGGCTCGTGACTGTCTGCCTCTCCTTGTTGGCCTTCCAGACATAGTAATGGCCTGAAGGGAGATGGGAAAACCAGCAATTGGGTAGTGTATATTGTGCTGGAGGCACACAACACTCACTAACTCCTGCACATGCCTGTATTAGAGAACACCAGCAATAAAGGGTAGTGTGACAGCAGGAAGGTAAAGTCACCTGGTTGCATCCAGGGGGGTAGATATATTTCGCCCAGATTCAGGCTTTACGCCGACTTATACAACTAGGTGGAGAGTTGTATAAGCCCAGCTAAGGCTAGTGGGCTCATGGATGACTCATACCTCTAGGGAGAGTGTGGGGCGTCGTACAGACAGGGAGTTGATGAGACCAGCTGAAGCTTGTCAGCTCATTTAGGCCTCTATAAGAACTCCCAGCTTCATTAGATGTTAGCTCATGCCTGGACCCAGACCTGTGTGGACTGTCTAGGGAGAGTGAACCCCTGTGCGGTGAGACAAAGCCTGTGTGGCTATTTGCTTGGACATTTAAAACCAGGGACTTAGGGACTAGGACAGCACTAGGCTGATCCCAGTTGTTAGTTAGGAAACCTGTATGTTTAGTCAGAGGTCAAGTTGACCAGGATTTATTTTGTTTATGTTTCTTTTGGCTTTGCTGTGTTTTGTCACTGTAAATAGAAAATAAACCGCACCTTTTTTTGATTTTGAAAACCACAACCTCCGTTTGCTGGGCCTGTTTTTGTGTGGGGAGCCCATCCCGGGGGTCACACACACCCGCTGCCGAGCTAACCCCCTCACAGTTGGTGGAGAATGCGGGCAGTTTTTTTTTTAAGCCAGCATGGAGGAGATACTGAAGCAGCTGGCTCTAGCAAATGCCAATCAACAGCAGACAAATGCAGGTTTGCAAAAGAGCCTTGCAGCTCATCAACAGAGCCTTGCAGCTCAACAACAGAACTTCGCAGCCCAGCAGCAAGCTCATCAACAGAGCCTTGCAGCCCAGCAGCAAGCTCACCAACAGAGTCTGGAAGCTCAGCAACAAGCCCAGCAGCAATCTGAGGCCCGCTTCATAGACCTGTTACAGAAGCAAGAGCAGAGACTACAACAAATGGAAGCAGTAATGCAGCAACGTCCGCAGACCAGTGAGGAAAGCCGTCCCACTAATACCGCGTCCTTTGGGGTGAGTCGTTTATTGACAAAAATGACTGGAGAGGATGATCCAGAGGTATTTTTGACCACATTTGAAAGGACTGCTGAAAGAGAAAAGTGGCCTGAGGAGCAGTGGGCTGGACTGGTGGCTCCTCTGTTAACTGGTGAATCGCAGAAGGCTTACTATGACCTAGAGCCTGACCAAGCAAAAGACTATGTGATGCTAAAAGCTGAAATATTGGCAAGGCTGGGTGTCACCCAGGCTGTCCGGGCTCAGCGTGTGCATAACTGGACTTTCCAGCTTGGAAAACCCCCCAGGTCTCAAATGTATGATCTCATTCACCTGAGCAGAAAGTGGCTACAGCCAGAGACTTTGTCCGCACCAAAGATTGTGGAACGTGTTGTAATGGATCGGTTTTTGAGAGCTCTTCCTACTGCCATCCAAAAGTGGGTAAGCCATGGAGACCCAGAGACGGCCGATGGTCTTGTGGATCGTGTGGAGAAATACTTGGCTACAGAGAACCTGACGGCCTCTTCCAGAGACACTCGGACTTTCCACCCTAAGACCAGACCATCCCCAGGGGCGGATAAGAGGATTCCAAGGGGTAAGGGTGGAGAGAGTGAGAGGGTGGGAGCTCTACCCCAAGTTTGGCGAGAACAGCCTGGGAAATCAGCGGCTCAAGAGGCGGCAAGAAGGATCGTTTGCTACCGCTGCCGGCAAGCGGGACATATTGCAGCCAATTGCCCGGTTGTGGAGGAACCCATGCAGTGTGACTTTCTGACGGGCAGACGTCAGTCGCTGTGTGCGACAGTCGCATGCACTGCCATTCGAGGAACTGAGAAACATTTATGCAAAATGTGTTTTAATGGTAGAAATGTTGTGGTATTGCTGGATTCAGGTAGCCTTGTGACCCTGATAAAGGCTGAGTTAGTTAAAACAGAGGTCTCTGGGAATAGCAAGGTAGCTGTTATTTGTGTGCATGGGGACACCCGAGAGTATCCAGTGACTACAGTGTGTTTCGAGACCCCCAAAGGTACCCTCTCTCATCCAGTGGGCTTAGTATCTCAGTTACCGTATGACGCCATTGTGGGAAGGGATTTTCCGAAGTTCTGGGAACTGTGGGATGATCCTGAGCCCCCCACTGGTGCCCCTATGTACCAGGAATGTGATAGCCAGAACTCCCCTGAGAGTGGTGAGGACTCTCCGGAATTTCCCTTATCAGTATTGGCAGGGGAGACTCAAGAAACTGGAGAGGAGCCCACCTCCTCAGACGAAAACCTACCGTCTGTGGAGTTTTCTGATCTTGAGGTTCACAGGGAAAACTTTGCCACAGAACAGTTGAAAGACCCCGCCCTAATAAAGGCACGGGAAAACGTAGTGAAAATAGATGGCGAGTTAGTGAACCCAGATAATACCTGCACTTACCCATACTTCAGCGTAGAGAAGGACCTACTGTATCGGGTGGCAAAAAGGGCAGAAGAAACCGTTGAGCAGCTTGTGGTGCCCAAACCTTACAGGAAGTTGGTGTTGGAGTTGGCCCATGGGCACATTCTTGGAGGTCATCTGGGGACAGAGAAAACCCGAGAGAGGGTATTACAGAGATTCTATTGGCCGGGGGTGATGAAGGACATAGAAAATTATTGTTCCTCCTGCCCTGTGTGTCAGAGGTCGGCCCCGATGCCACATTTCCGTAGCCCGCTGGTCCCTCTACCCATCATTGAGGTCCCGTTTGAGAGGATCGCCATGGATTTGGTAGGTCCTATAATCAAGTCCGCTAGGGGGCACCAGTACATATTAGTTATAATGGACTATGCCACCCGTTATCCAGAAGCGATCCCTCTCCGAAATACCTCGGCCAAAACCATAGCCAAAGAGCTATCTCTTGTGTTTAGCCGGGTGGGTATTTGTAAAGAACTGCTTACGGACCAAGGTACACCCTTTATGTCCCGGGTTATGAAGGAGCTGTGTAAATTGTTCAAAGTGACGCAATTACGTACATCTGTGTATCACCCCCAAACCGATGGGCTGGTTGAAAGATTCAACAAAACCCTAAAACAAATGTTGAAGAAAGTGGTGGATAGAGATGGAAAGGATTGGGACTGTCTACTTCCTTATCTGATGTTTGCTATTAGGGAGGTGCCCCAATCCTCTACGGGATTCTCCCCCTTTGAGTTACTGTATGGGAGACACCCAAGAGGGCTGTTGGATATTGCCAAGGAAACTTGGGAAAGTGAGAGTTCTCCCCACAGGAGTGTGATTGAGCATGTCGCCCTGATGCAAGACTGAATTGCACAGGTAATGCCCATCGTGAAGGAACATTTGGCCCAAGCGCAGTTAGCACAGCAGAGAGTGTACAACCGTGGAGCCAAGACCCGTACCTTTTCCCCGGGGGATAGGATACTGGTACTTGTCCCTACGGTTGAAAGTAAATTCCTTGCCAAATGGCAAGGCCCCTACGAGATAATGGAAAAAGTGAGCGAAGTGAATTACAAGGTCAGACAACCAGGAAGGCGAAAGCCCGAACAGATCTATCACGTTAATCTGTTGAAAGCCTGGAGGGATAGAGAGTCCCTAGTCGCAGACACTTGGTCACCAGCTCAAACTGGTTGCGTGATTCCTGAGGTTGGAATAGCAGCCACCTTGTCACAACCCCAACAACAGGAGGTTAAGGAGTTTGTGCTTCGCAACAAGGAGGTATTCTCTGAGCTGCCGGGACAAACATCTGGGGTAGAGCATGACATCATTACCCCGCCCGGTGAAAGGGTGAAGTTAAAACCCTATCGGATCCCAGAGGCCCGACGGGAGGCAATACGGGAGGAAGTACAGAAAATGCTGAACTTAGGGGTGATAGAGGAGTCCCAAAGTGATTGGTCTAGTCCCATTGTGTTGGTGCCTAAACCGGATGGGAGCTGGCGATTTTGTAACGATTTTCGTCAGTTGAACAAAGTTACAAAATTTGACACCTACCCCATGCCACGTATAGATGAGTTGATCGACCGGCTGGGAACAGTCCGATACATGACGACTCTTGACCTCACAAAAGGGTATTGGCAAATCCCCCTGGCCAAATTGGCCAAAGAGAAAACCGCATTTGTAACCCCAGACGGGGCGTTCCAATATAAAAGAATGCCGTTCGGGTTACAGAATGCGCCGGCCACATTCCAGCGGAAAATGGACCAGATGCTGTGGCCCCATCGGAAGTATGCTGCGGCTTACCTGGATGACGTAATTGTCCATAGCACAGATTGGGCCTCACATCTGCCAAAAGTACAAGCAGTCCTGGACTCTGTTCGGGAAGCGGGGTTTACGGCTAACCCCAAGAAGTGTACCATTGGGCAGGAGGAGGCCAAATATCTTGGGTGCACCATTGGGAGGGGAGTAATAAAACCCCAACTCAACAAAGTCGAGGCCATCCAGAGTTGGCCACGTCCCAACAGCAAGAAGCAGGTACGAGCCTTTCTGGGAATCGCTGGGTATTATCGGCGATTCATTGCCCACTTTGCTTCTAAGGCTGTGCCCCTAACCAACCTAACGAAGGGGAAAGGGTCGGTCATGATTAAATGGACCCCCGAGGCTGAGGCAGCATTCCAATTCTTGAAACAAGCCTTATGTAGCCAGCCAGTGTTGTACTCACCCGACTTCTCTAAAGACTTTGTCGTACAAAGTGATGCGTCAGATGTGGGGTTAGGAGCAGTATTGTCCCAGGTCTGGAACGGGGAAGAGCACCCAGTCATTTACCTCAGCAGGAAGTTGAAGTCCCATGAGGTAAATTACGCCACCGTTGAAAAGGAGTGTTTAGCGGTGAAGTGGGCTCTAGATTCCCTTCGGTACTACCTGCTAGGTAGGCACTTTGACATGGTTACGGATCATTCTCCGTTAAAGTGGATGGCTCAAAACAAGGAAACAAATAGAAGAGTGAATAGGTGGTTCCTGGCCCTCCAGGAATTCAACTTCACAGTAAAGCATCGCCCTGGCGTTCAAATGGGGAATGTGGATGCTTTGTCTCGAGTACATGAATGCCTGATTGCTGGTGTTCCAACCCCGAGGTTAAAACAAGAGGGGGGGGTATGTGACAGCAGGAAGGTAAAGTCACCTGGTTGCATCCAGGGGGGTAGATATATTTCGCCCAGATTCAGGCTTTACGCCGACTTATACAACTAGGTGGAGAGTTGTATAAGCCCAGCTAAGGCTAGTGGGCTCATGGATGACTCATACCTCTAGGGAGAGTGTGGGGCGTCGTACAGACAGGGAGTTGATGAGACCAGCTGAAGCTTGTCAGCTCATTTAGGCCTCTATAAGAACTCCCAGCTTCATTAGATGTTAGCTCATGCCTGGACCCAGACCTGTGTGGACTGTCTAGGGAGAGTGAACCCCTGTGCGGTGAGACAAAGCCTGTGTGGCTATTTGCTTGGACATTTAAAACCAGGGACTTAGGGACTAGGACAGCACTAGGCTGATCCCAGTTGTTAGTTAGGAAACCTGTATGTTTAGTCAGAGGTCAAGTTGACCAGGATTTATTTTGTTTATGTTTCTTTTGGCTTTGCTGTGTTTTGTCACTGTAAATAGAAAATAAACCGCACCTTTTTTTGATTTTGAAAACCACAACCTCCGTTTGCTGGGCCTGTTTTTGTGTGGGGATCCCATCCCGGGGGTCACACACACCCGCTGCCGAGCTAACCCCCTCACAGTAGATACAGGTGTATACTGTGTTGTGCTGGAGGCACACAACACCCACTAACTCCTGCAGATGCCTGTATTAGAGAACAGCAAAAGAGTGTAGATAGAGGTGTATACTGTGCTGGGGCACACAACACCCACTAACTCCTGCAGATGCCTGTATTAGAGAACGGCAATAACGGGTATATACAGGTGTATACTGTGCTGGGGCACACAACACCCACTAACTCCTGCAGATGCCTGAGAAAAGAACACACTGTCCCTGACAATCTAGCTTAGAGAATAGCAAAAAAGGGTAGATGCAGGTGTATACTGTGCTGGAGGCACACAACACCCACTAACTCCTGCAGATGCCTGAGAAAAGAACACACTGTCCCTGCCTATCTAGCTTAGAGAACAGCAATAAAGGGTAGATACAGGTGTATACTGTGCTGGAGGCACACAACACCCACTAACTCCTGCAGATGCCTGAGAAAAGAACACACTGTCCCTGCCTATCTAGCTTAGAGAACAGCAATAAAGGGTAGATACAGGTGTATACTGTGCTGGAGGCACACAACACCCATTAACTCCTGCAGATGCCTGAGAAAAGAACACACTGTAGAACACACTGTCCCTGCCTATCAAGCCCTTTTTCCTGCACGCCGGAACACACTACACAAGGCCGCCGCGCTGGCGGCCTTCTATAGTGTGGGCCGTGTACTAAACCCCCCTGAGCTATAATTGGCCACAGGCATCCTGCCTGTGGCCAATTAAGGCTCTCCTCGCTGCCGGCGCTGTGATTGGCCAAGCATGCGTGGTCACAGTGCATGCTTGGCCAATCACAGCGCCGGCAATGCAGTGCGATGGCGCAGTGCATTGTGGGCTGTTCGCGTCACACGAATTTGGCGCGAACGGCCCCCAAAGTTCTGGTTTCGCCGAACAGGCGATGTTCGAGTCGAACATGCGTTTGACTCGAACACCGAACTCATCCCTACATGCAACCAATAAAACAAGGATTGTACATAGAACAACATCGGACCTCTGAAAAGTATAAGCATGCATATGTACTCAGTACTTGGTTTGGGCCCCTTTTGCAGCAATTACTGCCTCAATGTGGCGTGGCATGGAAGCTATCAGCCTGTGGCACTACTGAGGTGTTATGGAAGACCAGGATGCTTCAACAGCGCCCTTCAGCTCTTCTGCATTGTTCGGCCTCATGTCTCTCATCTTTCTCTTGGCAATGCCCCATAGATTCTCTGTGGGGTTCAGGTCAGGCAAGTTTGCTGGCCAATCAAGCACAGTAATCCCATGGTCATTGAACCAGGTTTTGGTGCTTTTGGCAGTATGGGCAGGTGCCAAGTCCTGCTGGAAAATTAAGTCACCATCCCCATAGAGATCGTCTGTGGAAGGAAGCATGAAGTGCTCCAAAATTTCCTGGTAGACGGCTGCGTTTACAGGTGTATACTGTACTAGGGCACACAGCACCCACTAACTCCAGCAGATTCCTTTATTAGAGAACAGCAATGACAAGTATATACAGGGGTATACTGTACTAGGGCACACAACACCTGTACTAGGGCAAACAACACCCACTAACTCCTGCAGATGCCTGTATTAGAGAACAGCAATGACGGGTATATACAGGTGTATACTGTGCTAGGGCACACAACACCCACTAACTCCTGCAGATGCCTGTATTAGAGAACAGCAATGACGGGTATATACAGGTGTATACTGTACTGGGGCACACAACACCCACTAACTCCAGCAGATGCCTTTATTAGAGAACAGCAATGATGGGTATATACAGGTGTATACTGTGCTAGGGCACACAACACCCACTAACTTCTGCAGATGCCTGTATTAGAGAACAGCAATGACGGGTATATACAGGTGTATACTGTGCTAGGGCACACAACACCCACTAACTCCTGCAGATGCCTGTATTAGAGAACAGCAATGACGGGTATATACAGGTGTATACTGTACTAGGGCACACAACACCCACTAACTCCTGCAGATGCCTGTATTAGAGAACAGCAATGATGGGTATATAAAGGTGTATACTGTACTAGGGCACACAACACCCACTAACTCCAGCAGATGCCTTTATTAGAGAACAGCAATGACGGGTATATACAGGTGTATACTGTGCTAGGGCACACAACACCCACTAACTCCTGCAGATGCCTGTATTAGAGAACAGCAATGATGTGTATATACAGGTGTATACTGTACTAGGGCACACAACACACACTAACTCCTGCAGATGCCTGTATTAGAGAACAGCAATGATGGGTTTATACAGGTGTATACTGTACTAGGGCACACAACACCCACTAACTCCTGCAGATGCCTTTATTATAGAACAGCAATGATGGGTATATAAAGGTGTATACTGTACTAGGGCACACAACACCCACTAACTCCAGCAGATGCCTTTATTAGAGAACAGCAATGATGGGTATATACAGGTGTATACTGTGCTAGGGCACACAACACCCACTAACTCCTGCAGATGCCTGTATTAGAGAACAGCAATGATGGGTATATACAGGTGTATACTGTGCTAGGGCACACAACACCCACTAAATCCTGCAGATGCCTGTATTAGAGAACAGCAATGACGGGTATATACAGGTGTATACTGTACTAGGGCACACAACACCCACTAACTCCTGCAGATGCCTGTATTAGAGAACAGCAATGATGGGTATATAAAGGTTAAAGGTGTATACTGTACTAGGGCACACAACACCCACTAACTCCAGCAGATGCCTTTATTAGAGAACAGCAATGACGGGTATATACAGGTGTATACTGTGCTAGGGCACACAACACCCACTAACTCCTGCAGATGCCTGTATTAGAGAACAGCAATGATGGGTATATACAGGTGTATACTGTACTAGGGCACACAACACCCACTAACTCCTGCAGATGCCTGTATTAGAGAACAGCAATGATGGGTATATACAGGTGTATACTGTACTAGGGCACACAACACCCACTAACTCCTGCAGACGCCTGTATTAGAGAACAGCAATGACGGGTATATACAGGTGTATACTGTGCTAGGGCACACAACACCCACTAACTCCTGCAGATGCCTGTATTAGAGAACAGCAATGATGGGTATATAAAGGTGTATACTGTACTAGGGCACACAATACCCACTAACTCCAGCAGATGTCTTTATTAGAGAACAGCAATGACGGGTATATACAGGCGTATACTGTGCTAGGGCACACAACACCCACTATCTCCTGCAGACGCCTGCATTAGAGAACAGCAATGACGGGTATATACAGGTGTATACTGTGTTAGGGCACACAACACCCACTAACTCCTGCAGATGCCTGTATTAGAGAACAGCAATGATGGGTATATACAGGTGTATACTGTACTACGGCACACAGCACCCACTAACTCCTGCAGATGCCTGTATTAGAGAACAGCAATGATGGGTATATACAGGTGTATACTGTACTAGAGCACACAACACCCACTAACTCCAGCAGATGCCTTTATTAGAGAACAGCAATGATGGGTATATACAGGTGTATACTGTACTAGGGCACACAACACCCACTAACTCCTGCAGAAGCCTGTATTAGAGAACAGCAATGACGGGTATATACAGGTGTATACTGTACTACGGCACACAGCACCCACTAACTCCAGCAGATTCCTTTATTAGAGAACAGCAATGACGGGTATATACAGGTGTATACTGTACTAGGGCACACAACACCCACTAACTCCTGCAGATGCCTGTATTAGAGAACAGCAATGATGGGTATATAAAGGTGTATACTGTACTAGGGCACACAACACCCACTAACTCCAGCAGATGCCTTTATTAGAGAACAGCAATGACGGGTATATACAGGTGTATACTGTGCTAGGGCACACAACACCCACTAACTCCTGCAGATGCCTGTATTAGAGAACAGCAATGATGTGTATATACAGGTGTATACTGTACTAGGGCACACAACACACACTAACTCCTGCAGATGCCTGTATTAGAGAACAGCAATGATGGGTTTATACAGGTGTATACTGTACTAGGGCACACAACACCCACTAACTCCTGCAGATGCCTTTATTATAGAACAGCAATGATGGGTATATAAAGGTGTATACTGTACTAGGGCACACAACACCCACTAACTCCAGCAGATGCCTTTATTAGAGAACAGCAATGATGGGTATATACAGGTGTATACTGTGCTAGGGCACACAACACCCACTAACTCCTGCAGATGCCTGTATTAGAGAACAGCAATGATGGGTATATACAGGTGTATACTGTGCTAGGGCACACAACACCCACTAAATCCTGCAGATGCCTGTATTAGAGAACAGCAATGACGGGTATATACAGGTGTATACTGTACTAGGGCACACAACACCCACTAACTCCTGCAGATGCCTGTATTAGAGAACAGCAATGATGGGTATATAAAGGTTAAAGGTGTATACTGTACTAGGGCACACAACACCCACTAACTCCAGCAGATGCCTTTATTAGAGAACAGCAATGACGGGTATATACAGGTGTATACTGTGCTAGGGCACACAACACCCACTAACTCCTGCAGATGCCTGTATTAGAGAACAGCAATGATGGGTATATACAGGTGTATACTGTACTAGGGCACACAACACCCACTAACTCCTGCAGATGCCTGTATTAGAGAACAGCAATGATGGGTATATACAGGTGTATACTGTACTAGGGCACACAACACCCACTAACTCCTGCAGACGCCTGTATTAGAGAACAGCAATGACGGGTATATACAGGTGTATACTGTGCTAGGGCACACAACACCCACTAACTCCTGCAGATGCCTGTATTAGAGAACAGCAATGATGGGTATATAAAGGTGTATACTGTACTAGGGCACACAATACCCACTAACTCCAGCAGATGTCTTTATTAGAGAACAGCAATGACGGGTATATACAGGCGTATACTGTGCTAGGGCACACAACACCCACTATCTCCTGCAGACGCCTGCATTAGAGAACAGCAATGACGGGTATATACAGGTGTATACTGTGTTAGGGCACACAACACCCACTAACTCCTGCAGATGCCTGTATTAGAGAACAGCAATGATGGGTATATACAGGTGTATACTGTACTACGGCACACAGCACCCACTAACTCCTGCAGATGCCTGTATTAGAGAACAGCAATGATGGGTATATACAGGTGTATACTGTACTAGAGCACACAACACCCACTAACTCCAGCAGATGCCTTTATTAGAGAACAGCAATGATGGGTATATACAGGTGTATACTGTACTAGGGCACACAACACCCACTAACTCCTGCAGAAGCCTGTATTAGAGAACAGCAATGACGGGTATATACAGGTGTATACTGTACTAGGGCACACAACACCCACTAACTCCAGCAGATTCCTTTATTAGAGAACAGCAATGACGGGTATATACAGGTGTATACTGTACTAGGGCACACAACACCCACTAACTCCAGCAGATGCCTTTATTAGAGAACAGAAATGATGGGTATATACAGGTGCATACTGTGCTAGGGCACACAACACCCACTAACTCCTGCAGATGCCTGTATTAGAGAACAGCAATGATGGGTATATACAGGTGTATACTGTACTAGGGCACACAACACCCACTAACTCCTGCAGATGCCTGTATTAGAGAACAGCAATGACGGGTATATACAGGTGTATACTGTGCTGGGGCACACAACACCCACTAACTGCTGCAAATGCCTGAGAAAAGAACACACTGTCCCTGCCTGCCTATCTATCTTAGAGAACAGCAAAGAACAGCAACTCCTGCAGATGCCTGGGAAAAGAACACATTGTCCCTGCCTGCCTATCTAGCTTAGAGAACAGCAATGAACAGCAACTGCAGATGCCTGTATTAGAGAACAGCAATGATGGGTATATACAGGTGTATACTGTACTAGGGCACACAACACCCACTAACTCCTGCAGATGCCTGTATTAGAGAACAGCAATGACGGGTATATACAGGTGTATACTGTGCTGGGGCACACAACACCCACTAACTGCTGAAAATGCCTGAGAAAAGAACACACTGTCCCTGCCTGCCTATCTATCTTAGAGAACAGCAAAGAACAGCAACTCCTGCAGATGCCTGGGAAAAGAACACATTGTCCCTGCCTGCCTATCTAGCTTAGAGAACAGCAATGAACAGTAACTCCTGCAGATGCCTGAGAAAAGAACACACTGTCCCTGCCTGCCTATCTATCTTAGAGAACAGCAATGAACAGCAACTCCTGCAGATGCCTGAGAAAAGAACACAACGTAGAACACACTGTCCCTGCCTATGTAGCTCTTTCCCTGCACGCCGGAACACACTGCACAAGGCCGCCGCGCTGGCAGCCTTTTATAGTGTGGGGCGTGTACTAAACCCCCCTGAGCTATGATTGGTCACAGGCATCCTGCCTGTGGCCAATTATGGCTCTCCTCGCTGCCGGCGCTGTGATTGGCCAAGCATGCGGGGTCACAGTGCATGCTTGGCCAATCACAGCGCCGGGATTGCACTGCGATGGCGCAGTGTATTGTGGGCCGTTCGCGTCACTCGAATTTGGCGCGAACGGCCCATAACGTTCGATCTTCGTCAAACGATCGAACAGCCGATGTTCGAGTTGAACGTGTGTTCGACTCGAACACGAAGCTCATCCCTACTCAGGAACCCTTTTCAGGTGTTATGGCTTAATTAGCTGATTAGAGTGGGACACTTTGAGCCTAGAATATTGCACCTTTTCACAATATTCTAATTTTCTGAAATTGTGGATTTGGGGTTTTCATGAGCTGTAAGCCATAATCATCACAATTCATTCAAGCCGTGATTTGTCATATCTTGCTTTGCATGTAATGAGTCTATCTCATATATTCGTTTCACCTTTAAAGTTGCATTAGTGAAATAAATGAATTTTTGCACGATATTAAAATTTTTAGAGTATCACCTGTATAGTGTGGGGCATGAACTTAGTCCCCCTGAGCCATGATTGGCCAAAGGCACCCTGCCTTTGGCCAATTATGGCTCTCTTAGCAGTGGGCGCTGGGATTGGCCAAAGCATGCAGGTCAGGTGCATGCTTTGGCCAATCATCATACAGCAATGCACTGCGATCTCGCAGTGCATTATGGGGCATTCCGCGGCGCTCAAATTTGCCGCGAATGCCCCATAATGTTCGTTCGAACATCGAGCTCATCCCAACTCACCAGCTACTTCTAATACTCACCAGTATTTCCCAATGCTCACTAGACATGTGCACACTGAAATATTTTGTTTCGGAATTTCGTTTTCGTTCGAAAAATAAATTTATTTAGTTACTCCTGAAATTCATTTTTATTTATTTTGTTTCGTTAAAAAATGCATTTGTCCGAAAATCCAAATTAATTAAGGTCGAATCTGTCATTGAAGGCTTATGGCGTCTGTCGAATGTTCTAAGAAGATTTGACGGAGCAGCTAAACTGTACGACGCTGCAATCGTACATTTCCGGTCGAATGTTCCGCCTACAAGCTATAGAAGAATTCTAATGTTGTATGACACTAGTAATAATTATATTTATAAATTATTATTACTAGTCAACCAACATTCAAATTCTTCTATTTGAACGGAAATGTTCGATTGCGGCGTCGTACAGTTTAGTTGCTTGTCGAATCTTCTAAGAACTTTCGACAGACACCATAAGCCTTCAATGAAAGATTCAACTTTTGTATGTTTTTCGCTGCTTTGTCGCATCTTCGTCGTTTATGTTGAATTGTCTACCCCAACATTGTCTCTATAATGTGAAATCTTTTCTCTCTATGTCGAATCTTTCCTCTCTATGTAGAATAATTTTGGACTAGGCTAGGCACATTCGACCACAGGTTTGATAGACACAGATCGCTATTTTCAGCGTCATGTTGAATCTCCTATCTATATCGAACTGTTGTAGCAACAAAAACTAAAAGAAAGCATTTTTTATGTTGGATCTTTCAGATTTCGGATTCTACGCGTTTGTTTTCGTTTGTTAAAACGATAATGAAAATACCCGAAATTCGGACGAACATGCATTCGGACGAAAACGAATGCACATGTCTACTGCTCACCAGCTACTCACAATACCCCACCAGTTTCTCACAATACTCCTCAAACAGCGTCCTCTCTACCCACAGTCAGCCTCTCAGTCCCACAGTCAGCCTGCTTTTGCTCCACCTGCTTAGCTCTCCCAGAGCCGTCACGTCTCTGCTCCCACCTTCTCTCCGGTCTGTTTGTCACACTCGTCCTTCATAAATAGATCCCTAAGTGTTGGAGACAAAAACATATCATAAGTAGGCAGCCATGCCTCTGATTTCTCTGATGTCTTTTAATTTATTTGTCTGTAACATGAGTTCCTTCCTCGAAAAGTCTATAATTGGGGTAGACGTAAGGTGGTAGCTTTGAGAATCTTACATTAGTTCAAAATTATCTTAAGATCACTAGTCTACTAGATACTAGGCTCATTATAAGGCTACATATAATAAATATGGAACCAAGCCTTTAATTTCCAAATAGTCTTGCCCTTTAGTACTAGTACTTTTCAGCCTGTGGTAATTTTTATCCTAATCAACCAATTTGAAACTTTCCCCAAGGATAATTCTAAAGAACACTGCAAATGAATTAAACACAAGTTATCCTAAGATATTAATTTATTTCTTTAAATATAGTATCCTTCAGTTGTTGTTTTTTTCTGACTTTACTATATGGACTATATTCTGGCATGTTCAGCAATAAAAAATTTCAGGGTTACACGAAACTGGACAAAGGGCTGAACAAGTATTTATCTTCAGGTTGTTTTATCATTGTGAAAAAAGATGTTGTACAAAGCTAAAGCAAAATGATGAAGAAAAAAATCTAAATTATCCAGTTTGCTTGGGTAATTACAGTATGATTGCACCTCTCTGCAGTTAGAAAGTAGTTAGCAAATCTATATTTTTCCACTGGCTTGCTGAGATGTGATTACTGTAATCCTGAAGAGGTAAAGTTACTTTTTATGTCACAGTGGGAGCCTGCCTTTTTCTTTTTCTCTATTTTCCAGAATATTTTTAAGCCTTTTACAGAGATGGCTAAAAATAATTGCAACTCAATAACTATATAAAAAAAAGCTAAAACAGAAGCTAACAAACAGAAAGTGAAAACATAATAATGATCTTGACATTTAATTAATAACTAATTACATAAAAACACAAACATTAATCTTTCCTTTTTTTTAACTTAAATATATGCTAATTTCACCACTTTCCGCCTGGCCTATAGCAGAATGCCTGCTGGGCGGTGGTTCTGTTATCCTGACTGGACGTCATATGACATGTTTTACGATAACATGCCGGCGCGCACCTGCGGGGGGCACACATCGCGGCAGTCGGTGGTGCTGTATGTCACTCTGATACACTGCATCTCTGATCGTGGTAAGGAGCCTCTGATGGAGGCTCCTTACCACGTGATCAGCTGTGACCAATCACAGCTGATCACAGTGTGAACCAGGAAGTGCCGGTAAATGTCTTTCCTTGGTTTGCACTGACAGGGAGAGCCGATCGGCGGCTCTCCCTGTCAGAGGGGAGTCTGCACTGATAACAGCACATTGATTATCAGTGCAGCCCCAATGAGAGGTGTCCATCAGCTGCCAATCAGTTTCCATCAGCTGCCAGTCTCTGTCCCATCAGTAACGCCTGTCAGTGTCCATCAAAGTGCCAATCAGTGCCCATAAATGTGCCAATCAGTGCCCCATAAGTAATGACTGTCAGTGCCCTTCAGATGCCAATCAGTAATGCCTGTCAGTAGCTCCTCATCAGTGCTGCCTATCCAGTGCCATCTATCAGTGCACATCAGTGCCCCCCATCAGTGCCACCTATCAGTGCCCATCAGTGCTGCATAGCAATATAGCCTATCACTGCCCATCAGTGCTACATATCAGTGCTGCCTACCAGTGTCCATCAATTCTACATATCAGTGCCTCCTCATCAGTGCCCATCACTGCCACCTTATCAGTGCCACCTCATCAGTGCCCATCAGTGCCGCCTCATCAGTGTCTATCAGTGAAGGAGAAAACAACATTTTATAACAGAAACAAATTATTTTTTTGTTTGTTTAGCAAAAATAAATAAAAACTCGAGATGATCAAATACAACCAAAAGAAATCTCTATTTGTGGGAAGAAAATTATAAAAAAATAGTTTGGATACAGTGTTGCATGACCGCGCAATTGTCATTTAAAGTGCGACAGCACCGAAAGCTGAAAATTGTGCTGGGCAGGAAGGGGGGGAAATGCCCAGTATTGAAGTGGTTAAAGGGGTTGCATGGCTTTGTTTTAAAAAAAAAATAACAAACATGTTATACTTACCTCCACTGTGCAGTTTGTTTTGCACAGAGTGGCCCCGATCCTGGTCTTCTTGGGTCTCTCTGCGGCTGTCTCGGCTCCTCCCCGCAAGCGCTAACCCCATTCATGGGAAGCT
Source organism: Rana muscosa (assembly GCA_029206835.1). Taxonomy (NCBI): domain Eukaryota; kingdom Metazoa; phylum Chordata; class Amphibia; order Anura; family Ranidae; genus Rana; species Rana muscosa. The sequence goes on from CM055122.1 coordinate 399,872,193, forward strand.
CTCTCCCAAGGGGGTTAGCTTGCGGGAGTGCTTCTGTGATACAGCCGGCGGCTATAGCCGCCGACTGTATCACTTAGCTCCGCCCCCCGGCGTGCCGCATCATTGGATGTGATTGACAGCAGCACGAGCCAATGGCTGCGCTGCTATCAATCTCCAATGACGAGCCGCCTCAAGCAGGGGGAAACCATTGCGGGAATGAGCACACTGAGTGGCTTTGGTAAGTAAAACGGGGGGCTGGGGGGCCCGAGAGGTGTTTTTTCACCTTAATGCATAGGATGCATTAAGGTGAAAAAACACGAGGCTTTACAACCCCTTTAACCACTTAACCCCCGGACCATTTTGTAGCTAAAGGACCAGGCGCCTTTTTGTGATTCGGCACTGAGTCGCTTTAACTGACAATTGCGCGGTCGTGCGACGTGGCTCCCAAACAAAATTGGCGTCCTTTTTTCCCACAAATAGAGCTTTCTTTTGGTGGTATTTGATCACCTCTGCGTTTTTTTTTTTTTTTTGCGCGATAAATAAAAATAGAGCGACAATTTTGATTGTGACTGCGACATTATGGCGGACACATCGGACACTTTTGACACCATTTTGGGATTATTGTCATTTTTACAGCGATCAGTGCTATAAAAATGCACTAATTACTATAAAAATGACACTGGCAGTGAAGGGGTTAACCACTAGGTGGCACTGCAGGGGTTAAGTGTTTTCATAGGGAGTCATTGTTACTATGAGGGGGCGTGGCTACACGTGACACGTCACTGATGACCGTTCCCGATCACGGTACAAAAAAGCACAGAATATATAGTATAAAAACATTGCCCCTCCTTCTATTGATCACAAAAAATGTTAATCAATTCATTAGTTGTTATCCATGTGAGACAACAAAAAAACAAGGGGGGTATAATGGTTCAAAAAAGGAAGCCAAAGAACAGATGATATAATAATAATAATAATAATAATAATAATAATAATAATAATAAATGAAATGCATACAAAAAAATATATACAAACATAATAATGATGTTCTAATGAAACAAAACAAAATGCCCAGGGGAAAAGAGGGAGACCAGAAATATATAAAAATGTTTGAGATTAAATTATCGTAAATGTAAATCCAGGTCCCATCTGAGGTTTAACCCCTGAGGGACTATAGTTTTCAATCTAAATATCCACAAAGCCTCTCTTTTCCAAAGTCACCTGGTCTTACCCCCACCCCTGGGCATCAGGGTTGTCAACTTTCAGTGAATTTACGAACAGTTTGTAAAATCTTTACTTTTTGCATCTGTGCTTGAATGTCCATTATGAACATGTAGGCTGCATGTCCGGAACTGACATTCATGGACAGATGCAACAATTATGGATTTTACAAACTGTTCGTAAATTTACTGAAAGTTGGCAACCCTGCTGGGCATAGAAGTCAATCTCTCAATGCCAGTGAACCTGAAGGGGGACAGATCCCCAGCATGGCAATCCCTAAAGTGACGTGAGACATTAGAGATATGTTTAGCATTGGGGTTAGTAGTGTCACAATAGTAGACTTTTTAAAATGTATGACTCCTCAGCCACATCCGTATAAATCATTTGAACAAAAGAGAGAAAAAGCCACTAGGTCAGACATTGAAGACAGATTGGACCAGCAAAATTTGTTAAAAAATAACATTTTATTTACACATGAAAGTAGAAAAAACAACACATATACAGACATACATAATATGTTAAATGATAAAAAAGGCATATATACATAATTAGCCGAAACCACGGCTATTATGTGTTAAGTGACCCCAAAGAAGGGACACAAATACCCAGATGACGTTCAATGATCACAAATGCGTGAGCCCCTGTGCATCTACGCATTTCGCTGGTTTGCTTCTTCAGGACACACGTAAGGGGGGGGGGGTATAAAGACAGATCTCACTGCATAAAACAGAAGAGCACATAATTTTCTATATTATATACACATATGAATTGAAAATATATACATAGGCTTCCTCATAGGCATTCAGAATGAGGTGTGGAGCGCACGCCGGGCGGCCATCTTGGACTAAACCAGGAAGTAAGGTAATTTCACACTGGCAGTGTTCTGGAGGCTTGTCTCCCATAACAGGGTCCATATTTTCTATAAATATGAGGGGAGCAGCAGTGGAGGGATACCCCAGATGATGTCCTTGGGACGAAACGCGTTGGAGGAACTACACTGTTGCTACTATTTTCCTTAAAGCGCTTGTACATCCATCTAAATGTAAGTGTTATTGCTACATTCAATTTCCATATTCCATACATAGTCACGCTATGTGGATGTTTTTTTCCTCCTATCTATGTTATACACCCTTCTATATATCCGGGATTCTTTTGGACCATCATGGCCTGTGAGATCACAAGTTAACCAGCTCTCCCCATTTGTGATATACTTTATCCCTCTGCCGTTTGGTCATTCCTACTACAGTCATTAGAGACACACACAGGACTGCCCAGGTTCCATCGTGGTTGATCCACACAAAGCTTTGTTTGACCCATCTGAACGTAGGTTCTCCTGGGTTCAAACTTTCCGGTAAGCCCCTTACCTATTTGTGGTGGTTTCTCTTCACGTTCATTTTTTCTACGCTCCTTTCAATTCCAGCAGCTCTTGAAGTCATCACCAGGCTTTCAAATTCACTTACATTAATATTGGACTAATATAGTCAGATTCACTTCACTTATTTTTGTACTAATATGTTTTCACATATGGACATTCTTTTATAGATTTTATTCATTTATACAGACATTTTATCACTACACTTTATTGTATATGTGTGATTTGAAGTTTATGCCAACCGTATTAGCGCTACACTTTTTGTTTCCACGTTTTTCTGCTATTTGTCTATTTGCAGTGTTAGCGGCTTATCCATAGGGCAGCACAGTATTTTCTGTACATTTTTTTCATATATATATATATATATATATATATATATACATACACATTTGTTTCATTTTATTTCAAAATAAACATTTATGACCATGCACTCTGCCATGATTCTGCAGGATTCTGGCAGTATTGGAAGCCTTGAAGCAGAGGAAGACATACATCAAACCTTGGGAGTAGTCATCAAACCTTGGGAGTAGTATGTGGCTGGGAGGAGTCAGTATCAGATAGTGTAATCCTCAGTGACCCCAGGACTCTGCTTCGCATACCTCCGCAAACTTGCTGTGCATTCATTGGCTTTCTTATTCTTCAAAGCCTGCGAAAGTACCAAAGAATTTGTGGCATCAAGGAGAAGGATCACTATTGGTTGGCAACCCTCCTTGACCACCGTTACAAGGGGAAAGTCTCAGAACTCATCCTGCCCTCGCAGAGGGAGCACAGGATGAAATATCTTGAGGACACCTCAAAGAGGAGTTTATGTAACACCTATCCAGACTCTGGTAGGTTATAGTCTCATGGAAAAGGTAGTTTTGAGGCTTCTGTTGGTCAAAGGAGGCGCGGTGAAGAAGTGGGCCACCTAAGTGATGCATTTTTAAAAAAATGTAGTCATCGCCAACCAGAGATGTCAGCTTCTACATCCCATCGGCAGCATCTGCATCATATGGTGGAAGATTATCTATCAGTGAAAACAGACATGGAGAGCTTTCCAGTAGATGATCCACTGGGTTACTGGGTCATAAGAATAGACCACTGCCCAGAACTTGGCCAGTATGTAATTGAGCTGCTGGGCTACTCTGCATCCAGCGTGCTTTCCAAATGAGCATTCAGTGCTTCTGGAGGATTTGTGCCAGATAAAAGAGCGTATATATGTCCACAGATTCCATTGACTGGCTGATATTTGTCAAAAATAATCAGTCCTCGATTAGCAGCAGCTATCAAGCACCTAATGCCAATGTCACTGACTAAATGTTTTTGGGATCTGGAATTTCTGCAAGACTGTCTAGACTGCCTAGCTTTGTGGGTGATGATTTTATCTTGAAGTAATTTTTTGGCATAGGTTTCATGGGCATAATTAACACCCAATTTTCTGCACCTGTTTGACAGGTGCATATATTTTTTTTTTTTTTTACAGTTTGGGGCCAATTGGAAAAACCACAGATTTGTCCCATACAACTCGCAGGCCGGAGACCACCCCAAATTCCTCCACCACCCTCATTAACAAAATAAATGACGTCTCCAAACCATCTACATAGATCAATGCATCATCTGCATAAAGAGAGATTTTTTCATATATCTCACCATAGCAGATGCCCCCAACTGTTGCCGTCTGCCGCACCGCCAGAACCAGGGGCTCAATAGCAATCGCAAACAGAAGCGGTGAGAGCAGGCAACTCTGTCTCGTGCCACTCTGTAAGGAGAACATAGCCAAAATATCTTTGTTGGTGCGTACCCTGGCCCTTGGATTAGTGTGGAGCAAACATACCCATCTAATGTATTGGAGACTAAATCCCATCTTATGCATGGTTTCCCAAAGAAAAGACCATCTGACAGTGTCAAAAGCCTTCATCATATACAACAAAAGCACCAAACCAGTTTTTTGGTCAATAGCCGCTTTATAGATGTGCAGATATAGATGGCGAATGTTATCATACGTGCTCTTTCCAGGCGTGAACCTCGTTTGATCTGAATGTACAAGACATTTTGCAGTCGTTTGGGCAGAAGTTTAGCCAGCACTTTCACATCACTATTTAATAGTAAAATGGGACGGTAAGACCCATACTGTAGTCTGCCCTTCTTTGGTTTTGGCAATACCACTATTAAGGCCTCACACATGGAGTGGGAAGTTCACCCTTCTCAAAAGCTGCACCAAACAAAGTATGTAACTTGGTAGCAAGGTCATTCACATAGTTTTGGTACCACTCTGCAGGTAAACCATCCAACACTGGAGCCTTATTTGGAGGAAGGAAATGAAGAGCCTCTGTAATTTCTTCTATCGTCAGGGGCTTGTATAATAGAAGTCTGCAAGAGTCATCTAGCTCTGGGAATTGAAAAGACTCAAAGAACCCTTCAAAATCAGCTTCAGCAGGAGGCCCTCACTTAGAGTATACATTTTCATAAAAGGACCTAAACATCTGGTTAATGATCAGTGGATCTGAGGAAACTGAACCATCAGGTAATTTTATCTGCGGTATAGAGCTATCGGCATATTCTGTGCGAGACAAATATGCCAGTAACTTCCCATTTTTCCCACTGTGCTCATGCAATTTAACCGTAAACGGTAAAGCTGTTGTTTCCTTGTCATTTTAACCATGTGTAGGTGAACAGCTTTATGTGCCCTGACTACCACTCCATGAGAGTCTGGAGTAGGGTGTGCTGTGTACGGGGCCCTAGCTGCGTCCAAAGCGGTCTCTAATGTCTGTAAAATAGCACAATTGGTCTTTCAGTGCAGAGCAATATTAGAGATATAGAAACCCTGTACAGTCGCTTTAAAGGCATCCCACAGGGGGCCAACGGAAGAGGATTGGTCATTCGTCACCCATTATTGAGTTATGTCCATGCAAATGGGGTCTTGATATTCAGCTGTAGAGATCCAAAGAGGGCTGAGTCTCCACATCCAAAAAGATGGTCTGTGCCCCAACATAAGGTCTACTCGAAGGGCAGAGTATTCGGATAACATTTGAGTTATATGTAGCGCTTGGTTGCTACTAGTAACTAACATCCACCATATCACCCTGCTGCCAGACCTCCATCTATCACCTCAGAGACAATGAAAAGTCATTTGTGTTGTTTTGTTTTTGTTTATTGGGGGATATAACTTGGTTGGAGTAAGGAGGATATGGGATGCCCATAGAACATGTTGCTTTGCCATCATATTTAGTGAATATTGATGAATTGGTTTAGCCTTGAAGAATTGATGTACTACTAACATTTACAGTCTCTTCCCCTGCATATCTCCATGCAGACTATTGCTCCTCTTCCTCTGCATGTACTCCTGCAGACTGTTGCTCCCAGGACTTCTCTCCTCCTGCATAAAACTTCCACTGTAAAACTACTATATCACTGTAGAATTACTATATCACTGTAAAGCTATTCGATCCTGTCCCATTATCTTCTTTGTGACAAAAAGGAATCTGTCAGGGATGCACTGCCAGCTTCAGAAGACGCGCGCCTGTGCGCATGCGCGATTCACGGACTTTGCACTCCGATGCGCGTACGCGCACACATTAGACACGATTTGGCGCTCAACGGCCTATAAAAGACGTGCCGGTGGTACTGTTCCTTGCAGTTTGATCTGCTTCTGTTCCCTGTGTTCCTGATTCTGTGCCTGTATCGTGTTCCTGTGTTTGACCCGGCTTCCTGACCTCGCTCCTGTCTCCATTCCTGACCCTGGCTTGCTTGACCCTGCTCAGTTACCTGTCTGATCACCTGTTGCCATGACCCAGCCTAGACTCTGACTAATCTCTGCCTGCCGTTTATGCTATTTACCTTTATGTGTATGACCTGGCTTGTCTGACTCCGTTGCTCTGCATACCTGCACCTGCTGACCTGCATCAGCTGCCCTGCATTCCTGCTCCTGCTGACCTGCATCCGCTGCCCTGCATACCTGCACCTGCTAACCCTGCATCTGTGGCTTTGCACACCTGCACCTGACGACCTGCATACGCTGCCCTGCACACCTGCACCTGCTGACCTGCATCTGCTGCTCTGCATACCTGCACCTGTTGACCTGCATCTGCTGCTCCCGGTTCCAGCTGTTCCAGCTTCCACTTGGCTTCACTACACCCAGCCGAGAGGACAAAGCAGGCACCCTTACCTCACCGCGCTCTTACCACCACTGTCCCCACTCCAGTGGTCTCTGAGCCAGGGTTGTACGGGAGGTCTCCCTCTGCACGTCAGGCTCACACCTAAGGTATGTGACAGAATAACTCTGAATAATCCCAACTTGCTGGCTGTATTTTGTAGGTGCTGTTATTAAGCCAGAGGTCTGCAGTACCCCGGCGGCCTAGTAATTTAGTAGCACATGCTGGTTGGATCCCAGCTAGCCAGACTTGAAAATCATGCGCCCTCAGGCCGCATCGATTTGACACACTTCCCCACAGTCTCTCCTCTGTTCCGGGACTCCTCACCAATGACCGTGTAAAGATGAGGACTTCATCCTTGACCGTGTAAAGATTGAAGTTCCCTCTCAGACTTCCTGGCATGCCTCCGCACCCAGCACTCCACTGTTGTACACTCATCGTCCTTCTCCTGCCCCGCATTCATGATGGAGAACTTTATCTCGACATACGTTCCGACAACCTCTCTCCAGCCCCTCTGCTCCAGGAACTCCTCATCAATGACCGTGTAATGATGAAGACTTCATCCATGATCGTGTAAGCATGAAGCTCCCTCACAGCTCTCCCGGGCTCCTCCGCACTCAGTGCACCCCCCCAGATGGGGGCTGCTTCCTGCCACTGTCTAGTAATCCATTCTCCACTTTTCCCGGCCGACAACTCCAAACCAGTGGCATGTGACCTCAGCTTATATGGGAGGCCGGCCCGCTGCCAATACCATGTGGGGATTGGTCAGGGCTCCTCACATGAGCTGCCTGCCACTCCAGTCCTAGGCCCTGCCCCTCTTCCAGAACAATCTCCCTGGAAACAGGGGAGGCGCCTCAGAGCTAAAGCACAGGTGGTCACACCCACTGCTACACTAACCACTCCCTGCCCCCAGATCAAAACAAGCAGGCCTAGTCTGAAGCATAGGCCTCCCTAAATGTACCTGCACTGGCAGTTTTCCCCTCAAAAATCCTATGCTATCACCTACCTACGGTAGAGGGTGCTACATATATATGGGCAACTTTATTAATACATGGCACCAGATTTATAGCATTCAACACATAGTCCAGCCTTGAAAGAGCATGATACGATTAAGATTGACAAGAGTAAACTCTATCTGTGGGATATTGCCGCCACCACAGATCAATGTATCCTGCTAGCAAAAGTGCCTTATGGTTTAAAAAAATCTACTAGATGACTCTGCATATACTGTAAATTTGCTGAAACCATGAATCTGAAGCCTAACAAGTTTATCATAACCATCAGTTATATTTAAACCTGCCTTGAATGTTGAAATGTGATTGGTGATACAGGAAACTGAGAAAGATAGATGGTTACCATGCAAATGTAACAGTGCTCTATGGATTACCATAGAATTAAAGGGAATAGCAGAGATAAATTAGTTTTCTGATATTCGCACAGCTCATGTACTTGGTATAGCATTAGTAGTTCACAGTTTTCACTTTTTTTTTGCCATGAATTGGTCATTAACCACTTCAGCCCCGGAAGATTTGGCTGCTCAATGACCAGGCCATTTTTTGCGATACGGCACTGCGTCGCTTTAACTAACAATTGCGCAGTCGTGTGATGCTGTACCAAAATATTTTTTTTCCCCACAAATAGAGCTCTCTTTTGGTGGTATTTGATGATCTCTGTGGTTTTTATTTTTTGCACTATAAACAAGAAAAGTGCGACAATTTTGAAAAAAAATAAATATTTCGTACTTTTTTCCATAATAAATATCCCTAATTTTTTTTTTTTTAAAAAGCAAATTTTTTTAGGACGATATGTATTCTTCTACATATTTTTAGTAATAAAAATCGCAATAAGCGTATATTGATTGGTTTGCGCAAAAGTTATAGCGTCTACAAAATAGGGGAAAGATTTATGGCATTTTTTATTATTTTTATTTTTTTTACTAGTAATGGCGGTGATCAGCAATTTTTATCGGGACTGTGACATTATGGTGGACAAATCAGACACTTTTGACACATTTTTGGGACCATTGACAATTATACAGCGATCAGTGCTCTAAAAATGCACTGATTATTGTGGCAGGGAAGGGGTTAACACTAGGGGGCGATCAAGGGGTTAACTGTGTTCCCTCGTGTGTGTTCTAAGTGTAGGGGGATGGGACTGACTAGAGTAGTTGTTCCTAGCTAGTAGGAACACACAATTTGTCTCTCCTCTCCTCACAGAACAGGGATTTGTGTGTTTACACACACACGTCCCTGTTCTGGCTCTCGTGCCCGCGTTCGCGGTGGTGCGCACGCGTCTGCTATCCCCGCTTAAAGGGCTGACGTACAGCTACGACGGTTTGTGAGAATGACGGCTGCTGGTCTGCAAGCAGTTAACATGGTAGCATTCTCATTGCATCACAAATATGTAATACTGTACATGAGTTATTTCTACATACAGTACATCTTCCAATTTTCATAACCTTCCTTAGTAAAAACATTTGGAACATGGATGTCAGTGGAAACATCTGATAATGCATCTTAGTCTTCAGCACTAGATGTGCATTTAGAAGCACAAATCCAAGTTCTTTGACACTTTTACTAAAACTGAAGCAAACAGAATCTGGAGCCACTGTGCATGGCAATCAATCAGCTTCTATCTTCAACTTTTTCAGTTAAGCTTTGGAAATGGATAGAAGTGAATTGGTTGCTATTCACAGCTGTTCCAGATTCTGGTTGCTCTAATTATGATAAATCCCCCTCTCTATCTGTTACTATTGGAATGAATACATCCGTTAGATTGGCCTTACTTTTTTTTGCACTGTCAATATTATATCCCCATTTGGTCAAGATGTAGCTGTCCAGTGCAGGGAGTTCATTTTATTTAGATTATTAGTAAAATATAAAATATGGTAGACCTTACTTCATGGAATACAGGTTCATATACCCCTTTTATCAATTGTACAGTTGTGGCTGGTTCAAGTTTTGCATTTAAATAAGTTACCTAAAGTCTAGCATTTAAGAAAAGTTGTCATATTAGTTTCTATTTAACATAACTAATAAAATACAGACATACAAATACATGATAGTAGATGGTGCTAAAACCAATGTATTAAAATTATAGTTGAGTAAATTTTTTTCAAGAAGCACAGTATTAGGTATTAAAACTTTTTTTTTTTTTTTTCGTGATATAATATAGTTGAAATATTTCAGCTCTTCACTTACACTACCTTACCAACCTGATGGAAACTTCCATGGGTACTGGATCCTCCACTTTCTGGGATGCAGTATGAGCCCTTAGGGGAATCCCGGGGGTCGGAGACTCAATGTTGGGATGGTAGGGATCTTTACCCATCTGGTTATGGTTATTCATTACAGAACATGGGAGGATAAAGTTAGGACACTGTGGATCACAGTTCAGAGCTAGAATCTCTATGTCTATTATTTTGGACCATAGGTTGATTTGATCGCAAGTTGCATTATTGTACTGTACAGACTACTTGTTGAGATTCTTCTGTATCGCCTAAAAATTTCAATAAAAAGATTTAAACTAAAACTTTTTTTTTCTTTTAACTAGCTGTCAACACAAAATGTAATTAATGTGAAGCTAGCAAGAATGTAAGACTCTGACAATGCTAAATAATTATTCTCTTGTGTATTCTAACCACAGTAAACTTGAGCATTGTATGTTTCAGATGGCATGCAAATTAGGTTCTACATAACTGTGAGGGATTTCTTATGTCCCAGTAGATCCAGCTATTGAAAATGAGCTGTTCTCAAGACTAATTTAAGCAGAAACTGGATTGCTTTTTCTGACATACATTTTCACATTTTTTTGTTCACAAGAGATCTGATTTAAGTTTATTTTAAATGTTATAATGGTGCTTGAAAAAAAAAATTGTAATAGAAGGAAAATATTAAATCAATTGTTTTACGTTGTGATAAATATGAAGGTGATATTATGCAGTCATTCAGTTTCTTTTCAGTGGTTCTGATCAGAATATTTATATTTTTCCCTCAATTAATCTTTTTCATGATTAATGCTGGATACAAAGGTGCATACAGTGTGCTAATGAATGCCTTCTCTAGAGCAATCTCATAATTGTAATTATGAAACAATCAGATTTTAATAAAACATAAGAAACTCTTGATTAATAAACCACTTTTTCAGGCAGATATTCCCTAGAGTCCCAAGGTTTTTTGCAAGCAATTTGTAGTAATGATGCTTATTTGCTCAGTGTCAGTCTTTTTGTCTGTAAATAAATTAAGTGATTACATAATAGTGGTGGTCTCAGTGTTGCTCTTTTTTTTCCACGCTTCATGTCACGCACAGTAGTGGATGTTTTAAAAGCCATAACCACAAAAATGTTGCCTTGGGATTCAGAAGAATGATCAGTGTATATGTAATTAGAGGTTTTTTTTAAGAAAATGTTGAAAGATGACAAAAGCAGCCTGCAGTCTCACTAATAAATATGTATGTGATCTGTGATTGTATTCCTGCAATTCAAGATACTGTACATATAAAGGGGTTGGACAAAAATATGGAAACACCAGATAAAAGAACAAAATTGTTACCTAATATGGTGTTGGACCGCCTTTGGCTTCCAAGACGGCCTGAATTCTCCTTGGAATTGACAAATATTATTTCAGGTTACACTCCTGCGCAATGTACTTTTGTCTCTTACGGTCAGTTGAACATGTCAACCACGCTTATGCTTAATTGCTTATCAGATTACTTTTTTCCCGAAAACTGTTTATGCCATCATAACCTTTGATACTGTACCTTGCAACACCTCTTCAGTCACAGAGGCACCAGCTAAGCGGGCACCATCAATTTGCCCTCTTTAAAACTCAGTAAGCTACGACATGACTCTGTATTACTAGCAGCGGATACAGTGAATGACAAAATTGAGGCTTCTCACCTGTTAGCTAAGTGTCTCATCACACAGCGGAAGCAAAAGAATGTGAGGAAAGGGGGGATAGCCTATTTTATGGCCCATCTTTCCCTCATGGAATGGTGGTGGCAGGAGTTTCAAGCTCCCCTATGATTAATTTCAATGGGGAGGTTTATGATAGCACAAAAATATATATATATATATATTCCTGCACACCTATGGGTTATCTACTCAATATTTATTAAGAAAAAATAGCATCAAAATACATCTCTGAATCAAAAAAAAGAAAAAAGAAAAAGGTCAGCTGATTGTGAATGTTCTGAAAGTTCTGGAAGGTCCTCTAGGATAGGTCATTTAAGGTCACCTGACCCCCCAGAACATTCCAGAAATTCCCACGACCCATATTAAAGCAGGAGGCTGAGGGGAGTCTTTGCCAGTTGCCAGAGGGATATTTGAAGAGCGCCCCACTAATTTTGGCTGATTTTGTTTACAGTTTTAAAGTATTTATTGATTAAAAGAGTTATGATTATCCAGTTTGGTGTGTCTAGTTTTCTTTATATGTTTGGTATTTATGCCGCCTACTATCCCATGGTACTGTATATCGCTCCTGCCTTCAACGTAAAACGTGTCGTCACTTTCACACCTGCAAATCATATAGTGTTTCCGTATTTTTTGTCCAACCCCAGTATATATACAATATCTCACAAAAGTGAGTACACCCCTCACATTTTTGTAAATATAGACCATGACACTCCCACCACCATGCTTGACTGTAGGCAAGACACGCTTGTCTTTGTACTCCTCACCTGGTTGCCGCCCCACATGCTTGACACCATCTGAACCAATTAAGCTCATCTTGGCCTCATCAGACTACAGGATATGGTTCAAGTAATCCATGCCCTTAGTTTGCTTGTCTTCAGCAAACAGCTTGTGGGCTTTCGACAGCCATGCAGACCAATTTGATGCAGTGTGCAGCGTATGGTCTGAGCACTGACAGGCTGACCCCCCACTCCTTCAACCTCTGCAACAATGCAGGCAGCACTCATACATCTATTTCTGAAAGACAACTTCTGGATATGACGCTGAGCACGTGCACTCAACTTTGTTGGTCGACCATGGTGAGGCCTGTTCTGAGTGGAACATGTCCTGTTAAACCGCTGTATGGTCTTGGCCACCATGCTGCAGCTCAGGGTCTTGGCAATCTTCTTTTAGCCTAGGCCATGTTTATGTAGAGCAACAATTATTTTTTCAGACCCTCAGAGAGTTCTTTGCCATGAGGTGTCATGTTGAGCTTCCAGTGACCAGTATGAGAGAGTGAGAGTGATAACACCAAATTTAACACACCTGCTCCCCATTCACACCTGAGACCTTGTAACAATAAGTCGCATGACACTGGGGAGGGAAAATGGCTAATTGGGCCCAGTTTGGACATTTTCACTTAGGGGTGTACTCACTTTTGTTGCCAGCGGTTTAGACATTAATGGCTGTATGTTGAGTTATTTTGAAGGGACAGCAAATTTACACTGTTATACAAGTTGTACACTCTCTACTTTATATTGTAGCAAAGTGTCATTTCTTCAGTGTTGTCACATGAAAAGATTATAATAAAATATTAAAAAAAATGTGAAGGGTGTACTTTTGTGAGATACACTATATATATATATATATATATATATATATATATATATATATATAATGTACAGGTGATACGGTGAAGCTAATATAAGAGATGAACTCATTGCATGCAAATCAAGATAGTTCAAGGCGTGATGTGTCATAATTGTGATGATTATGGCTTACAGCTCATGAAAACACCAAATCCACAATCTCAGAAAATTCGAATTTTACATGCAATCAAAAAAACAAGGATTGTACATAGAACAATATCGATCCTCTCAAAAGTATAAGCATGCACTCAGTACTTGGTTTGGGCCCCTTTTGCAGCAATTACTGCCTTAATAGGGCGTGGCATGGAAGCTATCAGCCTGTGTAACTGCTGAGGGTTTATGGAAGACCGTGTGGGCAGGTGCCAAGTCCTGCTGGAAAATGAAGTCAGCATCCCCATAGAGCTCGTCTGCGGAAGGAAGCATGAAGTGCTCCAAAATCACCTGGTAGACGGCTGCGTTGACCCTGGATTTAATGAAGCACAGTGGACCAGCACCAGCAGATGACATGGCTCCCCAAATCAACACAGACTGTGGAAACTTCACACTGGACTTCAAGCACCTTGCAGTGTGTGCCTCTCCATTCTTCCTCCATACTCTGGGTCCTTGGTTTCCAAATGAGATGCAAAATTAGCTCTCATCAGAAAAGAGAACTTTGGACCACTTCGGGTACATGGATGCTGGGGGTTTCTTGGTGAGGTTTTTATATAGGATGTGACGTAGACCATTTATTATTATTATTATTATTATTATTATTATTATAGTTTTTTTCATATCTGTAATGGAATATATTGAGATTGTGTATGTGATATATGTGTTGTAATATGTATGTTATGTGTTGTTGGAAAAAATCAATAAAGAAAGTTTGAACAGAAAAGAGAACTTTGGACCACTAAGCAACAGACCAGGTGTGTTTTTCTTTAGCCCAGGTAAGACGCTTCTGGAGTTGTTTGTTGTTTAAGAGTGGCTTGACAAGAGGAATACGACATTTGAAGCCCATGTCCAGGATCCGTCTGTGTGTGGTGGCTCTTGATGCACTGACTCCAGCCTCAGTCCACTCCTTGTGAAAGTCCCTAACACTTTTGAATGGCCTTTTCCTGACAATCCTCTCCAGGCTGCGGTCATCCCTGCTGCTTGTGCACCTTTTTCTTCCACACTTTTCCCTTCCACATAACTTTCTATTAATGTGCTTTGATACAGCACTTTGGGAACATCCAACTTAATTTGCAATTACCATTTGAGGCTTTCCCTCCTTATGGAGGGTGTCAATGATGGTTTTCTGCACAACTGCCAGGTCAGCAGTCTTTCCTATGATTGTGATTCCTACTGAACCAGACAGAGACCATTTAAAGGCTCAGGAACCCTTTGCAGGTGTTATGGGTTAATTAGCTGATTAGAGTGGAACACTTTGAGCCTAGAATATTGCACCTTTTCACAATATTCTAATTTTCTGAGATTGTGGATTTGGGATTTTCATGAGCTGTAAGCCATAATCATCACAATTATGACAAATCATGGCTTGAACTATCTTGCTTTGCATGTAATGAGTCTATCTCATATATTAGTTTCACCTTTTAAGTTGCATTAGTGAAATAAATTAACTTTTGTACGATATTCAAATTTCGGTGCTGCTTATGCTGTCTGAATGTCCCTGTGCCTAAGCAACCTAGAAAGGTTCTGGGCTACAGGTGGATACTAGGCAGATGAGCAGCATAAATATGCATACAGCCCATGCCAATTTTAAGGGGAGATGCCCCTAGACATGCTGGGTGCTAGTATTTATGTTCAGGGAACACATGGGCTCATGGTCATTTCTGGGAAAGGATTGCACCAGGCTGGACTTTGCCTCCCTCTGCACTTGCTGTCATGTGGCCTCAGGTTGGCGACATGAGAGCCTGAATTATGTGTGGCTGACCCTGGTCCTACCATAGCTGACAGAGGTAAGGTCTACAATACATTTGGTCTGGTATCACAGAGAGATAAGGCTGTTGGTGGTGCTGCAGGAGCCTTGTGAGCACAGACACCCTAAGAATCCTTAGTTATACTCTCTTGTGCTCTAAGTCGGCTTAGGGCCCACACAAAGAAAAATTAGAGCTTTGTCCAGAACTGTTCATTACTTTACTAAGCGACATTGCTCTGTTCTCCATTCAGTTTGTTGCTGCTGTGAAGAAGTTTGCATCTGCCTTTGCAAGGTCTTCAGTCAAGTTTCACTAGGAAAGGAACTCGGTGTGAATAGTTAATTTTGGAAGCATTCCACTATATCCCTTATCCTATCAAGGTTCTCCAATAAAACAACAAAAACAAAACCCCTAGACTGGATATTGGAGTAAAGGGCAAAAGTGAGTGTGCACCTGGCTGTGGAAAATACCTTGTGCCTGGCTGCGGGGTAAAAGTGAGGAAGACCTGGGCAACATACCACCGGCCCCTGCAGGGGTAGTGCTACCATATTATGAAAGATAAAATGTGTTATATGACGAGGCTGATTTACTAGTTGATATAAACGCATAATCGCACATCGATGTATAATTTGGTTTGATAATGTAAATTACACCTTGAAAAAGGGTATAAGCCAAGAAATATCAAGCCATGGGTCACTAAAACTGAATTGCAAGAGCCGAGATTTGACCAGTGATGGTGCTTAGCGGCAGACCTTAATCTCTACCACACTGAAGGTAACTGAAAAGCAAAATGACTATGAAGGTCTTAAGGTTACAGTCATGAGCCTCACACAAGTCTTCCCAAGTGTGGTGGCACATTCAGCAAGGAGAAGGCATACCTGAAGCATGGTAGACATAGCTGTTTTTGACACAACATGTTATCTTACACCCTGGGCTTCATTAGGAATGCCATTAAAGTGAGATGCTAAGAAGCCAGACAGAAAATGTATTCTGGTGACGAAAGGTTTGGATGAATACAATACAATACAATACAATATTGATTGTTACAGCCAGTAACAACCAGATAGCTTGAATCTCCAAAATTGATGGATAACTTGGACTCTTTCTGTATCACTGACCCTGTGTACACAGGGAGCTGAAAACTCTTCTCCAACTGGAGAGGCTTGAATCTATGGTGATGGTCTTTCAGTGAAATTTTGTGATACCATTAGTGACTGAAGTCACCACAGCAGGGATGATTTGAGATTGGAGACAAATTTCCCAGTCCAGGGCGAGGGGAGACTTGTTCCATTACAATGCACTTCTGTGGTGCTTTGATGTGAAAATGAACAAAATAGGAAGAGATGAATGCAAAAGCCTCGTACACACGGCCGAGTTTCTCGTCGTTAAAAACACGTCGTTTTTTTCAACGAGATTCTTGTTAACCTTGACGAGTTTCTCGTCAAGCTTTCCATGCGTACACATTGACAATTCCAAATTTCCTCGTTGTTCAGCGCAGTCACGTCCAGCACGTACGACGGCAGTATAAAGGGGAAGATCGATTTCCCTGGCGCCACCCCTTGGGCTGCTTTTGCTGATCTCGTGTTACCGCGTGTGAAGTAAAAGTTTGGGAAGAGACGATTTGCGCTTTTCAGTCTTCGTGCTTTTCAGTTAGTTTTCTGCGGTTCAGTTTGTGCTCGTGGATTCGTATCTTGTCTTTCAGGGCGTGTAGGCAGGTCGTATCTGTTTTACAGTGCGTTCTTGCCCGTTCGTTTCTGATTTTCAGTTCGTTCTTCATAGGCCTTGCTGTTCTAAAGTGCGTTCTGTTCTGTACGTTCTGATCAGACGACCATTTCCTAGCCATGCCGCGGGTACGTTCTCGTCGTCGAGTTCATGCTGTGCGGGCGCTTGGTGTTGGTCTGCTTGTTTTGGACCAAGACCAGTCCATGAACGGGGTGAGGAGGAGTTCATGGACCAAGAATTGGTTGCTCCAGCGGGACCAATTCTGCCATATGCCTCTGCTGCGGGAGATCGTCGAGAATAATCCTGAGGACTACAGGAATTTTCTGCGGATGTCTGACCCCGTTTTTCAGCATCTGTTGGCTTTTGTGTCCCCCTATATTACCAGGCAGGACACCGTTATGCGGGAAGCCATTAGTGCTGAGCAGAGGCTCATCGCCACGTTACGTTACCTGGCGACAGGGAGAAGTCTTCAGGACTTGAAGTTCACAACAGGCATCTCCCCCCAGGCTCTGGGCCTCATAATCCCAGACACCTGTTCTGCCATTATACAAGTCCTGCAGGAGGACTATATTAGGGTAAGTTTTCTCCATTAACATCACATTTTATGTATTTCATGTATGCTAATTGTGAGGGGGTTAGCTCGGCAGCGGGTGTGTGTGACCCCCGGGATGGGCTCCCCACACAAAACAGGCCCAGCAAACGGAGGTTGTGGTTTTCAAAATCAAAAAGGTGTGGTTTATTTTCTATTTACAGTGACAAAACACAGCAAAGCAAAAGAAACATAACCAAAATAAATCCTGGTCAAGTTGACCTCTGACTAAACATACAGGTTTCCTAACTAACAACTGGGATCAGCCTAGTGCTGTCCTAGTCCCTAAGTCCCTGGTTTAGTAAAAGTCCAAACAAATAGCCACACAGGCTTTGCCTCACCGCACAGGGGTTCACTCTCCCTAGACAGTCCACACAGGTCTGGTTCCAGGCATGAGCTAACATCTAATGAAGCTGGGAGTTCTTATAGAGGCCTAAATGAGCTGACAAGGTTCAGCTGGTCTCCTCATCTCTGTCTGCACGACGCCCCACACTCTCCCTAGAGGTATGAGTCATCCATGAGCCCACTAGCCTTATACAACTCTCCACCTAGTTGTATAAGTCGGCGTAAAGCCTGAATCTGGGCGAAATATATCTACCCCCCTGGATGCAACCAGGTGACTTTACCTTCCTGCTGTCACATACCCCCCCCTCTTGTTTTAACCTCGGGGTTGGAACACCAGCAATCAGGCATTCATGTACTCGAGACAAAGCATCCACATTCCCCATTTGAACGCCAGGGCGATGCTTTACTGTGAAGTTGAATTCCTGGAGGGCCAGGAACCACCTATTCACTCTTCTATTTGTTTCCTTGTTTTGAGCCATCCACTTTAACGGAGCGTGATCCGTAACCATGTCAAAGTGCCTACCTAGCAGGTAGTACCGAAGGGAATCTAGAGCCCACTTCACCGCTAAACACTCCTTTTCAACGGTGGCGTAATTTACCTCATGGGACTTCAACTTCCTGCTGAGGTAAATGACTGGGTGCTCTTCCCCGTTCCAGACCTGGGACAATACTGCTCCTAACCCCACATCTGACGCATCACTTTGTACGACAAAGTCTTTAGAGAAGTCGGGTGAGTACAACACTGGCTGGCTACATAAGGCTTGTTTCAAGAATTGGAATGCTGCCTCAGCCTCGGGGGTCCATTTAATCATGACCGACCCTTTCCCCTTCGTCAGGTTGGTTAGGGGCACAGCCTTAGAAGCAAAGTGGGGAATGAATCGCCGATAATACCCAGCGATTCCCAGAAAGGCTCGTACCTGCTTCTTGCTGTTGGGACGTGGCCAACTCTGGATGGCCTCGACTTTGTTGAGTTGGGGTTTTATTACTCCCCTCCCAATGGTGTACCCAAGATATTTGGCCTCCTCCTGCCCAATGGTACACTTCTTGGGGTTAGCCGTAAACCCCGCTTCCCGAACAGAGTCCAGGACTGCTTGCACTTTTGGCAGATGTGAGGCCCAATCTGTGCTATGGACAATTACGTCATCCAGGTAAGCCGCAGCATACTTCCGATGGGGCCTCAGCATCTGGTCCATTTTCCGCTGGAATGTGGCCGGCGCATTCTGTAACCCGAACGGCATTCTTTTATATTGGAACGCCCCGTCTGGGGTTACAAATGCGGTTTTCTCTTTGGCCGACTTGGCCAGGGGGATTTGCCAATACCCTTTTGTGAGGTCAAGAGTCGTCATGTATCGGGCTGTTCCCAGCCGGTCGATCAACTCATCTATACGTGGCATGGGGTAGGTGTCAAATTTTGTAACTTTGTTCAACTGACGAAAATCGTTACAAAATCGCCAGCTCCCATCCGGTTTAGGCACCAACACGATGGGACTAGACCAATCACTTTGGGACTCCTCTATCACCCCTAAGTTCAGCATTTTCTGTACTTCCTCCCGTATTGCCTCCCGTCGAGCCTCTGGGATCCGATAGGGTTTTAACTTCACCCTTTCACCGGGCGGGGTAATGATGTCATGCTCTACCCCAGATGTTTGTCCCGGCAGCTCAGAGAATACCTCCTTGTTGCAAAGCACAAACTCCTTAACCTCCTGTTGTTGGGGTTGTGACAAGGTGGCTGCTATTCCAACCTCAGGAATCACGCAACCAGTTTGAGCTGGTGACCAAGTGTCTGCGACTAGGGACTCTCTATCCCTCCAGGCTTTCAACAGATTAACGTGATAGATCTGTTCGGGCTTTCGCCTTCCTGGTTGTCTGACCTTGTAATTCACTTCGCTCACTTTTTCCATTATCTCGTAGGGGCCTTGCCATTTGGCAAGGAATTTACTTTCAACCGTAGGGACAAGTACCAATATCCTATCCCCCGGGGAAAAGGTACGGGTCTTGGCTCCACGGTTGTACACTCTCTGCTGTGCCAACTGCGCTTGGGCCAAATGTTCCTTCACGATGGGCATTACCTGTGCAATTCGATCTTGCATCAGGGCGACATGCTCAATCACACTCCTGTGGGGAGAACTCTCACTTTCCCAAGTTTCCTTGGCAATATCCAACAGCCCTCTTGGGTGTCTCCCATACAGTAACTCAAAGGGGGAGAATCCCGTAGAGGATTGGGGCACCTCCCTAATAGCAAACATCAAATAAGGAAGTAAACAGTCCCAATCCTTTCCATCTCTATCCACCACTTTCTTCAACATTTGTTTTAGGGTTTTGTTGAATCTTTCAACCAGCCCATCGGTTTGGGGGTGATACACAGACGTACGCAATTGCGTCACTTTGAACAATTTACACAGCTCTTTCATAACCCGGGACATAAAGGGTGTACCTTGGTCCGTAAGCAGTTCTTTACAAATACCCACCCGGCTAAAAACAAGAGATAGCTCTTTGGCTATGGTTTTGGCCGAGGTATTTCGGAGAGGGATCGCTTCTGGATAACGGGTGGCATAGTCCATTATAACTAATATGTACTGGTGCCCCCTAGCGGACTTGATTATAGGACCTACCAAATCCATGGCGATCCTCTCAAACGGGACCTCAATGATGGGTAGAGGGACCAGCGGGCTACGGAAATGTGGCATCGGGGCCAACCTCTGACACACAGGGCAGGAGGAACAATAATTTTCTACGTCCTTCATCACCCCCGGCCAATAGAATCTCTGTAATACCCTCTCTCGGGTTTTCTCTGTCCCCAGATGACCTCCAAGAATGTGCCCATGGGCCAACTCCAACACCAACTTCCTGTAAGGTTTGGGCACCACAAGCTGCTCAACGGTTTCTTCTGCCCTTTTTGCCACCCGATACAGTAGGTCCTTCTCTACGCTGAAGTATGGGTAAGTGCAGGTATTATCTGGGTTCACTAACTCACCATCTATTTTCACTACGTTTTCCCGTGCCTTTATTAGGGCGGGGTCTTTCAACTGTTCTGTGGCAAAGTTTTCCCTGTGAACCTCAAGATCAGAAAACTCCACAGACGGTAGGTTTTCGTCTGAGGAGGTGGGCTCCTCTCCAGTTTCTTGAGTCTCCCCTGCCAATACTGATAAGGGAAATTCCGGAGAGTCCTCACCACTCTCAAGGGAGTTCTGGCTATCACATTCCTGGTACATAGGGGCACCAGTGAGGGGCTCAGGATCATCCCACAGTTCCCAGAACTTCGGAAAATCCCTTCCCACAATGGCGTCATGCGGTAACTGAGATACTAAGCCCACTGGATGAGAGAGGGTACCTTTGGGGGTCTCGAAACACACTGTAGTCACGGGATACTCTCGGGTGTCCCCATGCACACAAATAACAGCTACCTTGCTATTCCCAGAGACCTCTGTTTTAACTAACTCAGCCTTTATCAGGGTCACAAGGCTACCTGAATCCAGCAATACCACAACATTTCTACCATTAACACACATTTTGCATAAATGTTTCTCAGTTCCTCGAATGGCAGTGCATGCGACTGTCACACACAGCGACTGACGTCTGCCCGTCAGAAAGTCACACTGCATGGGTTCCTCCACAACCGGGCAATTGGCTGCAATATGTCCCGCTTGCCGGCAGCGGTAGCAAACGATCCTTCTTGCCGCCTCTTGAGCCGCTGATTTCCCAGGCTGTTCTCGCCAAACTTGGGGTAGAGCTCCCACCCTCTCACTCTCTCCACCCTCACCCCTTGGAATCCTCTTATCCGCCCCTGGGGATGGTCTGGTCTTAGGGTGGAAAGTCCGAGTGTCTCTGGAAGAGGCCGTCAGGTTCTCTGTAGCCAAGTATTTCTCCACACGATCCACAAGACCATCGGCCGTCTCTGGGTCTCCATGGCTTACCCACTTTTGGATGGCAGTAGGAAGAGCTCTCAAAAACCGATCCATTACAACACGTTCCACAATCTTTGGTGCGGACAAAGTCTCTGGCTGTAGCCACTTTCTGCTCAGGTGAATGAGATCATACATTTGAGACCTGGGGGGTTTTCCAAGCTGGAAAGTCCAGTTATGCACACGCTGAGCCCGGACAGCCTGGGTGACACCCAGCCTTGCCAATATTTCAGCTTTTAGCATCACATAGTCTTTTGCTTGGTTAGGCTCTAGGTCATAGTAAGCTTTCTGCGATTCACCAGTTAACAGAGGAGCCACCAGTCCAGCCCACTGCTCCTCAGGCCACTTTTCTCTTTCAGCGGTCCTTTCAAATGTGGTCAAAAATACCTCTGGATCATCCTCTCCAGTCATTTTTGTCAATAAACGACTCACCCCAAAGGACGCGGTATTAGTGGGACGGCTTTCCTCACTGGTCTGCGGACGTTGCTGCATTACTGCTTCCATCTGTTGTTGTAGTCTCTGCTCTTGCTTCTGCAACAGGTCTATGAAGCGGGCCTCAGATTGCTGCTGGGCTCGTTGCTGAGCCTCCAGACTCTGTTGCAAAGTTGCGTTTGTCTGCTGCTGGGCTGCAAGGCTCCTTTGCAAACCTGCATTTGTCTGCTGTTGATTGGCATTTGCTAGAGCCAGCTGCTTCAGTATCTCCTCCATGCTGGCTTAAAAAAAAAACTGCCACTGGTTCTCCACCAACTGTGAGGGGGTTAGCTCGGCAGCGGGTGTGTGTGACCCCCGGGATGGGCTCCCCACACAAAACAGGCCCAGCAAACGGAGGTTGTGGTTTTCAAAATCAAAAAGGTGCGGTTTATTTTCTATTTACAGTGACAAAACACAGCAAAGCAAAAGAAACATAACCAAAATAAATCCTGGTCAAGTTGACCTCTGACTAAACATACAGGTTTCCTAACTAACAACTGGGATCAGCCTAGTGCTGTCCTAGTCCCTAAGTCCCTGGTTTAGTAAAAGTCCAAACAAATAGCCACACAGGCTTTGCCTCACCGCACAGGGGTTAACTCTCCCTAGACAGTCCACACAGGTCTGGTTCCAGGCATGAGCTAACATCTAATGAAGCTGGGAGTTCTTATAGAGGCCTAAATGAGCTGACAAGGTTCAGCTGGTCTCCTCATCTCTGTCTGCACGACGCCCCACACTCTCCCTAGAGGTATGAGTCATCCATGAGCCCACTAGCCTTATACAACTCTCCACCTAGTTGTATAAGTCGGCGTAAAGCCTGAATCTGGGCGAAATATATCTACCCCCCTGGATGCAACCAGGTGACTTTACCTTCCTGCTGTCACATAATGTATTGTATTTCTTTCATCCTTCCCTAATTACCATGATTGTAATATGCTGAGAATGTCCCCTTTGTCCTCATGCATGCTGGAAGCTTTTAAATGCCCCTTTTTTCTCCTCCATGCATATTTCCCTTTACTAACCTCTCCAGCAGTGGCGACTGCTGCTCCAAATGTTTGGGGGGCCACCCCCAAATTAGATATATAAACTTCCTCCTTTTTTGCGACTGTGCCTATTAAACGCCACCAGTTGCCCCCTCCAATGCAGCCATTTTGCCCCTTCCAATGCAGCCATTTTGCCCCTTCCAATGCAGCCATTTTGTCCCCTCCAATGCAGCCATTTTGCCCCTTCCAATGCAGCCATTTTGCCCCTTCCAATGCAGCCATTTTGTCCCCTCCAATGCAGCCATTTTGCCCCTTCCAATGCAGCCATTTTGCCCCTTCCAATGCAGCCATTTTTCCCCTTCCAATGCAGCCATTTTGTCCCCTCCAATGCAGCCATTTTGCCCCTTCCAATGCAGCCATTTTGCCCCTTCCAATGCAGCCATTTCGTCCCCTCCAATGCAGCCATTTTTCCCCCTCCAATGCAGCCAGTTCCCCCCCAGCCCTGCACTTACCTTCTTCTGGTCCGCGCCATCCTTCTTCTGTCCTTGATGTCTTTTCCTGCCCTCGATGTTGCATCAGCCAATCATGTTACCGTTAAACAGACTTGGTGAACATGATTGCCAGAGCAGCCTGTCAGTGTTTACCCAAGGAATGCCCCCCCCCCCCTGCGTCCCCTATTTAACTTTTAGCAAGCCAATTACATCCCTCAGGCTGTAATCGCCAAGCCTATTTGCCCCCCTGTTTCTGATATGCAATTTTCACCCCATAAATACCGCAGTTATTCATATGGCCGTCGCTCAACAGGGGGCCATCCACCTGAATAGTGGGCGGCATTGACAATACATAGGTTAATGCAAGGCATGAACCTATGTATTGTTCTGAGTGACGGGCGCAGGATAGAGGGGGCAGTGCTCCAGCGCCCACTCTGGACGCACTGCCACTGCAATGCTATCCTGTGGCCAAACACATCTCCCCCCCCCCAAATTTGTTTAGAATGGACCATCAGAGGGGGTGATGAATATGAAACTTGAGCCTTCCATTATACTTAGTCAAAACACCTTAAACTGAGATATTGATTGATGTTGGCCTCGAATGTATTTTCTTATAATCTGCTTGCAATGTTATGTTTTAAATTTCTAATTTTTTTTCATCTTGTTTGACTCCCCAGCTTCCTTCCACGCCACAGGAATGGCAGACTGTGGCATCGGAGTTTGCCACGCGGTGGGACTTCCCCAACTGCAGTGGTGCCATTGACGGGAAGCACGTCCGCATCGTGCCGCCACCCCGTTCTGGGTCCTACTACTACAATTACAAGGGGTTTCATAGCATTGTGCTGATGGCGGTGGTGTCAGCACGGTATGAATTCCTCTATGTGGATGTAGGGAAGAATGGCCAGATGTCCGATGGGGGATCCTTCATCCAGACGGAGTTTGCCCTCTGTCTCCAGAGTGACGACCTTGCATTGCCACCGGATGCAGGGAATGTTGAAGGACTCCCCTTTGTTTTTTTGGCTGATGAAGCCTTCGGACTCGGACCACACCTCATGAGGCCATTTCCACAGAGAACCCTGACCCCAGAGAAGAGAGTGTTCAATTACCGGCTGGCCAGGGGCCGAAGAGTCATTGAAAATGCCTTTGGGATAATGGCCAGCCGGTTCCGCCTTTGTATGACTCCAATCCACTTGGCGGAGTACAAGATAAACTATGTCGTTTTATGCTGCTGTGTGCTCCATAATTTTCTGTGCCAAAAATCAAGTAATTATATGGCCTCAGTATTGCCTGAGGCAGGACTTTCATATGCCAATCCCCTGCTGGGCCTTGAATCTGCCCATCCTGGCTTGCCCCCCCCCAAAATGCCGTGAGGTTCGGGATAAATATATGGAATTTTTCACGGGTAGGGGGGCAATTAGTAAAGATTCATGCATAAAGAAATCATTAAAAATCATTTTTTATCTTGTAACTTTGTTTGTTTCCTGTCTCCTAGTTTGTCTTAGTGCATTTGTAGTGACAAGTGTTTTTTTCCTTTAGTAAATAACAACCATTTCACTATGAACTACAAAAATATACCCAAATAAGGTTAGAGCGTATTTGAAAAAGAAGCTACACTTTGTTTGTGTTCAAAAATTTTACTCTGTGCACATTCACACACATGGTAAATACTTTTTTTTTTTTTGTTGGCTGGCCACAAACCGGCAATTTTTTTTTAATGAAAATACAAAACCATCAGTTGCATTCCAAAAAGTACAACATTGGATACCTCTGGGCAATATGAGACATTCACTTACACAAAATATGTCTCTATCTGGCCGTCCTAATATGGGGTATTGGCACCCCTGGCCAAGCCAAAAATTTAATATGCACACAATTTGAAGTCATTTCCAATAGGGATTTGAGACTCCTGATCCCTATTGTCAACATGTGCTATCTGCCATCAGGGGTGATCAATGGACGTGTTTTGTGGGTGCAACCCCTTCTTCAGTTCACCTACTTGAGATACGAGGAAGGGGTTGCACCCTCAAAAGCCGTACATGGATATCCCCTGATGGCAGATGGCACATGTTGACACACTGTGTGCATATTCAATTTTTGGCTGGTTTGATTGTCTAAAAGAGAATAAAAGGGGGAAGAACAATCTGTAAACAAAAATGGGGGTTTTGATGCCTTATTCAATTCTCCCCAAAACATCTAGGATGTCTTTAAAGGTTTGATCCATCACATGAATTCTTTGTTTAATTCTGTCCAGTTCTGTGCTACATTCCATCACTTGCTGTATGATTCGTAGGGCACTGTCAGCAGAGAAACGTGTACTTTCTTTCACCACAACATTTACATCCCCTAAAAACAAAATAAAAAGGTATTATAACTCTGCAGGCCTACATCTCTTACCTGAAGCTGTGGTGACAGATACTGACCTGTTGTGGTGACCAGTTCCACCACGTCATCCACTTCTCCTTCCTGCACTTCTCCTTCCTCCACCTCTTCAACTTCCTCAACATCCTTAGGTTGTGGGTCTTTGTGAGGTTGGGGTTGTTTCGAAGCTGTGGGGTTCCTGTGCTCCCCAGAGTGTTCTCCTCCCAGTCTTCTCTCCCCTATGAGAATCAAACAAAAGGTCTATTTATCACACTGAAATTCTCTATGAAAACTAAAAACAGGCTAAATTGCTTGGAAGTGGGGTACAAGTGTCTGTTTGTGTGGAATTTTCACATGAAGACATTATTTCTTCCCAAAAATATGTTTAGTATTCACCTTTGGCTGTCAATTTTGAGACATGGAGGCACCACAAAAATTCACTGATGCACCTGTGTGGGACACCCAAAAAAGGCGGTTCTGGTGGGCCACGCTATAGTGCTCAAAAGTACAGATGTGGAACCAGCTGCTGAGTGTCCTCTCCTTTACACTGATTAAAGTTTGCATTTCATTCTCTTTACAAACACATCATCTAGCCAACAATGTAAGAACAACAATTGAATCAAAACAGGCAGATGTCTAATTTAATTTAACCCTGTAAAATCTCCAAAAAACGAAGATAGTGGGCGAACGATGTGTCTGTAACGAACTATTACTGTGCCCAACCAAGTTCAAACTATGACATTTTGTAAGGTAGTACAATAGAAAAATGCAATAACACGGAGCAACATGTAAGTTGTGAAATACAATAATAGGAAAAATGTGGAAAAAGTACTTACTTTTTCCTAGCATTCTCTTAATGCTCCTTAACTGCTCCGGCTCCCTCAGTTTGAGGTCAGACCACCTCTTTCTGAGCTGCTCGTTTGATCTTTTCACCCCGAAATTCTTCTTCAGACTCTTCACGACTTTCTTCATGATTTTGGCCTTCCTTCTATTAGGTTTGCTATATGGCCCATGCTTTGCGTCATAATCCGACTTTAGCAATATGTCCGCCATCTCCGCCATCTCCGCATAAGACATATTAGATGCCTTGAATCTCCTCCCTGGTCGTGACGTTTCCTCAGTCTCCGGGCTTGTCTCCTCCTCGTTATTTGAGGAATTATCAGACACCTGCTGTGAATCCGCCATATCTGTCTGCGCGCCGAAAGAGAAGGGAAAGGGAAAAGATGTTAGTTAGAACGTCTTGGGCGGGCGACGTGTGCGGAGCGACGTGTGCGTAGTTTTATGCATGCGTGGTGTATATATAGCAAACACACATGTGACTATACTACGTTCGGTGTGCGGAGAGAGGAGTTCAAGTGACGGACGTGCGAACGAAGGTATGTGATTTTGTGACTTTGATAAATTGGTGGCCTATACTGTCTTGAGAATGTTGGAGGATATATATGGTGAATAAGATTTTAAGGAGGTTAGACTGTGTGCCTCACATTATTTATTTTAATTTTTTTTTGAATTCCAGACCCAAAATGAATGTCTTTATAAGTGACAAGGAATTCCTTGCGGAATTTATAGACCGGGTAAGGGAGCTGACCGCTCTGTGGGAAACAAAAAACCCCATCCATAAAAAAAAGGGGTACGAAAAGCAGCGCTGGAGAGCCTGCTCCCATTTGTGCATACCAAGGTGCCCACAGCCACAGCAAAACAGGTGGACACTAAAATTGGGAGCTTGAGAGGCACATACAGGACTGAACGCTCTAAGGTCCTGGCTTCTCAGAGGTCAGGAGCAGCAGCAGATGATGTGTATGTCCCGAATTTGTGGTACTACAACAGGATGTCCTTTCTGGATGACCACATTGAGGCAAGGCCATCACTGTCCACTCTTCCCCCCAGACTTCCCTGCAGCCAACCTGAGCCTTCTCTGGAGCATGAGGAGGCTGCCATCCTGGATGAACCTGATTTGGCCATCTGGAGCCAGGTATAGTATTTAATGCAAATGTATTGGGATAAACTTAATGATGGAAAAAAAAGTCAAGATGAAAATCATAAACTATTTTGGGTTCCAAAAGTGAAATCAAGATCTCGAGACATTAGTCTGCCCTAAATTGGGTGCTAAATAGTCAATCTGATGTAGTCCTAAAAAAATTTACTTTTTTTCTTGATTTACATTCAAATTGCTACATTCATGATCTGAAAGTTGTATGAAAATAATAAACCAAAATATTAAATGTCCCTTTTTCATACACAGGATGAAATCAGCCAGGAGGAGGGTCTGGAAACTGTCAGGCAGGAGGAGGCAGGGCCCAGTGGCAGCCAGGAGGTGGCAGGGCCCAGTGGCAGCCAGGAGGTGGCAGGGCCCAGTGGCAGACAGGAGGTGGCCGGCCCGAGGAGAAGCACTAGATCTCAGGTGCCTCCCATCCACCTTCCAAAAAGAAGCAGGAGGGACAGGACCACTAGTGAGGCAGAAATGGCTCTTATTAGAGAGGCACATGCCACCCTCCAGGAGCCCACATCCCCTGAAGAGGCCATTGCCGGCCTAGTTGAGGCAAAGTTCAAGGTGATGAGCATGGAGCTACGCCTCCTATGCGAGCCCCTTCTCATCACCTTGCTGAACAAGGGGGTGATGGAGAGAATTACCCCCAATACGGCCATATGTGAGGTGGCACAGCTATCACAACCTCAACCTCCTTCTCCACCTCCACCTTCTTCTTCTGCCCCACCCCCTTCTCCTCCACCTCCTCCTCTACCTTCTTCTTCTGCCCCACCCCCTTCACCTCCACCTCCTCCTCCACCTTCTTCTTCTGCGCCACCCCCTTCTCCTCCACCTCCTCCTCCTCCTGACAGGAGTACCCCTCCAGTGGCCCAGCCTCCAGCCACACAAAGAAGGAAGGCTGCAGAGAAGGCTAAAGGGAAGGTTGCAGGGAAGGTTGCCAAGAAGACGAGGAAGTGATGGCCTTGCTTCATTGTGGTCGGACAGAAGGCAGTCTGTTGTAGTACCACACACTTGGGACATATATTTTTGGCTGGGCAAGGGGTGGCAGGACCCCATATTAGGACGGGCACATAGAGACATATAGTTAGTGTAAGTGAATGTCTCAGATTGCTCCGAGGTATCCAATTTTGTAATTTTTGGAATGCAACTGTTGTTTTTGTATTTTCCTAAGAAAACAATTGCCGGTTTGTGGCCAGGCAAACAAAAAATGTAAAAAATAAAAAAAAAAGTGTGTGAATTTGCACATAGTAAAAGATTTGAACACAAACAACGTGTAGCTTCTTTTTCTAATATGCTCTAACCTTATTTGGTACATTTTTTAAGGTTACATAGTGAAATGGTTGGTATTTACTAAAGGAAAATACACTTGGCACTACAAATGCACTAAGACAAACTAGGAGACAGGAAACCAAGAAAAGTTAGAAGTTTAAACAAGATTTTTATTTGGATCGTTAGACAGCAATCTTTAGATATAGCCTGGCATAGGAATTGCCCCCCTACCCGTGAAATAGTCCATGTATTTGTCCCGAACATCACGGGCATTTTGGGGGGGCAAGCCAGCACGGGCAGATTCCAGGCCCGGCAGGGGATTATCAGGGGAAAGTCCAGCCTCAGGCAAAACTGAGGCCATATATGAATTAGATTTACGGCAAAGAAAATTGTGTAGCACACAGCAGCATAAAGCGACATAGTTTATTTTGTAGTCCGCCAAGTGGATGGGAGTCCTAAAAAGGCGGAACCGGCTGGCCATTATGCCGAAGGCATTTTCAACGACTCTTCGGCCCCTGGCCAGCCGGTAATTGAACACCCTCTTCTCTGGGGTCAGGGTCCTCTGAGGAAATGGCCTCATAAGATGTGGTCCGAGCCCGAAGGCTTCATCAGCCAAAAAAACAAAGGGGAGTCCTTCAATATTCCCTGCATCCGGTGGCAATGCAAGGTCGTCACTCTGGAGACGGAGGGCAAACTCCGTCTGGATGAAGGATCCCCCATCGGACATCCGGCCATTCTTCCCTACATCAACATAGAGGAATTCATACCTTGCTGACACCACCGCCATCAGCACAATGCTATATAACCCCTTGTAATTGAAGTAGTAGGACCAAGAACGGGGTGGCGGCACGATGCGGACGTGCTTCCCGTCTATAGCACCACCGCAGTTGGGGAAGTCCCACCGCGTGGCAAACTCCGATGCCACAGTCTGCCATTCCTGTGGCGTGGAAGGAAGCTGTGGAGTCAAACAAGATGAAAAAATATTAGAATACACAAATCAAACATTACAAGTATATTCTAAGAAAATACATTAGAGGCCAACATCAAGCAAAGTCTACGTTTATTAAGGTGTTTTAAATAAGTATAATGGAAGGCTCATGTATCATATTCATCACCCCTATGATGGTCCATTAATAAATTATAATGGGGAGGGGGGGGTAGATGTGTTTGGCCACAGGATAGCATTGCAGTGGCGGTGCGTCCAGAGTGGGCGCTGGAGCACTGCCCCCTCTCTCCTGTGCCCGTCACTCAGAACAATACATAGGTTTATGCCTTGCATTAACCTATGTATTGTCTATGCCGCCCACTATTCAGGTGGATGGCCCCCTGTTAAGCGACCGACATATGAAGAACTGCGGCATTTATGGGCTTAAAATTGCATATCAGAAACAGTAAGGAAAATTGTCTTGCACATTACAGCCTGAGGGATGTAATTGGCTGCAGAAAAGTTAAATAGGGGACGCAGGGGGGGGCATTCCTTGGGTAAACACTGACAGGCTGCTCTGCCAATCATGTTCACCAAGTCTGTTTAATGGTAACATGATTGGCTGATGCAACATCAAGGGAAGGAGAAGACATCAAGGACAGAAGAAGGATGGCGCTGACCACAAGAAGGTAAGTGCAGGGCTGGGGGGGAACTGGCTGCATTGGAGGGGACAAAATGGCTGCATTAGAGGGAACAAAATGGCTGCATTAGAGGGAACAAATGGCTGCATTGGAGGGAACAAATGGGGGCGTTTAATAGGCACCAGAGCAAAAAAGGAGGAAGTTTATTTCCTAAATTGGGGTTTGAACCCCCAAACATTTGGAGCAACAGGCGCCCCTGCTGGAAAGGTTAGTGAAGGGAAATATGCATGGAGGAGAAAAAAGGGGCAATCTAAAGCTTCAGGCATACATGAGGACAAAGGGGACATTCTCAGCATATTACAATCATGGTAATTAGGGAAGGATGAAAGAAATACAATACATTAGCATACATGTAATACATAAAATGTGATGTTAATGGAGAAAACTTACCCTAATATAGTCCTCCTGCAGGACTTGTATAATGGCAGAACAGGTGTCTGGGATTATGAGGCCCAGAGCCTGGGGGGAGATGCCTGTCGTGAACTTCAAGTCCTGAAGACTTCTCCCTGTCGCCAGATAACGTAACGTGGCGATGAGCCTCTGCTCAGCACTGATGGCTTCCTGCATAACGGTGTCCTTCCTGGTAATATAGGGGGACACCAAAGCCAACAGTTCCTGAAAAACGGGGTCAGACATCCGCAGAAAATTCCTGTAGTCCTCAGGATTATTCTCGACGATCTCCCGCAGCAGAGGCATGTGGCAGAATTGGTCCCGCTGGAGCAACCAATTATTGGTCCATGAACTCCTCCTCACACCATTCATGGACTGGTCTTGGTCCAAAACAAGCAGACCAACACCAAGCGCACGCACAGCACAAACTCGACGACGAGAACGTCCAGGCGACATGGCTAGGAAACGGTCGTCTTATCAGAACGTACAGAACAGAACGCACTTTAGAACAGCAAGGCCTATGAAGAACGAACTGAAAAACAGAAACGAACAGGCAAGAACGCACTGTAAAACAGATACGACCTGCCTAGACGCCCTGAAAGTCAAGATACGAACCCACAAGCACAAACTGAACCGCAGAAAATGATCTGAAAAGTACGAAGACTGAAAGGCGCGAATCGTCTCTTCCCAAACTTTTACTTCACACGCGGTAACACGAGATCAGCAAAAGCAGCCCAAGGGGTGGCGCCAAGAAAAAAGATCTTCCCCTTTATAGTGCCGTCGTACGTGCTGGACGTGACCGCGGAGAACAACGAGGAAATTGGGAAATGTCAGTGTGTACGCATGGAAAGCTTGACGAGAAAATCGACAAGCTTAACAAGAATCTCGTCGAAAAAAACTACGTGTTTTTTACGACGAGAAACTCGGTCGTGTGTACGAGGCATTAGAGAAGGAAAGGGTTTCTCTGTGGAGAGGTTCTTTCATTCTTACATGAACATATGTGTCAGGGATATGTGTGTTTAACGTTTCTTTTCCCCTCTGCAGGAGAACATCTTATCAAGACCACTGAGAATTGGGTGGGTCTTAGTCAGGATGGGTGGGAAGGAATGTTGATGTGAATATGTGATTTTGATAATGTGGTTATGTGTTGTTTGTTTCCTTCCCTTCCCTTTCGTGTTAGGTTCAGGCACCGCTGTTTGGTTAGTTTTCAAAACTTTTGTATTTTTGAAATTGTTAGTCGGTTTCTGGACCGGGCTATGATGGCCCCTTTTGGGCATGGTTTGCTCCAGACACTGGGGACCAGTGTCAAATAACCGGGGGGAGAGTGTAGCGGGTATGTACTTTTAAATCTGGTGAGGACACCAGTGATGCATAGTTCCCTGCAGCCCAGCAGGTGGCGCTGTAATTTTGGGCCGGGGTTGACCCTTTGTGACCTGTACCCTTTGTACCCTGTACCCTGTACCCTTTGTGACCTCTCGCAGCGGTTGTACGGCGGGGCGGGGAGCCCGCCGTGCTTGCTGGGAGAGGGTATAAAGGGGGCGGACATCTTCGCCACGAGGGTCGAGTCCCAGGCACCTTCAGCCTGAGGGCTGCTGTGCGGTCGGTGTCCAGGCGGCCTAGGCCTGGACACTTGGAGTTCGTGTTCCATCCCAGACACCTTCAGTCTGGGGTGAGGTGCTCAGCCGGAGGCCTGGGGCCCAGTGCCTTCCGCTGGGTCCCGCGAGGGAGGGATTGTCCTAGGGGGCCCCGGGAGTGGGGCACCCAAATCCAGAGGCGTAAGGGACCGGAGGAGGGACTCACCCGAAGACCTGGTGCAGCAGATTGCCAGTGCCGGGTGAACCTCTGGAGACCGCCCGGAGGAATATCTCTTCCGAACAGGGTCCAAGTTTAGAGAGAAAGTTCAGACCATGTACAATGACCGGTGGCAGCGGTCCAACGATTCCATTTTCCAAAATGGGATCATTTGGGGGGGGGGGTATGTGCTATCTGGGCATTTCATGGCCTCTGAAACTGTAATAGGTAGTGAGAATGTAAAATCACTATTTTACAGCCTTAGAAAGCATGAATGCAGTGATTGTTTTTCAGGGTCCTGTACACGGCTAGACTGCAAAAAAGTCCCACACATGTGGTATCCCTGTACTCAGGAAAAGCAGCAAAATGTATTTTGGGGTGTAATTTCACATATGTCCATGGCATGTTTGAGCAATATATCATTTAGTGACAACTTTGTGAAAAAATAAGTTTTTCTTAGTTTTCTTGAAACTTGTGGCAAAATATAAAATATAAAAATTTTCATGGACTCAACATGCCTCTCAGAAAATAGCTTGGGGTGTCTACTTTCCAAAATGGGATAATTAAGGGGGGGTTGGGCTATCTGGGCAATTCATGGCCTCCGAAACTGTGATAGGCAGTGAGGAGTGAAATCAAAAAATTACGCCCTTAGAAAGCCTGAAGGCAGTGATTGGTTTTCGGTGTCCTGTATGCGGCTAGGCTGCCATAAAGTCCCACACATGAGGTATCCCTCAGGAGAAGCAACAGAATGTATTTTGAGGTGTAATTTCACAAATACCTATGGCATGTGTGAGCAGTATATCGTTTCAGTGACAACTTTGCTTGATTCTTTTTTTTTTTTTTTCAATCACTTGTCTACTTTCCAAAATTGGGTCATTGGGAGGGGGGTTGTACTGCCCTTCCATTATAGCACCTCAAGAAATGAGCTAGGCAGTCATAAATTAATTTTCTTATAACAAAAAGTATTTTTTTTCATTTATATCACAAAAAATAAAAACGCAGAGGTGATCAAATACCACCAAAAGAAAGCTCTATTTGTGAAAAAAAGGATGCAAATTTTTTTTGGGTACAGCATTGCATGGCCGCGCAATTAGCAGTTAAAGCAGTGCAGTGTCAAATTACAAAAAGTGCTCCGGTCAGGAAGGGGGTAAATCCTTCCGGGGCTGAAGTGGGTAATTTACCAACCACACAAAGTTTCACAGGGAATACAGTGCAATTTTGCAGACTGTACTTTGCTGATGATCAGATCCTTAAGGGTCAACAAGATGACTCTACTTCTCAGCACCAGTTATTCCGGAGCCAAAATAGGAGTTGTAGACAAAATTAAGGACACAGTTAAAAACTAGATGAGCTGCTCCCCTAGTGAAAAAATACATGTTTTTAGAGGGAAGAGAGGGATTTAGAGAGATGGGAAGGAGGATATACCGTGCTTAAATGGATAAAGAGAAATAAAAAATGATTGAATGAATAGATTGATGAACCCTAAAAATGCAGCAAACTCACACGTGTAAACCAAACACCAATATGCAGAAAAAAAAAGGAAAAAAGAGCTGCGCAAACCTGTATACAGTGAATATACAATCTAACAATAATCTGGAAATATTGTGCAATAACTATAACTTAATATAGTGACAAAAAAATAGTGACAAAAATATAATAATGTATGGTATGATATGATAAACCGACACATTAATCAAGTTTGACCCCAAAGGAATAACGGTTAATCATATAACTGTCCATATAAGAGTCCATATAAATTCTGAACATAAACGAATTGCAATGCAAATTGGAAGAAGGGTGAACTCCTAAATTGCACCAAAAGAATGCACACCTGCACCACCACCAAAATAATGTGCTTACCAGAGGCAAGCTATAGGAATGCCAAACTATGAATCACTCGCTTCCTTGCAGTAGATGGATATCCAAGGATGGAAAGAAACTCTTGCGATATTGGAACTCAGTATTCACCAGTCATAAAAA
Source organism: Rana muscosa (assembly GCA_029206835.1). Taxonomy (NCBI): domain Eukaryota; kingdom Metazoa; phylum Chordata; class Amphibia; order Anura; family Ranidae; genus Rana; species Rana muscosa. The sequence continues at coordinate 399,907,228 of CM055122.1, forward strand.
TGAGAAGGGGAAACCACATAGTGTATATTGTCCAAACAGCATTTATTCAAATAAAAAGGTGGTAACTTACATCAAGTAGGTAAAATTCAGGCATAAAAACATGGGAAGAGCCGGCCGGCATGCAGTCTCCCGTTCAGCGATGACATCAGTGCGTCAACCTCCCGACGTATGTTTCGCTATAGGTAGCGTCATCTGGGGAACGGACGTTACTTTATTTTAATGTTAACCATCATTTGCTTAGCAGGTACGCCATTCAGTTGCAGCGCGGATTTATTTATCTTGACAGCAACAGCGTTTGCTCCCACGATACATAAAGCCGTGACTCCAAAGCTGTAGGAGGTGATTTCACCATCACAGTTACAAAAAAAAAAAGAACATATATGCCGAAGCATGGGGGCAGCAGGGGCGGAGGAGCGATTTTGCTCCTAATGCCGCGTACATACGGTCGAAATTCCGACGGAGGCTTGCCCGTGGAAAAGTCTGACCTAAAACAAAGTAACATTACAGTATAACAGAAAGACCTTACCATACCATACCTGCAAAGCAAATACCAAAAAAAAAAACTAGTAAAAAATACTGTATTTATTGGCGTATAACACTCACTTTTTTACCCTGAAAATAGAGGGTAAACTGTGCCTGCGTGTTATATGCAGGGGGCTGTGGAAAGTTTTTTTCCTGAAACTTCCCTCCTAAAGTTAAGGTGCGTGTTATACGCCTGTGCGTGTTATACGCCGATAAATACGGTAAAACATTTTTTTTACGCAACCTGTGCCTAAAATATATATATATGCTGAAGCATGGGGGCAAACAGCGTTTGCTCCCACGATACATAAAGCCGTGACTCCAACGCTGTAGGAGGTGATTTCACCATCACAGTTAAAAAAAAAAGAGCATATATGCCGAAGCATGGGGGCAGCAGGGGCGGAGGTGCGATTTTGCTCTTAATGCCGCGTACATACGGTCGAAATTCCGATGGAGGCTTGCCCGTGGAAAAGTCAGACTGTGTGTACTCAGCATAACCTTTTATGCCGCGTACGTACGGTCGAAATTCCGACGGAGGCTTGCTCGTGGAAAAGTCTGACCGTGTGTACGCGGCATAACTTTTTTGCGGGAGGATGCCCCCATGCTTCGGCATATATAAATGGTGCATGTATGCCCATCATTAGAAGTGGGTGGATGAAGGGAGGTATTCTAATGGTGGGCATACCCACCGATCAATCTCTTTTTTTCGTTCAGCCAACAGGCTGCATGAAAAAAAAGGTTACAATACATGTCCGACAAGGACCAGCAACGTACTGGTATGTTGCTGGACTTTGAATGGTTATACCAGAATGATGCCTGCGGGTTTAGGTATCATCTTGGTATCATTCTTTTCAGCCAGCGGTCAGCTTTCATGTAAAAGCAATCCTAGCAGATAATAAGCCTCTAGACTGCTTTTACAAGCAGTGGGAGGGAATGCCCCCCCGGATATAAACAGCGCCATTGGGAAATTGGGGAAGCATTTTATCACACCGATCTTGGTGTGGTCAGATGCTTTGAGGCAGAGGAAAGATCTAGGGTCTAACCCCCCAATTTTTTTCAAAAAAAGAGTACCTGTCACTACCTATTGCTATCATAGGGGATATTTACATTCCCTGAGATAACAATAAAAATGGTAAACAAAAAAAAAAAATGGAAGGAATAGTTTAAAAATAAAATAAAAAAGCAAAATAAATAATAATAATAAAAAAGAAGAGTACCCCTGTCCCCCCCTGCTCTTGCGCAAATGTGAACGCAAGCGTCGGTCTAGTGTCATATGTAAACAGCAATTGCACCATGCATGTGAGGTATCACCGCGAAGGTCAGATCGAGGGCAGTCAATTTAGCAGTAGACCCTCTCTGTAAATCTTATGTGGTACCCTGTAAAGGCTTTTAAAGGCTTTTAAAAATGTATGTAGTTTGTCGCCGCTGCGCGTTTGTGCGCAATTTTAAAGCATGTCGTGTTTGGTATCCATGTACTCGGCCTAAGATCATCTTTTTTATTCCATCAAACATTTGGGCAATATAGTGTGTTTTAGTGCATTAAAAATAAAAAAAGTGTGTTTTTTTCCCAAAAAAATGCGTTTGAAAAATCGCTGCACAAATACTTTGTGGAAAAAAAAGATGAAACACCCACTATTTTAATCTGTAGGGCCTTTGCTTTAAAAAAATATATAATGTTTGGGGGTTCAACGTAATTTTCTTCCAAAAAAAAAAAAATGTTTTCATGTAAACAAACAGTGTCAGAAAGGGCTTTGTCTTCAAGTGGTTAGAAGAGTGGATGATTTGTTACATAAGCTTCCTAATGTTGTGCATAAAATGCCAGGACAGTTCAAAACCCCCCCAAATGACCCCATATTGGAAAGTAGACACCCCAAGCTATTTGCTGAGAGGCATGTTGAGCCCATTGAATATTTTTTTTTCTTTTTGTCATTATTCAATCACTTGGGACAAAAAAAAAGTATTCAATCGCCTCAACATGCCTCTCAGCTAATAGCTTGGGGTGTCTACTTTCCAAAATGGGGTCATTTGGGGGGGGGGGGGTTGTGCCATCTTGGCATTTTTGGCCTTCAAAACTGTGATCGGTAGTGATAGGTAGTGAGGAGTGAAATCAAAAATGTATGCCCTTAGAAATCTTGAAGGCGGTGCTTGGTTTTTGGGGTCCCGTACGTGGCTAGGCTCCCAAAAAGTCCCACACATGTGGTATCCCCGTATTCAGGAGAAGCAGCAGAATGTATTTTGGGGTGTAAATTCACATATGCCCAAGGCATGTGTGAGCAATATATAATTTAGTGACAACTTTGTGCAAAAAAAAAAAAGTTTGTCATATTCCCGCAACTTGTGGCAAAATATAAAATATTCCATGGACTCAACATGCCTCTCAGTAAATAGCTTGGGGTGTCTACTTTCCAAAATGGGGTCATTTGGGGGGGTTTGTGCTATTTTGGCATTTCATGGCCTTCGAAACTGTGATAGGTAGTGAGGAGTGAAATCAAAAATTTGCGCCCTTAGAAATCTTGAAGGCGGTGCTTGGTTTTTGGGGCCCCGTACGCGGCTAGGCTCTCAAAAAGTCCACACATGTAGTATCCCCGTACTCAGGAGAAGCAGCAAAATGTATTTTGGGGTGCAATTCCACATATAACCATGGCATGTTTGAGCAATATATCATTTAGTGACAACTTTTTGTAAATGTTTTCTGTTTTTTTCTTTTTGTCATTATTCAATCACTTGGGACAAAAAATAAATATTCAATGGGCTCAACATGCCTCTCAGCAAATAGCTTGGGGTGTCTACTTTCCAAAATGGGGTCATTTGGGGAGGGGGGTTTGTGCCATCTTGGCATTTTACGGCCCTCGAAACTGTGATAGGTAGTGAGGAGTGAAATCAAAAATTTATGCCCTTAGAAATCTTGAAGGCGGTGCTTGGATTTTGGGGTCCCGTACGCGGCTAGGCTCCCAAAAAGTCCCACACATGTGGTATCCCCGTACTCAGGAGAAGCAGCAGAATGTATTTTGGGGTGTAATTTCACAAATGCCCATGGCATGTGTGAGCAATATCATTTAGTGACAACTTTTTGCAAAAAAAAAAAAAGTTTGTCATATTCACGCAACTTGTGGCAAAATATAATATGGGCTTCAAAACTGTAATAGGTAGTGAGGAGTGAAATCAAAAATTTGCGCCCATAGAAATCCTGAAGGCGGTGATTGGTTTTCGGGATCCCGTACGTGGCTAGGCTCCCAAAAAGTTCCACTATGGCATGTGTGAGCAATATATCATTTAGTGACAACTTTTTGTAATTTTTTTTTTTTTTGTCATTATTCAATCACTTAGGACAAAAAAAAAATATTCAATGGGCTCAACATGCCTCTCAGCAATTTCCTTTGGGTGTCTACTTTCCAAAATGGGGTCATTTGGGGGGGTTTTGTACTGCCCTGCCATTTTAGCACCTCAAGAAATTAGATAGGCAGTCTTAAATTAAAAGCTGTGTAAATTCCAGAAAATGTACCCTAGTTTGTAAACGCTATAACTTTTGCGCAAACCAATAAATATGCACTTATTGACATTTTTTTACTAAAGACATGTGGTTGAATACATTTTGGCCTAAATGTATGACTAAAATTGAGTTTATTGGATTTTTCTTATAACAAAAAGTAGAAAATATTTTTTTTTTTCAAAATTTTCGGTCTTTTTCCATTTATATTGCAAAAAATAAAAATCGCAGAGGCAATCAAATACCATTAAAAGAAAGCTCTATTTGTGTGAAGAAAAGGACACAAATTTCGTTTGGGTAGAACATTGCATGTCCGCGCAATTACCAGTTAAAGCAGCACAGTGCCAAATTGTGAAAACACCTCTGGTCTTTAAGCTGCGTATTGGTCCGGGGCTTAAGTGGTTAATAGAGAAATAATGAATTGCTCGAAATTTGCAAAAATGGACTGTAAAATGGCAGGCAGATTGGGCCAAAGTCTATAAAGGATAAGTATTGATAGGCTTTGAATGTTGTTCAATAGACAAATGCAGCTTGCTTTGAAATCAGTTTGAAATGCTTCTTAGATCATTCAGGATCATCAACAGGTGCATGTGACCTGCAATTTACCTCCTTCTGACACAAATGTTACCTGCTTCAAGTTAATTTTGCATTCCCATAGACCAGTATAGGGAGAGAAGCAGTTATGACACACACAAAAGCCCATTGGCACAGGAAAAGCATGAATATCTTGCCATCCTCATGTTATTCCAAATAACCTCCTCCTCGATCTGGCCTGCACCCTCTTGTTACAAAAGTTTGTCCAATTTGTACATTCTTAGTACTTTTTCCTTTAACTTCGTTGACTTTTTGATTTTGTAACCTTACAATGTCAATGATTACTGATTTGATGTTTTGTAAAGGATGTAAGGACATCAGTTCTTTTGGTGTGTGGTGGACTTTGAAGTACCTGTAGAGGTAAGGGGATTTTTGGACATTGTGTTTTGGATTTCCTATTTTATTTTTTGTTGAAAATGGTGTTTGGTTTGTCTTGTGTGTTTTTTTATTTTTTTTTGTTGTGTTTTTGTTTTTTGTTTTGGTTGATTTTTTTTTGTCTGCTCCCTCTCATCCTGTTTTTTCCTCCTTTCTGCCTAATTCCAGCCTTGACATTGACTTGACATTGACTCTGTCTGTCCTGCACTGCGTCTTGTCTGATTGCTTATGGAGTGAAGCGGTTCATTTCAGATCGCTGTTGTTTGGATGTGTTTGTCTCCTTATGTGCCTACTCAGCATACGGTTCTGGCTGCTGAGGGTGACGTGTGGCTTTTGTGCATCATTTTCATCTCAGGCCCGGTTGGGGGGCATAACGCTAAAATGACGTCACATCCAGTCTGGTTTTAGCCAGATGTGACATACTGTAGTAGGATGAAGCCGAGATGCCTGCGTCACTGACGCAATGGCTTGGCGGGGCAGGGGGGACAGCAGCGCCCTTTCTGATGTTTATTCTGTTAAGAATTAGTTTCATAGTAGAAATTGAAAAATTCTTAGCACGTACAATACTAAAAGATACTCCTTCACATAGCAAAGACAAGACTTACATAATGACATATGGTAAAATATGGTAAGGTGATGGCTTCAGGAGGAGGAAGAGATATCAGATGTTACATTCTCCTCCATAGTGTAGGGTTCCTTCCCTCTCTTCCTAACTAGCCATTCAACCCTCTTTGATTCTTATATTGTTTCATAATGTTACGTCAGCATTTCACAAGAGTAAGGCCTTGTACACACGGCCGAGATTCTCGTTGAAAAAAACATGTCGTTTTTTTCGACGAGATTCTTGGACAAGAAACTTGTCCCGGCCGAGTGTACACACGCTCGTTTCAAAGAACCCGCGGTTCTTTGAAAGGAGTGTACGCGGTGACGTCATCGACTACGTCGAGCATGCGCTCGTCACATTCGATGCCGTCGCCGCCATCTGGGTATACCCTACGTATGCCTAGGAAGCTACCGCGCATGCGTCGAATTCATTTCGAACATGCGCGGGCTTCCGGGCGGACAGGTAAGTGTACACACACTCACTTTTCTCGTCGAGAAACATGCCGAGGAGAATCTCGACGAGAAAATAGAGAGCAGGTTCTCTATTTTCTCGTCGAGGTTTCTTGTCGGTTTTCTCGACGAGAAACCCGCTAGCAGCGTACACACGACCGATTTACTCGGCAAGACCTCTCTGCCAGCAAGTTTCTTGCTGGTTCTTGCCGAGAAAATCGGTCGTGTGTACGAGGCCTAACTCCCATTCTTGCATATGTGCTTACATAACTCCAACCATTGTTCTGACATAGTAACTCAGAATAGAAAAACATACACAGCAAATGACTCTTCTCTGTCCTCTGTCAGTAACCTTCAGAAACTAACATTACTATTACATTATAACATTCATGTGTTTCATATATATTTCAGAAACTTTTATCACTTAAAATAGTAATAAACTCAAAATCTCTAACAATTTGCTTTTGAAGTAATTTAAAGGTGAGATTGTAGGGACATGTCTTGTCTGAGTCTGTTGCCCCACCCCCACTTGTCTGTTGTCATATGGTTTGTTTTCAGGTTGGATTATTGGGATGGAGTGGGAGTGTGTAATAAATACCTTGTATTGTTTATGTATAGGTATATCGTATATTGGAAGGTCATGGATCCTGAGAAATTGCTTCCTTGCCTTCCTGGAACTAAAGAAATATGCCTGTTATACCTAAATGATAAAGCATTTGATGTTTCTTTTCCATGATTTTAATCATTGTTTTATGGAATAAAGCTTTCTATATTTTAATGGTATTGTGCAATCCCTGTTAAGGCACATTTAAAGTCCCATTATATATCTTCCTTTCTCATTTCCCCTGGAGTTCTGGAGAATGGTTTATATGATGGTTTAATATTAAGGGATGGTGCCAGAACAGGAAAATAGCTAGATGACTCCATCCATAACTTTTTTAAGTGAAGAAATTAATTAGTTCTAACAAAGACTATAGGATGTACAAAGTCCTGGAAATTGAGGTACAGAGATCTCATTGCCAGAGATTCAGGAGACATGGGTTATCCAACTGTCTGGTTTCTGCCTAAAACCTAAATGTATTATTTCACTTTACAATATATACCAGGTTTTTATATATGTAAAGCAGCTGCTAACATACTATTGCATACAATGTCATTGTCATAATTAAAAATATTATAATAATATTGAGCAGGCAGCATAGAATGCTAAACTTATCATTGTGAAATATATTTTACATCAAGTCAACCTAAAATATACTTCCATTTTACCGATGACCACAAATATATAAACTGCTTTATTATACAACTGTGTTTTATACTCCATGTTTCAAAATAAACCCCTAAGGATGATCATATGTCAGCAATGGCACCCATCAGCAGAATGAAGGAGAAAATATATTTTCACAGAAAAAGATAACTGACAGGGTAGTGAGCACATTTTGGCAGACAATTTAACTTTCAGACTAAGTCCCTTGGAAATATGAAAGGACATTGAAGTGTGACTGAAAGCAGGTAGAAATTGAGGATAAACTCAAATAAAATATCAAGAAAATACCTAGCTAAAAATCAAATGCCATAAACTGATACATTTTTAAATATTAGCACATTATCATCTCTTGCCTGAAAATACTATCTATGTGTGTGTGTGTATGTATTTACTGTATCTATCTATCTATCTTTCCCTTTGTTTATACATTTTGCCTTAGATCCTGTGAACATACATGCCCTAACTTAAAGATTTCTATGAAACATGATATACAATTTTACCATTTTATAATCACCATAGAAAAATTGCCACATAGCACACAAAATTAATATGCCAGACAGTTCTGTATATACCTGCTTTAGCTCTTCTTTAGTCCACTACATCCCAATAGGTTACAGGAGATTTCTATTGGAATCAATGGCCCATGCTAGGCTTGATTAAACTTGCCTGATAATTTCCAAGAAATTGTGATGAAAATGTGTCAGATTTCACAAAGAATCTTACAATTCATAATTTTGATGAAATGCCTTTGGGTCAATAGAGAAATTGAAATTAGAATTATATAAGGTGATTAATATTTGTATGAATTTGATCTTTGATTAAAAGCAAAGAAGATAAAATGAAGACATGATGATTGAGTCATCATGTGGTAATTTTACACCAGACTGAATTAATAAGAGCAGCAGTTGTTGACAAACAATGCCATTCATTGGTAAAAAACGACCAAAAGTTTTTTTATTTCTTTTTAATTTCAATATTTCTTTATTATTTTCAGTAAAGTGAACAAGATATAGATTTGTTACAATATGTCGGATGTTCCGACTGGAGCAAGTGAAATCAACATTTTATAAAGTAGAGTTAAGTAATATAGAGATAGTCACACAGTCGGACCAAACCGTGGTGGATCATGTTTAGCATGGTAACATAGTAACATATCAGCTCAATAATAACTCAATAAATCCAGACGGGGGGATTGTGCGTGAAGGAGCACCAGCTAAGTAGGCGATTAGTTACATCGTAGAATGGGTAGGTAGGAGGATAAAGAGGTAATTTAAGAATGAGAGAGAATTGCAATAGGGATAGTACATCAGGCGGTTACAGTACATTTTGGATGTGTGAGCCAGACATGCCATTTAATCAGAAACTTTTCCATACTTAGATTTTTCCTAGCAACTAGTCTCTCCATTTCACATTGAAGGTTTAAATCCATTATTGTGTTGGCAATGGATTGGGACTCAGTGGTTTTCCAGAATTTAGTAATGTTCATTTTTGCCGCAAGTAGTAAATGGATTATCACTACCCATGACCTGGGTGAGAATTTTTCTTTTCCGAGGTGTAATAATGCTAGTGAGGGATTAGGGGACGTTGTAACCTGTGATATGGTGGAGATTAGGGCAAATATTTGTTTCCAGAATGAGCTTAGGGTTCTGCAAAACCATAGGATATGTGCTATGGTACCAGTGCTTCCACAAGATCGCCAACAGGTAGGAGGATGGCCAGGGAAGAATTTGCAGAGATGGTAGGGTGTAAGAAACCATCTGTGAATAGTTTTTTGGTACGATTCCCAGTGGTTAGAGCAATGGGAGGCTGTAAAGGTGTGCTTAAAGGCACGTGTCCACATGTCGGGGGTAACAGCAATGTTTAGTTCTTCTGCCCATTTAGAAAGAGATGGTATTTGGGAGAAGGGCTGGTTGTCGTTGAGTATAGAGTACATTGTAGAGATACCATGTTTTGGGTATGTTGTGTGTACGTAGAAGTTGTGTATTGGTTCAGGAATTTTGGATTCAGTAGAGATTTTAGATTTCCGAAGATAGTGGGAGATACTCATGTATGTAAAGGCTTCCGTGTGGGGGAGGTTATATTCAGTTTGGAGATTTGTAAAGGTTTTTAGAGTGTTGTTAGTATTGTAGAGATCTGAGATAATAGTTATCTTTTGTGTCTGCCAGTTTTTTAAGTTTAGATCTGGTAGTTGCATCATTAGTATTCTGAGAGGGATTTGTATTTTGTGAGACGGGTGGTCTGAGGTTGTCTGGGTGAGTTTCTTCCAGGCTGTCAGTGAGGCCGTGATTGACGGGGGATTAATCATTGTATTAGGGGAAAGGCCCACCGACGTGGCAAGGAGCACATCTCGCAGAGAATTTGGTTTGAAGGATGATGATTCTATGATTGACCAGGTCTTGTTAGGTTTTGGGTGCCACCAGTAATATAGCTGGTCTAGTATGGAAGCATAATAGTAGCTTTGAATGTGGGGAAGACTTACCCCTCCCTTTTTGTGATGTCTGATTAAAATGTATTGAGCGCATCTGGGTGGTTTAGTTTCCCATATATATCTGGAAAGTTGTTTTTGGATGGAGGTGAAAAAGGAGTGGGGTATAGGTAAGATTACTGTGCGAAATAGGTAGAGTAGCTTTGGGAGGATTAGAATTTTAAAGGAGGCAATTTGTCCTAGTTTAGAAAGGCCTGAAGTGCGCAGTTGATTTAATAGTTGGGGAAGCAGTTTTTGGAAGGTGCGATAGTTGAGGTCATAGAGTTGAGACAGCGAGGGGGCTAATTTTATCCCTAAGTAAGGAATAGACTGTCTCGTCCAAGAATAAGGAAGAGTACTCTCCAGGATGGACTGTTGGCCATGTGTTAGATTAAGCAGGAGGATTAGGGACTTAGAGGAATTAATTTTGTAGAAGGAGGCAAGACTAAATTGAGTAATGATGTCTTGGATTGCAGGCATGGAGTGGGCTGGTTTTGTGACTAGAAGTATTACATCATCGGCAAAGAGGCTTATTTTATGCTCTGTGTCATTGTGTTTGATGCCTGAGATGTGCTTGTCCCCTCTAATCTTTGCAACAAGAGGTTCCATTATTAGAGCAAAGATGAGAGGGGAGAGCGGGCAGCCTTGGCGGGTGCCGTTGGATATCCCAAGTGGTTTAGACAGGGTTCCGTCAGTTAACACTTTAGCTGAGGGGTTTGAGTAAAGTGAGAGTATGGCCATTTGGAACCATCCTGTGATTCCAAATTTGGTGAGTACTGCCCTCAGGAATCCCCAATGCACCCTGTCAAACGCCTTCTCTGCATCCAAGGATAGTAGCAGAGAAGGCGTTTGTGTTTGGGTGACCTGGTGAATCAGATTAATGACTCTTCTAGTAGCATCCGGAGCTTGCCTGTCCGGCATAAAGCCAACTTGGTCCGGGTGTACTAAAGAGGGAAGACATTTCAACAATCTAGAAGCAATAACTTTAGCATAAATTTTCACGTCTGTGTTGAGGAGCGAGATGGGTCGGTAATTGGTCGTGGAAGTAGAGTCTTTCTCTGGTTTGGGAATAGTGGTGATAGTTGAACATAGCATATTAAGCGGTAGAGAACCAGAGGTGGCGGCAGAGTTGAAGAGGTCAGTAAGGTGGGGGGTAACGAGTTTGGCAAATTTTTTGTAGTACTCATTGGTGTAGCCATCTTCCCCAGGGGATTTGTGGAGAGGAAGTGTGTTGATGGCTTTTAGGACTTCATCTTCTAAGAATGGTCGGGAAAGGTCCTTTAGTTGTGAGTGGGTTATATTCGGGAGATCAATATTGGTTAGGAAGTTTTGTATGCTTTGATCATTTGGTTGAGGAATAGCTGTATCGTTTGAGAGGTTATAATGAGAAGAGTAATAGTCGCTAAAGGCATTAGCTATATCCTGCGGGTTTGTCAGGAGTTGTTTGGTGGTGGGATGGTGAAGGGAAGCTATTTTGTTTTTAGTGCATTGAGCTTTGACTTGTCGGGCTAGTAATGCTCCAGCTTTATTACCTAAGACACAGCATTTGACTTTAGTTAGCTTAAGGTTGTTCTCAAATTTAAAGAGTAGTAGTGAGCAGAGTTTTTGTCGCTGTTCTAAGAGCTCATTAGCTAGTTTCTGAGAGGAAGTCATTTTATTCTGGTTTTCTAATAGAGTGATCAGGGAGAGGACCTCTTCAACTTGCTTAAACCTCTGGTTCTTAATGTTACTATGAAGCTTAATTAGGATGTCATGCATGTAGGCTTTATATGCCGACCAAAGTACAAACCTATCAGTGTCCGGTTGGTTGTTCGTTTGAAAATAAGAGTGGTGCTCAATATTGAGTTTCTGAACAGTACTTGGGTCAGAGATGAGGGATGAGTCAAGCCTCCATACTCGGGTTGCCCTAGGTCTGCAGTTTCCCACAGTAAGGGAGACGGGTGCATGGTCTGACCATGTAATGGTTCCAATTTCGGATTTCGTCACGTCCTGGAGGGTGAATTTGTCAACCAGAAAGAAGTCAATACGGGAGTATGAAAGTTGAGAAGAGGAGAAGTATGAAAAGTCCTGCTCATTGCTGTGGTGACATCTCCATGGATCGTAGAGATCGTTAACTTGGAGAAAGGGGTTCAGAACAGTTCTATGGTTTCTAGTCGTGGATGTGGTATCCAATGTGAAATCTCCTATGATATTAAAGTCGCCGCCAATAAGAAGCCTCCCCTTTCGGAGTCGTGTAATTGTATAGCAGTTTGTGGAATCGTAGTTGCTGTTTGTTCGGTCCATAGAAATTGATCAGGGTGTAGGTGACTTGATTAATGTCACATAAGAGGATCAGTAAACGTCCGTAGAGGTCTTTAATGGATTGATGTAGCTGAAATTGTAGTGTGTTTCGGATGGCAGTGAGGACTCCATTTTTCTTCTTCTGGTCTGAACCTGAAAAAACCTGGTCGTAATTTTTTAGGGTAAATCTGGCAGTTTTAGCAGAGGCAAAATGGGTCTCTTGTACTAAGAGGATATCAGCTTCTTGGGTGTTGGCTTCTCTGAGCAGTGCAGATCTTTTCTGTGGGGAGTTTAGGCCCCTGTCGTTAATAGAGACTATTTTGAAAGCCATTCTGTGACATTAAAGGCAGGGTGGGTGGTCCACAGGCGGAGGTGATGAGTGGTAGGCGAGGGGCAATTCTCTAATCCAGCTTTAAGTGATAAGGATGTCACTTAGTCAAAGGAATAGAGCCTGGGAGTAGCTTGATGGAAAGGTGGGTGGAGATTAGCTGGTGCCGGTTTCGGGTGATGGGTCTTCGTTTAAAAAGGGAGAGAACAGTAACAGAAGGGGCCTGGGCTCAAAGTGCAGAAACTACTGCAAACAGATAGTGGGGGAAAGAGAACTCCACAACATGGGACAGGGATCTCTTAACAGGCAGGCAGGTACTGGATAAAGGCACTGCAGTTTCCCAGCCATTTGGCGTGTATAGAGAAGGATATATATTGTGGTTGTCAGGCATCTGGAGCGTCTCCTCCGGTCTCCATAAGGGTTGGAGGGTTGGCAGGAGGGCACGGTGATTCTTCTGGGATGATGTGCCAGTTTCTCAGGAGCGTGAGTCCCATAGGGAGGGTACGCACTGCGTGAGTTTTGTTTTGGTGCGTAATTAGCAGCTTAGTGGGGAAGCCCCATTTATAGGGGATTTTATGATTCTGTAGCGCTTTAGTTATAGTCGCCAGCTGTCTGCGATTTTCCATTGTTTCTTTGGATAAGTCAGCATACAGTGCAATGTTGGTGAAAGGGTCAGGGAGTCTTGTTGGTCTTTTGGCTGCTTACATGACTCTCTCTTTTGACGTGAAAAAATGGATTCGGGCCAAAACATCCCTGGGGGTGGAAGGAGGGAGGTGAGGTGGCTTGGAGAGTCTGTGTGCCCTGTCAATTTCCATGTCACGGGTTGTCAGGTCACGCACAAGGGCTTGCATCAGGGATTGCAGAAATTGTGTCAGATCTGATGGTTGGATCGACTCTGGGATATTGCAGAATTTAATATTGTTCCTTGTGGAACGGTCCTCCAGGTCAGCAAGCTTCATATTAATTAGCTGGAGTTCATCATCATAATCCGCAAAGCCATCTACCAGCTCATTATGGGCAGAGAGTATGTGTAAGATGGGAAGCAGCTCTCATTGTCTGAACACTGTTTGTTTACAATTAAATATTTAACTGTCATTCTGCTGTTTGGCGACAAGATGCCGCTGTTTTTTCCTGACACAGATAACGGGCTGTAGCCATGGAGACGCTGTACACAAATCAGTGCTGTGACACACAGGAAAGAAAATGAGAGGAGAACTGTAGTATAACGGACTGTTTTGGACAGAGATTCAAGAAAGAGAGAGAAAGTGTGTAGCGAGCAGGCAGCCATTTTGAGAAGGAGTTTGTTCTGAGGACTGTGTGCAGAGAATCCTACAACATCCAGGTGTGGAAACAGAACTGCAGCTAAGTGAAGTTACTTGTGTCTAAGATCCTGATCCTGTCCAGAGGAACGAGGAATTGCTTGCAGGAAGACGGATGAGACCTGAGGAACAAAACAATATACATTGCAGGACCATATACTTGTTAGAGAGACATTTTGTTCCGGTCAGAGTCACCAGCGGATGCAGAGCAGATCGTGCACGCAGCCCATTACTTTGTTGGCGCCTAGAGACTGAGACCAGGCCTGTAGATAGTTAGTAGGGTCTCTGTTTTTGTCAGGCCACAAGTGTTGCTACTGTTCACTACAGGGACTCCATAACCTAAAGTGACACTTCACAATTGGAGAGCTGATGAACTTTCTACAAACTCAAGATAGACTGGCGTTGTGCTCAGGAGGAACACGCAGACGCATGATACAACACCAGTTAAAGGGGGGAAATACGGCAGAGCTTTGTAAGTTTGTAAACTGTTGTGCTGCACCGCAGGCTAGCCCGCACCACACACCCATACAGTTATTCTTGTGTTGTTTTTAGGGTATTAACAGGTAAGGTGTGGTGGTTTGGTTGTGTCCACCAGTAGGCAAATTACTCCTGCATCCTACGTAGGGCACCGCGCTGTGCAGCATAAGGGTCTCAGCCTTCGGGCTGGGTGTCTGTAAATATATTGTATGTTCCCAGAATTGGCGGTTGGGTTCAATACCCCGTCTAAGTAAAATTCAGTTTTAACAAGAGCTGGTGGTGGAGTGGTTTTCCTTGTTCGTGACTTCGCTGTATCCTGGGGAGCCCACCCCGGTACACGTTCTACATCTGTCTCCCATTTTAGCTTCCATTTGTGTAATAGCTTGATCATGTTGATTCACTGATATGGATAGTGAGGATACAGCAGTGGATAGATCAGTATACAGTGTTTGCCTCACTGAAAGCAACATGCTCTTCATTGTATTCTCAGACAATGGCTGGTCAGAGGCAGGGAAGGCATCTAACACTGATGAATACAGCTTTGTAAGTTTGTAAACTGTTGTGCTGCACCGCAGGCTAGCCCGGTGCGGGCTAGCCTGCGCAACACAAGAATAACTGTATGGGTGTGTGGTGCACACACCCATACAGTTATTCTTGTGTTGTTTTTTAGGGTATTAACAGGTAAGGTGTGGCGGTTTGGTTGTGCCCACCAGTAGGCAAATTACTCCTGCATCCTACGTAGGGCGCCGCGCGGTGCAGCATAAGGGTCTCAGCCTTCGGGCTGGGTGTCTGTAAATATATTGTATGTTCCCAGAATTGGCAGTTGGGTTCAATACCCTGTCTAAGTAAAATTCAGTTTTAACAAGAGCTGGTGGTGAAGTGGTTTTCCTTGTACGTGACTTCGCTGTATCCTGGGGAGCCCACCCCGGTACACATTCTACATCTTGGCGTAGTCGGCAGGATACAGCGACCGTTATGGACAGGAACGCAGCGGGAGACCCTCCCCCGGCGCCAATGGCGCCGGTCCAGGACCCAGCTCAGGGTGCGCCAGTGCAAGGCCAACTTGCCCCCGCCATGTCTGCCCCAGTAGGGTATATCCCCGTGGAGGCGCTGTTGCATCATCTGCCAAAATTTGACGGTAAAAACAGGATGTTGCAGGACTGGACTGAAAGGGTGAAAAGTGCAGTTAGGATGTGTAACCTGAACCCCGAGCTACGGCAGAGGTTGCGTTGGGGGCTCTAGAGGGTGACGTAAGATGGACAGTGATGGTGAGGCCCGAATCCGAGAGAGACACCCTAGAGAAAATATTCTCCCTTCTGGAGAAAACCCAGGGGGGCGTACCAAAGTGGTACAGTTGCGGAGTCACTTCTTCAACAGACCGCAGCGAGAGGGTGAGACCCTGATGCAGTACTCCAATGCCCTACAGGAGATGTTAAGTGAAATGCAGCAGCGAGACCCTGAGACCATGGGAGCCTTCCGGGGGGTGGACCGGCTACTACGAGACCAGTTCATAGTGGGGCTCTCCAACAAGTTCTTACGAGACAAATTGCAAGAGATGACCCGGATGTCGCCCGACATGACGTTCTATAATGTCTACCTAGCCGCTGTTGAGAGAGAGGAAGAGCACATGCCTGTGGCAGAGAGAGTAGTCAGTGGCAGCCATGCTACAGGAGGGCGGTCTGCATCCGAAGACTCAGAGTCCTTAAGAGATGTGGTTCAGGGCCTGTGGACGGAGTTGAGAGAAGTGTCTCAGATGAAGGCAGAATCACCCCGGTCACTGGAAATTACCCCGGTGCCCCGAGCTACCCCACCCAGGATTACTCAGGTTCGAGGGTTGGTTAAAAGGGGGCCCCTCTGCTGGGCTTGTCGACAGTACGGCCATATGGCCAGAGAGTGCCCAAAACAGATGAAGTCTGAGCCAACGTTAAACTTCTGACCGCCGCGGTAGCTGGGTGTCCTGCGGCGGTACGCCAGAAGCTAAGCCCTATGTGTGAGGAGCACGACCTGTATGCCAGCAGCCCCGTTATGGAAGCCGAGTTGGAAGGCCAGAAGGTACGCTGCCTAGTTGATACAGGGTCGGAGTGCGCCCTTATGCCTCTGGAGTTCTTCAAAAGGCACTTTGGACATATGATGGAGCCGGAAGACGGGAGCGTCATCAGGCTAACAGCTGCCAATAACAGAGAGATGGACGTCCGAGGCATAGTCTGGATGCGGGTCCGACTGTTTGGGCAAGACGTCGGCAAGAAAGGGGTCGTGCTGGTGGACCATTCGTCCCGGAGAGGCATGGACGTGGCACTAGGTATGAATGTGCTGAGAGACCTAGACCATCAACTCTATGCCAAAGAAGGGCCGAAGTATTGGCAACGGGCCACCACACACCAGCCGTCCCAGAAGGTTTTACAGCAGATGGTGAGGAGCTGTAGTCTGCAAAAGAGCAACATGTCCGGTCGGCACATTGGACACGTGAGGGTGCCGCGGAGGACCCCAGTGAAGGTCCCACCTCCTCAAGAACAAAAATTGATGCTGCCGGTGGAAGCAGGACGACAACTGAATGGACTGGAGGTCCTGATCGAGCCGGCTTACCAAGAGGAGACGCAGACTCGCCCACTGGTAGCCCGGGCCCTCGCAATTGTGAAGGATGGATGTGTGCCTGTACGCTGCCTCAATGTTGAAGACTGTGAGTTAACCGTGCCTGGGAATACCTTGCTGGCCAAAGTTTATGTGTCTAAAGGGGATATGCCTCGACGAACGAGCTTCACGCTACAGCCAGATAGGAGGTCAGCCTGGACCTATGCTGTAGAGGTCCATCAACGGGAAACCCCGACAGTGGTGTGGAACGGTCGAGTGATCATGGCTCGGATGGGGGTGGACTGCAAGACCCTGATCCAGGACAACAGAAGTTGCTGGAAGACACCATTTGGGAATTTCAGGAGGCATTCTCGAGACATGATGAGGACTTCGGGTGTGCTTCGGCCATTGAACACGAAATCCCCACCGGCGATGCTGCACCAATCAGGGAACGTTACAGGCAAATCCCACCTAAAATGTACCAGGAGGTGAAAGATATGGTGGCCAGCATGTTGGAAAACCGAGTGATCCAGGAGAGTCAAAGTCCGTGGGCTGCTCCAGTAGTCTTGGTGCGGAAGAAAGATGGGAGTCTCCGGTTCTGCGTGGATTATCGGAAGCTGAATGCCCAGACCGTCCGGGATGCCTACCCCCTTCCGCGGATTGAGGAGTCGTTATCCGCCCTGAGTCATGCAAAGTTCTTCTCGACTCTTGACCTGGCCAGTGGGTATTGGCAGGTACCAATGGCCAAGAAGGACAAAGCGAAGACGGCCTTCATCCTACCTATGGGACTCTATGAGTTTAACCGGATGCCGTTTGGCCTGTCCAATGCCCCAGGAACATTCCAGTGGTTGATGAAGCACTGTCTGGGGGATCTCAACTTCGAGTCGGTATTGATCTACCTGGACGACATAGTAGTATTTGGGGCCTCTTTTGAAGATCACCTCCAGAAGGTCCTAGGACGGGTGCGATATCATGGGCTCAAGATCAAGCCCAAGAAGTGCCAACTGTTTAAACAGCAAATACAGTATTTAGGACATGTGGTCACCCAGGAGGGGGTAAAGCCGGCTCCCAGCAAGGTGGAAGCCATACAGAACTGGCCCCAACCACATACACTACGAGAGGTGCGGGCATTTGTGGGATTGGCCGGCTACTACAGGAGGTTTATACCCAAATTTGCTCATTTGGTGGGCCCATTAAATGAGTTAACAAGAGGCACTGCGGGGGGCCCAAAGAATCGTCCCATCGAGTGGGGACCCCGGCAACAAGAGGCCTTCGAGGCAGTGAAGCAGGCGCTGACCAGTGCCCCGATTCTGGCTTATGCGCGGTTCGACACCCCATTCCTGCTGTACACTGACGGGAGCCTACATGGCTTGGGGGCCGTGTTATCACAAGCTCAGGATGGACGTGAAAGAGTCACTGCCTATGGCAGCCGGTCTCTGAGAGAGTCGGAGCGCAACCCTGACAACTATAGCTCCTTTAAATTGGAACTACTGGCACTGGTATGGGCCATGACCGAAAGGTTCGCGGAGTACCTGACAGGTGCAGAGGTGACCGTGATGACAGACAACAACCCGTTAGTACATCTGGAGAATGCCAAGCTTGGTGCGGTGGAGCAGAGGTGGTTAGCTCGACTTTCTAAGTACCAATACCGCATCAAGTTTCGGTCAGGAAGGGAGAACGGCAACGCTGATGCACTCTCCCGAGTCCCTGTTGGGTTATCCGATCGGAATGCTGATGAGGAGTTAGAGGACACTGAAACTCCTGACCTTGGTCGAGTACCCATGTTCCAGGACGTGGCACATTCAAGTGGGGTGGCGTCCGGGATGCACATATTGCTAAGCAAGAATTTGGCTGATTGGGAGAGAGTCCAGAATGGCTGCCCAGACCTGTGGAAAGTGAGAGAATGGGTCCGGACTAAAATCTGGCCTCGGCCAGAAGAGCGGGCCCGTCTGACTCCAGAGGGCCAAAAGTTGTTGAGGCAGTGGGATAAGCTGACTGTTACCCAGGGCCTCCTGTGTCAGACCATATACTTACAGTCAGAGTTGCAGTACCGGCATCAGATTGTCATCCCCATGTCATGGGGACCGGAGGCCGCCCGGGAAGCTCATGAAAGGGGAGCCCATTTCGGGAGTGAGAAAACGTTCACGTGGCTTCAACGGCTGGTATACTGTCCCGATCTGGCAGACATGGTGGCTGAGGCATGTCTTAAGTGTCGACCCTGTGGGTTGAGCAAGAGTACTGAACAACGTGCTCCTGTTCAGGCCATCTGGACCTCAGCGCCCCTAGAGCTACTTATGATCGATTATGTACAGATTGGGTATTCTACCTCGGGACACTCGTACTGTCTAGTCATGGCAGATCATTTCACCAAGTATGCGGTGGCTGTACCCACCAGAGACCAGACGGTAGAGATCGGCCGTGGATGCAGTCTGTAAACACTTTATACAGGTGTTTGGGTGTCCTCGGAGGATACATTCGGACCAGGGGGCATGTTTTCAGGGTACTCTGATGAATGAGCTGTATCAACTGTATTGCATCGAACGTTCCCGCACCACCCCGTATCACCCCCAGGGAAACGGGGCGTGCGAGCGGTTCAACCGCACCTTGCTCCAGATGCTGTGGACTCTGGAGGACAACCAAAAGGCTTGATGGCCCGAGTACCTACCTGAACTGATGTGGGCCTATAACAACAGGGTACACAGTACCACTGGTTACTCCCCACATATGCTCATGTTTGGGAGAGCCGGACGGGAGATTGAAGATCTCCACATGCCCGATTCGATGGAGCCATCACCAAGAAATACCACTGCATGGGTGCAAGAGCACCGCCGCCGGCTAAGAGCAATCCACAAGGTTGTGGGGGAGCGCCTGGGACAAGTGGTACATCCTAACCCAAGACCAGTGCAGAGGGATGGGTTTGCCAAGGGTGATCGAGTGAAGGTCAAAGCTAAGCGGCCGTCTGGAAAGTTGGATGGGCGGTGGGAGGCGGTCCCTTACATGGTGAAGAGGAGGATAGACCCTGGCATCCCGGTCTATGAGGTAGAGCCAATAGGGACTGGGGGGCCTTCACAAAACTTGCACCGTAACATGTTGAGACGTTGTAATTTTGATAAGCCTGTGTGCGTGGAGGAGATGCCTCCTTCTGCTCAGGGTACAGAGCAAATACCCTTGGAGGAGGAGGAGGAGGAATGGTGGGTTGTCCCTGCCCCGGTACCCACAGAGGCTCCAGCCGTGGCAAGTTTGCCACCTCGGGAAAGTGTTGAGTAGTCAGCAGCCCCTCCCCCATTAGATGTGTCTGACATCCCCAGTGCTTCTGAACCTATCCCTCTTCGAAGGTCAACCAGGCCCAATGCTGGTGTGCCCCCACAGCGCTATGCCCAGAATGAGTTTGTATGGGGAGGGTTGCCGAGGACGACAACCTCTAGTGGGGTGGCATGTAAGATGTGAAACAGCTCTCATTGTCTGAACACTGTTTGTTTACAATTAAATATTTTACTGTCATTCTGCTGTTTGGCCACAAGATGCCGCTGGTTTTTCCTGACACAGGTAACGGGCTGTAGCCATGGAGACACTGTACACAAATCAGTGCTGTGACACACAGGAAAGAAAGTGAGAGGAGAACTGTAGTATAACGTGCTGTTTTGGACAGAGATTCAAGAAAGAGAGAGAAAGTGTGTAGCGAGCAGGCAGCCATTTTGAGAAGGAGTTTGTTCTGAGGACTTTGTGCAGAGAATCCTACAACATCCAGGTGTGGAAACAGAACTGCAGCTGAGTGAAGTTACTTGTGTCTAAGATCCTGATCCTGTCCAGAGGAACGAGGAATTGCTTGCAGGAAGACGGATGAGACCTGAGGAACAAAACAATATACATTGCAGGACCATATACTTGTTAGAAAGACATTTTGTTCCGGTCAGAGTCACCAGCGGATGCAGAGCAGACCCGGGTCGGTAAGATCGTGCACGCACCCTGTGACAGGAGGGTCACTTTGGACACAGGGTGAGCCAGGAAATAATGGACATTAAGAAATATATCTTGGACTACCTAAAATGGGTCTGTAATATTTATCCACCATATTCCCAAGGATATCTGTAAAGGACTATTTACTGATTCTGAACTCAACAGGTTAATTGAGAGATACTGATGTGTTCAGCCTCAATCACCTGTCTGCCTAGTGTAATGCTAATGAATCCCAGCTTCTAAAAGACCTGTTCATTGTTTGTGGTGATGTGGATTGTGACAATTAAGTCTGTCCTTGTGTGTATTGTAAAGTAACAGACAGTCTGGTGATTATAAAGGTCATGCATAGTATTTAAACATAAAGGGATTAGCTGTTGCCTTCTAAGAGATGGGTATTGGGAGACAAAAGCTAGCCTACTGTCAAATGTGTATTGGGTCTTGTTATGTTGTGGGTGGAGCTGGACCATTGTTCATTTTAGATTAATGCAGTATTGGATGTGTATAAAAATTACAATGTTTTTGACAATAAAGTCAGTCTATCCTAGAAAGATACAGAGTGCGTCTCGTTCTTTCAGAAGGATTAATTCCTATGGGAAGTGGTCATCTGGCTGTGGAGGATCGACAGTGAATTTGTGTCCAGGAGAGGGAAGAGATCTTAAACTGCGTTAACCCTTTCAGATTTGGGGTGCCGTTACATTGGTTGGCAGCAGCAGGATTTTCCCTCCAGTTCCTGGGACACTCCAAGCCACCACAGTGAATGACCAGCTATACAGCCTGCAGGAAAGCCACGCTGAAAGACCTACTTGAGAGCCGTGAAGGGACCAGTGGGACAAAGAACAAGGCCACCTTGATCAGGGAGCTAGCCGAGATGGACCAGAGAGATGGTGATGCAAGACCCCGGTCAGTTGAAGATTTCTTTCAGCAACGAGTGCGACAGCGGTTGGCATTATATGGTGCTAACCCATCAGAGACCGCCATACAGGAAGCCATTAGAGGCATCTAGCTGCAGGATGCGCGACAAAAGAGAGAACTAGAGCGGCAACATGAGTGGAGAATGGCGGTAATACGACAATCAGAGATCGCCTACAGACAGCTGCTAGAACCTGCTTAGCAGCAGGGTGGGGCTACCTTTTCCTGGGACTATCAGGAAATACCAGTGGACAACTCTGAAATCCTGTCTGAAGAATCGGCAGTGGAAAATCTGAAGATTGCCATCCCTAAAGCCGAAGTAGATGATATGGAGTTCCAGGGAGCTAGCCTGGCTGAAGAATCGGCAGTGGAAAATCTGAAGATTGCCATCCCTAAAGCCGAAGTGGATGATATGGAGTTCCAGGGAGCTAGCCTGGCTGAAGAATCGGCAGTGGAAAATCTAAAGATTGCCATCCCTAAAGCCAAAGTGGATGATATAGAGTTCCAGGGTGCTAGGGCAGTGGGCTCATCTCCCCAGCCACAGATTAGAGAAGGTATGGACTTAAAGGACTGTTCAGAGGATGTTATGGATTATGCATCGCCTGCTCAAGTACTGGCAGCAGGACAGAGTGCTACAGACCCCTGCTCTACACCCGTGGCAGTTTTGGAGGCCCGAGGTGAGAAGTTGATGGTTCCTCTTTCCCAGGGGATTTCAGAGATGCATGGAGGAGAAGCAGCCCTTTTCCCTCCCCAACAGTTAGCCAGAGCAGATGGTGTGGAGTCCCCAGCAGAAGTGCTGGCAACAGGGCAGAGTGATCGCAACCTCTGCCCAGCACTGGAAACAACTGTGGAGTTTCAGGGAGCCGGGGCAGTTGGCCCCCCTCTCCAGCAACAAGCTGAGGTGGTAAAGCTTTTACCCCCAGCTGAATCACTGGCAGCAGGGCAGAATGCTACTGGCCTCTGCACACAATTGCAACTTGAGCTGATATCGGTGGATGGGACTGCGGTCTCCACTCACAGCAACCCAGCAGAAGAGCTGGCAACAGAGCAGAGTGCCACAGGCCTCTGCTCTCAACTAACAGAAGAGGGAGTTCCTGTGATACCGGATGGGACTTCGGTCCTCACTGACACAACCCCAGAAAATGGTGTGACACTGGGACAGGAGGATGTCAGCCTTGCTTTGCAAGCACTGGGGGATTTTCACCTACCACAAGTGGATGGGACTTCAGTCTCCACTTGTATACCCCAGGGATGCTGGGCAGTCGGCCCAGATCCCCAACAGCATGACGGACTGAGCCCAGTCACCCTGTCTTCTCCCCAGCGGCGGATATGTTCTCTGAGAGAGGCAGAGGTTGGCTGGGTAAGTAATGCTCTGTTTGGAGCAATTTATTTGGGGTACTGTGTGGATACCGGCATTAGAAGAATGGACCTATGGACTAACTTCGGAGTCAACCCGTCTGGGATCACCTCCTGTGTTAGTCTCCTGCCGAAAGGGGAGATGTGTGACAGGAGGGTCACTTTGGACACAGGGTGAGCCAGGAAATAATGGACATTAAGAAATATATTTTGGACTACCTAAAATGGGTCTGTAATATTTATCCACCATATTCCCAAGGATATCTGTAAAGGACTATTTACTGATTCTGAACTCAACAGGTTAATTGAGAGATACTGATGTGTTCAGCCTCAATCACCTGTCTGCCTAGTGTAATGCTAATGAATCCCAGCTTCTAAAAGACCTGTTCATTGTTTGTGGTGATGTGGATTGTGATAATTAAGTCTGTCCTTGTGTGTATTGTAAATTAACAGACAGTCTGGTGAATATAAAGGTCATGCATAGTATTTAAACATAAAGGGATTAGCTGTTGCCTTCTAAGAGATGGGTATTGGGAGACAAAAGCTAGCCTACTGTCAAATGTGTATTGGGTCTTGTTATGTTGTGGGTGGAGCTGGACCATTGTTCATTTTAGATTAATGCAGTATTGGATGTGTATAAAAGTTACAATGTTTTTGGCAATAAAGTCAGTCTAACCTAGAAAGATACAGAGCGCGTCTCGTTCTTTCAGAAGGATTAATTCCTATGGGAAGTGGTCGTCTGGCTGTGGAGGATCGACAGTGAATTTGTGTCCAGGAGAGGGAAGATAACTAAATAACGTTTACCCCCTTTCGTATTTGGTGTGTCGTTACACACCCCATTACTTTGTTGGCACCTAGAGACTGAGACCAGGCCTGTAGATAGTTAGTAGGGTCTCTGTTTGTGTCAGGCCACAAGTGTTGCTACTGTTCACTACAGGGACTCCATAACCTAAAGTGACAGTTCACAATTGGAGAGCTGATGAACTTTCCACAAACTCAAGATAGACTGGCGTTGTGCTCAGGAGGAACACGCAGACGCATGATACAACACCATTTAACCACTTAAGCCCCGGACCATTTGGTAGCTAAAGGACCAGAGGTGAATTCAGAATTTTGCACTGCGCTGCTTTAACTGTAAATTGTGTGGACATGCAATGTTGTACCCAAACGAAATTTGCGTCCTTTTCTTCCCACAAATAGAGCTTTCTTTTAATGGTATTTGATTGCCTCTGCGATTTTTTTTTTTTGCGATATAAATGGAAAAAGACCGAAAATTTTGAAAAAAAATTATATTTTCTACTTTTTGTTATAAGAAAAATCGAATAAACTCAATTGTAGTCATACATTTAGGCCAAAATTTATTCAGCCACATGTCTTTAGTAAAAAAATGTCAATAAGCGTATATTTATTAGTTTGCGCAAAAGTTATAGCGTCTACAAACTAGGGAACATTTTCTGGAATTTACACAGCTTTTAATTTATGACTGCCTATCTCATTTCTTGAGGTGCTAAAATGGCAGAGCAGTACAAAACCCCCCCAAATGACCCCATTTTGGAAAGTAGACACCCCAAGGAAATTGCTGAGAGGCATGTTGAGCCCATTGAATATTTTTTTTTTTTGTCCCAAGTGATTGAATAATGACAAAAAAAATAAAAAATTACAAAAAGTTGTCACTAAATTATATATTGCTCACACATGCCATGGTTATATGTGGAATTGCACCCCAAAATACATTCTGCTGCTTCTCCTGAGTACGGGGATACCACATGTGTGGGACTTTTTAGGAGCCTAGCCACGTACGGGACCCCGGAAACCAAGCACTACCTTCAGGATTTCTAAGGGCGCAAATTTTTGATTTCACTCCTCACTACCTATCACAGTTTCGAAGGCCATAAAATGCCAAAATAGCACAAAACCCCCCCAAATGACCCCATTTTGGAAAGTAGACACCCCAAGCTATTTACTGAGAGGCATGATTAGTCCATGGAATATTTTATATTTTGCCACAAGTTGCGGGAATATGACAAACTTTATTTTTTTTGCACAAAGTTGTCACTAAATGATATATTGCTCACACATGCCATGGGCATATGTGAAATTACACCCCAAAATACATTCTGCTGCTTCTCCTGAGTACGGGATACCACATGTGTGGGACTTTTTGGGAGCCTAGTCTCATACGGGACCTCAAAAACCAAGCACCGCCTTCAAGGTTTCTAAGGGCATAAATTTTTGATTTCACTCCTCACTACCTATCACTACCTATCACAGTTTTGAAGGCCATAAAATGCCAAGATGGCACAAAACCCCCCAAAATGACCCCATTTTGGAAAGTAGACACCCCAAGCTATTTGCTGAGAGGCATGTTGAGCCCATTGAATATTATTTTTTTTTGTCCCAAATGATTGAATAATGATAAAAAGAAAAAAAAAAGAAAAAATGTACAAAAAGTTGTCACTAAATGATATATTGCTCACACATGCCATGGTTATATGTGGAATTGCACCCCAAAATACATTCTGCTGCTTCTCCTGAGTACGGGGATACCACATGTGTGGGACTTTTTGGGAGCCTAGCCGGGTACGGGGCCCCAAAAACCAAGCACCGCCTTCAGGATTTCTAAGGGCGTAAATTTTTGATTTCACTCCTCACTACCTATCACAGTTTCGAAGGCCATAAAATCTCAAAATAGCACAAAACCCCCCCAAATGACCCCATTTTGGAAAGTAGACACCCCAAGCTATTTACTGAGAGGCATGTTCAGTCCATGGGATATTTTATATTTTGCCACAAGTTGCGGGAATATGCCAAACTTTGTTTTTTTTTTGCACAAAGTTGTCACTAAATGATATATTGCTCACACATGCCATGGGCATATGTGAAATTACACCCCAAATACATTCTGCTGCTTCTCCTGAGTACGGGGATACCACATGTGTGGGACTTTTTGGGAGCCTAGCCGCGTACGGGACCCCAAAAATCAAGCACCGCCTTCAAGGTTTCTAAGGGCATAAATTTTTGATTTCACTCCTCACTACCTATCACAGTTTTGAAGGCCATAAAATGCCAAGATAGCACAAAACCCCCCAAAATGACCCCATTTTGGAAAGTAGACACCCCAAGGAAATTGCTGAGAGGCATGTTGAGCCCATTGAATATTTTTTTTTGTCCCAAGTGATTGAATAATGACAAAAAGAAAAAAAAATGTACAAAAAGTTGCCACTAAATGATATATTGCTCAAACATGCCATGGTTATATGCGGAATTGCACCCCAAAATACATTTGGCTGCTTCTCCTGAGTACGGGGATACCACATGTGTGGGACTTTTTGAGAGCCTATCCGCGTACGGGCCCCCGAAAACCAAGCACCGCCTTCAGGATTTCTAAGGGCACAAATTTTTGATTTCACTCCTCACTACCTATCACAGTTTTGAAGGCCATAAAATGCCAAGATAGCACAAAACCCCCCAAAATGACCCCATTTTGGAAAGTAGACACCCCAAGGAAATTGCTGAGAGGCATGTTGAGCCCATTGAATATTTTTTTTTGTCCCAAGTGATTGAATAATGACAAAAAGAAAAAAAAATGTACAAAAAGTTGCCACTAAATGATATATTGCTCAAACATGCCATGGTTATATGCGGAATTGCACCCCAAAATACATTTGGCTGCTTCTCCTGAGTACGGGGATACCACATGTGTGGGACTTTTTGAGAGCCTAGCCGCGTACGGGCCCCCGAAAACCAAGCACCGCCTTCAGGATTTCTAAGGGCACAAATTTTTGATTTCACTCCTCACTACCTATCACAGTTTTGAAGGCCATAAAATGCCAAGATAGCCCAAAACCCCCACAAATGACCCCGTTTTGGAAAGTAGACACCCCAAGCTATTTGCCGAGAGGCATGGTGAGTATTTTACAGCTCTCATTTGTTTTTGAAAATGAAGAAAGACATATTTTATTTTATTTTTTTCAATTTTTAAAACTTTGTGACAAAAAGCGAGATCTGCAAAATACTCAACATACCTCTCAGCAAATAGCTTGGGGTGTCTACTTTCCAAAATGGGGTCATTTGGGGGGGTTTGGTGCCATCTGGGCATTCCATGGCCTCCGAAACTGTGATAGGCAGTGAGGAGTGAAATCAAAAATTTACACCCATAGAAATCCTGAAGGCGGTGCTTGGTTTTCGGGGTCCTGTACGCAGCTAGGCTCCCAAAATGTCTCACACTTGTGGTATCTCCGTACTCAGGAGAAGCAACAGAATGTATTTTGGGGTGCAATTCCACATATAACCATGGCATGTTTGAGCAATATATAATTTAGTGACAACTTTTTGTACATTTGTTTTTTTTTTTCTTTTTGTCATTATTCAATCACTTGGGACAAAAAAAAAATATTCAATGGGCTCAACATGCCTCTCAGCAAATAGCTTGAGGTGTCCACTTTCCAAAATGGGGTCATTTGGGGGGGTTTTGAACTGTCCTGGCATTTTATGCACAACATTAGGAAGCTTATGTCAGGGCCGGCCCTACCATGGGACCCGATGGTACCTCGGTCCCAGGCGGCACTTTCAGGGGGCGGCAAATTGCCGCCTGCCAGCCCACTCCACTGCACATGTGCCTGGGTTTCCACCCGTCGGAAACCCAGGCACACATACCTGTCCTGCGGCAGCCGAATCCCTGGCTAGAGGGGCACGATCATCCAGTTCACAATCACACTACTGCCTCGGTCACGGTGCGCTCTGTGTTTGAGCCGAGCTCAGCTCAGCAATTGGCAGCGGCGGGTGTCCTGTGATTGGCTAAGCAGGTCATGTGCGGACATGAGGCTCTGTGATTCGCCTGGAGGAGCTCCCTTGTATCCTGATGGTGAACACAGGACGGGAGCCTGCTCCTAATCATGTGATCGCAACTGTGAAGACCCGCCTCAGTACTGCTTCTCCTGGAGCCTGGAGGAGCTGGACTGTGTCTGTGGATAATCGCGCCTGCCCTGCATGCTCCTAACTCGCTGTGTGTCACTGTCTCCTGAGGTCCGTCTCTGTCAGCCCCCCCTCTTTAATGACAGCCGCCCCCCCCTCTTTAATGTCAGCCCCCCCTCCTCAATGTCACCTGCACCCCCTCCTCAATGTCAGCCGCCCCCCTTCCTCAAGGTCAGCCGCCCCCCCCTCCTCAACTGCCCCCCCTCAAGGTCAGCCGCCCTCCCTCCTCAATGTCACCTGCCCCCCCTCCTCAATATCAGCCGCCCCCCCTCCTCAATATCAGCCGCCCCCCCTCCTCAATATCAGCCGCCCCCCTCCTCAATGTCACCTGCCCCCCCTCCTCAATGTCACCTGCCCCCCCTCCTCAATGTCACCTGCCCCCCCTCCTCAATGTCACCTGCCCCCCTCCTCAATATCAGCCGCCCCCCTCCTCAATATCAGCCGCCCCCCCTCCTCAATGTCAGCCGCCCCCCCTCCTCAATGTCAGCCGCCCCCCCTCCTCAATGTCAGCCACCCCCCCTCCTCAATATCAGCCGCCCCCCTCCTCAATGTCAGCCACCCCCCCTCCTCAATATCAGCCACCCCCCCTCCTCAATATCAGCCACCCCCCCTCCTCAATATCAGCCGCTCCCCCCCTCAATGTCAGCCGCCCCCCTCAATGTCAGCCGCCCCCTCCTCAATGTCAGCCGCCCCCCCTCCTCAATGTCAGCCGCCCCCCCTCCTCAATGTCAGCCGCCCCCCTCCTCAATATCAGCCGCCCCCCCCTCCTGAATATCAGCCACCCCCCTGTCCTCAATGTCAGCCACCCCCCCCGTCCTCAATGTCAGCAGACCCCCCCTCCTCTATGTCAGTAGACCCCCCTTTTCTCTGACAGCAGACCCCCCTCTTCTCTGTCAGATCCCCCTCTTCTCTGTCATCTCTCTCCTGCCTGCCTTCACTCTGGGACACAGCAAATGGCAATCCACTACATGTGGCAGATGAAGTGGCAAGTGACAATCTGCTACGTGTGGCAGGTGACGTTGTGGCAAGTGACAATCCGCAATGTGTGGCAAGTGACAATCTGCAATGTGTGGCAGGTGGCGTCGTGGCAAGTGACAATCCGCTACGTGTGTCAGGTGACGTTGTGGCAAGTGGAAATCCGCTACGTGTGGCAAGTGACAATTCGCAATGTGTGACGTCGTGGCAAGTGACAATCCGCAAATGTGTGGCAAGTGACAAAACGCAATGTGTGATGTCGTGGCAAGTGACAATCCGCAACGTGTGGCAAGTGATAACCCGCAATGTGTGGCAGGTGGCGTTGTGGCAAGTGACAACCCGCAATGTGTGGCAGGTGGCGTCGTGGCAAGTGACAACCCGCAATGTGTGGCGTTGTGGCAAGTGACAACCCGCAATGTGTGGCAGGTGGCGTTGTGGCAAGTGACAACCTGCAATGTGTGGCAGGTGGCGTCGTGGCAAGTGACAATCTGCAATGTGTGACGTCGTGGCAAGTGACAATCCGCAACATGTGGCAAGTGACAATCCGCAACTGGTGGCAGGTGACGGTGGCAAGTGACACGCTCAGGCTCCCACTGATTCTGCATTATGGTGAGTTGAACTATTTTATATATTATATAGCAATGTAATAATAGAAATGACGCACTTCACTAATTTTGTTTTGCGATACGGCACTGCGTCGATTTAACTGACAATTGTGCGGTCGTGCGACGCTGTACCCAAACAAAATTGACATCCTTTTTTTTCCCACAAATAGAGCTTTCTGTTGGTGGTATTTCTTCATCAGTTTAGGCCAATACGTATTCTTCTACATATGTTTGGTAAAAAAAAAAAAAAAAACGCAATAAGTGTATATTGATTAGTTTGCGCAAAAGTTATAGCGTCTACAAAATAGGGGATAGATTTATGGCATTTTTATTATTATTATTATTATTATAAATTTTTTACTAGTAATGGCGGTGATTTGCGATTTTCAGTGAGACTGCGACATTGCGGTGGACAGATCAGACACTTTTGACACATTTTTGGGACCAGTGACATTTATACAGCGATTTGTGCTATAAAAATGCACTGATTACTGTGTAAATGTCACTGGTAGGGAAGGGGTTAAATGTGTTACCTGGGAGGTGTTTCTAACTGGGGGTGATGGGACTGACTGGAGGAGGAGAGAGATCTATGTTCCTAATCACTAGGAACAGCAGATCTGTCTCTCCTCCCCTGTCAGAATGGGGATCTGTCTGTTTACATTGACAAATCCCCATTCTGGCTCTCTGTGGAGCGATCGCGGGTGGCCGGCTGACATCGCGGCCACACACAGGTCCTTTTATACTCCTATATACATGAATAGAGCCATGACAGGTCCTCTTTATACTCCTACATACATGTATAGAGCCAGGACAGGTCCTCTTTATACTTATATATATATATATATATATACGTATAGTGCCATGACCGTTATACTCCTATACATGAATAGAGCCATGACAGGTCCTCTTTATATTCCTACATACATGTATTGAGCCATGACAGGTCCTCTTATACTTCTATATACATGTATAGAGCCCTGACGGGTCCTTTTATACTCCTACATGCATGTATAGAGCCATGACAGGTCCTCTTTATTTTCCTAAATACATGTATAAAGCCATGACAGGTCCTTTTTACACCCCTATACACATGTATAGAGCTATGACCGGTCCTCTTTATACTCCTATACATGAATACAGCCATAACAGGTCCTTTTTATAGAGCCATGACAGGTCCTCTTTATATTCCTACACATGAATAGAGCCATGACAGGTCCTCTTTATATTCCTATACATGAATAGAGCCATGACAGGTCCTCTTTATACTCCTACATACATATGTATAGAGCCATGACAGGTCCTCTTTATACTCCTACATACATGTATAGAGCCATGACAGATCCTCTTAAGTTATCATGATATAAAATGATATCCTTTTGGTGGGCGTTATTTTTTTTGGGGGGGGGGGGGCAGCATTTAATTCTTGGTACCAGGCAGCACAATGTCTTAGGCCGGCACTGGCTTATGTCACACATCATCCACTCTTCTAACCACTTGAAGACAAAGCCCTTTCTGACACTTTTTGTTTACATGAAAAAAATTTTTTTTTGCAAGAAAATTATGTTGAACCCCCAAACATTATATATTTTTTAAAAGCAAAGGCCCTACAGATTAAAATAGTGGGTGTTGCATTTTTTTTTTCCACACAGTATTTGCGCAGCGATTTTTCAAACGCATTTTTTGGGGGAAAAACACACTTTTTTTTATTTTTAATGCACTAAAAAACACTATATTGCCCAAATGTTTGATGAAATAAAAAGATGATCTTAGGCCGAGTACATGGATACCAAACACGACATGCTTTAAAATTGCGCACAAACGCGCAGCGGCGAGAAACTACATTCATTTTTAAAAGCATTTAAACACGTTAGATTTACAGAGGAGGTCTACTGCTAAAATTACTGCCCTCGATCTGACCTTCGCGGTGATACCTCACATGCATGATGCAATTGCTGTTTACATATGACGCTAGACCGATGCTTGCGTTCGCCTTTGCGCAAGAGCAGGGGGGGACAGCGGTGCTTTTTTTTTTTTTTTTTTATTATTTATTTTGCTTTTTTTTTTTTTTTTTAAACTGTTCCTTCCATATTTATTTATTTTTTATCATTTTTATTGTTATCTCAGGGAATGTAAATATCCCCTATGATAGCAATAAGTAGTGACAGGTACTCTTTTTTTGAAAAAAAATGGGGGGTTAGACCCTAGATCTTTCCTCTGCCCTCAAAGCATCTGACCACACCAAGATCGGTGTGATAAAATGCTTTCCCAATTTCCCAATGGCGCTGTTTATATCCGGGGGGGGGGGCATTCCCTCCCACTGCTTGTAAAAGCAGTCTAGAGGCTAATTATCTGCCTGTTGGCTGAACGAAAAAAAGAGATTGATCGGTGGGTATGCCCACCATTAGAATACCTCCCTTCATCCACCCACTTCTAATGATGGGCATATATGCCGAAGCATGGGGGCATCCTCCCGCAAAAAAGTTATGCCGCGTACACACGGTCGGACTTTTCCACGGGCAAGCCTTCGTCGGAATTTCGACCGTATGTACGCGGCATAAAAGGTTATGCCGCGTACACACGGTCAAACTTTTCCACGGGCAAGCCTCCGTCGGAATTTCGACCGTATATACGCAGCATTAGGAGCAAAATCGCTCCTCCGCCCCTGCTGCCCCCATGCTTCGGCATATATGCTCTTTTTTTAACTGTGGTGGTGAAATCGCCTCCTACAGCGTTGGAGTCACGGCTTTATGTATCGTGGGAGCAAACGCTGTTGCTGTCCAGATAAATAAATCCGCGATGCAACTGAATGGCGTACCTGCTAAGCAAATGATGGTTAGCATTAAAACAAAGTAACATTACAGTACAACAGTAAGACCTTACCATACCATACCTGCAAAGCAAATACCAAAACAAAACCTAGTAAAAAATAAAACATTTTTTTAACGCAACCTGTGCCTAAAATATATATATATGCCGAAGCATGGGGGCATCCTCCCGCAAAAAAGTTATGCCGCGTACACACGGTCGGACTTTTCCACGGGCAAGCCTCCGTCGGAATTTCGACCGTATATACGCGGCATTAGGAGCAAAATCGCTCCTCCGCCCCTGCTGCCCCCATGCTTCGGCATATATGCTCTTTTTTTTTAACTGTGGTGGTGAAATCACCTCCTACAGCACTGGAGTCACGGCTTTATGTATCGTGGGAGCAAACGCTGTTGCTGTCAAGATAAATAATTCCGCGCTGCAGTTGAATGGCGCACCTGAAAACAAAAAATTACATACCTGAAAAGCAAGCATGATAAAACATTGCAGAATGGAATACAGTAAAAAAGAGCAGAACAATAGAGAGAAAATAGAGAGAGCGAGAGAGAACAATAAAACAACAACTATTTTTGGTTATTTTATTTTATATTTATTTTGTGTTTTTTTTTTTTTTTTTTACACTTTTTTTTTTAAACTTTAACAACTGTAATGGTTCGGGTCTCTCAAAATGTAATGGCATCTTGGGAGACCCTGTGTAAGTGTGTCCTAGTCTGTGACATGCTGTACCCTACGCTAAAACTTCACTTTTGAGTGGTAGCGTTCAAAACATTCACCAAGGCAAAGACCAGGTTTGTCAGGACAGAGTGGACAATAATAACGGATGTCACGCCTAAATCTGCGCTTGCTACAGACACGACATCTTTTTTGGGGGGCTCGTTGGGTAGGGGTACTCGGGAGGAGATGCGTATAATGCCTCTCATGCAGCCGGCTTACTGCATTTGGTAGGGGATGGTGAGGTGCAGAACCGTCTGGATACAGGAGTTCTGTGACTATCTCATTCTGGAATTTTAGAAGAGATAAAGTCCCGCCTGAAGCTCTGTATAGCACATGAGCGTTCAGCAAAGCCAATTGGAATAAGGATAGAGACACTTTTTTGTACCAGCGTCTCGCCTTATGGTCAATTAGATACGGCACCATCAACTGGTCATTGAGGTCCACCCCTCCCATATTTTTGTTATATTCGTGGACACAGAGGGGTTTCTCCACAAAACCAGTCGCCGTACGAATTTGGACTGTCGTGTCTGCATGAAGGGAGGTAAGAAGGAAAACATTCTTATTGTCCCTCCACTTCATAGCGAGCAAGTTATTACACTTTACGCAGGCTCTCTCCCCCAGCCTAAGACGGGCATCTACAAGCCGCTGGGGAAAGCCCCGGCGATTAGGTCGCACGGTGCCACATGCTCCAATCTGATGATCAAACAAGTGACTAAACAGTGGCACGCTCGTGTAATAATTGTCCACATACAAGTGGTACCCCTTTCCGAATAAGGGTGACACCAAGTTCCACACTATCTTGCCAGCGCTCCCTATGTAATCCGGGTAGTTGACCGGCTCAACCTGATAAACCATAAAGCTCCATACATAGCCTGTTGCCCTGTCACAGCACTTATAGAGCTTGACCCCGTATTTGGCACGCTTGCTGGGAAGGTACTGCTTGAAAGCCAAGCGGCCAGAAAATTTAATCAGGGACTCATCAACGCAGACAGCTTAATCGGGAATAAACAAGGCTGCAAAACGTTCGTTGAAGTGGTTTATGAGGGGCCGAATTTTATAGAGCCGGTTGTATTCAGGGTCCCCACGTGGACGACAAAGTTCATTGTCGTTGAAGTGCATGAACCGCAAAATCTGCTTGTATCGTTTCCTGGGCATGGAGGCAGAGAACACGGGCATGTGGTCAATTGGGTGCGTGGACCAATAAGCACGCAATTACGGGAATTTATGTGTGCCCATGTTGAGGGAAAGGCCCAGAAAGGTCTTAAATTCGGAAACCGTAATTGGTTTCCAATCTTTGGCAATGGAAGGCAACTGGGGATTAGCGGCGATGAATTGACCAGCATATAAATTACTCTGGTCCACAATAGATCTATAGAGATCTTCCGTGAAAAACAGCGAATAATAATCGATTGGCATAAAATCAGCTGTTTCCACCTGAATACCGGGTTGGGCAGTGAATGGGGGAAGTACGGGTTCTGCAGAAGTGGTGGGGACCCAATCAGGATAGGCGAATTCTGCAAGAAGAGCACTATGGGTATGACGGGCCTGCCTTTGTCTTCTTATTGGTGGCAGCGGGACACTACTTGTGCTTGCCACCTCGCCAGCTTGAACTGCACTTATGGGACTCGCCACGTCACCACGTGATACTGCAGTGCTGGATGTACGCCCAGGCTGTACTAGGCCGCTGGTGCTTGCCAATTCACCAGAAGGAATAGCGGCGCTAAGACTCCTCTGCTCCATGATACGAGAGCCCTGCGGTTCTTGCTCCTCAACAACCTCAGAAGATCGGGATCGGGTACGCCTGACCTTAGCAGGGACCTCAACTTCGTCGTCAGAGCTATCTGACGTGGGGCCGCTGACGTCACTGTCTTCTACGGGAAGATATTCTGAGCCTGAATCTGACAGATACGTGACCTCCTCTTCACTATCTGTCATGCTCAGAATCTCGTAGGTCTCTTTACTAGTGTACCTTCGACTTGCCATTTTGGGCTCTAAATTTAGGGGTACACTAGTAAGATTCACAGGAGAAAAAGCACCCGACTGTCGTCAGCAAATATATCAAACGCTACAAAAAAAACTGTTAGCGGTCGCAGGGATCAGGACTCTCTCTGCGAACGCTGCAGTTATGTGTTTTGTGTTTGGTAAGTGACAGTGATCGATCGATACTGCACTTGGGTGGGCTGGGCAGGGCTGGGCTGGGCGGAGGGGCTAAACGCAGGTGCTAGCAGGTATCTGGGCTGATCACGCTAACACTGCGTTTTTGGGAACCCTAAACCGCTGGGGACGCTAGTATAGATCTGATCAGATACTATACCACTAAGGGAGGTGTATGCTTTGCGCGTGGGTGTTAGCGTTACTGGCACTAACCTAACGCTGCCTGGGGCGACACAGACCCTCTCTGGCGCTAAAACCTAATTGATCTCACCCGCCCTGATGCTATAAAAAGCAAACTAACCAACCAGTGTCACCCGTAACCTTTATATGGTGATCACTGGTGAAAGGGTTAACTAGGGGCAATCAGGGGGTTAAAACCTTTATTAGGTTAAATATGGGGGTTCCCGACGCTATATAAAAACCTGACGGGTTACCTAAATAACTAAATAACTAACTGGGTAACCAGTGTCACCAGTGACGCTTATACAGTTATCACTGGTGAAAGGGTTAACTCTAGGGGCAATCAGGGGGTTAAAATAATATATGGGGGTACCTGACGCACTAAAAACCTGCGGCGAAACTAAAAATAAATAACTGGCTATCTAGGGCACCACCGGCACTAAATACAGCGATCGAAAATACGATCGCTTAGTGACGCTGGCGTTAGGGGGTGAAAGGGTTACCTGGGGGGCGATCAAGGGGTTAAACCTTTATTAGGGGGGTTAGGGGGCTACCCTGGACCTAAAGGGGCCTAAACCTAACTGCCCTGCAACTTTTTACTATCACAGATGACACTAAATACAGTGATCAGTAAAATAAATGACCACTGCAATCAGTGACACTGTGATTGGGGGCTGGGGGGTGATCTGGGGGTGACTGGGGGGTGAAATGTGTGCCTATGTATACCTATGTGTCAGTGGACTGTTGGTGCACTAACCTGCTTCCTCTCTCCTCGGCGCCGGAATCGAAAAGACCGCCGCGAGGGAGATGACATCACTTCCTCCTGCCTGTGTTTACATCACATGGCGGAGGAAGCATTTTCATTGGCCGGGAGCGATCGCGAGGGGGTGGCCGAAATCGAATGGTCACCCCCTCATCTCTGATCGCTCCCCAACGATAAACGGCCGCTCACTGTATAGGAGGGGGTCCGATCGGACCCCCCAACTGTACAAAGGCGATCACGTACACTCTACGTGATTGTGCCTGTCGGTGCCATTCTGCCGACGTATATATACAGTGAGCGGTCGTTAAGTGGTTAAAGGGGGGAAATACGGTAGAGCTTTGTAAGTTTGTAAACTGTTGTGCTGCACCGCAGGCTAGCCCGCACCACACACCCATACAGTTATTCTTGTGTTGTTTTTAGGGTATTAACAGGTAAGGTGTGGCGGTTTGGTTGTGTCCACCAGTAGGCAAATTACTCCTGCATCCTACGTAGGGCGCCGCGCTGTGCAGCATAAGGGTCTCAGCCTTCGGGCTGGGTGTCTGTAAATATATTGTATGTTCCCAGAATTGGCGGTTGGGTTCAATACCCCATCTAAGTAAAATTCAGTTTTAACAAGAGCTGGTGGTGGAGTGGTTTTCCTTGTTCGTGACTTCGCTGTATCCTGGGGAGCCCACCCCGGTACACGTTCTACATCTGTCTCCCATTTTAGCTTCCATTTGTGTAATAGCTTGATCATGTTGATTCACTGATATGGATAGTGAGGATACAGCAGTGGATAGATCAGTATACAGTGTTTGCCTCAGTGAAAGCAACATGCTCTTCATTGTATTCTCAGACAATGGCTGGTCAGAGGCAGGGAAGGCATCTAACACTGATGAATGCTGCGGTGGTGGGAGAGAAAACAGGCAGGGAGTTGTGACAGGCAGGGTCTGCTGAAGCTCTTCTGTTCTGAGCCTGGTCTTGGCAGGGCTGGATGTCGTGGGAGAGTTAGGGGGAGAGAACTCACCCTGCGTGTCAGAGTATCGGTGGAGTCTCGGAGACAGTGCGGGGTTCTGACTGTGAAGTGAGGAGGAGAGCCGCGCTGTTGTTTCCCAGCCGTTGCAGGCGCCATCTTGGCCACTCGCCAGGCCTGCTGAGGGGTAGTAGTCGGTCAGTTTCCTGGGGAATGTAGATGCTTTCCTCCGCTTCAGCATATCCGCTTGTTGTGCCTGAATATTTAGGCTGCTTGTGGGGTGTTTAATCCTTCTCTGGAGCCGCTTGTATGTCGCTGATGCTGGGTATACTGCTGAGCTGTAGAACTAGGCAGCCATCCGCACGAGCCGTCAAGCCATGCCCCTTCTTTTTATTTCTTTTTATTTATCACTCAGTACTATGTAGAAACATTAGAGGATAATTCCACCAAAGGTTTGTCGAACATAACACCACAGATTTTATGGCCAACTTGGAGCGGAACTAAACCTGTCCACTTTTTTATCCCGGTTGAAGATGCCACCATCTGAGTCTCTATTGAGATATGCAGTTACCAGGGTGTTGCACATGTAATCCATTATGACAGTAGTCATATGAGGGCTTAAAACTTCAGTTAAGAGCTGACATAAGCACACTGGCAAGTGTGACAGTTATTACATAGGACATTAAACAGAATGTAAATTAAAATGCTTCAATAGACAACATTGATATGTTTTATTAAGGATCGATTGCCATTTATATAACCACCTTCACTCCGGAAAGTTTTAGCCCTTCATCACGAGGTCATTTTTTGCTATTCTGCACCACGCTACTTTAACTGGCAATTGCATGGTTATGCAATACTGTACACAAATTATTATTTTTTTAGCATTTTCTTCAGCTTTCATTTGTGGTATTTGATCACTACTGTATTTTTTTGCGATATAAACGAAAAACGAAAATAAAAAATAAAAGTTGTACTTTCGGTCATAAAACACATCCAATAAAATCAAATTTCATCATAAATTTAGTCCACAACATATTCTGCTACATGTCTTTGGTAAAAAACAAAACAAAAAACGATAAGTGTATATTAATTGGTATGTGTGAAAGTTATAACATCTACAAACTATGCATATAGGGAGGGAAGTAGGTAAAGTTGCTGTGGCCAGTTTTTTTGTCCCCAATGTCCCTCCCCGGCCCCCGCCTATGCATCGGAGACTGCTTCCGATGTTATCACGCGTCACTAAAATATTAGTCCCTCTTATTTTTACCAGACTGCCATTTCCCCATTTCTAATATTTGCGCTGATCATTTCCCCGCTGCTTCGATTTACCATGCCTCTGCCTTCCACCTCAACTGACCCTGGCCTGTGTACAGATGATACCTCTGCCTGCCGTCTGGATTGTTTATCAACAACATTCTGCCTCCCACTTGCACTGACCTCGGTCTATTAATCAACCATGTTTTTTGCCTGCTTCTTTGACTGATCTTTTGCCTGAAACTGTAGTAGTGGGATTTAAGATAATACAGAGGTCTCACATAAGTGAGGGGCTTCAGAGTAGTTTTTTTTTCTGGTTCTTGTAATCCTGGATCAGGGTCCATTAGTCCGGAGGCTTCAAAGAGACTGGGTGGGAAGAAGCCCTTTACCCCTATGCCCAGGTCTTACCTGACTGAGGCTCTAAGCCTGATGTTCCTGCCTGGTGCCTGGACCAATATTTTGACTGTGCTGACCATATCTCTGCCTACTGCCTGTAATGACCCAGGACTTTTTATGGACCATGTTCCTGCCTGCTGCTTGGACAAAAACTTTGGCTTTGCTGACCATATCTTTGCCTGCACTGACCAAAGACTTTTTATGGACCTTGTTCCTGCCTGTTGCCTGGACGATTCATTGGGCTGTTCCTGACCACATCTCTGCCTGCTTCCTGAAGCCTGGACTGGCTCTCCTCTGCGGACAACTGCTCTACTAAAATCACAAGTACCGTAATCTTTTGTTTACCCTTTGTTCAGCTAGGCTGTAAAAAGGTCTCACACATGTGGTATCGCCATACTCAGGAGACAGCAGTCAGTACCTCAGGATTGATCAATTTTCAATCATACGTACCATAGCTTGTAGACTCTACAACTTTCACAAAGACGAAATAATATACACTGGTTTGGGTTATTTATACCAAAGAAAAGTAGCAGTATCAATTTATGAAGAATAACAATGTATTTGCAAAAATAAAGAAAATGGCATTTTCTTTTCAAAATGTTTAGTATTTTCTCACTTATATCTTAAAAAAACCCAGTGGGGATTAAATACCACCAAAAGAAAGCTCTATCTGTCTCAAAAATGATAAAAATTTAGTTTGGGTACAGTTTTGCATGACTGAGTAATTGTCATTCAAAGTGAGAGAGGACTGAAAGCTGAAAATTGGCCTGGGCAACAATGCCATGTATTGAAGTGGTTAATCCTCTTTTTATTTCTTAAATATGCCTGTCTGTTGCCTGCCCTGAACATCAGACTGGTTTCTGACTTTTGTTTTAGGATTAGGTACTTCATATGTACATCTGTTTACTACTTGTTAGCTGTTACCAATGGCTGATCCTTAGGACTAGACATGTGCAATTTGTTTAGTTCCGTATTCGTTTTTTAACAAATTTTGACAAATTAGTTAATTCCGAAATTTCAGAATTTCCGAAATTTTCAATTTCCGAATTTTCGGATTTCCGAAATCTCCAATTTCCGAAATTTTGAATTTCCGAATTTCCAAAATTTAGAATTTATGAATTTTCGAATTTCCGAAATTTCGAATTTACGAATTTACGAATTTCGGAAATTTGAAAATTCAAAAATCGGAAATTTCGAAAATTCGAGATTCGAAAATTCGAAATTGCAAAATTCGAAGATCTAAAATTCGAAAATCTAAAATTCGAAAATGGGAAATTTGGAAAGTTTAATTTAAGAATTTTCAAATTTCCGAATTCCGAATTTTCTAATTTCCGAATTCCAAATTTCCGAAATTCAGAAATTCATAATACGGAATTTGAAAATTCTAAATTCGGAAATTCGAAAATTCAGAATTCGGAAATTCGGAATTCAGAATTTTCGAATTTCCCGAATTTCCGAAAAAAGCAAAAAAAACAATGAAACGAAAACAAAAAAATTGAATTTTTCGGCAGTGCACGTGTCTACTTAGGACCACAACCTGGGTGCTGCCATGCAGTCAACTTTCAACCCTCTTTGAATTCATATATCAATGTCATGAATTTTATGGCTACATATCTGATGTGAAACGTTAAATTTTAAAGCAATATAAATATTAGCGAGTGCCCCCATGGTCTTGGCAAAAAGAAAACCATGCAATTTTGTCCAAAACGTCCTGCTTTCCTTTTTATATATTGGCTTTAAATTAAATCTTTAATTTCATAAACTCCCACTATGATGCTAATAATCACATCTTTGCATAGTCTGTCTTCTAAGAAACATGAGGAGGAAGAGTGCAGTTATGGGGCATGCATGTTGCTGTGTCTTTCCAACTGAGAAAAACAGTAGTGAGTATTGAACAAATTCTTTGCTGGAAATATCTGTAAAATTGTATGCTCTGCACTGTCCCAGAGGTGATTGTGGTGTATATTACAGAATTTTAGTTTATAAAATCCCTGCCTATTCTTGTGCTTAGCACTTGTAGATTATTCTCAAAACCTTTGTGGTACCGTATATACTGGAGTATAAGCCGAGTTTTTCAGCACATTTTTTTGTGCTGAAAATGCCCCCCTCAGCTTATACTCAAGTCTGTGTCCATCTTCAAATTTGTGCGCCTGATCCCGGCCAGCCGTAGGTCCCCTGGACCCCAGACTTGGCACACGTGTAGCCCCACTCTTCCTCTACAAGTGTGCAAGGTTTGTTGTCTGGGGAACCTACGGCCGGGGAGCACCGATTTTTCAAAGCCGGGCACCCCTTCCATAGACTCCAATGTTAAATGGTAATTTCTCCGGTGATTTTGGAGACCCGGTACCGGCCGGCCCTAGGTCCTCTTGACCCCAAACTCCCATGTTAAACGTCAGTCTAGTCACACAGTGCCAGAGATCAGGTAGGAAAATTGGGCAGAGTGAGGCATGGACACAGTGAGGCACAGTGAGTCATGCACATGGACACAGTGAGGCAAAGTGAGGCACAGTGAGGCACAGTGAGGCATGCAGATGGACACCCTAGGCTTATACTCGAGTCAATAAGTTTTTGCATTTTTTTGTGGTAAAATTAGGTGCCTCAGCTTATATTCAGGTTGGCTTATACTCGAGTATATACGGTAATTATTTTTTTTAAGAACATTTAAAGTGGTTGTAACCCCACTTAGACAACTTGCACCTACAGGTAAGCCTAGATTAGGCTTACCTGTAGGTGAAAGAAATATCTCCTT
This sequence comes from Rana muscosa, assembly GCA_029206835.1. NCBI lineage: Eukaryota > Metazoa > Chordata > Amphibia > Anura > Ranidae > Rana > Rana muscosa. The sequence continues at coordinate 399,948,726 of CM055122.1, forward strand.
AACCTACATGGTTAAGGAGATATTTACTATAAAGCGTTGCGCCGATGACGTCACATGCATGCGCACTAGCGGGCCAGCTTCATTCCCGGTTTTCTGAATGGGCTCTTGCTGGCCGGAGCGCACATGCGTGTGACGTCATCGCTGCTCCGGCCAATCACAGCGCCGGAGCGGCGATACATTGACATCCATGACGGGACATCGAGGCAAGATGGCGGCGGAGGTGACCGAGGACCGCTGCGTGGGCTTCGATCTCAGGTAAATCACTCATAATGAGCTAGTATGCTATGCATACTAGCTCATTATGGCTTTCTTTTGCAGGTTTTTTTTTTCCAGGGTTTTAAAGGTTCTAAATACTTACCTTCATTAATGGTCAGAGTTGGGGTACTCAAGACCTATTCCAGGTAGATTATTCAAAATATCATACCCATTTTAAATACTTGCAGTGAAGTTATAATTAAAATATGTATATGTGACTCAATTATAGTAATATATTTGCTGAAATTAAATAATTTCATGTAATTTATCATACCTTATCAACCTTTGTAGTCTTTGAATACACACGGAGCCTTTTATTGTTAAATACATAGCATACACTGTTTAATTAAGTAACTAATATTCTGGCTTTTATTTTTAGGCATAATTAGTTCCTTTGTATTCTGATTTGGATAGCTACTATAGTTTATTCCCCGAATGATTAAATAGTCATGTTTCAGCTGCTGGTTTCAAACGTTCCATTAATGTGTTAATGTGATGGCCCCCAGAAGCAGATTGCTTATTAGCTACAAAACCCAAATACCATCTGGATGGTTATACATAAATTCAAGACTGCTACTAGTTACATGTTTCCATTTAAAAAAATATATTGCAGTATTCAATAATGTACAGTACCCAAATAAAATATAAAAAGTCTGTATTTCTGTTCTTTAAATTCATTATTTAACCACTTTGCGCAAATTAACGTACCTGTACGTCGGTACTTTGACGTTAAATACCGGGGTTATGGCAGCAGCTATCTGCCATAACCCCAGTATTTTCAGGAACGGCGTGCTTTTCTCTTTCAGGTAAAAGTGGTCTCAGTGGCGGATTCACAGCGAGATCCCTTTTATCGGGGGTTGTCTCCGCTGCTTACTGGAGCCGAGTGAGGGAAAGATGGCCCCTGTTTGGCTATATAGCATTAGAGGGCGGAAGCAACGTCAAACATCACTTCCGCCCAATGCTCTTAAAGGGGATTTTTTTTTCCCGCTAAATAAAATAAAAAAAATTATTGCATTTTTGTGTAAATATGAGATCTGAGGTCTTTTTGACCCCAGATCTCACATTTAAGAGGTCCTGTCATGCTTTTTTTTCTATTTGAAGGGATGTTTACATTCCTTGTAATAGGAATAAAAGAAACCTATTTTTTATTTTTATTTTTTTAAAAGGACAGTAAAATAAAAGGTAAAATAAATAAGAAAATAAATAAAAGAAAATTAAAGCTCCCCGATCTGCCGAGCTCATTTGCAGAAGCTAACGCATACATAAGTTGTGCCTGCATATAAAAGCGGTGTTTAAATCACACATGTGAGGTATCACTGCGATCGTTAGAGCAAGAGCAATAATTATAGCACTATAGTAAACATCCTCCTCTGTAACTCAAACCTGGCAAATTGTAGAAATTGTTTAAACGTCGCCAATGGAGATTTTGAAGTGCCAAAGCTTGTCGCCATTCCACGAGCGAGCGCAATTTTGAAGCGTGACATTTTGGGTATTAATTTACTTGGTGTAACATTATCTTTCACAATATAGAAACAAATTGATTTTTTTAACTCGAAAAAGTGTATTTATTACAAAAGAATTGCGCTTGGAAGACAGTTGCGCAAAAACTGTGTGACATAAAGTATTGCAATGACCATCATTTTATTCTCTAGGGTGTCTGAAAAAATCTATATAATGTTTGGGGGTTCTAAGTAAATTTCTGAAAACGAGGCTCGGGGCTTGGGGCTGAAGTGGTTAATGCATGTTTATCATTGAAAAAGAAGCATCACACAACAGTCCTCAAAACAAATTACAATGAAGGCTTTTTGAAAATTTAAATTAAAATTTTAATGAAAAGAAAATCATATACCTGTATATGGAATAAGAATCATAATACATAAACACTTATCTGAATAAAAAAATTGTGTTTTTTAGAAACCTGCTTTGCTCTCTCATCCTATCAGCATGCTCACTGCACTGAAACACACATGATTAGTTCTTCATGCTGCTTCTCCTTTCCCCTTTCTAATCTTTGTTGATATCAAGTCAAATCCAGGTACTTTTATACTAATTCCATTTAAAAATAGATTGAGAATATATAAATATCTACAAAGCCACATTAATTGTGTCTTGTATACAAAATTGCTAAAAGCTGAGTTCTAGACAGATTTTAACAGGAGATCTCCATTAAAAATGCCCATACATGAACAATGTATCTGCATATAAAAGTTGGGGCATGGCAGTTGCTATGGCCATAACTAGTGATGAGCCGAACACCCCCGGGTTCGGTTCGCACCAGAACCCGCGAACGGACCGAAAGTTCGTACGAACATTAGAACCCTATTAAATACAATGGATGCGAACGTTCGAATTCTAAAGTGCTAATTATAACAACTATTATGCATGTTATTGTCCTAAAAAGGGTTTGGGAACCCGGGTTCTGCACCAGGGGACATGTATCAATGTAAAAAGAAGTTTTAAAAACGGTAGTTTTTCGGGAGCAGTCATTTTAATGATGCATAAAGTGAAAAAAAAAAGTCAAATATTCCTTTAAATATCGTACCTGGGGGGTGTCTAAAGTATGCCTGTGAAGTGCCACGTGTTTCCCGTGTTTAGAACTGTCCCTGCACAAAATGACACTTCTAAAGGAAAAAAAAGCCATTTAAAACTTCTTGCGGCTTTAATGTAATGTCTGGTCCCGGTAATATGGATGAAAATCTTTAAGAAAAATGGCATAGCTACCCCATGATCCCCCCCCCCCCTACCCCAGCCCATTACCAGCCCCTTTGGGTCTTGTATGGATATTAAGGGGAACCCCGCACATAAAATAAAAAAGGCCCTATATACTCTGAACAGCCGTATACAGGCGGTGCATACAAGACAGGGACTGTAGGTTTGTTCTTATGTAGAATGTGTTTGTAATTTTGAACAGGTACATTGTTGAAGTGTAGCTCCAGCCCAAAAATCTATTTTTAAACTTTTTGGGAAACATAGGTAAGGGTTATCACCCCTGTAACATTTGTTTTGCTGTCTGTGCCCCTGTTCAGAACATTTCACCTCACTTTCCGTCCCAATGACAACTGTTTTTGAAATGTGGTGTTTTTCTTGAAACAAGGATTGCTGATAAAGCATCAGTACAGAGGAGACACCTTTCTCCCATATTTATTCTTACAGGAGAGAATTTTCCTTCCTAGGGGTAGATTTCCTCTCACTTCCTGTTGTCTTCTTTCGTTTGCAAGTAGGAGTCGTTTGTAAGTTGGATGTTTGAAAGTAGGGACCTGCCGTATATACTCTGCAGAAATAGGCCCCTTAGTTGTTGGTGTTGGCACAACACTGTAAGCACTCACAGTTACTCTTGGTTGGTGCTGGAACACCCTGCTGTCAACTATTATATCATGAATTTTAATTACATATAATTCTTGAACAGTGGTAGTAAAAATTGGGGCTTTGATGGTGGTGCTGGTGCCACAACACTGTAAGCCCTGACAGTTACTCTTGGTGGGTGCAGCAATGGGCCCTGCTGTGAATTATTAGATCAAGAATTGTAATTGCATGCCCCTGTTGAACAGGGGCTGAAAAATTGGGCTTTTCGTGGTGGTGGTGGTGGTGGTGGTGTTGCCACAACACTGTAAGCCCTCAGAGTTACTCTTGGTGGGTGCAGGAATGGGCCCTGCTGTGAATTATTAGATCAAGAATTGTAATTACATGCCCCTTTTGAACAGGGGCTGAAAAATTGGGCCTTTCGTGGTGGTGGTGGTGGTGGCGTTGCCACAACACTGTAAGCCCTCAGACTTACTCTTGGTGGGTGCAGGAATGGGCCCTGCTGTGAATTATTACATCAAGAATTGTAATTGCATGCCCCTGTTGAACAGGGGCTGAAAAATTGGGCCTTAGGCACTGGTGGCACAACACTACAACCCCTCACAGATACTGTACTTGGAGCACAGCAATGAGCCCTGTTGCAAAGTATTGCTTCAAAAATTGTAATGACACGCCCCTGTTAAACAGGGGCTGAAAAATTGGGCCTTAGGCACTGGTGGCACAACACTACAACCCCTCACAGATACTGTACTTGGAGCACAGCAATGAGCCCTATGGCAAATTATTGCTAAAAAAATTGTAAGTACACGCCCCTGTAAAACAGGGGCTGAAAAATTGGGCCTTAGCCACTGGTGGCGGCACCCATAAACAAAAATGATCTTCCAAGCTATCATCATCAATCGTATCATTGAGGACTCGGAGGAGGAGGATAGCCAGTCAACATAACAGCACAGGCACTCAGCATCAGCATCAGTCTTGAAGGGACGTGACATGTTAAAATCAATTAGTCTGTTATATCAGCATCAGGTGTGTGGTAGCTGGTGGTGATCCAAGACTGGTTCATCTTGATGAAAGTCAGTCGATCAACCGAGTCGGTGGACAGGCGCACCCTGTGATCCGTGACAAATCCTCCAGCAGCACTGAATGTGCGTTCCGAAAGAACGCTGGATGCAGGACAGGCCAGTAGCTCAATTGCATACTGTGCAAGCTCTGGCCAGTGATCCATCCTCAAGACCCAGTAAGCCAGAGGATTTTCGGTGGGGAAGGTGTCCAAGTCTGACCTTGCCCCTAGATATTCCTGCACCATGTTTATCAGACGCTGGCGATGGTTGCTGGAACCAATCATACTTTGGGGCTGCGGACTAAAGAATTGTCTGAACGCATCGGTCAGACGGCCACCTTCCCCACCGCTCCTTCTTTGACTGGCCGAAGCCTCAGCAACTCGTTGTCCTGGACCAGGAGTTTGTAACCTCCCAGTCTCTGGGAACGCGTTGCACAGACCTTTCTGCAAGGCCTCCCGGAGTTGTCTCATCCTCTGCTCCCTCTGCGACGGTAACATAAGGTCCGCAACCTTACCCTTGTACCGTGGATCAAGGAGAGTGGCCAGCCAGTAATGGTCCCTCTCCTTGATCCGAAGAATACGAGGATCCTTCCGCAGACTTTGCAGGATCAGGGAGGCCATGCAGCGTAGGTTTGCTGAGGCATTCGCTCCGGAGTCCTCTGGGTCACTAAGGACGACATGATCCGCAGTCACCTCCTCCCAGCCACGTACAAGTCCACTGGTTTCTTGGGACTGTAAATCATCCCTAAAAGACTGCTGCTGATGATGCTGAGTGCCAGCCTCCACCTCCATGCTGACACAATCCTCCTCCTCCTCCTCCTCCTCCTCTTCCTCTTCCTGTGCGATGGGTGGGACAGAAGGAACACTGTCTGGGTAAAGGGGGCCTTGAGAGGCAAGGAAGTCCTCCTCTTCCTGCCTCTGTTCTGCCTCAAGTGCCCTGTCCATTATTCCACGCAGCGTGTGCTCCAACAGGTGGACAAGAGGTACAGTGTCACTGATGCATGCACTGTCACTGCTCACCATCCTCGTGGCCTCCTCAAATGGTGCCAGGACAGTGCATGCATCCCTGATCATGCCCCACTGGCGTGGAGAAAAAAAACCAAGCTCCCCTGACCCTGTCCTGGTGCCGTAGTCGCACAGGTACTCATTGATGGCCCTCTGCTGCGTGTGCAGCCGCTGCAGCATGGCCAACGTTGAGTTCCACCTGGTGGGCATGTCACATATAAGGCGGTTCTTGGGCAGGTTCAACTCCTTTTGCAGCTCAGCCAGGCGAGCACTGGCATTATAAGATCTGCAGAAATGCACACAGACTTTCCTGGCCTGCCTCAGGACATCCTGTAAGCCCGGGTACCTGCCCAAGAACCGCTGCACCACCAGGTTAAGGACGTGAGCCACACAGGGCACATGGGTCAGTTGTCCCTGTCGGAGGGCGGAGAGGAGGTTGGTGCCATTGTCGCAAACCACCATTCCTGGCTTAAGCTGGCGTGGCGTCAACCACCTCTCGGCCTGGCCCTGCAGAGCAGACAGGACCTCTGCCCCAGTGTGGCTTCTGTCCCCCAAACACACCAGCGCAAGCACGGCATGGCATCTTTTTGCCTGCGTACTTGCGTAGCCCCGTGAACGGCTACGGAGCACCGCTGGTTCATAGGACAAACCACAGGAAGAGGCCATGGAGGAAGAAGAAGAGGAGGGGGTGGAGGAGAGAGGTGTGTCACAACCAGTAGTAGCATTTTGGAGGCGTGGCGGTGGGACAACCTCCAACACTACTGCACCTTGTCCTGCATCCTTCCCAGCTGCCAAAAGAGTGACCCAATGGGCCGTGAAAGAAAGGTAACGTCCCTGTCCATGCCTGCTGGACCATGAGTCAGCGGTAATATGCACCTTACCGCTGACCGCCCTGTCCAGCGAGGCCAAGACATTGCCTTCCACATGCCGGTAGAGAGCCGGAATAGCCTTCCGTGAGAAAAAGTGGCGTTTGGGAACCTGCCACTGAGGAACCGCACATTGCACAAACTCACGGAAGGGGGCCGAGTCTACCAACTGAAAAGGCAGCAGTTGAAGCGCTAGCAATTTAGCCAAGCTAGCATTCAACCGCTGGGCATGTGGATGGCTGGGAGTGAACTTCTTTCGACGGTCCAGCAGCTGGGGCAGGGAAATTTGCCTGCTAGAATCGGACGTCGGTGTACTGCTAGCAGAGTGGCCGCAAGTACTTGGCTGTGACACGCCTAATTCTACACCTTCATTCCTCTCAGTGCATGTTTCAGAGAGGACTGAAGTTATAGTGGGGTTGGAGATCCCAGCTGATGCGGTACAAGGAGAGGTCCGCTTTGTTCTTTGGTGTGGGTCTTTGAGGTAGGCTTGCCAACGAGCTGCATGGCAGGTCAACATATGTCTGGTCAGGCATGTGGTACCCAAGCGGCTGATGTTTTGGCCACGCGATATACGCTTGAGACATATGTTGCAAACAGCAGCTGTGCGATCTGATGCACTAGCCTCAAAAAAGGCCCACACCAAGGAACTTTTTGAATGACGGGCAGAGGCAGCGCCCTGCACAGGCGGAGCTCTGCGGTGTGATTCCGTCGGTGTACTGCCCTTACGCTGGCCACCAAAGGGCATCCTGTCTCGTTGGAGATGTGCCTCCTCCTCATCCTCCTCCTCCTCTCTCCTATTAGGCACCCACGTGGAGTCAGTGACCTCATCATCCCCTCCCTCCTCATCACTGGAGCCAATCTGGCAGTATGCTGCAGCTGCTGGAACATGACTGCCAGATTGGTGTCCTTCTTGAGCATCCCCTCTGTCTGCTCTCACCCTACTGCCTTCCTGTAGCTGGGTTTCATCATCAGACCCTTCGAAACGCTGGGCATCCTCCTGGAGCATGTACCCAACACTGTGCTCAAACAGTTCGGGGGACTCCTCAGGAGGAGGACATGGTGGGTCTAGGGAAGGAGTGACTGATGATGAGTCTGACATTGATACCAGGGAAGAGGACGCTTTGGCAGCTGCTTTGCCAGTACCCTGAGCCTGGGTGAGAGAGGATGAGGAGGAGGAGGAGGGCTTGGTCATCCACTCTACCAAGTCTTCGGCATGATGTGGCTCAACATGTCCAGCTGCCGAAAAGAAGGACAAGCGTGTCCCATGGCCATGTGCTGATGACAATGCACCGCGTCCACGACCAGCACTGTTGCCCCCAGACACAGAGCCTGCTTGCCCTCTTTTATTGCCTCCTGACTGTCTGCCTCTCCTTGTTTGCCTTCCAGACATTCTAATAGATGGCCTGCAGGGAGATGGGAAAAAAGCAATAAGGGCTACCTTCAGGTGTCCTTCCAGGTCCCTGGAAACAAGGACTTGCACAGTGAAAGAAACTGACACTCTCCCTACCTACAGTTTTCTGTCCCTAGAAAAAATGTTTTTTTAAGCACAATATAGCACAAGGAGAATTCACTCACTGTCCTTCCAGGTCCCTGGAAACAAGGACTTACTTGCACAGTGAAAGAAACTGACACTCTCCCTACCTACAGTTTGCTGTCCCTAGAAAAAATGTTTTTTTAAGCACAATATAGCACAAGGAGAATTCACTCACTGTCCTTCCAGGTCCCTGGAAACAAGGACTTGCACAGTGAAAGAAACTGACACTCTCCCTACCTACAGTTTTCTGTCCCTAGAAAAAATGTTTTTTTTAAGCACAATATAGCACAAGGAGAATTCACTCACTGTCCTTCCAGGTCCCTGGAAACAAGGACTTGCACAGTGAAAGAAACTGACACTCTCCCTACCTACAGTTTTCTGTCCCTAGAAAAAATGTTTTTTTTAAGCACAATATAGCACAAGGAGAATTCACTCACTGTCCTTCCAGGTCCCTGGAAACAAGGACTTGCAAAGTGAAAGAAACTGACACTCTCCCTACCTACAGTTTTCTGTCCCTAGAAAAAATGTTTTTTTTAAGCACAATATAGCACAAGGAGAATTCACTCACTGTCCTTCCAGGTCCCTGGAAACAAGGACTTGCACAGTGAAAGAAACTGACACTCTCCCTACCTACAGTTTTCTGTCCCTAGAAAAAATGTTTTTTTAAGTACAATATAGCACAAGGAGAATTCACTCACTGTCCTTCCAGGTCCCTGGAAACAAGGACTTGCACAGTGAAAGAAACTGACACTCTCCCTACCTACAGTTTTCTGTCCCTAGAAAAAATGTTTTTTTTAAGCACAATATAGCACAAGGAGAATTCACTCACTGTCCTTCCAGGTCCCTGGAAACAAGGACTTGCACAGTGAAAGAAACTGACACTCTCCCTACCTACAGTTTTCTGTCCCTAGAAAAAATGTTTTTTTTAAGCACAATATAGCACAAGGAGAATTCACTCACTGTCCTTCCAGGTCCCTGGAAACAAGGACTTACTTGCACAGTGAAAGAAACTGACACTCTCCCTACCTACAGTTTTCTGTCCCTAGAAAAAATGTTTTTTTTAAGCACAATATAGCACAAGGAGAATTCACTCACTGTCCTTCCAGGTCCCTGGAAACAAGGACTTACTTGCACAGTGAAAGAAACTGACACTCTCCCTACCTACAGTTTGCTGTCCCTAGAAAAAATGTTTTTTTAAGCACAATATAGCACAAGGAGAATTCACTCACTGTCCTTCCAGGTCCCTGGAAACAAGGACTTACTTGCACAGTGAAAGAAACTGACACTCTCCCTACCTACAGTTTGCTGTCCCTAGAAAAAATGTTTTTTTTAAGCACAATATAGCACAAGGAGAATTCACTCACTGTCCTTCCAGGTCCCTGGAAACAAGGACTTGCACAGTGAAAGAAACTGACACTCTCCCTACCTACAGTTTTCTGTCCCTAGAAAAAATGGTTTTTTTAAGCACAATATAGCACAAGGAGAATTCACTCACTGTCCTTCCAGGTCCCTGGAAACAAGGACTTGCACAGTGAAAGAAACTGACACTCTCCCTACCTACAGTTTTCTGTCCCTAGAAAAAATGTTTTTTTTAAGCACAATATAGCACAAGGAGAATTCACTCACTGTCCTTCCAGGTCCCTGGAAACAAGGACTTGCACAGTGAAAGAAACTGACACTCTCCCTACCTACAGTTTTCTGTCCCTAGAAAAAATGTTTTTTTAAGCACAATATAGCACAAGGAGAATTCACTCACTGTCCTTCCAGGTCCCTGGAAACAAGGACTTGCACAGTGAAAGAAACTGACACTCTCCCTACCTACAGTTTTCTGTCCCTAGAAAAAATGTTTTTTTTAAGCACAATATAGCACAAGGAGAATTCACTCACTGTCCTTCCAGGTCCCTGGAAACAAGGACTTGCACAGTGAAAGAAACTGACACTCTCCCTACCTACAGTTTTCTGTCCCTAGAAAAAATGTTTTTTTTAAGCACAATATAGCACAAGGAGAATTCACTCACTGTCCTTCCAGGTCCCTGGAAACAAGGACTTACTTGCACAGTGAAAGAAACTGACACTCTCCCTACCTACAGTTTTCTGTCCCTAGAAAAAATGTTTTTTAAGCACAATATAGCACAAGGAGAATTCACTCACTGTCCTTCCAGGTCCCTGGAAACAAGGACTTACTTGCACAGTGAAAGAAACTGACACTCTCCCTACCTACAGTTTGCTGTCCCTAGAAAAAATGTTTTTTTAAGCACAATATAGCACAAGGAGAATTCACTCACTGTCCTTCCAGGTCCCTGGAAACAAGGACTTGCACAGTGAAAGAAACTGACACTCTCCCTACCTACAGTTTTCTGTCCCTAGAAAAAATGTTTTTTTTAAGCACAATATAGCACAAGGAGAATTCACTCACTGTCCTTCCAGGTCCCTGGAAACAAGGACTTGCACAGTGAAAGAAACTGACACTCTCCCTACCTACAGTTTTCTGTCCCTAGAAAAAATGTTTTTTTTAAGCACAATATAGCACAAGGAGAATTCACTCACTGTCCTTCCAGGTCCCTGGAAACAAGGACTTGCACAGTGAAAGAAACTGACACTCTCCCTACCTACAGTTTTCTGTCCCTAGAAAAAATGTTTTTTTTAAGCACAATATAGCACAAGGAGAATTCACTCACTGTCCTTCCAGGTCCCTGGAAACAAGGACTTACTTGCACAGTGAAAGAAACTGACACTCTCCCTACCTACAGTTTTCTGTCCCTAGAAAAAATGTTTTTTTTAAGCACAATATAGCACAAGGAGAATTCACTCACTGTCCTTCCAGGTCCCTGGAAACAAGGACTTACTTGCACAGTGAAAGAAACTGACACTCTCCCTACCTACAGTTTTCTGTCCCTAGAAAAAATGTTTTTTTTAAGCACACTATAGCACAAGGAGAATTCACTCACTGTCCTTCCAGGTCCCTGGAAACAAGGACTTACTTGCACAGTGAAAGAAACTGACACTCTCCCTACCTACAGTTTTCTGTCCCTAGAAAAAATGTTTTTTTTAAGCACAATATAGCACAAGGAGAATTCACTCACTGTCCTTCCAGGTCCCTGGAAACAAGGACTTGCACAGTGAAAGAAACTGACACTCTCCCTACCTACAGTTTTCTGTCCCTAGAAAAAATGTTTTTTTTAAGCACAATATAGCACAAGGAGAATTCACTCACTGTCCTTCCAGGTCCCTGGAAACAAGGACTTGCACAGTGAAAGAAACTGACACTCTCCCTACCTACAGTTTTCTGTCCCTAGAAAAAATGTTTTTTTTAAGCACAATATAGCACAAGGAGAATTCACTCACTGTCCTTCCAGGTCCCTGGAAACAAGGACTTGCACAGTGAAAGAAACTGACACTCTCCCTACCTACAGTTTTCTGTCCCTAGAAAAAATGTTTTTTTTAAGCACAATATAGCACAAGGAGAATTCACTCACTGTCCTTCCAGGTCCCTGGAAACAAGGACTTGCACAGTGAAAGAAACTGACACTCTCCCTACCTACAGTTTTCTGTCCCTAGAAATTTTTTTTTTTTTAAGCACAATATAGCACAAGGAGAATTCACTCACTGTCCTTCCAGGTCCCTAGAAACAAGGACTTGCACAGTGAAAGAAACTGACACTCTCCCTACCTACAGTTTTCTGTCCCTAGAAAAAATGTTTTTTTTAAGCACACTATAGCACAAGCACAAAACACACTGACACTCTCCCTACCTATCCTTCTCTTTCCCTAAACTAAAGGAATCCAGGTTAAGCAAGAAAGAAATAAAAGTCACTGTCCCTGCCTATGCTGCTCTATCCCTGCTCCGGAACACACTACACTAGGCCGCCGTGCTGGCGGCCTTTTATAGTGTGGGGCGTGTACTAAACACCCTCAGCAATAATTGGCCACAGGCATCCTGCCTGTGGCCAATCATTGCTCTCCTCGCTGCCGGCGCTGTGATTGGCCAAGCATGCGGGGTCACAGTGCATGCTTGGCCAATCACAGCGCCTGGATGACACTGCGATGGCGTAGTGCATTGTGGGCCGTTCGCGTCACTCGAATTTGGCGCGAACAGCCCAAATCGTTCGATCTTCGTCGAACGATCGAACAGCCGATGTTCGAGTCGAACGTATGTTCGACTCGAACACGAAGCTCATCCCTAGCCATAACCCAGAATCAAGAAGGCAGCTCTCTTGATGCCTGACCACAAGCAAGTCTGCAAACAGAGAGGGGGAAAGAAGTAGCAGCTAGACTGGAACTATGTGCTCGCACTCTGGCTAAAGACACTATCCTTGCTGGGTTGCTTCATTGGAAGAAAAAAAAGACTCGAGGAGCTGGGGGAAGGCTGAATGTCTCTGGGAAACAGTGACAACTCTTAGGCCCCTTTCACACTGAGGCGTTGAAAAAACGCAAAAAAATTATGAGTTTTTTTCCCGCGATTTTACCGCGTTTTTACCGCATTACTCATTCATTTCAATAGAGATAGGCGTTTTTACAGCGCTATTTTTAGAGCCCTAAAGATGCTCCAAAAAAGCTGTTTGCAGGATTTTTTCCAACGCACAGCCAGCAAAACGCCTCAGTGTGAAAGCCCTCAGGGCTTTCACATTGAGAATGATGGGGCAGGATTAGTCAGGCATTTTTACAGCGCTATTATCCCAGCGGCAGGGTTGCCAACTTTCAGGAAATTTACAAACAGTTTGCAAAATCTGTCATTTTTGCATCTGCCCATAAATGTCCATTATAGACATGCAGTCTGCATGTTCATAATGGACATTCACAGACAAATGCAAAAATTACAGATTTGCAAACTGTTTGTAAATTTACTGAAAGTTGGCAACCCTGCCCAGCGCTCCAGGCCCAAGCACTACTGGCCAAGAGGTAGAATTTACTTTCAAAGAGGTATTATCAGCCATTCCTTAAAAAAACTGAAAACCATGCGCCTATTTATTTTTTTTAAACGGTTATCCACTGATGCACCTACAAAAAGCCTGAAAACTGGGCTCAATATATATTTAAACCAACATAAAAGTGCACATATCCCTTAAATTTCATTAATAAACAAGAGAAATAATAATGCAATCAATATTCTTAAACAGTAAATAAATGTATTAAATAAATCCAAATCGTGTGATGTACATATAATGAAATAAATATAGACCTTGAAATTTGTGCAGAAATATAACTAATATCAAACAATATTATAGTTTGTAGACTATGATTTTCACACAAACTAAAAAATACACTTTTTTTTTTGTTTTGTTTTTACCAAAGAAATGTAGCAGACTACATTTTAGACAAAATTTATGCGGAAAGATTATTTGCAAATTTTATAATAGAAAAAAAAACTGTTTTTCTTTTCAAAATTGTTGGTATTTTTTCATTTATATAGCAAAAAGCCCAGTGGTGATTAAATACCACCAACAGAAATCTCTATTTGTGCGCAAAAAAAATTTGTATGAATTGAATTTGTGTATAATGTTGCATGACCGAGCAATTGCTGGTTAAAGTAGCACAGTGCTGAATAGCAAAAAATGCCCTAATTTAAAGTCATACTAAAGTCTCCTTTTTTTTTCATTAAAAATAACAAACATGTTATACTTACCTGCTCTATGTAGTGGTTTTGCACAGAGCAGCCTGGATCCTCCTCTTTTTGGGTCCCTCTTCGGTGCTCCTGGTCGATCATTCTTGTTGAGAGCCCCCACAGCAACCAATGAGGAGGGGAGTCCCAGACAGCAGAGTCTCTCATGTAATATCACTGGATCAAGATGGGGCTCAGGTATATATTAGGGGGGCTGAGGGGGGCTGCTGCACACAGAAGACTTTTTATCTTAATGCATACTCATAGGCGTGCGCACGGGGTGTGCCTGGTCACACCCTAATGCCCAGGCACATCCAACACTCCCCAGGACTTTTTTGCCAGCAGAATGTGCAGCAGAATGTGCAGGATCTCTATTTCAGCACCTCTGGTAATAAACAATGACAGCGCTGCTACTCTGCGAGTGGGACTATTTTTAAGTTTGCTGTGAGTGCAGCCACTGATCGCGGAGTCAGCAGGCAAGTGGCCGCATTTGCCGATGCTACTTCTATAGTTCCGGCTACAGCATCCCTGACAGCTGAATATCAGGGGTGCTGTAGCAGGAACTATAGAAGTAACCTCAGGGCTGAATTAACCCGACTGATTTTGTCACCTACTCGCTGCCACCGCGGGGCTTCCGCAGCCCACCACTGCCTGTTGTCAGCTGCAGAGAAAACCACTGTTTGCCAGGACCAACCCAGGCAGAGGAGGAGGATGTGACTTTCTCCTCTCTGCTCGCCTCCGAGTGCCCCGCCTCCCGACTTCTGCCCTGCACTGAATACCGACAATGGAGCAGACTGAGGTGAAGGAGACCTGCCGGGACTTGGAACTCTGGACGATCTCCTCTCTGATGCAGCATTTGGGGGAAAACAGTCTCTCTCCTCGGGTTCCTGTCAGGCTGAGCCAGTCGGGGCTTTCACAGCTGAAGTACAGGTGGGAGGATCAGGAAGAGGAAGAGATCATCACACACAGTGCACCCTCGATCACTTTCCTCCTGTCCAGCACACAGCACAGCTCTCCCTGGGGATGACTGAAGATCTCAGCCTTTTACCTGTGAGTACTGGCCTTCTTTCTCTGCCTTTTCCACTATACAATTCTGTGCTGTAAACCTGCCCTGTACTTTGCAGGACAGGTTTACTGAAAGAGAAAGTAAAATTCTTCAACAGTTTAGGAATTCCTGGGACTTCTGAGGTGTTACATAACATACACATTATATCCTGTTAAAATCATTCTTTTTTAATAACATACAGTGTGTGTATATGGAATACATCTATGGAGCATCTCAGAAGCCCCAGGAATTCCTAACCTATCAAAAAGCTTATCATAATAATACAGCCCAAATCCAGGACAGTAAAAAAGTCCGGCCTTGCAGTGTAGGAGGGAGGGGGGGTGACCTCTTTCACTTACCTGATTCTAATCTCTCTTCCTTCACCCCAAAGCCGTGACATCATCAAATACTATACAGGGACATTAACCCTGTATGGTATGATGGGGAGGCTGGAGTGTGTCCACAGCTAGTAACTTAAGACCCCTTTCACACTGGGGTATTTTTCAGGCGTCTTAGCGCCTGTAAAGCGCCTGAAAATGCCTCCTCCGTGTGAGAGCCTGGAGCGGTGAGCTTGCAGGACGTTAGAAAAGGTCCTACAAGCAGCATCTTTGGGGTGGTTTGGTAGAGCTGTATACACCGATTCTAAACCGCCCCATGCCCATTGGAATGAATGGGCAGCGCTGGCGAAGTGCTTGCAAAGCGCTTCGGCAGCACCGCAACACGGCCAGTTTTAACCCTTTCTTCAGCCGCTAGCGGGAGTTGAAAGTGCCCCGCTAGCATCCGAAAAGCGCTGCTTAAACAGCAGTAAAGCGCCGCTAAAACTAGCAGCACTTTGCCGCTAATGCTGCCCGCACCCCAGTGTCAAAGGGGTATAAAAGCTGAAGGGAAAAGTCACAGTAGTGGAAGGGCCTGCTGGAGCAAGTCCAGTTGAGCAGGCATGGCCTTAATTTCAGTTTGGGTATAGCCCTCCCTGTTAGACAGAACCTTGTTTAATTAGTGGCTTGCAGCCAATCGGCTACAGCACTAATCAGTGTATTCTGACAGTGAGGAGTCCCCCCATCAGAATACAGTGTCTCAGCATCACTTGTGTAGATGCAAGCACCTGTCAGCTAGTGAACTGAACAAAAAACCTGTGCAGGTATAGCAACATTAGGCCTGGTTTACACCTATGCCTTTTCTAGTGCATTTTAAGTTTTGCAGAAACACACTACAGTCCATTTAACATGTGTTAGTTGCCCCCTCCCCTCCTCTGCACCCACACAGCCTCATCATTAAGGCTACTTTCACACTGAGGCGTCACACCGTCGGAGGCAAAGCGCCACAATTTTTAGCTGCGCTTTACCGTCATTTTTGCGGCGCTATTCGGCCGCTAGCGGGGAGCTTTTAACCCCCGCTAGCGGGCGAAAAAGGGTTAAAACTGCAGCTGCGTTTTTGCCGGCAGTTCAGCAGCGCTGCCCATTGATTTCAATGAGCAGGGGCGCTTTAGGAGCGGTGTATTCACCGCTCCTACAGCGCCTCAAAGATGCTTTTTGGAGCATCCTGCCAGCGCACCGCTCCAGTGTGAAAGCACTCGGGCTTTCACATTGGAGTGAAAGGAGAGGCTCTTTTAGTGTGCTTTGCAGGCGCTATTTTTAGCGCTATAGCGCCTGCAAAGCGCCTCAGTGTGAAAGTAGCCTAAGTCATAGGAATCTGAGAATGTATAAACTACAATTTCAATCCAACACTGCAGCTGGCACACTGATCAGCACACCTGTAATTCATTTACACTGCCTACAGCTCTGCAATGACAGCCATACAGAGGTACGGGCAACAGAACTGTAGGCAGTGTTTGCAGGAGCCTGACACTTCACCCGCACCCTGCTGATTGCGGGTGCAGTACTTTGCAGTCTCCAGTTTTAAAAAAGAATAAATGCCCTAGCAAAAATCTATCCATTTATTATTTTTTAATAAAAAGGTGAACGAAGGCACTTGGGTGAGGCAGGCACATAAATGGGTGGTTTTATGTACATATATATATGAGTGTTTGTGTGTGTATATACAGTATATATATATATATATATATATATATATATATATATATATATATATATACACACACACATGTGTGTTTGAGTTTTGGGATGCACACCCTAATGCAATAGGCTGCGCACGCCTATGTGCATACTATGCATTAAGATAAAAAACCTTCTGCCTTTACAACCACTTTACCTTTATTGCTATCACAAGGGAGCTAACAAGCCCCTAATGTGATAGCATTGGGCAGGTGACACGTACCCTTTTATGGTGACATTAGGGTCTATTAAACCCTTAATCTCTAACCTGCCACCTGCTTCAGTTGACTAATCAGAGGAGTGGGCTCGATCAGCTGTACACCCAGCTTTCTAGCCAGGATTATGACCGCTCTAAACCAGAATTACCCAGAGCTTAGCCATGATCAAATGGCAACAGTAGGGTATCCCGACGCGTTTCACATCCAAATGCATCGTCAGACCCTACTGTTGCCATTTGATCATTTGATAAAGCGCTGTTACATTCTTCTAAATGTAAATGTTTCTACCTACATTAAATACCCTTTTTATACAGTATTACACTATGTGCCTTTTCTTTCCTTTTACTTTCTGGCGTATATCTGGTATCAACACCTGGCCCTAACCGGGCACTACCTGCAAGTGTCATCACCATCTGGATACAAGAGACACTTCTCCCTACCTTCTGTATTTGATTGAAGTTTGAGGTTCCTGTTTGAATCGCAGCTGGAGATTCGCTGTTCACAGCAGCTCACCCATGTCTGGTTGAGCCTCTGAACATATGTTTTTGGGGTCCACTCTCTCTGGTAAGCCTTTTCTACTATCGATTGGTGGTGGTCACTTTAAGTGCACTCGCTTCACGTCAAGTTCATTTAGGAGCACCATTATTTTGATTCTCACCAGCATCTATCAATTTTGTTTTTATTAATGAACTCAGTATTTTCTGGTGACTTTTACGTTACACAACTCATATCACTGAGGACTATTTGAATATTTTCATTTATTCATTTATCACTTCTTGAATGTTACGTTGTCTATTTTGACTGTTTATCACTGTTATCCAGTGCAGTTCTCATTTAGTTTAGCGCTACACTTTTTTGTCTTGTTTGTATTCCACCATTTTTCAATTGGTTGTGTGAGCTGCTATACAATCAGGCAGCGCAGAATTTTTTGTTTTTGTTCAGACCTGGTCATTGACAGAATCCACCTTCTCCCTAAACCCTCGCACCTTCCAGACAATATCCCCAGAGATGTTCTGATGAGTGTACACTTTTTTCATATTAAAGAGCAGTTTATGCTAGCTTTCCGTAAACACCCTCACCACCCAGAGAAATACTCATCTCTTCAGCTGTTTGCAGATCTTTCGCAATTCACCAAGCAAAATGCAAATCATTGCTGCCCATTACAAAAGCACTTTGCAACCATAGCATTGTGTACCGCTGGGGCTACCCAACCAAACTAACCATCACCCATGATGGTAAAACTTCAGTGATTACGTCATTGGACGAGTGCCTCACTCTGCTTTGTGCCTGGGGCATACTTCATACACAATGTCCTGAAGGTTCTCCCTCCTCCTCCAAGTTGGATACACAAAATGAATGTCAAATGGTGTCATATAAGCGAAAAAATAAAACCCACAACACCGGAATGCCTCGGTTAATAAAACTTGATTCCTGCAATTCTCTAGAGCTTATGATCCACAAAACTCCTCCTGAGAAATGTGCAGTAAACATGCCACCAAATTCACAATAGAGTCTACTTTTTTATCTTGTTGGCTCTACATTCAATGTTTGACTTTTTTTTGTTACACTTCTTACTTTTTCTTTATGGATCTAACCTGTCTGACATGGATCAAAAATCATCAGATTATGGACGACCTTGGCTACGTAAAAGATCATAATTATCCGAACACTGGACCTTTCGGGAACACCATGAGGTACTGTTATCGATCTTCTTTGACTTTTGCTTATGGTGCTAAAAATAACAACCTATCTTGTGTATGGATAAAACCATCTGCCAAAAAGAGCCTTGGTCTGGAGAGAAGCCCTCAAATTACACTCAGACATCCTCTGTATACAGGAGACACATTTTATGGCCTCTAATACTCCTTCCTTTCATCAAAAAAAACCTTCTACATAAATTCATGGAGTCAGCATCTAAAAAGCAGAAACGAGTGTCCATTGCCATTAAGTTGCCTTCAGGAGCTACAAGCAGACCCAGAGGGAAGGTACTTGATCCTGGTGGGATCATTCAACAATAAGCTCTACGCAATCGTGAACACCCAACACTCACCAAATTCGCTTCTTACAAAATTATTTTACAAAATCAACAAGATCAAAAAAGAAACATTCATAATATGTGGAGATTATATTGGACACAATCTTTAAATCCCAACACCCTTTGCCCACGCTTCAACCTCTACTCCATGCTAAAGATGTTTATTATGTCTGGAGATGCCAGCACTCAAATGAGCATGACTACACTTTCCATTCTTCCAGGCATAATTCCTACTCACATATAGACTTGATCCTGGTTGATAAAATCCTATTACAGGCAATATCCTCCTCCACCATACACAACATTACGTTGTCTGACCATGCACATGTCTCTGTATCAGTGGTGAGGAGGAATCCACACCAGCTCCTGCCTATGTGTGGCGCGCTAACTCCTGTATATTCCTACAGGCCTCTTTTGTGACCGCTATACCTAATCATTTAAAAGAATACTTTGCATTCTCCTCAACTCCAATCTCAATTACAAACTGACTTCCAATATACATGGAATAACTCCAGCATACCCTATTTAGGATTACTACTAACATCAGATCCCTCCAAGCTTGCAGATACCAACTATGTACCCCTTATAGACAAAATCGCATAAGAAACACAGAGATTAGCTAGAAGTGCAGGTGGCATGGGACTAATCTATATAAAAGACTACCACCGTACTTCCATACTTACACAACTCAAAACCTGGTTGACAACATCCCCTGACATACTCTAGAGTGGTATTGAGCTGGCCTTGTGCCCAGCATCAGACCTAAGTTCTCTTCTGTTTATGGACA
Source organism: Rana muscosa (assembly GCA_029206835.1). NCBI lineage: Eukaryota > Metazoa > Chordata > Amphibia > Anura > Ranidae > Rana > Rana muscosa. The sequence continues at coordinate 399,968,480 of CM055122.1, forward strand.
CGTGGAAACCACTCCCCTTACGCCAATTTCCGCTCACTATACAAGCTTCATTAATAGCTTGGAGAGAACTTTATAAATTGTCATCTTCACCTTTTGGAGAAAACCAATATCCCCATACCTATCCCCACCCTAGCAAGCATAATTCCAAACATTACCCTTCAAGATTAGCTATTTATAGATATCAAATGGGTAAGTGATTTATATGAAAACAATACTCTCAAATTGGTCAAAAAAACTCAAAATGGAATTTAATCTTCCACTCTCGGACTGCTATAAATATTTCCAAATTTCTCACTTCCTGAACTCCTTAAAGACTCCCCATATTCCCCTCAAGACACGGTATGGCAATTCTACACAAAGATCCCTCTTCCAACACAAACTGATTTTGATCAAATCTCCTCCCTATCAAAAGTGGGAATCGGACTTGGGTAAACCTTTACGACTTCCCAGTTGCAATACGCATTCAGAACAATTCACAAGCTTCCAGATGTGTAAACCACTGGGAACCCTCTCAAAAAATTGCTTTGAGGTGGCACCTTACAACATACAAATTGTCTAAATTTGCTCAACTCAAATCACCTCTATGCTGGCGAGACTGTGGCACAGTGGGAAATATCCTACTGTACATATGTTTTGGTCTTGCAAACATCTCACCAGCTTCTGGAATAGCATATTTCGTATGATCTCAAATATTACAGGAGTCCTTATTTCACCAAACCCTAATATGGCATTACTAAATTTGGGAATTGAAAACTTTCCTCCATGTTTTCCTACAGTGGTCACTCATGTCCTATTGGCATCCAGATCACTTATAAGGAGATATTGGAAATCTGACAGAGTACCTAATGTAGATGAAATAATTTAAATTACACAGTCCAACTACATTTATGAATCTCTGCTGGCTAATAAAAGTGATACTAGAAAGAACTTTGACCCACAATGGAAAATATAGACTGATTGGGTTAAAACCAGATGATGATATATCTTGGCGTAACATTGTATTACTTATTTTATTTATGTTACTTATTTTCTCAACCGTCCTTTTTCTATACTCAATCTATTTTGTACTCTGTTTTGTATTATGAAAAATTGCTTCAATAAAAAACCATAAAAAATGTAATAAAAAAAAGTGACAGGGAAGCGCCACATCGATTCAGATCACTTTTACATAAAGGCCCAGAGCCTGTGGATAGCGAAAATGAAGGCATGCCATGCAAAGAGCTGAGCCAGATAATGATTTTGAGGTTTTCAGTAATCTTAAGGCCTAAAATGCTTTTTTTAATTAAGTAGGCAAAAAACCCACAGAAATTACTCTGGCAGCAAAAGATTTAATGGTGCTGTGCATGAATGGTTTAAAAGGGTATGCAAAGAAGTTCTTTACACGTTCCTATTTCATTTATACACACATACCTTTTTCTTCTGTTCCTTTCCTTCCACTAGCTTAATATATTACCCATATGCTTACTATTATGTCTATTATTATTTGTTACAGAAGCCCCTTAGGGCTCATATCAATCACTGTAGCTGTGGAAAAGGGGAACTCTTCTTATGCATCTTTTCACCTATGGGTTCGGGCTCCCCGTGTCGCTGCATTGCCAACACCTCAGCTCCCAGGGGGATGTTCCTCATCCCCTAATGCCTCCTATTACTATTATCATTTTCCATATTCGTCTTTTAAATCTACCCATAGGTAAGAGTGCTAGGACCAAGTAATTTGCTCCCTCTCTTCCCCTTTTTTAATCAATTACCATTGATTATAAATTTACCATTTATTTTAGGTACTTCCAGTTTTATCTGCTCCTGATGAGTGGAGAACAATCCACGAAACACATGTCGAGCTTTCATATTTGTCATGTCACAGTGATCATATATGTACCATGGGTTTTATATTGTTTGAATCATGAATTAATTTATTATTATACTTACCATGTTTTTACATATGTTGGGTATACTGCTGGTTTTTATCAAATATTGTATTACTATATATAATATGCAACTTATTATTAGGGATGAGCTTCGTGTTCTAGTCAAACCCATGTTCGACTCGAACATCGCCTGTTCGGTTGTTCGCCGAATTGCGAACATTATGTGCCGTTCGTGCCAAATTCGAGTGACGCGTCACGGCCCATAATTCACTGCGACATCGCAGTGCATTGCTGGCTGATGATTGGCCAAGCATGCACTATGACCCGCATGCTTTGGACAATCACAGCGCGCAAAAAACGGAGAGCCATTAATGGCCAAAGCCAGGGTGGCTTTGGCCAATTATGTCTCAGTGGGTTTAGTACACGCCCAACACTATATAAGGCCGCCTGCGTGGCGGCCTTGTGTAGTGTGTTGCGGCGGTGGTTAAAGACAGAGAGAGAGAGAGATAGTGTCATTTAATTTGAGTTAGATAGAGGAGGCAGGCAAGTCAGTTAGCTGCAGTTACAGTGTGTAGAGGATATATATGCATCCTAGGTGTTGTATATATATTTATACACTGTATTCAGTTACTGTGTGCTTTGCATAGCGTTCACCTAAAGCTTACCTGAATACAGTTAGTAACTAACAGTGGTGTTCTAATAATAAAACCACAGGCAGAGAGCTGCAAGGATTTTCAATTAGTGTACTGTGGCCTCTGCACAGTTTTCACCTAAAACTAACTGAAGACAATTGCTGCTTTTCCCATACTAATACCACAGCAGGCAGTTGATTCTGATAGCTGCATTATCAGTATATATATATTGTGAGGGGGTTAGCTCGGCAGCGGGTGTGTGTGACCCCCGGGATGGGCTCCCCACACAAAACAGGCCCAGCAAACGGAGGTTGTGGTTTTCAAAATCAAAAAAGGTGCGATTTATTTTCTATTTACAGTGACAAAACACAGCAAAGCAAAAGAAACATAACCAAAATAAATCCTGGTCAAGTTGACCTCTGACTAAACATACAGGTTTCCTAACTAACAACTGGGATCAGCCTAGTGCTGTCCTAGTCCCTAAGTCCCTGGTTTAGTAAAAGTCCAAACAAATAGCCACACAGGCTTTGCCTCACCGCACAGGGGTTCACTCTCCCTAGACAGTCCACACAGGTCTGGTTCCAGGCATGAGCTAACATCTAATGAAGCTGGGAGTTCTTATAGAGGCCTAAATGAGCTGACAAGGTTCAGCTGGTCTCCTCATCTCTGTCTGCACGACGCCCCACACTCTCCCTAGAGGTATGAGTCATCCATGAGCCCACTAGCCTTATACAACTCTCCACCTAGTTGTATAAGTCGGCGTAAAGCCTGAATCTGGGCGAAATATATCTACCCCCCTGGATGCAACCAGGTGACTTTACCTTCCTGCTGTCACATACCCCCCCCCTCTTGTTTTAACCTCGGGGTTGGAACACCAGCAATCAGGCATTCATGTACTCGAGACAAAGCATCCACATTCCCCATTTGAACGCCAGGGCGATGCTTTACTGTGAAGTTGAATTCCTGGAGGGCCAGGAACCACCTATTCACTCTTCTATTTGTTTCCTTGTTTTGAGCCATCCACTTTAACGGAGCGTGATCCGTAACCATGTCAAAGTGCCTACCTAGCAGGTAGTACCGAAGGGAATCTAGAGCCCACTTCACCGCTAAACACTCCTTTTCAACGGTGGCGTAATTTACCTCATGGGACTTCAACTTCCTGCTGAGGTAAATGACTGGGTGCTCTTCCCCGTTCCAGACCTGGGACAATACTGCTCCTAACCCCACATCTGACGCATCACTTTGTACGACAAAGTCTTTAGAGAAGTCGGGTGAGTACAACACTGGCTGGCTACATAAGGCTTGTTTCAAGAATTGGAATGCTGCCTCAGCCTCGGGGGTCCATTTAATCATGACCGACCCTTTCCCCTTCGTCAGGTTGGTTAGGGGCACAGCCTTAGAAGCAAAGTGGGGAATGAATCGCCGATAATACCCAGCGATTCCCAGAAAGGCTCGTACCTGCTTCTTGCTGTTGGGACGTGGCCAACTCTGGATGGCCTCGACTTTGTTGAGTTGGGGTTTTATTACTCCCCTCCCAATGGTGTACCCAAGATATTTGGCCTCCTCCTGCCCAATGGTACACTTCTTGGGGTTAGCCGTAAACCCCGCTTCCCGAACAGAGTCCAGGACTGCTTGCACTTTTGGCAGATGTGAGGCCCAATCTGTGCTATGGACAATTACGTCATCCAGGTAAGCCGCAGCATACTTCCGATGGGGCCTCAGCATCTGGTCCATTTTCCGCTGGAATGTGGCCGGCGCATTCTGTAACCCGAACGGCATTCTTTTATATTGGAACGCCCCGTCTGGGGTTACAAATGCGGTTTTCTCTTTGGCCGACTTGGCCAGGGGGATTTGCCAATACCCTTTTGTGAGGTCAAGAGTCGTCATGTATCGGGCTGTTCCCAGCCGGTCGATCAACTCATCTATACGTGGCATGGGGTAGGTGTCAAATTTTGTAACTTTGTTCAACTGACGAAAATCGTTACAAAATCGCCAGCTCCCATCCGGTTTAGGCACCAACACGATGGGACTAGACCAATCACTTTGGGACTCCTCTATCACCCCTAAGTTCAGCATTTTCTGTACTTCCTCCCGTATTGCCTCCCGTCGAGCCTCTGGGATCCGATAGGGTTTTAACTTCACCCTTTCACCGGGCGGGGTAATGATGTCATGCTCTACCCCAGATGTTTGTCCCGGCAGCTCAGAGAATACCTCCTTGTTGCGAAGCACAAACTCCTTAACCTCCTGTTGTTGGGGTTGTGACAAGGTGGCTGCTATTCCAACCTCAGGAATCACGCAACCAGTTTGAGCTGGTGACCAAGTGTCTGCGACTAGGGACTCTCTATCCCTCCAGGCTTTCAACAGATTAACGTGATAGATCTGTTCGGGCTTTCGCCTTCCTGGTTGTCTGACCTTGTAATTCACTTCGCTCACTTTTTCCATTATCTCGTAGGGGCCTTGCCATTTGGCAAGGAATTTACTTTCAACCGTAGGGACAAGTACCAATATCCTATCCCCCGGGGAAAAGGTACGGGTCTTGGCTCCACGGTTGTACACTCTCTGCTGTGCCAACTGCGCTTGGGCCAAATGTTCCTTCACGATGGGCATTACCTGTGCAATTCGATCTTGCATCAGGGCGACATGCTCAATCACACTCCTGTGGGGAGAACTCTCACTTTCCCAAGTTTCCTTGGCAATATCCAACAGCCCTCTTGGGTGTCTCCCATACAGTAACTCAAAGGGGGAGAATCCCGTAGAGGATTGGGGCATCTCCCTAATAGCAAACATCAAATAAGGAAGTAAACAGTCCCAATCCTTTCCATCTCTATCCACCACTTTCTTCAACATTTGTTTTAGGGTTTTGTTGAATCTTTCAACCAGCCCATCGGTTTGGGGGTGATACACAGACGTACGCAATTGCGTCACTTTGAACAATTTACACAGCTCTTTCATAACCCGGGACATAAAGGGTGTACCTTGGTCCGTAAGCAGTTCTTTACAAATACCCACCCGGCTAAAAACAAGAGATAGCTCTTTGGCTATGGTTTTGGCCGAGGTATTTCGGAGAGGGATCGCTTCTGGATAACGGGTGGCATAGTCCATTATAACTAATATGTACTGGTGCCCCCTAGCGGACTTGATTATAGGACCTACCAAATCCATGGCGATCCTCTCAAACGGGACCTCAATGATGGGTAGAGGGACCAGCGGGCTACGGAAATGTGGCATCGGGGCCAACCTCTGACACACAGGGCAGGAGGAACAATAATTTTCTACGTCCTTCATCACCCCCGGCCAATAGAATCTCTGTAATACCCTCTCTCGGGTTTTCTCTGTCCCCAGATGACCTCCAAGAATGTGCCCATGGGCCAACTCCAACACCAACTTCCTGTAAGGTTTGGGCACCACAAGCTGCTCAACGGTTTCTTCTGCCCTTTTTGCCACCCGATACAGTAGGTCCTTCTCTACGCTGAAGTATGGGTAAGTGCAGGTATTATCTGGGTTCACTAACTCACCATCTATTTTCACTACGTTTTCCCGTGCCTTTATTAGGGCGGGGTCTTTCAACTGTTCTGTGGCAAAGTTTTCCCTGTGAACCTCAAGATCAGAAAACTCCACAGACGGTAGGTTTTCGTCTGAGGAGGTGGGCTCCTCTCCAGTTTCTTGAGTCTCCCCTGCCAATACTGATAAGGGAAATTCCGGAGAGTCCTCACCACTCTCAGGGGAGTTCTGGCTATCACATTCCTGGTACATAGGGGCACCAGTGAGGGGCTCAGGATCATCCCACAGTTCCCAGAACTTCGGAAAATCCCTTCCCACAATGGCGTCATGCGGTAACTGAGATACTAAGCCCACTGGATGAGAGAGGGTACCTTTGGGGGTCTCGAAACACACTGTAGTCACTGGATACTCTCGGGTGTCCCCATGCACACAAATAACAGCTACCTTGCTATTCCCAGAGACCTCTGTTTTAACTAACTCAGCCTTTATCAGGGTCACAAGGCTACCTGAATCCAGCAATACCACAACATTTCTACCATTAACACACATTTTGCATAAATGTTTCTCAGTTCCTCGAATGGCAGTGCATGCGACTGTCGCACACAGCGACTGACGTCTGCCCGTCAGAAAGTCACACTGCATGGGTTCCTCCACAACCGGGCAATTGGCTGCAATATGTCCCGCTTGCCGGCAGCGGTAGCAAACGATCCTTCTTGACGCCTCTTGAGCCGCTGATTTCCCAGGCTGTTCTCGCCAAACTTGGGGTAGAGCTCCCACCCTCTCACTCTCTCCACCCTCACCCCTTGGAATCCTCTTATCCGCCCCTGGGGATGGTCTGGTCTTAGGGTGGAAAGTCCGAGTGTCTCTGGAAGAGGCCGTCAGGTTCTCTGTAGCCAAGTATTTCTCCACACGATCCACAAGACCATCGGCCGTCTCTGGGTCTCCATGGCTTACCCACTTTTGGATGGCAGTAGGAAGAGCTCTCAAAAACCGATCCATTACAACACGTTCCACAATCTTTGGTGCGGACAAAGTCTCTGGCTGTAGCCACTTTCTGCTCAGGTGAATGAGATCATACATTTGAGACCTGGGGGGTTTTCCAAGCTGGAAAGTCCAGTTATGCACACGCTGAGCCCGGACAGCCTGGGTGACACCCAGCCTTGCCAATATTTCAGCTTTTAGCATCACATAGTCTTTTGCTTGGTTAGGCTCTAGGTCATAGTAAGCTTTCTGCGATTCACCAGTTAACAGAGGAGCCACCAGTCCAGCCCACTGCTCCTCAGGCCACTTTTCTCTTTCAGCGGTCCTTTCAAATGTGGTCAAAAATACCTCTGGATCATCCTCTCCAGTCATTTTTGTCAATAAACGACTCACCCCAAAGGACGCGGTATTAGTGGGACGGCTTTCCTCACTGGTCTGCGGACGTTGCTGCATTACTGCTTCCATCTGTTGTTGTAGTCTCTGCTCTTGCTTCTGCAACAGGTCTATGAAGCGGGCCTCAGATTGCTGCTGGGCTCGTTGCTGAGCCTCCAGACTCTGTTGCAAAGTTGCGTTTGTCTGCTGCTGGGCTGCAAGGCTCCTTTGCAAACCTGCATTTGTCTGCTGTTGATTGGCATTTGCTAGAGCTAGCTGCTTCAGTATCTCCTCCATGCTGGCTTAAAAAAAACTGCCACTGGTTCTCCACCAACTGTGAGGGGGTTAGCTCGGCAGCGGGTGTGTGTGACCCCCGGGATGGGCTCCCCACACAAAACAGGCCCAGCAAACGGAGGTTGTGGTTTTCAAAATCAAAAAAGGTGCGGTTTATTTTCTATTTACAGTGACAAAACACAGCAAAGCAAAAGAAACATAACCAAAATAAATCCTGGTCAAGTTGACCTCTGACTAAACATACAGGTTTCCTAACTAACAACTGGGATCAGCCTAGTGCTGTCCTAGTCCCTAAGTCCCTGGTTTAGTAAAAGTCCAAACAAATAGCCACACAGGCTTTGCCTCACCGCACAGGGGTTCACTCTCCCTAGACAGTCCACACAGGTCTGGTTCCAGGCATGAGCTAACATCTAATGAAGCTGGGAGTTCTTATAGAGGCCTAAATGAGCTGACAAGGTTCAGCTGGTCTCCTCATCTCTGTCTGCACGACGCCCCACACTCTCCCTAGAGGTATGAGTCATCCATGAGCCCACTAGCCTTATACAACTCTCCACCTAGTTGTATAAGTCGGCGTAAAGCCTGAATCTGGGCGAAATATATCTACCCCCCTGGATGCAACCAGGTGACTTTACCTTCCTGCTGTCACAATATATATATATATATATATATATATATATACATCCCACCTTTGTGCAGCTACATCTCACTGCAGGCCATTAGTATGTCTGGAAGTCAAACAAGGAGGGCCAGACAGTCACGAGGCAATAAAAGAGGGCAAGCAGGCTCTGTGTCTAGAGGCAACAGTGCTGGTCGTGGACACGGTGCATCCTCATCAGCATGTGGCCGCGGGACACGCTTGTCCTTCTTTTCGGCAGCTGACCATGTTGAGCCGCAACATGCTCAAGACTTGGTAGAGTGGATGACCAAGCTGTCCTCATCCTCCTCATCCTCTCTCACCCAGGCTCAGGGTACTTTGTCTGGCAAAGTAGCTGCCAAAGTGGCCTCTCCCCTTGGCTCAATGGCATCAGTTACTCCTTCCCTAGCCCCACCATGTCCTCCTGAGGAGTCCCCCGAACTGTTTGACCACAGTGTTGGGTACATGCTCCAGGAGGATGCCCAGCGCTTTGAATGCTCCGATGATGGAACCCAGCTGGAGGAAGGCAGTAACGTGAGTCCAGAGAGAGGGGGTAGTAACGTGAGCCCAGAGAGAGGGGGTGCCCAAAAAGGACAGCTATCTGGCAGTCATGTTCCCCCAGGTGCAACATACTGCCAGATTTGATCCGGTGATGAGGAGGGAGGGGATGATGAGGTCACTGACTCCACATGGGTGCCTGATAGGAGAGAGGAGGAGGAGAAGGAGAAGGCACATCTCCAACGAGGCAGGATACCCTCCAGGGGCCAGCTTAAGGGCATCACACCGCAGAGCTCCGCATGTGCAGGGCGCTGCTGTCTCTGCACGTTATTCCAAAAGTTCTTTGGTGTGGGCATTTTTTCAGACGTGTGCAGCAGATCGCACCATTGCCATTTGCAACATATGTCTAAAGCGTGCCTCGCATGGCCAAAACATCAGCCGCTTGGGCACCACGTGCTTGACCAGACATATGTTGACCTGCCATGCAGTTCGTTGGCAAGCGGACCTAAAAGACCCACACCAAAGAACAAAGCGGACCTCTCCTTGCTCCTGATCAGCTGGGATCTCCAACCCCACTATATCTTCAGTCCTCTCTAAAACCTGCACTGAGAGGAATGAAGGTGTAGAATTAGGTGTGTCTCAGCCAAGTACTTGCGGGCAATCTGCTATCGGTACACCGACGTCCGATTGTACCAGGCAAATTTCCCTGCCCCAGCTGCTGCACCGCCGAAAGAAGTTCGTTCCCAGCCATCCACATGCCCAGCGGTTGAATGCTAGCTTGGCTAAATTGCTAGCACTTCAATTGCTGCCTTTTCAGTTGGTAGACTCTGCCTGAGTTTGTGGAATGTGCGGTTCCTCAGTGGCAGGTTCCCAAACGCCACTTTTTCTCACGGAAGGCGATTCCGGCTCTCTATCGGCATGTGGAAGGCAAAGTCTTGGCCTCGCTGGACAGGGAGGTCAGCGGTAAGGTGCATATTACTGCTGACTCATGGTCCAGCAGGCATGGACAGGGACGTTACCTTTCTTTCACTGCCCATTGGGTCACTCTTTTGGCAGCTGGGAAGGATGCAGGACAAGGTGCAGTAGTGTTGGAGGTTGTTCCGCCGCCACGCCTCCAAAATGCTACTACTGGTTGTGACACACCTCTCTCCTCCACCCCCTCCTCTTCTTCTTCCTCCATGGCCTCTTCCTGTGCTTTGCCCACGGAACCAGCGGTGCTCCGTAGGCGTTCAAGGGGCTATGCAAGTACGCAGGCAAAAAGATGCCATGCCGTGCTTGCGCTGGTGTGTTTGGTGCATATTACCGCTGACTCATGGTCCAGCAGGCATGGACAGGGACGTTACCTATCTTTCATGGCGCATTGGGTGACTCTGCTGGCAGCTGGGAAGGATACAGGACAAGGTGCAGTAGTGTTAGAGGTTGTTCCGCCACCACGCCTCCAAAATGTTACTACTGGTGATTCTGACACACCTCTCTCCTCCACCCCCTCCTCTTCTTCTTCCTCCATGGCCTCTATCTGTGCTTTGTCCTTGGAACCAGCGGTGCTCCGTAGGCGTTCAAGGAGCTACGCAAGTACGCAGGCAAAAAGATGCCATGAGGTGCTTGAGCTGGTGTGCTTGGGGGACAGAAGCCACACTGGGGCAGAGATTCTGTCAGCTCTCTGCAGGGGCAGGCTCAGAAGTGCTTGACGCCACGCCAGCTTAAGCCAGGAAAGGTGGTTTGCGACAATGGCACCAACCTCCTCTCCGCCCTCCGACAGGGACAACTGACCCATGTGCCCTGTTTGGCTCATGTCCTTAACTTGGTGGTGCAGCGGTTCTTGGGCAGGTACCCAGGCTTACAGGAGGTCCTGAAGCAGGCCAGGAAACTCTGTGGGCATTTCTGCCGGTCATATAATGCCAGTGCTCGGCTGGCTGAGCTGCAAAAGGATTACAACCTGACCAAGAACCGCCTAATCTGTGACATGCCCACCAGGTGGAACTCTACGTTGGCCATGCTTCAGTGGCTGCACATGCAGCAGAGGGCCATCAATGAGTATCTGTTGCAATATGGGGAGCTTGGATTCTTTTCCCCACACCAGTGGGCCATGATCAGGGATGCATGCACTGTCCTGGCACCATTTTAGGAGGCCACGAGGATGGTGAGCAGTGACAGTGCATGCATCAGTGACACTGTCCCTCTTGTCCACCTGTTGGAGCACACACTGCGTGGAATAATGGACAGGACACTTGAGGCAGAACAGAGGCAGGAAGAGGAGGACTTCCTTACCTCTTAAGGCCCCCTTTATCCAGACAGTGTTCCTGCTGGCCCGGCTATCACACAGGAAGAGGAGGAGGAGGATTATTGTGTCAGCATGGAGGTGGAGCCTAGCACTCAGCATCAGCAGCAGTCTTCAAGGGATCAATTACAGTCCAAAGACACCAATGGACTTTTACATGGCTGGGAGGAGGTGGCTGTGGATCATGTCGTCCTCAGTGACCCAGAGGACTCCGCACCGAATGCCTCAGCAAACCTACGTTGCATGGCCTCCCTGATCCTGCAAAGCCCGCGGAAGGATCCTCGTATTCGTGTGATCAAGGAGAGGGATCATTACTGGCTGGCAACCCTCCTTGATCCACATTACAAGGGTAAGGTTGTGGATCTTATCTTGCTTTCGCAGAGGGAGCAAAGGATGAAGCATCTTCGGGAGGCCTTGCAGAAAGGTCCCAGAGACTGGGAGGTTACAAATTCCTGGTCCTGGACAACGTGTTGCTGAGGCTTCGGTCAGTCAAAGAAGGAGCGGTGGAGAAGGTGGCCGTCTGACCGATATGTTCAGACAATTTTTTAGTACGCAGCCCCAAGGTATGATCTGTTCCAGCAACCATCGCCAGCATCTGGTTTACATGGTGTAGGAATACCTAGTGGCAAGATCAGACTTGGACACCTTTCCCACCGAAAATCCTCTGGGTTACTGGGTCTTGAGGATGGACCACTGGCCAGAGCTTGCACAGTATGCAATTGAGGTACTGGCCTGTCCTGCATCCAGCATTCTTTCAGAACACACATTCAGTGCTGCTGGAGGCTTTGTAACCGATCACAGGGTGCGCCTGTCCACCGACTCGGTCGATCGACTGACCTTCATAAAAATGAATCAGTCTTGGATCAACACCAGCTACCAAGCACCTGATCCCTTCAAGACTGCCTATGCTGATGCTGAGTGACTATCCTGTTATGGTGAGTGACTATCCTATTCCTCCTCAATGATCATGCTGATAGCTTGTAAGAATTTTTTTGGTTCTGGGCACCGCCACCAGTGGCTAAGGCCCAATTTTTCAGCCCCTGTTTAACAGGGGCGTGTATTTACAATTTTTGATGTAATGCTTTGCAGCAGGGCTCATTGCTGCGCTCCAACTACAGTATCTGTGAGGGGTTGCAGTGTTGTGGCACCAGCACCTGTGCCTAAGGCCCAATTTTTCAGCCTCTGTTTAACAGGGGCGTGTAAATACAATTTTTGATGCAATACTTTTCAGCAGGGCTCATTGCTGCACTCCTAATATAGTATCTGTGAGGGGTTGCAGTGTTGTGGCACCAGCATTAGTGCCTAAGGCCCAATTTTTCTGCCCATGTTTAACAGGGGCTTGTAATTACAATTCTTGATCTAATAATTCACAGCAGGGCCCATTTCTGCGCCCACCAAGAGTAACTGTGAGGGCTTACAGTATTGTGGCAACACCACCACCACCACCAAAGGCCCAATTTTTCTGCCCCTGTTCAACAAGTGCATGTAATTACAATTCATGATCTAATATTTCACAGCTGGGCCCATTCCTGCGCCCACCAAGAGTAACTGTGAGGACTTACAGTGCTGTGGCACCACCAACACCTAAGGGCCAAATTTTGAAAAAAAATCATATTTTTTTGTTTCAGTTACAAAACTTTGTAAATAAGTAGGTTTTCTCCTTCACTGATGGGCACTGATGGGGCTGCACTAATGGGCACTGATAAGGCGGCACTGATGGGCACCGATGAGGCGGCACGGATGGGAACCGATAGGCGGCACGGATGGGCACCGATAGGCAGCACGGATGGGCACCGATAGGGGGCACGGATGGGCACCGGTAGGCGGCATGGATGGGCACCGGTAGGCGGCATGGATGGGCACAGATAGGCGGCACAGATGGGCACAGATGGGCACAGATAGGCAGCACGGATGGGCACCGATAGGCGGCACGGATGGGCACTGATAGGTGGCATGGATGGGCACTGATAGGTGGCACGGATGGGCATGGATGGGTACTGATAGGTGGCATGAATGGGCACTGATAGGTGGCACTGTACTATAATGTGTTACTAATGGATGCCAATCAGTACCAAACAATAATGCCTGCCAATCAGTGATGCCCATTGTGGGTACTGATTGGCATCCATTGTGGGCACTGATTGGCATCCATTAGGGGCACAGAATGGCATCCCTGGTGGTCTAGGGAGGCATACCTGGTGGTGGGCATCCCTGGTGGCATCCCTGGTGGTCCAGTGGCATCCCTAATGGTCCAGTGTGGGCATTCTCGGGGGGGCTGCGCTGATAATAGATCAGCACAAACCCCCCCGTCAGAGGAGACGCCGATCGACTCTCCTCTACTCGCGTCTGACAGACGCGAGTGAGGAAAAGCCGATGACCGGCTTCTCCTGTTTACATCGTGATCAGCCATGATTGGACACGGCTGATCACGTGGTAAAGAGTCTCCGTCGGAGACTCTTTACCTAGATCGGTGTTGCGGTGTTGCGATGCGGCTCAAAATCCTGAGGACGTCATATGACGTCCAGTCAGGATTTTGAAACCACTTTGCCACTTTGCCACCCTAAAAAAAAGGCAGTTTTTAAAACTTATTTTTGCATTGATACATTTCCCCTGGGGCAGGACCCGGGTCCCCAAACCCTTTTTAGGACAATAACTTGCATATTACCCATTATAATTAGCACTTTTGATTTTGAATGTTCGAGTCCATTGTATTTAATAGGGTTCTAAAAGTTTGCGCAAACTTTCGTTCCGTTCGCAGGCTCTGGGGCGAACTGAAACGGTGGGTGTTCGGCTCATCCCTACTTACTGTATTATATCAATATGTGATTTACCAATCACGTCTTATTCTAATTTGTATTATATCTATTGAATTATTATGATTATCATGTACTGCACTATGCTCAATTGTGTTAACAATAAATATTGTATATACCTTATTGATTGATTCATTCCACCCAAGTGCTGTGTTTCATATAAAGTCCCAATATCCCCTTTTCCCCTAATTCCCATCTTTCTCACTTTTACATAAAGGCCAGAGCCTTCGGATAGCGAAAATTAAGGCACATGCCATGCACAGAGCTGAGCCAGATAATGATTTTGAGGTTTTAAGTAATCTTAAGGCCTAAAATGCTTTTTTAAATATGTAGGCAAAAAAAAAACACAGAAATTATTATGGCAGCAAAAGATTTAATGGTGCTGTGAATGAATGGTTTAAAAGGGTATGCCAAAAGTTCTTCTAAATACTTTATGGTAGAAAACGGTAAATCTGCACAATGTGAATCTAATTTAATGTGCATATCTCTGCACATGTGGGCATTGTCAGAAGTATATCAATGTGCCTGAGTGTCTAATCTGCAAAGGCATGACCAATAGTGGCCATTGCAAAATAATTTTATATTTATATGTTATTAATGTTTTGAAATTCAGGATAAAACCAGTGCTCAACCGTTACAAAGAGGAGAATTATGAAGGTCCTCTGAATGGTTCTGGAGGCTGTTCCAGCACCATTCAACAGCACTGCAGTTGACATGTAATTAAATCTGTTTCAGACATTTGTGGATCAGTTTGGGAAAATATGTTTTTAATATTTACTTTTAATGCGCGCTCTCTAAAACTCATCTATTTCTATTCCTTTCCAAAAACCTGGTAATATATATATATATATATATATATATATATATAAAATAATTTTTTACCATAGCCACACCTGATCACAGACCCTGAGTCCAGCTGTTCAGGTGGCAGTGGAGCAGAATAGCATTCCTGGCAAAGGAAGTCATCAGATCCTCCACCAAGAAGGGCATTAATTCCTTCTCAGAGGAACCTCAGCATGTCACAACCACCTGTAAAAGGGCCTTGCAGAGTCAAAAAATTGTTGTTGAAATTTTTATGTTGCACGGTATTTGCACAATTAAAATCTATAAAAAATACACTAAAATGAATTTTGTTACACATAATTTGGTCCTTTTTTTTTGGACAAAATTGATCAAATTGATATCAAATGTGTCAAGCCTCAAAACTACGTATGCCTGAAAATGGTGACATTTTTGGGCACTCAAAAACCACTGCACAGAGCAGGTAAGTATAACATGTTTGTTATTTTTAACAAAAAAAAAAGATACTTTAGTATCACTTTAAAAAATATATATATTTTATTGTTCCTCTGCCCTCCACTGTAGCTGATCAAGGACATATCATGCTTGATTAGCTGCTTCCCTGGCTACAGCTGATGAATGGCAATTCTGAAGCCAGAGATGCCCAGAGCTGAGAGAAAGAATGTTTCTTTGATCTCCTCCCACCATTCTGAAGTGACTGGTTGTGGTCCCAGGCTCCCAGAAAAAATCATGAGAGCCTGGGACCACAGGGGGAGGTGCCATACTGCTCACACTGTAAAAGCCACCAGCCACCTGGGTCACTTTTACATTACAGCCATGGGCCAGCTGAGGATAGCAAAGCCCATGGCTGTTACTGTGTAGCATGTCCAAAGAGGCAAAATGTTTCAAGTGGTAATAAATGCTCGGTTTTTTTTAAATTAAAATTACAAACATGACTATACTTACCTGCTCTGTGTAATGCTTTTGCACAGAGCAGACCCAATCCACTTCGTATGGGGTCCCCTGCTGATGCTCTAGGCCCCTCCTCTTCGGTGAATGCCCCCACAGAAAGCCGCTTTCCCTAGGGGCACCTGTGCATGCTTGCTCCCGAGTCTCACTGCTGCATCCATTGACACATACAGCGGAACTCGGTCCTGCCCCCTGCCCCCTACTCCTACTCTATTGTTCTTCAAACAATTATGACAGTGTATTTACACCAAGTTTATTGATTACATTATAGACTGTACTGTTATGTGACGCCTCCAGAAGAAGCGGTATACACCGCGAAACATGTCGGGGAATCGTCTATCGCATCAGTACCGTATCTCTGCACACCTGTAGAGTTTATAAATAACCCCCTTTCTTATGTTAAATGTACTTTTCTGTATTAATCATTGTTGTTGTTTTGATTTGTACTGTTCTTAAATAAAATGTTTTAAACCTTATATCTATGCTGTGCATGGGTGTCGCAATAGTCCCAACCTTTCATTGGGTGATAAGGGAGTTAGGAGTTATCCCTATACATATCCCCATTTTCTTCTTATTTAGTCCATTCGGGATGATGGCACCCTCTCCTACTTCAATATTTACTGTAGAGGCAATTCTCAATACTCATAGAATGCATTAAGGTGAAAAACCTTAAGGCTTGAGAACCACTTTAAATTGCCAGCAAAGTGACATCTCAGGCCTCTTTGCTCTGTTTGTAAACAAACGGTCAGGTATTACATTCATCTACACCAAACCCTTATTTTACATGAGGGTCTGCTATGTTAATGGGGCCTTCACCCATATCACACAGGGTTTCCTCCAATTCATACAAGCCTCCTTGGCAAAGCACCTTGCCTCCATGTTAATGAGGACAAGGGCATCTTCCCCACAACCCTTGCCCACTGGTCATGGGGACCTGAGAGCAGGGGGCTCATCAGAATTTGGAAGGCCGTTTAAAAATAAGGGGGCATCCAGATACTACCCTTCCCCTCCTGTGTTAATGTGTAGGGAGTACATTGGTGAAAAAGTAAATTGTAAATAAACACACAGACACACTTTGACAGGTCCTATAATTAAAAACACACACACACACAAATCTACTGTATCCTCAGTCATGTCTTTCAGATGGAGCTTTTGACTCATTCCTAATACCCAGTAGTTTTCTCTGATAAGCTTTTACTCATTCTCATTCCACTATGTCCCTTTGTCCTTGTTCTGCTAACTGTGCTCAGCCTGATGTTGATGATTCTGTGGTCTTCTCTCTGTCTTCTTTTTATGAGTCCACTACTGCCTGGTCATATTGAATTATTTTAATTTATTTTAATTTCTGGGAAATAAAGCATGACTTGGTGACATTACCTCATATCCTCTTGTACCTGTACAGTTGATAATATGTAATGCTGTTTGATTATAGTTTACAATCAATGTGAAATGCAATAAGGAAGTAGAAAGTGTCACAGTAACACTGTGATTAAGAAGCTGGGAGTTGTATAATATGTGAAGACACACATTTTCAGCAGTATAAATATATTCCCATATATTAGGATATTGAATGTAGATAAACAAGACTTTTTATTGTAACATTAGCAGTAGCTCTATGGCCCAATGCCATTAGCTTCTGACAAATTACAATGTAACAGTAAGTTAAAAATAACAAATAGCTAGTAAAAGTAGTATGAATAGATGGATTTCAAAGTTTATTTATACTTATATTTACAAATCTTTAGATATTCTGTAACTGATAAAAGTGCATATTGGCATAACTCTCATCTTTCACACGTCTCAGAAAACATTTGTTTCAGAAATACTGCCAAAAAAGGAATTATCATCCTCTAAATTGTCTTTAAAAGATTTTGTCACTGAAAATCAAAACTGTCTGCCCAGGCAAAATATATTATCTCTACAATACATTTGCCCACGTTTTATCCCTTTAAAGACTCCATAAGTTCAACAAAATTACCTGTTGATCTGCCAAAATGTACTTAGCTACTAAGTCCTGTTGTGTGCTGACAACAAACAGATTTTTTGTGTGGACTTAATGGTGTCAGTACTCTTGGTGTTTTTTTCTAAACTACTCAACCACTCTCATCTCTACAACAAAAAGGTTAATCATTCTGTAGTATGAGACCTAGGAGGGCTAAATAGCCTCTTTAACCACTTAAGGACCGCCGCCTGTATATTTACGTTGGCATGATGGCATGGACAGGCATAAGTACGTACAGGTACGTCCCCTTTAAGATGCCGCCATGTGGTCACGCGCGCGCCACCGTGAGCCCAACCGTGGGTCCCGCGGACTCGATCGCCTCGGGGATACCCACAATCGTCTCACGGAGAGATAGAGCGGGGAGATGCTAGTGTAAACAAGCATCTCCCCGCTCTGCCTAGTGACAATGACACTGATCTCCGCTCCGTGTAATCGGGAGCGGAGATCAGTGTCATGTCACACACAGCTCACCCCCCCTACAGTAAGAAGCACTCCCTAGGAAACACTTAACCCCTACAGCGCCACCTACTGGATAACCCCTTCACTGCCAGTGTCATTTTCACAGTAATCAGTGCATTTTTATAGCACTGATTGCTATAAAAATGACAATGGTCCCAAAAATGTGTCAAAAGTGTCCGATGTGTCCGCCATAATGTCGCAGTCACGATAAAAATCGCTGATCGCCGCCATTACTAGTAAAAAAAAAAATATTAATAAAAATGCCATAAAACTACCCCCTATTTTGTAGACGCTATAAATTTTGCGCAAACCAATCAATAAACGCTTATTGCGATTTTTTTACCAAAAATATGTAGAAGAATACGTATCGGCCTAAACTGAGGAAAAAAAAATTATATATTTTTTGGGGATATTTATTATAGCAAAAAGTTAAAAATATAGATTTTTTTTTTTTTTTAATTGTCGCTCTATTTTTGTTTATAGCACAAAAAAATAAAAACCGCAGAGGTGATTGAATACCACCAAAAGAAAGCTCTATTTGTGGGAAAAAAAGGACGTCAATTTTGTTTGGGAGCCACGTCGCACGACTGCGCAATTTTCAGTTAAAGCGACGCAGTGCCGAATCGCAAAAAGTGGCCTGGTCTTTGACCAGCAAAATGGTCCGGTGCTGAAGTGGTTAAGATAACACAGGAAGTCTGCACAGGACAGCTCTGAATTTCTGTTAAAATCTACTGATTTTTTGCACTTTTCAAATCAATATAACAAAATGAATTCCATGGTATATATAAGAGACCAAAATAAAGAAAAAATTAGTTCATTTTTGGCAGGTCAGGCGCTACTGCTAGGCGAACTAGGCAGTCGCCTAGGGCGGTCTGCCGCCTAGGGCGCAGCCACAGCCACTGGTTTCCTATCTCGATGTGTGACAGTGGTAGTCCTTGGAGGAAAAGCAGGAGGCGCTGGGAGCTTGCCACAACCTCGATCATCCAACAGTTGTTGGGTCAGTGGGTGTATCCATGTGCTCCCCTCCCCCTGCTCCGCCCCTTCTCCCACGCTCTGCCGATCTCCTACCATGTGCAGAGCGTGGATAATGACCACCACTGCTGAGCAGTTCCTTGACCTCCTCTCCAGAATGGACGGCCGTAGTGTGGAAGCCTGCCAGAGCAGCGATCATTGGACAGGCAGTCTCAAGGTACTGTGCATGATGGTCCGGTGCCTGACACTGACAGCATCCCGTGACGTCACTCCCTGACTGAGTGTGCCCCAAACATCCCTGCTACCAGCCGCTCGTGATGACCTCACACACAGCCCTAATGATATGATGCCCCCCGTCAGCTTCCTATCAGCCACCCATGTCATCTTCATCCCCCTGTCATTGTTCTACCATCACCCCTGTCGTCTTCATCCCCCTGTCAGCTTCCTACCACCCACCCATGTCATCTTCATCCCCCATTTGCTTCCTACCACCCACCCCTTGTTGTGGATTCAGGAAGAAATAATACATTTTATATTTACTGACAGAAATGTAAGATTCGCTTAGGCCTCAAAAACAGATGAACCATGATTTTGCAATCATTGGACTGTTGTCCTTTTGGAAACCTTTAAAGCAAATGAGATGATCTCATGTTGTTCCAAGTTGTTTTACTACATCAACTATTGAAAACTTTTACAAGCATGGATTGAGACAGGGACTTCTGGAACAATGGTAGCTCTTGTCATAAACAAGAAGATGTTTACTTATGCTATTAGGTAGATTAAGAAGACAAAACCTCGCTATAAAGACAAAAGCTTTTTGGACAACTATCACATAAAAAAACTACCCTCACCTTACATAAACCATTGTGTTTAGTGAGGAACTGTTTAAATAGCTAATTCATCTCTGAGGCCGGGTTCACACTTATGCGACACAACAGCCGTCCTACTTTGGATCCGACTTTGCCCTGCGACATGAAGCTGACATATGTCCGACTTTCAATGAACGGGGATCCGACTTGGATCCCCGCCAATACCAGGCACTGTGTTTGGTATGAATCTTGAGGGGGAACTCCACGCCAAATTTTAAATAAAAAAAAACGGCATGGGTTCCCCTCCAGGAGCATACCAGGCCCTTCGGTCTGGTATGGATTTTAAGGGGAACCCCTACGCCCAAAAAATGGAGTGGGGTCCCCCCAAAATCCAAACCAGACCCTTATCCGAGCACGCAACCTGGCAGGCCGCAGGAAAAGAGGGGGGGACGAGAGCGCCCCCCCTCCCTCCTGAACCGTACCAGGCCGCATGCCCTCAACATGGGGGGTTTGGTGCTTTGGGGCAGGGGGGCGACCTACGGCCCCCCCATCCCAAAGCACCCTGCCCCCATGTTGATGAGTACGTCACAGTCACATGTTCCGGGTGGCCACATGCTCCCATGACATCAAAGTCATATGCTCCGGGGCCACCCGGAGCTTGTGACTGTGACGTCATGAGAGGCCTATATAAATCGGAGCGCTCCGCACACCCAGCATTACAACAGGAGGAAGCGACGTGTCAACATCGAAGAGGAGAAGAGGGAAGAAGGCGACGAAGAGGACCGGGCCCCGCTAGCAAAAGAGCTGGAAGAAGATAGCAGAGGCCCGGCAGAAGGAAGAAAGAACCTCAGAGCGAGAGAAGAAGAGGGAAGAAGGCGACGGAGAAAACCGGGCCCCCACTAGCAAAAGAGCTGGAAGAAGATAGCGGAGGCCCGGCAGAAGGAAGGAAGAACCGGAGAGCGTGGAGACGACACCTGAGACCCCCGAAGTCGGAAGAGACCCCCGGAGTTGGAAGAAGACCCCCGGAGCTGTGTAATAAATTACTTTAAAAACCTGTGTGTGTTTTTTTATTGCCATTTTTTTCCACCAGGTGAATGGGTAGGGGTACCATGTACCCCATACTCATTCACATAGGGTGGGGGGCCGGGATCTGGGGGCCCCCTTATTAAAGGGGGGCTCCCGGATTCCGATAAGCCCCCGCCCGCAGACCCTGACAACCAACGGCCAGGGTTGTCGGGAAGAGGCCCTGTCCTCATCAACCTGGGGGCAGGGTGCTTTGGGGAGGTTGCCCCCCTGCCCCAAAGCACCAAACCCCCATGTTGAGGGCATGCGGCCTGGTACGGTTCAGGAGGGAGGGGGGCGCTCTCGTCCCCCCCTCTTTTCCTGCGGCCTGCCAGGTTGCATGCTCGGATAAGGGTCTGGTTTGTATTTTGGGGGGACCCCCACGCCGTTTTTTTGGCGTAGGAGTTCCCCTTAAAATCCATACCAGACCGAAGGGCCTGGTCTGCTCTTGGAGGGGGAACCCATGCCGTTTTTTTATTTAAAATTTGGCGTGGAGTTCCCCCATAAGATCAGCAGAACACAAGTCGCATGCCAAAGTCGGATCATGCAAGACTGCGGTCCGACTTTGATCCGACTTCAATGATAGTCAATGGGCTGAAGTAGGATCAAAGTCGGACGGACCAAAGTAGTATAGGGAGCATTTTCAAAGTCGGCCCGACATGTGTCGGACCAGTTAAGACGGCTCCCATAGGGAAACATTGATTTTCACACGTCATGCGACATGAGCTCCCAATGTCGGAGCGTTTGTCGCCCCAGTGTGAACCCGGCCTAAACATCCATTGGGACTGTTCAAAGTCAATCTCAACACATGTTAGAAAGATGTGAACTTTGTGCAGTCAGGAATATTTAAAAAATATATGTGATTGTCAGTCATACCAATTATATGTAATATTTTAGGTCACAGTGATATTATAATTTTAGTATCCGCGGACCTAAAAAATTTGGTATGAGGTAAAAATATAAAAGTTGCGATTATAAGTAGAAGTGTTTTAAAAAGCTAATTAGCATTATAAAAGACACATACTCGTAATGATAACTGTATAAGAATTTAACCAATGTTTAGATTAACACACACTCAGAATTATCCATTTATCCATATAGATAATTATTTGGTGTGATATTGATTGATATATATAACATGTGTTCTTCTTAGAGAAACCAGTTTTAAAAGATATACATTTTTCCCTGATGTAAAACGCTGCGCAAACTGTTGGCGCTATATAAATCCTGTATAATAATAATAATAATATATAAATATAGAACCAGTTTATGTGATGTTAATGAATCAAAATTATACTAATGCCGCGTACACACGATCAGTTTTTCTGATGAAAAAAGACTGATGGACTTTTTTCATCGGACAAACCGATCGTGTGTGGGCCCCATCGGTCTTTTTTCCATCGGTATAAAAAATAGAACATGTTTTAAATTATACCGATGGGAAAAAAAAACTATAGCAAATTCCGATCGTCTGTGGGGAACTCCATCGAAGAAAAAACCCACGCATGCTCAGAATCAAGTCAACGCATGCTCAGAAGCATTGAACTTCATTTTTTCTCGGCTCTTCGGAGTGTTTTACGTCACGGCTTTTGGGACGGTCAGATTTTTGACTGATGGTGTGTAGGCAAGACTGATCGAAGTCAGCTTCATCGGATTTCCAATGGAAAAATCCATCTGATTTCTGAAATCCAATCGTGTGTACAGGGCTTGAGCGTATTTCACGTTTTTGCTTTTATTTATGTCCTATTGAGCTCATGTTCTGATTCCTATCAGATGGCCACTTACATTTGATATATATACTTTTTTGTATTATTACAATAAAATTTCTACTTTTTTACGAACCTCATTTCACGATCATTTCTACTCTATGTTGCAATACAAAGCCCCCAGAGGTACCTTCCTTTTTTCCAAATTTTCATTTTCGAGCGTATTTCATATTATGCCGGTTACCAGCATGCCCAAATCTTAGATATATATTCCTCAGAACAAATATAAAAACTGATACACAGTATGAAAAATATTACACCTTACTTAAAAAGATAAGCTCAAAACACATGTGTCTACAAGCAGGGACACCTAGTTGTTGAAAGTGATACTACTTAAAAATCACTGAGCTCCCTAGGAAAGTAAATGATTAGGTTTTGCTTACCAATGAAAAAAAAAGCCATACCATTTGGGCAGAGCTTATTATAATTTTTATGATCTCATTGTCTGAGATAGTATTTAGAGACAAGAAAAATGTGATGAAGGGACGCTCAGACACCCACACTGCCACACAGACTGACACTCACACACTCAGATACACATGCACCATTCATCAATACATATCTTTACATTCATGAAGATTCCTGAATAGGGATGAGCTGGAAACCCCCCGGTTCGGTTCGCGGCAGAACATGCGAACGGACCGAAAGTTTGCGCGAACTTTCGAACACTGTTAAAGTCTATGAGACTCGAACATCAATAATCAAAAGTGTGAATTCTATAGGCTAATATGCAAGTTATTGTCCTAAAAAGTGTTTGGGGACCCGAGTTCTGCCCCAGGGGACATGTATCAATGCAAAAGAAGTTTTAAAAACGTCAGTTTTTTCGGGAGCAGTGATTTTAATAATGCTAAAGTGACAAAATAAAAGTGAAAAATTCCTTTAAATATCGTACCTGGGTGGTGTCTATAGTATGCCTGTAAAGTGGCGCATGTTTCCCGTGTTTAGAACAGTCCCTGCACAAAATGAAATTTCTAAAGGAATAAAAGTAATTTAAAACTACTTGCAGCTGTGATGTAGTGTCGGGTCCCGGTAATATGGATGAAAATTATTGAGAAAAACGGCATGGGTACCCCCCCCCCCCACCCTACAGCCCATTACCAGGCCCTTGTATAGATATTAAGGGAAACCCTGCACCCAAATAAAAAAAGAAAAGGCGTGGGGCCCCCAGGCCTTATATATATTTTGAACAGCAGTATACAGGCGGTCCAAACAAGACAGGGACTGTAGGT
Organism: Rana muscosa; assembly: GCA_029206835.1. Classification (NCBI taxonomy): domain Eukaryota; kingdom Metazoa; phylum Chordata; class Amphibia; order Anura; family Ranidae; genus Rana; species Rana muscosa. The sequence goes on from CM055122.1 coordinate 399,992,396, forward strand.
TTGTTCTTAAGTTGAATCTGTTTGTAATTTGGAACATGTACATTTTGTAAGTGTAGCTCCAGACAAAAAATTTTTTTTTAAGATTTTTGGATAAAATAGGGAAGGGTTATCATCACCCCTGTAACATTTGTTTTGCTGTCCATGCCCCTGTTCAGAAGATTTCACCTCACTTTCTGTCCCAATGACAATGTGATTTAAAAAATTTGGGGTTTTTAGGGAAACAAGGATTGGTGATAAAGCATCAGTGGAGACACCTTTTTCCCATATTAACTCTTACAGGAGAGAATTTCCCTTCCTAGGGGTAGATTTCCTCTCACTTCCTGTTGTCTCCCTTCGTTTGTAAGTAGGAGTCGTTTGTAAGTCGGATGTTTGAAAGTAGGGGACCGCCTGTATATACTATACGGCCTGCCCTATATACTGTGCAGAAAATTTGGCCTTAGGTGTTGGTGGTACCAGAACACTGTAAGCCCTCACAGTTACTCTTGGTGGGCAGTGGAACGGGCCCTGCTGTGAAATATTATATCAAGAATTGTAATCACATGCCCCTGTTAAACAGGGGCAGAAAAATTGGGCCTTAGGCAGTGGTGGTGTTGGCACAACACTGTAAAGCCTCACAGTTACTCTTGGTGGGCGCAGGAACGGGCCGTGCTGTGAAATATTAGATCAAAAATTGTAATTACGCCCCCCTGTTAAACAGGGGCAGAAAAATTGGGCCTTAGGCGGTGGTGGTGGTGGTGGCACAACACTGTAAAGCCTCACAGATACTCTTGTTGAGCGCAGGAACGGGCCCTGCTGAGAAATATAAGATCAAAAATTTTAATTACGTGCCCCTCTTAAACAGAGGCAGAAAAATTGGGCCTTAGGCGGTGGTGGTGGTGGTGGTGGCACAACACTGTAAAGCCTCACAGATACTCTTGTTGAACACAGGAACTGGAACTGCTGAGAAACATCTGATCAAAAAATGGAATTACACACCCCTATTAAACAGGGGCAGAAAAATTGGGCCTTAGGCGGTGGTGGTGGTGGTGACACAACACTGAAAAGCCTCACAGATACTCTTGTTGAGCGCAGGAACGAGCCCTGCTGAGAAATATTAGATCAAAAATTGTAATTAAGTGCCCCTATTAAACAGGGGAAGAAACATTGAGCCTTAGGCAGTGGTGGTGTTGCCACAACACTGCAACCCCTCACAGATACTCTAGTTGAGCGCAGGAACAAGCCCTGCTGTGAAATATTACAGCAAAAATTTTAATTACACGCCCCTGTTAAAAAGGGGCAGAAAAATTGGGCCTTAGCCACTGGTGGTGGTGCCCAGAAACAAAAATGTTCTTAGAAGCTATCAACATGAACATTGAGGAGGAATAGGATAGTCACTCAGCATAACAGGATAGTCACTCAACATCAGCATAGGCAGTCTTAAATGGATCTCACATTCATAGTAAAATTAATCGGTTACATCTGCATCAGGTGCTTGGTAGCTGGTGATTCAAGACTGATTCATTTTTATTTTTATCAACTGAGTCTGTGGACAGGCACACTCTGTGATCAGTTACAGAGCCTTCAGCAGCACTGAATGTGCATTCAGATAGAACGCTGGATGCAGGACAGGCCAGTAGCTCAATTATACTGTGCAAGCTTTGGCCAGTGATCCATCCTCAAGACCCAGTAACCCAGTGGATTTTCGGTTGGAAAGGTCTCCAAGTCTGATCTTGCCCCTAGGTATTCCTGCACCATGTAAATCAGACGCTGGCGATGGTTGCTGGAACCGATCAGACCTTGGGGCTGCAGACTAAAAAATTGTCTGAACGCATCGGTCAGACGGCTACCTTCACCATCGCTCCTTCTGTGACTGACCGAAGCCTCAGCAAAACATTGTCCAGGAGGACCATGAAATTGTAACCTCCCAGGCTCTGGAAATGCATTGCACAAACCTTTCTGCAAGGCCTTCCGAAGATGTTTCATCCTCTGCTCCCTCTGCAAAGTCTCTATAAGTTCCGCAACCTTACCCTTGTAACGTGGATAAGGAAGGGTTGCCAGCCAGTAATGATCCCTCTGCTTGATACCATGAATCCGAGGGTCCTTTCGCAGGCTTTGCAGGATCAGAGAGGCCATGCAGCGTAGGTTTGCTGAGGCATTCGGTCCTGAGTCCTCTGGGTCACTAAGGACAACATGATCCGCAGCCACCTCCTCCCAGCCATGTACAAGTCCATGGGTTTCTGGTGACTGAAAACGATCCCTTGAAGACTGCTGCTGATGCTGAGTGCTAGGCTCCACCTCCATGCTGACCCAATCCTTATCCTCCTCCTCCTCCTCTTCCTGTGTGATTGACGGGCCCACAGGAATTCTGTCTGGATAAAGGAAGCCTTGAGAGGTAAGGAAGTCCTCCTCTTCTTCCCTCTGTTCTGCCTCAAGTGCCCTGTCCATTATTCCATGCAGCGTGTGCTCCAACAGGAAGACAAGAGGGACAGTTACACTGATGCATGCACTGTCACTGTTCACCATTCTCGTGGCCTCCTTAAATGGTGACAGGACAGTGCATGCATCCTTGATCAAAAAAGTCAAGCTCCCCTGACCCTGTCCTGGTGCACAGGTACTCTTTGATGGCCCTCTGCTGTGTGTGCAGCCGCTGCAGCATTGCCAACATTGAGTTCTACCTGGTGGGCATGTCACAAGATGAGGCGGTTCTTGGGCAGGTTGCATTCCTTTTGAAGGTCAGCCAGCCGAGCACTGGCATTATATGACCAGCGGAAATGCCCACAGACTTTCCTGGCCTGCCTCAGGAGATCCTGTAAGCCCGGGTACCTGCACAAGAACCGCTGAACCACCGAATTTAGGATGTGAGCCAAACAGGGAACATGAGTCAAGTGTCCCTGTCGGAGAGTGGAGAGGAGGTTGGTGCCATTGTCGCAAACCACCATTCCTGGCTGAAGCTGGCGTGGCGTCAACCACCTCTGAGCCTGCCCCTGCGGAGCTGACAGAATCTCTGCCCCAGTGTGGCTCTTGTCCCCTAAGCAGACCAACTCAAGCACCGCATGGCATCTTTTTGCCTGAGTGCTTGCGTAGCCGCTAGAACGCCTACGGAGCACGGCTGGTTCTGAGGACAAATCTGCACAGGAAGAGGCCATAGAGGAAGAAGAAGAGGAGGGAGTGGAGGAGAGAGGTGTGGCAGAATCGCCACTACCAGCATTTTGGAGGTGTGGTGGTGGAACAAGCTCCAACATTACTGCACCCTGTCCTGCATCCTTCCCAGCTGCCAGCAAAGTTACCCAGTGCGCTGTGAAAGAAAGGTAACGTCCCTGTCCATGCCTGCTGGACCATGAGTCCGTGGTAATATGCACCTTACCGCTGACCACCCTGTCCAACGAGGCCAAGACATTGCCTTCCACATGCCGGTAGAGAGCCGGACTGGCCTTCCCAGAAAAAAAATGGCGTTTGGGAACCTGCCACTGAGGTACTGCACATTTCACAAACTCTCAAAAAGGGGGCAGAGTCTACCAAATGAAAAGGCAGCAGTTGGAGTCCTAGTAATTTAGCCAAACTAGCATTCAGCCGCTGAGCATGTGGATGGCTGGGACCGAATTTCTATCAATGGTTTAGCAACTGGGGTAGGGAAATTTGAATCACCTGCCTGGCCTGCCTGCCTGCCTACCTGACAGTGTATTTGAATACGTACACCAGGAATGGCATGCAGTCAGGTATAGGCTTGGCTACACTAGAATGCAGTGGATATATATGTAGGAGACAGTATATATATTTTATGCACTGCAGATCACTGAATCACCTGCCTGGCCTGCCTGCCTGACAGTGTATTTGAATACGTACACCAGGAATGGCCTGCAGTCAGATCTAGCTACACAGGATACAATATATATACAAGCCGGGATGTATATATTGTGACAGCAGGAAGGTAAAGTCACCTGGTTGCATCCAGGGGGGTAGATATATTTTGCCCAGATTCAGGCTTTACGCCGACTTATACAACTAGGTGGAGAGTTGTATAAGGCTAGTGGGCTCATGGATGACTCATACCTCTAGGGAGAGTGCTGGGCGTCGTGCAGACAGGGAGTTGATGAGACCAGCTGAAGCTTGTCAGCTCATTTAGGCCTCTATAAGAACTCCCAGATTCATTAGGTGTTAGCTCATGCCTGGAACCAGACCTGTGTGGACTGTCTAGGGAGAGTGAACCCCTGTGCGGTGAGACAAAGCCTGTGTGGCTATTTGCTTGGACATTTAAAACCAGGGACTTAGGGACTAGGACAGCACTAGGCTGATCCCAGTTGTTAGTTAGGAAACCTGTATGTTTAGTCAGAGGTCAACTTGACCAGGATTTATTTTGGTTATGTTTCTTTTGCTTTGCTGTGTTTTGTCACTGTAAATAGAAAATAAACCGCACCTTTTTTGATTTTGAAAACCACAACCTCCGTTTGCTGGGCCTGTTTTGTGTGGGGAGCCCATCCCGGGGGTCACACACACCCGCTGCCGAGCTAACCCCCTCACAATATATATATACTAAATGCACTGCAGCTGCCTGCCTGAAGTATATTACAAACAGTACACTAGGAACGGTCTGCAGTCAGATCTAGCTAAACTGGATACAGTGTATATACAAAGCCAGGATGTATATATACAGTGGGGCAAAAAAGAATTTAGTCAGCCACCAATTGTGCAAGTTCTCCCACTTAAAAAGATGAGGGAGGCCTGTAATTGTCATCATAGGTATACCTCAACTATGAGAGACAAAATGTGGAAACAAATCCAGACAATCAGATTGTCTGATTTGGAAAGATTTATTTTTTTCAAATTATGGTGGAAAATAAGTATTTGGTCACCTACAAACAAGCACAATTTCTGGCTCTCACAGACCTGTATCTTCTTCTTTAAGAGGCTCATCTGTCCTCCACTCATTACCTGTATTAATGGCACCTGTTTGAACTTGTTATCAGTATAAAAGACACCTGTCCACAACCTCAAACAGTCACACTCCAAACTCCACTATGGTGAAGACCAAAGAGCTGCTGAAGGACACCAGAAACAAAATTGTAGACCTGCACCAGGCTGGGAAGACTGAATCTGCAATAGGCAAGCAGCTTGATGTGAAGAAATCAACTGTGGGAACAATAATTAGAAAATGGAAGACATACAAGACCACTGATAATCTCCCTCGATCTGGGGCTCCACGCAAGATCTCACCCCGTGAAGTCAAAATGATCACAAGAACGGTGAGCAAAAATCCCAGAACCACACGGGGGGACCTAGTGAATGACCTGCAGAGAGCTGGGACCAACGTAACAAAGGCTACCATCAGTAACACACTACACAGCCAGGGACTCAGATCCTGCAGTGCCAGACGTGTCCCCCTGCTTAAGCCAGTACATGTGCGGGCCTGTCTGAGGTTTGCTAGAGAGCATTTGGATGATCCAGAAGAGGATTGGGAGAATGTCATATGAAACCAAAGTAGAACTGTTTGGTAGAAACACAACTCGTCGTGTTTGGATGAGAGAATGCTGAGTTGCAACCAAAGAACACCATACTTACTGTGAAGCATGGGAGTGGCAACATCATGCTTTGGGCTGTTTCTCTGCAATGGGAACAGGACGACTGATCCATGTACATGAAAGAATGAATGGGGCAATGTATCATGAGATTTTGAGTGCAAACCTCCTCCCATCAGCAAGGGCATTGAAGATGAAACGTGGCTGGGTCTTTCAGCATGACAATGATCCCAAACACACCACCCGGGCAATGAAGGAGTGGCTTCGTAAGAAGCATTTCAAGGTCCTGGAGTGGCCTAGCCAGTCTCCAGATCTCAACCCCATAGAAAACCTTTGGAGGGAGTTGAAAGTCTGTGTTGCCCAGCGACAGCCCCAAAACATCACTGCTCTAGAGGAGATCTGTATGGAGGAATGGGCCAACATACCAGCAACAGTGTGTGACAACCTTGTGAAGACTTACAGAACACGTTTGACCTCTGACATTGCCAACAAAGGATATATAACAAAGTATTGAGATGAACTTTTGATATTGACCAAATACTTATTTTCCACCATAATTTGCAAAAAAAATCTTTCCAAATCAGACAATGTGATTGTCTGGATTTGTTTCCACATTTTGTCTCTCATAGTTGAGGTATACCTATGATGACAATTACAGGCCTCCCTCATCTTTTTAAGTGGGAGAACTTGCACAATTGGTGGCTGACTAAATACTTTTTTGCCCCACTGTATACTAAATACACTGCAGCTAACTGAATCGCCTGTCTGCTCAAACTAAATGAAATTACACTCTCTCTCAGTCAACGCCAGCAACACACTACACAGGGCCGACGTGCAGGCGGCCTTATATAGTGTGGGGCGTGAACTTAACCCCCTGAGCCATAATTGGCCAAAGGCACCATGCCTTTGGCCAATTATGTCTCTCTTTGCTGACGGCGCTGTGATTGGCCAAAGCATGCGGGTCATAGTGCATGCTTGGCCAATAATCAGACAGCAATGCACTGCGATGTCGCAGTGCATTATGGGGCCTTCCGTGCTGCTTGAATTTGGCGCGAACGCCCCATAATGTTAGTTTTTCAACGAACGGGCAAACAGCCAATGTTCGAGTCGAACTCGAGTTCGACCTGAACATAAAGCTCATCCCTATTCCTGAACACCTGATGCTTGGAACTTGGAGGTCCCAAGAAGTAATTCCTCTTTAAGAGTATCCATCTTGAAAGCCACGGCAGCCATTTAAAAATTTTTGTTAACCAGTAGTGTTGAGCGAACCCGAACTGTAAAGTTCGGGTCTGTACCGGACTTTAGCTTTTTCCCGAACCCGAACCTGGACTTTGCGCAAAAGTCCGGGTTTGGGTTCGGGTTCGGCAATCTAATTACGCATTTAGAAATGCTTCAGGGGCCAGCCAATCACCTTTTGATTAGCTGGTGTGCCCTTAGAGGCCATCATAGCCATGCCTACTAATGGCATGGCTGTGATTGGTCAGTGCAACATGTGACCCAGCTTCTATATAAGCTAGAGGCACACAGCACACACGTCACTCTGCTTCAGAATAGATAGGGAGAGGATCTTGGCTGCTGCTGTTGCTAATAGGGAGAGATTGTAAAATACATGACGTAGTCCTGATTCTGCAATCTGAGGGAAAAGATAGAGAGATAGTGTAGTGTAGGGCCAGGTTCCTGTTGGTGCTTTCAGGGAGAGAGATATCTTATATAGGAGTCCAGATTCAGAGATTAAAATCAGCGATCTGCATAGTGTGGGGGGGTTAGCTCGGCAGCGGGTGTGTGTGATCCCCTGGATGGGCTCCCCACACAAAAACAGGCCCAGCAGACGGAGGTTGTGGTTTTCAAGATCAAAAAGGTGCGGTTTATTTCTCTATTTACAGTGACAAAAAAACACAGCAAAGCAAAAAGAAACATAAACAAAATAAACCCTGGTCAGCTTGACCTCTGACTAAACATGCAGGTTTCCTAACTAACAACTGGGATCAGCCTGGTGCTGTCCTAGTCCCTAAGTCCCTGGTTTAGTAAATGTCCAAACAAATAGCCACACAGGCTTTGTCTCACCGCACAGGGGTTCACTCTCCCTAGACAGTCCACACAGGTCTGGTTCCAGGCATGAGCAAACACCTAATGAAGCTGGGAGTTTTTATAGAGGCCTTAAACGAGCTGACAAGCTTCAGCTGGTCTCATCAACTCCCTGCCTGCACGACGCCCAGCACTCTCCCTAGAGGTATGAATCATCCATGAGCCCACTAGCCTCAGCTGGGCTTCATCAACTCCCTCCCTAGTTGTATAAGTCGGCATAAAGCCTGAATCTGGGAGAAATATATCTACCCCCCTGGATGCAACCAGGTGACTTTACCTTCCTGCTGTCACATACCCCCCCTCTTGTTTTAACCTTGGGGTTGGAACACCAGCAATCAGGCATTCATGTACTCGAGACAAAGCATCCACATTCCCCATTTGAACGCCAGGGCGATGCTTTACTGTGAAGTTGAATTCCTGTAGGGCCAGGAACCACCTATTCACTCTTCTATTTGTCTCCTTGTTTTGAGCCATCCACTTGGAGCGTGATCCGTAACCATGTCAAAGTGCCTACCTAGCAGATAGTACCGAAGGGAATCTAGAGCCCACTTCACCGCTAAACACTCCTTTTCAACCGTGGCGTAATTTACCTCATGGGACTTCAACTTCCTGCTGAGGTAAATGACTGGGTGCTCTTCCCCGTTCCAGACCTGGGACAATACTGCTCCTAACCCCACATCTGACGCATCACTTTGTACGACAAAGTCTTTAGAGAAGTCGGGTGAGTACAACACTGGCTGGCTACATAAGGCTTGTTTCAAGAATTGGAATGCTGCCTCAGCCTCGGGGGTCCATTTAATCATGACCGACCCTTTCCCTTTCGTCAGGTTGGTTAGGGGCACAGCCTTAGAAGCAAAGTGGGGAATGAAGCGCCGATAATAACCCGCGATTCCCAAAAAGGCCCGTACCTGCTTCTTGCTGTTGGGACGTGGCCAACTCTGGATGGCCTCGACTTTGTTGAGTTGGGGTTTTATTACTCCCCTGCCAATGGTGTACCCAAGATATTTGGCCTCCTCCTGCCCAATGGTACACTTCTTGGGGTTAGCCGTAAACCCTGCTTCCCGGATAGAGTCTAGGACTGCTTGCACTTTTGGCAGATGTGAGGCCCAATCTGTGCTATGGACAATTACGTCATCCAGGTAAGCCGCAGTATACTTCCGATGGGGCCTCAGTATCTGGTCCATTTTCCGCTGGAATGTGGCCGGCGCATTCTGTAACCCGAACGGCATTCTCTTATATTGGAACGCCCCGTCTGGGGTTACAAATGCGGTTTTCTCTTTGGCCGACTTGGCCAGGGGAATTTGCCAATACCCTTTTGTGAGGTCAAGAGTTGTCATGTATCGGGCTGTTCCCAGCCGGTCGATCAACTCATCTATACGTGGCATGGGGTAGGTGTCAAATTTTGTAACTTTGTTCAACTGACGAAAATCGTTACAAAATCGCCAGCTCCCATCCGGTTTAGGCACCAACACAATGGGACTAGACCAATCACTTTGGGACTCCTCTATCACCCCTAAGTTCAGCATTTTCTGTACTTCCTCCCGTATTGCCTCCCGTCGGGCCTCTGGGATCCGATAGGGTTTTAACTTCACCCTTTCACTGGGCGGGGTAATAATATCATGCTCTACCCCAGATGTTTGTCCCGGCAGCTCAGAGAACACCTCCTTGTTGCGAAGCACAAACTCCTTCACCTCCTGTTGTTGCGGTTGTGACAAGGTGGCTGCTATTCCAACCTCCGGAATCACGCAACCAGTTTGAGCTGGTGACCAAGTTTCTGCGACTAGGGACTCTCTATCCCTCCAGGCTTTCAACAGATTAACGTGATAGATCTGTTCGGGCTTTCGCCTTCCTGGTTGTCTGACCTTGTAATTCACTTCGCTCACTTTTTCCATTATCTCGTAGGGGCCTTGCCATTTGGCAAGGAATTTACTTTCAACCGTAGGGACAAGTACCAATATCCTATCCCCCGGGGAAAAGGTACGGGTCTTGGCTCCACGGTTGTACACTCTCTGCTGTGCCAACTGCGCTTGGGCCAAATGTTCCTTCACGATGGGCATTACCTGTGCAATTCGATCTTGCATCAGGGCGACATGCTCAATCACACTCCTGTGGGGAGAACTCTCACTTTCCCAAGTTTCCTTGGCAATATCCAACAGTCCTCTTGGGTGTCTCCCATACAGTAACTCAAAGGGGGAGAATCCCGTAGAGGATTGGGGCACCTCCCTAATAGCAAACATCAAATAAGGAAGTAGACAGTCCCAATCCTTTCCATCTCTATCCACCACTTTCTTCAACATTTGTTTTAGGGTTTTGTTGAATCTTTCAACCAGCCCATCGGTTTGGGGGTGATACACAGACGTACGCAATTGCATCACTTTGAACAATTTACACAGCTCTTTCATAACCCGGGACATAAAGGGTGTACCTTGGTCCGTAAGCAGTTCTTTACAAATACCCACCCGGCTAAAAACAAGAGATAGCTCTTTGGCTATGGTTTTGGCCGAGGTATTTCGGAGAGGGATCGCTTCTGGATAACGGGTGGCATAGTCCATTAAAACTAATATGTACTGGTGCCCCCTAGCGGACTTGATTATAGGACCTACCAAATCCATTGCGACCCTCTCAAACGGGACCTCAATGATGGGTAGAGGGACCAGCGGGCTACGGAAATGTGGCATCGGGGCCGACCTCTGACACACAGGGCAGGAGGAACAATAATTTTCTATGTCCTTCATCACCCCAGGCCAATAGAATCTCTGTAATACCCTCTCTCGGGTTTTCTCTGTCCCCAGATGACCTCCAAGAATGTGCCCATGGGCCAACTCCAACACCAACTTCCTGTAAGGTTTGGGCACCACAAGCTGCTCAACGGTTTCTTCTGCCCTTTTTGCCACCCGATACAGTAGGTCCTTCTCTACGCTGAAGTATGGGTAAGTGCAGGTATTATCTGGGTTCACTAACTCGCCATCTATTTCCACTACGTTTTCCCGTGCCTTTATTAGGGCGGGGTCTTTTAACTGTTCTGTGGCAAAATTTTCCCTGTGAACCTCAAGATCAGAAAACTCCACAGACGGTAGGTTTTCGTCTGAGGAGGTGGGCTCCTCTCCAGTTTCTTGAGTCTCGCCTGCCAATACTGACAAGGGAAATTCTGGAGAGTCCTCACCACTCTCAGAGGAGTTCTGGCTATCACCTTCCTGGTACATAGGGGCACCAGTGGGGGGCTCAGGATCATCCCACAGTTCCCAGAACTTCGGAAAATCCCTTCCCACAATGGCATCATGCGGTAATTGAGATACTAACCCCACTGGATGAGAGAGGGTACCTTTGGGGGTCTTGAAACACACTGTAGTCACTGGATACTCTCGGGTGTCCCCATGCACACAAATAACAGCTACCTTGCTATTCCCAGAGACCTCTGTTTTAACTAATTCAGCCTTTATCAGGGTCACAAGGCTACCTGAATCCAGTAATACCACAACATTTCTACCATTAATACACATTTTGCATAAATGTTTCTCAGTTCCCCGAATGGCAGTGCATGCGACTGTCGCACACAGCGACTGACGTCTGTCCGTCAGGAAGTCACATTGCATGGGTTCCTCCACAACCGGGCAATTTGCTGCAATATGTCCCGCTTGCCGGCAGCGGTAGCAAACAATCCATTTGGCTGCCTCTTGAGCCCCTGACTTCCCAGGCTGTTCTCGCCAAACTTTGGGTAGAGCTCCCACCCTCTCACTCTCTCCACCCTCACCCCTTGGAATCCTCTTATCCGCCCCTGGGGATGGTCTGGTCTTAGGGTGGAAAGTCCGAGAGTCTCTGGAAGAGGCCGTCAGGTTCTCTGTAGCCAAGTATTTCTCTACACGATCCACAAGACCACCGGCCGTCTCTGGGTCTCCATGGCTTACCCACTTTTGGATGGCAGTAGGAAGAGCTCTCAAAAACCGATCCATTACAACACGTTCCACAATCTCTGGCGCGGACAAAGTCTCTGGCTGTAGCCACTTCCTGCTCAGGTGAATGAGATCATACATTTGAGACCTGGGGGGTTTTCCAAGCTGGAAAGTCCAGTTATGCACACGCTGAGCCCGGACAGCCAGGGTGACACCCAGCCTTGCCAATATTTCAGCTTTTAGCATCACATAGTCTTTTGCTTGGTCAGGCTCTAGGTCATAGTAAGCCTTCTGCGATTCACCAGTTAACAGAGGAGCCACCAGTCCAGCCCACTGCTCCTCAGGCCACTTTTCTCTTTCAGCAGTCCTTCCAAATGTGGTCAAAAATACCTCTGGATCATCCTCTCCAGTCATTTTTGTCAATAAACGACTCACCCCAAAGGACGCGGTATTAGTGGGACGGCTTTCCTCACTGGTCTGCGGACGTTGCTGCATTACTGCTTCCATTTGTTGTAGTCTCTGCTCTTGCTTCTGTAACAGGTCTATGAAGCGGGCCTCAGATTGCTGCTGGGCTTGTTGCTGAGCTTCCAGACTCTGTTGGTGAGCTTGCTGCTGGGCTGCAAGGCTCTGTTGATGAGCTTGCTGCTGGGCTGCGAAGCTCTGTTGTTGAGCTGCAAGGCTCTTTTGCAAACCTGCATTTGTCTGCTGTTGATTGGCATTTGCTAGAGCCAGCTGTTTCAGTATCTCCTCCATGCTGGCTTAAAAAAAAACTGCCACTGGTTCTCCACCAACTGTGGGGGGGTTAGCTCGGCAGCGGGTGTGTGTGATCCCCTGGATGGGCTCCCCACACAAAAACAGGCCCAGCAGACGGAGGTTGTGGTTTTCAAGATCAAAAAGGTGCGGTTTATTTCTCTATTTACAGTGACAAAAAAACACAGCAAAGCAAAAAGAAACATAAACAAAATAAACCCTGGTCAGCTTGACCTCTGACTAAACATGCAGGTTTCCTAACTAACAACTGGGATCAGCCTGGTGCTGTCCTAGTCCCTAAGTCCCTGGTTTAGTAAATGTCCAAACAAATAGCCACACAGGCTTTGTCTCACCGCACAGGGGTTCACTCTCCCTAGACAGTCCACACAGGTCTGGTTCCAGGCATGAGCAAACACCTAATGAAGCTGGGAGTTTTTATAGAGGCCTTAAACGAGCTGACAAGCTTCAGCTGGTCTCATCAACTCCCTGCCTGCATGACGCCCAGCACTCTCCCTAGAGGTATGAATCATCCATGAGCCCACTAGCCTCAGCTGGGCTTCATCAACTCCCTCCCTAGTTGTATAAGTCGGCATAAAGCCTGAATCTGGGAGAAAAATATCTACCCCCCTGGATGCAACCAGGTGACTTTACCTTCCTGCTGTCACAATAGGTTTACCTGTTTGTGTTGCAGTGCACAGTCTTTTTACACTGCCACGAGCCCAGTGTCAGAGAAAATCTAACTTTTTTCTGCAAGCTCAGTGCACCAGCACTGCATATTACATTGAGAGATACACCGTTTCCATACTGTGGGTGTATTCTGCTCTTTGAAAAAGATCCAGTTAGGGGGGAAAAAAAGGCACTTTATTGTGCTCTTTTCCAAAAGACCCATAGGGCAAAAAAAATAAAAAAATTTGCATTTTATTTTGCTCGTGCAAAAAAAGACCCGTTTAGGGCAAAAAAAAAAAATTGCACTTTAATGTACGCTTGCAAAAAGAGCCATTCAGGGCCACAAAAAATAGTTTGCAGTGTGTTATACATATGTGGAGGTGTGTGAAATAAACAATTTCTATATAGTTTTCTCCTACTGTGCTATACTAAAAAAACAACATTTTTTTTGAATAGCATTTTCTGCAGTTCTGTAGCTGTGCGATTCAGCGGTTACGTACTGTGGGTGTGTTCTGCTCTTCCAAAAAACGCCATTTAGGGGCACAAAAAATAGTTTGCAGTGTGTTATACATATTTGGAGGTGTATGAAATAAAAAATTTCTATATAGTTTTCTCCTACTGTGCTATACTAAAAAAACAACATTTTTTTTGAATAGCATTTTCTGCAGTTCTGTAGCTGTGCGATTCAGCGGTTACGTACTGTGGGTGTGTTCTGCTCTTTCAAAAAATGCCGTTTAGGGGCACAAAAAATAGTTTGCAGTGTGTTATACATATTTGGAGGTGTGTGAAATAAACAATTTCTAAATAGTTTTCTTCTACTGTGCTATACTAAAAAAACAACATTTTTTTTTAATAGCATTTTCTGCAGTTCTGTAGCTGTGCGATTCAGCGGTTACGTACTGTGGGTGTGTTCTGCTCTTCCAAAAACACCCATTTAGGGCAACATCCTAAATTTGGAAAATATGAGGAGAAGGTCAAAGGGACGTGGTGGCCCCGGTCGTGGTGCTGCTGGTGGAGCACCTGTTGCAGGGAGAGGACGTGGTGGATCTGTGCCAGATACACGCACAAGTGAAACACCTTCCTCAGGTGCGAGTAGGCGACCGAGCCTGCGGCGGTATTTTGTCGCGCCTAATGAGGCTGTACGAATGTTTAGGCCAGGACAAGTACAGGCGATAGTAGATTGGGTTGCTGACAGTGCCTCGGGTTCCTTCACATTGTCTCCCACCCACTCTTCTGATGAAAGATCAGAGTTGGCACCTGAAACCCATGTCCAGCAGTCTTTCACCTCACCCCCTTGCAAATCAGCCAAGTAGTCTGAGCCCCAAATCATGCAGCAGTCTCTTCTGCTTTTCGATGACTCTGTTAGCAGGGTTTCCCAGGGCCATCCACCTAGCCCTGCCCCAGAAGTGGAAGAGATTGAGTGCACTGATGCCCAACCACTTATGTTTCATGATGAGTACATGGGAGGACCATCGCAGTACGTCTCGGATGATGACAAAACACAGGTGCCAACTGCTGCTGCTTTCGCAATTGTGCAGACAGACAAGGAGGGCAAGGGTGAAGACTGGGTGGAAGATGATGTGGAGGACGATGAGGTCCTCGACCCCACATGGAATGAACGTTATGCAGGTGACCAGTGTAGTTTGGAGGAAGAGGCGGTGGTCGCACAGAGCCACCAGCACAGCAGAAGAGGAAGCAGGGTGCAAAAGCGGAGCGTCCGTCCCCTAGACAGTATGTCTGCTACTGCCCAACGCAGCAAGGGACCGAGCACACCAAAGCCAGGTCCAAGGAGTTCCCTAGCGTGGCAGTTCTTCACACAATGTGCTGATGATAAGACACGAGTGGTTTGCAGGCTGTGCAATCAGAGGCTGAAGCGAGGCATAAACGTTCTCAACCTGAGCACAACCTGCATGACCAGGCATCTAAGTGCAAAGCACGAGCTGCAGTGGAGTAGACACCTCAAAAACCAAGAAAGGTCTCTGGCTCCTCCTGCTTCCTCTTCTGCTGCAGTCTCGGCCTCTTCATCCACCTCTGTAGTGACAGTGGCACCTGCCACCCCGCAAACAGAGGATCTGCCAGCAACACTACCACCTGGGTCACCAACCATCTCCACAATGTCCCATGGAAGCGTTCAGCTCTCTATCTCCCAAACATTGGAGCGGAAGAGGAAGTACCCCCCTAGCCACCCGCGATCCCTGGCCCTGAATGCCAGCATTTCAAAACTCCTGGCCTTTGAAATGCTGTCATTCCGTATGGTGGAGACGCAGAGTTTTAAAAGCCTGATGGCATTGGCTGTCCCACAGTACGTCGTGCCCAGCCACCACTATTTTTCCAGGCGAGCCATCCCTTCCCTGCACAACCAAGTGGGGGACAAAATCAGGTGTGCACTGCGCAACGCCATCTGTGGCAAGGTCCACCTAACTACGGATGCATGGACCAGTAAGCACGGTCAGGGACGTTATATCTCCCTAACAGCACACTGGGTAAATGCAGTGGCGGCTGGGCCTGAGGCAGATAGCAGTTTGGCGCATGTCCTTCCACCACCGAGGATTGCAGGGCGCTTCAGTTTGCCTCCTGTTGCTAACTCCTCCTACTCCGCTTCCTCATCCTCTACCGCCTCCTCATCCGGTCAGCGTAACACCTTCACCACCAACTTCAGCACAGCCAGGGGTAAACGACAGCAGGCAGTTTTAAAACTTTCCTGTTTGGGGGAAAAACCCCACACCGCGCAGGAGTTGTGGAGGGACATGGAACAACAGACCAATGAGTGGTTGCTGTCAGTGAGCCTCAAGCCCGGCCTGGTGGTGTGCGATAATGGGCGAAATCTCGTAGCAGCTCTGGGCCTAGCCGGTTTGACGCACATCCCTTGCCTGGCGCATGTGCTGAACTTGGTGGTCCAGAGGTTCCTTAAAAATTACCCCAATATGCCAGAGCTGCTGCAGAAAGTGCGGGCTGTGTGTGCGTACTTTCGGCGTTCTCACCCTGCTGCTGCTCGCCTGTCAGCGCTGCAGCGTAACTTTGGCCTTCCCGCTCACCGCCTCATATGTGACGTGCCCACAAGGTGGAACTCCACCTTGCACATGCTGGCCAGACTGTGCGAGCAGCAGCAGGCGATAGTGGAGTTTCAGCTGCAGCAATCACGCGTGAGTCGCTCTGCGGAACAGCACCACTTCACCACCAATAACTGGGCCTCCATGCGAGACCTGTGTGCCTTGTTGCGCTGTTTCGAGTACTCCACCAACATGTCCAGTGCCAATGACGCCGTTCTTAGCGTTACTATCCCAGTTCTATGCCTCCTTGAAAAAACGCTTCGGGCGATGATGGAAGAGGATGTGGCACAGGAGGAGGAGGAGGAGGAAGCGGGATCATTTCAAAGGCTTTCAGGGCAGTCTTTCACAAGTGGCTACGAGGGTGGGTTCCTGCACCAACAAACGCCAGGTACACAATTGTCCAGCAGAAAGGGCACAGTTCTGGAGGATGACGAGGTGGAGGAGGAGATGGAGGAGGAGGAGGAAGAGGAGGAGCCATTTTCACAGCAGGGTGGCACCCAGACCAGCTCGTGGCCATCACTGGTGCATGGCTGGGGGGATACAGAGGACACAGACGATACACCTCCCACAGAGGACAGCTTTTCTTTGCCTCTGGGCAGCCTGGCACACATGAGCGATTACATGCTGCAGTGTTTCCGCAATGACCGCCGAGTTGCCCACATTTTAACTGGTGCTGATTACTGGGTGGCCACCCTGCTGGATCCCCGTTACAAGGACAACGTACTGTCCTTAGTTCCCTCACTGGAGCGGGATCGTAAGATGCGCGAGTACAAGCGCACGCTGGTAGACGCGCTGCTGGTGGCATTCCCACCTGACAGCGGGCGTACGGTGGAAGCACAAGGCGAAGGCAGAGGAGGAGGAAGAGGTCGCCAACGCAGCCGGGGCACCGGCAGCACCTCAGAAGGCAGGGTTAGCATGGCTGAAATGTGGAAAAGCTTTGTCAGCACGCCACAACAACCAGCACCACCAGCTGAGATGGAACGTCTTAGCAGGAGGCAGCATTTCACCAACATGGTTGAGCAGTATGTGTCCACAGGCCTACACGTACTGGATGACGGGTCTGCCCCCTTTAACTTCTGGGTCTCCAAATTGGGCACATGGCCTGAGCTTGCCCTTTATGCCTTGGAGGTGCTGGCCTGCCCTGCAGCCAGTGTATTATCTGAACGTGTATTTAGCACGGCAGGGGGCGTTATCACAGACAAGCGCAGCCGCCTGTCCAGAGCCAATGTGGACAAGCTCACGTTCATTAAAATGAACAGGACTTGTCCGTACCTTGTGCAGAATAGACATGTATACCGGTATTGTGACAAAAACTGTCCGGCCATCGGATTGTGTCCGGCCCATACTGCGAAGGCGCAGCGCTTGCGCAGTACAGAGGACAAGGAGATTCACAAAATCTCCGAAGATGAACGGCGCCTGCGCTGTGAGTGCAGGTTCAAGCCCCACCATCCAAGTGGACATACGGTAGCACATAGTAACAGGGCCCCTCACGGGCTCGGTTCGATCGCCACGCTTCGGGCACGGCCTCACTTGGCTCGGCTTGAACCACGGATGGTGTGGCCTTCACCTGAACTCACCACGCAGGCGCCGTTCGTCTTGGGAGATTTTCGAAATCCCCTTGTCCTACATACTGAGCAAGCGCAGTACAAGGTGGACACTATTTGACGGGGGACAGAATTCGACACATTACCGGCCTTACCCAGCCATTGTTGTATTTTTGAACCAGTGTTGGCTACCTCGTCCTCCTCCACCGCCGCTTCCACCTACACAGCCACATCCACCGCCACCTCAACCTCCTACTCCATATGGACCTCGTCCTCCTAGGTCAAGATTATAATTTTTATTTTATTTTTTTGTAGTGCACAGATCCTTTCCCCCTTACCTGCCTTTATGTTGTTGGCTCCTCGCAGGAGGGAGAAAGGCACACCGCACTACCAGCCCGTACCCTCCTATATAAAGAGGTTGAGCGGTGTACTTGACGGGCCGTGTCCACAGCCGGAGTCAAAACTCCTCCAGAGGATGATTCTCACCTCTACTGTAGGTAGAGGCAAGTCCTTTAATTCCCAGTAAAGTCAATGTCCACACCAGCTGAAATTACAACTCTTATTCTCTCATGGCAAAATAAACTCTACTCGGATAGATAAGGTTAGAGCAAAGAAACAGGACAGCTTAAGGTGTGGAGGAGGTCCAGGCACAAACGTAGCACATTCACTTCACTGCTTAGGTTTCTCAAACAGTTTTAGGTGCACGGTCTCTGCCACAGACCTTGAGGTTGGTCTCTGCCACAGACCGGGTGTACAAGGCCCCTGCCACGGACCTGGAGAACTTTGGTCTCTGCCACAGACCAGGGTGTATAAGGCCCCTGCCACGGGCCGGGTGAATAAGGCCTCTGATACAGTTAAGATGACCTTGAGCTTCTCCTTCTACGAACCTAGCCCATATCAAGGGGAAGACATCTCTCCAGGGAGTCAACAGACCCTTCCTTCACCGTGACTCCCACATCGGTCCATCAGAATGATCCTCCCTTCCCTGGAACATGGTCCCCTACACGAGGCGGCACCCTAAGACTCCTCGACCCTTAGCGGACTCCAGACGAAGGCTCTGGACTCCAGGCTTTACTCCCGCACCTAGGCCTCCATACCCAGGGCAGCAGGAACTCCAGGATAGTACCTCACCCCGGGCTAAAGGTACCCGAGATGGAACAGGAACACATGCACCCAGGCCGAAGGCACCTGGGCGTGGACCCAACTGGACATCAGCCCCCAGGCCAAAGGTCTGCCCCTTTTATATGCTCTCCCGGCATGCACAGCTGGTTCCCCGCCCTGCTGTACTACTGCCAAGAGGGGACACAAAAGGCACAGCACTGTATCGACGGTTCAACCCTAGCCTACCATGGCAGCGCCACCTGTAGGCCGCAGGGAACTGCACACCAATACTGTCCCCCGAGGACAAAATGGTCCATGAATCCTACAGAATTAGGTTGTTTGAGCCTATTTACCACTCAAACGCTTCCCTTAAATTTAGCACCCCGCTACATTTTTATTTCAAAGTATTTTATTTTCCCACTAGCTTATCCATTAAATTGAATAATTTATTCCAGAAAGGGCGTATTCTGGGGCATTCCCACCATATGTGTGGCATCGTGCCGTTGAGTTTCTGAGGTTCTTAATGACTTCCCGTACCTCTTCTGCTGAAAAGGGGGCCTCCAGCATATTTTTTTTTTTTTATGTTATTTTAAGTTATTTCCCTATCCACTTTTGTTTGCAGAGCACTTGCCATGCTCTTAACAACATTTTTCTGCCATTTGCAGCCCTCTAGCCCTTTCCATTACTTTTTTCAAACCTTTTTAGTCCTTAGAAGTCCGGGTCCCCATTGACTTCAATGGGGTTCGGGTTCGGGTCCGGGTTCGGGTTAAAGTTCGGTCCCGAACCCGAACTTTTTTCCAAAGTTCGGCCGAACCCGTCGAACCCGAACATCCAGGTGTCCGCTCAACTCTATTAACCAGCAATTCACACAAGTAGCCGTTTTGGAACGGGTAATTATGTCATGTTGATTTTATCTTGCATTCATTTGTGTTCTCTAAAATATTGATTCATTGAATATTTTACAATTGATAACTATTCTCCCGAATCAATAACCGCCTTGTGGATTTTTCTCTAAAGATTCAATTTTCTTTATATTTTTAAATTTGCATAGTTTCCATTTTTGGCAAAGCAAATGTCTAATTTATTTCACATTGTAAACCACTTACTTACCTGCAGTATAGTAACGGTTGGACGTGTGAAATACAGACGTTCTGTTTACTTGTCATTGCACAAGGTTATTGATTCTAGTTCTAGTTTATCATGGTGGTATTACGGCAAAGGTACTACACTCCCATTTTGCAGGTGTTTCTACTGATCTTCAAGATTTTTATGTAACGTAATCGGTATTTTAATTTGATGTAAACATTTGTTTTTGTCAACCAATAGATATAACTATTTTGTATGATTACACATCTCCGTGAATAAAGTTCATATGTATAGACTATCGTCATATAGATTGTTTTTTGTATCTTAAACATATCCTCGTTAAAAATTACTTAATAATAAATACTGTGCGGGAAAACTGTCCTTATAAAGCACAACACCCTGTAATCTTCATCCCCTGTCAGCTTCCTAACACCCACCTATGTAATCTTCATCCCCCTGTCAACTTTCAGCCACCCACCCCTGTAATCTTCATCCCCTCGTCAGCTTCCTACCACTCATCCCTGTAATCTTCATCCCCCCCATCAGCTTCCTACCACTCACCCCTGTAATCTTCATCCCCCCGTCAGCTTCCTACCACTCACCCCTGTAATCTTCATCCCCCTGTCAGCTTCCTACCACCCACCCCTGTAAGATTCATCCCCCGGTCAGCTTCCTACCACCCACCCCTGTAATCTTCATCCCCCTGTCAGCTTCCTACCACCCACCCTTGTAATCTTCATCCCTCCTGTACCCCACTGTCAGCTTCCTACCAACACACCCCCTGTCATCTTCATCCCCCACCACCATCTTCCTACCACCCCACCCCCTTAAACTTACTGGTGCACATCACATTTGATAGGACAATATGTTTCTTCCAATGACAACATGGACAGAAGGACATTCATCCTTCCAGTGAAACTACCATTGAAGGAACTTTTTTCTTTCAGTGACACCAAGGATGCAGGAGGGACATTCTTTTTTTTTTTTGGGGGGGGGGGGCGCACATAGCTGGTTTTGCCTAGGGCGACCAAATTGCCTAGCACCAGCCCTGATTGTTGGGGTTTACACAGACTGAACACCTGTTTCCGCCCCTGTGCATAGAAACATTGAGGCAAACATTACATGTTGTAATGTAGGTTGTAGTGTGTTGGTCAACACAGCTACTGTACTTTAGCACATGCAGCATCTGGAAAGTACACACCACAGCTAATGTGTTCCGCCAGCTGTGATCAAGGTAAGAATAAATTGTCTCAATGTGTTAACGCCAGCTGGTATTGGCACGCAGTGAACACAGCTCTGTGAACAGAGACAAACATGCTTGCTATGCATTGTGCATTATTATAAGCTATTTTTCCACATGCCTTTGACGTGATAATTTTTCAGCTCCTTCTAGAGCAAGTTTTCATAAAGCTGTTTTAATGCTATTATACACTTTATAACAAGTGTCATTACCTTTGTTGCTTGAGAAGATTATATTTTTGTGGTTATTTAAAATACCCTAAATTATGTACACTTTTTAAAGTATAACATATAACAGTTGCAAGTATACTAACATCTATTTTAGTCAAAAGAAGCATATCTGTAGAGTAATAACATCACAATTTAATATGCCTGAAGATCTCAATTTATTAGGCTGAAAACACAAAACGAAACAAAAATGCACACAATATTCTCCCATGGGAAAACATTTCAGCACTCCTTTGCAGATTTGTATAATCTGAGAAATTACAGTTGGAATTCATCACTCTAGGAGCTACATCTGATGTTAGAGCCTAAAGCAGAAGAAAACTAAAATAAACAATCTGCTCAGCTCTGCCTAAACTAATACGACAGTGATGAAATCTCTGCACAGTGAGAAGTAAAGCTAAGTTTTTCAATACAACACTGAAACAAGACAAAGACTTTGATGTAATAGTATTTTTTAGATATTGGAATTTACAGGTTCTTTAGGCTGATATCCACTTTTAAAATATGTAACAGGTAAATATTCTACTAATGTTGACTGTAATACATGACAACTAGCACAACATTAACCTAAATGTACTTATAGACACAGATAAATAGAAGTGAAAATGGAATGTTCTAAGAACCAACAGGAACACAATTGGGGGTATTTGTAAATGATGTTGTAAATACCCTTACGAATTTCGTTGAGCCTCAGTACCAAAATAAAAATATTTGCATGTTATTTTAAGTTATTTCCCTATCCACATTTGTTTGCAGAGCACTTAACAACATTTTGCTGTTATTTGCAGCCCTCTAGCCCTTCCAATTACTTTTTTAGAGCCATTTTAGTCCTCAAAAGTTTGGGTCCCCATTGACTTCAATGGGGTTCGGGGTCAAGTTCGGGTCAAGTTCGGGTCCCGAACTCAAACTTTTTTGCGAAGTTCAGCCGAACCCGTCGAACCAGAACATCCAGGTGTCCACTCAACTCTACTGCTGAGCTCTGACACTGTGGTCTATTTATGTGCCTCCATCATCCGCAGCCTGCTCTTCTGTGTCTGTCTCCTCTGTCCCCCCCCCCCTCATGTCACCTAGTCACAGTGATGCCCCATCCCCCTCCTGCTG
Organism: Rana muscosa; assembly: GCA_029206835.1. NCBI lineage: Eukaryota > Metazoa > Chordata > Amphibia > Anura > Ranidae > Rana > Rana muscosa. The sequence goes on from CM055122.1 coordinate 400,014,628, forward strand.
CAGGAATAACCAGTATATTTTTACACTATTTGCTTTGTCTCCTAATACAGTACCCCGCTGTCTCTGTGTTTTATTTTAAAAAAATCTCCTTTACCGTATCTTACGGCAGCTCCCGGCGGTCACGTGACCAGCTGTGTCTCCTCTCTTCCTCGTGTACCGCTGACGTCAGCGAGGAAACCTCTGCCCCGCCCGCTGCTTCTGTCAGACGGGTAGAGAGGAGACATGAGCACCGGGAGCCGCCGTGAAATACAGTAAAGGAGGATTTTTTAAAATAAAATACAGAGATGGGGGGCACTGTATAAAGAGACAGAACAGATAGTGTAAATGTGTGAAAGTGGGTTAACACCCACTTTAACATTCTATGAGAAAGTTAGCTCCCATCTGGAGAAAGGTAGGGAGGTGGATGTGGCGTATCTGGATTTTGAAAAAGCATTTGATACAGTCCCCCACAAACGCTTAATCTACAAGCTGAGGTCTGTAGGCATGGACATAGGGTATGTACTTGGATAGAAAACTGGCTACGAGGGCGTGTCCAAAGGGTTGTGATAAATAATGTGTACTCAGAATGGTCTAACGTGGTCAGTGGGGTACCCCAGGGCTCTGTCCTGGGATCAATTCTGTTTAATTTATTTATAAATGACATAGGGGGTGAGATAAATAGCTGACGACACAAAAATATCCAGGACAATAACAACACAGCAGGATATAGAAACTTTACAAGAGGACCTGAATAAAGTAATTGAGTGGGCTATTACATGGCAAATGAAGTTTAATACTGGTAAATGTAAGGTAATGCACTTTGAGGGTAAAAATATAAATGCAAGTAGGGATGAGCTCGGTGTTCGAGTCGAACATACGTTCGACTCGAACATCGGCTGTTCGATCGTTCGCCGAACAACGAACGATTTGGGCCGTTCGCGCCTAATTCGCGGCCCACAATGCACTACGCCATCGCAGTGTCATCCAGGCGCTGTGATTGGCCAAGCATGCACTGTGACCCCGCATGCTTGGCCAATCACAGCGCCGGCAGCGAGGAGAGCAATGATTGGCCACAGGCAGGATGCCTGTGGCCAATTATTGCTGAGGGTGTTAAGTACACGCCCCACACTATAAAAGGCCGCCAGCACGGCGGCCTAGTGTAGTGTGTTCCGGAGCAGGGAAAGAAAAGCGTAGGCAGGGACAGTGACATTTTTTTTTCTTGCTTAACCTGGATTCCTTTAGTTTAGGGAAAGAGAAGGATAGGTAGGGAGAGTGTCAGTCTGTTTTACTGTGCTAAACCTTGTTTGTAGGGACAGGGAAGGACAGTGAGGGAAATTCTCATTGTGCTATACTGTGCTAAAGCATTCATCATCAACCATCTTTAAAAAAACATTTTTTATAGGGACAGAAAACTATAGGTAGGAAGAGTGTCAGTGTGTTTTACTGTGCTAAACCTTGTTTGTAGGGACAGGGAAGGACAGTGAGGGAAATTCTCATTGTGCTATACTGTGCTAAAGCATTCATCATCAACCATCTTTAAAAAAACATTTTTTATAGGGACAGAAAACTATAGGTAGGGAGAGTGTCAGTGTGTTTTACTGTGCTAAACCTTGTTTGTAGGGACAGGGAAGGACAGTGAGGGAAATTCTCATTGTGCTATACTGTGCTAAAGCATTCATCATCAACCATCTTTAAAAAAACATTTTTTATAGGGACAGAAAACTATAGGTAGGGAGAGTGTCAGTGTGTTTTACTGTGCTAAACCTTGTTTGTAGGGACAGGGAAGGACAGTGAGGGAAATTCTCATTGTGCTATACTGTGCTAAAGCATTCCTCATCAACCATCTTTGAAATCCTTGTTTTTTGGACAGTCAGGGAAATTGTCATTGTGCTATTCTGTGCGAAAGCAATCATCCTCAACCATATTTAGAAATCCTTAAGTAAAGGGACAGAGAAGGACACCTGAAGGTAGCCCTTATTGCTTTTTTCCCATCTCCCTGCAGGCCATCCATTAGAATGTCTGGAAGGCAAACAAGGAGAGGCAGACAGTCAGGAGGCAATAAAAGAGGGCAAGCAGGCTCTGTGTCTGGGGGCAACAGTGCTGGTCGTGGACGCGGTGCATTGTCATCAGCACATGGCCATGGGACACGCTTGTCCTTCTTTTCGGCAGCTGGACATGTTGAGCCACATCATGCCGAAGACCTGGTAGAGTGGATGACCAAGCCCTCCTCCTCCTCCTCATCCTCTCTCACCCAGGCTCAGGGTACTGGCAAAGCAGCTCCCAAAGCGTCCTCTTCCCTGGTATCAATGTCAGACTCATCATCAGTCACTCCTTCCCTAGACCCACCATGTCCTCCTCCTGAGGAGTCCCCCAAACTGTTTGAGCACAGTGTTGGGTACATGCTCCAGGAGGATGCCCAGCGTTTCGAAGGGTCTGATGATGAAACCCAGCTACAGGAAGGCAGTAGGGTGAGAGCAGACAGAGGGGATGCTCAAGAAGGACACCAATCTGGCAGTCATGTTCCAGCAGCTGCAGCATACTGCCAGATTGGCTCCAGTGATGAGGAGGGAGGGGATGATGAGGTCACTGACTCCACGTGGGTGCCTAATAGGAGAGAGGAGGAGGAGGATGAGGAGGAGGCACATCTCCAACGAGACAGGATGCCCTTTGGTGGCCAGCGTAAGGGCAGTACACCGACGGAATCACACCGCAGAGCTCCGCCTGTGCAGGGCGCTGCCTCTGCCCGTCATTCAAAAAGTTCTTTGGTGTGGGCCTTTTTTGAGGCTAGTGCATCAGATCGCACAGCTGCTGTTTGCAACATATGTCTCAAGCGTATATCGCGTGGCCAAAACATCAGCCGCTTGGGTACCACATGCCTGACCAGACATATGTTGACCTGCCATGCAGCTCGTTGGCAAGCCTACCTCAAAGACCCACACCAAAGAACAAAGCGGACCTCTCCTTGCACCGCATCAGCTGGGATCTCCAACCCCACTATAACTTCAGTCCTCTCTGAAACATGCACTGAGAGGAATGAAGGTGTAGAATTAGGTGTGTCACAGCCAAGTACTTGCGGCCACTCTGCTAGCAGTACACCGACGTCCGATTCTAGCAGGCAAATTTCCATGCCCCAGCTGCTGGACCGTCGAAAGAAGTTCACTCCCAGCCATCCACATGCCCAGCGGTTGAATGCTAGCTTGGCTAAATTGCTAGCGCTTCAACTGCTGCCTTTTCAGTTGGTAGACTCGGCCCCCTTCCGTGAGTTTGTGCAATGTGCGGTTCCTCAGTGGCAGGTTCCCAAACGCCACTTTTTCTCACGGAAGGCTATTCCGGCTCTCTACCGGCATGTGGAAGGCAATGTCTTGGCCTCACTGGACAGGGCGGTCAGCGGTAAGGTGCATATTACCGCTGACTCATGGTCCAGCAGGCATGGACAGGGACATTACCTTTCTTTCACGGCCCATTGGGTCACTCTTTTGGCAGCTGGGAAGGATGCAGGACAAGGTGCAGTAGTGTTGGAGGTTGTTCCACCGCCACGCCTCCAAAATGCTACTACTGGTTGTGACACACCTCTCTCCTCCACCCCCTCCTCTTCTTCTTCCTCCATGGCCTCTTCCTGTGCTTTGTCCTCTGAACCAGCGGTGCTCCGTAGCCGTTCAAGGGGCTACGCAAGTACGCAGGCAAAAAGATGCCATGCCGTGCTTGCGCTGGTGTGTTTGGGGGACAGAAGCCACACTGGGGCAGAGGTCCTGTCTGCTCTGCAGGGCCAGGCCGAGAGGTGGTTGACGCCACGCCAGCTTAAGCCAGGAATGGTGGTTTGCGACAATGGCACCAACTTCCTCTCCGCCCTCCGACAGGGACAACTGACCCATGTGCCCTGTGTGGCTCACGTCCTTAACCTGGTGGTGCAGCGGTTCTTGGGCAGGTACCCGGGCTTACAGGATGTCCTGAGGCAGGCCAGGAAAGTCTGTGTGCATTTCCGCAGATCTTATAATGCCAGTGCTCGCCTGGCTGAGCTGCAAAAGGAGTTGAACCTGCCCAAGAACCGCCTTATATGTGACATGCCCACCAGGTGGAACTCAACGTTGGCCATGCTGCAGCGGCTGCACACGCAGCAGAGGGCCATCAATGAGTACCTGTGCGACTATGGCACCAGGACAGGGTCAGGGGAGCTTGGTTTTTTTTCTCCACGCCAGTGGGGCATGATCAGGGATGCATGCACTGTCCTGGCACCATTTGAGGAGGCCACGAGGATGGTGAGCAGTGACAGTGCATGCATCAGTGACACTGTACCTCTTGTCCACCTGTTGGAGCACACGCTGCATGGAATAATGGACAGGGCACTTGAGGCAGAACAGAGGCAGGAAGAGGAGGACTTCCTTGCCTCTCAAGGCCCCCTTTACCCAGACAGTGTTCCTTCTGTCCCACCCATCGCACAGGAAGAGGAGGAGGAGGAGGAGGAGGAGGATTGTGTCAGCATGGAGGTGGAGGCTGGCACTCAGCATCATCAGCAGCAGTCTTTTAGGGATGATTTACAGTCCCAAGAAACCAGTGGACTTGTACGTGGCTGGGAGGAGGTGGCTGCGGATCATGTCGTCCTTAGTGACCCAGAGGACTCCGGACCGAATGCCTCAGCTAACCTACGCTGCATGGCCTCCCTGATCCTGCAAAGTCTGCGGAAGGATCCTCGTATTCTTCGGATCAAGGAGAGGGACCATTACTGGCTGGCCACTCTCCTTGATCCACGGTACAAGGGTAAGGTTGCGGACCCTATGTTCGCAGAGGGAGCAGAGGATGAGACAACTCCGGGAGGCCTTGCAGAAAGGTCTGTGCAACGCGTTCCCAGAGACTGGGAGGTTACAAACTCCTGGTCCTGGACAACGAGTTGCTGAGGCTTCGGCCAGTCAAAGAAGGAGCGGTGGGGAAGGTGGCCGTCTGACCGATGCGTTCAGACAATTCTTTAGTCCGCAGCCCCAAAGTATGATCGGTTCCAGCAACCATCGCCAGCGTCTGATAAACATGGTGCAGGAATATCTAGGGGCAAGGTCAGACTTGGACACCTTCCCCACCGAAAATCCTCTGGCTTACTGGGTCTTGAGGATGGATCACTGGCCAGAGCTTGCACAGTATGCAATTGAGCTACTGGCCTGTCCTGCATCCAGCGTTCTTTCGGAACGCACATTCAGTGCTGCTGGAGGATTTGTCACGGATCACAGGGTGCGCCTGTCCACCGACTCGGTTGATCGACTGACTTTCATCAAGATGAACCAGTCTTGGGTCACCACCAGCTACCACACACCTGATGCTGATATAACAGACTAATTGATTTTAACATGTCACATCCCTTCAAGACTGATGCTGATGCTGAGTGCCTGTGCTGTTATGTTGACTGGCTATCCTCCTCCTCCGAGTCCTCAATGATACGATTGATGATGATAGCTTGGAAGATCATTTTTGTTTATGGGTGCCGCCACCAGTGCCTAACGCCCAATTTTTCAGCCCCTGTTTAACAGGGGCGTGTAATTACAATTTTTGAAGCAATACTTTGCAACAGGGCTCATTGCTGTGCTCCAAGTACAGTATCTGTGAGGGGTTGCAGTGTTGTGCCACCAGTGCCTAAGGCCCAATTTTTCAGCCCCTGTTCAACAGGGGCATGTAATTACAATTCTTGATCTAATAATTCACAGCAGGGCCCATTGCTGCACCCACCAAGAGTAACTCTGAGGGCTTACAGTGTTGTGGCAACGCCACCACCACCACCACCACGAAAGGCCCAATTTTTCAGCCCCTGTTCAAAAGGGGCATGTAATTACAATTCTTGATCTAATAATTCACAGCAGGGCCCATTCCTGCACCCACCAAGAGTAACTCTGAGGGCTTACAGTGTTGTGGCAACACCACCATCACCACCACGAAAGGCCCAATTTTTCAGCCCCTGTTCAACAGGGGCATGCAATTACAATTCTTGATCTAATAATTCACAGCAGGGCCCATTGCTGCACCCACCAAGAGTAACTGTCAGGGCTTACAGTGTTGTGGCACCAGCACCACCATCAAAGGCCCAATTTTTACTACCACTGTTCAACAATTATATGTAATTACAATTCCTGATATAATAGTTGACAGCAGGACGTTCCAGCACCAACCAAGAGTAACTGTGAGTGCTTACAGTGTTGTGCCAACACCAACAACTAAGGGGCCTATTTCTGCAGAGTATATACGGCAGGTCCCTACTTTCAAACATCCAACTTACAAACGACTCCTACTTGCAAACGCAAGAAGACAACAGGAAGTGAGAGGAAATCTACCCCTAGGAAGGAAAATTCTCTCCTGTAAGAATTAATATGGGAGAAAGGTGTCTCCTCTGTACTGATGCTTTATCACCAATCCTTGTTTCAAGAAAAACACCACATTTCAAAAACAGTTGTCATTGGGACGGAAAGTGAGGTGAAATGTTCTGAACAGGGGCACAGACAGCAAAACAAATGTTACAGGGGTGATAACCCTTACCTATGTTTTCCAAAAAGTTTAAAAATAGATTTTTGGGCTGGAGCTACACTTAAACAATGTACCTGTTCAAAATTACAAACAGATTCTACATAAGAACAAACCTACAGTCCCTGTCTTGTATACACCGCCTGTATACGGCTGTTCAGAGTATATAGGGCCTTTTTTATTTTATGTGCGGGGTTCCCCTTAATATCCATACAAGACCCAAAGGGGCTGGTAATGGGCTGGGGTAGGGGGGGGGGGTCATGGGGTAGCTATGCCATTTTTCTTAAAGATTTTCATCCATATTACCGGGACCAGACATTACATTAAAGCCGCAAGCAGTTTTAAATGGCTTTTTTTCCCTTTAGAAGTGTCATTTTGTGCAGGGACAGTTCTAAACACGGGAAACACGTGGCACTTCACAGGCATACTTTAGACACCCCCCAGGTACGATATTTAAAGGAATATTTGACTTTTTTTTTTTCACTTTATGCATCATTAAAATGACTGCTCCCGAAAAACGACCGTTTTTAAAACTTTTTTTTGCATTGATACATGTCCCCTGGTGCAGAACCCGGGTTCCCAAACCCTTTTTAGGACAATAACATGCATAATAGTCGTTATAATTAGCACTTTAGAATTCGAACGTTCGCATCCATTGTATTTAATAGGGTTCTAATGTTCGTACGAACTTTCGGTCCGTTCGCGGGTTCTGGTGCGAACCGAACCCGGGGGTGTTCGGCTCATCACTAAATGCAAGTTACTCTTTAGGGGGAGAATCTCTAGGGCTTCCAGGATGGAGAAGGGTCAAGGGGTCCTAGTAGAAGACAGACTGAGCAATAGCATGCAGTGTCAAGCTGCGGCTTCCAAAGCCAGCAGAATATTAGCATGCATTAAAAAGGGAATTTACTCCAAAGATAAGATGATTATTCTGCCACTTTATAAAACTCTGGTTCAGCCGCATTTGGAGTATTCCATCCAGTTCTGGTCACCAATCCTCAGAAAGGAAGTGTTGGAGCTGGAGAGAGTCCAGAGAAGGGCAACTAAATTAATATGGGGACTGGAGGACCTCAAATATGAGGAAAGACTACAAGCGCTACATTTATTCTCACTGGAGAAGAGACGCTTGAGAGGGGATATGATTGCGATGTACAAATATCTCAATGGTGATCCCAGCATAAGTATGAAACTTTTCAGTCCCAGGGAGTGTAAGAGGACACGGGGACACACGATGAGACTGGATGACTTAGGGCCAGTTTACACCAGACGCAGTTCCATACAGTTTTGTGCGCATTTTTTCTGCAGTAAAAATCCATGCACAGTGTTTTCCATGTATTCCAATGGCTCTTGTTCGCTCTAGTTGGCTCTAGTTCACACCATGCAGTCAGTTTCCGGTCAGTTTACGGTGCAGAAACTGACCGGAAACTGACTGCATGGTGTGAACTAGAGCCAACTAGAGCCATTGGAATACATGGAAAACACTGTGCATGCATTTTGTGCAGAAAAAAAGCACACGGAACTGAACGGAACTGTGTCTGGTGTGAACTGGCCCTGAAGCCTCGTACACACGACCGAGTTTCTCGTCCAAAACCGGCAAGAAAAGTGCCGCGAGAGCTTTTTCCTCGAGAAAACTGTTCGTGTGTATGGTTTTACCACGAGAAAATTGCCGTGAATCTCGACGAGAAAATAGAGAACCTGCTCTCTATTTTCTCGTCAGGATTCCAGATTTCCTCATCGTGTTTCTCGTCGGCCTGTTTTGTGACGAGAAAATGGTTCGTGTGTATGCTTTTACGACTCTTCCAAAAGCGCGCATGCTCAGAAGCAAGTATGAGACGGGAGCGCATCTTCTGGTAAAACAAGCCTTCGTAATGGAGATAGCACATTCGTCATGCTCAAAATTATTGCATCGTTTAAATGTTGTGCATTGAAATCTTCCTTAGAATGTTACATTAATCAAAACGAATGAACTTCTTTTGCTGCTGATATTCACACAGAGTTATGACTATCTTTTTTTAACCTTTTTCATGCTGCTCTTAAGAAGATTTAGGTGTATTATATCGTGCAAGATCTTCTGAATATTTTACATTTTTAGATTTTTCAAACTGATGTTAATTGTAATTTGGCAATGTTTTGATAGTGATCTCCCATTGAATATTTTACTATATATTTGTTAAATTTTACACCCTATTTTTTTTTAATCAGATTGTTATTCTTTTTTTGGGGTTGTTATCTGTCCCTTTTTTTGGCTGTCAAATGTCTCTGCTTACTCCAAAGCTAAATTTAAAATATTAAAAAAATACACATAGTCAAGTATGAACTTAAACAAAAATAACATTTATTCATGTTTGAAATAAAATAAAGAGAAGGCAGCGCTGGAGAACCTGCTGCCATTTGTGCATCCCAGGGACCCCAGAGCACACATCAACCCTGTGTGGACACTAAAATTGGGAGCTTGAGAGAAGGCCAACATTTCTGAGCACAATCTGATGCTGGCCTCCCAGAGGTCAGGAACAGCAGCAGGTGAGATATATGTCCCAAGTCTGTGGTACTACAACAGGCTGCCTTCTGTCTGACCACAATGAAGCAAGGCCATCACTTCCTCGTCTTCCTGGTAACCTTCCCTGCAACCTTCCCTGAAGCCTTCTCTGCAGCCTTCCTTCTTCGTGTGGCTGGAGGCTGGGCCACTGGAGGGGTACTCCTGTCAGGAGGAGGAGGAGGTGGAGGAGAAGGGGGTGGCGCAGAAGAACAAGGTGGAGGTGGAGGAGAAGGGGGTGGGGCAGAAGAACAAGGTGGAGGAGAAGGGGGTGGGGCAGAAGAACAAGGTGGAGGTGGAGGAGAAGGGGGTGGGGCAGAAGAACAAGGTGGAGGTGGAGGAGAAGGGGGTGGGGCAGAAGAACAAGGTGGAGGTGGAGGAGAAGGGGGTGGGGCAGAAGAACAAGGTGGAGGTGGAGGAGAAGGGGGTGGGGCAGAAGAACAAGGTGGAGGTGGAGGAGGAGGTTGAGGAGAAGGGGGTGGGGCAGAAGAAGAAGGTGGAGGTGGAGGAGGAGGTTGAGGTTGGGACAGTTGTGCCACCTCACAAATTGCGGTATTGGGGGTAATTTTTTCCATCACCCCCTTGTTCAGCAAGGTGATGAGCAAGGGCTCGCATAGGAGGCGTTGCTCCATGCTCATCACCTTGAACTTTGCCTCCACTAGGCCGGCAATGGCCTCTTCAGGGGATGTGGGCTCCTTGAGGGTGGCATGGGCCTCTCGAATAAGGGCCATTGCTGCCTCACTGGTGGTCCTGTCCCTCCTGCTTCTTTTGGGAAGTCGGATGGGAGGCACCTGTGATCTGGTGATTCTCCTTTGCCCTGCCACCTCCTGGCTGCCACTGGGCCCTGCCACCTCCTGGCTGCCACTGGGCCCTGCCACCTCCTGCCTGCCACTGGGCCCTAGCTCCTCCTGCCTGACAGTTTCCAGACCCTCCTCCTGGCTGATTTCATCCTGTGTATGAAAAAGGGACATAGTTTAATATGTTGGTTTAATCTTTGCATCCAAAATTCAGATCATGATTGAAGCAATTCGAATGTAAATCCAGAAATCATTTTGATCAATTTACAACTACATCAGATTGACTATTTTGCACCCAATTTAGGCCAGACTAATGTCTCGAGATCTTGATTTCACTTGTGGAACCCAAAATAGTTTATGTTTGTCATCTTGACATATTTGTCAAACATTAATTTTATCCCAATACATTTTCTATAAATACTATACCTGGCTCCAGATGGCCAAATCAGGTTCATCCAGGATGGCTGCCTCCTCTTGCTCCAGAGAAGGCTCAGGTTGGCTGCAGGGAAGTCTGGGGGGAAGAGTGGAGAGTGATGGCCTTGCCTCAATGTGTTCATCCAGAAAGGACATCCTGCTGTAGTACCACAAATAGGGGACATACACATCATCTCCTGCTGCTCCTGACCTCTGAGAAGCCAGGACCTTAGAGCGTTCATTCCTGTATGTGCCTCTCAAGCTCCCAATTTTAGTGTCCACCTGCTTTGCTGTGGCTGTGGGCACCTTGGTATGCACAAATGGGAGCAGGGTCTCCAGCGCTGCTTTTCTCACCCCTTTTTTTTTGTGTATGGGGTTTTTGGTCTCCCACAGAGCGGGCAGCTCCCTTACCCGGTCTATAAATTCCGCCAGGAATTCTTTGTCGCTAATAAAGACATTCATATTGTATCTGCAAGTAAAATAAATAATATATAACTAATGTGAGGCACACAGTCTAACCTCCTTAAAATCGTAGTCACCATATATATCCTACAACATTCTCCAGACAGTATAGGCCAACAATTTGTCAAAGTCACAAAATCACATACCTTCGTTCGCACGTCCGTCACTTGAACTCCTCTCTCCGCACAACGAACGTAGTATAGTCACATGTGTGTTTGCTATATATACACCACGCATGCGTCAAACTACGTACACGTCGCCCGCCCATGACGTTCTAACTAACATCTTTTCCCCGCCCCTTCTCTTTCGGCGCGCAGACAGATATGGCGGATTTACAGCAGGTGTCTGATAATTCCTCAAATAACGAGGAGGAGACAAGCCCGGAGACTGAGGAAACGTCACGATCAAGGAGGAGATTCAAGGCATCTAATATGTCTTTTGCGGAGATGGCGGAGATGGTGGACATATTGCTCAAGTCGGATTATGACACAAAGCATGGGCCGTATAGCAAACCTAATAGAAGGAAGGCCAAAATCCTGAAGAAAGTCGTGAAGAGTCTGAAGAATAATTTCGGGGTGAAACGCTCAAATGAGCAGCTCAGAAAGAGGTGGTCAGACCTCAAACTGAGGGAGCCAGAGCAGTTAAGGAGCATTAAGAGAATGCTAGCAAAAAGTAAGTAAAATGTACACTTTTCTGCTATTAATAATGTTTTTCTCAAATTACATGTTGCTCCTTTTTTTTTTTTTCATATTGGACTCCCTTCCAAAATTTCCTATTTTGAACTTGTTTTGGCACAGTAATCGTTCGTTACGTTACAGACACTTCGTTCGGCCACTATCCGCTGTTTTGGCTTATTTTACAGCCACAAAAGAAAATAGACATCTGCCTGTTTTTTACAAATTGTTGTTCCTAAATTTTCTGCTAGATGATGTGTTTGTAAAGAGAATGAAATGCAAACTTTAATCAGTGTAAAGGAGAGGACACTCAGCAGCTGGTACCACATCTGTACTTTGGAGCACTATAGTGTGGGCCACCATAACCGCCTTTTTTGGGTGTCCCACACAGGTGCATCAGTGAATTTTTGTGGTGCCTCCATGTCTAAAAATTTACATCCAAGAGGTGAATACTAAACATATTTTTGTTTCCAAATAATGCAATCATCTTTAAATTCCGCACAAACACACACTTGTACCCCACTTCCAAACAATTTAGCCTGTTTTTATTTTTCATAGAGAATTTCAGTGTGATAAATAGACCTTTTGTTTGATTCTCATAGGGGAGAGAAGACTGGGAGGAGAACACTCCAGGGAGCACAGGAACCCCACAGCTTCACAACAACCCCAAACTCCCAAAGACCCACGAAGGATGTTGAGGAAGTTGAGGTGGAGGAAGAAGTGCAGGAAGGAGAGGTGGATGACGTTGTGGAACTGGTCACCACAACAGGTCAGTATCTCTCACCACAGCTTCAGGTAAGAGATGTAGGCCTGCAGAGTTATAATACCTTTTGTATTTTGTTTTTAGGGGATGTAAATGTTGTGGTGAAGGATAGTACACGTTTCTCTGCTGACAGTGCCCTCCGAATAATACAGCAAGTGATGGAATGTGGCACGGAACTGGACAGAATAAAACAAAGAATTCATGTGATGGATCAAACATTTAAAGACATTCTAGATGTATTGGGGAGAATCGAATAAGGCAACCAAACCCCTATTTTTGTTTCAGGAATGACTGTTCTTCAACCTTTTAAACTCTTTTTGACAATCAAACCAGCCAAAAATTGAATATGCACACAGTGTGTCAACATGTGCTATCTGCCATCAGGGGATATCCATGTACGTCTTTTGGGGGTGCAACCCCTTCCTCGTATCTAAAGTAGGTGAACTGAGGAAGGGGTTGCACCCCCAAAACACGTCCATTGATCACCCCTGATGGCAGATAGCACATGTTGACAATAGGGATCAGGAGTCTAAAATCCCTATTGAAAATTACTACAAAATGTGTGCATATTAAATTTTTGGCTGGGCAAGGGGTGGCAAGACCCCATATTAGGACGGGCACATAGAGACATAGTTTGTGTAAGTGAATGTCTCAGATTGCTCAGAGATATCCAATGTTGTACTTTTTGGAATGCAACTGTTGTTTTTGGATTTTCCTAAGAAAAGAATTGGCGGTTTGTGGCCAGGCCAAAAAATAAAATAAAAAAAGTAAACATGTGTGTGAATGTGCACAGAGTAAAATGTTTGAACACAAACAATGTGTAGATTCTTTTTCCAATACACTCTAACCTTATTTGTGTTTTTTTAAGGTTACATAGTGAAATGGTTGTTATTTACTAAAGGAAAATACACTTGGCACTACAAATGCACTAATACAAACTAGGAGACAGGAAACAAACAAAAGTTAAAAGTTGAAATCAGATTTTTATTTAGCTCATTCTCCATGAATCTTTAGGCATAGCCTGGCATAGAAATTGCCCCCCCCTACCCGTGAAATATTGCATATATTTCTCCCGAACCTCACGGGCATTTTGGGGGGACAAGCCAGGACGGGCAGATTCAAGGCCCGGCAGGGGATTTGCAGATGAAAGTCCAGCCTCAGGCAATACTGTGGCCATATAAGAAGTGGATTTTCTGCTGAGAAAGTTGTGTAGCACACAGCAGCATAAAACTACATAGTTTATTTTGTAGTCCGCCAAGTGGATGGAAGTCATAAAAATGCGGAACTGGCTGGCCATTATGCCGAAGGCATTTTCAACGACTCTTCGGCCCCTGGCCAGCCGGTAATTGAACACCCTCTTCTCTGGGGTCAGGGTCCTCTGAGGAAATGGCCTCATAAGATGCGGTCCGAGCCCGAAGGCTTCATCAGCCAAAAAAACAAAGGGGAGTCCTTCAACATTTCCTGCATCCGGTGGCAATGCAAGGTCGTCACTCTGGAGACAGAGGGCAAACTCTGTCTGGATGAATGATCCCCCATCGGACATCCGGCCATTCTTCCCTACATCAACATAGAGGAATTCATACCGTGCTGACACCACCGCCATCAGCACAATGCTATGAAACCCCTTGTAGTTGAAGTAGTAGGACCCAGAACGGGGTGGCGGCACGATGCGGACGTGCTTCCCGTCTATGGCACCACCGCAGTTGGGGAAGTCCCACCGCGTGGCAAACTCCGATGCCACAGTCTGCCATTCCTGTGGCGTGGAAGGAAGCTGGGGAGTCAAACAAGATGAAAGAAAATTAGAATTTTAAAATATTACATAACAAGGAGATTATAATAAAAAACATTAGAGGCCAACATCAATCAAATTCTCAGTTTATTAATCTGTTTTTAAGAAGTATAATGGAAGGCTCAAGTTTTTATTTTATTTTTTATTTAATATCTTTTTATTGTTTTTTTTAACAGCACATCACATATTTTACAATACAGTACATAGGACACATACACACTCTCAATATTTCCAAACAGCAAAAAAAAAAAAAAAAAAAAATACTCTACACTCCTATATATAAAGGCCCGGCCATGAAATCTCCCAATGCCTAGGGGAATCAAGGCTGGGCGGGAGAGAGGGCAAGGAGTAATCAGAAATAGAAACAGAGCAGCGAGGAAGGGAGAGAGATAAAAAGGGGGAAAAGAAAAAAAAAAAAAAACCCTTCTACCTACTAACAAAAAGACAAGTATTAGAACCTGATATAGGCTATGTAAATAAAAAAATGTCAATACTTATGTGTAGAGACAAAAAATGACCAGGATGTGGAGGGGGAAGGAAAAAAAAAAGGGGGGGAAAAAGGGAAGAGAATTAAGAAAAAAGGGGAGGGAAAGTGTCAATACCTATGTGTAGAGACAAAAAGTGACCAGGATGTGGAGGGGGGAAAAAAAAAAAGGGGGGGAAAACACTTCTTCATACTAACAAAAAGACAGGTATTAAAACCTGATATAGGCCAAATGAATGCTCAAGTTTCATATTCATCACCCCCTCTGATGGTCCATTAAAAAAATATTTTGGGGGGGGGGTAGATGTGTTTGGCCACAGGATAGCATTGCAGTGGCGGTGCGTCCAGAGTGGGCGCTGGAGCACTGCCCCCTCTCTCCTGTGCCCGTCACTCCGAACAATACATTGGTTCATGCCTTGCATTAACCTATGTATTGTCAATGCCGCCCACTATTCAGGTGGATGGCCCCCTGTTAAGCGACCAACATATGAATAACTGCAGCATTTATGGGGTGAAAATTGCATATCAGAAACAGGGAAGCAAATAGGCTTGCACATTACAGCCTGAGGGATGTAATTGGCTTCATAAAAGTTAAATAGGTGACGCAGGGGGGGGGACATTCCTTGGGTAAACACTGACAGGCTGCTCTGCCAATCATGTTCACCGAGTCTGTTTAATGGTAACATGATTGGTTGATGCAAAATCAAGGGCAGGAGAAGACATCAAGGACAGAAGAAGGATGGCGCTGACCACAAGAAGGTAAGTGCAGGGCTGGGGGGAAAATGGCTGCATTGGAGGGAACAAAATGGCTGCTTTGGAGGGGACAAAATGGCTGCATTGGAGGGAACAAAATGGCTGCATTGGAGGGGACAAAATGGCTGCATTGGAGGGAACAAAATGGCTGCATTGGAGGGGGCAACTGGGGGCGTTTAATAGGCACAGTCGCAAAAAAGGAGGAAGTTTATTTCCTAATTTGGGGTTGGACCCCCAAACATTTGGAGCAACAGGCGCCCCTGCTGGAAAGGTTAGTGAAGGGAAATATGCATGGAGGAGAAAAAAGGGGCAATCTAAAGCTTCCAGCATGCATGGGGACAAAGGGGACATTCTCAGCATATTACAATCATGGTAATTAGGGAAGGATGAAGGAAATACCATACATTAGCATACATGAAATACATAAAATGTGATGTTAATGGAGAAAACTTACCCTAATATAGTCCTCCTGCACAGGGCCGGTGCTAGACATTTTTGCGCCCTAGGCGAGACCAGCTACTTGCGCCCCCCAAAGAAAAAAAATTCAAATAAATGCAATAATTTAAGCACCAGAACTCCTGGTGGAGGTATGCAGCCAGGTGGAGGGATGGAGCCAGGTGGACAGGAGGGGTGTACAGCCAGGTGGGAGGGTGGAGGCGGGTGGATGGATGGAGCCAGGTGGAGGGGGTGGAGGGGGGATGGAGTCAGATGGAGGGGATGACCCAGGTGGGGGGATGGAGTCAGGTTTGGAGGATGAGCCAGGTGGATGGATGAGCCAGGTGCGGGGGATGAGCCAGGTGCGAGGGATGAGCCAGGTGCGAGGGAATGAGCCAGGTGCGAGGGAATGAGCCAGGTGCTGGGATGAGCCAGGTGGGGGGGATGAGCAAGGTGGGGGAATGAGCCAGGTGGGGGGATGAGCCAGGAGCCAGGTGGGGGATGAGCCAGGTGCAGGGTTGAGCCAGCTGGAGGCATGAGCCAGGTGGAGGGATGAGCCAGGTGCAGGGATGAGCCAGGTGCAGGGATGAGCCAGGTGCAGGGATGAGCCAGGTGGAGGGATGAGCCAGGTGCAGGGATGAGCCAGGTGGAGGGATGAGCCAGGTGCAGGGATGAGCCAGGTGGAGGGATGAGCCAGGTGGAGGGATGAGCCAGGTGGAGGGATGAGCCAGGTGGAGGGATGAGCCAGGTGCAGGGATGAGCCAAGTGCAGGGATGAGCCAGGTGGAGGGATGAGCCAGGTGGAGGGATGAGCCAGGTGCAGGGATGAGCCAGGTGCAGGGATGAGCCAGGTGGAGGGATGAGCCAGGTGGAGGGATGAGCCAGGTGCAGGGATGAGCCAGGAGGAGGGATGAGCCAGGTGGAGGGATGAGCCAGGTGCAGGGATGAGCCAGGTGGAGGGATGAGCCAGATGGAGGGATGAGCCAGGTGCAGGGATGAGCCAGGTGCAGGGATGAGCCAGGTGCAGGGATGAGCCAGGTGGAGGGATGAGCCAGGTGCAGGGATGAGCCAGGTGGAGGGATGAGCCAGGTGCAGGGATGAGCCAGGTGGAGGGATGAGCCAGATGGAGGGATGAGCCAGGTGCAGGGATGAGCCAGGTGCAGGGATGAGCCAGGTGCAGGGATGGTGCCAGGTGGAAAGGAGAGGAGGTGCAGCCAAGTGGAGGGGGTCACACACCAGTGATAAGGTCTGACTGGAAGCCCTCATCCCCAGCACTTCCCCCCACCACCTGACAAGTTCTTACCTTTTGGCACTTCTTTCCAGCTCCCTCCACATGTCAGGCGGCAGTCATTGTCATCAGTCCCAGGATCACACACGAGAGACCTCGTCCAGCTCCTCCCCGTTCAGATCAGCTGATCAATCGGCTCCACCCCCAGGCTCCAGCTGCCGGCCGCGGAGAGGCTGGTTAAGCAGGGCGGGCAGCAGGAGCAGCTTTGCTTTGGGCTCATCCAGCTCCAGGACAAGTGGCCCGGCGGCCTCGGCCCAGTGTGTGTTCTATGGCCAGTCCGGACCAGGCTGGGTGGAGCCATCCCGGCTGTCTCTCTCTCTGTGCACAATGCCGCCCGCCCTGCTCCTCCAATGGCTGCACATCATCAAGGGAGGGAGGTGGGGCGGGAAGAGAGCTGACACCCACAGCTGCTGCAGGACATCGGCATGGTCGCCCCTGGCTCCGGGGAAGGGGGGGGTCTGACTGCACATTCTCCCCTTCCAGCGACTCTGCAGCCAGCCCTGAAGGAGCCGCCTCCCGCTACACTCCTCACGCACCAGCCACCACCCGCCAAGGAATCTGATCCTCTGGAAGGGTAGGGACCCAGCGGCTGTGGTTGCGCCCCTAGGCGGCAGTGTGCCCTAAACGGCTGCCTAGTTCACCTAGTAGGAGCGCCGGCCCTGCTCCTGCAGGACTTGGATGATGGCAGAACAGGTGTCTGGTATTATGAGGCCCAGAGCCTGGGGGGAGATGCCTGTCGTGAACTTCAAGTCCTGCAGACTTCTCCCCGTCGCCAGATAACGTAACGTGGTGATGAGCCTCTGCTCAGCACTGATGGCTTCCCGCATAACTGTGTCCTTCCTGGTAATGTAGGGGGACACCAAAGCCAACAGTTCCTGAAAAACGGGGTCAGACATCCGCAGAAAATTCCTGTAGTCTTCAGGATTATTCTCGACGATCTCCCGCAGCAGAGGCATATGGCAGAATTGGTCCCGCTGGAGCAACCAATTCTTGGTCTATGAACTCCTCCTCACACCGTTCATGGACTGGTCTTGGTCCAAAACAAGCAGACCAACACCAAGCGCACGCACAGCACGAACTCGACGACGATAACGTCCAGGCGACATGGCTAGGAAACGGTCGTCTTATCAGAACATACAGAACAGAACGCACTTTAGAACAGCAAGGCCTATGAATAACGAACTGAAAATCAGAAACGAACGGGCAAGAACGCACTGTAAAACAGATACGACCTGCCTAGACGCCCTGAAAGTCAAGATACGAACCCACAAGCACAAACTGAACCTCAGAAAATGAACTGAAAAGCACGAAGACTGAAAAGCGCGAATCGTCTCTTCCCAAACTTTTACTTCACACGCGGTAACACGAGATCAGCAAAAGCAGCCCAAGGGGTGGCGCCAAGGAAATCGATCTTCCCCTTTATAGTGCCGTCTTACGTGCTGGACGTGCCCGCGGAGAACAACGAGGAAATTTGGAATTGTCAGTGTGTACGCATGGAAAGCTTGACGAGAAACTCGTCAAGGTTAACAAGAATCTCGTCGAAAAAAACGACGAGATTGTTACGACGAGAAACTCGGTCGTGTGTACGAGGCTTGAAAGCGGAGGTCCAGCTGTGTAAAAAAAATGTAAAAGTCAGCAACTACAAACACTGTAGCTGCTGACTTTTAATAAGCACACTTACCTGTCCTGGGTGCCCGCAATGTCGGCTGCCCGAGGCCGATCCATCCTTGAGATCGTGTGCCGGCGCCACCATCCTCACTAAGGGAAACAGGCGGTGAAGCCTTGCGGCTTCACTGCCTATTTCCTACTGCGCATGCGTCAGTTGCGCGGCGCTTTTTGAATGGGTGGCTGTCTTCTGGGACACACACAGGTCCCAGAACACAGTGCGCCCCATTTCCCAGGAGGCAATGCAAGGAGGAGAAGAGATAAGATCACAGCGGAATAGGAAGTGGCAGATTAGGACGATCTGCCTAGCAACAGCCATTTCTGATAAGTATAATTTTATTTATTTTTTCACATTTTTTGGAGCCTTTTTGGCATTTTTTTTTTTTTTTAGAGTGGACCTCCGCTTTAAGCTGCATAGGGGTTTTTTACTGTCAGGGCGGGAAGGATTTGGAACTCTCTTCCACAATCCATGGTGTACAGAGGGAGGAAGGATAGTTTTAAAAGACTCTTATGCGGCGTACACACGATCGTTTTTCATGCCATTTTTTAAACCGACGTTTTTCTCGTCGTTTTTTTCATGTTTCCTCTCAAGCCTGTCTTGCGTACACACGATCATTTTAAAAAACGTTCAAGCAAAGCGCAGTGAAGTACAACACGTACGACGGCACTATAAAGGGGAAGTTCCGTTCGGATGGCACCACCCTTCATGTTAGTAAAGTTTGTTGAGCGACGATTCGCGCTTTTCAGCCTCGTGCTTTTCAGTCCGTTACAGCGTGACGAATGTGCTATCTCCACTACGAACGCTAGTTTTACCAGAACGAGCGCTCCCGTCTCATTCTTGATTCTGAGCATGCGCGTTTTTTTTCACCTCGTAAAAGCATACACACTATAATTTTTCATGTCGTTAAAAAAAACGACATGAAAAACGACGTGAAAAAATAGAGCATGTTCAAAATTTTTAATGCCCGTTTTTCACGTCGTTAAAAATGCTCTGGAGCATACACACGATCGGTTTTAATGCCCACTTTTAAAAATGGCATTTTTAACGGCATGAAAAACGATTGTGTGTATGGGGCATTAGATGTGCATCTTAACGTAAACAATTGAAGGGGATATGGGGAATGATTTTACACACACACACACCTACACAGGTTGAACTGGATGGACTGATGTCTTTATTCAACCTTACCAACTATGTTACTATGTAAAATTCACTGCTTGTGCCTCCATTCATGTACCTGTCTTTTTTTCAGTGCCTAGCACTAAGGTCAGAGTCCTTACTAGGTATTCCTTCCTCAATGCGCTCCCTCCCTCTCTGGACATTATACCCCTTACACTGACAGGTGCATGACCAAGGGGTTTTCGCACACGTTCCTGGCAAGTATGGCTCTTAAAATGGTGGGTGCTACAGCGATTACCAGCTGGGTCCTGGAAACATCAAGCAAGTGTACATATCAATAACTTCCATCCAAAGGTTTCTTTTATTGAGAGAGATCACATCACAAAGATAAGTGCAACATTTTGGAGCCGCACAGGGCCCCTTCATTGGGCATGTGATGATCATCACATGCCTGACGAAGGGGCCCTGCGCGGCTCTGAAATGTTGCACTTATCTTTGTGATGTGAGCTCTCTCAATAAAAGAAACCTTTGGACGGAAGTTGTTAATCCATGGTGTGCTGCCGAATAGATCCCCATCATGTCCACATTTCTGTTGACTGATGCAGTAATTGGCTCCATAACTGCTAGTTACCCCATAAGCAGCTTTTGAATCCAACTACTGCTGTGCACTGTCAATGAAAAGTAAGGTGGAACTTATGGGGACTTACATGTTCCCAATTAGGCTCCATCCACCCAGTGGTCAAGTCATTTTCAAAATATGGGCATTGCCATATTTGGGCAATGACATCACCACTATCGCCAGCCTCTTTGTTTATATTTAGCTTTTAGGCAGGACATTACCCAGCAATCAGCTGAATGGGATAGAGCCCTCTGCAGGAAGTTGTCATGTACATGACAAATTTCCAGCATAGACATGCCCTACTCTAAGTACTATTCTACCTATGTGCACTAACTCAGAGCTGGTCTTAATTATTTCCAATTTCTTTATCTGTAAACTGACAGTAATTCTTTAAGAATCTGTCATTGTCATAGTGACAGTGGCACAGTCAAAAGTGTATTTAGGGCTTTTGGAGAGAAATGTGTCTTTTCAACCTGCCTATGTTTATTGTTATTCATATTCACTAGATGGGCGTGCCCTCCATATCATGATTAGAGTTGAGCGGACACCTGGATGTTCGGGTTCGACGGGTTCGGCCGAACTTCGGAAAAAAGTTCGGGTTCGGGACCGAACTTTAACCCAAACCCAGACCCGAACCCGAACCCCATTGAAGTCAATGGGGACCCGGACTTCTAAGGACTAAAAAGGCTCTAAAAAAGTAATGGAAAGGGCTAGAGGGCTGCAAATGGCAGCAAAATGTTGTTAAGAGCATGGCAAGTGCTCTGCAGCAAACAAATGTGGATAGGGAAATAACTTAAAATAACATAAAAAAAATAAAAAATTAAAAAATATGCTGGAGGCCCCCTTTTCAGCAGAAGAGGTACGGGAAGTCATTAAGAACCTCAGAAACTCAACGGCACGGAGCCACACATATGGTGGGAATGCCCCAGAATACGCCCTTTCTGGAATAAATTATTCAATTTAATGGATAAGCTAGTGGGAAAATAAAATACTTTGAAATAAAAATGTAGCGGGGTGCTAAATTTAAGGGAAGTGTTTGAGTGGTAAAAAGGCTCAAACACCCTAATTCTGTAGGATTCATGGACCATTTTGTCCTCGGGGGACAGTATTGGTGTGCAGTTCCCTGCGGCCTACAGGTGGCGCTGCCATGGTAGGCTAGGGTTGAACCGCCGATACAGTGCTGTGCCTTTTGTGTCCCCTCTTGGCAGTAGTACAGCGGGGCGGGGAACCTGCTGTGCATGCCGGGAGAGCATATAAAAGGGGCAGACCTTTGGCCTGGGGGCTGATGTCCAGTGGGGTCCACGCCCAGGTGCCTTCGGCCTGGGTGCATGTGTTCCTGTTCCATCTCGGGTACTTTTAGCCCGGGGTGAGGTACTATCCTGGAGTTCCTGCTGCCCTGGGTATGGAGGCCTAGGTGCGGGAGTAAAGCCTGGAGTCCAGAGCCTTCGTCTGGAGTCCGCTAAGGGTCGAGGAGTCTTAGGGTGCCGCCTCATGTAGGGGACCATGTTCCAGGGAAGGGAGGATCATTCTGATGGACGATGCAGGAGTCACGGTGAAAGAAGGGTCTGTTGACTCCCTGGAGAGATGTCTTCCACTTGATATGGGCTAGGTTCGTAGAAGGAGAAGCTCAAGGTCATCTTGACTGTATCAGAGGCCTTATTCACCCGGCCCATGGCAGGGGCCTTATACACCCTGGTCTGTGGCAGAGACCAAAGTTCTCCAGGTCCGTGGCAGGGGCCTTGTACACCCGGTCTGTGGCAGAGACCAACCTCAAGGTCTGTGGCAGAGACCGTGCACCTAAAACTGTTTGAGAAACCTAAGCAGTGAAGTGAATGTGCTACGTTTGTGCCTGGACCTCCTCCACACCTTAAGCTGTCCTGTTTCTTTGCTCTAACCTTTTCTATCCGAGTAGAGTTTATTTTGCCATGAGAGAATAAGAGTTGTAATTTCAGCTGGTGTGGACATTGACTTTACTGGGAATTAAAGGACTTGCCTCTACCTACAGTAGAGGTGAGAATCATCCTCTGGAGGAGTTTTGACTCCGGCTGTGGACACGGCCTGTCAAGTACACCGCTCAACCTCTTTATATAGGAGGGTACGGGCTGGTAGTGCGGTGTGCCTTTCTCCCTCCTGCGAGGAGCCAACAACATAAAGGCAGGTAAGGTGGTAAGGATCTGTGCGCTACAAAAAAATAAAATAAAAATTATAATCTTGACCTAGGAGGACGAGGTCCATATGGAGTAGGAGGTTGAGGTGGCGGTGGATGTGGCTGTGTAGGTGGAAGCGGCGGTGGAGGAGGACGAGGCAGCCAACACTGGTTCAAAAATACAACAATGGCTGGGTAAGGCCGGTGATGTGTCGAATTCTGTCCCCCGTCAAATAGTGTCCACCCTGTACTGCGCTTGCTCAGTATGTAGGACAAGGGGATTTCGAAAATCTCCCAAGACGAACGGCGCCTGCGTGGTGAGTTCAGGTGAAGGCCACACCATCCGTGGTTCAAGCCGAGCCAAGTGAGGCCGTGCCCGAAGCGTGGCGATCGAACCGAGCCCGTGAGGGGCCCTGTTACTATGTGCTACCGTATGTCCACTTGGATGGTGGGGCTTGAACCTGCACTCACAGCGCAGGTGCCGTTCATCTTCGGAGATTTTGTGAATCTCCTTGTCCTCTGTACTGCGCAAGCGCTGCGCCTTCGCAGTATGGGCCGGACACAATCCGATGGCTGGGCAGTTTTTGTCACAACACCGGTATACATGTCTATTCTGCACAAGGTACGGACAAGTCCTGTGGGATCCATGCCTGGTTCATTTTAATGAACGTGAGCTTGTCCACATTGGCTCTGGACAGGCGGCTGCGCTTGTCTGTGATAACGCCCCCTGCCGTGCTAAATACACGTTCAGATAATACACTGGCTGCAGGGCAGGCCAGCACCTCCAAGGCATAAAGGGCAAGCTCAGGCCATGTGCCCAATTTGGAGACCCAGAAGTTAAAGGGGGCAGACCCGTCATCCAGTACGTGTAGGCCTGTGGACACATACTGCTCAACCATGTTGGTGAAATGCTGCCTCCTGCTAAGAAGTTCCATCTCAGCTGGTGGTGCTGGTTGTTGTGGCGTGCTGACAAAGCTTTTCCACATTTCAGCCATGCTAACCCTGCCTTCTGAGGTGCTGCCGGTGCCCCGGCTGCGTTGGCGACCTCTTCCTCCTCCTCTGCCTTCGCCTTGTGCTTCCACCGTACACCCGCTGTCAGGTGGGAATGCCACCAGCAGCGCGTCTACCAGCGTGCGCTTGTACTCGCGCATCTTATGATCCCGCTCCAGTGAGGGAATTAAGGACGGTACGTTGTCCTTGTAACGGGGATCCAGCAGGGTGGCCACCCAGTAATCAGCACCAGTTAAAATGTGGGCAACTCGGCGGTCATTGCGGAAACACTGCAGCATGTAATCGCTC
The DNA here is from genome assembly GCA_029206835.1 of Rana muscosa. Lineage (NCBI taxonomy): Eukaryota > Metazoa > Chordata > Amphibia > Anura > Ranidae > Rana > Rana muscosa. Next base: position 400,038,339 of record CM055122.1, read on the forward strand.
ATGTGTGCCAGGCTGCCCAGAGGCAAAGAAAAGCTGTCCTCTGTGGGAGGTGTATCGTCTGTGTCCTCTGTATCCCCCCAGCCACGCACCAGTGATGGCCACGAGCTGGTCTGGGTGCCACCCTGCTGTGAAAATGGCTCCTCCTCCTCCTCCTCCATCTCCTCCTCCACCTCGTCATCCTCCAGAACTATGCCCTTTCTGCCGGACAATTGTGTACCTGGCGTTTGTTGGTGCAGGAACCCACCCTCGTAGCCACTTGTGAAAGACTGCCCTGAAAGCCTTTGAAATGATCCCGCTTCCTCCTCCTCCTCCTCCTGTGCCACATCCTCTTCCATCATCGCCCGAAGCGTTTTTTCAAGGAGGCATAGAACTGGGATAGTAACGCTAAGAACGGCGTCATTGGCACTGGACATGTTGGTGGAGTACTCGAAACAGCGCAACAAGGCACACAGGTCTCGCATGGAGGCCCAGTTATTGGTGGTGAAGTGGTGCTGTTCCGCAGAGCGACTCACGCGTGATTGCTGCAGCTGAAACTCCACTATCGCCTGCTGCTGCTCGCACAGTCTGGCCAGCATGTGCAAGGTGGAGTTCCACCTTGTGGGCACGTCACATATGAGGCGGTGAGCGGGAAGGCCAAAGTTACGCTGCAGCGCTGACAGGCGAGCAGCAGCAGGGTGAGAACGCCGAAAGTACGCACACACAGCCCGCACTTTCTGCAGCAGCTCTGGCATATTGGGGTAATTTTTAAGGAACCTCTGGACCACCAAGTTCAGCACATGCGCCAGGCAAGGGATGTGCGTCAAACCGGCTAGGCCCAGAGCTGCTACGAGATTTCGCCCATTATCGCACACCACCAGGCCGGGCTTGAGGCTCACTGACAGCAACCACTCATTGGTCTGTTGTTCCATGTCCCTCCACAACTCCTGCGCGGTGTGGGGTTTTTCCCCCAAACAGGAAAGTTTTAAAACTGCCTGCTGTCGTTTACCCCTGGCTGTGCTGAAGTTGGTGGTGAAGGTGTTACGCTGACCGGATGAGGAGGCGGTAGAGGATGAGGAAGCGGAGTAGGAGGAGTTAGCAACAGGAGGCAAACTGAAGCGCCCTGCAATCCTCGGTGGTGGAAGGACATGCGCCAAACTGCTATCTGCCTCAGGCCCAGCCGCCACTGCATTTACCCAGTGTGCTGTTAGGGAGATATAACGTCCCTGACCGTGCTTACTGGTCCACGCATCCATAGTTAGGTGGACCTTGCCACAGATGGCGTTGCGCAGTGCACACCTGATTTTGCCCCCCACTTGGTTGTGCAGGGAAGGGATGGCTCGCCTGGAAAAATAGTGGCGGCTGGGCACGACGTACTGTGGGACAGCCAATGCCATCAGGCTTTTAAAACTCTGCGTTTCCACCATACGGAATGACAGCATTTCAAAGGCCAGGAGTTTTGAAATGCTGGCATTCAGGGTCAGGGATCGCGGGTGGCTAGGGGGGTACTTCCTCTTCCGCTCCAATGTTTGGGAGATAGAGAGCTGAACGCTTCCATGGGACATTGTGGAGATGGTTGGTGACCCAGGTGGTAGTGTTGCTGGCAGATCCTCTGTTTGCGGGGTGGCAGGTGCCACTGTCACTACAGAGGTGGATGAAGAGGCCGAGACTGCAGCAGAAGAGGAAGCAGGAGGAGCCAGAGACCTTTCTTGGTTTTTGAGGTGTCTACTCCACTGCAGCTCGTGCTTTGCACTTAGATGCCTGGTCATGCAGGTTGTGCTCAGGTTGAGAACGTTTATGCCTCGCTTCAGCCTCTGATTGCACAGCCTGCAAACCACTCGTGTCTTGTCATCAGCACATTGTGTGAAGAACTGCCACGCTAGGGAACTCCTTGGACCTGGCTTTGGTGTGCTCGGTCCCTTGCTGCGTTGGGCAGTAGCAGACATACTGTCTAGGGGACGGACGCTCCGCTTTTGCACCCTGCTCTCTCTTCTGCTGTGCTGGTGGCTCTGTGCGACCACAGCCTCTTCCTCCAAACTACACTGGTCACCTGCATAACGTTCATTCCATGTGGGGTCGAGGACCTCATCGTCCTCCACATCATCTTCCACCCAGTCTTCACCCTTGCCCTCCTTGTCTGTCTGCACAATTGCGAAAGCAGCAGCAGTTGGCACCTGTGTTTCGTCATCATCCGAGACGTACTGCAATGGTCCTCCCATGTACTCATCATGAAACATAAGTGGTTGGGCATCGGTGCACTCAATCTCTTCCACTTCTGGGGCAGGGCTAGGTGGATGGCCCTGGGAAACCCTGCTAACAGAGTCATCGAAAAGCAGAAGAGACTGCTGCATGATTTGGGGCTCAGACTGCTTGGCTGATTTGCAATGGGGGTGAGGTGAAAGACTGATGGACATGGGTTTCAGGTGCCAACTCTGATCTTTCATCAGAAGAGTGGGTGGGAGACAATGTGAAGGAACCCGAGGCACTGTCAGCAACCCAATCTACTATCGCCTGTACTTGTCCTGGCCTAAACATTCGTACAGCCTCATTAGGCGCGACAAAATACCGCCGCAGGCTCGGTCGCCTACTCGCACCTGAGGAAGGTGTTTCACTTGTGCGTGTATCTGGCACAGATCCACCACATCCTCTCCCTGCAACAGGTGCTCCACCAGCAGCACCACGACCGGGGCCACCACGTCCCTTTGACCTTCTCCTCATATTTTCCAAATTTAGGATGTTGCCCTAAATGGGTGTTTTTGGAAGAGCAGAACACACCCACAGTACGTAATCGCTGAATCGCACAGCTACAGAACTGCAGAAAATGCTATTCAAAAAAATGTTGTTTTTTTAGTATAGCACAGTAGAAGAAAACTATTTAGAAATTGTTTATTTCACACACCTCCAAATATGTATAACACACTGCAAACTATTTTTTGTGCCCCTAAACGGTGTTTTTTGGAAGAGCAGAACACACCCACAGTACGTAACCGCTGAATCGCACAGCTACAGAACTGCAGAAAATGCTATTCAAAAAAAATGTTGTTTTTTTAGTATAGCACAGTAGGAGAAAACTATATAGAAATTGTTTATTTCACACACCTCCAAATATGTATAACACACTGCAAACTATTTTTTTTTACTATAGCACAGTAGGAGAAAACTATATAGAAATTGTTTATTTCACACACCTCCAAATATGTATAACACACTGCAAACTATTTTTTGTGCCCCTAAACGGCGTTTTTTGGAAGAGCAGAACACACCCACAGTACGTAACCGCTGAATCGCACAGCTACAGAACTGCAGAAAATGCTATTCAAAAAAAAATGTTGTTTTTATAGTATAGCACAGTAGAAGAAAACTATTTAGAAATTGTTTATTTCACACACCTCCAAATATGTATAACACACTGCAAACTATTTTTTGTGCCCCTAAACGGCGTTTTTTGGAAGAGCAGAACACACCCACAGTACGTAACCGATGAATCGCACAGCTACAGAACTGCAGAAAATGCTATTAAAAAAAATGTTGTTTTTTTAGTATAGCACAGTAGGAGAAAACTATATAGAAATTGTTTATTTCACACACCTCCAAATATGTATAACACACGGCAAACTATTTTTTGTGCCCCTAAACGGCGTTTTTTGGAAGAGCAGAACACACCCACAGTACGTAACCGATGAATCGCACAGCTACAGAACTGCAGAAAATGCTATTAAAAAAAAAAAATTTGTTTTTTTAGTATAGCACAGTAGAAGAAAACTATTTAGAAATTGTTTATTTCACACACCTCCAAACATGTATAACACACTGCAAACAATTTTTTGTGCCCCTAAACTGCGTTTTTTGGAAGAGCAGAACACACCCACAGTACGTAACCGCTGAATCGCACAGCTACAGAACTGCAGAAAATGCTATTCAAAAAAAATGTTGTTTTTTTAGTATAGCACAGTAGGAGAAAACTTTATAGAAATTGTTTATTTCACACACCTCCAAATATGTATAACACACTGCAAACTATTTTTTATGCCCCTAAACGGCGTTTTTTGGAAGAGCAGAACACACCCACAGTACGTAACCGCTGAATCGCACAGCTACAGAACTGCAGAAAATGCTATTCAAAAAAAATGTTTTTTTTTTAGTATAGCACAGTAGAAGAAAACTATTTAGAAATAGTTTATTTCACACACCTCCAAATATGTATAACACACTGCAAACTATTTTTTGTGCCCCTAAACGGCGTTTTTTGGAAGAGCAGAACACACCCACAGTACGTAACCGCTGAATCACACAGCTACAGAACTGCAGAAAATGCTATTAAAAAAAAAATGTTGTTTTTTTAGTATAGCACAGTAGGAGAAAACTATATAGAAATTGTTTATTTCACACACCTCCAAATATGTATAACACACTGCAAACTATTTTTTGTGCCCCTAAACGGCGTTTTTTGGAAGAGCAGAACACACCCACAGTACGTAACCGCTGAATCGCACAGCTACAGAACTGCAGAAAATGCTATTCAAAAAAAAATGTTGTTTTTATAGTATAGCACAGTAGAAGAAAACTATTTAGAAATTGTTTATTTCACACACCTCCAAATATGTATAACACACTGCAAACTATTTTTTGTGCCCCTAAACGGCGTTTTTTGGAAGAGCAGAACACACCCACAGTACATAACCGCTGAATCGCACAGCTACAGAACTGCAGAAAATGCTATTAAAAAAAATGTTGTTTTTTTAGTATAGCACAGTAGGAGAAAACTATATAGAAATTGTTTATTTCACACACCTCCAAATATGTATAACACACGGCAAACTATTTTTTGTGCCCCTAAACGGCGTTTTTTGGAAGAGCAGAACACACCCACAGTACGTAACCGATGAATCGCACAGCTACAGAACTGCAGAAAATGCTATTAAAAAAAAAAAAATTTGTTTTTTTAGTATAGCACAGTAGAAGAAAACTATTTAGAAATTGTTTATTTCACACACCTCCAAACATGTATAACACACTGCAAACAATTTTTTGTGCCCCTAAACTGCGTTTTTTGGAAGAGCAGAACACACCCACAGTACGTAACCGCTGAATCGCACAGCTACAGAACTGCAGAAAATGCTATTCAAAAAAAATGTTGTTTTTTTAGTATAGCACAGTAGGAGAAAACTTTATAGAAATTGTTTATTTCACACACCTCCAAATATGTATAACACACTGCAAACTATTTTTTATGCCCCTAAACGGCGTTTTTTGGAAGAGCAGAACACACCCACAGTACGTAACCGCTGAATCGCACAGCTACAGAACTGCAGAAAATGCTATTCAAAAAAAATGTTTTTTTTTTAGTATAGCACAGTAGAAGAAAACTATTTAGAAATAGTTTATTTCACACACCTCCAAATATGTATAACACACTGCAAACTATTTTTTGTGCCCCTAAACGGCGTTTTTTGGAAGAGCAGAACACACCCACAGTACGTAACCGCTGAATCACACAGCTACAGAACTGCAGAAAATGCTATTAAAAAAAAAATGTTGTTTTTTTAGTATAGCACAGTAGGAGAAAACTATATAGAAATTGTTTATTTCACACACCTCCAAATATGTATAACACACTGCAAACTATTTTTTGTGCCCCTAAACGGCGTTTTTTGGAAGAGCAGAACACACCCACAGTACGAAACCGCTGAATCGCACAGCTACAGAACTGCAGAAAATGCTATTCAAAAAAAATTTTTTTTTTTAGTATAGCACAGTAGGAGAAAACTATATAGAAATTGTTTATTTCACACACCTCCACATGTGTATAACACACTGCAAACTATTTTTTGTGGCCCTGAATGGCTCTTGTTGCAAGCGTACATTAAAGTGCAAATTTTTATTTTTATTTTTTTTGCCCTAAACAGGTCTTTTTTTGCCCTATGGGTCTTTTGGAAAAGAGCACAATAAAGTGCCTTTTTTTTTCCCCTAAAAGTTAGATTTTCTCTGACACTGGGCTCATGGCAGTGTAAAAATACTGCACTGCAACACAAACAGGTAAACCTATGCAGATCGCTGATTTTAATCTCTGAATCTGGACTCCTATATAATATTCTCTCTCCCTGAAAGCACCAACAGGAACCTGGCCCTACACTACACTATCTCTCTATCTTTTCCCTCAGGTTGCAGAATCAGGACTACCTCATGTATTTTACAATCTCTCCCTATTAGCAACAGCAGCAGCCAAGATCCTCTCCCTATCTATTCTGAAGCAGAGTGACGTGTGTGCTGTGTGCCTCTAGCTTATATAGAAGCTGGGTCACATGTTGCACTGACCAATCACAGCCATGCCATTAGTAGGCATGGCTATGATGGCCTCTAAGGGCACACCAGCTAATCAAAAGGTGATTGGCTGGCCCCTGAAGCATTTCTAAATGCGTAATTAGATTGCCGAACCCGAACCCGGACTTTTGCGCAAAGGCCGGGTTCGGGTTCAGGAAAAAGCTAAAGTTCGGTACGGACCCGAACTTTACAGTTCGGGTTCGCTCAACACTAATCATGATGTGACCCAATTCACTTAGATTTGCTTAATGAGCAACCTTTGAAAATGTTTGCTTAAACATTTTACAGCCACCCAAATGATTATTCACACACCTCCCCATCTTTTGTTTTTTTCTGTGTCAGACTAAGGCTGACCATTCACCATTTTATTTTTTTCTTTCAGTCATACGGCTGAACCAAAAAAACAACAGTTACCCCCATCCATGCTATACAGAGTGTTTAGACAAATCTCCCACTGCGACCATTAGTATTTTGACAGCTGTCCATGCTGTCTTTCAAAGTATTTACCAGTTGCTGCATCTGATTGGATTCAGGCACTGTTTGGCTGACAATTGTCCATCTGGTACCTTTGATTTTTTAATTAAAGAATGTTGGGGGCGCAAGCGCAGTGTCTAGCAGGTCGGACATGTTCTGCTAGAGCTCCACTCCACAGGAGATTAGAAGCCACCAGAAACAGCTCACCTGTAGCTCGCTGGATGGCACACCGTCCCCCGCCTACTCCCGAGGCTCCGGTGCGCGGATCGGATCATTTGCCATGCACCGGCACTAAGCACAAGAATGCCTCCATAAAAGATGCGCTGGCCCCCCGTCACCTTCTCCCTCTAACAGTACAGCGTGCTCTCACAAACAGCTGCCGCCGCTGACACAGGCAGACTCCCAGGATGAGTCTGATAATGAACTCCCCTCTCCTCTAATGCTGCAGCAGAGCAATCCAACCCTCCAGCACTCCTAAAACAGATAGAACATATGCTCCATAAAGCCTTGAAACAAACCTCAGAGCACATTTCTAATAGTCTCACTAAGGAGATTAGAGAGCTGGGCACCCGCACTGCAGCCCTGGAGGTCATAGTGGATGAGATGGAGAACACAGCACAGGACTATATGGCTAAACTCGAGAACATCAAAGAAGAAAACATAACTCTACAAACAAGACTTGAAGATTACGAAAACAGAGCTAGGGGCTCTATATTTGCATATCAGAGGCATCCCTGAAACCATTATTGACTTACAATCTACCATGACTGCCCTGTTCCAGGAATTTCAGCCAGCTATTCTGATAGAATACCTGGAGATGGACAGAGTGCACAGAGCGCTGACTCCAAGGAAACCTGACGGACCTCCACACCACATCATCGCAAAGTTCCACTACTACCACACAAAGGAACAACTCTTGATTAGGGTTGAGCGAACCCGAACTGTAAAGTTCGGGTCCGTACCAAACTTTAGCTTTTTCCCGAACCCGGACTTTGCGCGAAAGTCCGGGTTCGGGTTCGGCAATCTAATGGCGCAGTTAGAAATGCTTCAGGGGCCAGCCAATCACCTTTTGATTAGCTGGTGTGCCCTTAGAAGCCATCATAGCCATGCCTACTAATGGCATGGCTGTGATTGGTCAGTGCAACATGTGACCCAGCTTCTATATAAGCTAGAGGCACACAGCACACACGTCACTCTGCTTCAGAATAGATAGGGAGAGGATCTTGTCTGCTGCTGCTGCTTTTAGGGAGAGATTGAAAAATACATGAGTTAGTCCTGATTCTGGAATCTGAGGGAAAAGATAGAGAGACAGTGTAGTGTAGGGCCAGGTTCCTGTTGGTGCTTTCAGGGAGAGAGATATATTATATAGGAATAGGAGTCCAGATTCAGAGATATAACTCAGCGATCTGCATAGGTTTACCTGTTTGTGTTGCAGTGCAGTCTTTTTACACTGCCATGAGCCCAGTGTCAGAGAAAATCTACCTTTTATCTGCAAGCTCAGTGCACCAGCACTGCATATAATATGTTGAGAGATACACCGTTTCCATACTGTGGGTGTATTCTGCTCTTGGAAAAAGATCCATTTAGGGCAAAAAAAAAAGGCACTTTATTGTGCTCTTTTCCAAAAGACCCATTAAGGGCAAAAAAAAAAAAAAAATGTGCATTTTATTTTGCTCGTGCAAAAAAAGACCCGTTTAGGGCAAAAAAAATTAAATAAAAATTTGCACTTTAATGTACACTTGCAAAAAGACCCATTTAGGGCCACAAAAAATATTTTGCAGTGTGTTATACATATGTGGAGGCGTGTGAAATAAACCATTTCTATATATTTGTCTTCTACTGTGCTATACTAAAAAAAAAAATTTTTTTTGGAATACCATTTTCTGCAGTTCTGTAGCTGTGCGATTCAGCGGTTACGTACTGTGGGTGTGTTGTGGTCTTCCAAAAAACGCCATTTAGGGCCACAAAAAATATTTTGCAGTGTGTTATACATATGTGGAGGTGTGTGAAATAAACGATTTCTATATAGTTTTCTTCTACTGTGCTATACTAAAAAAACAAAATTTTTTTTTTAATAGCATTCTGCAGTTCTGTAGCTGTGTGATTCAGCGGTTACGTACTGTGGGTGTGTTGTGGTCTTCCAAAAAACGCCATTTAGGGCCACAAAAAATATTTTGCAGTGTGTTATACATATGTGGAGGTGTGTGAAATAAACAATTTCTATATAGTTTTCTTCTACTGTGCTATACTAAAAAAACAACATTTTTTTTTAATAGCATTTTCTGCAGTTCTGTAGCTGTGCGATTCAGCGGTTACGTACTGTGGGTGTGTTGTGGTCTTCCAAAAAACGCCATTTAGGGCCACAAAAAATATTTTGCAGTGTGTTATACATATGTGGAGGTGTGTGAAATAAACAATTTCTATATAGTTTTCTTCTACTGTGCTATACTAAAAAAACAACATGGTTGAGCAGTATGTGTCCACAGGCCTACACGTACTGGATGACGGGTCTGCCCCCTTTAACTTCTGGGTCTCCAAATTGGGCACATGGCCTGAGCTTGCCCTTTATGCCTTGGAGGTGCTGGCCTGCCCTGCAGCCAGTGTATTATCTGAACGTGTATTTAGCACGGCAGGGGGCGTTATCACAGACAAGCGCAGCCGCCTGTCCAGAGCTAATGTGGACAAGCTCACGTTCATTAAAATGAACCAGGCATGGATCCCACAGGACTTGTCCGTACCTTCTGCAGAATAGACATGTATACCGGTGTTGTGACAAAAACTGTCCGGCCATCGGATTGTGTCCGGCCCATACTGCGGAGGCGCAGCGCTTGCGCAGTACAGAGGACAAGGAGATTCACAAAATCTCCGAAGATGAACGGCGCCTGCGCTGTGAGTGCAGGTTCAAGCCCCACCATCCAAGTGGACATACGGTAGCACATAGTAACAGGGCCCCTCACGGGCTCGGTTTGATCGCCACGCTTCAGGGCACGGCCTCACTTGGCTCGGCTTGAACCACGGATGGTGTGGCCTTCACCTGAACTCACCACGCAGGCGCCGTTTGTCTTGGGAGATTTTCGAAATCCCCTTGTCCTACATACTGAGCAAGCGCATTACAGGGTGGACACTATTTGACGGGGGACATAATTCGACACATCACCGGCCTTACCCAGCCATTGTTGTATTTTTGAACCAGTGTTGGCTACCTCGTCCTCCTCCACCGCCGCTTCCACCTACACAGCCACATCCACCGCCACCTCAACCTCCTACTCCATATGGACCTCGTCCTCCTAGGTCAAGATTATAATTTGTATTTTATTTTTTTGTAGCGCACAGATCCTTTCCCCCTTACCTGCCTTTATGTTGTTGGCTCCTCGCAGGAGGGAGAAAGGCACACCGCACTACCAGCCCGTACCCTCCTATATAAAGAGGTTGAGCGGTGTACTTGACGGGCCGTGTCCACAGCCGGAGTCAAAACTCCTCCAGAGGATGATTCTCACCTCTACTGTAGGTAGAGGCAAGTCCTTTAATTCCCAGTAAAGTCAATGTCCACACCAGCTGAAATTACAACTCTTATTCTCTCATGGCAAAATAAACTCTACTCGGATAGAAAAGGTTAGAGCAAAGAAACAGGACAGCTTAAGGTGTGGTGGAGGTCCAGGCACAAATGTAGCACATTCACTTCACTGCTTAGGTTTCTCAAACAGTTTTAGGTGCACGGTCTCTGCCACAGACCTGGAGGTTGGTCTCTGCCACAGACAGGGTGTACAAGGCCCCTGCCACGGACCTGGAGAACTTTGGTCTCTGCCACAGACCAGGGTGTATAAGGCCCCTGCCAGGGATAGTACCTCACCCCGGGCTAAAGGTACCCGAGATGGAACAGGAACACATGCACCCAGGCCGAAGGCACCTGGGCGTGGACCCTACTGGACATCAGCCCCCAGGCCAAAGGTCTGCCCCTTTTTTATGCTCTCCCGGCATGCACAGCAGGTTCCCCGCCCCGCTATACTACTGCCAAGAGGGGACACAAAAGGCACAGCACTGGCGTGTTGAACCCTAGCCTATCGGCGGTTTAACCCTAGCCTACCATGGCAGCGCCACCTGTAGACCGCAGGGAACTGCACACCAATACTGTCCCCCGAGGACAAAATGGTCCATGAATCCTACAGAATTAGGGTGTTTGAGCCTATTTACCACTCAAACACTTCCCTTAAATTTAGCACCCTGCTACATTTTTATTTCAAAGTATTTTATTTTCCCACTAGCTTATCCATTAAATTGAATAATTTATTCCAGAAAGGGTGTATTCTGGGGCATTCCCACCATATGTGTGGCATCGTGCCGTTGAGTTTCTGAGGTTCTTAATGACTTCCCGTACCTCTTCTGCTGAAAAGGGGGCCTCCAGCATATTTTTTTATTTTTTTATTTTTTTTATGTTATTTTAAGTTATTTCCCTATCCACATTTGTTTGCGGAGCACTTGTCATGCTCTTAACAACATTTTGCTGCAATTTGCAGCCCTCTAGCCCTTTCCATTACTTTTTTAGAGCCTTTTTAGTCCTTAGAAGGCCGGGTCCCCATTGAACTTTTTTCCGAAGTTCGGCCGAACCCGTCGAACCCGAACATCCAGGTGTCCGCTCAACTCTACTCTTGATCGCTGCCCAAGAAAAGGGTGCCACTAACTTTCAAGGACATAACTATCAGCTTTTTGCAGATCTATCCCAGCTGACCGTCACCAAATGTTGAGCTATGAAGCTGCAGCTCCTGGAGTTACAGCAACACCACATCACTTACCAATGGGGTTTTTCTTCACTGTTCGCTTTACCTACCAAGGTTCCAAATACAGCTGCAGATCACCAGAGGAACTACTACAAACCCTGCAAGAACTACACCTTGTGGAAACCCTTCCCAACACCGGCACGGCCCACAGAAGGTCAGCCTCAACCTCTTCGCTCGAACCACCCTTTGGTGAGCACGGAGGCCAGCACATGCACAAGAGAGGCCGCTACACCTCTCCAACCCAAGATCATGAGGACTCCATGGACTGATGTCTGCCTCCACCCCCAAATCCATCTTCACCCCTACACCGTGGGTTTGGAATTTCAATGGTTGCCACGCAACTCCTGGCGACCAACTCCACACGATTACTCTATGCAATTCTGTTTAAATCCTGTTTAAATCCTGTTTCAATATTCTCTTGTTATCGTTTAATAACTTCTGATTCTCAACTCCACTTTTGTCCCGGTTGGACTGTGACCATTTGTTTCACACAGCAGCGAACGCTTTCAAATGACTTATGCCTAACGAGAGCTATCCTAGGCTGCCAAATCGTCAGGCACATATCTGGCTCCAGCTACTATACTCATTTTTGACATACACATCCGAGAGAACTGTCAATTATACTTGATGAACATATTAGCCCTACCGTTCCTCCTTAATTATACCACTTATATCAGGGCCAGTATAACTTTGGATGCTTTTTGTTCCCTCTCCTCATTTTTTAGTTAACCCCTCCCCCCTAACCCCTAACATAGGCTGTTTCTAACCAACCTTCATTCCTGCCACTGTCAACCTCCCCTGACAACTATTGCACTATGCATTCAAAGTTATACACCCTAGTCCTGTTCAATGGTCTACAGGTTATGAGCCTACAAATCCTCCTATACCGGCTCTATCCCTCGTTTGGACGATCCTTGTGCCCCTAACCTACCCCCTCGCTCGCCCACCCTTTAATATGTGGACCAGTGATGGTGGCTACGTCACCTCTGAGAGGGAACCTGCTCCCATCTCACGGGCTCCATTTGACATTACCTGTTATTTTCATTAGCTGTACTACTTCGTTCACCATGCTTTCTGCTTCCTTCCTACTCTAGCCACTTTCTAGCCCCCCCTTTTACTTTACAAGTCCGCGCGGACTATCCAGCCCTGCCAGCGCATTGCACTCACTGGTAAGTCTCATCTGCAAATGTCCCCCTTACATGTTATATCCCTGAATGTTCAGGGCTTCAATGTGCCTCAAAAGTGAACCATTCCGCTCTTTTAACTTTTTGAAGGCCCACATAGTATGCCTCCAGGAAACACACCTCATGGCGCACTCTACACCGAAATTCTTTAGTTCCTTTTACCCACAAACCTATACAGCCTCAGCTACAACAAAACAGCGTGGAACACTTATAGCCTTCCACCGATCTACCCTATTCATCCCCAAAACCGAAATTAAAGACCGCTACCTAATCCTAACAGGACACATAATGTACTTGGCTATTACCGTTGTCTCATACTATGCCCCTAATAAACAGCCCACCTCCTTTCTTTCCCACCTTATGTAAGTGGTCTCCACGCACAAGATGGGTACAGTTATCATATGCAGTGACTCTAACCAGGTCCTCCTCCCATTCCTGGACAAATCCCCCTACTATACACCCCACAGTCCTTCTAAACTAACCTTCTCCCAGCTCTTCATCCGGCACAGCCTTGTCAACACCTGGCATGAAATCAACCCAATCAGAAGGAGATACACTTTCTACTCTCATCCACACAAAACCTTCTCACGCATCGACCACATTCTAGTCACTATCCGCATGGTACCTGAGATCCTCACCTCAACTATCAACTCAACTGGTCGGATCACAGTGCGGTCCTCACCTCCTTTGCCTCACCCATCCCTAAAGCACACAACACCACTTGGTGCCTCCCAGACTCCATGCTCAAACAACTGTCCCATTGAACTCAACATCGAATGCACCCTAAAAGACTACCTATCTCTAAATACTAGAATCTGGCACGTAAATTAGAGGCCTACTTCAAAGCCTCCTACACAGCATTCAACCTCAACCCCACCCCTACCGCAAAAACAAACTTAGAGAAAGCCCGCCTGGAATACAATCTATTGCTCACCGAATCTGCCGATAAATCCCTACGCCGCTCTAGACACACATACTACATGAAATCCAACAAACCATATACCCTGCTAGCATGCACGCTTAATGCCGTAAATAAACCAACCAAACCTATTCGACTCAAGCTTTCCAACAACATCATCCCTAGTAACCCAGTAGAGATTGTACACAAATTTCAAACCCATCTAGCCTCCCTATACTCCGCAAGAACTATTCTCCTGTTTGAATCTCCCTACTCTATCCCAACCTTAACGAGACCAACTCGATGACACCATTATGCCCGAAGGAGTTTCTACAGCAATTAAGGAGCTGAAACTGAATAAAAGACCAGGCCCAGATGGATACTCAGCCATCTACTACCGCACCTTCTCAGAGATCCTCTTACCTGTCCTCACCAAAGCTTTTAATGTAATACTCAAAGGCCACTCATTCAGAATAGAAACTCTAACAGCAAATGTCTGTATGATCCCCAAACCCCATTCTGACGACACAATTATCGTCCGATATCCCTTCTAAACATCGATATTAAACTCCTAGCCAAAATCCTGGCCACTCGACTAAACAGAATTATCGGCTGACTTATTTATCGTGATCAGACGGGCTTTATACCAGTTAGCCAAGCTAGTGACAATGTATGTCGGGCTGTCCTCTTAGCACACGCAGCTAGAACACGCCATATTCCCGCATGCTTTCTCTCACTCGATATCCGGAAAGCATTTGATTCAATATCCTGGCCCTATCTGCGCTACACCCTACTGAAGTGGGAATTCAGTCCCCACTTTTTACAATGGATTACTGCGTTATATGTCAAACCCTGCGCATATGTCAAATACGCTGGCATAGAAATCCCACGCCTTCAACATAGAAAAAGGTACACGTCAGGGCTGCCCCCTCTCACCCCTTCTATTTTCCCTCCTCATTGAACCACTAGCCCAGTTAATCAAAACAACCCAACAATCACAGGAATAGAGTTAGGTGGCCATCAACTTAAGTTCTGCTGATTCGCAGGCGATATTCTACTATTCTGGACTACTCCACAAGTCTTAGCCCGTAATCTCCTACCCATACTTAATAAGTTTGCCACAATCTAAGGACTGGTTGTCAATTCTAAGAAATCATTAGTGCTCAATATATCTCTCTCCTACCCGGAGTTAGAGTCTGCTCAAGCAGTGCTCCCTTTTATGTGGGCCTCGAAAAACATCCCTTACCTGGGAATTCATCTTGCAGCTGAATCCTTAAGCTCTTCTCTGTTAATTACCCAGAAATCCTGAGACAGGTGACAAATAGGGAGGAGCTTCGTGTTCTAGTCAAACCCATGTTCTACTCGAACATCGTCTGTTCGGCTGTTCGCCGAATTGCTAACATTATGGGCCATTCGCGCCAAATTAGAGTGGCGCGTCACAGCCCATAATTCACTGCGGCATCGCAGTGCATTGCTGGCTGATGATTGGCCAAGCATGCATCATGACCCGCATGCTTTGGCCAATCACAGCACGGAAACAATGGAGAGCCATAATTGGGGTGTCTTTGGGGTGGCTTTGGCCAATTATATCTCAGGGGGTTTAGTACACGCCCCACACTATATAAGGCCGCCTGCGTGGCATCCTTGTGTACTGTGTTGCGGTGGTGATTAAAGATAGAGAGAGAGAGATAGGGGCTGATTTACTAATAACAGTGCGCTGCGCTGGTTCTAACCTTAATTGGTGCACCGGATAACTCCTTCACTGGGCGCAGGAAGCAGCGGCGCACTGTTATAGTAAATAGAAATGTCAGCGGCGCTCTATTGAAAATGAATGGTTCCCTATGGGAGCCCATTGATTTGAATAGAGGTCGACCGGGAAGTCGGATCCGACTTGCGGGCGACTCGTGTGCCGGCTGACACAGGGACAGCGCGACTTTGCGAGGCGATCTGGACACGACCTGAGCATGCAGCAGCCGCTCAAGTCGTGTCCTAGAGGCGACTAGCCGGCCGAGAATGTGTCCAGCGCGATGACATCGCGCTGGTCCTCGGCAGCCTCGCTGTCCCATGTTTTGGTATGAATCATGAAGGGGAACTCCAGGCCAAATTTTAATGAAAAAACCAGCATGGGTTCCCCTTCAGGAGCATACCAGGCCCTTAGGTCTGGTCTGGATTCTAAGGTGAACCCCCTTAGCCGAAAAACGGCGTGGGGGTCCCCCCAAAATCCAAACCAGACCCTTATCCGAGCACGCAACCTGGCAGGCCGCAGGGGAAAAGGGGGGGACGAGAGTGCCCCCCCCTCCCTCCTGAAACGTACCAGGCCGCATGCCCTCAACATGGGGGGTTTGGTGCTTCGGGGCAGGGGGGCGACCTGCGGCCCCCCCACCCCAAAGCACCCTGCCCCCATGTTGATGGGGACAAGGGCCTCTTCCCGACAACCCTGGCCGTTGGTTGTCGTGGTATGCGGGCGGGGGGCTTTTCGGAATCAGGGAGCCCCCTTTAAAAAGGGGGCCCCCAGATGCCGGCCCCCCACCCTATGTGAATGAGTATGGGGTACATCATACCCCTACCCATTCACCTGGTGGAAAAAAATTGCAATAAAAAAACCACACAGCTTTTTAAAGTATTTTATTGCACAGCTCCGGGGGTCTTCTTCCGACTTCGGGGGTCTCCGGTGTCGTCGCCGCCGCTCTCCGGTTTACTTCTGCCGGGCCACCGCTATCTTCTTTAGCTCTTTTGCTAGCGGAGGCCCGGTCTTCTCCGTCGCCTTCTCCCCTCTTCTCCTCTCCGGTTCTTCCTTTCTTCTGCCGGGCCTCCGCTAACTTCTTTTAGCTCTTTTGCTAGTGGAGGCCCGGTCTTCTCCATCGCCTTCTTCTTCTCCCGCTATCCGGTTCTTCTCCCGGTTCTTCTCCCGCTTCTTTCTTCTGCTGGGCCTCCGCTAACTTCTTTTAGCTCTTTTGCTAGCGGAGGCCCGGTCTTCTCCGTCGCCTTCTTCTTCTCCCGCTATCCGGTTCTTCTCCCGCTTCTTTCTTCTGCCGGCCCCTCCACTAACTTCTTTAGCTCTTTTGCTAGTGGAGGGGCCGGTCTTCTCCGTCGTCGCCGTCGGCGTCTTCTTCTCTCTTCTCCTCCTCAATGTTGACTCGTCGCTTCCTCTCGCAGTAATGCTAAATTTTCGGTCCGCAGAGATTAATATAGGCTTCTCATGAGGTCACAG
Source organism: Rana muscosa (assembly GCA_029206835.1). Lineage (NCBI taxonomy): Eukaryota > Metazoa > Chordata > Amphibia > Anura > Ranidae > Rana > Rana muscosa. The sequence goes on from CM055122.1 coordinate 400,055,178, forward strand.
TCACATGTTCCAGGGGAAAAGTCCCAAGAGCATGTGAGTGTGACGTCATGGGAACATGTGACTGTGACGTCATGAGAAGCCTATATTAATCTCTGAGGACCGAAAATTTAGCATTACTGCAAGAGGAAGCGACGAGTCAACATCGAGGAGGAGAAGAGAGAAGAAGATGCCGACGACGGAGAAGACCGGCCCCTCCACTAGCAAAAGAGCTAAAGAAGTTAGTGGAGGGGCCGGCAGAAGAAAGAAGCGGGAGAAGAACCGGGAGAAGAACCGGATAGCGGGAGAAGAAGAAGGCGACGGAGAAGACCGGGCCTCCGCTAGCAAAAGAGCTAAAAGAAGTTAGCGGAGGCCCGGCAGAAGAAAACCGGAGAGCGTGGCGATGACACCGGAGACCCCCGAAGTCGGAAGAAGACCCCCGAGCTGTGCAATAAAATACTTTAACAAGCTGTGTGGTTTTTTTATTGCAATTTTTTTCCACCAGGTGAATGGGTAGGGGTACGATGTACCCCATACTCATTCACATAGGGTGGGGGGCCGGGATCCGGGGGCCCCTTTATTAAAGGGGGCTCCCGGATTCCGATAAGCCCCCCGCCCGCAGACCCCAACAACCAACGGCCAGGGTTGTCGGGAAGAGGCCCTTGTCCTCATCAACATGGGGGCAGGGTGCTCTGGGGTGGGGAGGCCGCAGGTCCCCCCCTGCCCCAGAGCACCAAACCCCCCATGTTGAGGGCATGCGGCCTGGTACGGTTCAGGAGGGAGGGGGGCGCTCTCTCGTCCCCCCCTCTTCCCCTGCGGCCTGCCAGGTTGTGTGCTCGGATAAGGGTCTGGTTTGGATTTTGGGGGGACCCCCACGCCGTTTTTTGGGCATAGGGGTTCCTCTTCAAATCCAGACCAGACCCAAGGGCCTGGTATGCTCCTGGAGGGGGAACCCATGCCGGTTTTTTATTTAAAATTTGGCCTGGAGTTCCCCTCAAGATTCATACCAAACACAGTGCCTGATATTGGCGGGGATCCAAGTCGGATCCCCGTTCATTGAAAGTCGGACATATGTCGGCTTCATGTCGCAGGGCAAAGTCGGATCCAAAGTAGGACAGATGTCGTGTCGCACTAGTGTGAACCCAGCCTAAATACAACTACACTGCTGCTCTCAGCTGCTCATATCACTCTGGTCTCACTAAATAGCTAAAATCGTAAATAATACTGTTTTTGGAGCTTAGGGCGGCTCCTTATCATATACATGCAAATGTGGTAAAACACAGCATGCAAACGCCACAAAGCGCGCCTTTCTAAACGCCACTTTCAACCTTAGTTCAGAACACTTTACACCAGCGTCCCGTCTACATGGGGCCTAAAAACGCCTATGCCATTTACAGCTCCAAAACGCCATGGTGGCCATGAGGCCATAGGCTAACATGGAGAGATGTTTTTAAGCTGCAAAAAACGCTCAAACAAGCGGTTGGAAAAACGTCCGTGTGCATGTAGCCTTATATTAACCACTTGCGCACTGCCCAGACCAAGTTTCACATTTCAGCGCTGATGCACTTTTAATGACAATTGCGCACTCATACAACACTGTAACCCAATGAAAATGTTTTATTTGTTGGCACACAAATAGAGCTTGCTTTTGGTGCTATTTGATCACCTTTGTGTTTTATTTTTATTTTTTTTTCTATAAATACAAAAGGCCGAGTTTAAAAAAAAAAAAAATTGATATTTTACCCACTTCAGCACTGGGCCTATTCTGGCACTTCTCTCCTTCATGTAAAAATCATAAATTTATGGCTATAAAATTACTTCAAAACACCAAACATTATATATTTTTTTGGAGCAGACACCCTAGGGAATAAGATGGCGGTCATTGCAAATTTTTATCTCGCTCGGTATTTGCGCAATAAATTTTCAAACGCCTTTTGTTTGCTAAAAATATTACAAAACAGTAAAGTTACGGCCAATTTTTTGGTATAATGTGAAAGATGTTGTTATGCTGAATAAATAGATACCTAACACGTCACGCTTTAAAATTGCGCACACACATGGCATGACACCAAACTTCAGTAATTAAAAATCTCCCTAGGCGATGCTTAAATTTTTTTTACACGTTACCATTTTGGCATTACAGAGGGGGTCTAGTGCTAGAATTGCTGCACTCGTTCTAACGCACGCAGCAATAACTCACATGTGTGGTCTGAACGGCGTTTACATATGTGGGCAGGACTTACGTGTGTGTTCACTTCTGAGCGCGAGCTACCGGGGACATGGGCGTTTTTTCTTATTTATTTATTTTTTTTGTTTTAGTTTTTTGACTTTTTTGTATTTCTTACTCTTTTTAAATTTTTTGGGATCTCTTTTATTCCTATTACAAGGAATGTAAACATCCCTTGTAATAGGAATGTGTGTGACAGGTCCTCTTTATGGAGAGATGCAGGGTCAATAAGACCCCGCATCTCTCCTCCAGGCTGGAAAGCATGATATTGTTCCAAAAAAATCACCAATCTCATGCTGACAGCCAAGATCACGGCTTGGTTAACATACGGGAACACGGCATGATGTCATAACGTCGTGCCCACGCCTCCGACGGTCATAGAGATGACTGATGACCATCTGGTCACCAGTCATCTCCAAATCGTTCTCTGAGCCCCAGATGGCACGGGAGAGCCCGGAGAAGCACCGGATGGCGGCAAGAGAGGGGGACGTCCCCTCCCCCGCCTATAAGAACGATCAAGCGGCGGAACTGCCACTATGATCATTTTTATTGTGCACAGAATCGCCGACTGAAAAGAATGATATCTGAATGATGCCTGCAACTGCAGGCATCATTCAGATGTCACCGCCCAAAGCCAAGGATGTCATTTGACGGTGGGCGGTAGGAAACTGGTTAATATTTTTAAAAAAGGTAATTTTTCTTCTTCATTGATGTACACTGATGAGACTGCACTGATGGGCACCGATAAGGTGGCAAGGGTGGGCACTGAGATTTGGCATTGCTATTTAGCACTGGTGGGCAGTGAGAAGTGGCACTGCTAGGTGGCAATGATAGTTGGCAGTGATGGGCACTGATAGGCACTGGCAGCACTGCTAGGTGCCACTGATTGGCACCAGTGGTGGGCATTAATAGGTGGCACTGGCAGGGGCTACTAATTGTCACAGATGATGCAGAATTGCCTCTTCCTCTTCGGGCCCCATGTCCCTTGCACATAAGCCAGTGATTGCCTTTTTTTTATGCTCACGCTGTCAGCACAAGGAGAAAACAAAAACCATTACCCAGCTTTTGTTTACATCACGTGATCAGCTGTCATTTGCTGACAGCTGATCACATGGTAAAGGGCAGGGATCGGCCCCTTACTCAGATCTGTCATCACCCGAGTCACAGTGACTCTGTGACCACAGCGCGTGCAAAGGGGAGGACGTTTATTGACGGACTCCCGGCAATTGAGGACCATGCTGTGGCCGTCGATCAGTTATAGCGCTGATCTCAAGTGATTAAAGAGGGTCAAAATGGGCCATTGACATGCATCACAATTCAACTTAGGAATGAGTCTTTGAAAAGTTAAACTAAATAATTTGGCCACTTTATCCTTCCAAATAATTCACTTCCTGTCACATAGCCACACAGGAGGTGAGGAAAAATCCCTAACAATATCTTTCCTTGGGGACACACAGGTCAGTCTAAATACTTTCCCCATTATGCACATTGCACTCAAGCATATTGCGGGGTACACCACAAATTATTATTAGGTAGTTTGGACTGTGGGGTTTATTTACTAAAGGCAAATCTACTTTGCACTACAAGTGCACTTGCTGTATATCTGAGGGGGACATGCAAGCCAAAAAATAAAAACATCTTTGCTTTTACATGATTGTAACATCCAATCACCAGTACTTTCCCTCAGATTTTCAGCAGCTACACTTTTACTGCAGAGTGGATTTGTCTTTACTAAACCCCAAACTACCCAATGATTTGGGGTGTACACAACAAAGTGCTAGAGTGCAATTTGCTTAATGGGGACACTAGTTAGATTGATCTGTGTGCCCCCAAGAAAGCCATTGGTAGGGTTTTACCTTCACTTCCTGTTTAGCTGTGTGACAGGAAGTGAAGCCAATGTTAAGAAAAGGAGACAAAGGCCAAACTACAAAAAAATATATAAAAAAATAAAAAAAACACACACGCAGGGGTTCTAACACTTACTTTGTTTCCCTCAAAATGCCCACAATTTGAATTGTATGGCCTTGAGCTATTTTTAAGTGCAGTGCTCTAAATCAGTGCTTCTCAAGTACCCCCAACAGGCCATGTTTGCAGGTTTTCCTTCATCTTGCACATGTGCTTTAAATCACAGTCAATGGTTTTGATTTTTGGACAGCAATTCTCGATAAGATAAATTCACAAAACATGTCCTGTTGGGGGTACTTTAGGACTGGGGCTGAGAACCACTGCAGTAAAAAAAGGAAAATTGAATACTTACCGCTCTGTATTTCATTTCCTGGTGATGCTCCATGGCAGCACACAATCCATGCATATACTACCATGAAGGCACCAGGGTAGACAAATCACACCTGTTTTGTTTTGACATGCCAATCAGCTGTCACATTTTTTGCAAAGAAAACACAAAACAAACATCAAAACTTTCCATCTAATTTTATTGTTCAACAAAACAAAAGGGAAGGCAAAATAAAAAACATGGTCAATTTGAAACAGTTACAGACTCAACATCTTGAGCAATTTTTGGCCAAAAAAATGCAGCAGACAATTAAATCAAAGTGAACAAACAACACACATTAACAACATCAGAATTATTTCAGGGGAACATATCCCCCCCACACCAAAAATATACAATCCACATAAGTTAACCAATCACTTGTTTTGCAAAGACATAACAAATAAAATACATGTGTTACAAACGCGATAAGGACACCAACATGTACATTTTGCCACACACACACTTGCCTCTTCTTAAGGCAATCGACCGAATGCTCTGTGAGCTTTATATAACATATGTTTGTGTGCTAATGAGGCAATTGAAAACACATGCACAGTCCATGAAACACCCAGAATGCAAGTTCTCCCAATGTAGAGACTGAAATTCAAAGTGGGCACACCTGTTAAGATGTCCTTCAATTTCTAACCCATAAAAACACTCTCTGAGTGAGCATGGCCAGAAATATCCAGGCGCTGTTCACACACAAAAAGCACGCCAAAAAAAAATAACTGGCTGGGCATGTGCAGAACAACACCAATGCAGCTAGCAAAAAATAACCCCCCCCCTCCCCCCGTCCAAAATTAAGCACATCATCCAGCATGCTACAAAATTAGAGATGGGACAATCACCCCTCCCCCCCCCACCAACAAATACTATTGCAGTCTATGGGAACTGACTTGTTAATTTTGCTAGTCCCCATTTGGCTGGCTTATCTTCTATCTAGTTATTGGCCTTAAAATGGGGGCCCAGGTCCCACCCTAAGGGACATATATCAATGTCACCAATTTGGAAAACACCAAAAACAAAACAAGGAGAAGTGCCTTTAAATATGCCAAATTGCTTAAGGGCCATGTCACACCACATACAGTCCATTGCGTTTTTTATGCATCCAAAATGCATGGAAAGTTGGTTATATGGTTCTAAATGGCAGTGTTTGTTCCAGTGCGTTCCAGTTCCACCAAAAATGTAGAACATGCTGCATTTTACCTGCACTGGACTGTACTGGAACGCATCAAAACGCATCATAAATGTACTGGAACGCACAGGAACACACCTAAATGCACCAAAAACGCACTGGAACACACTTGTCCTTATCTATGGTTAATAAAAAAGAGGGGAAGAAGAAGAAGGAAGAAAAGAAAAGACATTAATAAAGGAATTGTCAAAAACCGGCTCTTGTCATTTTTTACATTTTTGACACTTTCCTTGTGAAATGGTAGGCCATTACCATTTCACACAGGTGGGGGCCGGGATCTGGGGGTCCCCTTTGTTAAAGGTGTCTTCCAGATTCCTATAAGCCCCCCGCCCGCAGACCCCCACAACCACCGGGCAAGGGTTGTGGGGATGAGGCCCTTGTCCCCATCAACATGGGGACATCCTCCCCATGTTGAGGGCATGTGGCCTGGTACGGTTCAGGAGGGAGGGGGGGCCGCTCTCGTCCCCCCCTTTTCCCCTGCGGCCGGCCAGGTTGCATGCTCGGATAAGGGTCTGGTGTGGATTTTTGGGGGAACTCCACGCCATTTTTTTATAAAATTTGGGGTGGAGTTCCCCTTAAAATCCATGCCAGATCTGAAGGGCCTGGTTTGGATATTTGGGGGGAACCCGCACGTCATTTTTTTTTATAATTTGCAGCGGGGTTCCCCTTAATATCCATTCCAGACCTGAAGGGCCTGGTTATGGAATTTGGGGGAACCCCCACGCTTTTTTTTTTTTGGTTAGCAAAGACTTTCAAAGACTTTTCTCTATATTGCCGGGAGCCGACAATTCATTACAGCCGCGGCTGCTTTTAAATGTTTTTTTTTTTCCTTTAGAAATGACATTTTTCAGGCGCACTGACAAGTTCAGAGCTGCGCCGGTTCAACTTATGCAAATTAATTTAGGTGACTTGACATTTACTAAGATTTTGCCGGCGCAGTGTATCGGCGCATTTGAACCATTGAAATTCCCGCGCTGAGCTAAAAAAAAACTCCCGCAGCTCGAATCGGAATTGCCAGCGCAGCGGGCTGGTTTTGAAAAAGTTACTTTCCCACTCTATTTTGGCCATGTTTGTTATTTGGGCAGGTGTCACTACACTTCCTCACATCACCCCACATCACCCCCATTATATTCTCACTTCCAGCTTCTTTATATTTAGATTTTAACATGCTGTGCGCCAGGTCCATAGTAGTGCACTGAGCGCCTCCTCCCGGGCGCAGAGAACACTATAGTAAATGGGAAATAGGGCTGCGCTACAGGCGCTAATGTTTTGTAAATACCAAAACAGCCATTGCGCACGCAGATGCGCCAATACTCATGGCGCAAACGTTTGGTAAATCAGCCCCACAGTGTCATTTAATTTGAGTTAGATAGAGCAGGCAGGCGATTCAGTTAGCTGCAGTTACAGTGTGTAGAGGATATACAGGTCCTTCTCAAAAAATTTGCATATTGTGATAAAGTTCATTATTTTCTGTAATGTACTGATAAACATTAGACTTTCATATATTTTAGATTCATTGCACACAACTGAAGTAGTTCAAGCCTTTTCTTGTTTTAATATTGATGATTTTGGCATACAGCTCATGAAAACCCAAAAATCCTATCTCAAAAAATTAGCATATTTCATCCGACCAATAAAATAAAAGTGTTTTTAATACAAAAAAAGTCAACCTTCAAATAATTATGTTCAGTTATGCACTCAATACTTGGTCGGGAATCCTTTTGCAGAAATGACTGCTTCAATGCGGTGTGGCATGGAGGCAACCAGCCTGTGGCACTGCTGAGGTGTTATGGAGGCCCAGGATGCTTCGATAGCGGCCTTAAGCTCATCCAGAGTGTTGGGTCTTGCGTCTCTCAACTTTCTCTTCCCAATATCCCACAGATTCTCTATGGGGTTCAGGTCAGGAGAGTTGGCAGGCCAATTGAGCACAGTAATACCATGGTCAGTAAACCATTTACCAGTGGTTTTGGCACTGTGAGCAGGTGCCAGGTCGTGCTGAAAAATGAAATCTTCATCTCCATAAAGCTTTTCAGCAGATGGAAGCATGAAGTGCTCCAAAATCTCCTGATAGCTAGCTGCATTGACCCTGCCCTTGATAAAACACAGTGGACCAACACCAGCAGCTGACATGGCACCCCAGACCATCACTGACTGTGGGTACTTGACACTGGACTTCAGGCATTTTGGCATTTCCCTCTCCCCAGTCTTCCTCCAGACTCTGGCACCTTGATTTCCGAATGACATGCAAAATTTGCTTTCATCCGAAAAAAGTACTTTTGACCACTGAGCAACAGTCCAGTGCTGCTTCTCTGTAGCTCAGGTCAGGCGCTTCTGCCGCTGTTTCTGGTTCAAAAGTGGCTTGACCTGGGGAATGCGGCACCTGTAGCCCATTTCCTGCACACGCCTGTTCACGGTGGCTCTGGATGTTTCTACTCCAGACTCAGTCCACTGCTTCCGCAGGTCCTCCAAGGTCTGGAATCGGTCCTTCTCCACAATCTTCTTCAGGGTCCGGTCACCTCTTCTCGTTGTGCAGCGTTTTCTGCCACACTTTTTCCTTCCCACAGACTTCCCACTGAGGTGCCTTGATACAGCACTCTGGGAACAGCCTATTCGTTCAGAAATTTCTTTCTGTGTCTTACCCTCTTGCTTGAGGGTGTCAATGATGGCCTTCTGGACAGCAGTCAGGTCGGCAGTCTTACCCATGATTGCGGTTTTGAGTAATGAACCAGGCTGGGAGTTTTTAAAAGCCTCAGGAATCTTTTGCAGGTGTTTAGAGTTAATTAGTTGATTCAGATGATTAGGTTAATAGCTCGTTTAGAGAACCTTTTCATGATATGCTAATTTTTTGAGATAGGAATTTTGGGTTGTCATGAGCTGTATGCCAAAATCATCAATATTAAAACAAGAAAAGGCTTTAACTACTTCAGTTGTGTGTAATGAATCTAAAATATATGAAAGTCTAATGTTTATCAGTACATTACAGAAAATAATGAACTTTATCACAATATGCTAATTTTTTGAGAAGGACCTGTATATGGATCCTAGGTGTTGTATATATATTTATACACTGTATTCAGTTTAGCTAGATCCATTCCTGTTATTCTCTATACCAGTGTTTCTCAACTCCAGTCCTCAAGGCGCCCCAACAGGTCATGTTTTCAGGATTTCCTTCAGATGAAATGGCTGTGGTATTTACTAAGGTAGTGAAACTGATCAAATCACCTGTGCAAAATAATGGAAAGCCTGAAAACATGACCTGTTGGGGCGCCTTGAGGACTGGAGTTGAGAAACACTGCTCTATACTGTGACAGGCAGGCAGGTGATTGTGCTAGCTGCAGTCAGTGTTTCACTTAGTGTACTGTGTGCCTTGCATAGCGTTCACCTAAAGCTTACCTGAATACAGTTAGTGACTAATAGTGGTGTTCTCATAATAAAACCACAGGCAGAGAGCTGCAAGTATTTTCAGTTAGTGTACTGTGGCCTCTGCACAGTTTTCACCTAAAATTAACTGAAGACAATTGCTGCTTTTCCCATACTAATACCACAGCAGGCAGTTGATTCTGATAGCTGCATTATCAGTACATATATATATATATATATATATATATATATATATATATATATATATATAAATATAAATATACAGTCATGTCCATAAATATTGGGACATCGACACAATTCTAATCTTTTTGGCTCTATACACCACCACAATGGATTTGAAATTAAATGAACAAGATGTGCTTTAATTGCAGACTTTCAGCTTTAATTTGAGGGTATATACATCCAAATCAGGTGAACGGTGTAGGAATTACAACAGTTTGTATATGTGCCTCCCACTTTTTAAGGGACCAAAAGTAATGGGACAGATTAAAAATCATAAATCAAAATTTCACTTTTTAATACTTGGTTGCAAATCCTTTGCAGTCAATTACAGCCTGAAGTCTGGAACGCATAGACATCACCAGACGCTGGGTTTCATCCCTGGTGATGCTCTGCCAGGCCTCTACTGCAATTGTCTTCAGTTCCTGCTTGTTCTTGGGGCATTTTCCCTTCAGTTTTGTTTTCAGCAAGTGAAATGCATGCTCAATCGGATACAGGTCAGGCGATTGACTTGGTCATTGCATAACATTCCACTTCTTTCGCTTAAAAAACTCTTTGGTTGCTTTCGCAGTATGCTTCGGGTTATTGTCCATCTGCACTGTGAAGTGCCGTCCAATGAGTTCTGAAGCATTTGGCTGAATATGAGCAGATAATATTGCCCGAAACACTTCAGAATTCATCCTGCTGCTTTTGTCAGCAGTCACATCATCAATAAATACAAGAGAACCAGTTCCATTGGCAGCCATACATGCCCACGCCATGACACTACCACCACCATGCTTCACTGATGAGGTGGTATGCTTTTGATCATGAGCAGTTCCTTTCCTTCTCCATACTCTTCTCTTCCCATCACTCTGGTACAAGTTGATCTTGGTCTCATCTGTCCATAGGATGTTGTTCCAGAACTGTGAAGGCTTTTTTAGATGTTGTTTGGCAAACTCTAATCTGGCCTTCCTGTTTTTGATGCTCACCAATGGTTTACATCTTGTGGTGAACCCTCTGTATTCACTCTGGTGAAGTCTTCTCTTGATTGTTGACTTTGACACACATACACCTACCTCCTGGAGAGTGTTCTTGATCTGGCCAACTGTTGTGAAGGGTGTTTTCTTCACCAGGGAAATAATTATTCGGTCATCCACCACAGTTGTTTTCCGTGGTCTTCCGGGTCTTTTGGTGTTTCTGAGATCACCGGGGCGTTCTTTCTTTTTAAGGATGTTCCAAACAGTTGATTTGGCCACACCTAATGTTTTTGCTATCTCTCTGATGGGTTTGTTTTGTTTTTTCAGCCTAATGATGGCTTGCTTCACTGATAGTGACAGCTCTTTGGATCTCATATTGAGAGTTGACAGCAACAGATTCCAAATGCAATAGCACACTTGAAATTAACTCTGGACCTTTTATGTGCTCCTTGTAAATGGGATAATGAATGAATAACACACACCTGGCCATGGAACAGCTGAACAGCTGAACAGCCAATTGTCCCTTTACTTTTGGTCCCTTAAAAAGTCGGAGGCATATATACAAACTGTTGTAATTCCTACACTGTTCACCTGATTTGGATGTAAATACCCTCAAATTAAAGCTGAAAGTCTGCAGTTAAAGCACGTTGTGTTCATTTCATTTCAAATCCATTGTGGTGGTGTATAGAGCCAAAAAGATTAGAATTGTGTCAATGTCCCAATATTTATGGACCTGACTGTATACACATCCCACCTTTTTGCAGCTACATCTCACTGCAGGCCATTAGTATGTCTGGAAGGCAAACAAGGAGAGACAGACAGTCACAAGGCAATAAAAGAGGGCAAGCAGGCTCTGTGTCTAGAGGCAACAGTGCTGGTCGTGAACACGGTGCATCCTCATCAGCACGAGGCCGTGGGACACGCTTGTCCTTCTTTTCGTCAGCTGGCCATGTTGAGCCGCAACATGCCCAAGACATGGTAGAGTGGATGACCAAGCCATCCTCATCCTCCTTATCCTCTCTCACCCAGGCTCAGGGTACTTTGTCTGGCAAAGCAGCTGCCAAAGCGGCCTCTTCCCTCGGCTCATTGGCATCAGTCACTCCTTCCCTAGCCCCACCATGTCCTTCTGAGGAGTCCCCCGAACTGTTTGACCACAGTGTTGGGTACATGCTCCAGGAGGATGCCCAACGTTTTGAAGGCTCCGATGATGGAACCCAGCTGGAGGAAGGCAGTAACTTGAGCCCAGAGAGAGGGGGTAGTAACGTGAGCCCAGAGAGAGGGGGTGCCCAACAAGGACAGCTATCTGGCAGTCATGTTCCCCCAGGTGCAGCATACTGCCAGATTTGCTCCAGTGATGAGGAGGGAGGGGATGATGAGGTCACTGACTCCACGTGGGTGCTTGATAGGAGAGAGGAGGAGGCACATCTCCAATGAGGCAAGATGCCCTCCAGGGGCCAGCTTAAGGGCAGCACACCAACTGCATCACACCACAGAGCTCCGCATGTGCAGGACGCTGCTGTCTCTGTGCGCTATTCCAAAAGTTCTTTGGTGTGGGCCTTTTTTCAGACGCGTGCAGCAGATCGCAACGTTGCCATTTGCAACATATGTCTAAAGTGTATCTCGCGTGGCCAAAACATCAGCCGCTTGGGCACCACATGCTTGACCACACATATGTCGACCTGCCATGCAGTTCGTTGGCAAGCGTACCTTAAAGACCCACCCCAAAGAACAAAGCGGACCTCTCCTTGCTCCTCATCAGCTGGGATCTCCAACCCCACTATACCTTCAGTTCTCTCTGAAACCTGCACTAAGAGGAATGAAGATGTAGAATTAGGTGTGTCACAGCCAAGTACTTGCGGGCAATCTGCTATCGGTACACCAACGTCCGATTGTACCAGGCAAATTTCCCTGCTTCAGCTGCTGCACCGCCGAAAGAAGTTCGCTACCAGCCATCCACATGCCCAGCGGTTGAATGCTAGCTTGGCTAAATTGCTAGCACTTCAACTGCTGCCTTTTCAGTTGGTATACTCTTCCCCCTTCCTTGAGTTTGTGGAATGTGCGGTTCCTCAGTGGCAGGTTCCCAAATGCCACTTTTTCTCACAGAAGGCGATTCTGGCTCTCTACCGGCATGTGGAAGGCAATGTCTTGGCCTCGCTGGACAGGGCGGTCAGCGGTAAGGTGCATATTACCGCTGACTCATGGTCCAGCAGGCATGGACAGGGACGTTACCTATCTTTCACTGGGTGACTCTGCTGGCAGCTGGGAAGAATGCAGGAAAATTACATTACAACCTGCCCAAGAACCGCCTAATCTGTGACATGCCCACCAGGTGGCACTCTACGTTGGCCATGCTGCAGCGGCTGCACACGCAGCAGAGGGCCATCAATGAGTATCTGTTGCAATATGGCTCCAGGACAGGGTCGGGGGAGCTTGGATTTTTTTTCCCACGCCAGTGGGCCATGATCAGGGATGCATGCACTGTCCTGGCACCATTTGAGGAGGCCACGAGGATGGTGAGCAGTGACAGTGCATGCATCAGTGACACTGTCCCTCTTGTCCACCTGTAGGAGCACACGCTGCGTGAAATAATGTACAAGGCACTTGAGGCAGAGCAGAGGCAGGAAGAGGAGGACTTCCTTACCTCTCAAGGCCCCCTTTATCCAGACAGTGTTCCTGCTGACCCGACTATCACACAGGAAGGGGACGAGGAAGAGGAGGATTATTGTGTCCGCATGGAGGTAAAGCCTAGCACTCAGCATCAGCAGCAGTCTTCAAGGGATCAATTACAGTCCAAAGACACCCATGGACTTCTACGTGGCTGGGAGGAGGTGGCTGCAGATAATGTCGTCCTCAGTGACCCAGAGGACTCCGCACCGAATGCCTCAGCAAACCTACGCTTCATGGCCTCCCTGATCCTGCAAAGCCTGCGGAAGGATCCTCGTATTCGTGCGATCAAGGAGAGGGATCATTACTGGCTGGCAACCCTCCTTGATCCACGTTACAAGGGTAAGGTTGCGGACCTTATCTTGCCGTCACAGAGGGAGCAGAGGATGAAGCATCTTCGGGAGGCCTTGCAGAAAGGTCTGTGTAATGCGTTCCCAGAGACTGGGAGGTCACAAATTCCTGGTCCTGGTCAACCTGTTGCTGAGGCTTCGGTCAGTCAAAGAAGGAGCGGTGGAGAAGGTGGCAGTCTGACCGATGCGTTTAGACAATTTTTTAGTACGCAGCCCCAAGGTATGATCGGTTCCAGCAACCATCGCCAGCGTCTGGTTTACATGGTGCAGGAATACCTAGGGGCAAGATCAGACTTTCCCACCGAAAATCCTCTAGGTTACTGGGTCTTGAGGATGGATCAATGGCCAGAGCTTGCACAGTATGAAATTGAGCTACTGGCCTGTCCTGCATTCAGCGTTCTTTCGGAACGCACATTCAGTGCTGCTGGAGGCTTTGTAACCGATCACAGGGTGCGCCTGTCCACGACTCGGTTGATCGACTGACCTTCATAAAAATGAATCAGTCTTGGATCAACACCAGCTACCAAGCACCTGATGCTAATGTAACAGAATATTTTTTTTTTAAATGTCAGATCCCTTCAAGACTGCCTATGCTGATGCTGAGTGACTATCCTGTTATGCTGAGTGACTATCCTCTTCCTCCTGAATGATCATGCTGATAGCTTGTAAGAACATTTTTGGTTCTGGGCACCGCCACCAGTGGCTAAGGCCCAATTTTTCAGCCCCTGTTTAACAGGGGCTTGTAATTAAAATTTTTGAATGCAATACTTTGCAGCAGGGCTCATTGCTGTGCTCCAAGTACAGTATCTGTGAGGGGTTGCAGTGTTGTGGCACCAGTGCCTAAGGCCCAATTTTTCTGCCCCTGTTCAACAGGGGCATGTAATTACAATTCTTGATCTAATAATTCACAGCAGGGCCCATTCCTGCGCCCACCAAGAGTAACTATGAGGGCTTACAGTGTTGTGGCAACACCACCACCACCACCACCAAAGGCCCAATTTTTCTGCCCCTGTACCCATGCCATTTTTCTCAATGATTTTCATCCATATTGCCAGGACCAAACATTACATTAAAGCCGCAAGCAGTTTTCAATTACTTTTTTCCTTTAGAAATGTCATTTTGTGTAGGGACAGTTTTAAACACGGGAAACATGTGCCACTTCACAGGCATACTTTAGACACCCCCCCCCCCCCAGGTACGATATTTAAAGGAATATTTCACTTTTTTTTTCACTTTAAGCATCATTAAAATCACTGCTCCCGAAAAAACAGCCATTTTTAAAACTTATTTTTGCATTGATACATGTCCCCTGGGGCAGGACCCGGGTCCCCAAACCCTTTTTAGGACAATAACTTGCATATTAGACATTATAATTAGCACTTTGGATTTTGAACGTTCGAGTCCATTGTATTTAATAGGGTTCTAAAGTTCGCGTGAACGTTCGGTCCGTTCGCAGGTTCTGGTGCGAACCGAACCGGGGGGTGTTCGGCACATCCCTAGTGCCTAGTGGCTAGGCAAAATAAATGTAATCAAGATGTCTATCCTACCCAAACTACTTTACTTATTCAGGGTTTTACCGATCCCTGTCCCTACCTATTACCTACGGCTCCTCCAAAAGTGAACGGCTACATTTGTCTGTAGCTCCCTGGAGCCCAGTTTACCGCAAAATACGCTTTACTTTCTAAACTTTGCAGTGGCCTCCCTCTGGGACAAGCTCAAATCGAAAAAAAACAACCTACAATCCTCCCACAACCCTTCCTTTCCTTCCTCAAAAACCCAGCCTTTTATCCTGCTTGGGATTCCCCAACAGCATTTCATAGGTGGGCATCTTTGGGACTATAAAGGTTGCATAACCTTGTCTCTTCCACCACTTTTCTCTTCTTCCTGACTCTTAGCGAATCCTCTAATTTATCCACATCAGAACTGTTTTGATACTTCCAAATCAAAGACTTTTACACACCCAACACAAGCTCTGAACCCCCCCCCCCCCTCAATCATCTTTCTAGTTTTGAGTCCACATGCAAAAATGAACCACGCGCTAATCTCATCCCTTTACTCACAACTTTTAGTTAAGCCCGCCTCAGATAAACCTCAATACACACATAAATGGGAGGAGGACCTTGGACGCACCCTTGACATCACAGACTGGTCTGAGATATGGTCAGCAACTAAATCATACTCATCCAATATCCTGGCAATAGAAGCCAATTATAAAGTACTGACCTGATGGTACCTAGCACCTTATAGAATAGCCAAATTTGCCCCCTCCTACTCAGCTCTCTGTTTTAGAGGCTGTTCGGAATGAGGTACACACCTTTATATCCGGTGGACATGCCCAATAGTCCAAGCCTTCTGGAATGATAATTTTGCTCTTGCTACCAAATTGTTTGACATCCCTGTACAACCAGACTCAGCCACAGCACTTTTTAATCTAAAACCTGACACCCTGTCGTGCAAGCAATTTAAGCTCTTCATTCAACTCCTCACAGCTGGAAAACAAACTATAGCTAAGGCTTGGAAAACCCCTTCTTTAGCTGCAGCTGAGACCAAACATAGAGTATAAACATGTT
Source organism: Rana muscosa (assembly GCA_029206835.1). NCBI lineage: Eukaryota > Metazoa > Chordata > Amphibia > Anura > Ranidae > Rana > Rana muscosa. The sequence continues at coordinate 400,070,991 of CM055122.1, forward strand.
GGGGTTTGGGGAAAGGGAGTACGCAAGTTTCGCTAATAAGTGGGTGATCAATAATGTCACCTACTGGGGATCATTTACCTAATGGGGTATTGTTGCTGTAACCATGTAAACATACAAAATTGGGTAAAAGGGGGGAAGGCCTCAGTCTGTTTAGGACAGACAAAAAAGGGGTTACTATAGGCAACAAATTATAGATCCAAAGACGGGAATGATTTAAAATTAATTATTTATTCCTTTTATCATATTTAATATGTATAAAAAGAAGGTATTTAGAGGTGCAGTATTGGTACCAAAAAGTGAATGGTCATACAGTACATAAGTTAATTGAAAACATCAAATGGACAAACAGGACTAACAGATAACTATACATGTAACAACACACGAGTCCAGACGTGTGGTTCAGCCTTATGTGGAGAGGAAACCCGAAAAGGAAATAGTATAATTTTATTTGTTAATTACCCTCCACTAAGGGATATAGGGTATTGTAGACCACTTACTAATATGTGGATTCATTTATTGGGTTCAAATGGGTGCCATTTAGCAAGAGGCTGAACCTGATGGGGTGGGGGAAGGGAACCGGGGCAGGGGGGTGGTAGCACTAGGGGAGCCTAAGGACTGATTAAATCAAGGCAGATGACCTAGGTATTAGATTGCGTTAAATACGTCATGCATGGGGATCCCCTGGTGGTAATATTCCTTGAAGGTTGAAGAGGTTAATAAATGCTCATATAGAAGCTGGTTTATTGAGGAAATAGTGAAAATAAATTTCCTCTGAGAGCTGCTGACATAAAGAGTTCATCCATATGGTTTTACTACAGATGTCGGTAATTTATTTACAACATGACTCTGGTAGAGCAAGGAAATGAAAATATAAACAGAATGAAACTAGTCTTTGATTATTGTCTTCAGCTCTACTTCAGTCTGTAAGTCAAAGAAGTGCGTACATTACCGTTGAACGTCTTCGTATTGGAGCTGGGTTTAGCCAGATCTATTTCAGTGGGTCCCAGTTTGCCTTGTGTCTTGCGACTGATTTTAAGATATTCTGGCCATACCTGTTCGTTGTGTTGGCCGTTAACCCTAACCGGCATCCAAAAAAGTCCAAGGCTGCCAAGCACTACCTGCGCCGATATCAGGAGGATCCAATGTGGCGGCTTTAGTGATGCCGAGTGCCGAATGCCGCGGTCGTTACCGCTAATGTAGGCGCTGACTGCTGCCTACGTTCTCCTGACCATATCAGTCCGCCCACTCCATTCAAAGCAACGTCATGTGACTGTGTGGGATATTACGTCAACGCGTTTCGCCAAACTCTGTGGCGTAGCTTCGTCTGGACGTACGTTAGCGGTAACGACCGCGGCATTCGGCAGCTATGGGAAAAAGGTGTCTCCACTGATGTTTTATCACCAACAGTTGTTTCCCGAATAACCCCAAATTTTCAAAATCCAATTGTCATTGGGACAGAAAGTGAGGTGAAATCTTTTGAACAGGGGCACAGAGAGCAAAACAAATGTTACAGGTTTGATAACCCTTCCCTATGTTATCCAAAAAGCTTAAAAATAGATTTTTGGGCTGGAGCTACACTGAAAAAATGTAGCTGTTCCAAATTACAAACAGATTCAACTTAAGAACAAACCTACAGTCCCTATCTTTTTTGTAACACCGGGACCGCCTGTATACTGCTGTTCAGAGTATATAGGGCCTTGGGGCCCCACGCCTTTTTTTTTAAATTTGGGTAATATCCATACCAGACTCAAAGGGCCTGGTAATGGGCTGGGGGTGGGGGGACCCATGCAGTTTTTCTCAATGATTTTCATATATATTTCCGGGACCCGACATTACATTACAGCCGCAAGCAGTTTTAATTGACTTTTATTCCTTTAGAAATTTCATTTTGTGCAGGGACTGTTCTAAACACGGGAAAAATATGCCACTTTACAGGCATACTATAGTCACCCCCCAGGCACGATATTTAACCTCCCTGGCGGTATTCCCGAGTCTGGCTCGGGGTGAAATTTCAGCACCAAAAGCGGTAACCCCGAGCCAGACTTGGGATTGCATCGCAGTGATCCAGGCAGAGTTACTCACCTTGTCCCCTGGATCCTGCGATGCCTCTCCGCTGTGTGATCGAGCTGTCTCCTCGCTCGATTCACACACTTCCGAGTGCCGCCGAGCTCCGTTCCCTGCGGCGTTACGACGCACGGGGACGGAGATCGGCGCCAAATTCAAAAAAGTTGAAACACAGTACACACACAGTACACTGTAATCTTACTGATTACAGTACTGTATGTAATAATTACACACCCCCGTTGTCCCTAGTGGTCTGCCCAGTGTCCTGCATGCACTTTTATATAATAAAAACTTTTTTTTTCTGCCTGGAAACTGGAGATTGTCCATAGCAACCAAAAATTGTCCCTTTATGTCAAAAGTGGTTTTAGACCAGCTAAAAAACAGCGATAATAAATTAGAATCACTCGCAGAATTAAGCGATAGCGATTTGTGGGGAAATTCGTCATCAAACACTGAAAAACACTTTTATTATTATTATTATATTATTTGTTATAATTATTTTATAGTTATTTATTTTATTATAATGTATAATTTTGTTGAACTTTATCATACCCGGGATGTCTACTAGACTCTGATTTGGACAGATTTAAGTGAGTTATTCCTAAGAATTACAGGCCTGCAATATAAAACGCCAAATTTCCATGCAGAATAATGGCACCGCTTTCAGCACCTAAAATCTGACAGAATCATACCGCCAGGGAGGTTAAAGGAATATTTCACTTTTATTGTTTCACTTTAAGTATTATTAAAATCACTGCTCCCGAAAAAACTTCAGTTTTAAAACTTATTTTTTGCATTGATACATGTCACCTGGGGCAAGACCCGGGTCCCCAAACACTTTTTATGACAATAACTTGCATATTAGGACTAACTGTCCTTCTACCATGGTAGTAATCACCCCACCGCCCCTACTAAGCACTGCCCTGGTGACCAGGACTGTCCCCGTGGACTCCCTTCCTTTCTTCCTTCTCTCTCTCATCTCTCTCCCTTCTCTCTAGACGTGGAGCTCCCCCACTCTATACAATACAAGCATCATCTCCCCAGTCTAAACCCCGTCCTACTACCCTCAGATATCTTTACCCTATTTGTAACCCAGCTGTTACTGTTTGTATTCTTACAATGTTCACCATATTACCACCTACTGCAAACCCATGTTGTCTGGTGGACTGCACTGTATCATGCTCCACTGACTCTGTTTACACCTGATTGTGGTGGTTTAATTCTGATCTCTGTTATACTATGTAAACCTAATAAAACCTCTTTAACAAGAAGAATGTTGAGTGGGAGGATGCAAAAAGGTCCACCCACTGACCAAATTTAAATCAGTTCATCGGGAATCAGTTGGAATTCGTACAGTGTATGGCAAGCTTTAAACTGGCCTTACACCCATAGGTTTATTTTGTTTAGCCTCAGGGCTAAACAAATTAAATCTAATAGATTCCTCCACCCAAGCTAAACAATGCAGATGGATCCATCTCCTGTTGTGGTTATTTATTCTGATAGTGGGTGGTGCCAGTGGTAAGAATACCTAAAGAATGCCTGCATCTGATTGGATACAGGTGCTGTTTGGCTGACAATTTTCCAATCCAGCTCCTTCAAGTTTGAAATTTAAGGATGACAGGCAGAGTGGTGACCACTGGTCCTCCCATTCATTGAATTTCTTTCAGTGTATGACCAGCTTAAAGTGTAAGTAAACCCCTGTATCATCTTCAGCCAAGGAAGCTGCCATCTTTGCCTCTGTTTAATCTACAACTGCTATGATGCTGCACAAGTGATCAGTTATGACACCAGCCATTGGATGGTTTGACAGTTTGGTTGAGAGCACAACAAATAGGAGTTTTACATTTCCACGTGTCGTAAATGAAACTGTTTCATGGATGGGTTTACTTCCGCTTCAAGTTAGAAACAGAAGAGAAGTAGTCATAAATATTGCAAGCTAAGCGGAGAAAGATTTCTTTACTTGGTTGGTGATTCTTCTTATTGGAGGATTGTTTCTATTTTAATACTATAATACAATTGATGCATAACCTCTACTTCTAAACATGTCAAACTAAACTACAGTTAATCACACCAATAAAATATACATCTTGCTATCTGGTTTATGATGGAATAAGAGAGGTCTGCCATGTACAGACGATCGGACATTCCGACAACAAAACCGTGGATTTATTTCCGACGGATGTTGGCTCAAACTTGTCTTGCATACACACGGTCACTTAAATATTGCCGGAAATTCCGAACGTCAAGAACGCGGTGACGTACAACGCGTACGACGTGCCAAGTAAAATTACGTTCAATAGCCAGTGCGGCTCTTCTGCTTGATTCCGAGCATGCGTTGAATTTTGTGCGGCGGAATTGTGTACACACGTTTTGTTGTCGGAAAGTTTGAGAACCAGCCCTCTAATTTTTGTTGTCGAAAATTCCGACAGCAAATGTTCGCTGGAGCGTACACACGGTCGGAATTTCCGACAACAAGCTCCCATCGAACATTTGTTGTCGGAAATTCCGACCATGTGTACGCGGCATTAGAGTATTTAGTCACATAATTAATAATAAGGGGGCATATTTATGTAGCAGTGAATGTGTGATTTGCTGTACATTTACTGCACATTAACATGTGACTCATTCACTATATTTATAAAAAAAATTGCTTGAAAGATTTACCTTCAACAATTAAAAAAAAATAAAAAACCTACCGAAATTTACTAACATCTGTCCTTTAATTGAAAAACGTGTGTACCATACTATTGACAATTAATGTAATTTGCAGTTTTAAAAGATGTTTTAAAGGAAACTTGTATTGACAGAAACACAGATGATCACATTGCTGACCACCTTTCTAAAATGTTTGTTGCCTAAAAAACTCTGACCCTTCAAATATTCACTTAGAAACTCAAGCAGCCCCAAACTCCTCACCTCCAATCAGAGGCCACAGCCCTCTGATTATTATCCATCCATCTAATGCTGTTGTCTGCCGAACCTCACCCCCCTCATTTTGAGCTTGAGCCCCCCACTCCTCACCATGCTGTGGCCCCTCACTCTTCACCCCATATCCCACACTACTGTACCCCCCTTATCCAATGCTGAAACCCTATACCCCTCATCCCCTCTTCCAACATGGTGGTTCCCTGTCCTTTTCTCCTCTGTCCAATGCTGTTAACCCCATCTCTCACCTTCTATCCCAAGCTGTGGTTCCCCCATATTCACCCTCTATACCTAGCTGTGGTTCCCCAATCCTTTACTTCCTTATACACCGCTGCTGTTTGCCCCTCCTCACTCCATCATCTAATGCAATGATCCCTACTACACAGCTCCTACCCAATTCTGCTGCCCTCCAGAGCCAGTGCTACCATTAGGCAAACTAGGCAGCCACCTAGGGCGCACTGCTGTCTTGAAACCTGGCCACTGGTGTTCCTAGTCCCTTCTCTCTGCAGCAAGCATCTAAGTCTCAGCATCAGCAGGCAGCCGGGCATTTGATGGGCACTGGTGAGGCTGCATTTGATGGACACTGGTGAGGCTGCATTTGATGGGTGCTGGTGAGACTGCAATAATGGGCACTGCTGTGACTGCATTCATGGGCACTGGAAGGCTGCATATGATGGCGCTGGTGTGGCTGCAATGATGGGCGCTGGAAGGCTGCATTTGATGGGCACTGGTGAGGCTGCAATGATGGGCGCTGCTGTGGCTGCATTGGTGGACACAGGTGAGGCTGCATTTTTATGGACACTGGTGAGGCTGCATTGATGGGTGCTGGTGAGGCTGCATTTGATGGACGCTGGTGAGGCTGCATTTGATGGGTGCTGGTGAGGCTGCAATGATGGGCGCTGCTGTGGCTGCATTGATGAGCACTGGTAGACTGCATTTGATGGGCGCTGGTGTGGCTGCATTGATGGGCGCTTGTAGGCTGGATTTGATGGGCGCTGGTGAGGCTGCATTGATGGGTGCTGATAGGCTACATTGATGGGCAGTGGTGAGGCTGCATTTGATGGGTGCTGGTGAGGCTGCATTTGATGGGCGCTTCATTAAAAAGGTAGGGTATTCATGGGCAGGGCAAAAGAGGTGGAGTCAGGGGTAGAGCCAAGGGGGTTTCGCCTAGGGTGTCAAAAATCCTTGCACCAGCCCTGCTGCCCTCCAATCCTCACTCATATTCTACACTTTTTTTCCGTCCTATCTCATGTTGTGCTCCCTTGCTTTTCAAACCTCCACTAAACACTGAGGTCCTCTACTCCTCATCTCTCCATCTAATACTGAAGCCTCGTTTTGTGGTTGTGGATGACCCAACTAGTATGTATAGCACCAAATCCCCAATGATATAAAGACAAAGGAGGAAGAAATGGGATTTTTTGGGTGCACAAATGCAATATATCAAATAGATTATATTAAAATATTTTTATTTTGAACAACAAAATAAAAACACGGATACAAGTGGATAATTGGAGAGTGGTAGTACAAAAATACAGTTAATAGGACAGTCAGATGGAATATGTTCCTGACATGTTTCGCCCTTGATTCGGGCTTCTTCAAAGGGAAACTGTCCAATTAGGTGGTACAAGCCTTCTAAAAAATATAAGGGACAAATATATATGTGTCACAAAATATATAAATAACCAAAATACATAAAGTGCAAAAACACATCATTAATCTAGTTTTATGCATGTGCTAATCCCACCCCCAAAGGTGCAGCCCCTTACCTCTCCCCACTATAGCCAGTCCAAACGGCCGCACCCCAAGATGGCAGTCTCAGGCCCAGACCATCAAGTTGCACAAAATGATCACAGGGGGAACAGGGTGACCAACTATATGGCAATATCTGTAAATTGGGGAAGTAAAGTATGAATGAATGGGAAAAAGAGAACATACACTACAGGGCACTTTTAAGAAAAATGTATAAACTTACATAGGCTAGGTCTACTGATAGCCTAAATCCTGGGACTATGCTGATCACTAGGTTCAAAAAGGAGATGGTAAGTCCAAAGAACTGAATCATAGTAGATGGATGGATCACAAAAGGGGAAGCCAGTCCAAAAAGAAAATAAGCAAAGAATAAAATTAAATAAAATAAAAAGCATATACAGATGAATATATTCAGCTGCAATATTTTCAATAGGCAAACCATGCCTCCAGATAAAGCGCTTTCACAGGTGCATAGTGACACCATTCAAGAAAGAATGACAGTGTTGAAATGAAAGAATTAGCGTCCATAGGTTCTAAGGTTACCTTTAAGGTTGTGACAGCATGTGTTGTCCCAGGGGCTCAGCAGCGTCTAAACGCCAGAGCCAGTGGCTTCTTATACCCCCCATCTGGCCCGCAGGCCGGAAGCAGATGCAGAGCTGGACCGCGCATGCCCGAACGACGCCGCTGACGTCACTCCGTGTCTCTCCGCTGCGTTGTAAACACAGCCAGGAAAGACATGAAAGGGAGTGCCCTCTTGTGGTGAAAAAGGAGAAGACACTCAGGAAAGAGGAACTTCTCAAGAGGAAAAGAGCCAGCGAATATGTCCACAAGACGGCCAGGAAATCGGGCGTCCAGCCAGAAGGCTGGAACGCCCTTGGGTGTCCATAAGAACATCAGGGCATACCAAGATCAGGCCATATCACCGCCAGGGACGCGGCTTGCAGGGAAGTGCATTAAGGGGGAGAGGTTTAAAAGGAGCAGGCTGCACCCGGGAAAGGGAGAACCCATGCATTTACAATCAAGTGCATCATATATATACATGTAGCGGCCTCACCCCCTCTGATATGTCTAGGGGTATTTTGTGTATGAGGGTGAGATGCGCTATGGCCCATGTCCTCCCCATGGCAGTGGGTGAGGTGAAGGCCAGTACCAGATATTTTCCTCGGGCCTGTGTGTTTCAGTTAAGGACCAAGTCTTGCTGTGCTGACACTTCCCTTTGCTCCCATTAACCATAGTACCACACACCAATAAAGGTCCAACTCTTGCTTTATTGTCACACTCACAATAAACAGTGCTTTAGCAGCCAACTGGTTGAGACCCAATAACAGTTCAACACGGTGGGGTGAGCAGGTCGAGGCACTATCCTGATTGTAAGCTAATCCACTGTGGTTTCACCAGCGGTTACTATAGCCATCGGCTAAGAGAGAACTTAGAACTTGTGAGTCTCTACCAGCAACTCAAGAGAATGTAGATAGGAGTACCTTCGCTGCGTTGTGGCCCCTGTCAGGGGAAGATGTCCCTCCAAGGGAGTTACCGGAGGCCCAACCGTCACCGGGTTGATGCTGCTCCGGACTCTCCAGACGGGTGACCTCTCCAGCCTCCTCACCTCAGACTTGGGCCCCATCCACTTCAGGGACCCTCGGACTTCTCCACCCTCGCGGGACCCAGTCGAAGTTACCGGGCCCCAGGCCTCTGATTTAGTACCTCACCCCAGGCTGAAGGTGCCTGGGATGGACACCAACTCTGCTCCGGCCAGGCCTAGGGCGCCTGAGCCGAAACTCCAGACCGCCCGCACCCAGGCCTAAGGTGCCTGGGCGCGTGATGAAGAAGATCCCCCAAAGACCTCGTGGCAAGGGCGTCTCCCCCCTTTATCTCCTCCATTGACGTCACGGCAGGTTCCCCGCCCTCGCCGTACCATCTCCGAGAAGGGACAAAAAGGACAGCACTATGGCAGTAAATCTACCTCGAGCCTGCGGGTACCCCGCCACCCACAGGCCAAGGAGATTAATACACCGCCCAATCCTCCACGAATACAAATGGTCCAATTCCTCTCATAATTTACACACCTGGATCATACTACCACCCAGGTGTATCCCACCTAAATTTAGAGACCCCGCTACATACACATTCAAAACAGTGAGCTTAAATGAGTGCAGAGAATTATGCAATAAAGATGAAATATAAACAATTGGGTGTGATGAAAATGAATAAAAATAATATATAAGGTATTAAAGACTATTTTTCTTATTATTTAACATTTAATATGCCAAAACCAAACATTAATCATTGTACCTAATCATATTGAATTAGTACTTACCGTATATACTCGAGTATAAGCCGAGATTTTCAGCCCTTTTTTGGGGGCTGAAAGTCCCCCCCTCGGCTTATACTCGAGTCATATAAATTTTTACATTGTAAATATTACCTGTAAAGAAGTTGCGGCTGCGGCGTCCATCGTTCAAATTCCGCGGCGTCCATCGTTCAAAATTCCGCGGTCTCTTCCTGTTCCTTCCTTGATAGGCGAGTCTCAGCAGACACTCTCCGCCTATCACGAACGTTCTCTCATCCTCAGTTTTCCAGCAGACGTCTGTGATTGGCGGAATACCCAACACAGTGTCTGCTGGGAAAACTAAGGATGAGAGAATGATCGTGATAGGCGGAGAGTGTCTGCTGAGACTCGCCTATCAAGTAAGGAACAGGAAGAGACCGCGGAATTCGAACGATGGACGCCGCGGAATTCGAACGATGGAAGCCGCAGCCGCAACTTCTTTACAGGTAATAATTACAATGTAAAAATTTATATTTACAGGGAACAGCGAGCTAGGGAACAGTGGGGCATCGGCTTATACTCGGGTCAGTGAGGTTTCCCAGTTTTTTTGGGCAACATTAGGTACCTCGGCTTATACTCGAGTCGGCTTATACTCTAGTATATACGGTAAATGATTTTATTGTGTTACATGGTTTCATATAGAATCATTGGGCCAGAAAAAGGGACAAGGATGTAAAATAAGTCCTAATAGGGGGGAAGGAAGGGAGGGATAAGGTGTGGGTGCAGATGGATCACATCCCGCTAACATAACCAAAAGGAAAAAGAAAAAGAAAAGGGTAAGAGAGGGTGGAAAAGGAGGAAAAGGGGAAACAAAAAAGGGGAAAAGAACAGAAATGGGAGGAAGAGAAAGGGAGAGAATGGACTTTTCCACCTTATGTGACTTTGAGCGCTGATGCTACTTGTGTTACATGCAAGTTATTTTTACATATAAATTCATATGCCAATAACTATAATCTAAAACACTAAATTAATACAAAATATATGAAATAAAAAAAGGAGAAAAAATTATGAAAATATTCAAATATTAGATTACCTAGATTATTAAATTATTTTATTTGTGTATATGATAAAACACATTGAGAATAATTTATTAAAACAAGAGAAATTTAAATGAGTACATAGTTTAGGTTGGTGCCAACAGCAACCAATCAGATTTCATGCTTTATTTTAATTGTTTTACTATGGAAAATAGCTCAGTTTTGAGCTCATTGTTTTATCTGGTTTTAGGGTGAATTTACTGAGTTGTATGAGTTATTTTAATGTGGGTATTACATATTGGCAAATTTCACAAAGATGGGTGTGCAGACAGTGTATGCTAAGTGTTCAAACTCCTTGGTTAATTTAGATAAATTCTGAAGAGGGAGCTACTCATAATACAGTGATCAAAAGTATAATGTAATATATTGCTAATAGTAGAATATTTTATGAAATTAAAACCAAATGTAAGCGCAGATACCATCTGTTTGATTGCATTTAATGTTTCTGGAGTTAAATATCACCTTGAGATGATTTTGTATAATGATATTTGAATTTTACTGCTTCTTGACAGAAAGAAAGGTCTAAAGATATTTTTTTTTTGTTCTGAAGAAAATGTGACATTTAATTCTTTGCAATAATTCTTTCACAATCATTTAGAAATGATGCCTCTGTTCAAAAATTTGACTGGATATGGAAGATATGGCAGCCACATTTCTAAAGTACACCAAAAACATGGTCATTTTTTTTTTATAATTTAACATGACATTATGGGACATTTTAGTGAAAGGGACTTTCACCTAACATTCACTAATAGTGAATCATTCACTGCTATTTGAAACATATGGACCAAAACATTCACCTGCAGTGGATTTCTGACAAATGTGAGATGCTTTATAAATATACTATACCTCTAAAATCCTTTTTGGTACACGGTGTGGCAGAATTATTTACAAATGAAAAGCATGTTAAAAATGGTTTGGATTTTATTATTTTTTTGCTAATGCTAACATTACAAACAATGATTTGACTGAAAATTTGGTGGAAAAATTTGCTAATAACTGGAAAAAATGTTAACGTATTTCCTGCCTAATATACTGTATATATATTTTTTTCAGACATGCAGCTATCTAGAGTTCAGTTACAGAGATTTATCCTTACTTACTGTCTTGGTGGAAGTAGTTTCACCCAAACAGGAGGCAAGAGAAATTCTGCAACTGATATACATTAGTGGAATAAATGTACTTCTGCTGCTTGAGATGTTTCCTTGTTTGCTGTCTGGTGAACAAAAATGGCTGGAAATATACTTTAAATGGATTATAAACCTTTCTACCTATACCTTGTATTTTTCACCTGCATACAATGTGCATTGATCATATACTGTAGTTTCATGATGCAATTTGTTGCCCTGTATGCATAGCCTACATTTGAGTAAATAATTATGTGCCTGTGTCAGAAGTTTCTGTTTATATTAAAACATGAGGCATGGGGCATAGCACTGCACAGGTTAGTGCATGACCTCTGTCTGTAGTGTAATGCCGCATACACACAATCGGAATTTCCAACAACAAATGTTCGATGTGACCTTTTGGTCGGATATTCCGACCGTGTGTAGGCTCCATCGGACATTTGCTGTCTGAATTTCCGACAACAAATGTTTGAGAGCAGGTTCTCAATGTTTCCGACGGCAAAAGTTTTTGTCGGAAATTCCGATCGTGTGTAGCCATTTCCGACGCACAAAAAAGCTGCGCATGCTCGGAACCAATTTGAAGCACGCTCGGAATTATTGTACTTATTTTTTCTCCGCTCATCGTAGTGTTGTACGTCTCTGTGTTCTTGACCATCGGAATTTCCGAGCAACATTTGTGCGACCGTGTGTATGCAAGACAAGTTTGAGCCAACATCCGTCGGAAAAAAAACACGGTTTTATTGTCGGAAATTCCGATCTTGTGTATGCGGCATAAGAATTAGATTTCCTGGAAAGAAACTACAGATTCCATAATCCCTGGGTCTCTCAGTCTAGCACTGGTGCAGGTTAGAGTTCCCACCCCATCCCTTTAAACCCAAGCACATATGAATTACACAGGTTCTGTGGCTGATTAAGATGGTAATTAAACTTTTTGCTCTAGGTGTCCCACAGCCCAATTGATGCTAAAATGCTGGGAAGAGGTTATGAAAATTTTGGGATACAGTGGATTCTCTGAATTTTCTCCCATATGGGATAATAGTAACTTGAAGGAACTTAAAGTTATGGGGAAAATTGAGGAGTGGGATAGATTGGGTATACACCTCCTGGCACAACTTTTTAAAGCAGGGAGAATAAAATCATTTCAAGAAATAAGGGAGGATTATGCGGTTCCAAACAGATCCTTCTATCGATACCTGCAAATTAGGCATGCGTTGAACGCACAGTTTGGATAGAGCTCACCAGAATGGAATGACATACCCCTTCTCCGTAAATTAGTAAATGCAGAGACCTCCAGAGGGATGATCTCAGACATATATGGTTCTTTAGAAAAGGCCGATCAGGGAGAAATATTAGTTACTAAAAATAAGGATAAATGGGAGAGAAATTTGGGCCCACTATCACAGGAACAATGGGAACGTATATTAGCAACAGGACCCAGAGTGTCATTGTCATTATACACCTCAAACGATGTTCCAGTTTGGCAGGAGGCCGGATACGAAATGTCAGAGATGTAGGGATGATAGGGGAGACCTAATACACATGGTCTGGAGATGTCCCAAGTTATATCAATATTGGAAACAAATTGTAGAAAAGATAAATGCCGTGTTTGCGACATTTCTGCAACCCGAGGTCGTGCTATGTGTATTGGGTCTCCTGGAAGAAAGGGGATTGTCAGGAAACATACAAACGGCAATAACGAGATGTCTGTTTCAAGGAAGAAAACTTATTGCGCAGAAGTGGCAAGCGGAAAACCCCCCTACAGTGACAGAATGGAGGAGGGTAATAGATGACACCGTTGCAAAAGAAGAATTTATATACACCAAGAGAAAAAGAAATGTAATAATATGTGGAAAAAATGGATAGAAGTGGAAACACGCTCAAGGGTGGGTGATGGATAAGCAAGCAAGGAGGGTGTGTGGCCGCGAATGAGGGATAAAGGGGAGGGGAGAGGAATGTGGGTCTTTGTGTGATAATTTTTATATATGTATTATTGCATACAAAAGAAAATGGATGGATGTTTTAACTATGTGGAAAAGAAAAAGATGGTAATTAAACTCACTCAGTGCCTTATCTGCATTCAATTAGCCTCAGAACCTGTGTAATTCATATGTGTTTGGGTTTAAAGGAATAAGGTGGCAACCCTAGTACAGGTGCAAGCTAAACCCTAATTAGATCTGACACAGACAAAAGCAGGCAGAGAAATTAACAGAGATCTCACCATGCCAGAAGATATGCATTTTCATCACAGAGAAAACGACTAGGCATGCATTGGATGCGATGTGACCCAGAACAGAAAGTTCTGTTGGAGTGCATGGATATAGGGAAATATATAGGGAGCCCTGACATTACAAACTGCAGCAACAACATGTGAGCCCATCATTACAAGGCAAACAAACAACACAGAGAATATAACTACACTAATACCTAGCTAAAACAATGAGAATGTTTGAAAGTGTACAATGCATTTAATTGAAAAAGAAAATGTATTTTTATTGTATTTATGCCATTGACTACATTATAATTAGCATGTCCAGGTAACTGCAATTTAACTTTTATTATAAACCTTGTAAGCAACACTGAAGATGTAACAGTGTACAGTGATCAGTGCTGAAAGAACTGGGGAGAGTGGCACTACTATTAAACTGGGTCTTGGGCTGTCAAACTAAAAGACCATTGTATATACAAGCCTTAATAAAGATGTATAACCAAAACAATTTTTAGATAGAGATGGGGGATTTAAAACACTTAAGGGTTTCATTTGCGTCGGTTGCACCCTATTGAGGAGATGTCCTCTTTCTCTTCCTGCCTGGAACAAGTGTCCTCATTCAAAGATTTACCCTCCTCACCTTTTGTTTTAACCACTTCGCGCCCGGGCTATAAGCAAAAGACGTCCGCAAAGCGGTCGTCAATTGCTGATAGGACGTCCATGGACGTCCTCTTGTTTACTTCCGCAATGCGCGCCACCGCGGGCGCACGTCAGGGAAAAACTGTGCCCGCCGTGTCAGGCGAGTGCCGATGCGCGTGCCTGGCGGCCGTGATGTCCTCCAGGTACGAGCGATCGGCTGTCACAGAGCCAGGGACGTGGATCTCTGTGTGTAAACACAGAGATCCACGTCCTGTCGGGGAGAGGAGATGGATGGTGTGTCCCTTGTACATAGGGACAACCATCAGTCACCTCCCCCAGTCAGTCCCCTCCCCCCCACAGTAAGAACATCTAGCAGGGAACATATTAACCCCTTGATCGCCCCCTAGTGGTTAACCCCTTCCCTGCCAGTCACATTTATACAGTAATCAGTGCATATTTTTAGCACTGTTCGCTGTATAAATGTGAATGGTCCAAAAAATGTGTCAAAAGTGTCCGATGTGTCCGCCGTAATGTCACAGTCACAAAAAAAAAATCGCAGATCGATGCCATTACTAGTAAAAAAATAAATTAAAAAATAATTTAAAAAAAATCATAATTCTATTCCCTATTTTGTAGGCGCTAAAACTTTTGCGCAAACCAATCACTATACGCCTATTGCGATTTTTTTTTTTACCTAAAATATGTAGAATACGTATCGGCCTAAACTGAGGAAAAAAATTGTTTTTTTTTTAAAAAAATGGGATATTAATTATAGCAAAAATTAAAAAATATTGTGTTTTTTTCAAAATTGTCGCTCTATTTTTGTTTATAGCGCAAAAAATAAAAACCGCAGAAATGATCAAAGACCACCAAAAGAAAGCTCTATTTGTGGGAAAAAAAGGACGTCAATTTTGTTTGGGAGCCACGTCGCACGACCGCGCAATTGTCATTCAAAGCGTGACGGCGCTGAAACCTGAAATTTCGCCTGGGTGGGCAGGAAGGGGGTTATGTGCCCAGTTGTCAAGTGGTTAATGACAACTTCAACATTTTGGATTTCTCATCACTTACTGTCTCAGTGACAATAATCATAAAGGCAATTAAAGTGTTTTTTAAGCCTTTTTTATTAAAAACTGTCAGCCGCTCTATTAGAGGCTGACATACCACACTGTGTAAATCCTTTCTAAAAACGAGCACTCTAAATCGCTATTTAGAGCTGTCTTCAGGCCGGTCACATGACTCACGGTCGCTTTCCAGCTCTGAAACATGGCTACTGCAGGAGGAACTGTGATCTCCCTCTTCCCGCAGAAGCCCTGTCTTGGAGCTGTAAAGCGGTCACGAGTCACGTGACAGGTCTGAAGACAGCTCTAAATAGCTATTTAGAGTCAAATATGTTTTTATAATGTTTAACAAAATAAAATAACATAGATAATGACCAAATGTTCATTACAGAAGACAGTATAACGTAAGTCACGTATCCAGTACATGGTAGGGTAAAATTCTGGGTGAAATACTAACATTTAGACAGCTTTTGGGAACAAGAGGCTAAAACCTTCACATCTTGTAGTGAGATTTATCAGGATCATGGAGTAAAACATATGGTTATGGGGTGAAAAGACAGAGAGGTGGAAAAAAGAATGAAAGATAGAGAAGGAGGAAAGAGGGGCGAAAGTTAGGGCATGGTGCAGGTGGGGGGGGAGAGGGCAGAAGGTATTTAAGCAAACCTTGGTGCAACAAACCTGTGTGATGGAATCAGGAGGTGTTTCCGAGTCGGCTATGGGGTGCCAGCATAGTTTTTAGGGAGCCTGAGGTAGAGTAATTAATCCAAATGAGCCAGAGAACCTTGAATTTTTCAAAGGTGTCATTGTCAAGGGCTAGCATCTCTTCCATACGCATGATGTCATTGACCATTGAAACCCATAAGGACAAAGGGGGGTAGTAGTTGTTTTGCAAAATAGGGGAATAAGCTGTCTGGCGGCTGATAAGAAAAAGCGTAGTAAGGTGCGTTTTTGGAAGGCTATGGAGCCTGGAAGCACAGATAATAAAGCTATCTCTGGGGTGGGCATCAGTGGTCGTTCGTATAAGCTGCTATATATGGCAAAAACCTGCAACCAAAGGGGTTGTATTCCTGGACAGTTCCACCAAATATGTAGGTAGTTGCCCTCGGTTGAGCCGCATCTCCAACACGAGGGAGGTACGGATGAAAATATTTTATGTAAAGATTGAGGGTCCCTGTACCATTTGGAGAGGAGTTTAAAGTTTTTTTCCTGGGTGTAGCAGGTTATAGAAGATTTATGCGTGAAGTGGAATGACTTTTGCCAGTCAACCAAAGAGAGCTCCTTTCCCAGGTCCGTGGACCACCTCCTGGTGTAAAAGAGGGGTTGATTGTGTAACAGTGAGTGTTGTAATTTGTAAATGACAGAGAGCAAGTGTCTGGGTGTTTCTGAGAGAGTGCACAGCTGTTCATAACCTGTCAGGGATCTATGGATTTGGGAAGAAGAGAATAAGTCAGAGCAGAAGGAGGATATACGAAGGGCCATGAGCCAGTTGTCTTGGTCTCTTGGCGTAACAGGGGTACCTCAGGTGGGATGCACAAATGAACCTGCCACAGGCCAGGTAGAGCGTAAATATGGGCCTACCACGTTGGATTCCATTCCTTGGGGTAGCGCAGGTTGGTCAAACAATGATGTGAGGGGCGAGGGGCCTGTGGATAGAAGTAAAGATAGCCCTTTTTTGTACCATAAATGTAAGGCAGTGATTGTTAATGGGGAGGAGGAGGAAAGTAAATGTAACTTCTGCCCGTAGCCCCATAGTAGGACCCGAAGGTCGAGGGTGGAAAGGTCCTGTTCTACCATGGTGGATGCTTTGGGGAAGGGACGAGGGAACCATTCCAGGATCCTAGACAATAGTGCTGCCCTATGGTATAGTTCGAAGTTCGGGAGACCCATCCCTCCTTGAATTTTGGGGTATGTGAGCAAGGTGTGACGGATGCGGGATAGGCCTTGGTGCCAAATGAAACATATTGACATAGAGTGCAAGGAACCTAAAAAGCATTTGGGGGCGGTAATAGGTACCGTCTGGAATAAATACATTTTGATGGTATTGATGCGACCAAACCAGGGCAGTGGGGATGAGTTCCAGGTATCTAGTTCTTTCCTAAGACGGGTCAGTAAAGGGATATAATTAAGAGTATATAGGTCAGATAGGTTGGAGGGAATCATTATCCCCAGATAAGAGATGCCTCTGGATCCCCATTGGAACGAGAAGTTAGCCCATACTCGAGCAAGAGTAGTGGGCGGTAAAGAGAAATTAAGGGCCTCCGTCTTGGACATATTTAATTTGAAGTTACTAAATTCCCTGAACCTGTGGAATTAATGCATCAGTGAGGGTAGAAATCGTTCGCATAAAGCGAGAGTTTGTGGTCGGAGGAGGGTGTCCGAATCCCCACTATGGATTTGTTTTGTCTGATGACCATAGCTAGGTTTTCTATGACTAGAACAAAAAGTAGGGGGGATAGGGGACATCCCTGGTGGTTATCATTAGAGATATGGAATGGGGTGGACAGGGAGCCATTAACCGCAACAGACACAGAGGGACGAGAGTAAAGTGACATAACCTTGGATACAAAAGTAGTACCAAGGCCTATCTGTACCATGGAGAGGTGTAAGAACTGCCAGTTGACCCGTCAAACGCCTTCTCTGCGTCAAATGACAGGAGGCATGTTGTGTTGCTGAATGTAAGAAATGAGGTGGATGGTTTTAGTAGTGTTGTCCCTGGCCTCTCGGCCCAGGACAAACCCCACCTGGTCTTTATGAACGATTGAGGGTAAAAGGGGTGATAGTCGGCTCGCTAGAACTTTTGCGAAAAGTTTTACGTCCAGGTTGAGAAGCGAAATCGGGCGATAACTAATACACTGAGAGGGATCCTTGCCTGGTTTGGGCAGCGAGATGTTAGTGGATAGAAGGTCTTTATATGGTAGATGGTAGTCGTCTATGGAGTTGAACGCCACCGAGAGTAACGGGGCGAGGGGCTGGGCAAACGACTTGTAGAACCTAGGGGTAAACCCGTCTTGGCCCGGACACTTCCCAGATTTATATTTGATAGCGGTTAGGAATTCTCCTACAGTTAGAGGGTTGTCTAGATCAGCTGTCTCTTTGGCGTCTATCTGTGGCAGGGCCGTCTCTGATATGTAATCCTCCATGTTGGAGAGATGTGGGTCCCCTGTATGAGTTTGTTTAGTCTGTGGGGGTAAGTTATACAGCTTAGAATAGTAGTGCTAGAAGGCGTCAAAAATGCCTTGAGTGTTACTAATCTTTCGCTGATCAGAGGTGCAGATGTGTTGGATGGGTCGACGTGGTGGGCGGGGGTGAAGTACCCTCGCTAGGTGTTGCCCACATTTGTTGGCTAAAGTGTAATGACGGTTGTGTTCCCTGTCTCTAGCTATGAGGGAGTGGAAATCTAATATACCGAGTCATTTTCAACGGGCATTAGAGAGGTCAACATACTGTATGTAATAGGGTCTGGGTCCAGTTTATATGCACTTTCAAGTGTAGCTATAGTGGACAAAAGTCAGGTTATGTCAGCGGATCTGGCCTTCTTCAGGCAGGAGCCGTGTTTTATGAATGTCCCCCGGAGCACACATTTTAAGGCTTCCCACTTAACAAGAGGGCTGGTGTCATCAGACCGGCGGTCCTGGATAAAGTCACGGATCGTCTGTTCAATCGCTGCTACCCAAGGGGTATCTTTCAACAAATTGTTGTTCAAGCGCCATGAAAATGTTTTACGGGATTTAGGGGGGTGGGCAAGGCTTAAGTGTACGGGGGCATGGTCAGACCACAATATGTTGAACAGATGTGCTCTCTCTCAGAAACACCCAGACACTTGCTCTCTGCCAATCTAACAAGGATTAGGAGACAAAGAGGTAGTCAATATGACTATAAGAGTTGTAGGCTACAGAATAAAAACTGTAATCTCTCTCAAATGGGTGTTGCACTCGCCAGACATCCACCAGTTGAGCGGAATGCAGGAGTGATTTGATGTTTGTAAGAGAGGAGTGAGGGATGGTAAACTTACCCGAGGAGGTGTCCACGGCCGGGCAAAGAGTCATACCCACCCAGAATGAAGCAGGGACCACCAAATGAGATCAATTTGTTCAGTACCATAGATAAGAAGCTCCCCTGGTCTTGGTTAGGTCCATACACGTTAGCCACTGTAAAAATAGAGGAGTTTGATTTTAATTTGAGAAAAAGAAAACGACCTAGGGTATCAACCAGGGAGTCTAGAACCTCCGGATGGAAGGATTTATGGAAGGCTATAGATACCCCCATTTGATTTGGCCTGCGGGTTTGTGCTATGATACCACTGGTGATAGTAGTGATTATTAAGGATCAGGACGACTGTGACCCTAAAGTACGTCTCTTGCAGGAGCAAAATTTGAGTCTTGGCTTTGTGGAAGTGGTACAATATTTGGCTTCTCTTCTCTGGAGTATTAAAGCCCTTGCAGTTAAAGGATGATAAGGTTATATGATCATGTGACATCATGGTAATATGGAGAGGAAAGAAGAACACTATTGCCATATAATAACTAACACCGATCTGTATTTGCACCAAGACTTGCCCAATAGAGAGGAAAAGGGAGAAATAAAGGGGGTTGTGAAGGAGGAGAAAAGAACAGAATAGAGAGAGATAAGGAGACGAACTTAGGAGGGGTAATCGGCATCCATCTCCAATACAGAGAAGATAAAAAAACAGGGTAGCAGAAGATGGGAACCACCATTGGAAACAAAATAGAAGAAACAGCAGTCCACTAGGTGGCAGTAGTAAACCATCGAATAGGTAACTTAACATTTCTAAAACTTTCATAGATTTCTGTCCAAACCGAGGTGAAACACCAGAGTAGGTTGGCACCACATCCCAGAAAAGTATATATTCAAACGTTGGGAGAGGGGAAAAGTGGGATTTTTTAACGGTGCAATCAATGAAATAGAAGAGATGAGAGGGAGATTATACTAAATAAAAAATTACATTTTATTGAACATATACATAAAAATTGATCTCAGGCGATCGCAGGTTTACATAAAGTAATGCAAAAGTGGTATAATGCAATTTGGAGAATGGTCACAATTAGCAAGTCATAATTAAGAAAAGAGCAAAAAACTGGTCGCATCAACCCGACATGTTTCGCTTTGATAGCTTCTTCGGGGGTAGTGCGATAATGCTCAAAAAAGGTATTGACAACTGTATAAACAAAGAATGAAAGATAAATATATATAAATATATATTTATTACAAAAATAAAAAACATCGTAGTAAATCACAATATTTTTAAAGAAAGAGTCAAGATCAGCATGCTTCAGTCTAAGGGCCAATACACTTACCCAATCATGGATCTCCAGCAAGTGAAACCACCAAAAAGTCCCTGGATCAGACAAAAGACCCCCAACGGGGTATGGACTGTCCCTATTGGTCACAGAGGACAAAATAAGGAAACTGGGTAGTAAATGGAAAATTGAGAATGTGAAACAAGGCAGTGTGAGAAAGGGGTCAACTAGGATAGAGGGGGGGGGGAGGGGCAAAAAAGGAAAAAGGGGGAAGGAGGGAAAGAGTGGGGATGTGTACCGTAGTATAGAGGTGAATCCATGAAAAAGTGATACATATATGAAGGTATCACTTACTTAAAACCAACTAAGATGATAATTTGCAGAGGGAAAGAGGTCGCAGTATTACTGGGCTGGCTGAGAAACAGCCATATAAGCCAGTAAATGTCTGAAACTGTAACGGAAGATAAGCAAAAATTGGATAGAATAAAATACAGTAAATTAAAAAATTAACAAATGGAAAAGAATAAATAAGTCAAGAAAAATTAGTATGGTACTAAAGGAGTAAAAAAGTAAAGGAAAATAAAAAATAAAAATTGAAAAGAAATAGAATATAATGAAATAAAATAGAAAAGGGGAAGAATGAAAAAAAGAAATGAAATAAATTAAAGTAAAAATAGAATGAAATGATAAACAATATTTTGCTGAAGGATGAGTAATTTCTAGTGGTGAAGTTAATAAATGAGTGAATAGTAGCCACTCTTGAGAGTTGTGATTAGTGATGAGCCGAACACCCCCGGGTTCGGTTCGCACCAGAACCCGCGAACGGACCGAAAGTTCGCACGAACATTAGAACCCTATTAAATATAATGGATGCGAACGTTCGGATTCTAAAGTGCTAATTATAACGACTATTATCCATGTTATTGTCCGAAACAGAGTTTGGGAACCCGGCTTCTGCACCAGGGGACATGTATCAATGCAAAAAGAAGTTTTAAAAACGGACGTTTTCCGGGAGCAGTCATTTTAATGATGCATAAAGTGAAAAAAAAAAAGTCAAATATTCCTTTAAATATTGTACCTGGCGGGTGTCTAAAGTATGCCTGTGAAGTGCCACGTGTTTCCCGTGTTTAGAACTGTCCCTGCACAAAATAACATTTCTAAAGGGAAAAAAGTCATTTAAAACTGCTTGCGGCTTTAATGCAATGTCTGGTCCCGGTAATATGGATGAAAATCTTTAGGAAAAATGGCATAGCTACCCCAACAACCCCCCCCCCTACCCCAGCCCATTACCAGCCCCTTTGGGTCTTGTATGGATATTAAGGGGAACCCCGCACACAAAATAAAAAAGGACCTATATACTCTGAACAGCCGTATACAGGCGGTGCATACAAGACAGGGACTGTAGGTTTGTTCTTATGTAGAATCTGTTTATAATTTTGAACAGCTGCATTGTTTAAGTGTAGCTCCATGGCAAATTCCTTTTTTTTAGCTTTTTGTAAAACATAGGGAACGGTTATCACCCCTGTCACATTTTTTTTGCTGTCTGTGCCCCTGTTCAGAACATTTCCTCACTTTGCGTCCCAATGACAAATGTTTTTGAAATGTGGTGTTTTTATTGAAACAAGGATTGGTGATAAAGCATCAGTAGAGAGGAGACACCTTTCTCCCATATTAATTCTTAAAGGAGAGAATTTTCCTTCCAAGGGGTAGATTTCCTCTCACTTCCTGTTGTCTTCTTCCGTTTGCAAGTAGTAGTAGTTTGTAAGTTGGATGTTTGAAAGTAGGGACCTTCCGTTTATACTCTGCAGAAATTGGCCCCTTAGGTGTTGGTGTTGGCACAACACTGAAAGCACTCACAGTTATTCTTGGTGGGTGCTGGAACGCCCTGCTGTCAAGTATAATATCAGGAATTGTAATAACATATAATTGTTGATCAGTGGTAGTAAAAATTGGGCCTTTGATGGTGGTGCTGGTGCCACAACACTGTAAGGCCTGACAGTTACTCTTGGTGGGCGCAGCAATGGTCCCTGCTGTGAATTATTAGATCAATAATTATAATTGCATGCCCCTGTTGAACAGGGGCTGAAAAATTGGGCCTTAGGCACTGGTGGCACAACACTGCAACCCCTCACAGATACTGTACTTGGAGCACAGCAATGAGGCCTGTTGCAAAGTATTGCATCAAAAATTTTAATTACACGCCCCTGTTAAACAGGGGCTGAAAAATTGGGCCTTAGCCACTGGTGGCGTCACCCATAAACCAAAATGATCTTCCAAGCTATCATCGTTAATCGTATCATTGAGGAGGAGGAGGAGGATAGCCAGTCAACATAACAGCACAGGCACTCAGCATCAGCATCAGTCTTGAAGGGATGTGACATTTTAAAATCAATTAGTCTGTTATATCAGCATCTGGTGTGTGGTAGCTGGTGGTGATCCAAGACTGGTTCATCTTGATGAAAGTCAGTCGATCAACCGAGTTGGTGGACAGGCGCACCCTGTGATCCGTGACAAATCCTCCAGCAGCACTGAATGTGCGTTCTGAAAGAATGCTGGATGCAGGACAGGCCAGTAGCTCAATTGCATACTGTGCAAGCTCTGGCCAGTGATCCATCCTCAAGACCCAGTAAGCCAGAGGATTTTCGGTGGGGAAGGTGTCCAAGTCTGACCTTGCCCCTAGGTATTCCTGGACCATGTATATCAGACGCTGGCGATGGTTGCTGCAACCGATCATACTTTGGGGCTGCGGACTAAAGAATTGTCTGAACGCATCGGTCAGACGGCCACCTTCCCCACCGCTCCTTCTTTGACTGCCCGAAGCCTCAGCAACTCGTTGTCCAGGACCAGGAGTTTGTAACCTCACAGTCTCTGGGAACGCGTTGCACAGACCTTTCTGCAAGGCCTCCCGGAGTTGTCTCATCCTCTGCTCCCTCTGCGACGGTACGATAAGGTCCGCAACCTTACCCTTGTACCGTGGATCAAGGAGAGTGGCCAGCCAGTAATGGTCCCTCTCCTTGATCCGAAGAATACGAGGATCCTTCCGCAGACTTTGCAGGATCAGGGAGGCCATGCAGCGTAGGTTAGCTGAGGCATTCAGTCCGGAGTCCTCTGGGTCACTAAGGACGACATGATCCGCAGCCACCTCCTCCCAGCCACGTACAAGTCCACTGGTTTCTTGGGACTGTAAATCATCCCTAAACGACTGCTGCTGATGATGCTGAGTGCCAGCCTCCACCTCCATGCTGACACAATCCTCCTCCTCCTCCTCCTCCTCTTCCTGTGCGATGGGTGGGACAGAAGGAACACTGTCTGGGTAAAGGGGGCCTTGAGAGGCAAGGAAGTCCTCCTCTTCCTGCCTCTGTTCTGCCTCAAGTGCCCTGTCCATTATTCCACGCAGCGTGTGCTCCAACAGGTGGACAAGAGGTACAGTGTCACTGATGCATGCACTGTCACTGCTCACCATCCTCGTGGCCTCCTCAAATGGTGCCAGGACAGTGCATGCATCCCTGATCATGCCCCACTGGCGTGGTGAAAAAAACCCGAGCTCCCCTGACCCTGTCCTGGTGCCGAAGTCGCACAGGTACTCATTGATGGCCCTCTGCTGCGTGTGCAGCCGCTGCAGCATGGCCAACGTTGAGTTCCACCTGGTGGGCATGTCACATATAAGGCGGTTCTTGGGCAGGTTCAACTCCTTTTGAAGCTCAGCCAGGCGAGCACTGGCATTATAAGATCTGCGGAAATGCACACAGACTTTCCTGGCCTGCCTCAGGACATCCTGTAAGCCCGGGTACCTGCCCAAGAACCGCTGCACCACCAGGTTAAGGACGTGAGCCATACAGGGCACATGGGTCAGTTGTCCCTGTCAGAGGGCGGAGAGGAGGTTGGTGCCATTGTCGCAAACCACCATTCCTGGCTTAAGCTGGCGTGGCGTCAACCACCTCTCGGCCTGCCCCTGCAGAGCAGACAGGACCTCTGCCCCAGTGTGGCTCCTGTCCCCCAAACACACCAGCGCAAGCACGGCATGGCATCTTTTTGCCTGCGTACTTGCGTAGCCCCTTGAACGCCTACGGAGCACCGCTGGTTCCGAGGACAAACCACAGGAAGAGGCCATGGAGGAAGAAGAAGAGGAGGGGGTGGAGGAGAGAGGTGTGTCACAACCAGTAGTAGCATTTTGGAGGCGTGGCGGTGGAACAACCTCCAACACTACTGCACCTTGTCCTGCATCCTTCCCAGCTGCCAAAAGAGTGACCCAATGGGCCGTGAAAGAAAGGTAACGTCCCTGTCCATGCCTGCTGGACCATGAGTCAGCGGTAATATGCACCTTACCGCTGACTGCCCTGTCCAGCGAGGCCAAGACATTGCCTTCCACATGCCTGTAGAGAGCCGGAATAGCCTTCCGTGCGAAAAAGTGGCGTTTGGGAACCTGCCACTGAGGAACCGTACATTGCACAAACTCACGGAAGGGGGCCGAGTCTACCAACTGAAAAGGCAGCAGTTGAAGCGCTAGCAATTTAGCCAAGCTAGCATTCAACCGCTGGGCATGTGGATGGCGGTCCAGCAGCTGGGGCAGGGAAATTTGCCTGCTAGAATCGGACGTCGGTGTACTGCTAGCAGAGTGCCCGCAAGTACTTGGCTGTGACACACCTAATTCTACACCTTCATTCCTCTCAGAGCAGGTTTCAGAGAGGACTGAAGGTATACTGGGGTTGGAGATCCCAGCTGATGCGGTGCAAGAAGAGGTCAGCTTTGTTCTTTGGTGTGGGTCTTTAAGGTAGGCTTGCCAACGAGCTGCATGGCAGGTCAACATATGTCTGATCAAGCATGTGGTGCCCAAGCGGCTGATGTTTTGGCCACGCGATATACGCTTGAGACATATGTTGCAAACAGCAGCTGTGCGATCTGATGCACTCGCCTCAAAAAAGGCCCACACCAAAGAACTTTTTGAATGACGGGCAGAGGCAGCGCCCTGCACAGGCGGAGCTCTGCGGTGTGATTCCGTCGGTGTGCTGCCCATACGCTGGCCACTCAAGGGCATCCTGCCTCGTTGGAGATGTGCCTCCTCCTCATCCTCCTCCTCCTCCTCCTCCTCTCTCCTATTAGGCACCCACGTGGAGTCAGTGACCTCATCATCCCCTCCCTCTTCATCACTGGAGCCAATCTGGCAGTATGCTGCAGCTGCTGGAGCATGACTGCCAGATTGGTGTCCTTCTTGAGCATCCCCTCTCTCTGCTCTCACGCTGCTGCCTTCCTCTAGCTGGGTATCATCATCAGATCCTTCCAAACGCTGGGCATCCTCCTGGAGCATGTACCCAACACTGTGCTCAAACAGTTCGGGGGACTCCTCAGGAGGAGGGCATGGTGGGTCTAGGGAAGGATTGACTAATGAATTGACTAATGAAGATAATGATACCAGAGAAGAGGACGCTTTGGCAGCTGCTTTGCCAGTACCCTGAGCCTGGGTGAGAGAGGATGAGGAGGATGAGGTGGGCTTGGTCATCCACTCTACCAAGTCTTCGGCATGATGTGGCTCAACATGTCCAGCTGCCGAAAAGAAGAACAAGCGTGTCCCATGGCCATGTGCTGATGACAATGCACCGCGTCCACGACCAGCACTGTTGCCCCCAGACACAGAGCCTGCTTGCCCTCTTTTTTTGCCTCCTGACTGTCTGCCTCTCCTTGGTTACCTTCCAGACATTTTAATGGATGGCATGCAGGGAGATGGGAAAAACAGCAATAAGGGCTACCTTCAGGTGTATATTGTGCAGGAGGCTTAGCAACAATGACACTGACACTGTCCCCTGCCTATCCTTCTCTGTCCCTAAACACAAGGATTGAAAATATGGAACAGCAAAATTGGTTTAGAACAGAATAGCACACTGTCAGTTTCACTCACTGTACCTCTCTGTCCCTCAACTCAAGGATTGAAAATATGGAACAGCAAAATTGGTTTAGAACAGAATAGCACACTGTCAGTTTCACTCACTGTACCTCTCTGTCCCTCAACTCAAGGATTGAAAATATGGTTCAGCAAAATAGTTTTAGAACAGAATAGCACACTGACACTTTCCCTCACTGTCCTACTCTGTCCCTCCCTACAAACAAGATTTAGCACAGAATAGCACACTGATAATTTCTACGAGTGCTTCTCTGTCCCTCAACTCAAGGATTGAAAATATGGAACAGCAAAATTGGTTTAGAACAGAATAGCACACTGTCAGTTTCACTCACTGTACCTCTCTGTCCCTCAACTCAAGGATTGAAAATATGGAACAGCAAAATAGTTTTAGAACAGAATAGCACACTGACACTTTCCCTCACTGTCCTACTCTGTCCCTCCCTACAAACAAGATTTAGCACAGAATAGCACACTGATAATTTCTACGAGTGTCCTTCTCTGTCCCTCAACTCAAGGATTGAAAATATGGAACAGCAAAATTGGTTTAGAACAGAATAGCACACTGTCAGTTTCACTCACTGTACCTCTCTGTCCCTCAACTCAAGGATTGAAAATATGGAACAGCAAAATTGGTTTAGAACAGAATAGCACACTGTCAGTTTCACTCACTGTACCTCTCTGTCCCTCAACTCAAGGATTGAAAATATGGAACAGCAAAATTGGTTTAGAACAGAATAGCACACTGTCAGTTTCACTCACTGTACCTCTCTGTCCCTCAA
Source organism: Rana muscosa (assembly GCA_029206835.1). Taxonomy (NCBI): domain Eukaryota; kingdom Metazoa; phylum Chordata; class Amphibia; order Anura; family Ranidae; genus Rana; species Rana muscosa. The sequence continues at coordinate 400,098,058 of CM055122.1, forward strand.
CTCAAGGATTGAAAATATGGAACAGCAAAATTGGTTTAGAACAGAATAGCACACTGTCAGTTTCAGTCACTGTACCTCTCTGTCCCTCAACTCAAGGATTGAAAATATGGAACAGCAAAATAGTTTTAGAACAGAATAGCACACTGACACTTTCCCTCACTGTCCTACTCTGTCCCTCCCTACAAACAAGATTTAGCACAGAATAGCACACTGATAATTTCTACGAGTGTCCTTCTCTGTCCCTCAACTCAAGGATTGAAAATATGGAACAGCAAAATTGGTTTAGAACAGAATAGCACACTGTCAGTTTCACTCACTGTACCTCTCTGTCCCTCAACTCAAGGATTGAAAATATGGAACAGCAAAATTGGTTTAGAACAGAATAGCACACTGTCAGTTTCACTCACTGTACCTCTCTGTCCCTCAACTCAAGGATTGAAAATATGGAACAGCAAAATTGGTTTAGAACAGAATAGCACACTGTCAGTTTCACTCACTGTACCTCTCTGTCCCTCAACTCAAGGATTGAAAATATGGAACAGCAAAATTGGTTTAGAACAGAATAGCACACTGTCAGTTTCACTCACTGTACCTCTCTGTCCCTCAACTCAAGGATTGAAAATATGGAACAGCAAAATTGGTTTAGAACAGAATAGCACACTGTCAGTTTCACTCACTGCACCTCTCTGTCCCTCAACTCAAGGATTGAAAATATGGAACAGCAAAATTGGTTTAGAACAGAATAGCACACTGTCAGTTTCACTCACTGTACCTCTCTGTCCCTCAACTCAAGGATTGAAAATATGGAACAGCAAAATTGGTTTAGAACAGAATAGCACACTGTCAGTTTCACTCACTGTACCTCTCTGTCCCTCAACTCAAGGATTGAAAATATGGAACAGCAAAATTGGTTTAGAACAGAATAGCACACTGTCAGTTTCACTCACTGTACCTCTCTGTCCCTCAACTCAAGGATTGAAAATATGGAACAGCAAAATTGGTTTAGAACAGAATAGCACACTGTCAGTTTCACTCACTGTACCTCTCTGTCCCTCAACTCAAGGATTGAAAATATGGTTCAGCAAAATAGTTTTAGAACAGAATAGCACACTGACACTTTCCCTCACTGTCCTACTCTGTCCCTCCCTACAAACAAGATTTAGCACAGAATAGCACACTGATAAATTCTACGAGTGTCCTTCTCTGTCCCTCAACTCAAGGATTGAAAATATGGAACAGCAAAATTGGTTTAGAACAGAATAGCACACTGTCAGTTTCACTCACTGTACCTCTCTGTCCCTCAACTCAAGGATTGAAAATATGGAACAGCAAAATTGGTTTAGAACAAAATAGCACACTGTCAGTTTCACTCACTGTACCTCTCTGTCCCTCAACTCAAGGATTGAAAATATGGTTCAGCAAAATAGTTTTAGAACAGAATAGCACACTGACACTTTCCCTCACTGTCCTACTCTGTCCCTCCCTACAAACAAGATTTAGCACAGAATAGCACACTGATAAATTCTACGAGTGTCCTTCTCTGTCCCTCAACTCAAGGATTAAAAATATGGAACAGCAAAATTGGTTTAGAACAGAATAGCACACTGTCAGTTTCACTCACTGTACCTCTCTGTCCCTCAACTCAAGGATTGAAAATATGGAACAGCAAAATTGGTTTAGAACAGAATAGCACACTGTCAGTTTCACTCACTGTACCTCTCTGTCCCTCAACTCAAGGATTGAAAATATGGAACAGCAAAATTGGTTTAGAACAGAATAGCACACTGTCAGTTTCACTCACTGTACCTCTCTGTCCCTCAACTCAAGGATTGAAAATATGGAACAGCAAAATAGTTTTAGAACAGAATAGCACACTGACACTTTCCCTCACTGTCCTACTCTGTCCCTCCCTACAAACAAGATTTAGCACAGAATAGCACACTGATAATTTCTACGAGTGTCCTTCTCTGTCCCTCAACTCAAGGATTGAAAATATGGAACAGCAAAATTGGTTTAGAACAGAATAGCACACTGTCAGTTTCACTCACTGTACCTCTCTGTCCCTCAACTCAAGGATTGGAAATATGGAGCAGCAAAATTGGTTTAGAACAGAATAGCACACTGTCAGTTTCACTCACTGTACCTCTCTGTCCCTCAACTCAAGGATTGAAAATATGGAACAGCAAAATTGGTTTAGAACAGAATAGCACACTGTCAGTTTCACTCACTGTACCTCTCTGTCCCTCAACTCAAGGATTGAAAATATGGAACAGCAAAATTGGTTTAGAACAGAATAGCACACTGTCAGTTTCACTCACTGTACCTCTCTGTCCCTCAACTCAAGGATTGAAAATATGGAACAGCAAAATTGGTTTAGAACAGAATAGCACACTGACACTTTCCCTCACTGTCCTACTCTGTCCCTCCCTACAAACAAGATTTAGCACAGAATAGCACACTGATAAATTCTACGAGTGTCCTTCTCTGTCCCTCAAATCAAGGATTGAAAATATGGAACAGCAAAATTGGTTTAGAACAGAATAGCACACTGTCAGTTTCACTCACTGTACCTCTCTGTCCCTCAACTCAAGGATTGAAAATGTGGAACAGCAAAATTGGTTTAGAACAGAATAGCACACTGACACTTTCCCTCACTGTCCTACTCTGTCCCTCCCTACAAACAAGATTTAGCACAGAATAGCACACTGATAAATTCTACGAGTGTCCTTCTCTGTCCCTCAAATCAAGGATTGAAAATATGGAACAGCAAAATTGGTTTAGAACAGAATAGCACACTGTCAGTTTCACTCACTGTACCTCTCTGTTCCTCAACTCAAGGATTGAAAATATGGAACAGCAAAATTGGTTTAGAACAGAATAGCACACTGTCAGTTTCACTCACTGTACCTCTCTGTCCCTCAACTCAAGGATTGAAAATATGGAACAGCAAAATAGTTTTAGAACAGAATAGCACACTGACACTTTCCCTCACTGTCCTACTCTGTCCCTCCCTACAAACAAGATTTAGCACAGAATAGCACACTGATAATTTCTACGAGTGTCCTTCTCTGTCCCTCAACTCAAGGATTGAAAATATGGAACAGCAAAATTGGTTTAGAACAGAATAGCACACTGTCAGTTTCACTCACTGTACCTCTCTGTCCCTCAACTCAAGGATTGAAAATATGGAACAGCAAAATTGGTTTAGAACAGAATAGCACACTGTCAGTTTCACTCACTGTACCTCTCTGTCCCTCAACTCAAGGATTGAAAATATGGAACAGCAAAATAGTTTTAGAACAGAATAGCCGCTGACACTTTCCCTCACTGTCCTACTCTGTCCCTCCCTACAAACAAGATTTAGCACAGAATAGCACACTGATAATTTCTACGAGTGTCCTTCTCTGTCCCTCAACTCAAGGATTGAAAATATGGAACAGCAAAATTGGTTTAAAACAGAATAGCACACTGTCAGTTTCACTCACTGTACCTCTCTGTCCCTCAACTCAAGGATTGAAAATATGGAACAGCAAAATAGTTTTAGAACAGAATAGCACACTGACACTTTCCCTCACTGTCCTACTCTGTCCCTCCCTACAAAGATTTAGCACAGAATAGCACACTGATAATTTCTACGAGTGTCCTTCTCTGTCCCTCAACTCAAGGATTGAAAATATGGAACAGCAAAATTGGTTTAGAACAGAATAGCACACTGTCAGTTTCACTCACTGTACCTCTCTGTCCCTCAACTCAAGGATTGAAAATATGGAACAGCAAAATTGGTTTAGAACAGAATAGCACACTGTCAGTTTCACTCACTGTACCTCTCTGTCCCTCAACTCAAGGATTGAAAATATGGAACAGCAAAATTGGTTTAGAACAGAATAGCACACTGTCAGTTTCACTCACTGTACCTCTCTGTCCCTCAACTCAAGGATTGAAAATATGGAACAGCAAAATTGGTTTAGAACAGAATAGCACACTGTCAGTTTCACTCACTGTACCTCTCTGTCCCTCAACTCAAGGATTGAAAATATGGAACAGCAAAATAGTTTTAGAACAGAATAGCACACTGACACTTTCCCTCACTGTCCTACTCTGTCCCTCCCTACAAACAAGATTTAGCACAGAATAGCACACTGATAATTTCTACGAGTGTCCTTCTCTGTCCCTCAACTCAAGGATTGAAAATATGGAACAGCAAAATTGGTTTAGAACAGAATAGCACACTGTCAGTTTCACTCACTGTACCTCTCTGTCCCTCAACTCAAGGATTGAAAATATGGAACAGCAAAATTGGTTTAGAACAGAATAGCACACTGTCAGTTTCACTCACTGTACCTCTCTGTCCCTCAACTCAAGGATTGAAAATATGGAACAGCAAAATTGGTTTAGAACAGAATAGCACACTGTCAGTTTCACTCACTGTACCTCTCTGTCCCTCAACTCAAGGATTGAAAATATGGAACAGCAAAATTGGTTTAGAACAGAATAGCACACTGTCAGTTTCACTCACTGTACCTCTCTGTCCCTCAACTCAAGGATTGAAAATATGGAACAGCAAAATTGGTTTAGAACAGAATAGCACACTGTCAGTTTCACTCACTGTACCTCTCTGTCCCTCAACTCAAGGATTGAAAATATGGAACAGCAAAATTGGTTTAGAACAGAATAGCACACTGTCAGTTTCACTCACTGTACCTCTCTGTCCCTCAACTCAAGGATTGAAAATATGGAACAGCAAAATTGGTTTAGAACAGAATAGCACACTGTCAGTTTCACTCACTGTACCTCTCTGTCCCTCAACTCAAGGATTGAAAATATGGTTCAGCAAAATAGTTTTAGAACAGAATAGCACACTGACACTTTCCCTCACTGTCCTACTCTGTCCCTCCCTACAAACAAGATTTATCACAGAATAGCACACTGATAAATTCTACGAGTGTCCTTCTCTGTCCCTCAACTCAAGGATTGAAAATATGGAACAGCAAAATTGGTTTAGAACAGAATAGCACACTGTCAGTTTCACTCACTGTACCTCTCTGTCCCTCAACTCAAGGATTGAAAATATGGAACAGCAAAATTGGTTTAGAACAGAATAGCACACTGTCAGTTTCACTCACTGTACCTCTCTGTCCCTCAACTCAAGGATTGAAAATATGGAACAGCAAAATTGGTTTAGAACAGAATAGCACACTGTCAGTTTCACTCACTGTACCTCTCTGTCCCTCAACTCAAGGATTGAAAATATGGAACAGCAAAATAGTTTTAGAACAGAATAGCACACTGACACTTTCCCTCACTGTCCTACTCTCTCCCTCCCTACAAACAAGATTTAGCAAATAATAGCACACTGATACTTTCTACGAGTGTCCTTCTCTGTCCCTCAACTCAAGGATTGAAAATATGGAACAGCAAAATTGGTTTAGAACAGAATAGCACACTGTCAGTTTCACTCACTGTACCTCTCTGTCCCTCAACTCAAGGATTGAAAATATGGAACAGCAAAATTGGTTTAGAACAGAATAGCACACTGTCAGTATCACTCACTGTACCTCTCTGTCCCTCAACTCAAGGATTGAAAATATAGAACAGCAAAATAGTTTTAGAACAGAATAGCACACTGACACTTTCCCTCACTGTCCTACTCTGTCCCTCCCTACAAACAAGATTTAGCACAGAATAGCACACTGATAATTTCTACGAGTGTCCTTCTCTGTCCCTCAACTCAAGGATTAAAAATATGGAACAGCAAAATTGGTTTAGAACAGAATAGCACACTGTCAGTTTCACTCACTGTACCTCTCTGTCCCTCAACTCAAGGATTGAAAATATGGAACAGCAAAATAGTTTTAGAACAGAATAGCACACTGACACTTTCCCTCACTGTCCTACTCTGTCCCTCCCTACAAACAAGATTTAGCACAGAATAGCACACTGATAATTTCTACGAGTGTCCTTCTCTGTCCCTCAACTCAAGGATTGAAAATATGGAACAGCAAAATTGGTTTAGAACAGAATAGCACACTGTCAGTTTCACTCACTGTACCTCTCTGTCCCTCAACTCAAGGATTGAAAATATGGAACAGCAAAATTGGTTTAGAACAGAATAGCACACTGTCAGTTTCACTCACTGTACCTCTCTGTCCCTCAACTCAAGGATTGAAAATATGGAACAGCAAAATTGGTTTAGAACAGAATAGCACACTGTCAGTTTCACTCACTGTACCTCTCTGTCCCTCAACTCAAGGATTGAAAATATGGAACAGCAAAATTGGTTTAGAACAGAATAGCACACTGTCAGTTTCACTCACTGTACCTCTCTGTCCCTCAACTCAAGGATTGAAAATATGGAACAGCAAAATAGTTTTAGAACAGAATAGCACACTGACACTTTCCCTCACTGTCCTACTCTGTCCCTCCCTACAAACAAGATTTAGCACAGAATAGCACACTGATACTTTCTACGAGTGTCCTTCTCTGTCCCTCAACTCAAGGATTGAAAATATGGAACAGCAAAATTGGTTTAGAACAGAATAGCACACTGTCAGTTTCACTCACTGTACCTCTCTGTCCCTCAACTCAAGGATTGAAAATATGGAGCAGCAAAATTGGTTTAGAACAGAATAGCACACTGTCAGTTTCACTCACTGTACCTCTCTGTCCCTCAACTCAAGGATTGAAAATATGGAACAGCAAAATTGGTTTAGAACAGAATAGCACACTGTCAGTTTCACTCACTGTACCTCTCTGTCCCTCAACTCAAGGATTGAAAATATGGAACAGCAAAATTGGTTTAGAACAGAATAGCACACTGTCAGTTTCACTCACTGTACCTCTCTGTCCCTCAACTCAAGGATTGAAAATATGGAACAGCAAAATTGGTTTAGAACAGAATAGCACACTGTCAGTTTCACTCACTGTACCTCTCTGTCCCTCAACTCAAGGATTGAAAATATGGAACAGCAAAATTGGTTTAGAACAGAATAGCACACTGTCAGTTTCACTCACTGTACCTCTCTGTCCCTCAACTCAAGGATTGAAAATATGGTTCAGCAAAATAGTTTTAGAACAGAATAGCACACTGACACTTTCCCTCACTGTCCTACTCTGTCCCTCCCTACAAACAAGATTTAGCACAGAATAGCACACTGATAAATTCTACGAGTGTCCTTCTCTGTCCCTCAACTCAAGGATTGAAAATATGGAACAGCAAAATTGGTTTAGAAAAGAATAGCACACTGTCAGTTTCACTCACTGTACCTCTCTGTCCCTCAACTCAAGGATTGAAAATATGGTTCAGCAAAATAGTTTTAGAACAGAAAAGCACACTGACACTTTCCCTCACTGTCCTACTCTGTCCCTCCCTACAAACAAGATTTAGCACAGAATAGCACACTGATAAATTCTACGAGTGTCCTTCTCTGTCCCTCAACTCAAGGATTGAAAATATGGAACAGCAAAATTGGTTTAGAACAGAATAGCACACTGTCAGTTTCACTCACTGTACCTCTCTGTCCCTCAACTCAAGGATTGAAAATGTGGAACAGCAAAATTGGTTTAGAACAGAATAGCACACTGTCAGTTTCACTCACTGTACCTCTCTGTTCCTCAACTCAAGGATTGAAAATATGGAACAGCAAAATTGGTTTAGAACAGAATAGCACACTGTCAGTTTCACTCACTGTACCTCTCTGTCCCTCAACTCAAGGATTGAAAATATGGAACAGCAAAATAGTTTTAGAACAGAATAGCACACTGACACTTTCCCTCACTGTCCTACTCTGTCCCTCCCTACAAACAAGATTTAGCACAGAATAGCACACTGATAATTTCTACGAGTGTCCTTCTCTGTCCCTCAACTCAAGGATTGAAAATATGGAACAGCAAAATTGGTTTAGAACAGAATAGCACACTGTCAGTTTCACTCACTGTACCTCTCTGTCCCTCAACTCAAGGATTGAAAATATGGAACAGCAAAATTGGTTTAGAACAGAATAGCACACTGTCAGTTTCACTCACTGTACCTCTCTGTCCCTCAACTCAAGGATTGAAAATATGGAACAGCAAAATAGTTTTAGAACAGAATAGCCGCTGACACTTTCCCTCACTGTCCTACTCTGTCCCTCCCTACAAACAAGATTTAGCACAGAATAGCACACTGATAATTTCTACGAGTGTCCTTCTCTGTCCCTCAACTCAAGGATTGAAAATATGGAACAGCAAAATTGGTTTAAAACAGAATAGCACACTGTCAGTTTCACTCACTGTACCTCTCTGTCCCTCAACTCAAGGATTGAAAATATGGAACAGCAAAATAGTTTTAGAACAGAATAGCACACTGACACTTTCCCTCACTGTCCTACTCTGTCCCTCCCTACAAAGATTTAGCACAGAATAGCACACTGATAATTTCTACGAGTGTCCTTCTCTGTTCCTCAACTCAAGGATTGAAAATATGGAACAGCAAAATTGGTTTAGAACAGAATAGCACACTGTCAGTTTCACTCACTGTACCTCTCTGTCCCTCAACTCAAGGATTGAAAATATGGAACAGCAAAATTGGTTTAGAACAGAATAGCACACTGTCAGTTTCACTCACTGTACCTCTCTGTCCCTCAACTCAAGGATTGAAAATATGGAACAGCAAAATTGGTTTAGAACAGAATAGCACACTGTCAGTTTCACTCACTGTACCTCTCTGTCCCTCAACTCAAGGATTGAAAATATGGAACAGCAAAATAGTTTTAGAACAGAATAGCACACTGACACTTTCCCTCACTGTCCTACTCTGTCCCTCCCTACAAACAAGATTTAGCACAGAATAGCACACTGATACTTTCTACGAGTGTCCTTCTCTGTCCCTCAACTCAAGGATTGAAAATATGGAACAGCAAAATTGGTTTAGAACAGAATAGCACACTGTCAGTTTCACTCACTGTACCTCTCTGTCCCTCAACTCAAGGATTGAAAATATGGAACAGCAAAATTGGTTTAGAACAGAATAGCACACTGTCAGTTTCACTCACTGTACCTCTCTGTCCCTCAACTCAAGGATTGAAAATATGGAACAGCAAAATTGGTTTAGAACAGAATAGCACACTGTCAGTTTCACTCACTGTACCTCTCTGTCCCTCAACTCAAGGATTGAAAATATGGAACAGCAAAATTGGTTTAGAACAGAATAGCACACTGTCAGTTTCACTCACTGTACCTCTCTGTCCCTCAACTCAAGGATTGAAAATATGGAACAGCAAAATTGGTTTAGAACAGAATAGCACACTGTCAGTTTCACTCACTGTACCTCTCTGTCCCTCAACTCAAGGATTGAAAATATGGAACAGCAAAATTGGTTTAGAACAGAATAGCACACTGTCAGTTTCACTCACTGTACCTCTCTGTCCCTCAACTCAAGGATTGAAAATATGGTTCAGCAAAATAGTTTTAGAACAGAATAGCACACTGACACTTTCCCTCACTGTCCTACTCTGTCCCTCCCTACAAACAAGATTTATCACAGAATAGCACACTGATAAATTCTACGAGTGTCCTTCTCTGTCCCTCAACTCAAGGATTGAAAATATGGAACAGCAAAATTGGTTTAGAACAGAATAGCACACTGTCAGTTTCACTCACTGTACCTCTCTGTCCCTCAACTCAAGGATTGAAAATATGGAACAGCAAAATTGGTTTAGAACAGAATAGCACACTGTCAGTTTCACTCACTGTACCTCTCTGTCCCTCAACTCAAGGATTGAAAATATGGAACAGCAAAATAGTTTTAGAACAGAATAGCACACTGACACTTTCCCTCACTGTCCTACTCTGTCCCTCCCTACAAACAAGATTTAGCACAGAATAGCACACTGATACTTTCTACGAGTGTCCTTCTCTGTCCCTCAACTCAAGGATTGAAAATATGGAACAGCAAAATTGGTTTAGAACAGAATAGCACACTGTCAGTTTCACTCACTGTACCTCTCTGTCCCTCAACTCAAGGATTGAAAATATGGAACAGCAAAATTGGTTTAGAACAGAATAGCACACTGTCAGTATCACTCACTGTACCTCTCTGTCCCTCAACTCAAGGATTGAAAATATAGAACAGCAAAATAGTTTTAGAACAGAATAGCACACTGACACTTTCCCTCACTGTCCTACTCTGTCCCTCCCTACAAACAAGATTTAGCACAGAATAGCACACTGATAATTTCTACGAGTGTCCTTCTCTGTCCCTCAACTCAAGGATTAAAAATATGGAACAGCAAAATTGGTTTAGAACAGAATAGCACACTGTCAGTTTCACTCACTGTACCTCTCTGTCCCTCAACTCAAGGATTGAAAATATGGAACAGCAAAATAGTTTTAGAACAGAATAGCACACTGACACTTTCCCTCACTGTCCTACTCTGTCCCTCCCTACAAACAAGATTTAGCACAGAATAGCACACTGATAATTTCTACGAGTGTCCTTCTCTGTCCCTCAACTCAAGGATTGAAAATATGGAACAGCAAAATTGGTTTAGAACAGAATAGCACACTGTCAGTTTCACTCACTGTACCTCTCTGTCCCTCAACTCAAGGATTGAAAATATGGAACAGCAAAATTGGTTTAGAACAGAATAGCACACTGTCAGTTTCACTCACTGTACCTCTCTGTCCCTCAACTCAAGGATTGAAAATATGGAACAGCAAAATTGGTTTAGAACAGAATAGCACACTGTCAGTTTCACTCACTGTACCTCTCTGTCCCTCAACTCAAGGATTGAAAATATGGAACAGCAAAATTGGTTTAGAACAGAATAGCACACTGTCAGTTTCACTCACTGTACCTCTCTGTCCCTCAACTCAAGGATTGAAAATATGGAACAGCAAAATAGTTTTAGAACAGAATAGCACACTGACACTTTCCCTCACTGTCCTACTCTGTCCCTCCCTACAAACAAGATTTAGCACAGAATAGCACACTGATACTTTCTACGAGTGTCCTTCTCTGTCCCTCAACTCAAGGATTGAAAATATGGAACAGCAAAATTGGTTTAGAACAGAATAGCACACTGTCAGTTTCACTCACTGTACCTCTCTGTCCCTCAACTCAAGGATTGAAAATATGGAGCAGCAAAATTGGTTTAGAACAGAATAGCACACTGTCAGTTTCACTCACTGTACCTCTCTGTCCCTCAACTCAAGGATTGAAAATATGGAACAGCAAAATTGGTTTAGAACAGAATAGCACACTGTCAGTTTCACTCACTGTACCTCTCTGTCCCTCAACTCAAGGATTGAAAATATGGAACAGCAAAATTGGTTTAGAACAGAATAGCACACTGTCAGTTTCACTCACTGTACCTCTCTGTCCCTCAACTCAAGGATTGAAAATATGGAACAGCAAAATTGGTTTAGAACAGAATAGCACACTGTCAGTTTCACTCACTGTACCTCTCTGTCCCTCAACTCAAGGATTGAAAATATGGAACAGCAAAATTGGTTTAGAACAGAATAGCACACTGTCAGTTTCACTCACTGTACCTCTCTGTCCCTCAACTCAAGGATTGAAAATATGGTTCAGCAAAATAGTTTTAGAACAGAATAGCACACTGACACTTTCCCTCACTGTCCTACTCTGTCCCTCCCTACAAACAAGATTTAGCACAGAATAGCACACTGATAAATTCTACGAGTGTCCTTCTCTGTCCCTCAACTCAAGGATTGAAAATATGGAACAGCAAAATTGGTTTAGAACAGAATAGCACACTGTCAGTTTCACTCACTGTACCTCTGTGTCCCTCAACTCAAGGATTGAAAATATGGTTCAGCAAAATAGTTTTAGAACAGAAAAGCACACTGACACTTTCCCTCACTGTCCTACTCTGTCCCTCCCTACAAACAAGATTTAGCACAGAATAGCACACTGATAAATTCTACGAGTGTCCTTCTCTGTCCCTCAACTCAAGGATTGAAAATATGGAACAGCAAAATTGGTTTAGAACAGAATAGCACACTGTCAGTTTCACTCACTGTACCTCTCTGTCCCTCAACTCAAGGATTGAAAATGTGGAACAGCAAAATTGGTTTAGAACAGAATAGCACACTGTCAGTTTCACTCACTGTACCTCTCTGTTCCTCAACTCAAGGATTGAAAATATGGAACAGCAAAATTGGTTTAGAACAGAATAGCACACTGTCAGTTTCACTCACTGTACCTCTCTGTCCCTCAACTCAAGGATTGAAAATATGGAACAGCAAAATAGTTTTAGAACAGAATAGCACACTGACACTTTCCCTCACTGTCCTACTCTGTCCCTCCCTACAAACAAGATTTAGCACAGAATAGCACACTGATAATTTCTACGAGTGTCCTTCTCTGTCCCTCAACTCAAGGATTGAAAATATGGAACAGCAAAATTGGTTTAGAACAGAATAGCACACTGTCAGTTTCACTCACTGTACCTCTCTGTCCCTCAACTCAAGGATTGAAAATATGGAACAGCAAAATTGGTTTAGAACAGAATAGCACACTGTCAGTTTCACTCACTGTACCTCTCTGTCCCTCAACTCAAGGATTGAAAATATGGAACAGCAAAATAGTTTTAGAACAGAATAGCCGCTGACACTTTCCCTCACTGTCCTACTCTGTCCCTCCCTACAAACAAGATTTAGCACAGAATAGCACACTGATAATTTCTACGAGTGTCCTTCTCTGTCCCTCAACTCAAGGATTGAAAATATGGAACAGCAAAATTGGTTTAAAACAGAATAGCACACTGTCAGTTTCACTCACTGTACCTCTCTGTCCCTCAACTCAAGGATTGAAAATATGGAACAGCAAAATAGTTTTAGAACAGAATAGCACACTGACACTTTCCCTCACTGTCCTACTCTGTCCCTCCCTACAAAGATTTAGCACAGAATAGCACACTGATAATTTCTACGAGTGTCCTTCTCTGTTCCTCAACTCAAGGATTGAAAATATGGAACAGCAAAATTGGTTTAGAACAGAATAGCACACTGTCAGTTTCACTCACTGTACCTCTCTGTCCCTCAACTCAAGGATTGAAAATATGGAACAGCAAAATTGGTTTAGAACAGAATAGCACACTGTCAGTTTCACTCACTGTACCTCTCTGTCCCTCAACTCAAGGATTGAAAATATGGAACAGCAAAATTGGTTTAGAACAGAATAGCACACTGTCAGTTTCACTCACTGTACCTCTCTGTCCCTCAACTCAAGGATTGAAAATATGGAACAGCAAAATAGTTTTAGAACAGAATAGCACACTGACACTTTCCCTCACTGTCCTACTCTGTCCCTCCCTACAAACAAGATTTAGCACAGAATAGCACACTGATACTTTCTACGAGTGTCCTTCTCTGTCCCTCAACTCAAGGATTGAAAATATGGAACAGCAAAATTGGTTTAGAACAGAATAGCACACTGTCAGTTTCACTCACTGTACCTCTCTGTCCCTCAACTCAAGGATTGAAAATATGGAGCAGCAAAATTGGTTTAGAACAGAATAGCACACTGTCAGTTTCACTCACTGTACCTCTCTGTCCCTCAACTCAAGGATTGAAAATATGGAACAGCAAAATTGGTTTAGAACAGAATAGCACACTGTCAGTTTCACTCACTGTACCTCTCTGTCCCTCAACTCAAGGATTGAAAATATGGAACAGCAAAATTGGTTTAGAACAGAATAGCACACTGTCAGTTTCACTCACTGTACCTCTCTGTCCCTCAACTCAAGGATTGAAAATATGGAACAGCAAAATTGGTTTAGAACAGAATAGCACACTGTCAGTTTCACTCACTGTACCTCTCTGTCCCTCAACTCAAGGATTGAAAATATGGAACAGCAAAATTGGTTTAGAACAGAATAGCACACTGTCAGTTTCACTCACTGTACCTCTCTGTCCCTCAACTCAAGGATTGAAAATATGGTTCAGCAAAATAGTTTTAGAACAGAATAGCACACTGACACTTTCCCTCACTGTCCTACTCTGTCCCTCCCTACAAACAAGATTTAGCACAGAATAGCACACTGATAAATTCTACGAGTGTCCTTCTCTGTCCCTCAACTCAAGGATTGAAAATATGGAACAGCAAAATTGGTTTAGAACAGAATAGCACACTGTCAGTTTCACTCACTGTACCTCTCTGTCCCTCAACTCAAGGATTGAAAATATGGTTCAGCAAAATAGTTTTAGAACAGAAAAGCACACTGACACTTTCCCTCACTGTCCTACTCTGTCCCTCCCTACAAACAAGATTTAGCACAGAATAGCACACTGATAAATTCTACGAGTGTCCTTCTCTGTCCCTCAACTCAAGGATTGAAAATATGGAACAGCAAAATTGGTTTAGAACAGAATAGCACACTGTCAGTTTCACTCACTGTACCTCTCTGTCCCTCAACTCAAGGATTGAAAATGTGGAACAGCAAAATTGGTTTAGAACAGAATAGCACACTGTCAGTTTCACTCACTGTACCTCTCTGTTCCTCAACTCAAGGATTGAAAATATGGAACAGCAAAATTGGTTTAGAACAGAATAGCACACTGTCAGTTTCACTCACTGTACCTCTCTGTCCCTCAACTCAAGGATTGAAAATATGGAACAGCAAAATAGTTTTAGAACAGAATAGCACACTGACACTTTCCCTCACTGTCCTACTCTGTCCCTCCCTACAAACAAGATTTAGCACAGAATAGCACACTGATAAATTCTACGAGTGTCCTTCTCTGTCCCTCAACTCAAGGATTGAAAATATGGAACAGCAAAATTGGTTTAGAACAGAATAGCACACTGTCAGTTTCACTCACTGTACCTCTCTGTCCCTCAACTCAAGGATTGAAAATGTGGAACAGCAAAATTGGTTTAGAACAGAATAGCACACTGTCAGTTTCACTCACTGTACCTCTCTGTTCCTCAACTCAAGGATTGAAAATATGGAACAGCAAAATTGGTTTAGAACAGAATAGCACACTGTCAGTTTCACTCACTGTACCTCTCTGTCCCTCAACTCAAGGATTGAAAATATGGAACAGCAAAATAGTTTTAGAACAGAATAGCACACTGACACTTTCCCTCACTGTCCTACTCTGTCCCTCCCTACAAACAAGATTTAGCACAGAATAGCACACTGATAATTTCTACGAGTGTCCTTCTCTGTCCCTCAACTCAAGGATTGAAAATATGGAACAGCAAAATTGGTTTAGAACAGAATAGCACACTGTCAGTTTCACTCACTGTACCTCTCTGTCCCTCAACTCAAGGATTGAAAATATGGAACAGCAAAATTGGTTTAGAACAGAATAGCACACTGTCAGTTTCACTCACTGTACCTCTCTGTCCCTCAACTCAAGGATTGAAAATATGGAACAGCAAAATAGTTTTAGAACAGAATAGCCGCTGACACTTTCCCTCACTGTCCTACACTGTCCCTCCCTACAAACAAGATTTAGCACAGAATAGCACACTGATAATTTCTACGAGTGTCCTTCTCTGTCCCTCAACTCAAGGATTGAAAATATGGAACAGCAAAATTGGTTTAAAACAGAATAGCACACTGTCAGTTTCACTCACTGTACCTCTCTGTCCCTCAACTCAAGGATTGAAAATATGGAACAGCAAAATAGTTTTAGAACAGAATAGCACACTGACACTTTCCCTCACTGTCCTACTCTGTCCCTCCCTACAAAGATTTAGCACAGAATAGCACACTGATAATTTCTACGAGTGTCCTTCTCTGTTCCTCAACTCAAGGATTGAAAATATGGAACAGCAAAATTGGTTTAGAACAGAATAGCACACTGTCAGTTTCACTCACTGTACCTCTCTGTCCCTCAACTCAAGGATTGAAAATATGGAACAGCAAAATTGGTTTAGAACAGAATAGCACACTGTCAGTTTCACTCACTGTACCTCTCTGTCCCTCAACTCAAGGATTGAAAATATGGAACAGCAAAATTGGTTTAGAACAGAATAGCACACTGTCAGTTTCACTCACTGTACCTCTCTGTCCCTCAACTCAAGGATTGAAAATATGGAACAGCAAAATTGGTTTAGAACAGAATAGCACACTGTCAGTTTCACTCACTGTCCTACTCTGTCCCTCCCTACAAACAAGATTTAGCACAGAATAGCACACTGATAATTTCTACGAGTGTCCTTCTCTGTCCCTCAACTCAGGGATTGAAAATATGGAACAGCAAAATTGGTTTAGAACAGAATAGCACACTGTCAGTTTCACTCACTGTACCTCTCTGTCCCTCAACTCAAGGATTGAAAATATGGAACAGCAAAATTGGTTTAGAACAGAATAGCACACTGTCAGTTTCACTCACTGTACCTCTCTGTCCCTCAACTCAAGGATTGAAAATATGGAACAGCAAAATTGGTTTAGAACAGAATAGCACACTGTCAGTTTCACTCACTGTACCTCTCTGTCCCTCAACTCAAGGATTGAAAATATGGAACAGCAAAATTGGTTTAGAACAGAATAGCACACTGTCAGTTTCACTCACGGTACCTCTCTGTCCCTCAACTCAAGGATTGAAAATATGGAACAGCAAAATTGGTTTAGAACAGAATAGCACACTGTCAGTTTCACTCACTGTACCTCTCTGTCCCTCAACTCAAGGATTGAAAATATGGAACAGCAAAATTGGTTTAGAACAGAATAGCACACTGTCAGTTTCACTCACTGTACCTCTCTGTCCCTCAACTCAAGGATTGAAAATATGGAACAGCAAAATTGGTTTAGAACAGAATAGCACACTGTCAGTTTCACTCACTGTACCTCTCTGTCCCTCAACTCAAGGATTGAAAATATGGTTCAGCAAAATAGTTTTAGAACAGAAAAGCACACTGACACTTTCCCTCACTGTCCTACTCTGTCCCTCCCTACAAACAAGATTTAGCACAGAATAGCACACTGATAAATTCTACGAGTGTCCTTCTCTGTCCCTCAACTCAAGGATTGAAAATATGGAACAGCAAAATTGGTTTAGAACAGAATAGCACACTGTCAGTTTCACTCACTGTACCTCTCTGTCCCTCAACTCAAGGATTGAAAATATGGAACAGCAAAATTGGTTTAGAACAGAATAGCACACTGTCAGTTTCACTCACTGTACCTCTCTGTCCCTCAACTCAAGGATTGAAAATATGGAACAGCAAAATTGGTTTAGAACAGAATAGCACACTGTCAGTTTCACTCACTGTACCTCTCTGTCCCTCAACTCAAGGATTGAAAATATGGAACAGCAAAATAGTTTTAGAACAGAATAGCACACTGACACTTTCCCTCACTGTCCTACTCTGTCCCTCCCTACAAACAAGATTTAGCACAGAATAGCACACTGATAATTTCTACGAGTGTCCTTCTCTGTCCCTCAACTCAAGGATTGAAAATATGGAACAGCAAAATTGGTTTAGAACAGAATAGCACACTGTCAGTTTCACTCACTGTACCTCTCTGTCCCTCAACTCAAGGATTGAAAATATGGAACAGCAAAATTGGTTTAGAACAGAATAGCACACTGTCAGTTTCACTCACTGTACCTCTCTGTCCCTCAACTCAAGGATTGAAAATATGGAACAGCAAAATTGGTTTAGAACAGAATAGCACACTGTCAGTTTCACTCACTGTACCTCTCTGTCCCTCAACTCAAGGATTGAAAATATGGAACAGCAAAATTGGTTTAGAACAGAATAGCACACTGTCAGTTTCACTCACTGTACCTCTCTGTCCCTCAACTCAAGGATTGAAAATATGGTTCAGCAAAATAGTTTTAGAACAGAATAGCACACTGACACTTTCCCTCACTGTCCTACTCTGTCCCTCCCTACAAACAAGATTTATCACAGAATAGCACACTGATAAATTCTACGAGTGTCCTTCTCTGTCCCTCAACTCAAGGATTGAAAATATGGAACAGCAAAATTGGTTTAGAACAGAATAGCACACTGTCAGTTTCACTCACTGTACCTCTCTGTCCCTCAACTCAAGGATTGAAAATATGGAACAGCAAAATTGGTTTAGAACAGAATAGCACACTGTCAGTTTCACTCACTGTACCTCTCTGTCCCTCAACTCAAGGATTGAAAATATGGAACAGCAAAATTGGTTTAGAACAGAATAGCACACTGTCAGTTTCACTCACTGTACCTCTCTGTCCCTCAACTCAAGGATTGAAAATATGGAACAGCAAAATAGTTTTAGAACAGAATAGCACACTGACACTTTCCCTCACTGTCCTACTCTGTCCCTCCCTACAAACAAGATTTAGCACAGAATAGCACACTGATACTTTCTACGACTGTCCTTCTCTGTCCCTCAACTCAAGGATTGAAAATATGGAACAGCAAAATTGGTTTAGAACAGAATAGCACACTGTCAGTTTCACTCACTGTACCTCTCTGTCCCTCAACTCAAGGATTGAAAATATGGAACAGCAAAATTGGTTTAGAACAGAATAGCACACTGTCAGTATCACTCACTGTACCTCTCTGTCCCTCAACTTAAGGATTGAAAATATAGAACAGCAAAATAGTTTTAGAACAGAATAGCACACTGACACTTTCCCTCACTGTCCTACTCTGTCCCTCCCTACAAACAAGATTTAGCACAGAATAGCACACTGATAATTTCTACGAGTGTCCTTCTCTGTCCCTCAACTCAAGGATTAAAAATATGGAACAGCAAAATTGGTTTAGAACAGAATAGCACACTGTCAGTTTCACTCACTGTACCTCTCTGTCCCTCAACTCAAGGATTGAAAATATGGAACAGCAAAATAGTTTTAGAACAGAATAGCACACTGACACTTTCCCTCACTGTCCTACTCTGTCCCTCCCTACAAACAAGATTTAGCACAGAATAGCACACTGATAGTTTCTACGAGTGTCTTTCTCTGTCCCTCAACTCAAG
This sequence comes from Rana muscosa, assembly GCA_029206835.1. Classification (NCBI taxonomy): domain Eukaryota; kingdom Metazoa; phylum Chordata; class Amphibia; order Anura; family Ranidae; genus Rana; species Rana muscosa. The sequence goes on from CM055122.1 coordinate 400,116,993, forward strand.
GATTGAAAATATGGAACAGCAAAATTGGTTTAGAACAGAATAGCACACTGTCAGTTTCACTCACTGTACCTCTCTGTCCCTCAACTCAAGGATGGAAAATATGGAACAGCAAAATTGGTTTAGAACAGAATAGCACACTGTCAGTTTCACTCACTGTACCTCTCTGTCCCTCAACTCAAGTATTGAAAATATGGAACAGCAAAATTGGTTTAGAACAGAATAGCACACTGTCAGTTTCACTCACTGTACCTCTCTGTCCCTCAACTCAAGGATTGAAAATATGGAACAGCAAAATTGGTTTAGAACAGAATAGCACACTGTCAGTTTCACTCACTGTACCTCTCTGTCCCTCAACTCAAGGATTGAAAATATGGAACAGCAAAATAGTTTTAGAACAGAATAGCACACTGACACTTTCCCTCACTGTCCTACTCTGTCCCTCCCTACAAACAAGATTTAGCACAGAATAGCACACTGATAATTTCTACGAGTGTCCTTCTCTGTCCCTCAACTCAAGGATTGAAAATATGGAACAGCAAAATTGGTTTAGAACAGAATAGCACACTGTCAGTTTCACTCACTGTACCTCTCTGTCCCTCAACTCAAGGATTGAAAATATGGAACAGCAAAATTGGTTTAGAACAGAATAGCACACTGTCAGTTTCACTCACTGTACCTCTCTGTCCCTCAACTCAAGGATTGAAAATATGGAACAGCAAAATTGGTTTAGAACAGAATAGCACACTGTCAGTTTCACTCACTGTACCTCTCTGTCCCTCAACTCAAGGATTGAAAATATGGAACAGCAAAATAGTTTTAGAACAGAAAAGCACACTGACACTTTCCCTCACTGTCCTACTCTGTCCCTCCCTACAAACAAGATTTAGCACAGAATAGCACACTGATAAATTCTACGAGTGTCCTTCTCTGTCCCTCAACTCAAGGATTGAAAATATGGAACAGCAAAATTGGTTTAGAACAGAATAGCACACTGTCAGTTTCACTCACTGTACCTCTCTGTCCCTCAACTCAAGGATTGAAAATATGGAACAGCAAAATTGGTTTAGAACAGAATAGCACACTGTCAGTTTCACTCACTGTACCTCTCTGTCCCTCAACTCAAGGATTGAAAATATGGAACAGCAAAATTGGTTTAGAACAGAATAGCACACTGTCAGTTTCACTCACTGTACCTCTCTGTCCCTCAACTCAAGGATTGAAAATATGGTTCAGCAAAATAGTTTTAGAACAGAAAAGCACACTGACACTTTCCCTCACTGTCCTACTCTGTCCCTCCCTACAAACAAGATTTAGCACAGAATAGCACACTGATAAATTCTACGAGTGTCCTTCTCTGTCCCTCAACTCAAGGATTGAAAATATGGAACAGCAAAATTGGTTTAGAACAGAATAGCACACTGACACTTTCCCTCACTGTACCTCTCTGTCCCTACAAACAAGGATTAGCACAGAATAGCACACTGTCACTGACACTCTCCCTACCTATCCTTATTTGTCCCTAAACACAAGGAATCCAGGAATAGTAAAGGAAAAATAATGACACTGTCCCTGCCTATGCTTCTCTTTCCCTGCTCCGGAACACACTACACAAGGCCGCCGCGCTGGCGGCCTTTTATAGTGTGGAGCGTGTACTAAACCCCATCAGCAATAATTGGCCACAGGCATCCTGCCTGTGGCCAATCATTGCTCTCCTCGCTGCCGGCGCTGTGATTGGCCAAGCATGCGGGGTCACAGTGCATGCTTGGCCAATCACAGCGCCTGGATGACACTGCGATGGCGTAGTGCATTGTGGGCCGTTCGCGTCACTCGAATTTGGCGCGAACGGCCCAAATCGTTCGATCTTCATCGAACGATCGAACAGCCGATGTTCGAGTCGAACGTATGTTCGACTCGAACACGAAGCTCATCCCTAGTTGTGATGCTTTTCAGACATGAATAAGTTGCAAAGAAAATATACCAAACAAGGAGGGCGGACATTAAGTCTCAGGAAGAAAGAGTCAGATTTATATACTTATTCAATAAGGTGTTAGTGTGTCAATGACAAAAAAGTAGCAACAATGTTGGTATAGGCAATATTAGTATGTGATAGCATCAACAACATTCAAGGAGTGTAAAAATAGAGAGGAGAGTGAACAGTTACAAAAGTAACATAATTACCACGTTAGGACAGCTAAGGCAAAAAAAGATATAGCACTGTCCTGTGAGAAGGAGCAATGTAACAATTACCTCCAGCGTTGGATAAATATCCAGCCCTCCTGCTTCTAGCGAAGATTTCACTAGACAGCAGGTTAAATCGTGTCCTCCATCGGACCCGGCGTCTGACGTCACAGGGTGCGAGGCGGGCAATTGGATGTCACTGCGCATGTTCCAACTTCTCAGATGGTGATAGACTACAGACCCCAGAATCCCTAGCATGGAAAGAAGGGAGGCGCAGCGCGACAGCTAGGCGGATCAAAGTCCTACCTCAAAGTCCCGTCAGGCCGGTGGGGAACAGCCGGAGAAATAAAGAGGTTGATTCATTGGCCAGAGGAAGAAATGGCCGTGAATCGACCACGGAGGAACCGCGCAGTGAACATCAAAACGGTGGAGGAAGTATCCTCCACCTTGGGTGCCCATGTGAATCAATAGGAAAACCAGTCAGTCAGGGGCCCAGTGAACAGGGACAAGGGATGGAAGTTGTGGAGAGCAAACAATGGGAGGGTGGCCATATAGAAACCGGTATACGTGACCAGTAAAGGCCGGTATATATCATAGATATGTAGCTGCTGATACTGAGTCAATGTACAAAGAAAAACATTTTTCTATATCAAATAATAAACATTCAAAAAGTATTAAAGAATGAACAATAAAAACATATGGAGATAGCTTTTTGATCATTCATTTTGGTAATCAATTACAGATATATGTAGACAAATAACTATAGCAAGACCAAAGGGAGGACATTTCTCCTGAAAAAAAGGGGCAACATAAATGACACCTAGGGAAAGGAAGCGGAGAGGGGAGGGGGAAGAGGAAGGGGGGGGAAAGGGGGGAGAGAGAGAAAAAAAAGGAGGGGGGAGGGGGGATAGAAGAGGGGAAAAGAAGAAGCCTAACTCTAACCAGAAGGATGCTCAAGGGGAAGGGAACGGGAATGAAAAAACATATACACCAACAATAATACGGACCAATACAATATATCTGGTTAAAGACCTTGTCCGCATGCTGAAAAAGCGAACGTTAAAGTTTCAGAGGAATGATCTGAAACTTAGATTTTCATTGAATCCCGGAAGTTGGGTTGCCCTTAGAGTATAGATCCAACGGGCCTCAAGCTGGAGCAGTATTTTGTCGACACTACCCCCTCTTGAGTTCAAAGGGACATGCTCCAAGGCATAGAATTTGATGAAATTGGCTTTAAATTGGTGATATAAATCGATATGTCTGCTGACAGCGGTTATATTTTTTTTCTTTAAAATAGGTTTAATATGATCTCATCAGGTCCTCAGCCTTACACCGAGTCATTGGCTGAGCGGACCTGATGGGGAACTTTAGAAGGGGCGGGTCTATACATGTATTACAAAGTGAGAGAAGTTCCCCATCAGGTCCGCCCCCTCGGTATGTCAGACCCCGCCTACGTCATTGGCCTGAGCGGGAAACTTCCTTCACTGTGTAAATTTAAATTACACAGTGAAGGAAGTTCCCCGCTCAGGCCAATGACGTAGGCGGGGTCATTGGCTGAGTGGACATGATGGGGAACTTTAGAAGGGGCAGGTCTATACATGTAATAGACTGCGGAGGAAGTTTCCCATCAGGTCCGCTCAGGCTCAGCCAATGACGGTCAGCGCTGGACATCGGATCGCCACGGGACACTGGATTTCACTGCTGGAATGTTTTTTTTTTTTTGTTTTTTTTTTAATAAAGGACTTTTTCAAGGTGTTTGTGTGTTTTTTTTTACATTTTTTGACACTTTCTTCGTGAAATGGTAGGGGTACAATGTACCCCTTACCAATTCACATAGGGGGGCGGCCGGGATCTGAAGGTCCCCTTTGTTAAAGGGGTCTTCCAGATTCCGATAAGCCCCCCGCCCGCAGACCCCAACAACCACCGGGCAGGGGTTGTGGGGATGAGGCCCTTGTCCCCATCAACATGGGGACATCCTTCCACACTACATGGCAGAAGGAAAAAAACAAAATAAAAACAAAACAAAAACAAATTCTTATTAGTTACCCCAGCCCTTTTTAATTAATTTATGAGGAGGAGAGAGTATCACGCCTCTCTACCTCCATTACATTCTACCAGCCATGTGTCCAAAAAAAAAGGGGAGGAGCAAAAAAGGGGGGGTAATGCTCCCTCACTGGTGAGGGGAGGGAAGGGAGACAGGTAGTAACTCCCTAAAAGGTGCTGCCCTTACTTCCCATATAGCTCACATATACCAAGGAATGTTTGAAATCCAACCATCCCTTCCAAATACCAGTAAATCTAATTTTGGGTTTGTTGTGCAAGTGCATTACTTCTTCCATATATCTTATTTTATCTACTTCCCTCAGCCAATCCTGTATCGTCTGTGTTTGCTTTGACTTCCACTGTTTCGGGATTAATGTCTTCGCTGAATTCAGTAAAAATGGGGTAATGACTGCTCTATATTTCTTCCTTGGGACATCCATCGCGTGTAACAGGCATTGCCATGGGTCCAATCCGATTTCATTCCCACTGATCTTCTTAATTAGATCTAATACTTTCACCCAGTATGGTTGAATCCTAGGGCATTGCCACCATATATGAGCATGGGTTCCTACCCCCCCAACACTCCCTCCAACATAGAGGTGACATATGGGGGTTCATTTTATGCAATTTTACTGGTACATAGTACTATTTAGATAATAGTTTGTAATTAATTTCTTTTGTCCGTGTGTCCATTGAAGTGGAGTGAACATAGTCTAAAATTTTACTTCTCATTATTTCTGGTAATGGCTTATTCAGTTCTATTTCCCAACTCTCCAAGGGGCACATGAATCCCCCATCCATGGAAGTCGTCAACATCTTATAAATACTAGAAATCCCCTGCCTATTTATCCCCCCTTGATCGGCTAGTTTTTCCAATGGGTTCAGCCTACAAGCTGCACGGAGAGGTTTCGGGAGGGACTCTACAAAGTGTTGGAGTTGTATATATCTCCAGGTATCCCATGGAGTTGTACCAAATCGTTCACACAATTCCACTAATGAGCAGAGGGCATTCCCTCTCATGACATCTTTTAATCTCAGGTAGATCGATGTGGTCAATTTTAAATATAATTTATTATCTTTCCCCGGTGGGAAATAATTATTTCCCGTTAAGGGCATCAAGGGGCTGTTATATTGTCCCTGTATGTTTTTAATTTGTTTATCCCATATTCTTAATGCTTCTGTAGTGATTGGTGCCGCTTCGCCCGAGAGACCTCTGTATTGCCTTGGGATCCAGATAATCTGACCCAGAGCAGTTTTACTAATATTTTCCTCCAATTCCACCCATTTTTTTATGCAGAGGAGCATGGACCCAGTCCATAATTCTCCGCAGTACTGCTGCCTCGTGGTATTTTTCAAGATCTGGTAGGAATAAACCTCCCTTCTCTTTGGGTCTACTCATTGTTTTATAGGCAATACGATTGCCTCTATTGTTCCATATGAATTTTTGTAGTATCGATCTAAGAGTTTTGAAGCATTCCCCTGGAATATTAATCGGGAGGCTTTGAAAGATATACAGGGCTTTCGGGAGAATCATCATTTTAATCACACTTATCCTATCAAACCATGACAGTCCGTGTGCAGGATATCCTTTCAAATCAGTTTTAATTGGTAGATAGTTGTCTTGATATAAATCTGTTGTTGATTTTGACAGATAAACACCTAGGTATTTTAGTCCTTTTTGCTTCCACATGAAGGGATAGAGGTTTCTAAGGTCTCTACCTTCAATTGAAGGGACTAAAATATTTAATATCTCTGTTTTTTCCATATTAATCTTGAGATTTGATACCATCCCATAATTGCTCGATTCTTCCAAAATCTTTGGAAGTGTTTGTGTAGGGTTTGTTATATACAACATAATATCATCCGCAAAAGCAGATATCTTATGTTCTTGACCCGCAACCTCTATGCCTTCAATTTCTTAATTGTGAGGGTTCCATTTACCTAAATTTGGTCCGTGGGGTTAGAGTACAAAGCCTCTATCCATATAAGCATCTGTGGTCCTATGCCAAATTTATGTAGTGTCCGCAGCATAAATTCCCAATCCAGCCTATCAAAGGACTTCTCTGCATCTATTGACAGGAACAAGGCGGGTTTTCTACCATTCTTTGCTTCATGTATTAAGAGGATTGTTTTTAATATATTGTCCCTAGTCTCTCTCCCAGGGACAAAACCCGCTTGGTCTTTCCCTATGCAATCTGGCATATAAAGCTTTAGTCTTTCGGCCAAAATCCTTGCATATATTTTTACATTTTCATTAATCAGGGATATTGGCCTAAAGCTAGAGCACATTGTGGGGTCCTTCCCTTCCTTTACCAGGAGAGATATGTAAGCCCCCAAAGCTTCTTCCCGTATCTTCAGGCCCCCCCCTATAGAGTTCATATATAAATGATAGTAGAGAGTCAGGATTCCTACAAACTTTTTAAAGTATAGAGATATATAACAATCTGGGCCAGGGCTCTTACCCCCCTTACAGTTTTTTTTTGTTATTTTTTTTTTTTATAATCAGTATTTGTTTTAGAAGAAAACATATAACAAGATATGTCCAACAGTTTGCAGCAGACAGGATCGCCGACCTCGCAGGGTCGTATAACTAAGAGATCAGATATAAACATGTTGAACAGACAAGTACAACAACAAAAAACAATAATAACGGTCAGTGCATGAGAGGGCTCTATGGGCCTCTGCCGAGCAGGGGGACATGTAAGGAGACCGGGGAGCAATATACTGGAAAGCTGTGGGGGGATTTATGCAAAGTAGAGCAAATACCATTCCGCCGGACAACCTGGACCCTGGTGCCGAGCCAGGGTGTGTTGTCCACATTAGTGCCCTGATGAATAAGAAGAAGAGAAACCCAAACATGATCCCACGGCCCGCAGTCGGGGCAGAGGGGGGGGCCTATAGCCTCCATCAAACCACCCTTCACCCCCCCTACGCACCGAGGGGACCAAGAAACGACAGTGTAAACAAAGGCGGGACGGCAGGTGCCCCCGCAAAAACAGGGGTCTAACATGCTAACACAAAGACTCCCCGCAGCATATCCACCAACTGCAAATCGCATAGTCCCCAATTGAAAAGGAAGAAAAAAGTCACTTTGGAGGGGTATAGAAAAAAGGGAAGGGGGTAGGGTGGGGGAGAGGGGGAAGGGAAGGAGGATGGAGGGGGAAGGGGGAGTGGTCCAATCGTACCTGTAGATTTGTAAGGGGCTGCATCCACGTCCACACCGAGCAAGCCACTTCGGACTGAAGCCATCAATATAACTGAGCTCCAGCAGCTGTCGCCCGTCAGGGGGTTGGATCTCTGCCTACTAAAAACTCAGAAACCTACGGGTTTTAAGGGATGGTCTGCCAATTCCAATAGAGCAGTATCTAGGCTAGAGGGGACATAGTTAGAGTCTCAAACATAATCAGTCCATGGCACCCAGATACCCAGAAACTGGTCCTGGGAACCCCGGCAAGTCGCCACCCAGTCCTCAGCCTCTCCAATTGCACTCACTCCTCCGACCTATTCCTGTCGGGTAGGGACCCTGAACTGCTTCCAATAAATCGGAAGCAGGCACCGAGCTGCGTTGAGAAGATGGGGCAGCACGCTGGCCTTGAATTGGCTGAGTGGGATCGATGGGGCATGCAGGAGAAAGTGCACCGGAGAGAAGGGAACGTCTATCCACAATATTTCCTTTATTTGGTTTCTTACGTCTGTCCAGAAGGGTTTGATTAGGGGGCATTCCCACCATATATGAATAAGCGTTCCCCTGTGTCCACAGCCACGCCAGCACAGCCCTGACTCAGAGGGGTAGATACGAGCCATGTCTGCTGGCACACGGTACCAGCATGACAGAATTTTGAAGTTTGTTTCTTGGGATTTGGAGTCTATGGAGGACGAATGGGTGAGACGATATACAGGTAGGTGAGCCAGTTGTGTCTGTGAAGTCCTGCTCTAAAGCCCTGTACACACGATCGGATTTCCTATGGTTTTTTAACCGATGGATTTTTCCATCGGAAAAACGATGAAGCTGACTTTCATCAGTCTTGCCTACACACCATCAGTCAAAAAACCGACCGTTCCAAACGCGGTGACGTAAAACACTCCGATGAGCCGAGAAAAATGAAGTTCAATGCTTCTGAGCATGCGTCAACTTGATTCTGAGCATGCGTAGGTTTTTTATCCGATGAAGTTCCCCACAGACGATAATAATTTGCTATCGGTTTTTTAACCATCAGATAAATTTAAAACATGTTCTATTTTTAAACACCGATGGAAAAAAGACCGATGGGGCCCATACACAATTGGTTTGTCCGATGAAAAAAGTCCATCAGACTTTTTTCATCGGTTAAACCTATCGTGTGTACAGGGCTTAAGTCTCTCTCCCACCTCCTGATATAGGTGGGTTTGGTCTGAGGGGCAGCGGAGCCTAGTAGCGGTATAGTTCCGACACTAAATGGGGGGTGGGTTCTTTGTTTATGAAGAGGCATTCAAACGGGTTGGGGGAGGAAGGGTCCCTAATTGTGTGGCCGTGTGTCTCAAACAAGTGGTGCAGCTGGCGGTATCGCCAGAAGTTCATTTGTGGGCCCTGACGCCCAGCAGGTAGGGCGTCATAGCTCAGAAGTTTGCCATCTTTCATAAGATTGCCACAGCTGGCATTTCCATCCTCCATCCATGACCCAAAAAAAGCCATCTGTTCACCTGGGGGGAACCATAGGAATCCACCCAACAAGGCCAGTGGGGACATAGGGGGGGCAGTTTCAGCAGGGAGTTGATCCTGTCCCAGACCGAGAGCACATGTGCTGTCAGCGGGAAAGTCGTCTCGGACAACCCCCTATGTTACCGGGATAACCATGGTGCATAAGATAGATTCCTGCCCGCCAGGCATTTCTCCAAGGAAACCCATAGTTTTGAGTGGATGTGGAAAGGCCAGTTGAGTATTCTCTGGAGAACTATCGCTCTGTAATAACGTCTTATATCTGGGATTCCCAAGCCGCCCTCCCTCTTCGAGTGCCTCAACACTCTTAGAGCTATTCTGGATTTACGTGCGTTTCACACAAACTCGGTCAGCATGCTGGACAGGCGGTCAAACCCTTACAGTTTTTAATTGCCTGTTCTATTTCTTCTTTAGAAATATCACTGTCCAGCTTAACTGATTCCTCCTCTGATATTACCAGCAATTTTATCCCCCGTAGATACTGTTCTATTTTATTTCTTCTGTTTTGTATGTCCCCTGAATTTTGGATGTCCTTTACTTTATATAATGATTGATAGTGCTCCATAAAGATTTTACTGATGTCCCTAGTAGAGTGTTTCATCTCCCCTTTTTTATCTTAAATTTTTGCTATGTAATTCAGGTTCCTTCGGGGTTTAACCACCCCTGCCAGCAATCTCCCTGATTTATTCCCGAATTCATACTGCCTTTTAGCTGTTTTAGTAAATACTTGCTTAGTATCTTGCTCCAACAAATCCCCCAGGGCCTCCCGTTTTCCTGTTAGTTCGGCCAATACCTTGCTGTCATTTAATCTTTTGTGTTTTTGTTCCAACTCCTGAATTTCTTGTAGGAGGGACTGCTTTTGAACTGTCCAAATTTTTTTTCTCTTCGCCCCCTCTGCTATTAATCTCCCTCTCATAAACACTTTATGGGTTTCCCAGAGAGCAGTTGGCGCAATATTCTCTATATTATTCTCTTCAAAAAAGAAATCAATTTCACTTTGAAGCTGGGAGCCGGCTGAACAAAACCCACTGCTACTGTAGCAGCTTGTGATTAAAGGTTCATTCTTTGGACATATCTAGCACATCCAAATAGCTGAACTGGGTAATCATATTGATTATGAAAACACACTTATATTTTGATTTCTGAGTATTAAGATAATACATATACAGTACATGGTACTACATATTTTGTCCTCATTGAGTTCTTTAGATAGTAGTTTGTCCTATATATGCATAAATAAATTTCAAACCATATGAACACTTTTAACTACTTGAGAGCCGGGCCATGTACAAATGACGGCCTCAAGGTGGCTCTACAAATCCGGGAGGCCTCCAATAGACAGCTTCAGCTATTCCGGCCACTGGAGGGCGCGCGAGCGCCGCCGGCAGCACGTGCCCGGCACGTCACTGAGATGCTGATGTGCGTGCCTGGCGGCCGCGATGTCCACCAGGCACCCGCGATCGGCCGGTACACAGACAAGGATGTGGATCTCTGTGTGTAAACACAGAGATCCACGTCCTGTCAGGGAGAGGAGACAGATGCTGTGTCCCTTGTACATAGGGACACAGATCGGTCACCTCCCCCACACAGTAGTAATCACTCCCAGGTTACACATTTAACCCCTTCCTCGCCCCCTAGTGTTAACCCCTTCCATGCCACTGTCATTTTTACAGTAACCAGTGCATTTTGATAGCACTGATCGCTGTAAAAATGACAATGGTCCCAAAATGGTGTCAAAAGTGTCCAATGTGTCCGCCATAATGTCGCAGTCACAATAAAAATTGCTGATCGCCGCCATTACTAGTAAAAAAAAAAATTATTAATAAAAATGCTATAAAACTATGCCCTATTTTGTAGACACTATAACTTTTGCGCAAACCAATCAATAAACACTTATTGCGATTTTTTTTTACCAAAAATATGTAGAAGAATACGTATTGGCCTAAACTGAGGAAAAAAATATAATAAAAAAAATTGGGATATTTATTATAGCAAAAAGTAAAAAATATTGTGTTTTTTTCAAAATTGTCGCTATTTTTTTGTTTATAGCGCAAAAAAAAAAAAATGCAGAGATGATCAAATACCACCAAAATAAAGCTCTATTTGTGGGAAAAAAAGGACGTCAATTTTGTTTGGGAGCCACGTCACACGACCGCGCAATTGTCATTCAAAGCGTGACAGCGCTGAAAGCTGAAAATTAGCCTGGGCAGGAAGGGGGTATATGTGCCCAGTAAGGAAGTGGTTAAATGGTTATTATTTTCCAAGAGTGTACTCAGAATTACAACCTCTTTTGTTTTTTAAAATAGTTAAAAATATTTAGTTTACTTCCATTTTACCTCTCTCCTTGCTATCTTGGTTGATCTGGCTGCAAAAGATTTTGAAGATAATCACTGGAAAAGCAAATGGGATAAACAATGATTGATATGTGAGTGGAGGTGTTAAAAGAGTTGATCTTTTTTTTTTCTATAAATGGTTACTATTCAGTTAAATGCAAACAGTTCTATATCTAAATATCTAAATTGAGGCCATACAGTGGCAGAGAGTTTGTATTATACATCAACTTAGTCTCTGTTCTGGGCTTATTTTTTTGTCTCTGGTCATTGTTCTGATGAAATCACCCCCTCTACTGTCTTTTATGACTTTGAAGGTTCTTTGATGGTGAATTTTAATTTGGTACTTGTAGAGATAAAGGTTCTTCTACTATTCATAGCTCCATAAGACATTTTCAAGTCACGTGTTTCAAACCTCACCCTTAATTAGTGATATAGAAACTATTTCTTTCTTTCTTTCGTTCTTTCTTTCTTTCTTTCTTTCTTTCTTTCTTACGTTTTCTCTGTATTATCAGAGCAATCTCAAGGTTTGGTCTATCTGAAAGCACCGGATCTAATACCTTGTCTCCTTTTACTATATTCTACCATTTCCTAATTATTTCTGAAGTGACTGTAGCCATATTAGTGCACTTACAAAATAACAATTGAGTACTGTGCGGGATAATATTTTATTTTCACTAACACATTTTCACGACAAGCTTTCAGGGTGTGTCCCCTTCTTCAAAGTCCAAGCAGTACCTCTTGAAGAATGGGACATACCCTAAAAGCTTGTCCTGAAAATGTAGATGTTAGTGCAAATAAAATAGTACTCAATTGATCTTATTATTTCTTAAACCTAGGAGCTTGTGAGTTGCAATTAAGTAGAATAATGAAATCCCTATATCTCCAGTTTCTATATTTCCACCTTCTTATTTTCTGTTTGTGATCATTTTTTTCTGTCCATCATACACAGTTCATCTGCCCTCTATAGTAAATGTTTCTCTGCAGAACCTTTCTCTATAAATTATTTTGTGAGTGTTTCTGCCTCCACCTTGAACCACTGGCTTTTCTACAATTTCTGCAAAGACTCCTGAACTGGCTTTTCAAAACATTCAATAATGACCTCCTCATGTGGCAACTTTCAGAAATCATAAAGCTATTAGTCATACAATTTGTGATATATCTTGTTGAATAAGTAATTATTCTCAATGAAGACCTCATTCACATGGGCTCTCTGGCCCATATATTATACATGTGTGCCTTTTTTGTGCAGATGGAGCAAACTGGAGCTGTATGCTATGTTTCTTTGTGAGAACGCAGATGCTATATGGACACTGCCACTTGTCTCAATGTGACAGATATGCAGGGATAGATGAGTGGCCCCAAATGCACATTGTCTCTGTTCAGGAAAACCTAACTTCCCTAGCATGCCTGCCACAATTCATCCATCCCATGGGGATACTGGGATAATGTGCAGCCAGACCCCCATCTTGGGGTCAGAGTAGCTGGTAAGCAGCTTGAGAGTTGGGTGTGCACTTGTGGGTGTGAAGATTTTGCTATCCTCATTGAAATATGATTTTTTTTTTTCACAAGAGCACTTTTTTCTTTTTTTTTTCTGATTGTCTTTACTGTATTTTTGTGAATGTTTTTTTAACACATTCTTATTTACAGTTTTTGATATATAGGAATGTTTTACTTGATTGATTAATTGTTATGAATGCACTTTACAATAATAGCGTAACATGTTTTTCAGTAATATTGATATGTATAATGTTTACGTGGTGTCAGAAACCATGAATCAGACCAAAACAGAAGTACAGTTAAATCACACTTGTTTAATAATAATAAAAGTAAATAGAACAAAATATAGCCAAAGTTTGGTAATCGGAACTGATAGTCAGACAAGTCAGGAAGTCAGGAAGCCAGGGATCAGCATAGTGGAACAGCAAGCAGGATCTGGAACCAGAACAGACATCAGCTAAGCAAGTCTTTTAACAGGCACGCAGCAGATAGTCTCTGTGATGTTGACCAGGTGAAGGCAGATAAGATCTGGGCTGGGTGGCTTAAGTAAGCAGGACTGACGAGCAGGATATCATCAACAGGTGAGTCACTGTGGAGAGATAGGAGCTGACAATTAACCGACAGCTGAGTGGCCAGCTCAGAGAAGGAAGGGCTGAGCCCATCCCTGACATGTGGACATTTTGTGAGTGCAGCTGTGAGAAAATATTATTGTTTACTATTTGGTGACACTTTTGGTGCAACTTATTTTTTGGTTCAGTTACATTAAGGCAAGTGGCTGTGTACAGGTGCTGCATCTCCATAGACAAACATAACATGCCTGAACGCAACTCCATGAAGCTCCAGCTGAAAAAAACAAGATACTCTGTCATGCTCTACAGGCCACAAAGCCCATGCAAATGAGGGCAAAAGGCATAAGGTCAAGAAAATTTATTGATATCTTGCTGCTGGTAATGAAAGATTAATACAATATAAAGGAAAAAGTTGCGCTACTACGTGAAAAGGTGAAAAAAATGGCTGCCAGCATGAGCAATTAGACATATTGCAAAATAGAAAATAGAACATACAAAAATGTGGCGCCTAAAAAACTAAATAAATTGAAAGGGCCCAAAAACATATATGAGTTTGGGCATGCGATAACATGTGAAAGTGTACAGCCTCAGAAGGCTTAATAGATAGACATGTGATAACATGTGAAAGTGTACAGCCTCAGAAGGCTTAACAGATAGACATAGGTATGAACACGCTAGTCCAAACACAATCAGAATAATGTCATATGTGCATGATGACTTGTGTATACAAAACAATATACATAAATAAATTGATAAGAAAGTCCAATAAGGGTGCCCAATGTATGAAATGGAAGCAGGGAGAGATATTAGATAAAATCATTTCGGTGCAATGTCCCCATTATCCAAATTCCAAATTCAAAAAGCTCCAAGTCCATATAGATGTGAGCATTTGTTCAGAAAGCTGCAACACCCAGGGACGTGACTCCAACACCGGGAAGAGGGGAAAGAAATGGATACTCTTACCCCCAAATGTGGACGCACACACCAGCGGTGGTGGGTCAAACAGACAAGTGGTGTAGATAGGAACTCCTCTGGACACGACCTCACGGAACAGCAGCAGATGGGGTATGCACGGATGGTCAGATCTCTCCAAAGTTGTGACTCCGAACTCCAAATGTCAGCACATCCAGGACCTCAGTATCCACCATAGGAAGGAATAAAAAAAGGAGGCTCCACATAGTGCAGGATCAGACGGTAGGTATTCTCCTCCTGGCAGAGGCTTGTATAATGGTGATCACAAAAAAGGTTTCAAAATATGGCGTAGCTGGAAAGCAGGTTCATGTACCCGACATGTTTCGCATAAAAAATGCATCAACTGGGGCATGAACCTGCAAAGAAAACACCACGCCATTATATAGTAATAACCACATGATTGAATACATCCCAGCTGGTGTGTGAACTCCCCTTGGCAGAGATAATCCAATCAGGGATTCGAAAGAACCGCTCTCTTACTCGTCATAAGTAAAACAAAAAATCAGAGCGGGGATGACACGCAGTGTTGCGTCATCGCGTCACCGTTAGAGAGCGTCATCACGCCACCGCGACAGGAAGTGTATGCTTTCCAAACCTCAATTGCAAGCCAGCATCACGTGAACTGCAATGAGGCCAGCATATGACGGTGGGTCGCTTCGCAAACGTGCCAGAACACGTCAGGGCTCAGAAAAAGATAAACAAAAGGCGGAGCATGTGACCATGCCAACCTTAAAATAATAAATGATGAGCAAGGGAGGGGAACAAGTATAACAAATGACTAGCCATACTATAAAATGCAAATCATACATCAATAGTAAACTGTAAAGAATGCATATTAAAATATGGTTGTATGAAAACAATACATATTATGTTAGGAACATATCACATCAACAAAGATTAATTGCGCCCAGCTAAATCAATGTTAAGAGATGTAAATATCACAGAATACATTAAATGAATTGTGCATGGTATAATGCTTAATAGAAAATGATAATTATGAAGGTTATACCAAGACACATAACACATCACTATGTGAAATCCATAGATTCAGAGAAAACACCATAATAAGTGGCATGGGTATATCTTCTAGTGTACATGGTAAATGGTGAAAAAAACAAAATATAGTATGGCTATATATGTACACATAGAATAAGATAATAGAAAAACCCAAAATGATATTGAGGCTACTACAAATTGTAGCAATCAATAGATCCATATAGGATCATAAGTGGACATATATGCGGAATAATACAAATGAAAAAAATAAAAAATTAAATAACCAGGAAATAGTGGACAATAGAAGACAATATATAGGGAGAGCAACTAGTGCTACCCCTATATATGTAATACTAAGCCGTGTGGATGACTGCACCCACTAAGCCTTATTGATGAATGAATTAATATCCCACTCGATGTTTAACCCGAAGGGTGAGTAACATCGAAGTTGATAAATCCAAAAAGTTTCCAATTGGGAAACTCCCCTAATGCGAGACTCCCCTCTCCAGTGAGAGATAAACTGGCCTATCACCTGAAATTTAGTGCCTGTAATGATTTTGTTATGGACATGTAGATAGTGTCTAGGTACGCTATGATTAATACGCCCTTTTTTGATACCTGAAATGTGCTCATTAACACGGATGGAAAAATTCAGAATAGTGCGTCCCACGTACTGCTTATTAAATGGACATGTAATAAGGTATACAATGAATCTAGTTGTGCATGTAGTGAATTGCTTCATATGGTATATAGTGGAGGTGGTAGAGGATGTGAAACTAACACCCCTACTTCGACCAATTACATTATGTATGCACACATTACACCTTTTACAAGGATAATAACCCTTCATATTGGGAAAAAGGGACGAACATTGTCTGACCGGAGGATCAACCACATTTGGAGCAATCTGGTTTCTGAGAGATGATGCTCCTCTATATACAACACCTGCACGATCAGGAAGCACAGGACCCAAAAGAGGGTAATTTTTAAGTATTTCCCAATGGCGAATAAGAATATTCTTAATCTGTCTGTGCTGTATAGAAAATTGTGTCGTAAAAGACCACTTAAATTGTGGATCAGGTGGTCGTTTAGGTCATTCAACAAGGAGCGATTGTCTGTCCAACAAGGACACCTTTCCAATTTCAACATCAATGGCGGAAGGAAGATATCCCTTCTCAACAAACCTTGATTTAAGGATGTCTGCCTGCATATAGAAATCCTCAAGATGTGTACAATTCCTTCTGATTCTAAGTAGTTGACTAAACGGTACAGATTTAAGCCAATAGCTATAATGGCAGCTATCAATTGGGATGTAACCGTTTCGATCCGTTGGCTTAAAAAAAGTTTTTGTCACCAATCGCTGATCTACAACTGAAATCACAAGATCTAAGAAATGAATAGTATTGCGACTCATCTCATAGGTTAACACAATGCCCATGTCATTGTCATTAAGAATGTATCAGGTGAGTACTTACCGAGGCCGAGATGCCGAGATTGGTCTACCCTTGCACCCAAGCGCACTCTGCCCCCTGGAGGTGAGACAGGGAGAAGACAGCACAAGGGAGCACTGGCCACCAGCAGGTATAGGTGTCTTGCTGACAGGTCCGGCAGGGGTGAGCTGACTGGAGAACAGGCTGAGGGTCAAGCACCACGGGAGGACCGGGTTGGACAGCAGCCGGCAGCGGAGGTACTAGTCCAGGCAGCGGTGTAACAGCAGGTGCCAGTCCCACTGCGCACGTGCATGCGCCGATGCGCTGATTCGCCGCGCAATCGCACTGACCGCGGATTGGTGACCACAAACGGGGAATTTCCCTGACAGTGCCCCCCCCTGAGGGGCGGACTCCGGACGCCCAGACTGGCCATCAGTTCTGGATGTTCCTGGTGGAAGGCTCGGATTAGGCGGGGAGCATGAAAGTTCCTGGATGGCTCCCAGGTGTTGTCTTCCGGGGGGGTACTCTTTCCACTGGACCAGGTATTGCAACTGCCTGCCTCTCTTCCTACAGCCCAGGATGGATTCCACCTCAAATTCCTGTTCCCCGTCTACTTCGACTGGTGGAGGAGGAGGTTCGTCTCTTCCAGGAAAAGAGCTGGGGGTAACGGGTTTCAACAAGGATGAATGGAACACTGGGTGGATCCTATAGGAACTAGGTAGTGCCAGTTCAAAGGTCACGGAATTGATAGCCCGCTTGATCTTAAAGGGCCCGATGAACTTAGGGCCGAGCTTCTGAGAGGGAATAGGCAACCGGAGATTGGTGGTGGAAAGCCAAACTTCCTCCCCAACTTTGAACTCTGGGTTTTCTTTCCTTCCCCTGTCATAGAATCTTTTGTAGGATTCTTGTGCATTGCTCATCATTTCTTTAAGTCTTAGAAAGTTCTCTTGAACAGAAGCCACCCGGTGCTGGACCGCGGGGACCGGACTTTCCGGGATGTTTTCAGGAAGGAAGGAGGGATGGAAGCCAAAATTGGCCCAGAAGGGGGTCTGATTGGTAGCAGAGTGTACTGAGTTATTGTAGGCGAATTCCGCATACGGGAGTAGGGACGCCCAGTCATCCTGGGAGGTAGAGCAGAAACAACGGAGGTATTGTTCCAGGGTTTGATTGGTTCTTTCCGTCTGGCCGTTGCTCTGGGGGTGATATGCTGACGAGAGGCATGTGTTGATATCCAGTGATTTACAGAGTTCCTTCCAGAATTTAGAAGTGAACTGGGCACCTCTGTCGGAGGTGATGCTCTTGGGTATTCCGTGAAGCCTGGTTATCTCCTTAAAAAAGATTTGGGCGGTATCCGAGGCTGAAGGTGTGCCAATCATGGGTAGAAAGTGAGCCATCTTTGAAAAGCGGTCTACAACGACCAGAATTGTGGTAAATCCTCCAGAGGGAGGCAGGTCAACAATAAAATCCATGGACACGTCTGCCCAAGGACGTTCAGGGATGGGTAAGGGTTTGAGCAGGCCCCAGCTTTTGGTGTTCGACCCTTTATTATGTTGGCACTGAATGCAGGAAGCGACATAGGCTTTACAATCCTTCCTCCAGCCTGGCCACCAGAAGGAGCGGGAGACAAGTTCCGATGATTTACGCACTCCAAAGTGACCGGCCAATTTAAGATCGTGGAAAGTCTTCAGAACCAGTGGTCTTGTTTCTGAAGGGACGAAGATCTTGTCCCGAGACCAGAATAGATCATCACGTTTTTCCAGGCAAGACGTGACAGGATCAGAACAGAGCCTGGAGGCGGCTTGAATGGAGGTGAGCAGGTCGGCCTGGGGAATCAACAGGAAATTCTGAGCTGACAGAATGGTACCTGGTTGTGCAGACTGGGGTGTTTCCGGGAACATCCTGGATAAAGCGTCCGCCTTCCCATTTTTGGAACCGGGTCGATAGGAAATATGAAAATTGAACCGGGTAAAAAAAAGAGCCCAACGGGCCTGCCTGGGGCGTAAGCGCTTAGCTGTTCTTAAATATTCTAAGTTCTTATGATCTGTGAAGATCATGATGGGGTGTGTGGCCCCCTCTAAGAGGTACCGCCATTCCTCCAGCGCAAATTTTATGGCCAGCAATTCCCGGTCCCCTACGTCATAGTTTCGCTCCGGAGGAGTCAATTTCTGGGAGGCAAAGGCTACCGGATACAGAAGAGCCTTGGGACCTCGTCTCTGGGACAGGATGGCTCCAATGGCTGTCTCCGAGGCGTCCACTTCCAAGGTGAACGGTAGTAAAGGATCTGGGTGTTGAAGTACTGGTGCGGAGGTGAAGGCGTCCTTTAGACGGGAGAAGGCCTCTTTTGCTTCCAGGGACCAGTGGAAGCGGTTGTTTTGCCGGGTAAGTTGGGTTATTGGGGCCACGATGGAGGAGAAGCCCACGATGAATCTCCTATAAAAATTGGCGAAGCCTATAAACCGCTGTACCCCCCGTTTGTCGGTTGGGGCTGGCCAGTCCTGGATGGCCTTCACCTTCTGTGGGTCCATTGCGACCCCGTTGACGGAAATGATGAAGCCGAGAAACTGTACGGAGGTTTTTTCGAAATCACATTTCTCGGCCTTGAGGTAGAGCTTGTGCTTTCTAAGGATGGTGAGAACCTTTATGACATGGATCCAGTGTAGTTCGATGGATGTGGAAAAGATAAGGATGTCATCCAGGTACACTACTAGGAAATCATCAAGGTATTGTCTGAAGATATCATTGACTAGGTGTTGAAAGGTGGCCGGAGCATTACAAAGTCCGAAAGGCATAACCAAATACTCGTAATGTCCAAAGCGAGATCTAAAAGCGGTCTTCCACTCGTCACCGTCCCTGATACGGATGAGGTTGTAGGCCCCCCGCAGATCCAGTTTGGAGAAGATCCGAGCAGATCGGAGGCGTTGCAATAATTCCGGGATAAGAGGCAGTGGGTACCTGTTTTTGATGGTAATTTTGTTTAGGTCCCGGTAATCGATGCAGGGTCTTAAGGAGCCGTCCTTCTTTTCCACAAAGAAAATTCCGGCTCCGGCTGGGGATGAAGAGGGGCGAATGAACTTTTTCTGAAGGTTCTCATCGATGTAAGCCTTGAGGGCTCTCAACTCAGTTTCGGACAGTGGGAAAATACGTCCGAACGGGACTTCAGAGCCCGGCAGAAGGTCAATGGGACAATCGTAGGGCCGATGGGGTGGTAAGTGGTCGGCTTGCTGCTTGTCGAATACGTCTTGGAATTCCAGATAGACTGAAGGGACATGCTGGAGGTTGTCTGGCTTGGCGATCATAGAAGCGCAGGTAGTAGAGGTGGAGGCAAGGCAGTGCTGAGAACAGTAGGGGGAGATGAAACTGACCTCTTTCTCTGCCCAATTTATGAGGGGCTCATGTGCCTGAAGCCAGGGGATTCCCAGAATGATAGGGAACAATGGAGAGGGTATAAGGTCTAACCCAGTGGTTCTCAACTCCAGTCCTCAGGGCCCACCAACAGGCCAGGTTTGCAAGATAACTGAAATGCATCACAGGTGATATAATTTGCTGCTCAGGGATTGCAGTATTCTAGTCTGCATCTCCCCAAGGTAATACTTAAAATCTGGCCTGTTAGTGGGTCCTGAGGACAGGAGTTGAGAACCACTGGTCTAACCGAAGGAGCTCTTGATGGCCTGAGTCAGAGGTGGCGAGGATGGGTTTGGTTTCTTGTGTGATAAGCCCCGAACGGGGCAGGGACCCATCTGCTAGGTGGATCCGGAGGCAGTCGTCCTTAGACTGGATAGGGACATGGAATCTTGTGGCCAGAGCAGAGTCCAGGAAGCAGCTGCAGGCCCCAGAATCAATAATTGCCGGGAGGTGGATTGCCCCTTCCGGCAGCTGTAGAGACATAAAGAGAACAACGTAAGATTGGGGGTTGTCAGAGATTTGATAGTTCAAGGTGTTTTTAGCAATGGACTTACTAGGTCTTACAGGGCAGCTACGGAGGAAGTGGCCGGTACCCCCGCAATAGAGGCACAGGTTGGCCTGGCGCCTACGCAGTCTTTCCTCGGGAGTCAGAGGAGGCCAAACCAACCCGAGCTGCATAGGTTCTGGTTCAGGAAGGGGTGTTGTCCCAGGAGGAGAGGTTGGTGGGTAGTGAGGCATAGTCCTGGATGGAGGCCAGTTGGGACGGGGAGACTGAAAATGCTCCACGCGTCGTTCACGCAGACACCTGTCAAGTTGTGTCGCTGATAGAATCAGGTTTTCCAAGGTAGTGGGGGTTTCTATCCTGGCCAGCTCATCCTTAAGAACCTCGGATAGACCTTGGCGGTACTGGTATCGGAGAGCCCCCTCGTTCCAACCGGTGTCAGCTGACCATTTCCTGAACTCCGCTGTGTAGTCTTCTACCGGCCTTCTTCCCTGGGTCAGACTGTGAAGGACGGATTCAGCTGTGGCTGATCGCTGGGGATCGTCATACAATTGAGCCATGTTTTCAAAGAACGTGTCTACTGAATCCAATATTGGGCTCCGCTGCTCCATCAATCCATGTGCCCAGGCTTGGGGGTCATCCGACAAGAGGGATATGATAAACCCTACTTTCACCGCTTCTGAAGAGAAGGTCCTTGGTTGGAGAGCAAGGTAGAGGGTACAGGCATTCTTAAAGGCCCGGTACTTTTTGCGGATACCCTAAAATCTTTCCGGGATAGGGACCCTGGGTTCAGGGGTAGCCATCACTACTGTGGAACTTGTAGGTACTTGGGAGATGGAGGCAGGACTGGCAGAGGTAGTAGCTGAAGGGGTTGGTCCTAGGAGACCGGAGAGTTGTTGCAGACAGCCATCAATCTGGGTATACCCCTCTTGGAGTCTTTGTACTGTGTCCGTTAAGGTGGATACCTGCTGGCAGAGGGTGTCAAATGGGGAGCGCACTCTGTCGGCCTCAGACATCTGGCTCGTTTGTACTATCAGGGGAGTACTTACCGAGGCCGAGATGCGGAGAGTGGTCTACCCTTGCACCCAAGCGCACTCTGCCCCCTGGAGGTGAGACAGGGAGAAGACAGCACAAGGGAGCACTGGCCACCAGCAGGTATAGGTGTCTTGCTGACAGGTCCGGCAGGGGTGAGCTGACTGGAGAACAGGCTGAGGGTCAAGCATCACGGGAGGACCGGGTCGGACAGCAGCCGGCAGCGGAGGTACTAGTCCAGGCAGCGGTGTAACAGCAGGTGCCAGTTCGGGGAGAAGCAACAAGCACAGGTTCGGGTAGAGCAAGCTCAGGTAGGTTCAACAAGAAGTCCCGGGTACAGGCAGAGAGTCAAGGGTTGGAGATAGGCAGAGGATCCGGGTCACAGGCCGAGGGTCAAACACCGGAGAAGGGTGGAAGTCCGTTAATCAAGCCAAGAAGTCTGGTGCAGGAGAGCAGAAGGGTGGTCAAGCCGGTCCGGGTCAAAAACAGGAGATCAGTACTAAATTCGAACACTAGGAACACAGGAACGCTGACAAACCAGCAACCAGACAGAGTCACTGAGTCTGTTTAAATAGGCCCGCCTGTAATCCCATTGGTGCACCATTGCGCATGTGCGTGCGCCGATTCGCCGGTGCACGCACCCGAGAACGTCGGAGCGCCGTCCCGCTGCGCACGCGCATGTGCCGATGCGCTGATTCGCCGCGCAATCGCACTGACCGCGGATTGGTGACCACAAACGGGGAATTTCCCTGACAGAATGACCATGAAGTCATGAAGAGACTTCTCGTCACCCTTCCACTGGAGGAGGATGTTGTCTATATACCTTACCCACAAGACAAGCTCTGGGCGTTGTAAGGCATAGACGACATCCTCCTCCCATAGGGCCATAAAAAGGTTCGCAAGGCTAGGGGCAAACTTGGCACCCATTGCAACACCCTTTTTGGGTGTAATTGGTCAAAGTAGGAGTGTTAGTTTCACATCCTCTACCACCTCCACTATATACCATATGAAGAAATTCACTACATGCACAACTAGATTCATTGTATACCTTATTACATGTCCATGTAATAAGCAGTATGTGGGACGCACGATTCTGAATTTTTCCATCCGTGTTAATGAGCACATTTCAGGTATCAAAAAAGGGCGTATTAATCATAGCGTACCTAGACACTATCTACATGTCCATAACAAAATCGTTACAGGCACTAAATTTCAGGTGATAGACCAGTTTATCCCTCACTGGAGAGGGGAGTCTCGCGTTAGGGGAGTTTCCCAATTGGAAACTTTTTGGATTTATCAACTTCGATGTTACTCACCCTTCGGGTTAAACATCGAGTGGGATATTAATTCATTCATCAATAAGGCTTAGTGGGTGCAGTCATCCACACGGCTTAGTATTACATATATAGGGGTAGCACTAGTTGCTCTCCCTATATATTGTCTTCTATTGTCCACTTTTTCCTGGTTATTTTTTTATTTTTTTATTTTTCATTTGTATTATTCCGCATATATGTCCACTTATGATCCTATATGGATGTATTGATTGCTACACTTTGTAGTAGCCTCAATATCATTTTGGGTTTTTCTATTATCTTATTCTATGTGTACATATATAGCCATACTATATTTTGTTTTTTTTTCACCATTTACCATGTACAATAGAAGATATACTCATGCCACTTATTATGGTGTTTTCTCTGAATCTATGGATTTCACATAGTGATGTGTTATGTGTCTTGGTATAACCTTTGATTCTTATTTCATAATTATCATTTTCTATTAAGCATTATACCATGCACAATTAATTTGGTGTATACTGTGATATTTACATCTCTTAACATTGATTTAGCTGGGTGCAATTAATCTTTGTTGATGTGATATGTTCATAACATAATATGTATTGTTTTCATACAACCATATTTTAATATGCATTTTTTACAGTTTACTATTGATGTATGATTTGCATTTTATAGTATGGCTAGTCATTTGTTATACTTGTTCCCCTCCCTTGCTCGTCATTTATTATTTTTAGGTTGGCATGGCCACACGCTCCGCCTTTTGGTTATCTTTGTCTGAGCCCTGACGTGTGAAGTTGACGATGCTGGCACGTTTGCGGAGCGACCCACCGTCATATGCTGGCCTCATTGCGGTTCACGTGATGCTGGCTTGCAATTGAGGTTTGGAACGCATACACTTCCTGTCGCGGTGGCGTGATGACGCTCTCTAACGGTGACGCGATGACGCAACGCTGCGTGTCATCCCCGCTCGTCTCATTGGCTCTGACTTTTTTGTTTTACTTACGACGAGTAAGAGAGCGTTCTTTCGAATCCCTGATTGGATTATCTCTACCAAGGGGAGTTCACACACCAGCTGGGATGTATTCAATCAGGTGGTTATTACTATATAATGGCGTGGTGTTTTCTTTGCAGGTTCATGCCCCAGTTGATGCATTTTTTATGCGAAACCTGTCGGGTACATGAACCTGCTTTCCAGCTACGCCATATTTTGAAACCTTTTTTGTGATCACCATTATACAAGCCTCTGCCAGGATGCCTGTACGATTTTAATTTTTTTGTTTTAACCGTGTGTGTTTGTGACATTTTTATATGAATAAACGGGATATTTTCTAATACCTACCGTCTGATCCTGCACTATGTGGAGCCTCCTTTTTTTTATTCTTTCCTATGGTGGATACTGAGGTCCTGGATGTGCTGACATTTGGAGTTCGGAGTCACCACTTTGGAGAGATCTGACCATCCATGCATACCCCATCTGCTGCTGTTCCATGAGGACATGTCCAGAGGAGTTCCTATCTACACCGCTTGTCTGTTTGACCCACCACCGCTGGTGTGTGCGTCCACGTTTGGGGGTAAGAGTATACATTTCTTTCTCCTCTTCCCGGTGTTGAAGTCACGTCCCTGGGTGTTGCAGCTTTCTGAACAAATGCTCACATCTATATGAACTTGAAGCTTTTTGAATTTCGAATTTGGATAATGGGGACATTGCATTGAATTGATTTTATCGAATATCTCTCCCTGCTTCCATTTCATACATTGGGCACCCTTATTGGACTTTCTTATCAATTTATTTATGTATATTGTTTTGTATACACAAGTCATCATGCACATATGACATTATTCTGATTGTGTTTGGACTAGCGTGTTCATACCTATGTCTATCTATTAAGCCTTCTGAGGCTGTACAATTTCACATGTTATCACATGTCTATCTATTAAGCCTTCTGAGGCTGTACACTTTCACATGTTATCACATGCCCAAACTCATATATGTTTTTGGGCCCTTTCAATTTATTTAGTTTTTTAGGCGCCGCATTTTTGTATATTCTAATTAATGTTGAGATATTTTTGATTGAAGTTTAATATTAATTCTTCTAGTTGTGTTTGAGTACTCTTCCAGATGAACATGATATCATCTATGAATCTTTTTCATATGATGAGCCCCCCAAGGCCAATTGTGGTGTAAATGTGTGTGGACTACAAGTGCGCCATGAAAAGGTTAGCTCAGTATAAACCTTATTCCCATCTCTGTCCCAGTGGTTTGCAGGAAGGTGTTACCCACTTGAAAGTACCATAGTTGTGTGTTAAAATAAACATAATGCTTCAAGGATAAACTCCCTAGTCCCTTCAGAGATTGTGTGATCTGCCATTAGAACATATTTAATGGTCTTGCATCCTTGGTTATGAACTATGATGCCGCGTACACACGATCGTTTTTCCTGTCATGCAAAAAGCCGAAGTTTTTCTTGACGTGATTCGTCGTAATTCCTCTCAAGCCTGCCTTGCATACACACATTCAGGAAAAAAAAAAGCTTGAGCAAAGCACGGTGACGTTTAACACGTACGACAACACGTACGACGGCACTATAAAGGGGAAGTTCCATTCGAATGGTGCCACCCTTTGGGCTGCTTTTGCTGATCTTGTGTTAGTAAAGTTTGGTGAGAGACGATTCGCGCTTTTCAGCCTCGTGCTTTTCAGTCTGTTACAGCGTGATGAATGTGCTATCTCCATTACAAACGCTAGTTTTACCAGAATGAGCGCTCCCGTCTCATACTTGATTCTGAGCATGCACGTTTTTTTCCCCTCTAAAAAGCATACACACAAGCGGTTTTCGCAACGAGAAAAAGAACAACGGGAAAAACTACGAGAAAAAATAGAGCAGGTTTTCATTTTTTTGCGGGCAGTTTTCTCGTCGAGAAAACTGCTATGGAGCATACACACGACCGGTTTTCATGACCAATCTAAAAAATGGCAGTTTTCTCATCATGAAAAACGGTCGTGTGTACGTGGCATAACAGTTTATAGAAAGGTAATATTAAGGCCTCATGCCCACGGACGTTTTTACAGCCGCGTTTTTGAGCGTTTTTTACAGCTTAAAAACGCCTGTCCATGTTAGTCTATAGCTTCATGCCCACCTAGACGTTTTTGAGCTGCAAATAGCATAGACGTTTTTAAGCTGTAAAAAAAACCCAGGACCAGTGCGTTCCTCAGCGTCAGAATTAGGCAGAAAAAAACGCGAGCGTCAAAAAACGCGCAAAAACGCGCACTAACGCGCAAAAACGCGCACTAACGCGCGGTCGCGTTTTTAGCTCCGACGTTTTTTTTTTTTATATTTACAATAACATGGACAGGCGTTTTTAAGCTGCAAAAAACGCAGCTGTAAAAACGCCAGTGGGCATGAGGCCTAAGGGTTATTTTAGATGATTTTAACAAGTGTATTTTGCTTTTTTTGTTATTCTTTGCCACAATGTTTAATTGAGGAGGATTTACTAAAGGCAAACAGAGTGTGCAGTTTGCAAGTGCAGTTGCTAAGTAAATGAGATGAAGCTTTACTTTTCAAAGAATACCCACTCACATGCAAGAAAAAAAAATGTTTGCTTTCACACGATTCTATGGTGGAAGTCATTTACTAAGCTATGGAGAAACTGCACTTGCAGAGTGCACAGTCTATTTGCCTTTAGTAAATCAACCCCATAATGTCTAATAGAGATGTTATATTGCCATCTTTAACCTTGTTACAAAATTTATCAGTTTCTGCTCACCTTTATCTCTATTAAAGGTTGCTTTTTTGTTATGTAGCGGCCTCACCCCGTCCTCTTTAGCTAGGGGTATGTCACGCGACAGAGTGAGGTGCGCTACGGCCCATGTCCTCCCCATAACTGTGGGTGAGGTGAAGGCCAATATCTGATGTTTCCTCGGCCCGGTGTGTCTTGGGCATGTACCAAATCTGTTGTGCAGAAACCACCAAACCACCCTTTGCTCCCATTAACAGAGTCCATACACCGATCACAGTCCAACTGTTGGTTTTATTTCGTATCTCCACATACAGGCAATGCGATGGCAGGATATGGTGGGATGAGCAGGTCGAGGCACTATACTGATCTGGGTCCCTACACCCCCTGTGCTATGACCAAGGGTTGCAAGAGTCTTAATTCGAATACCTCCGCTGCGTTGCAGCCCCTATCAGGGGAAGATGTCCTCCAAGATAGTTACCGGAGGCCCATCCGTCACCGGGTTAATGCTGCACCGGAATCTTCGGACGGGTGACCTCCCCAGCCTCCTCACCTCAGATGCGGGTCCCCTCGCAAGGGGCACCCTGGAATCACTTCACCCTTGCGGGACCCAGTCGGAGTCACGGGGTCCCAGGACTCCTCAATAGTACCTCATCCCAGGCTGAAGGTGCCTGGGATGGAATCCCAGCTTCATTCCGGCCAGGCCTAGGGCGCCTAGGCCGGAACCTTGAACCGCCCGCACCCAGGCCGAAGGTGCCTGGGTGCGTGACGAGATGATCCCCGAAGACCTCGTGGCGAGGGCGTCTCCCCCTTTTATCTCCTCCCATCAACACCACGGCGGGTTCCCCGCCCCAGCCGTACCATCTCCAGGAAGGGACAAAAAGGGTAGCACTGTGGTGATGATTCTACCTGAAGCCTGTAGGTACTCCGCCACCCACAGGCAAAGGAGAATATTACATCCCCCAATCCTCCACGAATAACAAAAAGGGGTCTAAACCCTGACATAATTACACACCTGGGTCACACTACCCCCAGGTGTATCCCACTAAATCTGAAGTCCCCGCTACAGTTAGTTCCTGGAGCTGTAGAGCTTCGCTTTGAGTGCCGGTTCACATTGCTGCGCTGTGAATTTGTTCAGTTTTTCAGTCCATTCTGAGGTGCGAATTTACCGCAAATTTACATTGTTTTTACCGCGATTTTAATGCGAATTTCAGGAGTGGGACATAGCTGCGATTAATGTTTCTAGCCAATGGAATCATAATGTAAAAAAAAAAAAGGTGTTAAGTCCCTGTGTACTTCCTGGTTTTTGTGGAGAATAGTGTGGTGGAATTCGCTCATATGTGAACCATCAAATGCGATTCCAGAACGATTTACATTCATGTCTATGGAGACTAAATTCGCAACGCAACGCTCTAAACTCGCACAAGACCCTTTTTTTCATCGCATCGCAGTTGGCGAGGAATCGCAACGCATAGGTGTGAACGACCATCATTGAAAACAATTACTTTTTGGATGACATGCGAATCTAGTTTTTGTTTAACGCATCGCATTCGGTATCAACTCGCACAAGTGTGAACCGGCACTTAATGCTGTAGTATATTTTGTTTAACTTTGTAGATATTTGATGCTGCACCTTCTTTTTTAAAATAATATTCAGGGTGAATTTCAGAGCCATCTGACAGAGGATAAAATACTAATAAAATGTGTAGTGTTTTTGAGATAGGAGGGGGGGCATGTTACTATTTTTGTAGGTGTACATCTATATAATGCTACAGGGTGGAGGTCAGTGAGCTTCTTTGGGGATTTGGGAGTGCCCGCTATTAGATCACTGCAGATGCCCACAACACAGATTTAGCCATTAATTTTTTTTGTCTTTTTTCAAATAAGACATGCACATGGGATTGTGGGAAGCTAGTCTTCATATCAAAATCAAAAATAATATTAGTGGTGTTTTATATTTGCTTGGGGCATTCTGTATTTATATATCCATGAATTTTTTGTTTTTTAAATATTTTTTCATTTGTATGAAAAAAATTGTGCTTTTCTCCCTGAGGACTCAGAGCACTCAAGCCCTGTACACACGGTCGGAATTCCCTACAGAAAAAGTCAGATGGGAGCTTTTGGTCGGGATTTCCGACCATGTGTATGCTCCATCTGACTTTTTCTGTCGGGAATTCTCAATTTTCCCGTCGGAATTTCCGACTGACTTTTTCCAGTTGGAAATTCCGACCGCGTGTACGGGGCATTAGAAGGTGAGGCAGCCATCTTGGGCACACTCAATTGCACCAATTAACCTACCAGCATATCTTTCAATGCGGCCTTTGCCAAACATTCAATGCACGGTAATTAACCACTATAATTTAACCACTTGCTGACAGCTGCACGCCGACATATGTCGGCAGAATGGCAGCGGTAGGCAAATGGACGTACCTGTATGTCTCCTTTAAGAAGCCGTGCGGCGGGCCCGCCGCACTCTCCGTGACCGTGGGCCCCGTGAACTCGATGTTTGCCAGCGGCCCGCGATCATGTCATGTCACAGAGCTGCAGAACAGGGGGATCCCTGTTCTGCAGTGTGACAGGACTCTAATCTTCTGCTCCTTGTCATCGGGAGCAGTGATCAGTGTCGTGTCACAGGTAGCCCAGCCCCCACACAGTTAGAATCACTCCATAGGACACACTTAACCCCTTCCTCGCCCCATAGTGGTTAACCCCTTCCCTGCCAGTGTCATTTACACAATAATCAGTGCATTTTTATAGCACTGATCGCTGTATAAATAACAATGGTCCCAAAATAGCATCAAAAGTGTCTGATGTGTCTGCCATAATGTCGCAGTCATGATAAAAATCGCAGATCGTGGGGGGGGCGTGGCCTGGAGAGCAATGGGATAGATCGCGTGTAGAGTGAGCTCCGCTTGCCCATACTCCTCTTTTCACCATCCTGCCTGAATCCTGCTTGATTCCTGCCATCCTTTACACCCGGGGACCTGTCCTGCTCCCCCCGTGGTTCCTGAAGCCTGCCAGCCCGCTAGAAGGCCGCCGCCACCATCGCGGGGCTTTCTGGTCATCTGCCTTAGGAAAGGCCGCGGCTTCTGCCTAGTTCCTGGAGCGGAGGCTATCTTGGTCCACCCGGTGGCGGTCCCAGAAACTTCTCCTGGCCTCCCTGACTGTCCTGTGCTCCATCCCCTCCTGCATCAGCCTCCGGACTGCCTGAAGCTCCTACCACGGCGCCTCCTTATCCTGCACCTGCTCTGGGGATGGACCGCGGCCTCGGCCTAATTCCCGGAGTGGCGGCCATCTTGCTCCACCCAGAGATTGCCTGGGCAAGTATCACAGGCCTCCCTGACCCCCCCCGAGCCCAGGTTCCCCCTGATACAGCCCCCGGACAGCACAGCTACCTAGTCGCTGCCTACAGATTACATTGGGACACCCCTGGACAGCGGTGGGAAGGGGGACATAGAGGATCCGGGCTAGTAAGCAGCAGCCATCTTGGTACACTCGGGGATCCTCCTGACCGCCCCTACAGTATGTCTCCATCAAAAAAGAATTCCGAGGCCACTGACAAGCTATCCAAATACCGCCGGCTTGAAGAAGACCAACAGGCCAAAGATGGCGCCGATGCTTCCCCGGACACGGAACACTCTGTGGCGGCTACTAACAAATTACTGGATGCTATCGCCCTGTGCCAGAGCACGCTCTCACCACCAAAATTGAGGAGGTCAAAATTGATGTGTCCCTTATCCGGCAGGACCTCTCTACCCTCAGGAACCGCGTGGCGGAGACCCACATTAGCAGAGTGGAAGATATCTTGCACCCCCTGCAAGATACCACAGATGAGGTACGCTGCCAGCTCCAACAGATTAGCATGAAACAGGACGACATGGAAAATCGCCTCTGGAGATGTAACTTCCGCTTCATCGGCCTTCCTGAGACTGCTGAGGGCAATGATCCGGCGAGCTTCCTTGAAAACCTCCTGACATCAACCTTTGGCTTCTTCGAGGACCTCGAGTTGGCATCCACTTGGATTGACCATAGGGATCGGCGAGATTGAGCATGCCACACTGCCTGCAAGCTGCGAGTACTTTTCTTTTCTCTCCCCTGCTCCCTCCTGTGTCGGCAATGCTGCCTGTTCTCATCCTGATGCTTAGCCCTTCAGTGGCTACATTGCTTGTGTGTATCCTCTGCCGGGGCAGGGGGAAAGACCTGGAAATCTTTTTCTGTGCTTCATTTGACCTCGCAGCATGCTCACCGCCTCTGGGCGACCTTACTGACTCTTGATTTCCCATTCTCCCCACACATGGGAGATGCTTGTAGAGGACAGTCTATCGAACGTTGTTGAGACTTCCTATATTACTTTACCTACCACCCTGATGGCAGGCGGGGCTCCCTCCTGCACTGCTGTAATGGTGCTGCACTTTTATGGCCCCTACTCCCCATGCACTTCTCAGAGAAGAAGTTGCTCTCCTAGGATCTCTATGGATTTTTTTCACCCCCTGTTTCCCTGACTGTTTATTCCTCCTCTTTTTTTTTCTTTTCATCACGGGTATCTATGTTCCTTTGAAATTAAGTCCCTTGCCTCCAATGGATTTTTCACGTTGGATGTCCCCCGTTGATACCTGGTTCTGGGGTACTATGTTCATACCAAGTTGGGATGGCAATGGACTGGGAGGGAAGGGAAATGTTGTGGTTATTTTTTTTTCGCCACCATGTTAACAACTGTTTATTTCTGCTAAAGGTACTATGTTATTATCATGCATGCACTATCGATATTGGTTGCCACTATGTTTTATGCTATCTGATGTGTCCTTCTCTGCTCTGATGGTCCTGGTCCAGTTGCGGTCTATCATATACGCCCTATACCCGCCATAAGTTCCCTGAAGTTTCTCACATGGAATGTTAGAGGCTTGCACAATAAGATTAAACACACAGCCGTCCTGACATTTCTCAAATCCCAGAGGGCTGACATTATCACACTAGTCGAGACCCATGTCACGGCCACTTATCCTCTCTCTCAAAAAGACTTGGATAGGGTGGGCCTACCATGCCACTCACACCTCATATTCCAGAGGAGTATCGGTCCTGGTTGCTAAACAGGTACAGTTTTATCTAGTGCTGCTCCGGACGGACCAGCAGGGCAGATATGTATTTATGCACACCACCATTAATGGATCTCCTATCCTGCTACTAGCTTGCTATGCCCCCCCCCCCATACAACTCGGTTGTCATTAAGGAGGGCCTTGCCTTTATGACACAATATCCCTCTGTACCGGCAGTTTGGATGGGGGACTTTAATATGACCCTCATCCCCGCTCTGGATCGCATGGGCACACTGGACCCCCCCTTAAAGCGGAAGTAAACCCATCGATTTAACAGTTTCAAAAAGCAATTACATTCCCGGCATAACTGATCACATGTGCAGCATCATGGCAGTTGAAGATTAAACAGAGGCCAAGATGGCAGCTTCCTTGCCTGAAAATGATAGGAAGGTTTACTTCCACTTTAACCCACCGGCCCATACCAGACTGCACCGCATACTGACCGACTTTGCCCTTGTTGACACTTGGCGCCACAAGCACCCGCACATGCTTTTCAGCTAGTCACAACACAATGTGACAAATTGATTTCATTTTCATCTCAAAGTCCCTGATACCTAAACTAGGAGATGTGGGATTTGCTCAGAGAGTCCTCTCGGATCATGCCCCTTACTGGATCATGATTCAGCTCCTGAAGGCCTCCCCTGCTCCTTCTTGGCGGCTAAACCCATTCTGGCTGACTGCCCTGCAGGACCAGGATGACATCCCCGCAGAATTGCAATACTATTTTACGGCCAACGGGGACTCTGCCACGTATGATATGGTGTGGGAGATGTTTAAGCTCCACTCCCGTTCCCTTTCCACGCGCATCAACAGGCTTAAATGGTCATCGAAACGTATTGTCCGGCAGGCTACAGAACACCTACAGGTGCTGGAGGAGGCGTTCCATCGGGACCCATAGCCCAGCATGGCTAACAATCTCAAGATTCAGGCGCGACAGGTCTCAAAATTGCACATAAAGAAGGCTAAACAACGCATCTTTTTCTGTAAACAGAGGGTATTTGAGTATGGAGAAAGATCGGGCAAACTACTTGCGTACCTCGCCCATTTGGATTAGCGTCCCCTGGTGGTGGTTTCCTTGACTGACCCACAGGGGAACGACATCACCGATCCGCAACTAGTGACGGAGGAATTTAGGAGATTCTACCGTGCACTCTACACTTCCCGGGTCACACACACTCCCCAAGATACCAGGGACTACTTAGCGGGAGTTCAATTCCCTAGATTGACCGACGACTACCTTGAAATCTTGGAGGCCCCTATTACTAAGGAGGACATTTCCGAGGCTATTTCCTGTTTGGCCACATCTAAGGCCCCAGGTCATTCTGTCACTGATCCACCCTGACCAAACAGGCTTTATGCCAGGGAAAAACACTGCTATGAATATTTGCCGCCTATTTATGAACATTCAGGGGTCCCATGATGAAATCGGCTCGAGGGTTGTGGTGGCTCTGGATGCCGCCAAGGCCTTCGATTCCGTGGAGTGGAACTATCTGTGGGAGTGCCTTTCGAGATTTGGATTTGGCCCCAACTTTATTCGCTGGGTCCAACTCCTATATCAGTCCCCAAGGGCCAAGGTGTTTGTGAATGGTTGGCTTTCCGACCAGTTCCCGCTGGAGAGAGGGACCCAACAAGGCTGCCCCCTTTCCCCCATGCTGTACGCATTGGCTGTGGAGCCATTGGCCATCATGGTCCGTGCAGACACTCGCATCCAAGGCCTCAAGATAGGGAACCTGGAAGAAAACATTGGGATGTATGCCGATGAAACGCTCCTATACTTGGCAGACTCGGGCCCTCTCTTGTAGCAGCCCTCCAATCCATAGAACGTATGGGTGGCCATTCGGGTCTGAGTATTAATTGGTCTAAGTCCCAGATTCTTCCGATTGACCATTTCCCCCCCTCATTCACGTCCCCTCCTGAGGCTCTTCCAAGGGTCTCCTTGATCAGATACCTTGGTGTACAAGTCATCAGATCGCTCTCAGACTACAAATTATTGAACATTGAACCCCTGTATACCCTGATAAAGACCAAGACGCAGACTTGGGCCAGACTACCCTTGGGTGTTATGGGACACGTCAGCTTAGTCAAGATGATAGTCCTTCCAAAAATACTCAATTTGGTCTGGCATGCTCCCCTGTATATACCACAAAAAAATAAATAATAATAATTGAATCCATTCTGAATTCATTTATATGGGGTCATAGCAGACACAAATTATCTTGGAGAATTCTGAAGAACCCTGTGACATTGGGAGGAGCTGCTCTCCCAGATATTCAGGACTATTATCTTGCCTCCCAACTGTCCCATTTCTATCATTTTGACAAAAACGGGGTACCAAGGTACCAGATACTGCTCTGTGAGCACCCTGATGACCCAGCCCATACCCCACTTCAATCAGTCCTCAGAGCCCCATTGACGAGACGCCCCTCCCAACACAAAGCAGACATGTTGACACACCACCAGAGGGTATGGCGGACGGCCCCACAGGTCCACTCTCATACCCCTCTCTGGTTCAATACACATTTGCCTGAATTATTGTCCATCCTAGACCCTGCGTTGTGGATACGCCATGGGATCTTATACATACACCAGATCATGACCACTACAGGTCTTAAAACATTCCAAATGCTAACAAGCGAATTTTCCCTCCCCAATTGCCTTTTTTTAGGTATTTACAACTCCGTCACGCTATACAGACCCAGTTTCCTGGCTCCAACCCGTCCCTGGCAATTCCCTCTATAGTGGACACAGTCACGGGTACTGAGCCAGCCAAACTCATCTCCACTCTAATCCGCCATCCATCTCCCTAGCACCACAGCATTGGCCTATGCTGCCAAGACTAGATGGGAGGTTGATGTTGGACTAATTGAGGATGAGGATTGGTATGAAATCTTGGAGGACGTGAAAAAAAGTTTCCCCCTATCGGACCGCCTCACACAGTTGTACATTATACATAGGACGTATCTGACTCCTCAGAGAATAGCACGTTTCAAGCCCATGTACAATCCAGGGTTCCGCCTTTGCGACCATACCCCAGGTTCCTTCTACCACCTCATATGGTCCTGCCCTACTATCCAGGCATACTGGATGCAGGTGATACGCTTCCTGCACGACCAGATGGGCTCCCCTGCTACCCTAGACCCAAAAATGTGCCTACTCGGCCTGCTGCCAGAATTAGACGCTGACAAACCCCTGCGTACCTTTTTACATGAGATGCTATTCTTGGCGAGAGAAAAGTGGCAGCTTGTAATTGGATGCAGGCCCTGCCCTCCACAATCCAGTGTTGGAAAAAAGTGGTTAACGATACTCTTCCATATAAGAAACTGATTTATGTACATAGAGGGTGTCCGCTAAAGTATGAGAAGGTCTGGGACAGATGGTTGGCGGATGGTGAAACGTGTACTTGACATGTTGATTCCTCAACCCCCCCCCCTTCCGTTAATTTTTATTTTATTTATTTTTTCTCTTTTTCTTTATTGTGTACAGGCTCTACTCTCATTGGTGTATTTAACCTTATGTCACACAGATGCTTCAATGTGTTCATGTATGTACTATTGTTTTAGTCACGTTGGCTTATATTGATTTATGTACTATGCATATACTTATCAATAAAGTTGAAACAAAAAAAAATCGCAGATCGCCGCCATAACTAGTAAAAAAAAAATAATAATAATAAAGATGCCATAAAACTATAACTTTTGCGCAAACCAATCAATATCTGCTTATTGCGATTTCTTTACCAAAAATATGTAGAAGAATACATATCGGCCTAAACTGAGGAAAAAATTTGTTTTTTTAAATATTTTTGGGGGATATTTATTAAAGCAAAAAGTAAAAAATATAGTTTTTTTTATACCGCAAAAAATAAAAACCGCAGAGGTGATCAAATACCATCAAAAGAAAGCTCTATTTGTGGGAAAAAAAGGACGTCAATTTTGTTTGGGTGCAACGTCGTACGACCGCGCAATTGTCAGTTAAAGCGACGCAGTGCCGAATTACAAAAATGGCCCAGTCATTGGGCAGCCAAATTCTTCGGGGCTGAAGTGGTTAAAACACATACACCAGGAAGATTCACCTGAATATTTGGTGAATGCCACATTTACTGTTTATATACTGTTTATATAGCAGTTCCAATTACACTTTCATTCCACCTGTGTAGCGGGTGATTACATTTAGGGGGAAGCATCTGAGTGGTAACTAGGCTCAGATGCACTAATTGTTAGGTCTCATGAACCATTTCTATCCCTGGGAGATGGTACTGGTGTGTAAGTTCCCTGGGGCCTATGGGTGGCGCTGTTGCCGTGGGCCCGGGTTGAACCGCAGTACAAGGTTGTGCCTTTTTTGTCCCCTCTTGGCAGCAGTACGGCGGGGCGGGGAACCTGCTGTGCCTGTCGGGAGAGGATATAAAAGGGGGCGGCCATCTTCCAGAGGGGTCGGTTTCGCGCTCAGGCACCTTAGGCCTGGGTGCGTGTGTGTCGCCTCCAGGTGCCCTAGGCCCGGAGGCCTGGTCGGGTTGTCTCTGGGTGCCCTAGGCCCAGAGACGGAGCTGCTGTTCCATCTCAGACACCTTCAGTCTGGGGTGAGGTACTTTGGAGAAAGGCCCGGAGCCCAGCAGCCTTCGGCTGGGATCCGCCGGGGACCGAGACTCCCATGGCTCTGCCTTGCGAGGGGACCCATATCCAGGACGAGGAGGCCAGGGAGGTGACCCTTTCTGAAGACCCAGCGCAGAGTCGTGGTGACAGATGGGGCCTCTGGTAACTCTCCGGAGGGATGTTCTTGTCCTATAAAGGGCTAGTTTACTAACGGAAGGAAGTGCGTGTTCTCTAAGTCACAGTGGCAGTGACACTACGCACCCAAGGTCAGTGGCAATGACCAACTTCATGGTCTGTGGCAGAGACCATGCGCCAAGCCTGTTCGTGCTAATCAGAGCAGGAGAAAACCCAATTCGAGTTTGTGCCTGGACCTCCTCCCACCTTATCTGACCTGTGTCTTGTCCCAACCTGTCTGCTCTCAAAGAGACTGTTTATTGTGCTAAAAGGAATAAATAAGAGTTGGACCTTTCAGTTGGTGTGGACAGTTGCTTACTGGGGAGAACTAAAGACTTGTTTCTGACTACCGCAGAAACAAGGTCAGCACTGGAGGTTTTTAAACACTGGCTGCAAGCAGGCCCGAGAAACTAACACCGCTCAACCTCCCTATTCAGGAGGGTACAGGCTTGTGGTGCGGTGTGCCTCATTCTTTCCTGTGGAGGAGCCAAGCAGAAGAAAAGCAGGTAAAGTCTGGGGTTGGTGCACTACACCTGCTTTTGCAAAATGATTATAATTAGATTGTGTTAGACTTACTAAGCCTGCAGTGTACAAAAGCTATGAAGACACTGATTTTGTTATCCACAAAGCCATTGACATTGTTATTCACAGCGCCGCAAACTACCTTGTGATTTGTAATTTGTAATAAATACACTTCAGAAATGTAAAAATTATTAATTTATATCATTTACTATATTTCAGGGGCTGTTTACTGCTGTAAATATGTATATATTTCACTATGAAAAACTGCAAACACATCTGCAAGTTTTAGCGATTAAATTAACATTGTGTTGTGTCCATAAAACATTCGGAAGACAGATAAACACAAAGGTCTTTTCTTTTTCCAGAAAGCAATTGTTCATAAATATAAAGTACACAAGGTGGCTATTTGTATTTTTCTGATCTGTTTAGCTTTCATAAATTAGATTTGGTCACGAAATCCAGCACAAAATGCAGGCAATAAATTATTCAGGTGCTCTCCTATCAAAGTGTATTAAACCCACCACAAATTTACTGCCAATGAAACAATGAAAATGTGTTACGATTTTTTTGGGTGGTATGTCAGAGAAAATATAGTCCTATTCAGCATTCAGGGATGTGGCGCATTGTTTGACCCAAAAACAGATCTAAATTGGTGCCCAGATAAAAAATAATTTGGACTGAAAAAGTGTCTTTTAACATCAGTGCCCTTCAACCACACCCCAATCCCCAGCATGTTAGCCCTTGAACTGTATGTAAAGTAAGTAAAAACATTCAAAGTACAGGATTCTGTTAAAGGAGAAGTTTGGGACACTTAAAAAAGCAAATTTACATACTCACCTTGATAAAGCAGCATGGTTGTCATGCTACAACTGTCCCTCACTGTCACTAAGACAAAGAACTGAGCAATCACATGATCGCTGATTTCTCAGTTCTCTCTGTCAGTCACTGTTCTCCACTGTGCCCCTTCAATGCTCACTGATGCACCAGGCTGGAGAGGGGGCAGGCACAGCTGGCTGTTAATCAGGCAGCTGGGTGAATCTCAACAATATGATTGGGAACCTTCCAGAGCCTGGAGTGGCTCTGTGACATAAGCCAACAGTGAGCTTTAGCAAAAGTAAGGGCACTCCTGTGACCCAGAAGAGAAGTATGGCCACTTCTCTTTTAAAGATTTGGAACATTAAATGAGCAATAAAAACAATATCCACTAACACTGCGGTAAATGTCTTAGGGCATATGAAATGTTCACAGATCAGAATGCCTAAAAAGTCCCATTCTTTCAATATCACCATTGAGCTGTCACACATAAAGCCAACGCTAGAGCACTAAAACCATTTAGCTATTAGTGGGAGCAGCATCTACAGCATCTGAATGGAAAGAAAAGAAGGTCCAAGTAGTGAAAGGCAATGTGTTTCAGAGCTACTGCCCCTTTGTCAAGCTTTCCTGCTGTGTGTTTAATACAGGTTTAGACTTGCTCCTTTCCACATGTTCCTATCAGCTGCTGTAGAAGCTGCTCTCACTGATGACAGATAAGGTCCAGCATGCCAATGTCAGCTTTATGTGTGACAGCTTGACAGTCATATAGAAAGCATGAGACATCTCTGGCACTTTGATCTAGATTTTATATGCCCTAGGACATCTACCTTAATATGAGTATGTATTGTTTTATTACTCATTAAATATTCCAGATCTTTAACATTTTCCAGCACCCTTTTTGTTTTTTACTTCCTTTATACCACCTGGATTCTTCCAGATTCCTTAAAGGGGCTGAAGGAATTGTTATTATCCCTACCTTGCATGAACTGTGTCAAATGACAGAATACTCAAAAGGTTATGGATTTCACTGTGCACTACTCTTGTATATACAGTATTTTTAAGCTTGAACCGTATGTATAAAACAAACTTTTTTTATAGAGTAGGGAAGAGCTAAAACACCTGCAAGCTTTTTTTGCTGCCTGTGAACCAAGGGCACAAAAGGAAATTAGAGGTATTCTCCCAAATCAAAAGTATTTCTGCTTTTAGATAGTTGTCACTGTAACAAGAGCACCCATTTGAACATTTCTCCTTACCTGATGTTCTGCTGACATCACCAGTATTTTGTATTTACCTTCAGACTCACAAGTACAAACAGCAACAAAACTTGTTGGAAAGACTAAACCCTTCGCCACTCTACCCAAAAAAAAAAAGAAAAAAAAAAGCTTTGTCTTAAACTATTTTTTTTTAAAATAAAGATTAGTTATTTTAACTTGGCAAACTTTTTCCTGCAGAGTGAGATTCATCTTCTGCCCTGTGACATCCACAGGACTCTACGTGATACAGAGTGTCAAAGCAACACTACATTAAGTATTCCAAAAGCCTTTATGCCTACATAAAGTCCTAGGCTAGTTCTTTGGAGTGGAGGTAGTGTTTGTAGGTAGATGTGTGGGTGAGGACAGAGGAGCAAAAAACTAGCACACACTTTCCAGCAGCAGCTTTTGTTGCTTTGCCACAGTTTGAACACAAAACAGACTTTACATGTGGGAGATCATCTCTGGGGGAGCATAAATAAATGTACATAGAATATGGATTGGAGACTTTTAAGATGCCAGACAGAACAGTATACTACATCATATTTTAAAAACTGTATCAAATGTTATTAAGTACATACTTTATTTTAAAAGAAAGTTTGAATAAAGATCACATGCAATCCATGTATACAGTACAGCGATTTTTGCTCAACATGTTTCGACAAAAGCTGGCTTCTTCAAGATACTTTTTAAATTACTGTACAGTATATTCACTGTGGACAGAAAGAGTACACATTTAGAGACAATATCACATGGGGCCATACCGCCCTATTATCTATGTTTCATATATGATTAATTCATATGCATCAAAGTTACAATGAATCATCTGAGAGACTGTTCTTACCCCTGCGGTACCCCCAGGTAAGTATGTATCAGTGTACACAATTACCGTCAAAGGGATATCAGTGTGTCATAGGAGGACCATATCCCCACAGTGGAAATCTTTGGAAAATATCAAATAAAATGTTGAAGAAACCATTGTGGATCTAAAATCCTACCAAGTCAAGGGCATAGATTCATCAAAAATGTCCCTGTCGTGTCACAATGAGGAGCCAAAAAGACAATATCTTCCAAGAAGGATTTATACAACTTAGTTTCAGCTAAATTGATTCATCCCACTAGGGGAGCCCAAGAGGCCCTATATACACAGATGATCTAACAAACAGATAGAAAGAGAGAAAACTGTTTTTTTTTCTCTAAATATAATGCTTCATTGTATGTTTCAAAACCACCAAGCCAGCTGATAAACAGGAGTTTTTACCTATAGGTGCTAGATAAGGAGATTGAATATAGCAAAAACGGATTCCTCAAAGAATTGAACTTGTTGTAAGACAATTAGACAGCTCACTGAAAACAAGTCACTACAACAATAGGCTGGCACAGGCAAGCATCATAGAGCTAATCTAAAAAGAGACAAGCAATGCGAAAGATTAGTGACTTCAATCAAATCAACCATGTACGGTATACTGCAGGGAATTAAAATGCTAGCAGAGTATTTTTACCTCACTCAGCATGACAGTCAGGTTGCTCCTTCCACAGCATGGCAGGCAGCTGCACTATAGGTTATTTATAGTCCTCCCATCTAGCGGCGGGTGTCCACATCGGCCACCCCCCACTCATGTTTTGGAATGTACTCCAAAGCGAAAAATGTCATTTTAGATGCATTGCAATTGTGATATAGGTCCATATGACAACTTATGGGGGTTTCCATCTTTTTTTGGAAACTAGAGAGACATAATCGCGATTGCAGGGAAAAAAGGGTCTTTTTGTCATCCCAATGTAAAACATACCACAGTCACATTTCATATAATAGACAACCCCCACAGATTGGCAATCGGCAAAATATCTGGGCCTATACACCTGACCATTAGGTAGAGTTATTTGCTGTGCATCCAATATGTACTGGCAAAAGTTGCATATGCTGCACCTAGTGGTTCCATTAGTACTGAGGTTATATATTTGTTTTGGATATGGTGGTGGCTATGAACCAATTGGACCCGCAGGGACCGTGATCTTTTAAAGGTAATTTCAGGATAATTTTGTACAAATTTTGAGACAACATCATCCGTCACTAGGAGGGGGCAAAACTTCTCCATGATTTGACGGATTTGTTTATGCCGTCCTGAACAACGAGTGATCCACCTTACTCTCAAGTATGATTACTTGCCCTATGATATGCCTTCTTTAGGCAAGAATTACTATACCCACAATCTCTGAGAGGTCTCGGCAATGCTGTGGCTTCCCTTTCAAAGTCCGCCTGCTTTGTACAGTTGCACCTTAAGCGGAAGTACTGACTGTAGTGGATGCTGGATATTAATGGGGTGGGGTGAGAGATGGTGGCATGGAGGATAGTATTGCCTGAAAATGGCTTCCTATATAAGGTAGAACCTAGGCTACCATCTGGATTAACATAGATTTGCATCAGGGTTGCCAACTTTCAGTAAATATGCAAACAGTTTGTAAAATCCGTACTTTTTGCATCTGTCCATGAATGTCAATTACAGACATGTAGGCTGCATGTCCGTAACTGACATTCATGGACAAATGCAACAATTATGGATTTTACAAACTGTTTGTAAATTTACTGAAAGTTGGCAACCCTGATTTGCATGTCCAGGAAATTGATGACTTGCTGATGGTAGGCCATCTATGAATCTTCTCCAAATGAGTACCTTGCTTAAAACCACTTCCGGACCGCCCGCAGTCGTTATACGTCGACATTTTGAAGTTGAATACCGTTGTTATGGCAGCAAATAAAAGTGGTCTCTGTGGCGGATTCACCGCAAGATCACTTTTATCGTCGGTGGGAGAGGTGCCCACCCTCTCCCGCTGCGTTCCGGTCATCTCCACCACTTACCGAAAACATCGATTGTGGTGGAGGAGATCCAGTCCTTTCCCCTTAGAGGCTGGAAGTCGAGTGAGGGAATGAAAAAAGCAAAGTCAAACGTCACTTCTGCCCAAGGGTCTTAAAGGGGAAAATAAATATTATTGAAAAATAAAAGACATTTCTTTTTTCTTTTGTTGCATTTAGGTGTAAATGTGAGATCTGAGGTCTTTTTGACCCCAGATCTCACATTATATAGGCCCTGTCATGCTTTTTTTTCTATTACAAGGGATGTTTACATTCCTTGCAATAGGAATAAAAGTGATTATAACTGTGGGGGATTATAACTGTGGGGGACAATTTTTTTAACCACTTGCCGACCGCCGCACAAACATATATGTCGGCAGAAGGGCTCGTACAGGCAAATGGGTGTACCTGTACATCCCATTGAATTTTCCGCCATGCGGGCGCGCGTGCCTGCCGCCAACGTGAGAGCGTGCCCGCAGGTCCCGCAAAGTTGATGTTCGCCGGCGACCCGCGATCGTGAGATGGAGAGGCAGAACGGGGAGATGCCTATGTCAACAAGGCATTTCCCTGTTCTGCTTAGTGACATGACAGGGATGTACTGCTGTCTTCGGGAGCAGTGATCGCTGTCATGTCAGTGGTAGCCCATCCCCCCACAGTTATAATCACTCCCTAGGACACACTTAACCCCTTGATCGCCCCTAGTGTTTAACCCCTTCCCTGCCAGTGTCATTTACACACTAATCAGTGCATTTTTATAGCGCTGATCGCTGTATAAATGACAGTGGTCCCAAAATAGTGTCAAAAGTGTCCGATGTGTCCGCCATAATGTCGCAGTCCCGATAAAAAGCGCAGATCACCACCATTACTAGTAAAAAAATAAAAAATTTAAATGCCATAAATCTATCCCCTATTTTGAAGACACTATAACTTTTGCGCAAACCAATCAATATACGCTTATTGCGATTTTTTTTACCAAAAATATATAGAAGAATACATATCGGCCTAAACTGAGGAAAAAAATGTTTTATTTATATATTTGTGGGGGATATTTATTATATCAAAAAGGAAAAAATATATACCGGTAGCTTTTTTTTTCAAAATTGGCACTCTTTTTTTGTTTATAGCGCAAAAAAATAAAAAAACACAGAGGTGATCAAATACCACCAAACTAAAGCTCTATTTGTGTGAAAAAAAGGACATCAATTTTGTTTGGGTACAGAGCATTTTTTGCGATTCGGCACTGCGTCGCTTTAGCTGACGATTGCGCGGTCGTGCAACGTTGTACCTCTCTCGTCCCCCCTCTTTTCCTGCGGCCTGCCAGGTTGCGTGCTCGGATAAGGGTCTGGTATGGATTTTTGGGGGGACCCCATGCCATTTTTAAAAAAAAATTGGTGCGGGGTTCCCCTTAAAATCCATACCAGACCTGAAGGGTCTGGTATGGATTTTTGGGGGGGCCCCACGCCATTTTTTTTTATTTTGTGCGGGGTTCCCCTTAATATCCATACCAAACCTGAGGGCCTGATATGGGATTTGGGGTGGACCCCACGTTTTTTTTTTTGGTTCGGGGTTCCCCTTAATATTCATACCAGACCCAAAGGGCCTGGTAATGGACTGTGTGGGGGACCCCTGACGTTTTTTTCAATGACTTTGATCTGTATTGCTGGGAAGCCGACAATTCATTATAGCCGCGAGTGGTTTTAAATTACTTTTTTTCCTTCAGAAATTACATTTTGTGCAGGGACAATTCTAAACACGGGAAACATGTGCAAATTTACAGGCATACTTTAGACACCCCCCAGGTACGAAATTTAAAGGAATATTTCACTTTTATTCTTTCACTTTAAGCATTATTAAAATCACTGCTCCCGAAAAAACATCAGTTTTTTAAAACTTTTTTTTGCATTGATACATGTCCCCTGGGGCAGGACCTGGGTCCCCAAACACTTTTTATGACAATAACTTGCATATTAACCTTTAAAATGAGCACTTTTGATTTCTCCCATTGACTTTTAACGGTGTACCGCGGCTTTTCGAATTTGCTGCAAACACCACAAATTGTTCGCTGTTCACAGAACGGGCGAACAGCCAATGTTCGGGTCGACTCAAACATAAAGCTCATCCCTAATTGAGACTACAACAAAATAAGTAGAACATTGATTTATTAAATAGAGTTTAAGAAGTCAATCATGTAAACACCAATAAATTGACTGGTACGTAAAAACAGTATCAAGATAACAAATGTAGTTACAATAATTGTGGTTTGATATCGATGGTATCTCCAGAATGAAGGTGAGGCCCGATGCGTTTCAGGATATTATCCTTTAATCAGGGGCATTCCTTAATGGAGAATAAAATATATCTATAA
This sequence comes from Rana muscosa, assembly GCA_029206835.1. Classification (NCBI taxonomy): domain Eukaryota; kingdom Metazoa; phylum Chordata; class Amphibia; order Anura; family Ranidae; genus Rana; species Rana muscosa. The sequence continues at coordinate 400,161,330 of CM055122.1, forward strand.
CAGAAAGTATAAAAGAAGGTTGGTAACACAAAGACAGGGAACAATGAGCAAAAAGCAAAAAGGCAAATCTAAAACCAGTGAACATAGAGGACATGCATTCAAATACCATCAGTATTAATGTAAGGATATATATATAACCTGTTGTCAGGACGATAATGTTCATGCTGTCTGTAACTCAAGTGTTGAAAATGGTTGGTCAAAGCCTCATGGTTGAGTAAGTGATGCTGAAAATCTCACGTAGAGGTTGAAAAAACAAAACTAGAGGAGAATCACACCACCAGACACTGGCAACTCAGAATCGCCTACCAATAAATCACCATACTTATGAGGTCGACACTAACAGGTCAAGAGCAGCAGTGTTCTGAGACCGCAGAGTCATAGGGATGCAGTGGACTGGATCATCGGATGCAACCATAGAGGGGGATGCATCCATATACACACAAAACCCGCTTAATGGTCCACCTGAGTTGGAGAAACAAGAACCAATCAAGGTACAAATTAACAACAGTTGTCTTTGTCATTTCACAGGTAAGACAAAAACAATAAGTCTACCTGTGATCAAAGATCTGGGTAATAAATATTCCAGAATCTTTTAAGTTATTCCCATCACCATTACAAAGGTAGGTAGAAAAACCAAAAGAAATAGAGAGGAAAAATGAAGTGGAATTTTCTCTGATGTTCCAAAAAGTCACAAAATGACCCTAGAAACTAGAGACAGATAATCCAATCAAAAAAGGGAAGATATGGTACATTAAAAACAAATACCCAAATAATTTGATGAAATTAATTACCTTGAACAAGAGGTTCCACTGTATATTTCTCCCCCTCCTATGCTGGACCATCAACAAAAAACTATGGCAGGTATGTTTATATACCCCCTCCCTATAGGGCAGCAATTGGCACCAAAAGAGAGGTGAGGACGCTGTATGTGCGCCAGCTTGCAAGCCAGAGTCGCGGCGGAAATAACGTAATTAGCGTCCGGGATACACCGAAAGTGATGTTACGGATTCAGCAGCACTCCGGAAATGACATCATAGACACCAAAAACATATACGCCGGTAACCCAGCAGCAGCCAAATATCGGAAATGACGCAAAAGTGTATAAACACTAAGCATCATAAATTTAGATGTAAAATAGCATCCAACTAGGTGCTAAATGTCAACAGATGACAAAACAGACGTAGGAATGACAAAGAAACCCTGAAAGGGAAATGCCTGGAAAAGCAAAGTCAGCACCACAAAAAGGAGATACTGAGCCAAGCAGCTGGCGTATGGCGCTATCTAGTGGAGTCTAAGACTAAGACAGCACTGAATATGACGCCCTGGGCATCCATATGGTCACCTGATCCACAGAGAACCCCTGTTTAATATTGACGTTTATATTTAAATAATTATGTCTGAAAGACCAAAACTATTATGATAAACAAAAATGACTCCATGGCCACTCAAAACATACAAAAATAGAATAAAAAACAGAGACACATAACCCATGGTAAATCAAGACATAGTGGATTCGGACAAACCAGGTTAAATCAATAAAATACACATAGCAGCCCGCATTTAAAGTGTAAGTAAACCCCCCTATTGTTTACAGCCAAGGAAGCTGCCATCTTTGCCTCTATTTAATCTACAACTGCCATAATGCTGCACATGTGATCAGTTATGATACCAGCCATTGGATGGTTTGACAGTTTGGTTGAGAGCACAACCAATGGGAGTATTACATTTCCGGCACATGCCGTAAATGAAACGGTTTTATGGATGAGTTTACTTCCGCTTTAAGTATGGCAAGAGGTAAATATCTAAGGACATGGCTAAAATTTAGAACCTATAGGAATGGCTTGTAGCTGAAAGGATTCATTCAAACCTGGGTAGACAGTGGCCACCAGGGAATGCATACATCTCCTCTATCATGAGTAGGTAAATACTGCAGTGCAAAAAAGCTTATCTTAGACACTTGGACCAAATGATATAGTCCCATGTGTCTGCTGATTGGGCTTTCCATTGTTTTCTTAGTGACAAGGGAGACAAGATCCCTTATCCTGTGCAAAAAAAGGTACTTTTGTCTTCCCTACATAAAATGCTTGGCATTTGCACTCCATATAGTAAACAACCCCTATTGACTGGCAATTTGCAAAAAAAATGGTCTGTAGGTGGGGAGAGAGTCAGCTCTGCAGAATTCATAAGAAATCTGCAAAATTCACATCTCCCACAGGGAGCGGTACCCTTACAACTACGACTTTGGCCTCCCACCTTGGGCCTTAAGTGACTATGGACTAGGGGTGAGCCGAACACCCCCCAGTTTGGTTTGCAGCAGAACATGCGAACAGGCAAAAAATTTGTTCGAACACGCGAACACCGTTAAAGTCTATGTGACAGGAACATGAAAAATAAAAAGTGCTAATTTTAAAGGTTAATATGCAAGTTATTGTCATAAAAAGTGTTTGGGGACCTGTGTCCTGCCCCATGGGACATGTATCAATGCAAAAAAAAGTTTTAAAAACTGAAGTTTTTTCGGGAGCAGTGATTTTAATAATGCTTAAAGTGAAACAATAAAAGTGAAATATTCCTTTAAATTTTGTACCTGGGGGGTGTCTATAGTATGCCTGTAAAGTAGCGCATGTTTCCTGTGTTTATAACAGTCTCTGCACGAAAAAAATGCGGCCCTTCAGGTCTGGTATGGATATTAAGGGGAACCCTGCGCCAAATTAAAAAAAAATGGTGTGGGCTTCCCCCCAAAAATTCATACCTTTATCCGAACACGCAACCTGGCAGGCCGCAGGAAAAGAGGGGGGGGGCGAGAGAGCCCCCCCTCCTGAACCGTACCAGGCCACATGCCCTCAACATGGGGAGGATGTCCCCATGTTGATGGGGACAAGGGCCTCATCACCACAACCCTTGCCTGGTGGTTGTGGGGGTCTGCGGTTGTGGTTGTGGGTGTCTATAGTATGCTGCTTTACAGGCATACTATAGACACCCCCCAGGTACGAAATGTAAAGGAATATTTCACTTTTATTGTTTCACTTTAAGCATTACTAAATTCACTGTTCCCGAAAAAACTGCAGTTTTTAAACGTTTTTTTTGCATTGATACATGTCCCCTGGGGCAGGACCCGGGTCCCCAAACACTTTTTATGATAATAACTTTCATATTAACCTTTAAAATTAGCACTTTTGATTTTTCATGTTCGTGTCCCATAGACTTTAACGGTGTTTGCGTGTTCGAACAAATTTTTTGCCTGTTCGCATGTTCTGGATGCGAACCAAACCGGGGGGTGTTCGGCTCATCCCTACTATAGACACCCCCCAAGTACGAAATTTAAAGGAATATTTCACTTTTATTGTTTCACTTTAAGCATTATTAAAATCACTGCTCCCGAAAAAAAGGACGTTTTTAAAACTTTTTTTTGCATTGACACATGTCCCCTGGGGCAGGACCCAGGTCCCCGAACACTTTTTATGACAATAACTTGCATATTAACCTTCAAAATTAGCACTTTTGATTTCTCCCATAGACTTTTAAAGGGTGTTCCACGGCTTTTCGAATTTGCGCGAACACCCCAAATTTTTCACTGTTCGGCGAACGGACGAACTCATGTTCGACCCGAACATAAAGCTCATCCCTACTATGGACCAATTGGTCTTTGAGAGATCTAGACTTCCTATATGTGATCTGAGGGTATGAATTAACATACCTCGAGATCACATCATCTGTGGCCAATAGGTGTCAATATTTTTGAATAATATGACAAACTTTTTTATGTTCCCCTGCATATCGTGTTATTAGTCGCACATTTTGATCATCTTTTTGTGAGGTGGAGGGGGGTATATAAACTAGAGATGAGCCGAACACGCCCCCCGGTTCAGTTCGCACAAGAAATTGCGAACAGACAAAAGGTTTGTGTGAACATTCGAACACTTAAAGTGGTTGTAAGAAATATCTCCTAAACCTACACGGTTTAGGAGATATTTACTAAAAAGACAGGCGCCGCTGTCTACGGCGCATGCGCGCCGTAGACAACGGCGCATTCATGGGGTTAATCCCATTCACAAAATCAGCTACTTCCCAGCAATAGCTGGGCGTAGCCGATTGTGACGGCTCTCGCGCGCATGCGCAGAGTGACGTCTCCGCCGCTCCGGCCAATCACAGCGCCGGAGCGGCGCTGTGATTGGCTGCAGCGGCGATACCCGGAAGTAACCTTCCGGCTATCGCCGCAGCGATGGATGCAGCTGAAGAGGGAGACGAGGACGGCTTCGGGGGCCCCGATCTAAGGTAAGTGATGCATAATTAGCTATTATGCTAGTCATAATAGCTCATTATGCCTTTCTCTTACAGGAGGTTGTGAAAAAAACAAAAACATTATTGGGTTTACAACCACTTTAAAGTCTATGGGACACGAATGTGAAAAATCAAAAGTGCTAATTTTAAAGGTTTTTAAAACGGACGTTTGTTCGAGAGCAGTGATTTTAAGAATTCTTAAAGTGAAACAATAAAAATGAAATATTCCTTTAAATATCGTGCCAAAGGGGGTGTCCTTAGTATGCCTGTAAAGTATAAAATGTTTCCCATGTTTAGAAAAGTACTGCAGCAAAATGATATTTCTAAAGGAAAAAATTTCATTAAAAAATCATTAAAAAAAACAGCGTGGGTTCCCCCCCAGTCCACACCAGGCCCTTCGGGTCTGGTATGGATATTAAGGTGAACTCCACAGCATTTTTTATTTTTTTTAAATGGCATGGTGTCCCCCCCACCAAAATCCATATCAGACCCAAAGTTCCAGGTATGGAACCCATGCCGTTTTTTTCTTAATTCTGTCATAGGACTCCCCGCACTGCACTATATACCCTGCACTGTATTATACAGTATATACTACACTGACTATACTATACGGACTGCACTATATACTCTGCAAAAAAATTGGGCCTTAGGTGTTGGTGGTGCCAGAACACTGTAACCCCTCACAGTTACTCTTGTTGGATGCAGGAACGGTCCCTGCTGTTAAATATTATTTCAGAGGCTGTTCGCCCTCTTTTAGTGGCCTGTGAGTGTCTGCCTCTCCCTCCTTGGAGGCCTTTCTGACATGATGGGTATTTTTTTTTTTAACACCGCACTATACTGAATTATATACTGTGTACACCGCCTGAAGTGTATTTGAACCTATACACACTGTATTATATACTGTGTACACTGCCTGAAGTGTATTTGAAACTGTACACCACCGAATGCACTGTATATATAGGCTACGCTGAATGCAGAATACATATATATATAATATATATAATATATATATATATATATATATATATATATATATATATATATATATATATAGGGTTTTTTTTCAGCAGGAACTAGGGGTAACTCAGTTCCACCACCTCTGGCTCAGGTCTTCTGCTCCCTGCTCACCACTATCACTTGATAACACAGAAGTCCAGCTTCTGCATTTACAAGTGATAGCTTATCTACCAGTAGCTCCCACAGGTCAGATCTCCTGAGCAGATCCCACTGAGTGCAGGACAGGGACAAGGGAGATACAGAACAGGTGCCCAGGGTTCAGTGCAGTCATGAGCGGTAGAGGGCGCATGGTAGGCTGCACCTTCTGTGGTCTCCATTTTTTCCCTGGTGACCAGTTTCTGATGCTCCTACTGCAAGATCTTCCTTGTAAGTGTCTGTAGTATAGTCTAGTAAGCTGGGAGTTATTACAGCCGGGTGGGTGCTTCAGCTTAATATTGCAAAAAAGGTAAGACACGTGGCAAATGGTGAAGATTTTAAGGAGGGGGGAGAAGATGAGGGCAGTGGAGGGAAGGGTTGAATGCAGAGGGAAGAACGACTATTTGATGCCATTTGGCAGGTATGTGTGTGTGGCAGGCATGGTTGAGTTCCTGCACCTATTCTCTGAGAAAAAAAGCCCTGTATATATATATATATATATATATATATATATATATATGTGTGTGTGTAGAACGCCCCCCAATATTTGGGGGCGCTATGTGTAAATTTAACCACTTGCTTACTGGGCATATATACCCCCCTCCTGCCCAGATGAAATTTCAGCTTTCGGCACTGCGTCGCTTTAACTGACAATTACGCGGTCATGCAACGTGGCTCCCAAACAAAATTGACGTCCTTTTTTCCCACATATAGAGCTCTCTCTTGATGGTATTTGATCACCTCTGCGGTTTTTATTTTTTGCGCTATAAACAAAAAAAGAGCAACAATTTTGAAAAAAAAATAATATTTTTAACTTTTTGCTATAATAAATATCCCATTTTTTTAAAAGGCCAATACTTATTCTTCTACATATTTTTGGTAAAAAAAATTGCAATAAGCGTATAGTGATTGCTTTGCGCAAAAGTTATAGTGCCTACAAAATAGGGGACAGAATTATGACAATTGTTTTTATTTTATTTTTTTTACTAGTAATGGCGGCGATCTGTGATTTTTATTGGGACCGCGACATTGTGGCGGACACATCAGACACTTTTGACACATTTTTGGGACCATTCACATTTATACAGCGATCAGCGCTATAAATATGCACTGATTACTGTATAAATGTGACTGGCAGGGAAGGGGTTAACACTAGGGGGCGAGGAAGGGGTTAAATGTGTGTCCTAGGAGTGATTCTAACTGTGGGACTGACTGGGGGAGGTGACCGGTCTGTGTCCCTATGTACAAGGGACACAGCATCGGTCTCCTCTCCCTGACAGGACATGGATCTGTGTGTTTACACACACAGATCCACGTCCTTGGCTGTGTAACGGCCGATCGCGGGTAGCTGGCGGACATCACGGCCATCAGGCACACGCATTGGCACCTCAGTGATGCAGCGGGCACGCGCGCGCGCCGCCGGCGGTGCTCGCGTGCCCCCTAGTGGCCGGAGGAGCCGAAGACTTCAATAGACGTCCTCCCGGCATTGTAGAGCCACCTTGTGGCCGTCTTTTTACAATGGCCGGGGCTCCAAGTGGTTAAGGGAAGTCTGAGCCAGTAATTGGGCTCAGACCAATTGATTGTTCTGGATTTGCTTCTGCTCTGGGTGTGATACTACCTGGCTGTAGTGTTCCCTGTCTGCCTGTAGGTGGCACTTTCATCACTGGCATAGGTTGAACCACAGGGGGTATCACAACACCTTGGGTGTCCTTTCTCGGCAGCCGTACAGTCAGCATGGTCTGCCCTCTGTGCATGGTGGGAGAGGGTACATAAGGGGCAGACGCCATTAATTGGCGTCTTGTTCTCGGGTTTCACCCTGGGAGCCCACCCGTCGGTGTGCACCTCGTGGCCCTCATGGCACGGGGTGCGTGTGTGTGTTCTGGCCCTGGGCACCTTTAGCCCGAGGCTACATCGCTGCATGATAGGCCCAGCTCTGCTGGCTGAGGCCTATGCTTAGGGATGGGACAAGAGGAAAAATGTTGTCTCAATCCGCAGCCTTCGAGAGTGATCGCCCATGAGCTCTGGGGAAACCACACCCCGGGTGGAAGTCCCCGCTTTGACAGAGAAGGCTATCGCTGTGACAAATGAAAGACTCTCACCGGAGCCTGTTACGGCTTTGGTCCGGAGGTCCCCGGATTCGTATGTGATGCCTGGAGCAGGAAACCCTGCAACTCTGCCTAAACTTGCTCGCCTGTAGGGGATCCTTATGAAAAGAGTGGCTGGTGAGTACGGCTTGGAGTACCCCTATGTACCCAAGGAACTATTATTTGAAATTGAGGCCTGTCGTGAGCAGTGGAATGGGGAAGCTATCTGGGACTACCTTAAAGTGTCCAAGCCGTACAGGAACTTTGCCCACTCAGCTGCCATGACAGATGGGTTCAAATGTTGCCGCAGGGACTGGAACTATGGTCAGCACATCCACGCTGTCCGAGTGGTAATTTGCTGCCCGGGAAGAGATGATGTGACTTATTTTGTAACAACTTTGGACAAGCAGTGGAAAGCAGCTACCCTCCCGGATCCAAGTTTTTACCTTTAAAAAAAAAAAAAAGCTTGATGTTTTTTTTTTGCTTTTGTATCCTGTCCCTTCACGGGTGAACCGAACCTTGGATCAAAGTGACTTTGCCCTCTGCTAAAAGAGGATGTCTGCTCTTAAGAAGGAAAGGACAGAGAATTGTTTTTTTTTTTTCTTCTCTCCGGATAAAGGACAGTTTCCCTCTGAGCAAACTTTGGGTTAGATAGATAGTATGTTATGGTGAGGAAACGCAGTGATCAACAGTGGGATGCTCAGTGTGTTTTGATGCAAACCCCTGCGTAGCCATTAAAGGACGTTGAGACTCTGCTAGCACTAGGTGGCAGTGGTCTGCAGGAATGAAGGGACTGTAGTGATAATATGGCACTTATAATTAGAAAACCTTTTTATACTAGGCTTAGCATTAAGAAAACTTTTATGGAAGGAAACTGCTTCCTCTCGGGGAAACAGTCTGCTTCTTTTGTAGGATAGGATGTGAATAGTGGTTAGGATGTTTACTGTTCCCATGTGTATTGTTTGTGATTTCTTGCAGGTACCAGAAGCTACTATCAAGGCCACCGGAGAATGGGGTGGGATAGATAGTCAGTAATGGGTGGAGTGTATTTTCTTTTGACATGTCTGGAAATTGTAATGTCATTTGTGTGTTTTCTCTCTTCTTTTCTTTCTCCTTTCCCAAAATATTTTGGTTCAGGTACCAGTTTTTTTTGTGTAAATCAACGGCCTTCAGGATGGAAGGATTTTGATTTCCCCAGCCACTGGGGACAGTCTTTTTCTAAGAGGGGGTGTGTGTAGCGCCCCCCCCCAATATTTGGGTGCGCTCTGTGTAAATTTAAGGGAAGTCTGAGCCAGTAATTGGGCTCAGACCAATTGATTGTTCTGGATTTGCTTCTGCTCTGGGTGTGATACTACCTGGCAGTAGTGTTCCCTGTCTGCCTGTAGGTGGCACTTTCATCACCGGCATAGGTTGAACCACAGGGGGTATCACAACACCTTGGGTGTCCTTTCTCGGCAGCCATACAGTCAGCGTGGTCTGCTCGCTGTGCATGCTGGAAGAGGGTACATAAGAGGCAGACACCATTAATTGGGTCCTGTTCTGGGGTTTCACCCTGGGAGCCCACCCGTTGGTGTGCACCTTGTGGCCCTCATGGCAGGGGTGCGTGTGTGTGTTCTGGCACCGGGCACCTTTAGCCCGAGGCTACATCGCTGCATGATAGGCCCAGCTCTGCTGGCTGAGGCCTATACTTATCAAAAAGGATCCTCAGCTACCCACTTGAGGGAAGCCATGCTTAGGGAAGGAAGGAGACCAGGGGAGGATCTGCCTCGGAGGAGACTAGCAATGGTACTGCTGTCTCGGGAGGAGGCCTGGAGCTCACCTAAGGAGGGATCCATCATTACAAGCCCTGCAATACGCCAATCAGAATTAAAGGTTCTTCACTATTGCTTGGCTGTGAGGTTCGGGACTTTTAACAATCCTGTGGCAGAGGATTCCTGATCGTATCCCTAAAAACATTGATTCGTGCTTCATCCCGGCTGCTAGGACTACTAAAACGGAACTATCCTGGTGAGCAATACCCACTCAAGCTTGAGTGACAACAATTGGAACTTTAGTGTTGCGTGCCTGAACCTTCCCCTGTGTTTCTCTCGTTTCCTACTTTCCTCTAAAATTTTCCACTTCAGCAAAAGTAAAATAAAGCCTGACTGTTTGGATTTTACATTGTGTGGACATTGGCCTTTCTAAAGACTTTTCTCACACCCTGACAACGGAAGCCTTGGAGGTAGTTTGCAGACCCAACAAAACCAGCCGGTCTCTTAAATGGGGATAAGTGCTATATATATCAAATACACTGCCTGTACTGACTGAATATAGAGTTTATACTGTATATATAGGCTACGCTGAATGTAGAGTATATATATATATATATATATATATATATATATATATACTAGTCTGACTGTATATATATATCAAATACACTGCCACTAACTAACTAACCTGCCTGCTTAATCTAGCTCAATCTCTCTATCGCCGTCCACTATAACACACTATACGATTGCTGTGTAAGCAGCCTTATATAGTGTGGGGCGTGGACTTAGTCCCCCTGAGCCATGATTAGTCAAAGGCACCCTGCCTTTGGCCAATTATGGCTCTCGCTGAGGAGCGTGCTGTGATTGGCCAAAGCATGCAGGTCAGGTGTATTCTTTGGCCAATCATCATACAGCAATGCGCTGCGATCTCGCAGTGCATTATGGGGCGTTCTGCGGCGCTCAAATTTTCCGCGAACGCCCCCCAAAATTTGCTGTTCGGCAAATGGGCGAACAGCCGATGTTCATCCCTAATATAAACATACCTGCCATAGTTTTTTTGTTGATAGTCCAGCATAGGAGGGGGAGAAATATACCGTGGAACCTCTTGTTAAGGTAATTAATTTCATCAAATTATTTGGGTATTTGTTTTTAATGTACCATTTAATATCTTCCCTTTTTTGATTGGATTATCTGTCATTTTGTGACTTTTTGGAACATCCGAGAAAATTCCACTTAATTTTTCCTCTCCATTCCTTTTGGTTTTTCTACCTACCTTTGGAATAGAAGTGATGGGAATAACTTAAAAGATTCTGGAATATTTATTACCCAAATCTTTGATCACAGGTAGACTTATTGTTTTTGTCTTACCTGTGAAATGACAGAGACAACTGTTGTTGATTTGTACCTTGATTGGTTCTTGTTTCTCCTACTCAGGCGGACCATTAAGCGGGTTTTTTGTGTATATAGATACATACCCCTCTATGGTTGCACCAGATGATCCAATCCATTGCATCCCTATGACTCTGCGGTCTCAAAACAAAACATTTTACTAGCTACTTTGAATATACAGATAATTCATATGACCATGAATGTAACTTGCCATTGTGTTTTCTGCCAATCCAGGAAAATAAAATGATTTGTATTTTTATATAATTGCTTTGTATTGCTAGTTTATTTTATGTTTATGTTCTCTTAAAAAATCTTTCTCTATTTTCAGTGTTTACAGTGCCTGATAATTAAATTCTCCTGAAGAAGCTACTATTTGTGGCGAAACATGTAGAGAACTTATCAGCCTGCATCTGTTAATTGTACTGTATGATCAGATATTCATATTTGGATTAGGCCTTTTAAATTTTCAATAAATACAATTTTTCTATAAAATTTTGTTGTAAATGTGCACCTTTAAAATTACACATGTGAGGTATCACCACGATCGTTCGAGCGAAAGCAATAATTATAGCAAAAGACCTCCTCTGTAACTCAAAACTGGTAACCTGTAAAAATTTTAAAACTTCACTTACGGAGATTTTAAGTGTCAAAGTTTGTCGCCATTGCACGAGCGGGTGCAATTTTGAAGCATGACATCCCCCTCATCCCCAATCATGGGGAATCGAGTTGTAGGGAGCCTCCCCATCAAAAGCTACCAGCCATGCCCCCTCCGACACAAATATGTTGTCCAAGGCTTAAATCAAGTCCATGGTATCCTGAATGTAGGACACCAGGGAAACAACATGAGGATGTAGGTAATCATGAATTATTTGACTGGCCGATTCTGTCAGGCATCCATTGCCTGAGACAATGAATCTACCTGGTGGTTGAACAATGCTCTTGTGGATTTGGGGAAAGGCATATAAAGTGTGAGTTTTTGGTGTTTTAACATTTAGAAATTCAAATGTTTTTTTATCAATGATGTTTTTAGCATGAGCAGTGCTAATGAGATTCCTGTACTTCATGGTCATCCTATCCACAAATAGCTCAGATATGCTTCTATACCATTCTTTATTGTTGAGTATGTCCATAACCATCCGCTCTTATTTGGTGGTAATTTCTTTAATTACCTGTTAAGCGAATGCCCAAATATTGGGATTCGCTTGTAACAAGGGAAATGCGCAAGATTTTGGTTTACAGAGTTGAGGTGGGAAGCAAGTTCCCTCAAGTAAATCACCCGAGGATGTAGTCAACAGATTGCCCCCTCAATTGCCGCTGGCCACGTGCATTGGCTCCCGCGTTGTGCCACAGGCGTGCACGTGCGTGCCCCCTAGAACTCTTAAATAGGCCGATGTAAACCTAAGCCGATTTGCGCAGCCGTGCCAACCTGCCGCAGTATAATGACGGTGGCTGGTCGGCAAGCGGTTAAAATGTGATGTAGTATACTGTTTCTGTCTGGCACTTTAAGATTCTTCAATCCGTATTCTATGTGTATTTTCTAGTTTATCGGATGTGGTGCCTTACTCTCCAGGCCTCTGGCTGACAAACCCTTTTTTACTATACTGTAAATAAATGTACACATATGTAAATGTATCAGATGAAACTCAATGTACAAAATAGAATGGGCGCTCACTCTGTTGCAAACATTGATGCTTTATTGAATATTCAAGTAAAAACCATCATAGCACAAGAGCACAAAAAGTAGGAAGTTTAACCTCCCTACTCGTGCTTTTGTGCTGTGATGGTTGTTATTTGAATCTTCACTAAAGCATCAATGTTTGTAGTGGAGTGTGTGGCCATCCTATTTTGTATGTTCAGCACTTGCGGAAGTGAGCTGGATGGGCGCCTTCACATATAAATGGCATATGGGCTACAGTTTACTAGCCTTGAGCAGTGTTGCTTCTTTTTTGTGGACTAATGAAACTCAAGTCTCTAAAGATCACAAAGGGAGGAAGCAAACTTACAACTGGTATACCACAAAGTCATGCTGACTTTATCTTTTTAATGAGAGATACAGTACTGTAAGGTTTTAGGCCTGTGTAATGAAAAGTAAGAATGCTTTTAAAATACAGAATATATATTTTAGTTGTTTATTTTTATAAATTTTCAAAATTCAAAGTGAGCAAACAGAAGAAAAATCTAAATTAAATCAACGAGCATCAATTCTTCTAGGTACACTTGCAAATGTTTTTGACAGAACTCTGCAGGTAGGTTGTTCCAACATTTTTGAGAACTAGCCACAGATCTCCTGTGGATGTAGGCTGCCTCAGATCCTTTTGTCTCTTCATGTAATCCCAGACAGACTTGATGATGTTGAGATCAGGGCTCTGTGGGGGTCAAATCCATTACTTTCAGGACTCCTTGTTCTTCTTTTTGCTTAAGATAGTTCTTAATGACATTGGCTGCTAGGGATGAGCCTAACACTCCCTGGTTCGGTTCACACCAGAACCTGCGAACGGACCGAAAGTTTGCGCAAACTTTAGAACCCTATTAAATACAATGGACGCAAACGTTCTAAATCAAAAGTGCTAATTATAACGGCTAATATGCAAGTTATTGTCCTAAAAAGGGTTTGGGGACCCGGGTCCTGCCCCAGGGGACATGTATCAATGCAAAAAAAAAGGTTTAAAAACGTCCGTTTTTTTCGGGAGCAGTGATTTTAATGATGCTTAAAGTGAAAAAAAGGTGAAATATTCCTTTAAATATCGTACCTGGGGGGTGTCTAAAGTATGCCTGTGAAGTGTTTAGAACTGTCCCTGCACAAAATGACATTTCTAAAGGAAAAAAAGTAATTTAAAACTGCTTGCGGCTTTAATGTAATGTCTGGTCCCGGCAATGTGGATGAAAATCATAGAGAAAAATGGCATGGGTACCCCCCAGCCCACTACCAGCCCCTTTGGGTCTTGTATGGATATTAAGGGGAACCCCGCACCCAAATTAAAAAAGGTCCTATATACTCTGAACAGCAGTATACAGGCGCTGCAAACAAGACAGGGACTGTAGGTTTGTTTTTAAGTAGAATCTGTTTGTAATTTGGAACAGGTACAATTTTTAAGTGTAGCTCCAGCCCAAAAATCTATTTGTAAGCTTTTTGGAAAACATAGGGAAGGGTTATCACCCCTGTAACATTTGTTTTGCTGTCTGTGCAGTGTGCACCTGTTCAGAACATTTCACCTCACTTTCTGTCTCAATGACAAATGTTTTTTGAAAATTTGGGTTTTTTATTAAAACAAGGATTGGTGATAAATAGTGTTGAGCGAACCCGAACTGTAAAGTTCGGGTCCGTACCGAACTTTAGCTTTTTCCCGAACCCGAACCCGGACTTTGCGCAAAAGTCCGGGTTCGGGTTCGGCAATCTAATTACGCAGTTAGAAATGCTTCAGGGGCCAGCCAATCACCTTTTGATTACCTGGTGTGCCCTTAGAAGCCATCATAGCCATGCCTACTAATGGCATGGCTGTGATTGGTCAGTGCAACATGTGACCCAGCTTCTATATAAGCTAGAGGCACACAGCACACACGTCACTCTTCTTCAGAATAGATAGGGAGAGGATCTTGTCTGCTGCTGCTGCTTTTAGGGAGAGATAGAAAAATACATGAGTTAGTCCTGATTCTGGAATCTGAGGGAAAAGATAGAGAGACAGTGTAGTGTAGGGCCAGGTTCCTGTTTTTTGCTTTTAGGGAGAGAGATATATTATATAGGAATAGGAGTCCAGATTCAGAGATATAACTCAGCAATCTGCATAGGTTTACCTGTTTGTGTTGCAGTGCAGTCTTTTTACACTGCTATGAGCCCAGTGTCAGAGAAAATCTACCTTTTATCTGCAAGCTCAGCGCACCAGCACTGCATACATTACGTTGAGAGATACACCGTTTCCATACTGTGGGTGTATTCTGCTCTTGGAAAAAGATCCATTTAGGACAAAAAAAAAAGGCACTTTATTGTGCTCTTTTCCAAAAGACCCATTAACCACTTAACGACCGCTCACTGTATATATACGTCGGCAGAATGGCACAGACAGGCACAATCACGTACAGTGTACGTGATCGCCTTTGTACAGTTGGGGGGTCCAATCGGACCCCCCTCCTATACAGTGAGCAGCCGATTATCGTTGGGGAGCGATCAGAGATGAGGGGGTGACCATTCGATTTCGGCCACCCCCTCGCGATCGCTCCCGGCCAATGAAAATGCTTCCTCCGCCATGTGATGTAAACACAGGCAGGAGGAAGTGATGTCATCTCCCTCGCGGCAATCTTTTCGATTCCGGCGCCGAGGAGAGAGGAAGCAGGTTAGTGCACCAACAGTCCACTGACACTTAGGTACACATAGGCACACATTTCACCCCCCAGTCACCCCCAGATCACCCCCCAGGTCACCCCCCAGCCCCCAATCACAGTGTCACTGATTGCAGTGATCATTTATTTTACTGATCACTGCATTTAGTGTCATCTGTGATAGTAAAAAGTTGCAGGGCAGTTAGGTTTAGGCCCCTTTAGGTCCAGGGTAGCCCCCTAACCCCCCCTAATAAAGGTTTAACCCCTTGATCGCCCCCCAGGTAACCCTTTCACCCCCTAACGCCAGCGTCACTAAGCGATCGTATTTTCGATCGCTGTATTTAGTGCTGGTGGTGCCCTAGATAGCCAGTTATTTATTTTTAGTTTCGCCGCAGGTTTTTAGAGCGTCAGGTACCCCCATATATTATTTTAACCCCCTGATTGCCCCTAGAGTTAACCCTTTCACCAGTGATCACCATATAAGCGTCACTGGTGACACTGGTTACCCAGTTAGTTATTTAGTTATTTAGGTAACCCGTCAGGTTTTTATATAGCGTCGGGTACTCCCATATTTAACCTAATAAAGGTTTTAACCCCCTGATTGCCCCTAGTTAACCCTTTCACCAGTGATCACCATATAAAGGTTACGGGTGACGCTGGTTGGTTAGTTTGCTTTTTATAGCATCAGGGCACCCGCCGTATATAACCCAATAAAGGTTTAACCCCCTGATCGCCCGGCGGGTGAGATCAATTAGGTTTTAGCGCCAGAGAGGGTCTGCGTCGCCCCAGGCAGCGTTAGGTTAGTGCCAGTAACGCTAACACCCACGCGCAAAGCATACACCTCCCTTAGTGGTATAGTATCTGATCAGATCTATACTAGCGTCCCCAGCGGTTTAGGGTTCCCAAAAACGCAGTGTTAGCGGGATCAGCCCAGATACCTGCTAGCACCTGCGTTTAGCCCCTCCGCCCAGCCCAGCCCAGCCCAGCCCACCCAAGTGCAGTATCGATCGATCACTGTCACTTACCAAACACAAAACACATAACTGCAGCGTTCGCAGAGACAGTCCTGATCCCTGCGACCACTAACAGTTTTTTTGTAGCGTTTGATATATTTGCTGACGACAGTCGGGTGCTTTTTTTCCTGTGAATCTTACTAGTGTACCCCTAAATTTAGAGCCCAAAATGGCAAGACGAAGGTACACTAGTAAAGAGGCCTACGAGATTCTGAGCATGACAGATAGTGAAGAGGAGGTCACGTATCTGTCAGATTCAGGCTCAGAATATCTTCCCGTAGAAGACAGTGACGTCAGCGGCCCCACGTCAGATAGCTCTGACGACGAAGTTGAGGTCCCTGCTAAGGTCAGGCGTACCCGATCTTCTGAGGTTGTTGAGGAGCAAGAACTGCAGGGCTCTCGTATCATGGAGCAGAGTAGTACTAGCGCCGCTATTCCTTCTGGTGAATTGGCAAGCACCAGCGGTCTTGTACAGCCTGGGCGTACATCCAGCACTGCAGTATCACTTGGTGACGTGGCGAGTCCCATAAGTGCAGTTCAAGCTGGCGAGGTGGCAAGCACAAGTAGTGTCCCGCTGCCACCAATAAGAAGACAAAGGCAGGCCCGTCGTACCCATAGTGCTCTTCCTGCAGAATTTGCCTATCCTGATTGGGTCCCCACCACTTCTGCAGAACCCGTACTTCCCCCATTCACTGCCCAACCCGGTATTCAGGTGGAAACAGCTGATTTTATGCCAATTGACTATTATTCACTGTTTTTCACGGAAGATCTCTATAGATCTATTGTGGACCAGAGTAATTTATATGCTGGTCAATTCATCGCCGCTAATCCCCAGTTGCCTTCCATTGCCAAAGATTGGAAACCAATTACGGTTTCCGAATTTAAGACCTTTCTGGGCCTTTCCCTCAACATGGGCACACATAAATTCCCGTCATTGCGTGCTTATTGGTCCACGCACCCAATTGACCACATGCCCGTGTTCTCTGCCTCCATGCCCAGGAAACGATACGAGCAGATTTTGCGGTTCATGCACTTCAACGACAATGAACTTTGTCGTCCACGTGGGGACCCTGAATACGACCGGCTCTATAAAATTTGGCCCCTCATAAACCACTTCAACGAACGTTTTGCAGCCTTGTTTATTCCCGATCAAGCTGTCTGCGTTGATGAGTCCCTGATTAAATTTTCTGGCCGCTTGGCTTTCAAGCAGTACCTTCCCAGCAAGCGTGCCAGATACGGGGTCAAGCTCTATAAGTGCTGTGACAGGGCAACAGGCTATGTATGGAGCTTTATGGTTTATGAGGGAAAAGATAGTCAGGTTGAGCCGGTCAACTGCCCGGATTACATAGGGAGCGCTGGCAAGATAGTGTGGAAATTGGTGTCACCCTTATTCGGAAAGGGGTACCACTTGTATGTGGACAATTATTACACGAGCGTGCCACTGTTTAGTCACTTGTTTGATCATCAGATTGGAGCATGTGGCACCGTGCGACCTAATCGCCGGGGCTTTCCCCAGCGGCTTGTAGATGCCCGTCTTAGGCTGGGGGAGAGAGCCTGTGTAAAGTGTAATAACTTGCTCGCTATGAAGTGGAGGGACAATAAGAATGTTTTCCTTCTTACCTCCCTTCATGCAGACACGACAGTCCAAATTCGTACGGCGACTGGGGTTGTGGAGAAACCCCTCTGTGTCCACAAATATAACAAAAATATGGGAGGGGTGGGCCTCAACGACCAGTTGTTGGCGCCGTATCTAATTGACCGTAAGGCGAGACGCTGGTACAAAAAAGTGTCTCTACCCTTATTTCAATTGGCTTTGCTGAACGCTCATGTGCTATACAGAGCTTCAGGCGGGACGTTATCTCTTCTAAAATTCCAGAATGAGATTGTCACAGAACTCCTGTATCCAGGCGGTTCTGCACCTCACCATCCCCTACCAAATGCAGTAAGCCGACTGCATGAGAGGCATTATACGCATGTCCTCCCGAGTACCCCTACCCAACGAGCCCCCCAAAAAAGATGTTGTGTCTGTAGCAAGCGCGGATTTAGGCGTGACACCCGTCATTATTGTCCACTCTGTCCTGACAAACCTGCTCTTTGCCTTGGTGAATGTTTACCACTCAAAAGTGAAGTTTTAGCGTAGGGTACAGCATTTCACAGACTAGGACACACTTACACAGGGTCTCCCAAGATGCCATTACATTTTGAGAGACCCGAACCATTACAGTTGTTAAAGTTACAAAAAAAAAGTGTAAAAAAGAAAAAAAAAACGTAAAAAACAAAAACACAAAAAAAATATAAAATAAAAAAACAAAAAATAGTTGTCGTTTTATTGTTCTCTCTCTCTCTCTATTTTCTCTCTATTGTTCTGCTCTTTTTTACTGTATTCCATTCTGCAATGTTTTATCATGCTTGCTTTTCAGGTATGTAATTTTTTGTTTTCAGGTGCGCCATTCAACTGCAGCGCGGAATTATTTATCTTGACAGCAACAGCGTTTGCTCCCACGATACATAAAGCCGTGACTCCAGTGCTGTAGGAGGTGATTTCACCACCACAGTTAAAAAAAAAGAGCATATATGCCGAAGCATGGGGGCAGCAGGGGCGGAGGAGCGATTTTGCTCCTAATGCCGCGTACATACGGTCGAAATTCCGACGGAGGCTTGCCCGTGGAAAAGTCCAACCGTGTGTACGCGGCATAACCTTTTATGCCGCGTACATACGGTCAAAATTTCGACCAAGGCTTGCCTGTGGAAAAGTCCGACAGTGTGTACGCGGCATAAATTTTTTGTGGGAGGATGCCCCCATGCTTCGGCATATATATATTTTATGCACAGGTTGCGTTAAAAAAATGTTTTATTTTTTACTAGGTTTTGTTTTGGTATTTGCTTTGCAGGTATGGTATGGTAAGGTCTTACTGTTGTACTGTAATGTTACTTTGTTTTAATGTTAACCATCATTTGCTTAGCAGGTACGCCATTCAGTTGCATCGCGGATTTATTTATCTTGACAGCAACAGCGTTTGCTCCCACGATACATAAAGCCGTGACTCCAACGCTGTAGGAGGTGATTTCACCACCACAGTTAAAAAAAGAGCATATATGCCGAAGCATGGGGGCAGCAGGGGCGGAGGAGCAATTTGGCTCCTAAGGCCGCGTATATACGGTCGAAATTCCGACGGAGGCTTGCCCGTGGAAAAGTTTGACTGTGTGTACGCGGCATAACCTTTTATGCCGCGTACATACGGTCAAAATTCCGACGAAGGCTTGCCCGTGGAAAAGTCCGACCGTGTGTACGCGGCATAACTTTTTTGCGGGAGGATGCCCCCATGCTTCGGCATATATGCCCATCATTAGAAGTGGGTGGATGAAGGGAGGTATTCTAATGGTGGGCATACCCACCGATCAATCTCTTTTTTTCGTTCAGCCAACAGGCTGGAACAAATGAGAGCTGTAAAATACTCACCATGCCTCTCGGCAAATAGCTTGGGGTGTCTACTTTCCAAAATGGGGTCATTTTGGGGGGTTTTGTGCTATCTTGGCATTTTATGGCCTTCAAAACTGTGATAGGTAGTGAGGAGTGAAATCAAAAATTTATGCCCTTAGAAACCTTGAAGGCGGTGCTTGATTTTTGGGGTCCCGTACGCGGCTAGGCTACCAAAAAGTCCCACACATGTGGTATCCCCGTACTCAGGAGAAGCAGCAGAATGTATTTTGGGGTGTATTTTCACATATGCCCATGGCATGTGTGAGCAATATATCATTTAGTGACAACTTTGTGCAAAAAAAACAAAGTTTGTCATATTCCCGCAACTTGTGGCAAAATATAAAATATTCCATGGACTGAACATGCCTCTCAGTAAATAGCTTGGGGTGTCTACTTTCCAAAATGGGGTCATTTGGGGGGGTTTTGTGCTATTTTGGCATTTTATGGCCTTCGAAACTGTGATAGGTAGTGAGGAGTGAAATCAAAAATTTACGCCCTTAGAAATCCTGAAGGCGGTGCTTGGTTTTTGGGGCCCCGTACCCGGCTAGGCTTCCAAAAAGTCCCACACATGTGGTATCCCCGTACTCAGGAGAAGCAGCAGAATGTATTTTGGGGTGCAATTCCACATATAACCATGGCATGTGTGAGCAATATATCATTTAGTGACAACTTTTTGTAAATTTTTTCTTTTTTTTTTCTTTTTGTCATTATTCAATCATTTGGGACAAAAAAAAAATATTTAATGGGCTCAACATGCCTCTCAGCAAATAGCTTGGGGTGTCTACTTTCCAAAATGGGGTCATTTGGGGGAGGTTTTGTGCCATCTTGGCATTTTATGGCCTTCAAAACTGTGATAGGTAGTGATAGGTAGGGATGAGCTCGGTGTTCGAGTCGAACATACGTTCGACTCGAACATCGGCTGTTCGATCGTTCGACGAAGATCGAACGATTTGGGCCGTTCGCGCCAAATTCGAGTGACGCGAACGGCCAACAATGCACTACGCCATCGCAGTGTCATCCAGGCGCTGTGATTGGCCAAGCATGCACTGTGACCCCGCATGCTTGGCCAATCACAGCGCCGGCAGCGAGGAGAGCAATGATTGGCCACAAGCAGGATGCCTGTGGCCAATTATTGCTGAGGGTGTTTAGTACACGCCCCACACTATAAAAGGCCGCCAGCACGGCGGCCTAGTGTAGTGTGTTCCGGAGCAGGGAAAGAGAAACATAGGCAGGGACAGTGACATTTATTTTTTTCTTGCTTAACCTGGATTCCTTTAGTTTAGGGAAAGAGAAGGATAGGTAGGGAGAGTGTCAGTGTGTTTTACTGTGCGAATCCTTGTTTCTAGGGACAGGGAAGGACAGTGAGGGAATTCTCCTTGTGCTATAGTGTGCTTTAAAAAAACATTTTTTCTAGGGACAGAAAACTATAGGTAGGGAGAGTGTCAGTGTGTTTTACTGTGCGAATCCTTGTTTCTAGGGACAGGGAAGGACAGTGAGGGAATTCTCCTTGTGCTATAGTGTGCTTTAAAAAAACATTTTTTCTAGGGACAGAAAACTATAGGTAGGGAGAGTGTCAGTGTGTTTTACTGTGCGAATCCTTGTTTCTAGGGACAGGGAAGGACAGTGAGGGAATTCTCCTTGTGCTATAGTGTGCTTTAAAAAAACATTTTTTCTAGGGACAGAAAACTATAGGTAGGGAGAGTGTCAGTGTCTTTTACTGTGCGAATCCTTGTTTCTAGGGACAGGGAAGGACAGTGAGGGAATTCTCCTTGTGCTATAGTGTGCTTTAAAAAAACATTTTTTCTAGGGACAGAAAACTATAGGAAGGAAGAGTGTCAGTTTCTTTCACTGTGATAATCCTTGTTCCTAGGGACAAAGAAGGAAAGTGAGTGAAATTCTCCTTGTGCTATAGTGTGCTTTAAAAAACATTTTTTCTAGGGACAGAAAACTATAGGTAGGGAGAGTGTCAGTGTGTTTTACTGTGCGAATCCTTGTTTCTAGGGACAGGGAAGGACAGTGAGGGAATT
The DNA here is from genome assembly GCA_029206835.1 of Rana muscosa. NCBI lineage: Eukaryota > Metazoa > Chordata > Amphibia > Anura > Ranidae > Rana > Rana muscosa. Next base: position 400,182,819 of record CM055122.1, read on the forward strand.
CTCCTTGTGCTATAGTGTGCTTTAAAAAAACATTTTTTCTAGGGACAGAAAACTATAGGTAGGGAGAGTGTCAGTGTGTTTTACTGTGTGAATCCTTGTTTCTAGGGACAGGGAAGGACAGTGAGGGAATTCTCCTTGTGCTATAGTGTGCTTTAAAAAAACATTTTTTCTAGGGACAGAAAACTATAGGTAGGGAGAGTGTCAGTGTGTTTTACTGTGCGAATCCTTGTTTCTAGGGACAGGGAAGGACAGTGAGGGAATTCTCCTTGTGCTATAGTGTGCTTTAAAAAAACATTTTTTCTAGGGACAGAAAACTATAGGTAGGGAGAGTGTCAGTGTCTTTTACTGTGCGAATCCTTGTTTCTAGGGACAGGGAAGGACAGTGAGGGAATTCTCCTTGTGCTATAGTGTGCTTTAAAAAAACATTTTTTCTAGGGACAGAAAACTGTAGGAAGGAAGAGTGTCAGTTTCTTTCACTGTGATAATCCTTGTTTCTAGGGACAAAGAAGGAAAGTGAGTGAAATTCTCCTTGTGCTATAGTGTGCTTCAAAAAACATTTTTTCTAGGGACAGAAAACTATAGGTAGGGAGAGTGTCAGTGTGTTTTACTGTGCGAATCCTTGTTTCTAGGGACAGGGAAGGACAGTGAGGGAATTCTCCTTGTGCTATAGTGTGCTTTAAAAAAACATTTTTTCTAGGGACAGAAAATTATAGGTAGGGAGAGTGTCAGTGTCTTTTACTGTGCGAATCCTTGTTTCTAGGGACAGGGAAGGACAGTGAGGGAATTCTCCTTGTGCTATAGTGTGCTTTAAAAAAACATTTTTTCTAGGGACAGAAAACTATAGGTAGGGAGAGTGTCAGTGTGTTTTACTGTGCGAATCCTTGTTTCTAGGGACAGGGAAGGACAGTGAGGGAATTCTCCTTGTGCTATAGTGTGCTTTAAAAAAACATTTTTTCTAGGGACAGAAAACTATAGGTAGGGAGAGTGTCAGTGTGTTTTACTGTGCGAATCCTTGTTTCTAGGGACAGGGAAGGACAGTGAGGGAATTCTCCTTGTGCTATAGTGTGCTTTAAAAAAACATTTTTTCTAGGGACAGAAAACTATAGGTAGGGAGAGTGTCAGTGTCTTTTACTGTGCGAATCCTTGTTTCTAGGGACAGGGAAGGACAGTGAGGGAATTCTCCTTGTGCTATAGTGTGCTTTAAAAAAACATTTTTTCTAGGGACAGAAAACTATAGGAAGGAAGAGTGTCAGTTTCTTTCACTGTGATAATCCTTGTTTCTAGGGACAAAGAAGGAAAGTGAGTGAAATTCTCCTTGTGCTATAGTGTGCTTTAAAAAAACATTTTTTCTAGGGACAGAAAACTATAGGTAGGGAGAGTGTCAGTGTCTTTTACTGTGCGAATCCTTGTTTCTAGGGACAGGGAAGGACAGTGAGGGAATTCTCCTTGTGCTATAGTGTGCTTTAAAAAAACATTTTTTCTAGGGACAGAAAACTATAGGTAGGGAGAGTGTCAGTGTGTTTTACTGTGCGAATCCTTGTTTCTAGGGACAGGGAAGGACAGTGAGGGAATTCTCCTTGTGCTATAGTGTGCTTTAAAAAAACATTTTTTCTAGGGACAGAAAACTATAGGTAGGGAGAATGTCAGTGTGTTTTACTGTGCGAATCCTTGTTTCTAGGGACAGGGAAGGACAGTGAGGGAATTCTCCTTGTGCTATAGTGTGCTTTAAAAAAACATTTTTTCTAGGGACAGAAAACTATAGGTAGGGAGAGTGTCAGTGTCTTTTACTGTGCGAATCCTTGTTTCTAGGGACAGGGAAGGACAGTGAGGGAATTCTCCTTGTGCTATAGTGTGCTTTAAAAAAACATTTTTTCTAGGGACAGAAAACTATAGGAAGGAAGAGTGTCAGTTTCTTTCACTGTGATAATCCTTGTTTCTAGGGACAAAGAAGGAAAGTGAGTGAAATTCTCCTTGTGCTATAGTGTGCTTTAAAAAAACATTTTTTCTAGGGACAGAAAACTATAGGTAGGGAGAGTGTCAGTGTCTTTTACTGTGCGAATCCTTGTTTCTAGGGACAGGGAAGGACAGTGAGGGAATTCTCCTTGTGCTATAGTGTGCTTTAAAAAAACATTTTTTCTAGGGACAGAAAACTATAGGAAGGAAGAGTGTCAGTTTCTTTCACTGTGATAATCCTTGTTTCTAGGGACAAAGAAGGAAAGTGAGTGAAATTCTCCTTGTGCTATAGTGTGCTTTAAAAAAACATTTTTTCTAGGGACAGAAAACTATAGGTAGGGAGAGTGTCAGTGTCTTTTACTGTGCGAATCCTTGTTTCTAGGGACAGGGAAGGACAGTGAGGGAATTCTCCTTGTGCTATAGTGTGCTTTAAAAAAACATTTTTTCTAGGGACAGAAAACTATAGGAAGGAAGAGTGTCAGTTTCTTTCACTGTGATAATCCTTGTTTCTAGGGACAAAGAAGGAAAGTGAGTGAAATTCTCCTTGTGCTATAGTGTGCTTTAAAAAAACATTTTTTCTAGGGACAGAAAACTATAGGTAGGGAGAGTGTCAGTGTCTTTTACTGTGCGAATCCTTGTTTCTAGGGACAGGGAAGGACAGTGAGGGAATTCTCCTTGTGCTATAGTGTGCTAAAGCATTCCTCATCAACCATCTTTGAAATCCTTGTTTTTTTTTGACTGTCAGGGAAATTGTCGTTGTGCTATTCTGTGCAAAAGCAATCATCCTCAACCATATTTAGAAATCCTTAAGTAAAGGGACAGAGAAGGACACCTGAAGGTAGCCCTTATTGCTTTTTTCCCATCTCCCTGCAGGCCATCTATTAGAATGTCTGGAAGGCAAACAAGGAGAGGCAGACAGTCAGGAGGCAATAAAAGAGGGCAAGCAGGCTCTGTGTCTGGGGGCAACAGTGCTGGTCGTGGACGCGGTGCATTGTCATCAGCACATGGCCATGGGACACGCTTGTCCTTCTTTTCGGCAGCTGGACATGTTGAGCCACATCATGCCGAAGACTTGGTAGAGTGGATGACCAAGCCCTCCTCCTCCTCCTCATCCTCTCTCACCCAGGCTCAGGGTACTGGAAAAGCAGCTGCCAAAGCGTCCTCTTCCCTGGTATCAATGTCAGACTCATCATCAGTCACTCCTTCCCTAGACCCACCATGTCCTCCTCCTGAGGAGTCCCCCGAACTGTTTGAGCACAGTGTTGGGTACATGCTCCAGGAGGATGCCCAGCGTTTCGAAGGGTCTGATGATGAAACCCAGCTAGAGGAAGGCAGTAGCGTGAGAGCAGACAGAGGGGATGCTCAATTAGGACACCAATCTGGCAGTCATGTTCCAGCAGCTGCAGCATACTGCCAGATTGGCTCCAGTGATGAGGAGGGAGGTGATGATGAGGTCACTGACTCCACGTGGGTGCCTAATAGGAGAGAGGAGGAGGAGGAGGATGAGGAGGAGGCACATCTCCAACGAGGCAGGATGCCCTTTGGTGGCCAGCGTAAGGGCAGTACACCGACGGAATCACACCGCAGAGCTCCGCCTGTGCAGGGCGCTGCCTCTGCCCGTCATTCAAAAAGTTCTTTGGTGTGGGCCTTTTTTGAGGCTAGTGCATCAGATCGCACAGCTGCTGTTTGCAACATATGTCTCAAGCGTATATCGCGTGGCCAAAACATCAGCCGCTTGGGTACCACATGCCTGACCAGACATATGTTGACCTGCCATGCAGCTCGTTGGCAAGCCTACCTCAAAGACCCACACCAAAGAACAAAGCGGACCTCTCCTTGCACCGCATCAGCTGGGATCTCCAACCCCACTATAACTTCAGTCCTCTCTGAAACATGCACTGAGAGGAATGAAGGTGTAGAATTAGGTGTGTCACAGCCAAGTACTTGCGGCCACTCTGCTAGCAGTACACCGACGTCCGATTCTAGCAGGCAAATTTCCCTGCCCCAGCTGCTGGACCGTCGAAAGAAGTTCACTCCCAGCCATCCACATGCCCAGCGGTTGAATGCTAGCTTGGCTAAATTGCTAGCGCTTCAACTGCTGCCTTTTCAGTTGGTAGACTCGGCCCCCTTCCGTGAGTTTGTGCAATGTGCGGTTCCTCAGTGGCAGGTTCCCAAATGCCACTTTTTCTCACGGAAGGCTATTCCGGCTCTCTACCGGCATGTGGAAGGCAATGTCTTGGCCTCGCTGGACAGGGCGGTCAGCGGTAAGGTGCATATTACCGCTGACTCATGGTCCAGCAGGCATGGACAGGGACGTTACCTTTCTTTCACGGCCCATTGGGTCACTCTTTTGGCAGCTGGGAAGGATGCAGGACAAGGTGCAGTAGTGTTGGAGGTTGTTCCACCTCCACGCCTCCAAAATGCTACTACTGGTTGTGACACACCTCTCTCCTCCACCCCCTCCTCTTCTTCTTCCTCCATGGCCTCTTCCTGTGGTTTGTCCTCGGAACCAGCGGTGCTCCGTAGGCGTTCAAGGGGCTACGCAAGTACGCAGGCAAAAAGATCCCATGCCGTGCTTGCGCTGGTGTGTTTGGGGGACAGAAGCCACACTGGGGCAGAGGTCCTGTCTGCTCTGCAGGGCCAGGCCGAGAGGTGGTTGACGCCACGCCAGCTTAAGCCAGGAATGGTGGTTTGCGACAATGGCACCAACCTCCTCTCCGCCCTCCGACAGGGACAACTGACCCATGTGCCCTGTGTGGCTCACGTCCTTAACCTGGTGGTGCAGCGGTTCTTGGGCAGGTACCCGGGCTTACAGGATGTCCTGAGGCAGGCCAGGAAAGTCTGTGTGCATTTCCGCAGATCTTATAATGCCAGTGCTCGCCTGGCTGAGCTGCAAAAGGAGTTGAACCTGCCCAAGAACCGCCTTATATGTGACATGCCCACCAGGTGGAACTCAACGTTGGCCATGCTGCAGCGGCTGCACACGCAGCAGAGGGCCATCAATGAGTACCTGTGCGACTACGGCACCAGGACAGGGTCAGGGGAGCTTGGTTTTTTTTCTCCACGCCAGTGGGGCATGATCAGGGATGCATGCACTGTCCTGGCACCATTTGAGGAGGCCACGAGGATGGTGAGCAGTGACAGTGCATGCATCAGTGACACTGTACCTCTTGTCCACCTGTTGGAGCACACGCTGCGTGGAATAATGGACAGGGCACTTGAGGCAGAACAGAGGCAGGAAGAGGAGGACTTCCTTGCCTCTCAAGGCCCCCTTTACCCAGACAGTGTTCCTTCTGTCCCACCCATCGCACAGGAAGAGGAGGAGGAGGAGGAGGAGGAGGAGGAGGAGGATTGTGTCAGCATGGAGGTGGAGGCTGGCACTCAGCATCATCAGCAGCAGTCTTTTAGGGATGATTTACAGTCCCAAGAAACCAGTGGACTTGTACGTGGCTGGGAGGAGGTGGCTGCGGATCATGTCGTCCTTAGTGACCCAGAGGACTCCGGAGCGAATGCCTCAGCAAACCTATGCTGCATGGCCTCCCTGATCCTGCAAAGTCTGCGGAAGGATCCTCGTATTCTTCGGATCAAGGAGAGGGACCATTACTGGCTGGCCACTCTCCTTGATCCACGGTACAAGGGTAAGGTTGCGGACCTTATGTTACCGTCGCAGAGGGAGCAGAGGATGAGACAACTCCGGGAGGCCTTGCAGAAAGGTCTGTGCAACGCGTTCCCAGAGACTGGGAGGTTACAAACTCCTGGTCCTGGACAACGAGTTGCTGAGGCTTCGGCCAGTCAAAGAAGGAGCGGTGGGGAAGGTGGCCGTCTGACCGATGCGTTCAGACAATTCTTTAGTCCGCAGCCCCAAAGTATGATCGGTTCCAGCAACCATCGCCAGCGTCTGATAAACATGGTGCAGGAATATCTAGGGGCAAGGTCAGACTTGGACACCTTCCCCACCGAAAATCCTCTGGCTTACTGTGTCTTGAGGATGGATCACTGGCCAGAGCTTGCACAGTATGCAATTGAGCTACTGGCCTGTCCTGCATCCAGCGTTCTTTCGGAACGCACATTCAGTGCTGCTGGAGGATTTGTCACGGATCACAGGGTGCGCCTGTCCACCGACTCGGTTGATCGACTGACTTTCATCAAGATGAACCAGTCTTGGATCACCACCAGCTACCACACACCTGATGCTGATATAACAGACTAATTGATTTTAACATGTCACATCCCTTCAAGACTGATGCTGATGCTGAGTGCCTGTGCTGTTATGTTGACTGGCTATCCTCCTCCTCCGAGTCCTCAATGATGCGATTGATGATGATAGCTTGGAAGATCATTTTTGTTTATGGGTGCCGCCACCAGTGGCGAAGGCCCAATTTTTCAGCCCCTGTTTTACAGGGGCGTGTAATTACAATTTTTTTAGCAATAATTTGCCATAGGGCTCATTGCTGTGCTCCAAGTACAGTATCTGTGAGGGGTTGGAGTGTTGTGGCACCAGTGCCTAAGGCCCAATTTTTCAGCCCCTGTTTAACAGGGGCGTGTCATTACAATTTTTGAAGCAATACTTTGCAACAGGGCTCATTGCTGTGCTCCAAGTACAGTATCTGTGAGGGGTTGTAGTGTTGTGCCACCAGTGCCTAAGGCCCAATTTTTCAGCCCCTGTTCAACAGGGGCATGCAATTACAATTCTTGATCTAATAATTCACAGCAGGGCCCATTGCTGCACCCACCAAGAGTAACTCTGAGGGCTTACAGTGTTGTGGCAACGCCACCACCACCACCACCACGAAAGGCCCAATTTTTCAGCCCCTGTTCAAAAGGGGCATGTAATTACAATTCTTGATCTAATAATTCACAGCAGGGCCCATTGCTGCATCCACCAAGAGTAACTCTGAGGGCTTACAGTGTTGTGGCAACACCACCACCACCACCACCACCACGAAAGGCCCAATTTTTCAGCCCCTGTTCAACAGGGGCATGCAATTACAATTCTTGATCTAATAATTCACAGCAGGGCCCATTGCTGCACCCACCAAGAGTAACTCTGAGGGCTTACAGTGTTGTGGCAACGCCACCACCACCACCACCACGAAAGGCCCAATTTTTCAGCCCCTGTTCAAAAGGGGCATGTAATTACAATTCTTGATCTAATAATTCACAGCAGGGCCCATTGCTGCACCCACCAAGAGTAACTCTGAGGGCTTACAGTGTTGTGGCAACACCACCACCACCACCACCACCACGAAAGGCCCAATTTTTCAGCCCCTGTTCAACAGGGGCATGCAATTACAATTCTTGATCTAATAATTCACAGCAGGGCCCATTGCTGCACCCACCAAGAGTAACTGTCAGGGCTTACAGTGTTGTGGCACCAGCACCACCATCAAAGGCCCAATTTTTACTACCACTGTTCAACAATTATATGTAATTAAAATTCCTGATATAATAGTTGACAGCAGGGCGTTCCAGCACCAACCAAGAGTAACTGTGAGTGCTTACAGTGTTGTGCCAACACCAACAACTAAGGGGCCTATTTCTGCAGAGTATATACGGCAGGTCCCTACTTTCAAACATCCAACTTACAAACGACTCCTACTTGCAAACGCAAGAAGACAACAGGAAGTGAGAGGAAATCTACCACTAGGAAGGAAAATTCTCTCCTGTAAGAATAAATATGGGAGAAAGGTGTCTCCTCTGTACTGATGCTTTATCACCAATCCTTGTTTCAAGAAAAACACCACATTTCAAAAACAGTTGTCATTGGGACGGAAAGTGAGGTGAAATGTTCTGAACAGGGGCACAGACAGCAAAACAAATGTTACAGGGGTGATAACCCTTACCTATGTTTTCCAAAAAGTTTAAAAATAGATTTTTGGGCTGGAGCTACACTTAAACAATGTACCTGTTCAAAATTACAAACACATTCTACATAAGAACAAACCTACAGTCCCTGTCTTGTATGCACCGCCTGTATACGGCTGTTCAGAGTATATAGGGCCTTTTTTATTTTGTGTGCGGTGTTCCCCTTAATATCCATACAAGACCCAAAGGGGCTGGTAATGGGCTGGGGTAGGGGGGGGGGGTCATGGGGTAGCTATGCCATTTTTCTTAAAGATTTTCATCCATATTACCGGGACCAGACATTACATTAAAGCCGCAAGCAGTTTTAAATGGCTTTTTTTTCCTTTAGAAGTGTCATTTTGTGCAGGGACAGTTCTAAACACGGGAAACACGTGGCACTTCACAGGCATACTTTAGACACCCCCCAGGTACGATATTTAAAGGAATATTTGACTTTTTTTTTTTCACTTTATGCATCATTAAAATGACTGCTCCCGAAAAACGACCGTTTTTAAAACTTCTTTTTGCATTGATACATGTCCCCTGGTGCACAACCCGGGTTCCCAAACCCTTTTTAGGACAATAACATGCATAATAGTTGTTATAATTAGCACTTTAGAATTCGAACGTTCGCATCCATTGTATTTAATAGGGTTCTAATGTTCGTACGAACTTTCGGTCCGTTCGCGGGTTCTGGTGCGAACCGAACCCGGGGGTGTTCGGCTCATCACTAGTGATAGGTAGTGAGGAGTGAAATCAAAAATTTATGCCCTTAGAAACCTTGAAGGCGGTGCTTGGTTTTTGGGGTCCCGTATGCGACTAGGCTCCCAAAAAGTCCCACACATGTGGTATCCCCGTACTCAGGAGAAGCAGCAGAATGTATTTTGGGGTGTAATTTCACATATGCCCATGGCATGTGTGAGCAATATATCATTTAGTGACAACTTTGTGCAAAGAAAATAAAGTTTGTCATATTCCCGCAACTTGTGGCAAAATATAAAATATTCCATGGACTAATCATGCCTCTCAGTAAATAGCTTGGGGTGTCTACTTTCCAAAATGAGGTCATTTGGGGGGTTTTGTGCTATTTTGGCATTTTATGGCCTTCGAAACTGAGATAGGTAGTGAGGAGTGAAATCAAAAATTTGCGCCCTTAGAAATCCTGAAGGCGGTGCTTGGTTTCCGGGGTCCCGTACGTGGCTAGGCTCCTAAAAAGTCCCACACATGTGGTATCCCCGTACTCAGGAGAAGCAGCAGAATGTATTTTGGGGTGCAATTCCACATATAACCATGGCATGTGTGAGCAATATATCATTTAGTGACAACTTTTTGTATTTTTTTTTTTTTTTGTCATTATTCAATCACTTGGGACAAAAAAAAAAAATATTCAATGGGCTCAACATGCCTCTCAGCAATTTCCTTGGGGTATCTACTTTCCAAAATGGGGTAATTTGGGGGGGTTTTGTACTGCCCTGCCATTTTAGCACCTCAAGAAATGAGATAGGCAGTCATAAATTAAAAGCTGTGTAAATTCCAGAAAATGTACCCTAGATTGTAGACGCTATAACTTTTGCGCAAACCAATAAATATACGCTTATTGACATTTTTTTTACTAAAGACATGTGGCTGAATACATTTTGGCCTAAATGTATGACTACAATTGAGTTTATTCGATTTTTCTTATAACAAAAAGTAGAAAATATCATTTTTTTAAAAAATTTCCGTTTATATCGCAAAAAATTAAAATCGCAGAGGCAATCAAATACCATTAAAAGAAGGCTCTATTTGTGGGAAGAAAAGGACGCAAATTTCTTTTGGGTACAACATTGCATGTCCGCACAATTTACAGTTAAAGCAGCGCAGTGCAAAATTCTGAATTCACCTCTGGTCCTTTAGCTACCAAATGGTCCGGGGCTTAATTGGTTAAAGGCAAAAAAAGACCCGTTTAGGGCAAAAAAAATTTGCACTTTAATGTACGCTTGCAAAAAGACCCATTTAGGGCCACAAAAAATATTTTGCAGTGAGTTATACATATGTGGAGGTGTGTGAAATAAACAATTTATATATAGTTTTCTTCTACTGTGCTATACTAAAAAAAAAACATTTTTTTTGAATAGCATTTTCTGCAGTTCTGTAGCTGTGCGATTCAGCGGTTACGTACTGTGGGTGTGTTGTGGTCTTCCAAAAAACGCCATTTAGGGCCACAAAAAATATTTTGCAGTGTGTTATACATATGTGGAGGTGTGTGAAATAAACAATTTCTAAATAGTTTTCTTCTACTGTGCTATACTAAAAATAAACATTTTTTTTGAATAGCATTTTCTGCAGTTCTGTAGCTGTTGATTCAGCGGTTATGTACTGTGGGTGTGTTGTGGTCTTCCAAAAAACGCCATTTAGGGCCACAAAAAATATTTTGCAGTGTGTTATACATATGTGGAGGTGTGTGAAATAAACAATTTATATATAGTTTTCTTCTAGTGTGCTATACTAAAAAAAAAACATTTTTTTGAATAGCATTTTCTGCAGTTCTGTAGCTGTGCGATTCAGCGGTTACGTACTGTGGGTGTGTTGTGGTCTTCCAAAAAACGCCATTTAGGGCCACAAAAAATATTTTGCAGTGTGTTATACATATGTGGAGGTGTGTGAAATAAACAATTTATATATAGTTTTCTTCTACTGTGCTATACTAAAAAAAAACATTTTTTTTTTAATAGCATTTTCTGCAGTTCTGTAGCTGTGCGATTCAGCGGTTACGTACTGTGGGTGTGTTGTGGTCTTCCAAAAAACGCCATTTAGGGCCACAAAAAATATTTTGCAGTGTGTTATACATATGTGGAGGTGTGTGAAATAAACAATTTCTAAATAGTTTTATTCTACTGTGCTATACTAAAAAAAACATTTTTTTTGAATAGCATTTTCTGCAGTTCTGTAGCTGTTGATTCAGCGGTTATGTACTGTGGGTGTGTTGTGATCTTCCAAAAAACGCCATTTAGGGCCACAAAAAATATTTTGCAGTGTGTTATACATATGTGGAGGTGTGTGAAATAAACAATTTATATATAGTTTTCTTCTACTGTGCTATACTAAAAAAAAAAAAATTTTTTGGAATAGCATTTTCTGCAGTTCTGTAGCTGTGCGATTCAGCGGTTACGTACTGTGGGTGTGTTGTGGTCTTCCAAAAAACGCCATTTAGGGCCACAAAAAATATTTTGCAGTGTGTTATACATATGTGGAGGTGTGTGAAATAAACAATTTCTAAATAGTTTTCTTCTACTGTGCTATACTAAAAAAAAAAACATTTTTTTTGAATAGCATTTTCTGCAGTTCTGTAGCTGTTGATTCAGCGGTTATGTACTGTGGGTGTGTTGTGGTCTTCCAAAAAACGCCATTTAGGGCCACAAAAAATATTTTGCAGTGTGTTATACATATGTGGAGGTGTGTGAAATAAACAATGTATATATAGTTTTCTTCTACTGTGCTATACTAAAAAAAAAACATTTTTTTAATAGCATTTTCTGCAGTTCTGTAGCTGTGCGATTCAGCGGTTACGTACTGTGGGTGTGTTGTGGTCTTCCAAAAAACGCCATTTAGGGCCACAAAAAATATTTTGCAGTGTGTTATACATATGTGGAGGTGTGTGAAATAAACAATTTCTAAATAGTTTTCTTCTACTGTGCTATACTAAAAAAACAACATTTTTTTTTTAATAGCATTTTCTGCAGTTCTGTAGCTGTGCGATTCAGCGGTTACGTACTGTGGGTGTGTTGTGGTCTTCCAAAAAACGCCATTTAGGGCCACAAAAAATATTTTACAGTGTGTTATACATATGTGGAGGTGTGTGAAATAAACAATTTCTAAATAGTTTTCTTCTAGTGTGCTATACTAAAAAAAAAAACATTTTTTTGAATAGCATTTTCTGCAGTTCTGTAGCTGTGCGATTCAGCGGTTACGTACTGTGGGTGTGTTGTGGTCTTCCAAAAAACGCCATTTAGGGCCACAAAAAATATTTTGCAGTGTGTTATACATATGTGGAGGTGTGTGAAATAAACAATTTATATATAGTTTTCTTCTACTGTGCTATACTAAAAAAAAACATTTTTTTTTGAATAGCATTTTCTGCAGTTCTGTAGCTGTGCGATTCAGCGGTTACGTACTGTGGGTGTGTTGTGGTCTTCCAAAAAACGCCATTTAGGGCCACAAAAAATATTTTGCAGTGTGTTATACATATGTGGAGGTGTGTGAAATAAACAATTTCTAAATAGTTTTCTTCTACTGTGCTATACTAAAAAAAAACATTTTTTTTGAATAGCATTTTCTGCAGTTCTGTAGCTGTTGATTCAGCGGTTATGTACTGTGGGTGTGTTGTGATCTTCCAAAAAACGCCATTTAGGGCCACAAAAAATATTTTGCAGTGTGTTATACATATGTGGAGGTGTGTGAAATAAACAATTTATATATAGTTTTCTTCTACTGTGCTATACTAAAAAAAAAAAATTTTTTTGGAATAGCATTTTCTGCAGTTCTGTAGCTGTGCGATTCAGTGGTTACGTACTGTGGGTGTGTTGTGGTCTTCCAAAAAACGCCATTTAGGGCCACAAAAAATATTTTGCAGTGTGTTATACATATGTGGAGGTGTGTGAAATAAACCATTTCTAAATAGTTTTCTTCTACTGTGCTATACTAAAAAAAAAACCATTTTTTTTGAATAGCATTTTCTGCAGTTCTGTAGCTGTTGATTCAGCGGTTATGTACTGTGGGTGTGTTGTGGTCTTCCAAAAAACGCCATTTAGGGCCACAAAAAATATTTTGCAGTGTGTTATACATATGTGGAGGTGTGTGAAATAAACAATTTATATATAGTTTTCTTCTACTGTGCTATACTAAAAAAAAACATTTTTTTTTTAATAGCATTTTCTGCAGTTCTGTAGCTGTGCGATTCAGCGGTTACGTACTGTGGGTGTGTTGTGGTCTTCCAAAAAACGCCATTTAGGGCCACAAAAAATATTTTGCAGTGTGTTATACATATGTGGAGGTGTGTGAAATAAACAATTTCTAAATAGTTTTATTCTACTGTGCTATACTAAAAAAAACATTTTTTTTGAATAGCATTTTCTGCAGTTCTGTAGCTGTTGATTCAGCGGTTATGTACTGTGGGTGTGTTGTGATCTTCCAAAAAACGCCATTTAGGGCCACAAAAAATATTTTGCAGTGTGTTATACATATGTGGAGGTGTGTGAAATAAACAATTTATATATAGTTTTCTTCTACTGTGCTATACTAAAAAAAAAAAATTTTTTTGGAATAGCATTTTCTGCAGTTCTGTAGCTGTGCGATTCAGCGGTTACGTACTGTGGGTGTGTTGTGGTCTTCCAAAAAACGCCATTTAGGGCCACAAAAAATATTTTGCAGTGTGTTATACATATGTGGAGGTGTGTGAAATAAACAATTTCTAAATAGTTTTCTTCTACTGTGCTATACTAAAAAAAAAAACATTTTTTTTGAATAGCATTTTCTGCAGTTCTGTAGCTGTTGATTCAGCGGTTATGTACTGTGGGTGTGTTGTGGTCTTCCAAAAAACGCCATTTAGGGCCACAAAAAATATTTTGCAGTGTGTTATACATATGTGGAGGTGTGTGAAATAAACAATGTATATATAGTTTTCTTCTACTGTGCTATACTAAAAAAAAAACATTTTTTTAATAGCATTTTCTGCAGTTCTGTAGCTGTGCGATTCAGCGGTTACGTACTGTGGGTGTGTTGTGGTCTTCCAAAAAACGCCATTTAGGGCCACAAAAAATATTTTGCAGTGTGTTATACATATGTGGAGGTGTGTGAAATAAACAATTTCTAAATAGTTTTCTTCTACTGTGCTATACTAAAAAAACAACATTTTTTTTTTAATAGCATTTTCTGCAGTTCTGTAGCTGTGCGATTCAGCGGTTACGTACTGTGGGTGTGTTGTGGTCTTCCAAAAAACGCCATTTAGGGCCACAAAAAATATTTTACAGTGTGTTATACATATGTGGAGGTGTGTGAAATAAACAATTTCTAAATAGTTTTCTTCTAGTGTGCTATACTAAAAAAAAAAAACATTTTTTTGAATAGCATTTTCTGCAGTTCTGTAGCTGTGCGATTCAGCGGTTACGTACTGTGGGTGTGTTGTGGTCTTCCAAAAAACGCCATTTAGGGCCACAAAAAATATTTTGCAGTGTGTTATACATATGTGGAGGTGTGTGAAATAAACAATTTATATATAGTTTTCTTCTACTGTGCTATACTAAAAAAAAACATTTTTTTTTGAATAGCATTTTCTGCAGTTCTGTAGCTGTGCGATTCAGCGGTTACGTACTGTGGGTGTGTTGTGGTCTTCCAAAAAACGCCATTTAGGGCCACAAAAAATATTTTGCAGTGTGTTATACATATGTGGAGGTGTGTGAAATAAACAATTTCTAAATAGTTTTCTTCTACTGTGCTATACTAAAAAAAAACATTTTTTTTGAATAGCATTTTCTGCAGTTCTGTAGCTGTTGATTCAGCGGTTATGTACTGTGGGTGTGTTGTGATCTTCCAAAAAACGCCATTTAGGGCCACAAAAAATATTTTGCAGTGTGTTATACATATGTGGAGGTGTGTGAAATAAACAATTTATATATAGTTTTCTTCTACTGTGCTATACTAAAAAAAAAAATTTTTTTGGAATAGCATTTTCTGCAGTTCTGTAGCTGTGCGATTCAGTGGTTACGTACTGTGGGTGTGTTGTGGTCTTCCAAAAAACGCCATTTAGGGCCACAAAAAATATTTTGCAGTGTGTTATACATATGTGGAGGTGTGTGAAATAAACCATTTCTAAATAGTTTTCTTCTACTGTGCTATACTAAAAAAAAAACCATTTTTTTTGAATAGCATTTTCTGCAGTTCTGTAGCTGTTGATTCAGCGGTTATGTACTGTGGGTGTGTTGTGGTCTTCCAAAAAACGCCATTTAGGGCCACAAAAAATATTTTGCAGTGTGTTATACATATGTGGAGGTGTGTGAAATAAACAATGTATATATAGTTTTCTTCTACTGTGCTATACTAAAAAAAAAACATTTTTTAATAGCATTTTCTGCAGTTCTGTAGCTGTGCGATTCAGCGGTTACGTACTGTGGGTGTGTTGTGGTCTTCCAAAAAACGCCATTTAGGGCCACAAAAAATATTTTGCAGTGTGTTATACATATGTGGAGGTGTGTGAAATAAACAATTTCTAAATAGTTTTCTTCTACTGTGCTATACTAAAAAAACAACATTTTTTTTTTAATAGCATTTTCTGCAGTTCTGTAGCTGTGCGATTCAGCGGTTACGTACTGTGGGTGTGTTGTGGTCTTCCAAAAAACGCCATTTAGGGCCACAAAAAATATTTTGCAGTGTGTTATACATATGTGGAGGTGTGTGAAATAAACAATTTCTAAATAGTTTTCTTCTAGTGTGCTATACTAAAAAAAAAAACATTTTTTTGAATAGCATTTTCTGCAGTTCTGTAGCTGTGCGATTCAGCGGTTACGTACTGTGGGTGTGTTGTGGTCTTCCAAAAAACGCCATTTAGGGCCACAAAAAATATTTTGCAGTGTGTTATACATATGTGGAGGTGTGTGAAATAAACAATTTATATATAGTTTTCTTCTACTGTGCTATACTAAAAAAAAACATTTTTTTTTGAATAGCATTTTCTGCAGTTCTGTAGCTGTGCGATTCAGCGGTTACGTACTGTGGGTGTGTTGTGGTCTTCCAAAAAACGCCATTTAGGGCCACAAAAAATATTTTGCAGTGTGTTATACATATGTGGAGGTGTGTGAAATAAACAATTTCTAAATAGTTTTCTTCTACTGTGCTATACTAAAAAAAAACATTTTTTTTGAATAGCATTTTCTGCAGTTCTGTAGCTGTTGATTCAGCGGTTATGTACTGTGGGTGTGTTGTGATCTTCCAAAAAACGCCATTTAGGGCCACAAAAAATATTTTGCAGTGTGTTATACATATGTGGAGGTGTGTGAAATAAACAATTTATATATAGTTTTCTTCTACTGTGCTATACTAAAAAAAAAAATTTTTTGGAATAGCATTTTCTGCAGTTCTGTAGCTGTGCGATTCAGCGGTTACGTACTGTGGGTGTGTTGTGGTCTTCCAAAAAACGCCATTTAGGGCCACAAAAAATATTTTGCAGTGTGTTATACATATGTGGAGGTGTGTGAAATAAACAATTTCTAAATAGTTTTCTTCTACTGTGCTATACTAAAAAAAAAAACATTTTTTTTGAATAGCATTTTCTGCAGTTCTGTAGCTGTTGATTCAGCGGTTATGTACTGTGGGTGTGTTGTGGTCTTCCAAAAAACGCCATTTAGGGCCACAAAAAATATTTTGCAGTGTGTTATACATATGTGGAGGTGTGTGAAATAAACAATTTATATATAGTTTTCTTCTACTGTGCTATACTAAAAAAAAAAATTTTTTTGGAATAGCATTTTCTGCAGTTCTGTAGCTGTGCGATTCAGCGGTTACGTACTGTGGGTGTGTTGTGGTCTTCCAAAAAACGCCATTTAGGGCCACAAAAAATATTTTGCAGTGTGTTATACATATGTGGAGGTGTGTGAAATAAACAATTTCTAAATAGTTTTCTTCTACTGTGCTATACTAAAAAAAAAAACATTTTTTTTTGAATAGCATTTTCTGCAGTTCTGTAGCTGTTGATTCAGCGGTTATGTACTGTGGGTGTGTTGTGGTCTTCCAAAAAACGCCATTTAGGGCCACAAAAAATATTTTGCAGTGTGTTATACATATGTGGAGGTGTGTGAAATAAACAATGTATATATAGTTTTCTTCTACTGTGCTATACTAAAAAAAAAACATTTTTTGAATAGCATTTTCTGCAGTTCTGTAGCTGTGCGATTCAGCGGTTACGTACTGTAGGTGTGTTGTGGTCTTCCAAAAAACGCCATTTAGGGCCACAAAAAATATTTTGCAGTGTGTTATACATATGTGGAGGTGTGTGAAATAAACAATTTCTAAATAGTTTTCTTCTACTGTGCTATACTAAAAAAACAAAATTTTTTTTTTAATAGCATTTTCTGCAGTTCTGTAGCTGTGCGATTCAGCGGTTACGTACTGTGGGTGTGTTGTGGTCTTCCAAAAAACGCCATTTAGGGCCACAAAAAATATTTTGCAGTGTGTTATACATATGTGGAGGTGTGTGAAATAAACAATTTCTAAATAGTTTTCTTCTACTGTGCTATACTAAAAAAAAAAACATTTTTTTTGAATAGCATTTTCTGCAGTTCTGTAGCTGTTGATTCAGCGGTTATGTACTGTGGGTGTGTTGTGGTCTTCCAAAAAACGCCATTTAGGGCCACAAAAAATATTTTGCAGTGTGTTATACATATGTGGAGGTGTGTGAAATAAACAATTTATATATAGTTTTCTTCTACTGTGCTATACTAAAAAAAAAAAATTTTTTGGAATAGCATTTTCTGCAGTTCTGTAGCTGTGCGATTCAGCGGTTACGTACTGTGGGTGTGTTGTGGTCTTCCAAAAAACGCCATTTAGGGCCACAAAAAATATTTTGCAGTGTGTTATACATATGTGGAGGTGTGTGAAATAAACAATTTCTAAATAGTTTTCTTCTACTGTGCTATACTAAAAAAAAAAACATTTTTTTTGAATAGCATTTTCTGCAGTTCTGTAGCTGTTGATTCAGCGGTTATGTACTGTGGGTGTGTTGTGGTCTTCCAAAAAACGCCATTTAGGGCCACAAAAAATATTTTGCAGTGTGTTATACATATGTGGAGGTGTGTGAAATAAACAATGTATATATAGTTTTCTTCTACTGTGCTATACTAAAAAAAAAACATTTTTTGAATAGCATTTTCTGCAGTTCTGTAGCTGTGCGATTCAGCGGTTACGTACTGTAGGTGTGTTGTGGTCTTCCAAAAAACGCCATTTAGGGCCACAAAAAATATTTTGCAGTGTGTTATACATATGTGGAGGTGTGTGAAATAAACAATTTCTAAATAGTTTTCTTCTACTGTGCTATACTAAAAAAACAAATTTTTTTTTTTAATAGCATTTTCTGCAGTTCTGTAGCTGTGCGATTCAGCGGTTACGTACTGTGGGTGTGTTGTGGTCTTCCAAAAAACGCCATTTAGGGCCACAAAAAATATTTTGCAGTGTGTTATACATATGTGGAGGTGTGTGAAATAAACAATTTCTAAATAGTTTTCTTCTACTGTGCTATACTAAAAAAAACAACATTTTTTTTGAATAGCATTTCCTGCAGTTCTGTAGCTGTGCGATTCAGCGGTTACGTACTGTGGGTGTGTTCTGCTCTTCCAAAAACACCCATTTAGGGCAAGATCCTAAATTTGGAAAATATGAGGAGAAGGTCAAAGGGACGTGGTGGCCCCGGTCATGGTGCTGCTGGTGGAGCTCCTGTTGCAGGGAGAGGACGTGGTGGATCTGTGCCAGATACACGCACAAGTGAAACACCTTCCTCAGGTGCGAGTAGGCGACCGAGCCTGCGGTGGTATTTTGTCGCGCCTAATGAGGCTGTACAAATGTTTAGGCCAGGACAAGTATAGGCGATAGTAGATTGGGTTGCTGACAGTGCCTCTGGTTCCTTCACATTGTCTCCCACCCACTCTTCTGAGCTTGCCCTTTATGCCTTGGAGGTGCTGGCCTGCCCTGCAGCCAGTGTATTATCTGAACGTGTATTTAACATGGCAGGGGGCGTTATCACAGACAAGCGCAGCCGCCTGTCCAGAGCCAATGTGGACAAGCTCACGTTCAATAAAATGAACCAGGCATGGATCCCACAGGACTTGTCCGTACCTTCTGCAGAATAGACATGTATACCGGTGTTGTGACAAAAACTGTCCGGCCATCGGATTGTGTCCGGCCCATACTGCGAAGGTGCAGCGCTTGCGCAGTACAGAGGACAAGGAGATTCACAAAATCTCAGAAGATGAACGGCGCCTGCGCAGTGAGTGCAGGTTCAAGCCCCACCATCCAAGTGGACATACGGTAGCACATAGTAACAGGGCCCCTCACGGGCTCGGTTCGATCGCCACGCTTCGGGCACGGCCTCACTTGGCTCGGCTTGAACCACGGATGGTGTGGCCTTCACCTGAACTCACCACGCAGGCGCCGTTCGTCTTTGGAGATTTTCGAAATCCCCTTGTCCTACATACTGAGCAAGCGCAGTACAGGGTGGACACTATTTGACGGGGGACAGAATTCGACACATCACCGGCCTTACCCAGCCATTGTTGTATTTTTGAACCAGTGTTGGCTACCTCGTCCTCCTCCACCGCCGCTTCCACCTACACAGCCACATCCACCGCCACCTCAACCTCCTACTCCATATGGACCTCGTCCTCCTAGGTCAAGATTATAATTTTTATTTTATTTTTTTGTAGCGCACAGATCCTTTCCCCCTTACCTGCCTTTATGTTGTTGGCTCCTCGCAGGAGGGAGAAAGGCACACCGCACTACCAGCCCGTACCCTCCTATATAAAGAGGTTGAGCGGTGTACTTGACGGGCCGTGTCCACAGCCGGAGTCAAAACTCCTCCAGAGGATGATTCTCACCTCTACTGTAGGTAGAGGCAAGTCCTTTAATTCCCAGTAAAGTCAATGTCCACACCAGCTGAAATTACAACTCTTATTCTCTCATGGCAAAATAAACTCTACTCGGATAGAAAAGGTTAGAGCAAAGAAACAGGACAGCTTAAGGTGTGGAGGAGGTCCAGGCACAAACGTAGCACATTCACTTCACTGCTTAGGTTTTTCAAACAGTTTTAGGTGCACGGTCTCTGCCACAGACCTTGAGGTTGGTCTCTGCCATAGACCGGGTGTACAAGGCCCCTGCCACGGACCTGGAGAACTTTGGTCTCTGCCACAGACCAGGGTGTATAAGGCCCCTGCCATGGGCCGGGTGAATAAGGCCTCTGATACAGTCAAGATGACCTTGAGCTTCTCCTTCTATGAACCTAGCCCATATCAAGGGGAAGACATCTCTCCAGGGAGTCAACAGACCCTTCCTTCACCGTCACTCCAGCAACGGTCCATCAGAATGATCCTCCCTTCCCTGGAACATGGTCCCCTATACGAGGCGGCACCCTAAGACTCCTCGACCCTTAGCGGACTCCAGATGAAGGTTCTGGACTCCAGGCTTTACTCCCGCACCTAGGCCTCCATACCCAGGGCAGCAGGAACTCCAGGATAGTACCTCACCCCGGGCTAAAGGTACCCGAGATGGAACAGGAACACATGCACCCAGGCCGAAGGCACCTGGGCGTGGACCCCACTGGACATCAGCCCCCAGGCCAAAGGTCTGCCCCTTTTATATGCTCTCCCGGCATGCACAGCAGGTTCCCCGCCCCACTGTACTACTGCCAAGAGGGGACACAAAAGGCACAGCACTGTATCGGCGGTTCAACCCTAGCCTACCATGGCAGCGCCACCTGTAGGCCGCAGGGAACTGCACACCAATACTGTCCCCCGAGGACAAAATGGTCCATGAATCCTACAGAATTAGGGTGTTTGAGCCTATTTACCACTCAAACACTTCCCTTAAATTTAGCACCCCGCTACATTTTTATTTCAAAGTATTTTATTTTCCCAGTAGCTTATCCATTAAATTGAATAATTTATTCCAGAAAGGGCGTATTCTGGGGCATTCCCACCATATGTGTGGCATCGTGCCGTTGAGTTTCTGAGGTTCTTAATGACTTCCCGTACCTCTTCTGCTGAAAAGGGGGCCTCCAGCATATTTTTTTATTTTTTTATTTTTTTTATGTTATTTTAAGTTATTTCCCTATCCACATTTGTTTGCAGAGCACTTTCCATGCTCTTAACAACATTTTGCTGCCATTTGCAGCCCTCTAGCCCTTTCCATTACTTTTTTAGAGCCTTTTTAGTTCTTAGAAGTCCGGGTCCCCATTGAATTCAATGGGGTTCGGGTTCGGGTTCGGGTTAAAGTTCGGTCCCGAACCCGAACTTTTTTCCGAAGTTCGGCCGAACCCGTCGAACCCGAACATCCAGGTGTCCGCTCAACTCTAGTGATAAAGCATCAGTGGAGAGGAGACACCTTTTTCCCATATTAACTCTTACGGGAGCGAATTTCCCTTCCTAGGGGTAGTTTTCCTCTCACTTCCTGTTGTCTCCTTCCGTTTGCAAGTAGGAGTCATTTGTAAGTTGGATGTTTGAAAGTAGGGGCCTTAGGTGTTGGTGTTGCCACAACACTGTAAGCCCTCACAGTTACTCTTGGTGGGCGCTGGAACGCCCTGCTGTGAACTATTATATCAAGAATTGTAATTACATGCCATTGTTGAACAGTGGTAGGAAAAATTGGGCCTTTGGTGGTGGTGCTGGTGCCACAACACTGTAAGTCCTCACAGTTAATCTTGGTGGGCGCAGGAATGGGCCCTGCTGTGAATTATTAGTTTAAGAATTGTAATTACATGCCCCAGGGGCATAAAAATTGGGCCTTAGGCACTGGTGCCACAACACTGCAACCCCTCACAGATACTGTACTTGGAGCGCAGCAATGAGCCCTGCTGCAAAGTATTGCATCAAAAATTGTATTTACACGCCCCTGTTAAACAGGGGCTGAAAAATTGGGCCTTAGGCATTGGTGCTGGTGCCACAACACTGCAACCCCTCACAGATACTGTACTTGGAGCGCAGCAATGAGCCCTGCTGCAAAGTATTGCATCAAAAATTTTAATTACCGTATATATTTGAGTATAAGCCGAGTTTTTCAGCAAATTTTTTTGTGCTCGGCTTATACTCGAGTCACCTTTTTGCACCTGATCTTCCGGATTTTGGGGACCCGGTACCGGCCAGTCGTAGGTCCCCTGGACCCCAAACTTGGCACACATGTAGCCCCATTTTTCCTCTACAAGTGTGCAAAGTTTGTTGTCTGGGGGACATTCGGCCGGGGAGCACCGATTTTTCAAATCCGGGCACCCCTTCCATAGACTCCCATGTTAAACGTCAGTCTAGTCATGGGCACAGTGAGGCATGGGCACAGTGAGGCATGGACACAGTGAGGCATGCACACAGTGAGGCATGGGCACAGTGAGGCATGGGCACAGTGAGGCATGCACATGGAGACAGTGAGGCAAAGTGAGGCACAGTGAGGCATGCAGATGGACACCCTAGGCTTATACTCGAGTCAATATGTTTTCCCAGTTTTTTTTGTTAAAATTAGATGCCTCGGCTTATATTCGGGTCAGCTTATACTCGAGTATATACGGTACACGCCCCTGTTAAACAGGGGCTGAAAAATTGGGCCTTAGCCACTGGTGGCGGTGCCCAGAAACAAAAATGTTCTTACATGCTATCAGCATGATCATTGAGGAGGAAGAGGATAGTCACTCAGCATAACAGGATAGTCACTCTGCATCAGCATAGGCAGTCTTGAAGGGATCTGACATTTCAAAGAAAATTAGTCTGTTACATCAGCATCAGGTGCTTGGTAGCTGGTGGTGATCCAAGACTGATTCATTTTTATGAAGGTCAGTCGATTGACCGAGTCGGTGGACAGGCACACCCTGTGATCAGTTACAAAGCCTCCGGCAGCACTGAATGTGCGTTCCGAAAGAACGTTGGATGCAGGACAGACCAGTAGCTCAATTGCATACTGTGCAAGCTCTGGCCAGTGATCCATCCTCAAGACCCAGTAACCCAGAGGATTTTCAGTGGGAAAGGTGTCCAAGTCTGATCTTGCCTCTAGGTATTTCTGCACCATGTAAACCAGACGCTGGCGATGGTTGCTGGAACCGATTATACCTTGGGGCTGCGTACTAAAAAATTGTCTGAACGCATCGGTCAGACGGCCACCTTCTCCACCGCTCCTTCTTTGACTGAACGGAGCCTCAGCAACATGTTGTCCAGAACCAGGAATTTGTAACCTCCCAGTCTCTGGGAACGTGTTGCACAGACCTTTCTGCAAGGCCTTCCGAAGATGCTTCATCCTCTGCTCCCTCTGCGATGGCAAGATAAGGTCCGCAACCTTACCCTTGTAACGTGGATCAAGGAGGGTTGCCAGCCAGTAATAATCCCTCTCCTTGATCGCACGAATATGAGGATCCTTCCGCAGGCTTTGCAGGATCAGGGAGGCCATGCAGTTTAGGTTTGCTGAGGCATTCAGTGCGGAGTCCTCTGGGTCACTGAGGACAACATGATCCCCAGCCACCTCCTCCCAGCCAGGTACAAGTCCATGGGTGTCTTGGGACTGTAATTGATCCCTTGAAGACTGCTGCTGATGCTGAGTGCTAGTCTCCACCTCCATGCTGACACAATCCCCCTCCTCCTCCTCGTCCTCTTCCTGTGTAATTGCTGGGCCAGCAGGAACACTGTCTGGATAAAGGGGGCCTTGAGAGGTAAGGAAGTCCTGCTCTTCCTGCCTCTGTTCTGCCTCAAGTGCCCTGTCCATTATTCCACGCAGAGTGTGCTCCAACAGGTGGACAAGAGGGACAGTGTCACTGATGCATGCACTGTCACTGCTCACCATCCTCGTGGTCTCCTCAAATGGTGCCAAGACAGTACATGCATCCCTGATCGTGGCCCACTGGCGTGGGGAAAAAAATCCAAGCTCCCCTGACCCTGTCCTGGTGCCATATTGCAACAGATACTCATTGATGGCCCTCTGCTGCGTGTGCAACCGCTGCAGCATGGCCAACATAGAGTTCCACCTGGTGGGCATGTCACAGATTAGGCTGTTCTTGGGCAGGTTGTAGTCCTTTTGCAGCTCAGCCAGCCAAGCACTGGCATTATATGACCGGCGGAAATGCACACAGAGTTTCTTGGCCTGCTTCGGGACCTCCTGTAAGCCCGGGTACCTGCCCAAGAACCGCTGCACCACCAAGTTAAGGACGTGAACCAAACAGGGCACATGGGTCAGGTGTCCCTGTTGGAGGGCGGAGAGGAGGTTAGTGCCATTGTCAGAAAGCACCATTCCTGGCTTAAGCTGGCGTGGTGTCAACCACCTCTGAGCCTGCCTCTGCAGAGCTGACAGAATCTCTGCCCCAGTGTGGCTCCTGTCCCCCAAGCACACCAGCTCAAGCACCGCATGGCATCTTTTTGCCTGCGTACTTGCGTAGCCCCTTGAACGCCTACGGAGCACCGCTGGTTCCAAGGACAAAGCACAGGTAGAGGCCATGGAGGAAGAAGAAGAGGAGGGGTGGAGGAGAGAGGTGTGGCAGAATCACCAGTAGTAACATTTTGGAGACGTGGTGGTGGAACAACCTCCAACACTACTGCACCTTGTCCTGCATCCTTCCCAGCTGCCAGCAGAGTCACCCAATGCACAGTGAAAGATAGGTAATATCCCTGTCCATGCCTGCTGGACCATGAGTCAGCGGTAATATGCACCTTACCGCTGACTGCCCTGTCCAACGAGGCCAAGACATTGCCTTCCACATGCCGGTAGAGAGCCGTAATCGGGAGCAGAGTCTACCAACTGAAAAGGCAGCAGTTGAAGTGCTAGCAATTTAGCCAAGCTAGCATTCAACCGCTGGGCATGTGGATGGCTGGGAGTGAACTTCTTTCGGCAGTGCAGCAGCTGGGGAAGGGAAATTTGCCTGGTACAATCGGATGTCAGTTTACCGATAGCAGATTGCCCGCAAGTACTTGGCTGTGACACACCTAATTCTACACCTTCATTCCTCTCAGTGCAGGTTTCAGAGAGGACTGAAGGTATAGTGGGGTTGGAGATCCCAGCTTATAAGGAGCAAGGAGAGGTCCGCTTTGTTCTTTGGTGTGGGTCTTTTAGGTACGCTTGCCAACGAACTGCATGGCAGGTCGACATATGTCTGGTCAAGCGAGTGGTGCCCAAGCAGCTGTTTTCTTGGCCACGCGAGATACGCTTTAGACATATGTTGCAAATGGCAATGGTGCGATCTGCTGCACACGTCTGAAAAAATGCCCACACCAAAGAACTTTTGGAATAACGCGCAGAGACAACAGCGCCCCTGCACATGCGGAGCTCTGCAGTGTGATGCAGTCGGTGTGCTGCCCTTAAGCTGGCCCCTGGAGGGCATCCTGCCTCACTGGAGATGTGCCTCCTCCTCCTCCTCTCTCCTATCAGGCACCCACGTGGAGTCAGTGACCTCATCATCCCCTCCCTCCTCATCACTGGAGAAAATCTGGCAGTATGCTGCATCTGGGGGAACATGACTGCCAGATAGCTGACCTTGTTGGGCACCCCCACTCTCTGGGCTCATGTTACTACCCTGGCTTTGGCCAATTATGGCTCTCCATTTTTTGTGCACTGTGATTGGCCAAAGCATGCGGGTCATATCATCAGCCAGCAATGCACTCCGATGCTGCAGTGAATTATGGGCCGTGACGCGCCACTCGAATTTGGCCCATAATGTTCGCAATTCGGCGAACAGCTGATGTTCGAGTCGAACATGGGTTTGACTCAAACACAAAGCTCATCCCTATTGGCTGCATGTTTGAGGTCTTTGTCCTGTTGCAAAAATTTGGGGCCAATCACATGCCTCCTTGATGGTATGGCATGATGGATAAGTATCTGCCTGTATTTGTCAGCATTGGTTGGTATGCTATGTGGGGAATTTTATCGGTACTGAGGTGTTTGTGCTGAAGGGGGGGAGGCTGAGAGGGGGAATTTAGGGATGCTGGGGGAGTATTATACTGTGGGAGATATGGGCATGGGGGGGTAAATTACAGTGGCATATGTGTGCTTTGCTCAGGTTTTATTTGAATATATTCTTTTAGGCTCCTTCTACACCCACAATTCAGTGTGGGGCATTGTTCTTTATCAATTCATAACTTTGTGATGGGGCGGGTGTTCACAAATGTAGCCAGAGTGTCAGATATCCTAGGCAAAGCACTGAATTTCAGCACATCTGAGCCCCGAACTGCATGGTATCTCACTTGTGTTTCCCTGCACTCCATCACTCCACTATGCTGCTGTCTTCTTTGTCTTTATTTCCACTACATTTTAACATGGCTATGTCAAGGTAGCACATGGGATGAAATATAGCCTAAAATGGTAGTCAGCATGGTTAGGATTCTTTCAGGCCCTAGCTATTGTCTGCAAAGAAAAAAAAAACACCATCAGCTCACTATCATATATACGCTGCACCGCTCTATGTGTATGATAGTGCTGCGTCCCCAAAGTTGCTGACCAATATCGTTGCCGTCTCTTTAACTAAGGACAGGATCAAAATAGAAATAAAGGGGATGAGAGGGCCCCTTTAAAAAGAAGGGGGACCAAGCAGCTTAATTTTGGAAATGTATTACACAAAATATTACAAAAATCTGGGTAACCCACCACCAAACATCTGGACTGATAAGAATTAAAAGAGACAACGTTGTCTAGTGAATAGCAGCTGTGCCATGCTAGGTATCAAGCATACACCATTCACACACAGTATTGTCATCTGGGGTCAAAGTTAGATCATCCTGTCTATGGTCGGGTGAGCGGACCACTTGGTCCTTGATTGATTACTAGCTTATTCAGTGCTCTATAAACATCCTGACTATGCACTATATGGTATACCTGTTCAACTTGTTATCCTGAGCACACTCTGAAATAAAAGGCCTGATTTGATATCAACTGCTCTGAAGTATTGACACTTTACAGGGCATATCTATATGTAGCGGCCTCACCCCGTCTCCTTTGTCTAGGGGTATGTCACACGACAGGGTGAGATGCGCTACGGCCCATGTCCTCCCCATGGCTGTGGGTGAGGTGAAGGCCAGTATCAGTATCTTCCTCGGGCCAATGTGCTTTAGTTATGAAACTCAGTCCTGCTATGCTGGCACCCTCCTTTGCTCCCATTAACCAGAGTCCACACACCGATCACGGTCCAACTTTTGCTTTATTGTAAGCTCCACAATAAACAGTACTTCTGTAGCCAACTGGTTGGAACGTTTTAACAGCCTGATACGGTGGGATGAGCAGGTCGAGGCACTATCCTAATTTCAATCTAAACCAGCGGTTATCATAGCCTTGATTAGCACAGAACATGGAACTTGTGAGTCTCTACCAGCAACTCAAGAGAACGTATTTAGGAGTACCTTCGCTGCGCTGTGGCCCCTATCAGGGGAAGATGTCCCTCTAAGGGAGTTACCAGAGGCCCATCCGTCACCGGGTTGATGCTGCTCCGGACTCTCCGGACGGGTGACCTCCCCAGCCTCCTCACCTCAGATGCGGGTCCCGTCCACCTCGGGGACCCTCGGATCACTTCGCCCTTGCGGGACCCAGTCGAAGTTACTGGGCCCCAGGCCTACGATCTAGTACCTCACCCCAGGCTGAAGGTGCCTGGGATGGACTCCAACTCCATTCCGGCCAGGCCTAGGGCGCCTGGGCCAGAACTCCAAACCACCAGCACCCAGGCCTAAGGTGCCTGGGTGCGTGAAGAGAAGATCCTCGAAGACCTCGTGGCGAGGGCGTCTCCCCCTTTTATCCCCTCCCATCGACACCACGGCAGGTTCCCCGCCCTTGCCGTACCGTCTCCGGAAAGGGACAAAAAGGGTAGCACTGTGGTAGTGATTCTACCTTGAGCCTGCGGGTACACGGCCACCCACAGGCCAAGGAGAATAATACACCACCCAATCCTCCACGAATACAAAGGGGTCCAAAACCTCTCACAATTACACACCTGGGTCATACTACCACCCAGGTGTACCCCAACTAAATTTAAAGACCCCGCTACATATATACCATCAGTGACATCTGAACAGCAGGCCAACTTTATATTTGGTTACCCTGTTATACCAGGTCCCAGGGTGTAGACAACTTTTTGGAGCTCAGGTCCATCTAACTTTGAACCCAGATGACCAATACTGTGTGTGAATGGTTTTTGCTTGATACCTAGCGTTATGCACCTGCTATTCACTAGACAATATTGTCTCTTTTAATTCTTATCAGTCCAGGTGTTTGGTGGATGGGTTACCCAGATTTGTGTAATATTTTGTGTAATAAATTCCCAAAATTAAGCTGCTTGGTCCGCCTGTAACTTCTTTTTAAAGGGATCCTCTCACCCCCTTTATTCCTAGCTATTGTCTGCTTCACAGTTGTAAAAATAAAGACCATTGGTCTAAATCAGTAAAGCCTCATACACACGATAGGACTTCAAACAAACTTTTCCATGGATTTTTGTTTGAAGGGCGTTGGCCGGGAACGCCCATAGCTTACACACGGCAGGATTTTTTCTGCAAACTTTCCCAAAATCACGTGATGTTTCTGCTCTTTTCTGCTCTTTACCGCCACCCTTTGGTCAACTTCTGCTATTGTTGTTTTATTTTAACATTGGTTCTGGGCATGCGTGTTTGTACTTTGGACTAAAGTCCGATGGATTTCTGTACACACGATAGGACTTTGCACCGTAGGAATTTTGTTGCCGAAAAGTTTGTCCATTTGCAGAGCGAACTTGTCCGATGAAAAACAAAAAAGTTTGTCCGATAGATCGTACACATGATAGGATTTTTTTGAAAACCTGCTCATTTTGAAGTTTGTTGTCAAAAAGTCTGATCGTGTGTATGGGGCTTAAGGCTGGAAGGTCTCAGGTTGAGAAGTACATACTTCACTTTTTGAGCTATAGTGTCTTACCAGTTTCATAAGCATATCAAATTCTTGGGACCAGAAAGGTGCTGCCACAGGACAGGGCCTCCAAATGTGAAAAAAATACCCAGTCTGCCCACATCCACAAAAACATAAAGGTTATAATCTATTGATAATTCACTGCATGAACAGGATTTTGTGGCCATCCATATTTGGGCCCAGTCAGCATTCTCCAGGGTCTCACCTCAAATTTAAAAGACAAAACACTGTTCAGCAGGGAGAAGGCCCTTCATATATGTGACTTTGAGGACGACATTAAAAAAAATACGATACTTTACATTACATGATTGGGAGATGCCTTTAAGCTATATGCTGTGTCACAGAAAAGTACAATTCTCGTACACAGCACAAGTGACATATATGGCACGGGGGAGGCAGGGGGATACTAGAGAGCTGAAGGCATGGCTAAAGACCTGGAGTAAGAAGGAGAGATTTGGGTTTTTAGAGCACTGGGCTTTTCATTGAGGTGAAACCTATATGCTTAAGATGGTTTGCACCTAAATGGAATGGGGGTTACTGTGCTGGAAGAGAGGTTTACGGGAAGGCAGGAGGAGTATTTAAACTAGGTTGGTGGGGAAGGGTGAATTAGGTAATAATGGGTCAGACAGGTCAAACAGGGGTCAGCCCCTATTGGTGTGTGGAATGGGGAAAGATGGGGGGAGGGCTACGGCAGATGATATGAAGGTTCCTATGTCACAAACAACCATTGAAAATGGTACTATTTGTACAAAAATGTTAAATATGCAACATACGTTTGCAAAATGTGGTGTAGCGGGTATGTACAGTACTTTCCCAGGTGTAAATTTGAACTTGGCAGAGACATCAGTGACGTGTAATTCCCTGCAGCCCAGTGGGTGGCGCTGTCGCCCTGGGCTGGGGTTTAATCATTGCTGTGTGCTGTGCCTCCTTTTTGTCCTCGCTCGGCAGCATTATGGTGGGGCGGGGAACCCACCGTGCTTGCTGGGAGAGGGTATAAAGGGGCCGGCCATCTTTGTCACGGGGTGGGAGTCCCAAGCACCTTCAGCTTGTGCACGGTGGTTCATGTCGGTCCTCTAGGCGGCCTAGGCCTAGTGGACATTTGGAGGTCGTGTTCCATCCCAGGCACCTTTAGCCTGGGGTGAGGTACTCGGATGGAGGTCCGGAGCTCAGTGCCCAACACTGAGTTCCACAAGGGAAGGAGATCCTAGGGAGCCCCGGGAGTGGGTACTCGAATCCGGAAGGCGCAATGGACCGGGGGGAGCTCCTCACTTGAAGACACGGTGCAGCATATTGCCGGTGACAGGTGAGCCTCTCGATGGAGACCGCCTGGAAAGAAATTCCCCCTCGTGCAGAGACCGTAACTCACTTTCAGGAAGGAAAGTGGAGAACTACATTGTGTCTGGGCCTATTCGCATCCACACCTCCTTTTCTGTTCTGTTCTACCAAGGGAGTTCAACTGATTGTGTTCATTCAAGAAGAATAAAGGAGTGTTGAACTTTAATGGTGGGGGGCTCATTTCCTAACAGACATTGTTCAAGGGTGACTCTTGGAGGGAGGATCCAGGTGCACAGCACTGACCCGAAGGTAATACAAGAACGTTGCTTATACCGCACTGACACATGTGGTGGAAGCCAGGCGTGGTGTCCCCGCTCCCTCCCCTCTAAGATACCCCTAGACAAGAGAAAGACGAGACACGAGAGAAAGAGGGGAGTGAGGAGGGCGCTACAGTGGCAATGAATTAAAGGCATACCCCACTTTTAAGTACACAATGGGGTTTATTTACTAAAGCTGGAAAGTGCAAAATCAGGCTTACTTCTGCATAGAAACCAATGAGCTTCTAACCCCAGCTTGTTCAATTAAGCCTGGTAATAAAACCTGGAAGCTCATTGGTTTCTGTGCAGAAGTGAGCCTGATTTTGCACTTTCCAGCTTTAGTAAATAAACCCCATTGTGAATTTAAAAGTGGGGTATGCCTGTAATGTGTTTGTTCTATAATCTAGTTTGAACTATGATCTAATTGGTGTTGCTGAATCTTGGCTTCATTCTTCTCATGGCTGGGCTATTAATATTCCTGGCTATGCTCTCTTTTGGAAGGACAGGGTAAAATGGAGGGGTGGTGGTGTCTGTCTCTATGTGAGAAGTGATCTAAAACCGAGTGTGAAAGAGGACCTAGTTGATGGAGAATGTGATGAGTCTAAAGCATTATGGGTGGTACTGTACATGGGTGTGCATATCACAAAGGTTTGTCATTTGGAGTTTGTTATAGACCTTTCAGTGTTATGAGTAGGTGGAGACTCAGCTCCTTGCATAGATGGAAAGGGCTGCAAGGGCTGAGACAGTGATAATAATGGGGCAATGGCACTGCTGGGACAGTTAACGGGCAAAAATGTATAAACCTATTACAAGACAAATTTATGGTCCATTTTTTTTTGAGGCCCCGACTAGGAATGGTGCTGTTCTGGACCTGGTAATCTCAAACCATGCAGAGTTTATTACCAATATTCATATAAAAGAACATCTGGGTAGCAGTGACCATAACATGATTTCATTTAATGTTAGCTGTAACCAACAAACACATACAGGAAAGATAAAAACATTAAACTTTAAGAGAGAAAATTTTCAAAGGATGAGGACTGCTCTCCAAGACTTGGACTGGGAGGAAATATTGGCATCAACGGACACAGAACAGAAATGGGAATTCTTCAAAAAGTCTGTATGCAAACTCAATGAAAAGTAAATTCCCATGGGCAATAAGTTTAAAAGGCTAAAAATAAAACCTTTGTGGCTCACTGCCAAAGTAAAAATGGCTATAAATAATAAAAAAAAAGATCTTTTAAAAATATAAAAATGAAGGAACACTATCATTGATTAAATGCTACAAAGAATATAATAGAATATGTAAAAAGGAAATCAAGGGTGCAAAAATTCAAACCGAACAACAGATTGCAAAACATAATAGGACAGACCCCAAAAAGTCTTCAAATATATTAATAGTAAAAAAAGGTCTGAGCATGTAGGCCCTTTACAAAATAATCTAGAATGGGTGACTGGTGACAAGGAGAAGGCAAATGTATTAAATACTTTCTTCAGCTCTGTGTAACAAAGGATCATATGTGCATAATGGGGGTGGTCGTGACTAAGCCCCAAATGATCCACAATGGCTCAAAAGTAAAATGGTTCAGAAATATTTAGACAGAATAAAGGTGGATAAAGCACCTGGACCAGAGGGCATCCACCCACAGATCCTAAAATAATTGAGCGCTGTCATTTCAAAGCCATTGTTTCTAATATTTAGGGACTCGTTAATGACTGGAATGGTACCACTGGATTGGCGTGGACCAATGTGATGCCCATATTTAAAAAGGAATCAAAGTCTTTACCAAGTAACTACAGACCTGTATATGCCAAAGTGTTGGCTGCACGTTTACAAACAGTGATACCAGGTTTAATAGGGTTAGATCAGGTGGGATTCATACCAAAGAGGGAAGCGCGGGATAACATCTTGAAGATCAGCCTTTTGATACATTATGCCCGGAGATCCAAGAGCCCGCTCTGTTTGTTAGCCTGAGAAGGCTTTTGATCGTTTAGACTGGAAGTTTATGGCAGCGTCTTTGGAACAAATAGGACTCCCAGGAGAATTTATACAGAAAATAATGGCCCTTTATACAGCTCCGTCAGCAAGAATAAAGGTTAACGGGACATTATCCCCACCTGTTGAAATTTCAAATGGGACACGCCTGGCGGTTGCGCTTCGGTCAAATTGTTCAATTCAGGGGGTTCAGGTGGGCAATAACTCTTATAAACTGAGTATCTTCGCAGATGATTTACTTTTATATGTATCTAATCCAAAAATAGCTTTTCCGAATATTCTCTATGAATTGGAACAGTTTGGCCTTTATAGCAACTTTAAAGTAAACGTCGCAAAATCTCGATGTCTCAATATTACGTTATCAGTAATAGATAAAGAAACGCTAGAAAATAACTTTCCCTTTCAGTGGGAATCACAAGCTCTCAAATATTTAGGAGTGAATATCACCTCGGTAGAAGAAAAAAGTTAAATTATCTCCCTTTACTAAATTCTACAATTAATAGATTGCAGCTTTTGGCTAAAAGGAAACACTCATGGTTAGGGAGAATGGCAATATACAAGATGGATATTCTGCCATGCTTCCTATATTTATATCAAACACTGCCTATAGCGCTACCACAGAGTTTTTTTGATCTTTCAGATCGAGCTTACTTAGCTATCTTTGTCAGAATTCATCGGCAAGATTGCAATATGATATTCTGGTAAAGCGGAAGACAGAGGGAGGCGCAGGGTTACCGCAGATGGAACTATATTATATAGCTGCAGTGTTGGCTAGAATACTGGATTGGTTTCACTGTGGGAGTACAGAACTATGGGTAGCCATAGAACAGCAAATAATAGAACTCCCGCTGGTCTCTCTTCCATGGACTTTACCGAAACTGCGTTTTGTGGAACAAACACCTCCACCTTTGACCCAGTCCTTATTGAAAGTTTGGGATAGGACGGTAAAAAGGTGGGGTGTTTCTTCAATACCAGGTCCATTAACCACAATAATGGGTAACCCAGATTTTCCTTCCGCGCTGTCATCAGATAGGTTTCTAAAATGGATAAGGCAGACTCCCTCTCCGATTATACAAGCTTTGTCATCAAAAGGACTCCAGCCACTTAACATGATAATGAACAATGAACGCAGATATGCTGGTCCGTGGTTTCATTATCTGCAGCTTCAACATTATTACAGTCATCTATCTAAAAGCACTCTATTACACAGGGACTTAACACCATTTGAGTCCCTGTGTAATGGGACGTCAGGTTGTTCTAACACCATCTCTACGATATACGATATACTGCTGTCATACGCTACCCCAACTAGCCCCTATTACATCAGAGATTGGGAGAGAGAATTAAGCCATTGATTTCTGTAGAAGATTGGAAGAAAGCTTATGCGTTTACCTTTAAATCTAGCTCCGCGACTTTTATACAAGAAAATAATTATAAAATATTAACTAGATGGTATAGATGCCCGGCAAGGTTACATAGAATTTCAGAGATGTATCCTAGGGAATGCTGGCGATGTGGAGGAGATGAGGGTACAATGATCCATATCTGGTGGACATGTCCCCAGATTAAAGAATTTTGGGATATTGTATTCCAGATCTGCTCCTATGTCACCGGGGTATCTTATGATAGATCTCCAGAAATAGCCTTACTATCCATATATCCAGGGGCCTTGAGAAAGGTTACAAAGGGATTGTTTTCTAATCTAATATCTGCCGCGCGAATAATCATACCTACAGTAGATACTGGAATACAAGAGTTGCTCCCACTATTCAAGAGTGGGTAGCCGAAATTAACCAAATAAAAAGAATGGAGAAAATAACAGCAAGTAATCAGGGACACTATCACAAGTTTATGGAAATTTGGTCACCTTGGATCGACTTTTTAAACTCAGAGATTCTGAGACTCTACTTGTGAAAATTAGTATGATGGGGATTTGATTGGGCTGGGTAGGCGTGGCATGGTGTGGTATGGAGTCGGGAGGGGGCTTCCCAGAGGAATGTGTAAGTATGTCTAGGTCTATATCTGTGTGTAGTTTTTTTTTTTGTTTTGTTTTGTTTTTTTGTTTTGTTTTGTGTTATGTGTTATGTTCTTTGTATTTTTGGTTTTGTGTGTTTGGGCTGATACGATTCAGAACCACTTGATAGCACTTAATAACCAGGCCATTTTTTGCAATACGGCACTGCGTCGCTTTAACTGACAATTGCGCTGTCGTGCGCAGTTGTACCCAAACAAAATTGATGTGTTTTTTCCCCATAAATAGAGCTTTCTTTTGGGGGTATTTGATCACCTCTGTGGTTTTTATTTTTTGCGCTATAAACAAAAAATGAGCAACAATATAAAAAAATATATATATGTTTTACTTTTTGCTATAATAAATATCCCCCCAAAAAAGAGAAAAAAATAAAACATTCTTCATCAGTTTAGGCCAATATGTATCCTTCTACATATTTTTGTTAAAAAAAAAAAAAAATCGCAATAAGTGTATATTGATTGGTTTGTGCAAAAGTTATAGAGTCTACAAAATAGGGGATATACAGTTGCAAAAAAAAAGTATGTGAACCCTTTTGGAATGATATGGATTTCTGCACAAATTGGTCATAAAATGTGATCTGATCTTCATCTAAGTCACAACAATAGACAATCACAGTCTGCTTAAACTAATAACACACAAATAATTAAATGTTACCATGTTTTTATTGAACACACCATGTAAACATTCACAGTGCAGGTGGAAAAAGTATGTGAACCCCTAGACTAATGAAATCTCCAAGAGCTAATTGGAGTGAGGTGTCAGCCAACTGGAGTCCAATCAATGAGATGAGATTGGAGGTGTTGGTTACAGCTGCCCTGCCCTATAAAAAAACACCCACCAGTTCAGGGTTTGCTTTTCACAAGAAGCATTGCCTGATGTGAATGGTGCCTCGCACAAAAGAGCTCTCAGAAGACCTACGATCTATTCATGTATTATACTGCGGAGGAAGTTCCCCATCAGGTCCGCTCATCCAATGACGTAGGCGGGGTCTGACATACGAGGGGGCGGACCTGATGGGGAACTTCATCCACAGTTTAATACATGAATAGACCCGCCCCTTCTCACGTTCCGCATCAGGTCCTCAGCCTTACACTATGTCATTGGCTGAGCGGACCTGATGGGGAACTTTAGAAGGGGCGGGTCTATTAATTTAATACACTGCCGAGGAAGTTCCCCATCAGGTCCGCTCAGGCTCAGCCAATGACATTTCGCCTGGACAGCGCTGGACATCGGGATCGCCGCGGGACACTGGATGTCATCGCTGGAATGTTTTTTTTTTTTTTTTTTTTAATAAAGAACTTTCCCAATGGTGTCTGTGTATTTTTTTTACAATTTTTACACTTTCTTTGTGAAATGGTAGGGGTACAATGTACCCCATTACCAATTCACATAGGGGGGGGTGGGATCTGGGGGTCCCCTTTGTTAAAGGGGTCTTCCAGATTCTGATAAGCCCCCTGCCCGCAGACCCCCACAACCACCGGGCAAGGGTTGTGGGGATGAGGCCCTTGTCCCCATCAACATGGGGACATCCTCCCCATGTTGAGGGCATGTGGCCTGGTACGGTTCAGGAGGGGGGGCGCTCTCTCTTCCCCCCTTCTTCTCCTGCGGCCTGCCAGCTTGCGTGCTCAGATAAAGGGCCTGGTCTGGATTTTTGGGGGTACTCCACGCCATTTTTAAAAAAAAATTGGGGTGGAGTTCCCCTTAAAATCCTTTCCAGACCTGAAGGGCCTGGTATGGATATTTGGGGGGAACCGCACGCATTTTTTTTAAAAATTTGCGGCAGGGTTCCCCTTTATATCCATAGCAGACCTGAAGGGCCTGGTAATTGAATTTGGGGGAACCCCCATGCTTTTTTTTTTTATCAATGACTTTTCTATGTATTGCCGGGAGCCGACAATTCATTAACCACTTAACGACCGCCCACCGCAGATTTACGTCGGCAGAATGGCACGGACAGGCAGAATCACGTAGATCTACGTGATCGCCTTTGTGCAGTTGGGGGGTCCATCCGGACCCCCCTTCACTGCAGTGAGCGGCCGTTAAGTGTTCGGGAGCGATCAGGCATGAGGGGGCGGCCGCTCGATTCCGCCCCCCGCCTCGCGATCGCTCCCGGCCAATGAAATTGCTTCCTCCGCCATGTGATGTAAACACAGGCTGGAGGAAGTGATGTCATCTCCCTCGCCGCGGTCTTTTCGTTCCCGGCGCCGAGGAGTGAAGACAGAGGTTAGTGCTCCAACAGTCCACTGACACGTAGGTACACATAGGCACACAAATCACCCCCCAGTCACCCCCAGATCACCCCCCAGGTCACCCCAAAGCCCCCAATCACAGTGTCACTGATTGCAGTGATCATTTATTTTACTGATCACTGCATTTAGTGTCATCTGTGATTGTAAAAAGTTGCAAGGCAGTTAGGATTAGGCCCCTTTAGGTCCAGGGTAGCCCCCTAACCCCCCCTAATAAAGGTTTAACCCCTTGATCACCCCCCAGGTAACCCTTTCACCCCCTAACTTCAGCGTCACTAAGCGATTGTTTTTCCGAT
Organism: Rana muscosa; assembly: GCA_029206835.1. Taxonomy (NCBI): domain Eukaryota; kingdom Metazoa; phylum Chordata; class Amphibia; order Anura; family Ranidae; genus Rana; species Rana muscosa. The sequence continues at coordinate 400,219,385 of CM055122.1, forward strand.
CGCTGTATTCGTGTCGCTGGTGTTTTAGATAGGCAGTTATTTTTTTTTTAGGTTCGCCGCAGGTTTTTATTGGTGTCAGGTACCCCCATATTTAACCTAATAAAGGTTTTAACCCCCTGATTGCCCCTAGTTAACCCTTTCACCAGTGATCACCATATAAAGGTTACGGGTGACGCTGGTTGATTAGTTTGCTTTTTATAGCATCAGGGCACCCGCCGTATATAACCCAATAAAGGTTTAACCCCCCTGATCGCCCGGCGGGTGAGATCAATTAGGTTTTAGCGCCAGAGAGGGTCTGCGTCGCCCCAGGCAGTGTTAGGTTAGTGCCAGTAACGCTAACACCCACGCGCAAAGCATACACCCCCCTTAGTGGTATAGTATCTGATCAGATCTATACTAGCATCCCCAGCGGTTTAGGGTTCCCAAAAACGCAGTGTTAGCGGGATCAGCCCAGATACCTGCTAGTACCTGCGTTTAGCCCCTCCGCCCAGCCCAGCCCAGCCCAGCCCACCCAAGTGCAGTATCGATCGATCACTGTCACTTACCAAACACAACACACATAACTGCAGCGTTCGCAGAGACAGGCCTGATCCCTGCGATCGCTAACAGTTTTTTTGTAGCGTTTGATATATTTGCTGACGACAGTCAGGTGCTTTTTTTCCTGTGAATCTTACTAGTGTACCCCTAAATTTAGAGCCCAAAATGGCAAGTCGAAGGTACACTAGTAAAGAGGCCTACGAGATTCTGAGCATGACAGATAGTGAAGAGGAGGTCACGTATCTGTCAGATTCAGGCTCAGAATATCTTCCCGTAGAAGACAGTGACGTCAGCGGCCCCACGTCAGATAGCTCTGACGACGAAGTTGAGGTCCCTGCTAAGGTCAGGCGTACCCGATCCCGATCTTCTGAGGTTGTTGAGGAGCAAGAACCGCAGGTCTCTCGTATCATGGAGCAGAGTAGTACTAGCGCCGCTATTCCTTCTGGTGAACTGGCAAGCACCAGCGGCCTAGTACAGCCTGGACGTACATCCAGCACTGCAGTAACACTTGGTGACGTGGCGAGTCCCATAAGTGCAGTTCAAGCTGGCGAGGTGGCAAGCACAAGTAGTGTCCCGCTGCCACCAAGAAGACAAAGGCAGGCCCGTCGTGCCCATACTGCCCTTCCTGCAGAATTCGCCTATCCTGATTGGGTCCCCACCACTTCTGCAGAACCCGTACTTCCCCCATTCACTGCCCAACCCGGTATTCAGGTGGAAACAGCTGATTTTATGCCAATCGATTTTTATTCGCTGTTTTTCACGGAAGATCTCTATAGATCTATTGTGGACCAGAGTAATTTATATGCTGGTCAATTTATCGCCGCTAACCCCCAGTTGCCTAAAATTGCCAGAAATTGGAAACCAATTACGGTTTCCGAATTTAAGACCTTTCTGGGCCTTTCCCTCAACATGGGCACACATAAATTTCCGTCATTGCGTGCTTATTGGTCCACGCACCCAATTGACCACATGCCCGTGTTCTCTGCCTCCATGTCCAGGGCACGATACGAGCAGATTTTGCGGTTCATGCACTTCAACGACAATGAACTTTGTCGTCCACGTGGGGACCCTGAATACGACCGGCTCTATAAAATTCGGCCCCTCATAAACCACTTCAACGAACGTTTTGCAGCCTTGTTTACTCCCGATCAAGTTGTCTGCGTTGATGAGTCCCTGATTAAATTTTCTGGCCGCTTGTCTTTCAAGCAGTACCTTCCCAGCAAGCGTGCCAGATACGGGGTCAAGCTCTACAAGTTCTGTGACAGGGCAACAGGCTATGTAGTGAACTTTACGGTTTATGAGGGAAAAGACAGTCAGATTGAGTCGGTCAACTGCCCGGATTACATAGGGAGCGCTGGCAAGATAGTGTGGAACTTGGTGTCACCCTTATTCGGAAAGGGGTACCACTTGTATGTGGACAATTATTACACGAGCGTGCCACTGTTTAGTCACTTGTTTGATCATAAGATTGGAGCATGTGGCACCGTGCGACCTAATCGCCGGGGCTTTCCCCAGCGGCTTGTAGATGCCCGTCTTAGGCTGGGGGAGAGAGCCTGCTTGAAGTGTAATAACTTGCTCGCTATGAAGTGGAGGGACAATAAGAATGTTTTCCTTCTTACCTCCCTTCATGCAGACACGACAGTCCAAATTCCTACGGCGACTGGTGTTGTGGAGAAACCCCTCTGTGTCCACGAATATAACCAAAATATGGGAGGGGTGGACCTCAACGACCAGTTGATGGCGCCGTATCTAATTGACCGTAAGGCGAGACGCTGGTACAAAAAAGTGTCTCTATCATTATTCCAATTGGCTTTGCTGAACGCTCATGTGCTATACAGAGCTTCAGGCGGGACGTTATCTCTTCTAAAATTCCAGAATGAGATAGTCACAGAACTCCTGTATCCAGGCGGTTCTGCACCTCACCATCCCCAACCAAATGCAGTAAGCCGGCTGCATGAGAGGCATTATTCGTATGTCCTCCCGAGTACCCCTACCCAAAGCCACCCCCAAAAAAGATGTCGTGTCTGTAGCAAGCGCGGATTTAGGCGTGACACCCGTAGTTTTTGTCCACGCTGTCCTGACAAGCCTGGTCTTTGCCAAGGTGAATGTTTTGAACGCTACCACTCAAAAGTGAAGTTTTAGCGTAGGGTACAGCATTTCACAGACTAGGACACACTTACACAGGGTCTCCCAAGATGCCATTACATTTTGAGAGACCCGAACCATTACAGTTGTAAAGTTACAAAAAAAAGTGTAAAAAAGAAAAAAAAACGTAAAAAACAAAACACAAAAAAAATATAAAATAAAAAAACCAAAAATAGTTGTCGTTTTATTGTTCTCTCTCTCTCTATTTTCTCTCTATTGTTCTGCTCTTTTTTACTGTATTCTATTCTGCAATGTTTTATCATGCTTGCTTTTCAGGTATGTAATTTTTTGTTTTCAGGTGCGCCATTCAACTGCAGCGCGGAATTATTTATCTTGACAGCAACAGCGTTTGCTCCCACGATACATAAAGCCGTGACTCCAGTGCTGTAGGAGGTGATTTCACCACCACAGTTAAAAAAAAGAGCATATATGCCGAAGCATGGGGGCAGCAGGGGCGGAGGAGCGATTTTGCTCCTAATGCCGCGTACATACGGTCGAAATTCCGACCGTGTGTACGCGGCATAACTTTTTTGCGGGAGGATGCCCCCATGCTTCGGCATATATATATTTTAGGCACAGGTTGCGTTAAAACATTTTTTTATTTTTTACTAGGTTTTGTTTTGGTATTTGCTTTGCAGGTATGGCATGGTAAGGTCTTACTGTTGTACTGTAATGTTACTTTGTTTTAATGTTAACCACCATTTGCTTAGCAGGTACGCCATTCAGTTGCAGCGCGGATCTATTTATCTTGACAGCAACAGCGTTTGCTCCCACGATACATAAAGCCGTGACTCCAACGCTGTAGGAGGTGATTTCACCACCACAGTTAAAAAAAAGAGCATATATGCCGAAGCATGGGGGCAGCAGGGGCGGAGGAGCGATTTTGCTCCTAATGCCGCGTACATACGGTCGAAATTCCGACCGTGTGTACGCGGCATAACTTTTTTGCGGGAGGATGCCCCCATGCTTCGGCATATATATATTTTAGGCACAGGTTGCGTTAAAACATTTTTTTATTTTTTACTAGGTTTTGTTTTGGTATTTGCTTTGCAGGTATGGCATGGTAAGGTCTTACTGTTGTACTGTAATGTTACTTTGTTTTAATGTTAACCACCATTTGCTTAGCAGGTACGCCATTCAGTTGCAGCACGGATCTATTTATCTTGACAGCAACAGCGTTTGCTCCCACGATACATAAAGCCGTGACTCCAACGCTGTAGGAGGTGATTTCACCACCACAGTTAAAAAAAAGAGCATATATGCCGAAGCATGGGGGCAGCAGGGGCGGAGGAGCGATTTTGCTCCTAATGCCGCGTATATACGGTCGAAATTCCAACGGAGGCTTATCCGTGGAAAAGTCCGACCGTGTGTACGCGGCATAACCTTTTATGCCGCGTACATACGGTCGAAATTCCGACGAAGGCTTGACCGTGTGTACGCGGCATAACTTTTTTGCGGGAGGATGCCCCCATGCTTCGGCATATATGCCCATCATTAGAAGTTGGTGGATGAAGGGAGGTATTCTAATGGTGGGCATACCCACCAATCAATCTCTTTTCTTTCTCGTACATCACGGGACACAGAGCGACATAGTCATTACTAATGGGTTATATAGTTACCGTCAGGTGCTGGCACTGGCAACTTCCAAAACCGGAAGTACCCTCCCCTATATAAGCCCCTCCCATCCGGGAGCACCTCAGTTTTTTGCCAGTGTCTAAGGTGTTGGCCAAGAAGAAACATGTGTTTTTCACTGAGCTTGCGTACAGGTTCTTTTGGGCCTCAGTAAGCTATTCCGGATCCGACCAAAAAAGCTTCATAGCTAAACGGTCGGTACCCGGGCCTTGCAGAGAAGAGCAAGGTTCTGCCTGTAATGCTTCTCTTAGGAGAGCTGGACCCTGGGATCCAGAGCTCTGGTCATACCCACGACCAAGATGTTTTCTGTGCAGGGTGCTATACAGGTCCAGGGGAGTGGAATCCTTGGGAACCCGGTCCCTGAAGGTTTGATTACAATGCCTGCCGTGATAGGTGAAGTTTGGGCTTTTGTGGACCAAACAAAGTCCTGCGGCGGGGAACAGGTAAGTGGGGGCCCCCAGGAACTTGGTTCTATTGGGGGACCCCCAAGCCTAATTTGTCTTTCTGTCTGTTACCTAACGGTATTCCCGCTAATATCTGTGCATGCCTGTAACTACTAAAAAAATGTAATAATTTTTAATGGTGGTCAAGAAAAAAAAAAAAAAAAAAGGATGTTTTTTTATATATGTTTAGTATATTAAACTGCGGTACCTGTGTTTGTCCACTAGAGGCCGCTGTGGAATGTTTTTCTTGTCATATGGACTAGTTTCTTCTCAGAGAGCAAAGTCCAGGCAGCTGGTGAGTTCTCCTACAGGAAACTGTTTCCTCTGCCATGTTGCAGTGTTCGTCTATCCCCCGGCCTGCGGCAAAGGGGGCCCTGGCTCCTGTCCCTGGTTTCCATGTTTGAAAATTAGCGCCGAGGCGCACGTGGCCGCGCGCGTGCGCGTGCACGCGCCTCTATATATAGAGGTGGCCGGAAAAAGGGGCGGGGCCTGGGGGATGACGCTCTGTGCGCGCCGCAGCGCTTCTGCGCATGTGCGGGCGTCCCAGCAGGTTTTTAAAAAGCCACATTATTGCAGTAAGCTGGCTATGAAGTACAGAGACAGAGCTGGCAACATTTAAAGGCATACAGCAAGCGGTTGATACAGGCATCCCCTAGAAAGGCACATTAGTAGACACCAACTGTGATATAGCAGCAATTGTGCTAGACTATTCTCAGTAAAAGTGGTGTATTACGGCTGGAATACCTCAGCTTTAGGCTTAGGAATATGCCGTCCAGAAGCTCCGGAACTGAATCTTCCAGGAAGCGAAGGGGGTCTCATCGGGCTCTGAGGATCTTGGGCATACTCCTGCTGCACCAGTCTCCCCTGAAGTTCAGAGGTAAGTGACCGTAGAGACCCCGCAGGGGTACTTGGTACTGTGGCTGTCCTCAGTCACCTGCTCCTGTGTATGTAACAGAGGAGGTTTTTTCCTCAGCTCTGGGAGGATTAGAGAGAGATTGTCAACATTTATCGCTGCCTCCCTGTCAGGGAAAGCACGTCCGATCTCCGTCTCCTCCTTCAGAGTGCCTGTTAGCAGAGCAACAGTCCCATACAGGGATCGACCTGCCTGAAGGGGATCAGGATGAGGTTGATTCTGTTATAGAGGAATCAACAGTGGGGGAACCTTTTCTCAGCATCTTAAGCTGAAAGATTATGGGTTCAGTCTCTGACTAACATGGTCCGATCAGCATTTAAAAATGCACCTTGCGGAACCATCAACCACTACTGTATCCTCGTTGGGGTCGCTAGAAGCCCCCAGACTGTTTGTTCTTTTCCACTTCACCCTTTACTGAAAGGGCTCATTTACCAGGATTGGGAACGTCCTGAGAAAATATTTATTCCCCCAAGAGATTTCCGGTGGTCTATCCCATGGAGGATAAGTTCATCAAAAAAAAAAAAAAAAAAAAAAAATGGAAGGTCCCTACAGTGGACGCAGCCATCTCTTGTATGTATAAATCACTGACATGTCCAGTGGATAATGTCCAAATGTTCAAGAACCCAATAGATAAAAGATTGGAGTCCTTATGAAAATCTGCTTGGTGATACAACCAGCAGTAGCAGCTATTGGGGTCTGCTAAGCAGTGAAGGATCAGTTGAAACAGGTCTTGAGGGACTTGACAGATCAGCAGGCTTTGCCCTAGCTGATCTACCTAGAGCCTTAGGCTTTGCGGTTGACGCCATAGAGGATTCAGTCCATCAGGCCTCCCGCCTTACGCTGTCTATAGTACATATGCGTAGGCTCCTATGGCTCAAAAACTGGTCTGCTGAAGCTCCCTGTAAAGAATGGCTGGTTAGCGTCCCATTTCATGGTGAACGCTTATTCAGGGAAAACCTGGACAAATATATCCAGAAAATTTCCAGCGGTAAAAATACGCTCTTGCCGGTTAAAAGCAGAGTTAGAGGTCCCTCTTTAAGAGGCCTGCTTCTCCAGTCCCTGGGGCATCGGCTGTGTAACAGTTCCGACGGCCTCCTCGGTCAAATCCCGGGGGTAAAAAACAGGGACAGTAGCAGGGTAATGAGAAACCCTGGGTCAGGGGAGGTACAAAACCTCCCCCAAAGTTAAATTCATTGAAGCCCCCACTCAGTCGGGTGGGGGGAGGACTCCAGTTGTTCGCAAGAGACCTGGCGGGACACGATCAAGACAGATAGGTGCTCTCCGCAGTAGGTTTGGGATACAGTTTGGAGTTAAAAGACTCTCCTCCTTCCCATTTTTGAGGTCAAACGTGCCAAGGGATCCCCGGAAGAGAGAGTCCCTCCTGTTGGCACTAGAACAACTATTGCTCCAAGGAGTAATTATGGAGGTTCCCCTGGAAGAATGAGGGTTCGGGTTTTACTCAAACCTCTTTACAGTCCCGAAGCAAACGCGGACGGGAGGCCCATATTAATTCTAAAAGGGCTATACAAATTCCTGTATATCAGGACTTTCCGATGGAGTCGATCCGATCGGTGGCCACTGCCCTACAAGGGGAGGATTGGTTAGCCACGATCGACATCAAAGATGCTTATTTGCACATTCCCATCTTTCCAGTCCACCAAAAATTTCTACGCTTTGCAGTAGAAGGGCGCCATTTTCAGTTCAGAGCCTTACCCTTCGGTTTGGCCACAGCACCACGAGTGTTTACAAAAATTCTGGCCCTTTATTGGCCAATCTAAGAACACAAGGTGTAATGATAATGGCATATCTGGATGACTTGTTGCTGATAGACCACTCAGTGAAAAAACTAGACGTGGTCGTTCACAAGACGATCAAGTATCTGGAATCTCACGGTTGGATTATCAACCGAGACAAGTCAGCCCTAAAAACCAGTCAAAAGTCTGGAATACTTGGGGCTAAGGTTGGATTCAGGCCAGAGAAAAATATTCTTGCCTCGAGGAAAGGTGTTGTCTTTGAAAGATTTGATCCACTTAGTGGGTACAAAAAAGACAGCCGTCCATACGCCTGTATATGAGGCTGCTGGGAAAAATGGTGGCATCATTCGAAGCAGTACCCTACGGTCAATTCCATTCAAGGAATTTGCAAGGGGCCATACTGTCAGCCTGGAACAAAAAAGTTCAGGCCCTAGACTTACAATGTCCTTGTCCCCTTCCGTTCGCAAGAGCCTCCGTTGGTGGTTGGTTCCCCAGAATCTGGAAAAAAGGAAATCCTTCAGTCCGATTTCTTGGAAGGTGGTCACTACAGATGCCAGCCTTATAGGCTGGGGAGCAGTACTGGAGCAATAGTCTCTCCAGGGCAGATGGTCGGATGCAGAAAAGGCCCTGCCCATCAATCTCTTAGAGATACGAGCAGCCCGGTATGCCCTAGTAGCATGGACATCCAAACTCCAAGGGTCCCCTGTCAGAATTCAATCAGACAATGCCACAGCAGTGGCATATATCAATCGGGGGGGCACCAGGAGTCGTGCAGCCCAAAGGGAAGTAAATTACATCCTGAGATGGGCAGAAAAATATGTCCCAGCCATATCTGCGGTATTCATTCCAGGAGTGGAGAATTGGAAGGCGGACTTTCTAAGTCGCCAGCAATTAGGCCCAGAGGAAGGGTCCCTTCACCCCGAGGTTTTCTGGACAATATGTCAGCGGTAGGGAACATCGGATGTAGATCTTCTAGCATCCAGATTCAACGCAAAGGGGGATAGGTTTGTCTCTCGGACAAGGGATCCCCTAGCTTGCGGCTCGGATGCCCTAGTGTTCCCTGGGGATCAGTTCAAGCTGATATATGCATTCACACCGCCACAATGGTTACCTCGATTACTCCGCAGAATCAGGGTAGAAAAGAAACCAGTGATTCCGGTGGCTCCAGCGTGGCCCCGAAGAGCGTGGTACGCGGAGATTGTAAAATTTCAGTGGGGAGTCCTTGGACTCTCCCACGTCGTCCGGCTTTCGCAAGGACCGATATACCACCCTTCCTTACCAGCCCTAGGTTTGACGGCCTGGCTATTGAAGCCCACATTCTAAAAAAGAGAGGGCTCTCTAATGCTGTGGTATCTACCATGATCAATGCCAGGAAGCCGGTATCCAGGCAGATCTACTATAGAATCTGGAAGGCGTACATCGCGTGGTGTGAGGCCAAGAAATGGCATCCACATAAGTACGTAATAGGTAGGATTCTGGACTTCCTACAGTGGGCTGTAGATAGGAAGCTTGCCTTGAGTACTATCAAGGGTCAGATTTCGGCCTTGTCAATATTTTTTCAAAGGCCCTTGGCTTCGCATTCACTAGTCAAAGCCTTTATACAAGGAGTGATGCGTATTAGTCCTCCGGTTAATATTCCCATATGTCCATGGGATCTAAACTTGGTTCTGTCGGTTCTACAGAAACAACCATTTGAACCATTACAGCATATTTCCTTGGTGCTTCTTACCAGGAAATTGATTTTTCTAGTAGCCATTTGTTCGGCTAAAAAGAGTATCGGAATTAGCAGCTATGTCCTGTAAGGAGCCATATCTGGTTATCCATAAGGACAGAGTAGTGTTACGTCCTCATCCAGCCTTTCTTCCTAAGGTGGTATCGAGGTTTCATTTGAACCAAGATGTGGTTCTTCCTTCTTTTTTCCCCAAACCTACTTCGGTAGAGGAAAAGTTATTGCATTCTTTGGATGTAGTAAGAGCAGTTAAAGCTTATCTAAAAGCCACTGCTCAGATTCGCAGAACGGATACTTTGTTTATTCTGCCGGAAGGCCCCAGAAAGGGTCAGGCAGCGTCAAAATCTACTTTAGCCAAGTGGATTCGACAGGTCATAATACAAGCCTATAGCTTGAGAAGTAGACCGCCTCCGTTCAAAGTTAGGGCGCACTCCACGAGAGCAGTTGGAACTTCATGGGCAGTGCATCACCAGGCCTCCCTGGCTCAAATCTGTAAGGCCGCAACATGGTCTTCGGTACACACGTTTACTAGGTCCTACCAGGTGGACGTTAGAAGTCAGGAGGATGTCGCCTTTGGGCGCAGTGTGTTGCAGGCCGCAAAAGATCCTCATGTCTGATAGCGCTCAGCTTATATATGGTGTATCCCCCCCCTCATTTGGCATTGCTTTAGGACATCCCATTAGTAATGACTATGTCGCTCTGTGTCCCGTGATGTACGAGAAAGAAAATAGGATTTTTATAACAGCTTACCTGTAAAATCCTTTTCTTGGAGTACATCACGGGACACAGAGCTCCCACCCCTCTTTGGGGACACTTATTGCTTTGCTACAAAACTGAGGTGCTCCCGGATGGGAGGGGCTTATATAGGGGAGGGTACTTCCGGTTTTGGAAGTTGCCAGTGCCAGCACCTGACGGTAACTATATAACCCATTAGTAATGACTATGTCGCTCTGTGTCCCGTGATGTACTCCAAGAAAAGGATTTTACAGGTAAGCTGTTATAAAAATCCTATTTTTTTCGTTCAGCCAATAGGCTGTATGAAAAAAAAGATTACAATACATGTCCAACAAGGACCAGCAACGTACTGGTATGTTGCTGGACTTTGAATGTTTATACCAGAATGATGCCTGCGGGTTTAGGTATCATCTTGGTATCATTCTTTTCAGCCAGCAGCCGGCTTTCATGTAAAAGCAATTCTAGCAGATAATTAGCCTCTAGACTGCTTTTACAAGCAGTGGGAGGGAATGTCCCCCCCCCGGATATAAAAAGCGCCATTGGGAAATTGGGAAAGCATTTTATCACACCGATCTTGGTGTGGTCAGATGCTTTGAGGGCAGAGGAAAGATCTAGGGTCTAACCCCCCAATTTTTTTCAAAAAAAGAGTACCTGTCACTACCTATTGCTATCATAGGGGATATTTACATTCCCTGAGATAACGATAAAAATGGTAAAAAAATAAAATATGGAAGGCACAGTTTAAAAATAAAATAAAAAAGCCAAATAAATAATAAAAAAAAAAAAAAAAAAAAAAAAGCACCGCTGTCCCCCCCTGCTATTGCGCAAAGGCGAACGCAAGCGTCGGTCTAGCGTCATATGTAAACAGCAATTGCATCATGCATGTGAGGTATCACCGCGAAGGTCAGATCGAGGGCAGTCATTTTAGCAGTAGACCTCCTCTGTAAATCTAACGTGGTAACCTGTAAAGGCTTTTAAATGCTTTTAAAAATGAATGTAGTTTTGTCGCCGCTGCGCGTTTGTGCGCAATTTTAAAGCATGTCTTGTTTGGTATCCATGTACTCGGCCTATGATCATCTTTTTTATTTCATCAAACATTTGGGCAATATAGTGTTTTTTAGTGCATTAAAAATAAAAAAAGTGTGTTTTTCCCCCAAAAAATGCGTTTGAAAAATCGCTGCGCAAATACTGTGTGGAAAAAAAAAATGCAACACCCACTATTTTAATCTGTAGGGCCTTTGCTTTAAAAAAATATATAATGTTTGGGGGTTCAACATAATTTTCTTGCAAAAAAAAATTTTCTTTCATGTAAACAAAAAGTGTCAGAAAGGGCTTTGTCTTCAAGTGGTTAGAAGAGTGGATGATGTGTGACATAAGCTTCCTAATGTTGTGCATAAAATGCCAGGACAGTTCAAAACCCCCCCAAATGACCCCATTTTGTAAAGTAGACACCTCAAGCTATTTGCTGAGAGGCATGTTGAGCCCATTGAATATTTTTTTTTTTTGTCCCAAGTGATTGAATAATGACCAAAAAAAAAAAATGTACAAAAAGTTGTCACTAAATTATATATTGCTCAAACATGCCATGGGCATATGTGGAATTACACCCCAAAATACATTCTGTTGCTTCTCCTGAGTACGGGGATACCACATGTGTGGGACTTTTTGGGAGCCTAGTCGCGTACGGGACCCCAAAAACCAAGCACCGCCTTCAGGATTTCTATGGGTGTAAATTTTTGATTTCACTCCTCACTGCCTATCACAGTTTCGGAGGCCATGGAATGCCCAGATGGCAGAAACCCCCCCCCAAATGACCCGATTTTGGAAAGTAGACACCCCAAGCTATTTGCTGAGAGGTATGTTGAGTATTTTGCAGATCTCGCTTTTTGTCACAAAGTTTTGAAAATGTAAAAAAAGAAAAAAAAAAAGAAAAAAAAATGTCTTTCTTAATTTTCAAAAACAAATGAGAGCTGTAAAATACTCACCATGCCTCTCAGCAAATAGCTTGGGGTGTCTACTTTCCAAAATGGGGTCATTTGTGGGGGTTTTGGGCTATTTTGACATTTTATGGCCTTCAAAACTGTGATAGGTAGTGAGGAGTGAAATCAAAAATTTATGCCCTTAGAAACCTTGAAGGCGGTGCTTGGTTTTTGGGGTCCCGTACGCGGCTAGGCTCCCAAAAAGTCCCACACATGTGGTATCCCCGTACTCAGGAGAAGCAGCAGAATGTATTTTGGGGTGTAATTTCACATATAACCATGGCATGTGTGAGCAATATATCATTTAGTGACAACTTTTTGTACATTTTTTTTTTTTCTTTTTGTCATTATTCAATCATTTGGGACAAAAAAAAAAAATATTCAATGGGGTCAACATGCCTCTCAGCAAATAGCTTGGGGTGTCTACTTTCCAAAATGGGGTCATTTGGGGGGGTTTTGTGCCATCTTGGCATTTTATGGCCTTCAAAACTGTGATAGGTAGTGAGGAGCGAAATCAAAAATTTATGCCCTTAGAAACCTTGAAGGCGGTGCTTGGTTTTTGGGGTCCCGTACGCGGCTAGGCTCCCAAAAAGTCCCACACATGTGGTATCCCCGTACTCAGGAGAAGCAGCAGAATGTATTTTGGGGTGTAATTTCACATATGCCCATGGCATGTGTGAGCAATATATCATTTAGTGACAACTTTGTGCAAAAAAAACACAGTTTGTCATATTCCCGCAACCTGTGGCAAAATATAAAATATTCCATGGACTCAACATGCCTCTCAGCAAATAGCTTGGGGTGTCTACTTTCCAAAATGGGGTAATTTGGGGGGGTTTTGTGCTATTTTGGCATTTTATGGCCTTCAAAACTGTGATAGGTAGTGAGGAGTGAAATCAAAAATTTACGCCCTTAGAAATCCTGAAGGCGGTGCTTGGTTTTTGGGGCCCTGTACGCGGCTAGGCTCCCAAAAAGTCCCACACATGTGGTATCCCCGTACTCAGGAAAAGCAGCAGAATGTATTTTGGGGTGCAATTCCACATATAACCATGGCATGTGTGAGCAATATATCATTTAGTGACAACTTTTTGTACATTTTTTTTTTCTTTTTGTCATTATTCAATCATTTGGGACAAAAAAAAAATATTCAATGGGGTCAACATGCCTCTCAGCAAATAGCTTGGGGTGTCTACTTTCCAAAATGGGGTCATTTGGGGGGGTTTTGTGCCATCTTGGCATTTTATGACCTTCAAAACTGTGATAGGTAGTGAGGAGTGAAATCAAAAATTTATGCCCTTAGAAACCTTGAAGGCGGTGCTTGGTTTTTGGGGTCCCGTACGCGGCTAGGCTCCCAAAAAGTCCCACACATGTGGTATCCCCGTACTCAGGAGAAGCAGCAGAATGTATTTTGGGGTGTAATTTCACATATGCCCATGGCATGTGTGAGCAATATATCATTTAGTGACAACTTTGTGCAAAAAAAAAAAAGTTTGTCATATTCCCGCAACTTGTGGCAAAATATAAAATATTCCATGGACTGAACATGCCTCTCAGTAAATAGCTTGGGGTGTCTACTTTCCAAAATGGGGTCATTTGGGGGGGTTTTGTGCTATTTTGGCATTTTATGGCCTTCGAAACTGTGATAGGTAGTGAGGAGTGAAATCAAAAATTTGCGCCCTTAGAAATCCTGAAGGCGGTGCTTGGTTTCCGGGGTCCCGTACGTGGCTAGGCTCCTAAAAAGTCCCACACATGTGGTATCCCCGTACCTCAGGAGAAGCAGCAGAATGTATTTTGGGGTGCAATTCCACATATAACCATGGCATGTGTGAGCAATATATCATTTAGTGACAACTTTTTGTAATTTTTTTTTTTTTTTTTGTCATTATTCAATCACTTGGGACGAAAAAAATAAATATTCAATGGGCTCAACATGCCTCTCAGCAATTTCCTTGGGGTGTCTACTTTCCAAAATGGGGTCATTTGGGGGGGTTTTGTACTGCCCTGCCATTTTAGCACCTCAAGAAATGAGATAGGCAGTCATAAATTTAAAGCTGTGTAAATTTCAGAAAATGTACCCTAGTTTGTAAACGCTATAACTTTTGCGCAAACCAATAAATATACGCTTATTGACATTTTTTTACTAAAGACATGTGGCTGAATACATTTTGGCCTAAATGTATGACTAAAATTGAGTTTATTCGATTTTTCTTATAACAAAAAGTAGAAAATATCATTTTTTTTCAAAATTTTCGGTCTTTTTCTGTTTATATCGCAAAAAATAAAAATCGCAGAGGCAATCAAATACCATTAAAAGAAAGCTCTATTTGTGGGAAGAAAAGGACGCAAATTTCATTTGGGTACAACATTGCATGTCCGCACAATTTACAGTTAAAGCAGCGCAGTGCCGAATCCCAAAAACAGGCTTGGTCCTAATGGCCCGAAATGGTCCGGGGCTTAAGTGGTTAATAGCCGCGAGTGAGTTTTAAATGCCTTTTTTTCCTTCAGAAATGACACTTTGTGCAGGGACAGTTCTAAGCACGGGAAACAAGCGCCAATAGTCCTCAGAACTTCGGGTCCCCATTGAATTCAATGGGGTTCGGGTTCGGGGTCAAGTTCGGTCCCGAACTCGAACTTTTTACCGAAGTTCGGCCGGACCCGTCGAACCCGAACATCCAGGTGTCCGCTCAACTCTACTCCTGACCGTTGTGCACGTCTGATCTGCAACTACAGGAAACGTTTGGTTGAAGTTATTGCTGTCAAAGGAGGTTCAACCAGTTATTAAATCCAAGGGTTCACATACTTTTTTAACCTGAACTGTGAATGTTTACAGGGTGTGTTCAATAAAAACATGGTAACATTTAATTATTTGTGTGTTATTAGTTTAAGCAGACTGTGATTGTCTATTGTTGTGACTTAGATGAAGATCAGATCACATTTTATGACCAATTTGTGCAGAAATCCATATCATTCCAAAAGGGTTCACATACTTTTTTTTGCAACTATATTTATGGCATTAATACATGTTTTATTTTTTTTACTGTAATGGCGGTGAGAAGCAATTTTTAGCGGGACTGTGACATTCCAGCAGACAGATCGGACACTTTTGGCACTTTTTTGGGACCAGTGACATTTATACAGCGATCAGAGCAATAAAAATGCACTGTTTACTGTATAAATGACACTGGCAGGGAAGGGGTTAACACTATGGGGCGATCAAGGGGTTAAATGTGTTCCCTGGGAGATGTTTATAACTGTGGGGGCAGTGGACTGACAGTGAATTGAGAGATATCGCTGTTCCTAATCACTAGGAACAGACAATCACTCTGTACTCCCCTGACAGAACATGGATCTGTTTGTTTACATTGACAGATCCCCGTTCTGGCTCTCTGTGGAGCGATCGCAGGTGGCCGGCAGACATCGCGGCCACCGGCCACACGCATCAGCTCCCCTGCCAGGCAGCGGGTGCGCACCTGCTATAGCTGATAAATGGACCGACCTACAGATGCAGCGATACGTGGGATTGAGCTGGCCTGCCACAGTATAATGATGGCGGCTTGTCGTCAAGCGGTTAATATTGGGTTCTATACTTTTATTTGACAGTCACCAAGAAGATGAATATAATTTCTCAGCGACCAACAAAAGCATTATGACCAGCACTGACAGTGGTTTACAGACTGTACTTCTGACACTTCACTGTTCTACAATGAAGAATGATGAATCCGCTATGCTAGCAGGGAGATTTTCCACCAAGTTGGAAAACCCCTCTGCACAATAAGGAGCTCTCTCAACTGCTAGCCATTTCACAGTATAAAATTGTGGTGATAATTTCAAGCAACACTTCAAATCAGGATGACCTTTTGTTTATTAGGATATCCATGGCTGGAGCTTCTGCTGAGCCTTCAGTATGGATGTCTGGAGCTTTGAGTTGTATAAGGATTGATGGTTCTTATCTTATTTCTCTTTTTGCTGCCGCTAAAGAAGCTCTGTTCCTTCCAGCTTGCTACCAGTCTCATACTTGGACCCCCAGCACACACAAGAAAGTGCCAAATTTGAGAGATTTGTCATCTACATAGTGGTTATTTAAGGAGGACTGGTGGCAGGGAAGGGAAAATATTCTCTTTAAACAGAAAAAAATGAAAAAGATGTAATCACTTCAATTTTAAAATCAACCCACCAACATGTAATTATAGCAGCTGCTATTGCTGAATTGCAGCTCCAGTCCATCATCCTTACCCTTGCTTCAAAAATTGGTTGATTCAGTGACCTTGAACAAGTTGCACCTCAAAAACAAGTTGCCAATGGCAGATTTATATGTTTATATTCTGACAGGTCCCCTTTAAATGTAGTTAATTATTATAAATGACACAATAAAAGTCCTTATTATTATATAACTTTTATTTAAAAAATAGTGATAACTTTTTGTGTAAAGAATATTCATTTCTCTTTTTGTGTTTTTGCAATTGTAATTTTTATTCACAGTTTCTCTTGAGAGGTTTCAGGGTAAAAGATATCTACTATGAGTCAACTGTTTTCTACAGTTAACTGAAAGCAATGCCCTCCAGTTTATTCTGCTTGATTATGTAAGCATAAACAAAAACCCTCAGTCAATTTTAAGCAATGTTTTTCTGTATGTTTTGGTAAATGAATAGGATTTATTTTTACGCAGATAAAAGCAGAACACCGCAGGGTGGCTAAGACACTTAATAAAATCTTTTGTGTTTAACTTTTCCCAAAATTGCAAACTTCTATTTTTGCATATATACTCTCCCTGAATATTAAAGGGTAAACTCTTTTCATCTATATGTGCTTTTATGTTAAAAGGGAAAGTTGGAAAACAAATTATTTCAGAACATACTTATAATCTTCCTATATAAACAATTTATGATAATACAACGTATGTTGAGTATAATTTTTGTAAGTATAGTGACTGTGTGGTAAATATCTATCTATCTATCTGTCTATCTATCTATCTATCTATCTATCTATCTATCTATCTATCTATCTATCTATCTATCTATCTATCTATCTATCTGTCTATCTATCTATCTAGATATATCTAGATATATATATGCATGGGAATGTATAGGCCATCCCCACACTGTTCCCACAAAGTTTGGAGCGTAAAATTGGCCAAAATGTCTTGATATGCTGACGCCATAAGACGCCTTACTGGAACTAAGGGGCAAAGCCCCTTAGAAAAAAACAACCCCACACCATAATCCCCCTTCACCAACTTATTTGAACCAGTGCACAAAGCAAATCCTGACCTGAACCCGATAGAACACCTTTGAGATGAATTAGAACGGAGACTGTGAGCCAGGTCTTCTTGTCCAACATCGGTGCCTAACCTCACAAAAGCGCTTCTGGAATGGTCAAACCTTCCCATAGACGCACTCCTAAACCTTGTGTACAGGCTTCCCAAAAGAGTTGAAGCTGTTGTAATTACAAAGGGTGGGCCAACTCAATATTGAACCCTATGGTGTATATATACACCACACAGTGACTATACTTACAAAAATTATACTCAACATACAATGTATTATAGTAATTTGTTTATTTATTATTTTTTTCATTTTCTCCATCTCTCTTCTGTATGCTTATGATTGTTTAAGGGAATTGCAGCAGACACTTTTCCTGCTTGAAGATGCCTACTCTCTAACAAGACCCACTGACTGTCTTAGACACATCCCTTGTGATTCAGGGGGTGTAAATAACTGCTCCTGTGTCCTAGTTTGTGCAGAAAACTTCCAAAGAGCCATTTTATATGCAGAGAAAAGGTTACTGCAGAGTAGGATTGAGCTTGGTGTTCGACTCGAACATAGGTTCGACTCGAACATCGGCTGTTCGCGCGTTCGGCGAACAACGAACGATTTGGGCCGTTTGCGCCAAATTCGAGTGACGCGAACGGCCCACAATACACTGCGTCATCGCAGTGTAATCCCGGCGCTGTGATTGGCCAAGCATGCACTGTGACCCTGCATGCTTGGCCAATCACAGCGCCGGCAGCGAGGAGAGCAATGATTGGCCACAGGCAGGATGCCTGTGGCCAATTATAGCTGAGGGGGTTTAGTACAAGCCCCACACTATAAAAGGCCGCCAGCGCGGCGGCCTTGTGTAGTGTGTTCCGGAGCAGGGAAAGTGAAGGATAGGCAGGGACAGTGTCAAATCTTGTCAAATCTATTCTTTGCTAAACCTTGTGTGTAGGGATAGAGAAGGATAGGCAGGGAGAGTGTCAGTGTCATATTCTTTGCTAAACCTTGTGTGTAGGGAGAGAGAAGGATAGGCAGGGAGAGTGTCAGTGTCATATACTTTGATAAACCTTGTGTGCAGGGAGAGAGAAGGATAGGCAGGGGACAGTGTCAGTGTCATATTCTTTGCTAAACCTTGTGTGCAGGGAGAGAGAAGGATAGGCAGGGAGAGTGTCAGTGAACATATACTTTGATAAACCTTGTGTGCAGGGAGAGAGAAGGATAGGCAGGGGACAGTGTCAGTGTGATTGTTGATAAGCATCCTGCACATTATACAGCTACACTTAGCCTGTATTGCTGCTTTTTCCTGGTGTGTTACACCAACAGGATTTTGCGGCACTTACAGCGGGCGGAGTGTACCTCCTGACCATATTACACCTTAACTTAGCCTGTATTGCTGCATTTTCCTGGTGTGTTACACCAACAGGATTTTGCGGCACTTACAGCGGGCGGAGTGTGCCTCCTGACCATATTACACCTTAACTTAGCCTGTATTGCTGCTTTTTCCTGGTGTGTTACACCAACAGGATTTTGCGGCACTTACAGCGGGCGGAGTGTGCCTCCTGACCATATTACACCTTAACTTAGCCTGTATTGCTGCTTTTTCCTGGTGTGTTACACCAACAGGATTTTGCGGCACTTACAGCGGGCGGAGTGTACCTCCTGACCATATTACACCTTAACTTAGCCTGTATTGCTGCTTTTCCCATTTCCCTGCAGGCCATTAGAATGTCTGGAAGGCAAACAAGGAGAGGCAGACAGTCAGGAGCCAATAAAAGAGGGCAAGCAGGCTCTGTGTCTAGAGACAACAGTGCTGGTCGTGGATGCGGTGCATCGCCATCAGCACGTGGCCATGGGACACGCTTGTCCTTCTTTTCGGCAGCTGGACGTGTTGAGCTGCATCATGCCGAAGACTTGGTAGAGTGGATGACCAAGCCCTCCTCATCCTCCTCATCCTCTCTCACCCAGGCTCAGGGTACTGGCAAAGCAGCTGCCAAAGCGTCCTCTTCCCTGGTATCAATGTCATCATCAGTCACTCCTTCCCTAGACCAACGATGTCCTCCTGAGGAGTCCCCCGAACTGTTTGAGCACAGTGTTGGGTACATGCTCCAGGAGGATGCCCAGCGTTTCGAAGGGTCTGATGAAGATACCCAGCTAGAGGAAGGCAGTAGCGTGAGAGCAGAGAGAGGGGATGCTCAAGAAGGACACCAATCTGGCAGTCATGTTCCAGCAGCTGCAGCATACTTCCAGATTGGCTCCAGTGATGAGGAGGGAGGGGATGATGAGGTCACTGACTCCACGTGGGTGCCTAATAGGAGAGAGGAGGAGGAGGAGGAGAAGGATGAGGAGGAGGCACATCTCCAACGAGGCAGGATGCCCTCGGGGGGCCAGCGTAAGGGCAGCACACTGACGGAATCACACCGCAGAGCTCCGCCTGTGCAGGGCGCTGCCTCTTCCCGTTATTCAAAAAGTTCTTTGGTGTGTGCCTTTTTTGAGTCGAGTGCATCAGATCGCACTGCTGCTGTTTGCAACATATGTCTCAAGCGTATATCGCGTGGCCAAAACATCACCCGCTTGGGCACCACATGCTTGACCAGACATATGTTGACCTGCCATGCAGCTCATTGGCAAGCCTACCTTAAAGACCCACACCAAAGAACAAAGCTGACCTCTTCTTGCACCGCAATAGCTGGGATCTCCAACCCCACTATACCTTCAGTCCTCTCTGAAACCTGCTCTGAGAGAAATGAAGGTGTAGAATAAGGTGTGTCACAGCCAAGTACTTGCGGGCACTCTGCTAGCAGTACACCGACGTCCGATTCTAGCAGGCAAATTTCCCTGCCCCAGCTGCTGGACCGTCGAAAGAAGTTCGCTCCCAGCCATCCACATGCCCAGCGGTTGAATGCTAGCTTGGCTAAATTGCTAGCGCTTCAACTGCTGCCTTTTCAGTTGGTAGACTCGGCCCCCTTCTGTGAGTTTGTGCAATGTGCGGTTCCTCAGTGGCAGGTTCCCAAACGCCACTTTTTCTCACGGAAGGCGATTCCGGCTCTCTACCGGCATGTGGAAGGCAATGTCTTGGCCTCGCTGGACAGGGCAGTCAGCGGTAAGGTGCATATTACCGCTGACTCATGGTCCAGCAGGCATGGACAGGGACGTTACCTTTCTTTCACGGCCCATTGGGTCACTCTTTTGGCAGCTGGGAAGGATGCAGGACAAGGTGCAGTAGTGTTGGAGGTTGTTCCACCGCCACGCCTCCAAAATGCTACTACTGGTTGTGACACACCTCTGTCCTCCACCCCCTCCTCTTCTTCTTCCTCCGTGGCCTCTTCCTGTGCTTTGTCCTCGGAACCAGCGGTGCTCCGTAGGCGTTCAAGGGGCTACGCAAGTACGCAGGCAAAAAGATGCCATGCCGTGCTTGCGCTGGTGTGTTTGGGGGACAGGAGCCACACTGGGGCAGAGGTTCTGTCTGCTCTGCAGGGGCAGGCCGAGAGGTGGTTGACGCCACGCCAGCTTAAGCCAGGAATGGTAGTTTGTGACAATGGCACCAACCTCCTCTCCGCTCTCCGACAGGGACAACTGACCCATGTGCCCTGTGTGGCTCACGTCCTTAACCTGGTGGTGCAGCGGTTCTTGGGCAGGTACCTGGGCTTACAGGATGTCCTGAGGCAGGCCAGGAAAGTCTGTGTGCATTTCCGCAGATCTTATAATGCCAGTGCTCGGAGTTGAACCTGCCCAAGAACCGCCTTATATGTGACATGCCCACCAGGTGGAACTCAACGTTGGCCATGCTGCAGCGGCTGCACATGCAGCAGAGGGCCATCAATGAGTACCTGTGCGACTACGGCACCAGGACAGGGTCAGGGGAGCTCGGGTTTTTTTCACCACGCCAGTGGGGCATGATCAGGGATGCATGCACTGTCCTGGCACCATTTGAGGAGGCCACGAGGATGGTGAGCAGTGACAGTGCATGCATCAGTGACACTGTACCTCTTGTCCACCTGTTGGAACATACGCTGCATGGAATAATGGACAGGGCACTTGAGGCAGAACAGAGGCAGGAAGAGGAGGACTTCCTTGCCTCTCAAGGCCCCCTTTACCCAGACAGTGTTCCTTCTGTCCCACCCATCGCACAGGAAGAAGAGGAGGAGGAGGAGGATTGTGTCAGCATGGAGGTGGAGACTGGCACTCAGCATCATCAGCAGCAGTCTTTTAGGGATGATTTACAGTTCCAAGAAACCAGTGGACTTGTACGTGGCTGGGAGGAAGTGGCTGCGGATCATGTCGTCCTTAGTGACCTAGAGGACTCCGGACCGAATGCTTCAGCTAACCTACGCTGCATGGCCTCCCTGATCCTGCAAAGTCTGTGGAAGGATCCTCGTATTCTTCGGATCAAGGAGAGGGACCATTACTGGCTGGCCACTCTCCTTGATCCACGGTACAAGGGTAAGGTTGCGAACCTTATCTTAGCGTCGCAGAGGAAGCAGAGGATGAGACAACTCCGGGAGGCCTTGCAGAAAGGTCTGTGCAACGCGTTCCCAGAGACTGGGAGGTTACAAACTCCTGGTCCTGGACAACGAGTTGCTGAGGCTTCGGTCAGTCAAAGAAGGAGCGGTGGGGAAGGTGGCCATCTGACCGAAGCGTTCAGACAATTCTTTAGTCCGCAGCCCCAAGGTATGATCGGTTCCAGCAACCATCGCCAGCGTCTGATATACATGGTGCAGGAATACCTAGGGGCAAGGTCAGACTTGGACACCTTCCCCACCGAAAATCTTCTGGCTTACTGGGTCTTGAGGATGGATCACTGGCCAGAGCTTGCACAGTATGCAATTGAGCTACTGGCCTGTCCTGCATCCAGCGTTCTTTCAGAACGCACATTCAGTGCTGCTGGAGGATTTGTCACGGATCACAGGGTGCGCCTGTCCACCGACTCTGTTGATCGACTGACCTTCATAAAGATGAACCAGTCTTGGATCACCACCAGCTACCAAACACCTGAAGCTGATATAACAGACTAATTTATTTTCAAATGTCACATCCCTTCAAGACTGATGCTGATGCTGAGAGACTGTCCTGTTATGTTGACTGACTATCCTCCTCCTCCTCAATGATCCGATTGACGATGATAGCTTGGAAGAACATTTTTGTTTCTGGGTGCCGCCACCAGTGGCTAAGGCCCAATTTTTCAGCCCCTGTTTAACAGGGGTGTGTTATTACAATTTTTTATGCAATGCTTTGCAGCAGGGCTCATTCCTGCACTCCAACTAGAGTATCTGGGAGTGGTTGCAGTGTCGTGGCACCAGCACCAGTGGCTAAGGCCCAATTTTTCAGCCCCTGTTTAACAGGGGCGTGTAATTACAATTTTTGATGCAATACTTTGCAACAGGGCTCATTGCTGTGCTCCAAGTACAGTATCTGTGAGGGGTTGCAGTGTTGTGGCACCAGTGGCTAAGGCCCAATTTTTCAGCCCCTGTTTAACAGGGGCATGTAATTACAATTTTTTATGCAATGCTTTGCAGCAGGGCTCATTCCTGCACTCCAACTAGAGTATCTGGGAGAGGTTGCAGTGTCGTGGCACCAGCACCAGTGCCTAAGGCCCAATTTTTCAGCCCCTGTTTAACAGGGGCGTGTAATTACAATTTTTGATGCAATACTTTGCAACAGGGCTCATTGCTGTGCTCCAAGTACAGTATCTGTGAGGGGTTGCAGTGTTGTGGCACCAGTGCCAAGGCCCAATTTGTATGCCCCTGTTTAACAGGGGCATGTAATTACAATTCTTGATCTAATAATTCACAGCAGGGCCCATTCCTGCGCCCACCAAGACTAACTGTGAGGCCTTACAGTGTTGTGTCAACACCACCACCACCACCACCACCAAAGGGCCAATTTTTCAGCCCCTGTTCAACAGGGGCATGCAATTACAATTCTTGATCTAATAATTCACAGCAGGGCCCATTCATGCTCCCACCAAGAGTAACTGTGAGGGCTCACAGTGTTGTGGCAACACCAACATGTAAGGGGCAAATTTCAGCTGAGTATATACGGCAGGCCCCTACTTTCAAACATCCAACTTACAAACGACTCCTCCTTGCAAACGGAAGGATACAACAGGAAGTGAGAGGAAATCTACCCCTAGGAAGGCTAATTCTCTCCTGTAAGAGTTAATATGGGAAAAAAAGTGTCTCCTCTCCACTGATGCTTTATCACCAATTCTTGTTTCAATAAAAACCCCAAATTTTCAAAAAACATTTGTCATTAGGACGGAAAGTGAGGTGAACTGTTCTGAACAGGTGCACACTGCACACTGCACAGACAGCAAAACAAATGTTACAGGGGTGATAACCCTTCCCTATGTTTTCCAAAAAGCTTAAAAATAGATTTTTTGCCTGAAGCTACACTTCAACAATGTACCTGTTCAAAATTACAAACAGATTCTACATAAGAACAAACCTACAGTCTTGTATGCACCGCCTGTATACGGCTGTTCAGAGTATATAGGGCCTTTTTTATTTTGTGTGCAGGGTTTTCCTTAATATCCATACAAGACAAAAAGGGGCTGGTAATGGGCTGGGGTGGGGGGGGGTGTGTGATGGGGTAGCTATGCCATTTTTCTTAAAGATTTTTATCCATATTACCGGGACCAGACATTACATTAAAGCCGCAAGCAGTTTTAAATGGCTTTTTTTCCTTTAGAAATGTAATTTTGTGCAGGGACAGTTCTAAACACGGGAAACACGTGGCACTTCACAGGCATACTTTAGACACCCCCCAGGTACGATATTTAAAGGAATATTTGACTTTTTTTTTTCACTTTATGCATCATTAAAATGACTGCTCCAGAAAAACTGCAGTTTTTAAAACTTCTTTTTGCATTGATACATGTCCCCTGGTGCAGAACCCGGGTTCCCAAACCCTTTTTAGGACAATAACATGCATAATAGTCGTTATAATTAGCACTTTAGATTTCGAACGTTCGCATCCATTGTATTTAATAGGGTTCTAAAGTTTGTGCGAACTTTCGGTCCGTTCGCGGGTTCTGGTGCGAACCGAACCCAGGGGTGTTCAGCTCATCACTACTGCAGAGCCCAGTATGGTGCAGTCCAGCAGGATCACACACTGTTCCATTTTTTTAATGAACTTTTTTAAATTATCACATGGACATTTCATAAAGTTCAATTGGTCACCGCCATGTGCGAGGCGGTGTCTGCTATTGTCCTGTGCTGAAAAAAGTAGTGTATGCAGTACTTTATTCAGCGCACCATGTCTGCACACCACTGCAATTCAGTTTTGTTAACTGGGCACACAGGAGACAGGGCTTTTTGCCTTGTCATATGGTGGGACTGCACTGAAAGAGCCGACCAACACAGTCCCACCACACCTTGTATGAATTGGCCTTACATGTGATGTGTACCCTATGTTTTTTTGTTTTGTTTTTGTTTTTTCTTACGGTCAATGGCATCTTATCTCCAGCTGATTTATTTTACCTTATCTTTTATATGAAATGCATTCCGAGTCCCAGAATATGGAAGTCGTAGGAATTTCCCTGCTGTTATCCGCCCAGATTCTCCACATGTCCATTTTCAGCATTGTGGGTGAAGATAGATTTAGGAGGAGATCATAGCAGGGACTCATTCAAAGGAGCTGTGAAGTCAAAGCAGTTAAATTAGTGAAGACACTAAGGTACTGTAGTGAAGTTCCATTTACTCACCATGCTCAGATGCAGGCACAGGCCCCTTGGACTCCTTTTCCAACAACCTTCTGGGTTCCTGGATATGCCCAGGGAAGATGAGTTTCTCTGCTTCCCTCTTTAATAGCTCAGATAGGCCACATCTATAGAGACAGAAATTTCTGGGCATGTGATCTGCAGCCAGGCGAGAGGCCCTCTGTCAGAACTGGAGTGCAGCAGGCAGCCAGATCAGACCCTAAGAGCCTACAGCTTCTCTAGAAGCACCCCTTACTGATCGGTATCAGAGTACTGTAGTTTTAGTGCAGTGGTGATTCATTTTTGGGCCTTGGATCCCTCCAGCTGTTCATGTTTGTTACCAGAGCTACCCTGGATTTAACTGTGAAGCATGCTGTCCATTAGGATAAGTGCAGCTAGCCTTTTTACTAAAGTACTGATTCTTATCTTAACTCTCTGTTGTTGAGTGTTATGGAGACTCTGTTCGTCAACCACATGTTACCCTGATTATTAAGTCACAGAGACATTTCTGTGAAGAGTCTGTTTGTGCAGTTTTCATGCAATGGTGTTTTTATTATTCTGAAGTGTATGCATGCTTTTTGCTTTTCTTTAGTGAGTTGACAATTCAAAGTTTTATATAACAAAGAGCCGTAAAATAAAGCAAAAATAATTTTTTAAAAAAGAAGCAACAAAGCAATCTTTATTAGCACACACTGTATAAGCAACTTTATATTTCTTAGAAAATTGCATATAAATAAAATTTGACACCAAAAGAAAAGAATACATTTCATTACAATGCATAAATCATGCTTTAATGCTTAGTGAGTTGGACTCATTTCCCAAAACAAGTAATTTTATGCTAGAGGTCAAATCCCTTTTAGAATTTAGATTTTCAAACACTGTCTCTGAAAACAGAAAGATGATATAGGTGAATTACTTTTCTGCTATTTTGGAACTCTCCTTTAAAGTGAAATCAAAATAAATGCTTTGATAAGAAATCTGTACTTTTATTAACAAGAGACTTTAAAAGCAGTATATTTATAACAAAAAGTGTCTCTCTGACAGCATGGACATGTACCATAAAATGTTCCTAATGTCTGCCTTTGGCCAGGGACTCTGCACACAGAGTAAACAATACCTCCACCCATAATTTTCCTTGAAAAGTTCTTTAATGTTTTTTTTTTTGGGCTAAAACAGTTAGCTTGATCCTGCATAAGCTAAAAAAAATGCAACTGAATTTTTCCTTAATTCCAAACAACATTTTAATTGTAATCTTGAAAACAAAAACTATATTAAAAACTGAATCTGCTCTAGGCTTAAAAAACTTATTTCACCCTAAACTGGTTTCTCTTTTTTAGCTGCAGTGGACTTGGCTTGATACCCTCTTCATATCTTTCTTACTGTTTGGATGCCCTGCAAAGAAATTACCACCGCCTTGGCATTGCTATGATAGGCTGTACACTCAGCTGAAACATTTTCTAGCAAATAAACACATGATGATGATAATGAGGATAATGTTTTCATTAGAATTCTCAATAGTAAGGAATCATGGCATTATTAAATCAGCAGCAGAATTCCCCCTTTCCCACTGAAAGGGCATGCTGCAAATACTGTTGCTATGCCACTATTATTATGCATTATGCCAATAAATAGCCAATATAATTTCAACCTAAACAAAAATAAAACTTTTGTGTTATTTTAAAGGATTTATTTAATTCTGCTTCTATTTATTTCTGAAACATGTAATAGCACCTAAAATCAATATTCTTGAATGTACTTGTCCTTGACAGTTTAATCAGTAAAAAAATGTATTTCAGACATTTGACATTTACTTATGGTAATGAAATTGATTCAGATTATGTAACTTTCTGAAGTTCTAAAGTAATGCACGGTGAAATGTAATGGATGAGAGGGGGGTGTTATCTACCAGGCCAATAAACAGAATATTTTTTTTTTCTAAAAGGTACTAACTTAGGTAAAAAAACATCCTCAGATGCAAATGCTATCCATACCTTTTTTGTGCTCCTCCGCTGCTCCAATCAGGCCTTTGGAGCAAAAGTCTGTAAAAAAATTACCATATACCGAGATGAAGAATGGAAGTTTATGGAAGATCTGTCCCAACAATTTACTGATTACTTTTCATGAAACATGTTATGAAGGTTCAGCCACCAGTTAGCTGTGTAGAGGGTTCTATGATAACTAGTACACATATCGTGAAGACACAATCACCAGCTGAATCTGAAAAGTTTTGGTGCAGACAAAGGTTGGGTTTACAAGCTATAAAATCTGCTGCATTCATATGATTGTTGTGTAGAAATATGTCAGAGCATTTTTTGATTATCCTTCCCATTAAAAGTGTATTGAAACCCAAGAAAAAATGTAGTATAGTGCAGCTTAGCAGCCTTAGATTTGGTGACATTAGTTTCTTTCTTCCTGCCTGCCCCCTGAGCTGAACCCTGGGTTAGCAGCTAAATCTGACAGCTTCTCATTTAGGGCTCCTGGTTGCTAAGAATCCAGCAGCCACCAGCATCCAAGCAACCAGTGACACATCCCCAAATCCATTCAGCTGCTGGATATAAAATTCCAACCATCTGTTGGTTAAAAATCTCATATTTCCAGGCCAGGGACTTGTTAGTTGTGGACAGGACTGTAATGGAAGTGGATGTGTCAGCTGGTTGGCGTTTTTGTTTCAATGGGTCAGCAGGCATTGTTTATCGTGATTGACCTATATGAAAAAATGCCCAGTGTAAATCCATTGTCAATCACTTCATCCAGTGATGTAGATCCATTGAAATTTTGATCAACTTTGCTCGCCAACCTGTTGAAACAATAATCATGCTGACACATTTGCTCTTGGTCACTGCTACTTGGTCAAATACATTACGTGATTGTCCCTGGTCAAATATGGTCATGTCCATATTTGGTCAATGATGGTACCTGGGATACCCCACCCTTTTGTTTACACTTAGCTGCCGGCTTGGGAAATTTCATTCATGGTGAGTCTCTGTTAGGAGCAAACATGTTAGTGGGTTGGTGTATTTTTTTGCTTTGGGCTGAATGAGAAAACTAGACTACACAAATTAAATCTATAACACTTACTGTATGCAGAAAAGAAAATAGTTTTTCCTCCCATATAAGAATTTTTTACAAATGAAAAAAGATGTACTGTTTCTTTTTTTCAAGGAAAATTCATACACAGTGACTATTGAGGCAGTCTGAACACATCAATAAATCCTACCCCTACACTCCTATCCATGCAACATCCTTCCCCCTTTCCCCAATCCCCAACCATTGTGACTGCCTGTGACTCTCTGGTTGGACATTTCCTACCCTGTCCCCTCTGCTCATTGGCTTTGCATGTACACTAAGCTTGCTATTTTTCCTATTTATACGAGTTGTCTCTGCATGTTTGGACTGCTTCTCTTCTTTCTTGAGTGGCAATGCATCCAGTATCTAGCAGATACTTTCCCTGCCTAGCTTAATTTTTGTGTACAGTACTTTGGTATTTCATTGTTGTCTGCCATTAATTCTCCCCTCTCATGAATCATGGCACCTCTACCAGGTTGGGGTTTCCTATTGCCTTTTACTATTTTTGCTATGGGGAATTCTTAGTAGTCGCAATAATCAAAGTCTGGCTACTTTATTTATAGCAACCTGGGAGAAGGAATTTATTTTTAATGGTTTATGGCCAGATTTATTTTGTGTAAATATTTTATTGATAATGTGAAAGAAAGAAAAACAATTAAATTATTGAGTTTGCTTTCATCCTGATTTTAACATACAATATAGGGATGTAGAGAAAAAAAATGAGGTTATCTTGTTTCCCAGTAAGCCTGAAGTGGTGTATTGTAGAGCACCCAGATTGAGGCACAGTCTAGTCCCTAATGTCTTGGATACCAGGGTAAATCAAAGATCTCTAACTTCAGTGGGAATTACTTTGTAAATACAGGGTGTGTTATGTCTAATACTACTTGGAGGAATTATGAAATAATAAACTTTATCTCCTGCAATATGACACACGTAACCTAAGTTTTGGAAAGTCCCTGAAAACTACAGTACAATGGAAGGGGCGCTAGACGCATGGAAAAAAGAAGAGAAGAACATAATACTAACATCAAAAAAAGCATTTTAAGGACCATCATAACAGGCATCATAGTCTATTAAAGTTTTATGGGATAAAAAGGGTGGTGGAAAAATGGGGTGGTTCTTTTTTTAAAAGGGAGATCTCAAGAAATGAGAACAAATTGATTGACACTTTGGACATGTTACAGCCAAATAGTCTCATTATGGAAGTGGATCTCAGCTTTTTTTTCCTGGAAAATTATTAATTATATGTCATGATTTGTTTTAGCTGGCTGGAAAAAGGAGGGCTAAATTTTATTTTGACTGGTGCATGTGGTAAACATATATTTATGATTATAAATGTAATACTATTTTTATAATATTTTTAATGATTCTGTGGACTATGTGCTGTACTAAAAATAATACTTTTTTGAAAGAACTGTTATAGAGATTAATATATAATAATTCAGTTATCCTGAATATCCAGTTTGTGTATTATGTGTTGTGTAAAAAATGCTTTCATGATGAACTGCTATAGAAAGAAACAGTATATGCTTAATGAAGCTGGTATACTTGTGACAGTTTAGCTGGATCGTAGTATGGTTTGTGTGGATAGGGGCATTATCTGTGGTGGAGCCTAACAGAGTGAAGGGGTTGAGACTGTTGCTTATGTAGCACTACCCCCGCAGGAGCTGCTTGTGAATAAAGGGCACAGCCAGGCACACAGAATTTTCCACACCAACTCTTGAGTCAAGAAACAGTCCTTGCAGCTTTGTTTTTGTTTTTTCATTAGGGGTATTGAATTTGGATGGGGTTAAGGGTATTATGGGATGCCCATTTGACTTTAGCAGAACTTTCCAGGGACAACTTCTTCTGTACAATTTATTTACACACACCTCAGCTTCCTCTAGCACAACTCTTGCTTGAAGCACAAAATTCCCAGGACCAGCTGGCACACTGTTAGGAGATCTGACAATATGGCTCAGTCAGATTTTAGCAAATGCCCGTTACAGGCAGGAACCATGGGCCCCTTGGTTATGTAGAAAAGTCCTAGTTCCCAGCTGTCCTTTTGTGGCTACTGATCCCAGCACCACCTCCTCAGGCACTGCCAGCCCACCTGGCTGCAGCTGCCCCTTTCTCCTGCCCTCCTGGCTAATCTTCCACATTCCTACCAGACTGACTTAGCATCCATCTCAGACTGCTCTCACCCAGTCCTCCCAGGCTGCCTCTCAGTCCTTCCCAACTGTATCACTCACCAGCCCACTTGTCTGTCTTCTCCCTGAAGATCTTCCATAAGTGCTCCCACTGTCCTCACACCCGCTCCTGTGCCACTGTACAGGACTCCTTCTTGGGATATCAGAGGACCCCTCCTTCACCCAAGCTCCCAGGCCTGAGGTCACTCCCCCCAGACTAGGGAGTTACCCTCAAAGGCCCACCAACAGCCTCCTAGCACTTCATCTCCAATCTTCCACCCAAACTCTCCTGCCTAGCTTGGCTGACCGTAAGTATTTGAGGGGCCTGCCCCCTGCCAACCTATCTGTTAGAGATTGGTCAGGGCCCTCATGAATACTCTAGGCAGCTCCACCTAACCTCCATCCCATTTTTTTGGAAGTTTACAGCAAGTTCCAGAAGTAGGGGAAGGTACTAGACTACCAGAGATGCATACCAGCCCTGCATGGATCACTCACTCGACCCAGATTGAAAACAGGCTTGGCTGCTAGCAAAGCCAAAACATTTTCCCTACACTAACAAAAACCTAACACTACCTATTTTAGCACACTAGAGGGTGCTACATTTATATTCCCTGAATGAATTGTGTACATATAGTAGTTTTAGTGGTGCCGCTAATTACCACTCCTGGTGAAGTCCGGCAGTGCCAAAATGCATCAAGCAGAGCTTGGTGACATCACACTGTAAATGTTTGTTATGAGGAACAGAGGTGGTGAACAGACTTGAGGGCTTATTTATGTTGTTGTTGACATTATTTTATTTAAATGTGTTTTTATCACTCTTGAGTGTTTTAATAAAGAACAGTTACACTATTATTGAATTCCTTAGCTTTTTATATCTCCTGCATACCACCTTTGGGCTTAAGGTTTAATGCGGACATAGTAGAAGATCAAATACAAGTGCTAATGACATTTTTATTATATAAGATCATGACTTTCTAGTGAGTTGTTTTAAAGGAGGGAGTAGCATACAGTAACTTTGGATTTCATCAAATTCCTGAAGGGTATTGGCAGTGCTTGAAGGGTTACTCATATTGGATGCAAAGGGTTGTTATTGGTTACCGCTTGATGAATAATCATAAATTCATAATCACCATATAAGACTTTTTTTTAATATTGATGATTAGTTGTTTGGTCACCCATATGGATTTTTTTGTTTCACATTTATGTTTGCATGGGGTAAGTGTTGATGGAGAATATAGAAGGTATATTACTTGCCCATCTACCAAGCTGAAGCTGGACAGCTGTAGAATCCATCTGTCTGGTGTTTCATGCTGCTCTCCTTAGTGCTGGAAAAAGGCACCAATCAAATTTAAGCAGCTATTTGGCTTATGGTTTTTGTTTTTATTCTTTTTAAATAAACTGTGTTACACTATGGTCCCGTTTTTATCCATTTCTTAATAGGCTATCGCGGCAGAGAGACAACAAGGTTCCCAGCCATATGCTCATCAGCAGGACCCACACAAACAGCCTGATCTGACCTTCTTTTTAGTTAAAGGTCATGGTGGTCTGGTGAGTAAGCATTCCACTCACATCCACTAGGTGATATATATGAAGTTTGCCATTGGTGATGGTGAAAGGATTAAAGTCGCATCACAAAATACATATGGACTTTGCTTTGATGGATTATTTGATTCACTGTTAACAACCATAATATTATTTAACACTGGAAAAGTATTCATGAATTGTTTATACTATAATATTTAGCACTATGCACTTTATTTTGTTTATGCACTAAAATTGTCAACATTGAATACAAATCAGCACTATTTATAGTGCCCCCTATTATTACACACCCCAAATCAGACAAAGACAGCACTTTGCACTTTGAGGGGAGCAGATTACTATAAAATATATCACTTAGCACTTTTTGCAATAGCGCGAGGTCCCTTCACTTTCACAACTCTCTAATTATGCCCACACCCTTAGATGTATGTTTCCACCATGCTTGTTTTGTGACCAGCACAAAACACAAAAACAGGTGTCATGGAATGTACAAGGGTAACAAAACATCTTGGCAATCGTCATAAAATATGGTTCATGCCATAAAATTATACAGATAAACCTGCTTAGAGCATAGGAACTTGTAAGCCATGGTCAGCAGTGCTTGTCATTGGTAAACCTCAAATGTTGAGGGTCATCCATGAAGAGGTAAACATCTCACACACATCTTCAGGTCTGTGTTTTAAAGCTTAATTCAAGAGGTCTCGTATATCTTCATCCCTTTATGACCTCTCCCCAGAGCCTAGTATCAAACAGACATCTTTCCCTGTTCCAGTATGGGTACATTAAGGCTGCTTCTTCACACCGCATCTAGTTTCCAGTCTTTTGTTTCCCTGAACCAGCAATAACTTTTTTTTAAAAGGTACATTTTTTATTCTTTTTTTTTTTCAAAACAAGACATACAATAGACAAGAAACACACATGGAGCGAACATCACCCATTCCATTACAGTGCAAAGATCTGGTAGCTGGCAAACAGTTGGATTATGAATAGAAAAAAAAAAAAAGAAAAGAAAAAAGAAAAGGGGGAGTAGAGTCCCATGTCAATTCGCTCAATCAAGGCTACTCAATGGACAGGGGTATCAGTCAGATTTTAAGGAGTAGGTGGTACAGTGCTCTCGGAGTCAACCCAGGAGCCCCAAACCTTCAAAAAAATTTCGGACACCCTCTAGCCTCATATGTCAGCTTATATAGCGGTATAACATGGTTAATGGTAGTGAGCCAAAAGGCTATGGTGGGCGAGGATGGAGACTTCCAGTGGAAGGTTATCGATTTCTTAGCATAAAACAATACTACTTGCAGAAAGGTTTGCACATTCTTAGATATACTATCATCATCAATATAACCCAGTAAACACCTCAGGGGATTACATATATTGGGTATCTGTGTCAGTGAACTAATGAAGGCCGTGACCTCCGACCAGACCTTCCTAATCGGAGCACACTCCCACATTAAATGAAAAAACGTGCCATCAGCCATGCCGCATTGGGAGCATAGCGCAGAGGGTAATCTATTTAACTTAAACAGTAAGCATGGTGTAAAATAGGATCTGTATAGCAATTTAGTTTGTATTACCTTGTCGCGGGAAGAAATGACAGAGGGAACCTGGAGGGGCAAAACCTCCTGCCAGATGTCCTCTGTCAGTTCAGGGATGTCAGCTCTCCAGCTAACGGCCGTCTTGCTCAGCCTTTGAGTTGTAGAATGCAGAAGGGACCCATAATATGTGGAGACCAGTTTGGCTTGAGAGGAGTCAGTCAGTAATCGTTCCAGCGGGCAGAGTTAAATAGCTATGTTACGAAGGCCGAACTGCGTTGCTGCAGTGTGGCGTATTCGTAAATAAAGGAAGTAAGCTGTGTGTGGCAGATTGTAGTCTCTACGAAATTCTTCAAAAGAACAAATGCAAAATGTTTTTCACCCCTCTTTTCGACCAAAATCCCCTATCAGATCTGCGGAAGAAATCTGGTCGGATTCCCCCAGAGTGGAGTGTTTGGCAAGTATGTATTACTGTCAGTGGAGGATTGTATTTTAGTGAGTTTAAAAATCCGTAGAGTCATTGCCAGGACACTCTTACCCTCACGCCCTCTAAGGGACATACGATGAATCAGATTTTTCAGGGACTCATAGGAGGTAAGAATAGCTGCCTCCAAGGCAGTGGCCACATTGTTGGCTTCTGGAAAAAACCACCAATGTGCGTGAGCTAATTGTGAGGCAATATAATAGGTGTGGAGGCAGGGTAGGGCCAATCCGCCCTCCAGTACTGGTAACTGGAGGGTGTTCTTGGCAATCCTGACTGCTCCCCCCTTCAAAAGAAAGGAAGTAAGGATGGAGTATATTTCCTTCAATTTAATTTTAGTGACATATACTGGCGAGTTACCCAAAATATACAAAAATCATGGTAAGAAGATCATTTTGAAGATATTAATCCTACCCAGTAATGTAAGCGGGAGATTAGCCCAAGTTTTGAATGTGGTTTTCATTCGCCCTATAAGGGGTTCTAAGTTGATTTTAACGTAAGAGGTTATTGGGAGCTGTACCATGACTCCTAAATATCGGAAGGAGCTGACTATTTGTAGCGGGCAAGAGGGAGGCAGCATGAGCGGCGTTGCTTGGTCAATTCTAAATAAGATGGACTTGTCCCAGTTAACCTGGAATCCAGAGAAATTACCAAACCTCCTAATAATCTCCAGCAGGACTGGGAGAGACGACTGGGGATCCGACAAGTATATTAACATGTCATCAGCGTAAAGAGATACCTTCTCCTCCAGACCCCCAATCGTCAGTCCTGCAACCTCCCAAAAGGATCTTATCAGTGCTACCAAAGGCTCTATCACCAGTGCAAATAGCAACGGCGACAGAGGGCATCCCTGTCTGGTGCCTCTCTTTATTGGAAAGGGATCAGACATGGCTGCATTCACTCTCAGTCTAGTGGTGGGTTTTAGATAAAGCAGTTGCACCCATCTGATAAAGGTGTTGCCAAAACCAAATTTCGCCAAGACCTCCAGCAGATAAGGCCATTCGACCGAGTCAAATGCCTTGTGTGCATCCAAGGCCAAAACGGCCCGGGATCCCATCTCATCATGAGTGGCCTGAAGATTGGTAAGCAGTCTATGTAAGTTGATGGAGGTTGATTGCCCAGGGATGAACTCAGTCTGGTCCGCACCAATAACAGTAGTAATGACCGTGTTCAGTCGCCGGGCGAGCACCTTGGCCAAAATCTTAACATCCGTAATGATAAGTGAGATTGGTCTGTAGGATTCACATAGGAGGTGATCCTTATGTGGCTTAGGAATGAGGACAATCAATGCCTCTGACATAGAGGGCGGTAATTGTCCCGTTTTCATAGCAAAATTATACACCCTGCTTAGATGAGGTATAAGCAGAGGCATCCCAAACCACCGAAACAGAGGTGGTCTGCTTATTAATTATCCAGTAGGATTTCATCTTTGCCATACACTGGTTCACAACAATCTCATCCGCCAGCCACAGCGGGCTCAGTCTCCACACCTGATAGGAGGAGGAGGTACCCAGGGTGAGGTCCACCAGCAAAGGGGAATGATCAGACACCCCCCTAGGGAGGTATTTAACCTCAGTCCCCATATTAAGCAGATCCGATGAGACCAGACATAGATCAATACGAGACAGAGTACCGCGTGACTCAGAGTGACACGAATACTCCCTCCCATCCGCATGCTTCCACCTCCAGGCCTCCACCAAATCAAATTGAGTTAAGAAGGAACCCAGGGGGTGGGGGGCAGTGTAGAACAACATAATCGATCAATGGAGTTGTCCAGTACTGTATTATAGTCACCCGCTATCAATAAAGGACCCTCCACTATCGCCAACAGTGGCGGGCCGTCCTTAGGGGGCCTTATGTGTACTGCGTCCAGGCGCCGGGCGCAGTACGTATGGGAAGTGACACGTCTATGCAATCACGGGATTGCAGACGAGGCGCTTCATTTGCAGCCAAAAACTCGCTCTGTGGCGCTGTCGATCGTGTCACAGCTTCCGGTGCGATGGATGGCCAGGCGGGTGCACACTGCATATACTTATTTCACCTCCGCAGGTGGTTAGTGATTGGCTGGTCCATAGGACGTAGGGCGGTGCTTTTATTGGACCAGCCAATCACTTCCAATTTTCTGAGTGATTCATCCTGGCTGAGTGGCTGGTCTGAACACGAGCAGAGGAATCGGCCGGTGATCAGGACACTTTACTAAAGAGCTGCTAGCAAGTAAGATTAAGCAGAGCACACGTGTGTTGTGCTCTTAGTCAGACCTGCAGCAGCTGCTTGTGCAGTGGATCTCGGGAGGAGGAGGAGGGAGTGCAGTATAGGGTTGAGAAGCTTTTAGCACATTCCAGGAACAGTACATCTGGATGGGGCTGCTAGTGTTCAGTGTGTGGCAGGTAGGGGGAGGGGCAGCCTGGCATGCAGTGGATAAGATAATGTTATGCTAGTTGTTCAGACTGTCCTCTCCTCTTATCCAGCTGCATTTACTCCCAGTCTGAAGCCTCGTACACACGACCGAGTTTCTCGTCGTTAAAAACACGTAGTTTTTCTCGATGAGATTCTTGTTAACCTTGACGAGTTTCTCGTCAAGCTTTCCATGCGTACACACTGACAATTCCAAATCTCGTCGTTTGTTCTGCGCGGTCACGTCCAGCACGTACGACGGCAGTATAAAGGGGAAGATCGATTTCCCTGGCGCCACCCCTTGGGCTGCTTTTGCTGATCTCGTGTTTTCAGCGTGTGAAGTAAAAGTTTGGGAAGAGACGATTCGCGCTTTTCAGTCTTTGTGCTCTTCAGTCCGTTACAGCGTGAGGAATGTGCTATCTCCACTAGAGATGGCCTTGCGGTTCGCCCCGCGGTCGGTTCGCGGCGAATTTTGCGCATTCACGGTTCGCGAAACCGGCGGACATATGGCGCTATTCGCGGCCGTTTCGCGGCCACCATATTCTTTTACATTGTGGAACTTTGACCTATGACACATCCATCATGTGGTACAGGACAGCCAATGAGACATTTCAGCAGATGGACATACCCCCTACCTTATAAATAGACCTGATCTGGCTGCCATTTTACATTCTGTTATTTGTCAGCGTAGGGACAGGTTGCTGTGTGGAGCAGGGACAGACTGTAATCCTAGCTATTAGGTCCACAAAAGTCCTTTTAAGGACTGGTATTGGTGTACAATTGTTTTGTGTGCAGTATATAGGGGTGTACTACACGCATAAAATACTCCAGGAAGAATAGTATAGTGCGGTTCTGCAGCTGTCTTTAGTCAGTGTAGGAAGGTTGCTGTGTGTGTACTAGCAGGGACAGACTCTACTAAAACAAAAGTCCTTCTAAGGACTGGTATAGGTGTACAGTCCACAAAAGTCCTTTTAAGGACTGGTATAGGTGTACTATTTTGTGTGCAGTAAATAGGGGTGTACTACACGCATAAAATACTCTAGGAAGAATAGTATAGTGTGGTTCTGCAGCTGTCTTTAGTCAGTGTAGGAAGGTTGCTGTGTGTGTACTAGCAGGGACAGACTCTACTAAAACAAAAGTCCTCCTAAGGACTGGTATAGGTGTACAGTCCACAAAAGTCCTTTTATGGACTGGTATAGGTGTACTATTTTGTGTGCAGTAAATAGGGGTGTACTACACGCATAAAATACTCTAGGAAGAATAGTATAGTGCGGTTCTACTGTGCAGCTTCTGAGCGGTTCTGCTGCAGCTCTTTTCTCGGTTTAGGTACAAGTTGCCGCTGTGTGTCGCAGGCACAGACTAGCGACTAAAATCGCTAACCAATAAAGCTCCACAAAAGTTCATTTGAAGGACTGGTATAGGTGTACTATTTGGTGTGCAGTATATAGGGGTCTAATACACGCATAAAAAACTTTCACATATAGGAAGAATAGTATAGTGCATTTCTACTGTGCAGCATTGTGACTGCTGAGAGTTTCTGCAGCGATACTACAAAGAGTGACAAACGCAATTAGAAAAAAGTATTATAACTGCTGTGATAGACCAGTGGCCCCCGAAAATGACAGTTTGAAGCGGGGTGTTATATACCTTCTTCCACATATACTGCCCTTCGCTACAGCCTTTTGTCACAGGGTCATTTAAAAAGATGACAGGCAGAGGAAGAGGCAGGCCCTTCCGCAGGGGTGGTAGGGGTAGGGCAGGAGCACCAGGCCGGAGCCAAAGTGGGAAGCTGCAGAAGGTGCGTTCGATTACATCAAAGGACGCACCAGACTTGGTTGAGTGGCTCACTCAGCCTTACTCTTCTGCACCCTCCTCATCCTCTCTATCTGCACCCTCTTCACTCTCTGCTGTGTGCACCCCAAAGACACTACCACCAACACCACCGCCACCATATACCCTCCGCTTGAGTCACAGGAATTATTTTCCGATCCATCACAAGACTTCTCTGATGCGCAGGCATTCTTGACATTGGATCAGGAAGAGGAGGTAGCAACAACCGCCACTCAGCAGTCTGACGACAGTACCCAGATCAGCCCAAGGATGTTGGTCCCCGCTGTTGCTGCCTACTCCGAGATCTCTAATGTTAGTGGTGGGGAAGGTGACGTAGATGATGATGTGTCTATGGACGTCACGTGGGTGCCCACAAGAGAGGACCAGGAGGGGAGTTCAGAGGGAGAGATGGACCAGCAGATAGGGAGGAGAGGCAGGCGGAACTTACATTGCACAGGAGGGACAAACAAGACTGCTAATGTATCAGGACTCAGAGCGAGCCATCAACCATGTACGGTCACATCTGGCGCTCCCAGGACGCCGGCACATGGCTCCGCAGTGTGGGCTTTTTTAACGTGTCCACTGCTGACAATAGTGTTGCCATCTGCAGCCTTTGCAGTCAACGCATAAGTCACGGTAAGCCCAACACTCACCTAGGGACGACCGCCTTAAGAAGGCACATGAACTCCCATCACCGAGCCCAGTGGGAGCAACGCTGTCAGAACCCACAAAGCCAAACTCCAGGCTCTCACCGTCCAGCCTCTTCTACTACTTCTCCTCTCTCTTCACAGTTGTCATCCACTCCACCTTCCATCATCCAGTCCGCAAGTTTATCTGGAAAAAGGCAGGCTTCCGTGGGCCAAATGTTCGAGCGTAAAAGAATGATGACGCCGGATAACCCTCTTGCCCAACGGTTGACCGCTGGCTTGTCAGAACTCCTAGCCCGCCAACTACTGCCATATAAACTGGTGGACTCGGAGGCCTTTCGAAAATTTGTGGCCATTGGAACACCACAATGGAAGGTCCCAGGAAGGAAATATTTCTCCCAGAAGGGCATCCCAGAGCTATATGGCCATGTTCAGCGGCAAGTGAATGTATCTCTGGCACACAGTGTCGGTGCCAAGATACATCTGACCACAGACACGTGGTCTAGCAAACACGGGCAGGGAAGGTATATTACTTTTACTGCCCACTGGGTGAACCTTCTGACGGCCGTCAAGCATCTAACCCTTGGCACCTGTGTAGATTTGGTTTTACCGCCATGGATTGCATTCAGGCCTGCCTCTTCTTCTCCTCCTCCTCCTACTCCATCCTCCCTCTCCTCCTCGGCTGACTCCTCCTCTTCCGCTGCTACCATCTCTTCCGCTGCGCCGCCCAAGATCCCCAGAACCTATTCGACATGCCAGGTGAGACGTTGCCATGCTGTGCTGCGTCTGTTGTGCCTGGAAGCCAAGAGCCACACTGGCCCTGCACTCCTTTCAGCTTTGCATTCACAGGCAGATCAGTGGCTAACACCGCTCAATTTGAAAGTTGGTAAAGTGGTGTGCGACAACGGTGCCAATCTGCTGAGCGCGTTGAAACAGGGCAAAATTACATACGTGCCATGCATGGCACACGTCTTGAACTTGGTTGTGCAGTGATTCGTTGTCAAATACCCTGGGGTCCAGGACGTCTTGCGGCAGGCAAGGAAAATCTCGCCCATTTCAGAAGATCTTTCACGGCCATGGCTCGCCTTGCTGACATTCAGCGGCGACACAATCTCCGATCAGACGTCTTATTTGTGACTGCCTGACGTGATGGAACTCAACCTTGTATATGCTTGATAGGCTGCTCCAGCAGAAACGTGCAGTTAACGACTACCTGTACGAACTCTGTGCCAGAACAGGTTCTGGGGATCTTGGTTTTTTTTCACTGCGTCAGTGGCTGCTCATGCGCGACGCATGCAGACTTTTGAGAGCATTTGATGAGATCACCAAACTGGTCAGTCGCAGCCATGGTGCCATCAGTGACATCGTACCTTATGCCTTCTTTATGGAGCGTGCATTGCGTCGTGTCATTGATCAAGCCGTCGAGGAGCAGGAGCAGGAAGATGAGGAAGTCGCAATGCTGGATGAATTCCCAGGGGGGGGCTACTCTATCTGAGACAAGTCAACAACAGGAGTCTGAAGAGGAGTCAGAGGAGGATGGTGCCGGGGCGGATGAGGAGGAGCAAGAAGAGCATGTTTTAAACCTTTCTGGGATCCCTGCTGTTGTTGTTCGTGGATGGGGGAGGAGATCGAGGACGACATTATCCTGGATGATGATGAGCAGGAGCCAGGCCACCACACTGCTTCCAGTTTAGTGCAAATGGGGGCCTTCATGCTCCAGTGTTTTAAGAGGGACCCCCGTATAAAAAGCATAAAGGGCAAGGACCATTACTGGGTGGCAATGTACTTGGACCCCCGGTACAAACAAAAAATGGCAGAAATGGCAGAAATGTTACCATCATCACAGAGGGCTGTCAGAATGGAGCACTTCCAGGCCTTGCTTCGAGAAATGCTGCATTCTGCTTTTGCGTGCACTGGCAGAGGAATTTCCACAATTTGCTTGCACAATTTGCAATGGAACTGTTGGCTTGCCCCTCGTCCATTGTCCTATCCGAAAGCGCAGCAGGGGGGATCGTGACCGATAAGCGCACTCGCCTAGCTCACGACAGTGTTGACTACCTCACATTTATAAAAATTAATGAGGCATGGATCTCTGAGGAATTCAACACATGTAACCAGTAGACCATGTTTCATTCAAATTCCTCATGACAGGCCACAAATATCCACCATCACCTATAACAATTATTCATGGTCCCTGTCTTCTTGGGTAAATACAGCGGCATAAAAGGCCTTTTATGTCCGTTGAATGCCTAATTTTTGGGGCCTGTAGTGCCCGAAACGTATTTATCCTGTGAATGCCTAATGTACCTCCAGCCACAGAATAATAGGATTTTTAAAACAGCTTACCTGTAAAATCCTTTTCTTGGAGTACATCACGGGACACAGAGCGGCATAGTCATTACTATGTGGGTTATATAGAATTACCTTCAGGTGCTGGCACTGGCAACTTCCAAAACAGGAAGTACCCTCCCCTATATAAGCCCCTCCCATCCGGGAGTACCTCAGTTTTGTAGCAAAGCAATACGTGTCCCCAAAAGAGGGGTGGGAGCTCTGTGTCCCGTGATGTACTCCAAGAAAAGGATTTTACAGGTAAGCTGTTTTAAAAATCCTATTTTCTTGTTCATACATCACGGGACACAGAGCGGCATAGTCATTACTATGTGGGACGTCCCAAAGCAATGCCAAATGAGGGGGGGGGGTACACCATACATAAGCTGGGCGCCATCAGGCATGAGGATCTTTTGCGGCCTGCAACACACTGCGCCCAAAGGCGACATCCTCCTGACTTCTAACGTCCACCTGGTAGAACCTAGTAAACGTGTGTACTGAAGACCATGTTGCGGCCTTACAAATTTGAGCCAGGGAGGCCTGGTGATGCACTGCCCATGAAGTTCCAACTGCTCTCGTGGAGTGCGCCCTAACTTTGAACGGAGGCGGTCTACTTCTCAAGCCATAGGCTTGTATTATGACCTGTCGAATCCACTTGGCTAAAGTAGATTTTGATGCTGCCTGACCCTTTCTGGGGCCTTCCGGCAGAACAAACAAAGAATCCGTTCTATGAATCTGAGCAGTGGCTTTTAGATAAGTTTTAACTGCTCTTACTACATCCAAAGAATGCAATAACTTTTCCTCTACCGAGCTTGGTTTGGGGAAAAAAGAAGGAAGAACCACATCCTGGTTCAAGTGAAACCTCGATACCACCTTAGGAAGAAAGGCTGGGTGAGGGCGTAATACTACTCTGTCCTTATGAATAACCAGATATGGCTCCTTACAGGACATGGCGGCTAATTCCGACACTCTTCTAGCCGAGCATATGGCTACTAAAAATATCAATTTTCTGGTGAGTAGAACCAAGGAAATGTGCCGCAAAGGTTCAAACGGCTGCTTCTGCAGAACCGACAGAACCAAATTTAGATCCCATGGGCATATGGGAGCTTTAATCGGTGGAATAATACGAGTCACCCCTTGCATAAAGGATTTGACAAGTGAATGCATAGCCAGGGGCCTTTGAAATAGTATTGATAAGGCCGAAACCTGGCCCTTGATAGTACTTAAGGCAAACTTCCTGTCTACAGCCCACTGTAGGAAGTCCAGAATTCTGCCTATAACGTACTTACGTGGATGCCATTTTCTGGCCTCACACCAAGTGATGTACGCCTTCCAAACTCTATAGTAGATCTGCCTGGATACAGGCTTCCTGGCATTGATTATAGTTGATACCACAGAGTTAGAGAGACCTCTCTTCTTTAGGATGTGGGATTCAATAGCCAGGCCGTTAAACTT
The DNA here is from genome assembly GCA_029206835.1 of Rana muscosa. Taxonomy (NCBI): domain Eukaryota; kingdom Metazoa; phylum Chordata; class Amphibia; order Anura; family Ranidae; genus Rana; species Rana muscosa. Next base: position 400,261,640 of record CM055122.1, read on the forward strand.
AGAGTTAGTAAGGAAGGGTGGTATATCGGTCCTTGCGAAAGCAGGTCCGGACGACGTGGAAGGGTCCAAGGACTCCCCACAGACATTTTGATGATCTCCGCGTACCAGGCCCTTCGGGGCCACGCTGGAGCCACCAGGATCACCGGCTTCTTTTCCAACCTGACTCTGCAACAGGAGTCGAGGCAACAATTGTAGCGGAGGGAATGCATATATCAGTCTGAACTGATCCCAAGGGAACACCAGAGCATCCGAGCAGCAAGCGAGGGGATCCCTTGTTCGGGAGACAAATCTGTCCACCTTTGCGTTGAATCTGGATGCTAGCAGATCTACATCCGGTGTTCCCCACCGCTGACATATTGCTCGGAAGACCTCGGGATGAAGGGACCATTCCCCTGGGCATAACTGTTGGCGACTCAGAAAGTCCGCCTTCCAATTCTCCACCCCTGGAATGAAGACAGCTGATATACATGGGACATGCTTTTCTGCCCATTCCAGGATGTGACTTACTTCCCTCTGAACTGCACGACTCCTGGTGCCTCCCTGATGATTGATATATGCCACTACTGTGGCATTGTCTGGTTGAATTCTGACAGGGGACCCTTGGAGTCTGGATGTCCAGGCTACTAGGGCATACCGGGCTGCTCATATCTCTAAGAGATTGATGGGCAGGGTTTTTACTACATTTGACCATCTGCCCTGGAGAGACCATTGCTCCAGTACTGCCCCCCAGCCTATAAGGCTGGCATCTGTAGTGACCACCTTCCAGGATATCAGACTGAAGGGTTTTCCCTTCTGGAGATTCTGGGGGATCAACCACCAGCAGAGACTCTTCCGAACGGAAGGGGACAAAGCCATCGGGAAGTCTAGAGCCTGAATTTTTCCGTTCCAGGCTGACAATATGGCCCTCTGTAAATTCCTTGAGTGGAATTGGGCGTATGGCACAGCTTCGAATGATGCTACCATCTTTCCTAGCAGCCTCATGCACAGGCGTATGGACGGCTGTCTTTTTGCACAAAGCAGATGGACCAAGCCCCTCAAAGAGGATACCTTGTCTAGAGGTAAGAAAATCTTCCTCTGGTCTGAATCCAGCCGTAGCCCTAGATATACCAGGTTTTTCACTGGCTGTAGGGCTGACTTGTCCAGGTTGATGACCCAACCGTGAGATTCTAGATACTTGATTGTATCGACAATTACCACTTCTAGCTTGGCAACTGAGTGGTCCATCAACAACAGGTCGTCTAGGTATGCCATTATCGTTACACCTCGTGTTCTTAGATCGGCCAACAGTGGGGCCAGAATTTTTGTGAACACTCGTGGTGCTGTGGCCAGACCGAATGGTAAGGCTCTGAACTGAAAATGGCGCCCTTCTACTGCAAAGCGTAGAAATTTTTGATGACCTGGAAAGATGGAAACATGCAAGTAAGCATCTTTGATGTCGATCGAGGCTAACCATTCCTCCCCCTGTAGGGCAGCGGTGACCGATCGGATCGACTCCATCCGGAAAGACCGGACGTTTAGAAATTTGTTTAGACTCTTTAGGTCCAATATGGGTCTTATGTCCCCGTTTGGTTTCGGGACTGTGAAAAGGTTTGAGTAGAAACCCAACCCCCACTCTTCCATAGGAACCTCCATAATTACTCCTTGGAGCAATAGTTGTTCTAACGCCAATAGGAGAGACCCTCTTTTCAGAGGGTCTCTTGGCATGCCTGACCACATAAAATGGGAAGGAGGAGACTCTTTTAACTCCAACTTGAATCCCAGAGTTACTGCGGAGAGCACCCATCTGTCTTTGATCGTCTCCCGCCAGGTCTCTGCGAACAACTGAAGTCTTCCCCCCACCCGTTTGAGTGGGGGCAGCCCTTCATAGGCTTGACTTGGAGGCTGGTTTAGTACCCCTTCGGATCCAGGGTTTCTTATTACCCTGTGACTGTCCCTGATTTTTACCCCCTGAGTTTGACCGAGGAGGCCGTCGGAACTGCTTAGTAGCAGACGTCGCAGGGATAGGAGAGGTAGTCCTCTTAAAAGATGGACCCCTAGACCTCTTCTTACTCTGTAAGAGAGTACTTTTACCACTGGAAATCTTCTGGATATACTTATCCAGGTCTTCGCCAAAAAGGCGTTCCCCATGAAATGGGAAGCTAACTAAGAGCTTCTTACAGGGAGCTTCAGCAGACCAGTTCTTAAGCCACAGAAGCCTACGCATATGTACCAAAGACAGCGTGAGGCGGGAGGCCTGATGGATAGAATCCTTGATGGCGTCAACCGCAAAGCATAATGCTCTAGGCAGATCAGCCAGAGCCTGGGCCTGCTGGTCTGGCAAATCCCTCAGGACCATTTTCATCTGATCCTTTAAAGCTTGGCAGACCCCAATAGCTGCCACTGCTGGCTGTGTAACAGCCCCTGCTGTGGAAAAAGCAGATTTTAACCACTTAACGACCGCTCACTGTATATATACGTCGGCAGAATGGCACCGACAGGCACAATCACGTAGAGCATACGTGATTGCCTTTGTATAGTTGGGGGGTCCAATCGGACCCCCCTCCTATACAGTGAGCGGTGGCTAAGTGTCCGGGAGCGTTCCGGGATGAGGGGGCAGCCATTCGTTTCTGGCCACCCCCTCGCAATCGCTCCCGGCGAATGGAAATGCCCCCTCTGTCTGTGTCAGACAGAGGGAGCAGGAGGAAGTGATGTCATCTCTGGTGCGGCGCTCACATATACCGAGCGCCGTACAAGAGAAGACATCAGGTCAGTGCGCACAACACTACACTGACACCAGGACACATAGGGACATAAATCGCCCCCCCAGGCTCCCCCAGACACCCCAGATCACCCCCAGATCACCCCCCCAGCCCCCAGTCACAGTGTCACTGATTGCAGTGACCATTTATTTAGTGATCACTGCAATCAGTGACATTTGTGACTGTAAAAGTGTCACCAAAGTTTAGTCTTAGGTCCAGTGTAGCCCCCTAACCCCCCCTAATAAAGGTTTAACCCCCTGATCACCCCCCAGATAACCCTTTCACCGCCTATCACCACTGTCGCTTAGCGATCATTTTTCTGATCGCTGTCTTAGCGTCAGTGATGCCGATCGGCAGTCAGTAATTTTTTTTAGGTTTGCCGCAGGTTTTTATAGCGTCAGGTACCCCAATATATTATCTAATAAAGGTTTAACCCCCTTGATCGCCCCCCAGGTAACCCTTTCACCCCCTATCACCACTGTCACTAAGCGATCGTTTTTCTAAACGCTGTCTTAGTGTCTGTGATGCAGATCGGTAGCCGGTAATTTTTTTTAGGTTCGCCGCAGGTTTTTATAGCGTCAGGTACCCCAATATATTATCTAATAAAGGTTTAACCCCCTTGATCGCCCCCCAGGTAACCCTTTCACCCCCTATCACCACTGTCGCTAAGCAATTGTTTTTCTAAACGCTGTCTTAGTGTCGGTGATGCAGATCGTAGCCAGTAATTTTTTTTAGGTTCGCCGCATGTTTTTATAGCGTCAGGTACCCCAATATATTATCTAATAAAGGTTTAACCCCCTTGATCGCCCCCCAGGTAACCCTTTCACCCCCTATCACCACTGTCACTAAGCGATCGTTTTTCTAAACGCTGTCTTAGTGTCTGTGATGCAGATCGGTAGCCGGTAATTTTTTTTAGGTTCGCCGCAGGTTTTTATAGCGTCAGGTACCCCAATATATTATCTAATAAAGGTTTAACCCCCTTGATCGCCCCCCAGGTAACCCTTTCACCCCCTATCACCACTGTCGCTAAGCAATTGTTTTTCTAAACGCTGTCTTAGTGTCGGTGATGCAGATCGTAGCCAGTAATTTTTTTTAGGTTCGCCGCATGTTTTTATAGCGTCAGGTACCCCAATATATTATCTAATAAAGGTTTAACCCCCTTGATCGCCCCCCAGGTAACCCTTTCACCCCCTATCACCACTGTCACTAAGCGATCGTTTTTCTAAACGCTGTCTTAGTGTCTGTGATGCAGATCGGTAGCCGGTAATTTTTTTTAGGTTCGCCGCAGGTTTTTATAGCGTCAGGTACCCCAATATATTATCTAATAAAGGTTTAACCCCCTTGATCGCCCCCCAGGTAACCCTTTCACCCCCTATCACCACTGTCGCTAAGCAATTGTTTTTCTAAACGCTGTCTTAGTGTCGGTGATGCAGATCGTAGCCAGTAATTTTTTTTAGGTTCGCCGCATGTTTTTATAGCGTCAGGTACCCCAATATATTATCTAATAAAGGTTTAACCCCCTTGATCGCCCCCCAGGTAACCCTTTCACCCCCATCACCACTGTCGCTAAGCGATCGTTTTTCTAAATGCTGTCTTAGTGTCGGTGATGCAGATCGGTAGCTGGTAATTTTTTTTAGGTTCGCCGCAGGTTTTTATAGCGTCAGGTACCCCCATATATTATCTAATAAAGGTTTTAACCCCCTGATTGCCCCTAGTTAACCCTTTCACCAGTGATCACCATATAAGTGTTACGGGTGACGCTGGTTAGTTAGTTTGCTTTTTATAGTGTCAGGGCACCCGCCGTGTATATAACCCAATAAAGGTTTAACCCCCTGATCGCCCGGCGGGTGATATCAATTAGGTTTTAGCGTCAGAGAGGGTCTGAGTCACACCCCAGGCAGCGTCAGGTTAGTGCCAGTAACGCTAACACCCACGCGTGAAGCATACACCCCCCTTAGTGGTATAGTATCTGAACAGATCAATATCTGATCTGATCAGATCTATACTAGTGTCCCCAGCAGTTTAGGGTTCCCAAAAACGCAGTGTTAGCGGGATCAGCCCAGATACCTGCTGGCACCTGCGTTTTGCCCCTCCGTCCAGCCCAGGCCACCCAAGTGCAGTATCGATCGATCACTGTCACTTACAAAACAAAAACACACATAACTGCAGCGTTCGCAGAGACAGGCCTGATCCCTGCGACTCCAGTGCTGTAGGAGGTGATTTCACCACCACAGTTAAAAAAAAAAAGCAAATATGCTGAAGCATTGGGGCAGCAGGGGCGGAGGAGCGATTTTGCTCCTAATGCCGCGTACATACGGTCGAAATTCCGACGGAGGCTTGCCCGTGGAAAAGTCCGACCATGTGTGTGCGGCATAACTTTTTTGCGGGAGGATGCCCCCATGCTTCGGCATATATAAATGGTGCGTGTATGCCCATCATTGGAAGTGGGTGGATGAAGGGCGGTATTCTAATGGTGGGCATACCCACCGATCAATCTCTTTTTTCGTTCAGCCAACTGGCTGCATGAAATAAAAAGATTACAATACATGTCCAACAAGGACCAGCAACGTACTGGTATGTTGCTGGACTTTGAATGTTTATACCAGAATGATGCCTGCGGGTTTAGGTATCATCTTGGTATCATTCTTTTCAGCCTGCGGCCGGCTTTCATGTAAAAGCAATCCTAGCGGCTAATTAGCCTCTGGACTGCTTTTACAAGCAGTGGGAGGGAATGCCCACCCCCCAGATATAAAAAGCGCCATTGGGAAAGCATTTTATCACACCGATCTTGGTGTGGTCAGATGCTTTGAGGGCAGAGGAAAAATCTAGGGTCTAGAAGACCCCAGTTTTTTCAAAAAAAGAGTACCTGTCACTACCTATTGTTATCATAGGGGATATTTACATTCCCTGAGATAACAATAAAAATGATAAAAAAAAAAATACTTGGAAGGAACAATTTAAAAATAAAATAAAAAAGCTAAATTAATAATAAAAAAAAAAAAAAAAAAAAAAGCACCCCTGTCCTGCCCTGCTCTTGCCCAATGGCGAACGCAAGCGTCGGTCTGGCGTCATATGTAAACAGCAATTGCACCATGCATGTGAGGTATCACCGCGAAGGTCAGATCGAGGGCAATCATTTTAGCAGTAGACCTCCTCTGTAAATCTACTGGGGTAACCTGTAAAGGCTTTTAAAGGCTTTTAAAAATGTATGTAGTTTGTCGCCAATGCACGTTTGTGCAAAATTTTAAAGCATTTCGTGTTTGGTATCTATGTACTCGGCCTAAGATCATCTTTTTTATTTCATCAAACATTTGGGCAATATAGTGTGTTTTAGTGCATTAAAATTTAAAAAAGTGTATTTTTTAACCCAAAAAATGTGTTTGAAAAATCGCTGCGCAAATACTGTGTAGAAAAAAAAATGCAACACCCACCATTTTAATCTGTAGGGCCTTTGCTTTAAAAATATATATAATGTTTGGGGGTTCAACATAATTTTCTTGCAAAAAAAAAAATGTTTTCATGTAAACAAAAAGTGTCAAAAAGGGCTTTGTCTTCAGGTGGTTAGAAGAGTGGATGTAAGCTTCCTAATGTTGTGTATAAAATGCCAGAACAGTTCAAAACCCCCCCCAAATGACCCCATTTTGGAAAGTAGACACCCCAAGCTATATACTGAGAGGCATGTCGAGTCCATGGAATATTTTATATGTTGACACAAGTTGCGGAAAAACGACAATTTTTTTTTTTTTTTTTGCACAAAGTTGTCACTAAATGATATATTGCTCAAACATGCCATGGGCATATGTGGAATTACACCCCAAAATACATTCTGTTGCTTCTCCTGAGTACGGGGATACCACATGTGTGAGACTTTTTGGGAGCCTAGCCACGTACGGGACCCCAAAAACCAAGCACCGCCTTCAGGCTTTCTAAGGGTGTAAATTTTTGATTTTACTTCTCACTGCCTATCACAGTTTCGGAGGCCATGGAATGCCCAGATAGCACAAACCCCCCCCAAATGACCCCATTTTGGAAAGTAGACACCCCAAGCTATTTGCTGAGAGGTATTGTGAGTATTTTGCAGATCTCGCTTTTTGTCACAAAGTTTTGAAAATTGAAAAAAAAAATATATATATATATATTTTCTTTCTTCATTTTCAAAAACAAATGAGAGCTGTAAAATACTTGCCATTCCTCTCAGCAAATAGCTTGGGGTGTCTATATTCCAAAATGGGGTCATTTGGGGGGGTTTTGTGCGATTTTGGCATTTTATGGCCTTCGAAACTGTGATAGATAGTGAGGAGTGAAATCAAAAATTTGTGCCTAGAAATTCTGAAGGCGGTGCTTGGTTTTCGGGGTCCCGTACGCGGCTAGTCTCCTAAAAAGTCCCACACATGTGGTATCCCCGTACTCAGGAGAAGCAGAAAAATGTATTTTGGGGTGTAATTCCACATATAACCATTGCATGTGTGAGCAATATATCATTTAGTGACAACTTTTTGTAATTTTTTTTTTTTTTTTTTGTCATTATTCAATCACTTGGGACAAAAAAAATATATTCAATGGGCTCAACAGGCCTCTCAGCAATTTCCTTGGGGTGTCTACTTTCTAAAATAGGGTAATTTGGGGGGGTTTTGTGCTATTTTGGCATTTTATGGCCTTCGAAACTGTGATAGGTAGTGAGGAGTGAAATCAAAAATTTGCGCCCTTAGAAATCCTGAAGGCGGTGCTTGGTTTCCGGGGTCCCGTACGCGGCTAGGCTCCCAAAAAGTCCCACACATGTGGTATCCCCGTACTCAAGAGAAGCAGCAAAATGTATTTTGGGGTGAAATTCCACATATAACCATGGCATGTGTGAGCAATATATCATTTAGTGACAACTTTTTGTAATTTTTTTTTTTTTTTTTGTCATTATTCAATCACTTGGGACAAAAAAATAAAAAATTCAATGGGCTCAACATGCCTCTCAGCAATTTCCTTGGGGTGTCTACTTTCCAAAATGGGGTCATTTGGGGGGGTTTTGTACTGCCCTGTCATTTTAGCACCTCAAGAAATGAGATAGGCAGTCATAAATTTAAAGCTGTGTAAATTTCAGAAAATGTACCCTAGTTTTTAAACTCTATAACTTTTGCGCAAACCAATAAATATACGCTTATTGACATTTTTTTTACTAAAAACATGTGGCTGAATACATTTTGGCCTAAATGTATGACTACAATTGAGTTTATTCGATTTTTCTTATAACAAAAAGTAGAAAATATCATTTTTTTTCTAAATTTTCGCTCTTTTTCCGTTTATATCGCAAAAAATAAAAATCGCAGAGGCAATCAAATACCATTAAAAGAAAGCTCTATTTGTGGGAAGAAAAGGACGCAAATTTCGTTTGGGTACAACATTGCATGTCCGCACAATTTACAGTTAAAGCAGCGCAGTGCAAAAATCTGAATTCACCTCTGGTCCTTTAGCTACCAAATGGTCCGGGGCTTAAGTGGTTAATAAAGATTCAAATTTTTTATCTACTGGATCTTTGAAGACTTGAACATTATCTACTGGGCATGTCAGTGATTTGTTCACAGAAGAGATGGCTGCATCCACCGTAGGAACATTCCATCTCTGGGTGAACTTTTCCTCCATGGGATAGATCACCGGAAATTTCTTAGGCGGAACAAATAGTTTATCAGGATGTTCCCAGTCCTGGTATATAAGTCCTTCCAATAATGGATGTATTGGAAAGGAGCAATTAACCTGGGGAGCTTTTAGCGACCCCAATGAGGAGACAGCAGTAGTTGATGGTTCAACAAGAGGCATTTTAAATGCAGATTGAACCATGTCAGTTAGGGTCTGGACCCACAATCTTTCAGTCTGTGATGCTGAAAATGGTTCATCTACTGTCGATTCCTCAAAAACAGAGTTAACCTCCTCCTGATCCCCTTCAGGTAGGTCGGTCCCTTCCTGGGACTGTTGCTCTGCCAACAGGCACTCTAATGGAGGTGATGGAGATCTGGCGCGCTTTCTTTCCTGTAGAGAAGAAGCGATCAATGCTGCCAATCTTTGCTCCAATCCCTCCAGAGTTGAGGCAAAAACCTCCTCTGTTATATATGCAGGAGCAGGTGGACTGAGGACAGCCGCAGTACCTGGCACTCCCGGGGGTTCCTTATGGGTATTAACCTCTGATTTCTCAGGGGAGGAGGGTGCAGATGACTGCTCCAGATCCTCAGAGCCCGATGGAGACCCCCTACACTTCCTGAGAGGTATATCTCGGAGTTTTTTAGGCGGCATATTCCTTAGTTCAAAGCTGAGGTATTCCAGCCGCAATACACCCCTTTACTGAAATAGTCTAATGCAATTTGCTGCTATGTACATCAGTGGGTGTCTACTAATGCGTCTTTCTGGGGATGCCTGTATCAACCGCCCGCTGTAAGCCCCTATACCATGCTACCAGCTCCTTTTCATGCTCTGTGTCCATAGCAAGCAGCGTGGACTGAGTCCTTTTATCTTGCTGGGACGCCCGCACATGCGCAGAAGCGCTGGGCGCACAGAGCGCGTCATCCGCCAGGCTCCGCCCCCTTTTTTGAAGCTAAATCTATAAAAAGAAAGCGTGTGTGCGCGCGCGCGCGTGCACGTGTGCGCTCTTGGCGCCCTGTAGGGAGAGGAGCCAGGGTCCCTGTTTCACCAGGACTCGGGGATGGAAGGAAACTACTTGGCAGCATGACAGAGGAATGCAGCTTCCCTGATAGAGAGCTCACTCATCTGCCTGGACTTTCACCATGGAAGGAATAGTCCCAAGAAAAAAAGACGTTCCACAGCGGCCTCTAGTGAACAAACACAGGTACCGCACTTTTGTCTTTTTTTTTTTTTTTTTAAAACCTCCTTTATGAAAAACATTTCCAGGTTTACAGTTTTTAAAACTTCCTTTATGAAAAGACATTTCTAGGATTTCTTAGGCATATACAGCTATTAGCGGGAATACCTTTAGGTAACAGGCAGAAAGACATATTAGGCTTGGGGGTCCCCTCAATAGAACCAAGTTCCTGAGGGGCCCCCACTTACCTTTTCCCCGCCGCAGGACTTTGTTTGGTCCACAGAAGCCCAAACTTCACCTCTCACGGCAGGCATTGTACTAGACCTTCAGGGACCGGGTTCCCAAGGATTCCACTCCCCTGGACCTGTATAGCACCCTGCACAGATAGCCTCTTGGTTTTGGGTATGACCAGAGCTCTGGATCCCAGGGTCCAGCCCTCCTAAGAGAGGCATTACAGGCAAAACCCTGCTCTTCTCTGCATGGCCCGGGTACCGACCGTTTAGCTATGAAGCTTTTTTGGTCGGATCCGGAATAGCTTGCTAAGGCCCAGAGAACCTGTACACAAGCCCAGATGAATACATGTTAACCTTGGCCAACACCTTAGACACTGGCAAAAAACTGAGGTACTCCCGGATGGGAGGGGCTTATATAGGGGAGGGTACTTCCTGTTTTGGAAGTTGCCAGTGCCAGCACCTGAAGGTAATTCTATATAACCCACATAGTAATGACTATGCCGCTCTGTGTCCCGTGATGTATGAACAAGAAACAAAGTTCTTTGCTGTCAGATGAATGCCTGTTGGCTAATTTTTGGGGCCTGTACTGGCCGACACTTACTTCTTTATCCAGGCTGTGAATGCCTAATTTTTCAGATTGGAATTGAAAATCAATTCCGCTAAATTGTGGAACGGATGCGGACCCATTTTACAGACGTGTGAATGGACCCTATATGTATTTGACATGTATTTACCGGCTGCTGTCAGTTCTGGCTGATTTAAGCCGAGCTATTCCTAATAAAACCGAGCAATATTACTTATAAAAAAACAAAAACATTTATGGCAACTTTTCCAATAGCAGGATCATCTCCTGCACACCCTTCATAGCCTGGCCTTGCGTCTCTTCCATGGCCTTCATGCGCTCCAGAATTGACAAAAAATTTCAGATAAAAAAAGAATGCTTGTCGTTGTCGATCTCAAATTTGCTTAATACTTCTGTTATGTCATTGTCCATGTTGTGGGACTATGTGTGCACAGCTAGTAATTATTTTGTGGCTGCAAATATGACCTGGAGGTTTTAAATGTTCGCCTCCCATTGAAATTAATGGGGCCCGCCGCGAACCCGCGGTTCGCGAACATTTACCCGCGTTCGCGCGATCGCGTTCGCGAACCGTCCCGGGAGATGTTCGTCTATCCCTAATCTCCACTACGAAGGCTTGTTTTACCAGAAGATGCGCTCCCGTCTCATACTTGATTCTGAGCATGCACGCTTTTTGAAGAGTCGTAAAAGCATACACACGAACCATTTTCTCGTCGCAAAACAGGCCGACGAGAAACACGACGAGAAAATCTAGAATCCGGACGAGAAAATAGAGAGCAGGTTCTCTATTTTTCTCGTCGAGATTCACGGCAGTTTTCTCGTCGTAAAACCATACACACGAACGGTTTTCTCGACAATAAAGCTCTCTCTGCACTTTTCTTGTCAGTTTGGACGAGAAACTCGGTCGTGTGTACGAGGCTTTAGAGCAAAGATCAGATCTCCCTGGCATGGGGGATCTGATCATACTGGATGGCATGGTGATGACATTGTGCTAGGAGGAGGGGAAGACAAGCTTCCTTCAATGTACACTGATCTGTGCTGGATAAGAACACTGACAGGCAGATCTACCATCTCCTGATCATTAAATATCTCCTTCCTTGCTGCATCCATCCCATCCATGATCCATCCACCCACCTCATCCATCCTACCACCACATCCATCCACTGCATCCATCCACCCACCGTATTCCACCCATCCCATGCATCCACGCACCCATCTCATCCATCCCATCCAACCACCGCATCCATCCACCCACCCCATCCATCCATCCTACCACCCCATCCATCCTACCACCACATCCATCCACCCATTCCATCCACTGCATCCATCCACCCACTGTATTCCACCTCATCCATCCCATCCACCCACCCCATCCATCCACCCCATCATCCATCCATCCACCCACCCCATCATCCATCCATCCATCCACCGCATTCCATCCATCCCATCCTTCCACCGTATCCATCCGTCCACCCACCCCATCATCCATCCACCCCATCGGCCATCCACCCACTCATACACCTATCCATCCATCCCATCATCCATCCACCTATCTACCTATCCATCCATCCACCCCATCATCCATCCATCCATCCATCCACCTATCTATCCACCCACCCATCCATCCATCCCCCTATCTATCCATCCCTCCATCCACCCACCTATCCATCCCATCCATCCTCCACCCACCCCATCCACCCACCCACCTATCCATCCATCCACCCCATCCATCCATCCACCCACCCCATCCATCCACCCACCGCATTCATCCCATCCATTCATCCACCCACCCCATCCATCTAGCCAGACAAGCTTCCTTCACTGTACACTGATCTGTGCTGGATCAGAACACTGACAGGCAGATCTATCTCCTGATCATTTAAATATCTCCTTCCTCGCTGCATCCATCCATCCTATCCATCCAATCCATCCTCCCAATCCATACATCCACCCACCTATCCAGGCATCCACCCACCTACACATCCACCTACCCATCCATCCACCTACTCACCTACCTGTCCATCCAGCCATTTACACCCCTTCCTGCTGGTTGTGTATATCCTGGCTATCCCTCCTGTTTCATATATGAAAGCAGTTTATTTTTTGGTATTGTCCTAAAGCTGACCATACTCTATCCAATCCCATTTTTCATCAGACCATACACAATACAGTCTGTGCAATCTCCTACAGATCTGCCAACTACTATGTAGTGCAAGAGCCTGCCTTGGGGGGGGTGCGAGTGAGGGGGCCAGGTCTGTTTTGCGCCCCCCCCTAAAATTCTGACCACCAGCCGCCACTGATCGACAATATGGAGTTCATCATCCTTTCAAAGAACATTTTAGTGAAGGGGGGTGGAGCATATAAGCTAGTCACCGTATACGGCCTACCCATAAGTTCTATCACAACAATTACAAAGCAACCATGAGGATCAAGTTTAACATGTTTAATACTAACCGGTGCTAATTTGGCTATAAGGATGGAAGTTCAACCAGCAATAACTTAATTTCCTACTCCACGGGTTCCATTTTTTAAATCTTTATTTCAAATAATGTTTTCATGTTTTTCCATTAAAGACAATCATTAAGAAATAAAAAGTGTTACAGATATTTTCACAGACATTACAATTTGTGTGAACATACAGTATAAAATGCAAGAAGAATTTCTCCATGTTTGTAGCACATACATATCTGATGTCTGTATACATACAATAAACATGTGCTTAAACAGGATGGGGAGGGAGAAGGGAGGGGCAGGAAAGGGATCTAAATAGAAGGTGTGGTAGAAATATGGGTTGTATGCAGAGCACGCAGCCTATATTTCCTGTGCTCTATAAGCACACACTTTAGATTCATCTTTTTGCAATAATGCTATCTTTAAGTTTGCTAAAATCCACTCACCGTTCATCCCATCATCCATCCAAGAAGCAAGGCTCACACATAGATCTTATCGTCAGGCCATCCCAGCATAGACTGTCCAGCCGACGCCTAATCATAGGCTTTTATTAAACTCAAAAGATCTCAAGACAGGAGGTGATTGGTTGCAGCAACCAGTCACCTCCCCCCATGGGCGGGGACATCACAGGATGTTCCTTCCACAGGAGAATGACCATACAAGGACATCCTTCCAAACAGATACAATGTTCATTCAAATTGACTAACAGTGACATACACTGTTACCAAATGACGGAAACTACATAACAATTATGCCTCAAATGGACCACAATTATTTTATAGTTATGCTACTGTTCCTGTGGACACAGATATGTGCGCTCGGAGTCATTCAACGCCCCCCGCCAGGGGCTGGCCAGTTCCCCCAACGGGGCGCAAAACAACATCTCTAAATGCAGCAAACATCGCTGTTTCCATAGGAAGATTTTCCCGCCACCGATCTTCCACCAATGTCTGTATGTGCAAATACGCTCAGATGAGCGCATTACAGCAAAACTGACACTGGGGGGACATCTGACAACATACATTAATACATTTCCATAAAAATCTCCACAACAGTCCTCCCTTTTTTGTCATATGCACCCCATGTGTCCATTGATGAGAGTTGATCTGCTTCTTAAACCTGGAAATGAATCAGTCCTTAGTCCATAAAAAGGAAAACATGGCTTGACATGTAGACTCTACTCTTCAGGGGCATGACTTATAAAGGAGGACACGACATGGTGAGCTGTAGTAATCGCCGATCCGTCTATGATCCTCTGTGTCTTGTATGTGGGTCCGGCTTCGGGGCGTCTCATCAAGGAAACTCTGGTCACGCGTCAAATCAGGCAACAGGAGCACCTCGTCACGACATAGAAAGAATAGAAATAAAACGACATGAGTATATATATTCCCACTTCCTTTAACCACGATCCGCTGTAAAATAAAAATTAGATCCCCAAAGATTCCCAGACCCTTAAAATAGACTCCCAACCTTCACTTAGCTACAGCTCTGGCTTCAACAATTACATGAAGAACCCTATCCTTAACGGATGAGAATTGTTCAATCGTATCCCAAGCCCGAGCCCCCCCCACCTTGTACATCCAGGACCCCATGCCCAGACCTGGTCGGGGTTGGTGAACAAATCCCTTCTAGCTGTCCCTGCCATTCTTAATTTCCTGCGCCATCAGATCCTCGCGATCGGCCGCGACCTAAAATGTTGGGACAGCTTCACCATCACGCATGAACCTCTTGCTTTGGGGGAATTACCTTTATAAGCTGCAGATACGCATAAACACCAAACTAAAGTTCAAACACACTTGTGGGCTGCCTAGATACCCAAACCGACAAGAGGCAGAGCCATTAAAACTAAAACCAATTTTACCCTCTAAAAATGCATCGTTAGATTCCATTGACAAGTGTCTGTCTGGAGTCTTCACTAGTTTGTCAAAACTCCTCATACCCATAATAACATCATAAATGGCATGTACCTCTGTCATCGCTGGGGACTAAAACTCGGTGAAGACTCAGAACAGACCATCGGTCCTGTTCGCTTTCTGAGCTAGTCAGGACATACACTTTAAATAATAACTTGGGATGCTTTTCACCGTTACCCTCGCTAAAATTTACTAAACAACAAAAATATAAATAAACAAAGATACTCCTCATTCTTTGGTGTGGTTGAGCCGCTTCTTGCAGTGGCTGGCGTGGTCTCATCCCTCAAGCTTCTTTACAACGACCCAGTCACCTGGTTGGAAAGAATGTAAACTGATTATTAAGTCAGGGTCCAGGAGGGACTCCTGAAAACCTTTTGGTGGACATTTTGAAGTTCATGTCACAACGATCGCACCCACCCCACCAGCCGAGAATATAAGTGACAGCTAATGAGGAGAGTACGACCCTGATTTTGATTGACCTCCAAACAACCCTCATATGACAATAACCCAGACATCGGGACTGTGGTCACTGCATAACCTGTGCGTGGCTTACAATACCTGGAACCACTGACAAAAGGTTCTTAGCCTTTGGGATGGGAACCTACTTCACCAGACTGCTGCTTGCCGATTCAAATTCTATCAAAGAAAGACAGTCTTGGCACAAACTTGGTTAGAATTACAGTGGTTATTATTAGTTTGAAAAAAAAAACTGTCACTCTTACATTTATCACTTCTCCCCCCTTTTCTTCCTTATTACAGACTGAAGGAAGAAATGCGTGGTGCAGGAAAAAAGAAACAATGAAATAGCCTATGATACTTTTACCTCCCTTAGACTCATATTTATCCATATGTACAGCTGTCTACATACACCTGTTCTCTGTGTACAAACTCCTTGGACCTGAAAAATACTTATAAGCAAAATCATTACTCTATCCTTCATATTTAACCTGCAAAGAATGGAAAATAATAATGACATTCCTGTACATTGGTAAATTGTCAATGACATTCTTTCAAAACTGATTCAAACAAAACCCTCTGTAACCCTTACTTTTCCCGTTCCTACAAAAATACAACAGCCGCGACGCATCGAAGGATCACCGCGGTAAGTTCGAACATATTCACGTTACTACATATAAACACTCAGATACAAACGTGGGGGAAATACAGTAGGTGCCGCCGATATTGTGTTTCTATCGCGCTCCCATCGCCGAGATTCTCGGCGACAGGAGTGCCGAGATGTCGGCAGCAGGGTGGCGACACGTGTCGCGCTCGCTGCAATGGCGAGGAGACGCGACACTGTATTGAGCGGGGATCCGACGCGGATTCCCACCAATACCAGGCACTGCGTTTGGTATGAATCCTGAGCGGGAACTCCACGCCAATTTTTAAAGAAAAAAACGGCGTGGGTTCCCCCTCCAGGGGCATACCAGGCCCTTGGGTCTGGTCTGGATTTAAAGGGGAACCCTACGTCGAAAAAACGGCGTGGGGGTCCCCCTCAAGATCCAAACCAGACCCTTATCCGAGCACGCAACCTGGCAGGCCGCAGGGGAAGAGGGGGGGACGAGAGCGGCCCCCCTCCCTCCTGAACCGTACCAGGCCACATGCCCTCAACATGGGGGGTTTGGTGCTCTGGGGCAGGGGGGCGACCTGCGGCCCCCCCACCCCAGAGCACCCTGCCCCCATGTTGATGAGGACAGGGCCTCTTCCCGACAACCCTGGCCGTTGGTTGTCGGGGTCTGCGGGCGGGGGGCTTATCGGAATCCGGGAGCCCCCTTTAATAAGGGGTCCCCCAGATACCGGCCCCCCACCCTATGAGAATGAGTATGGGGTACATCGTACCCCTACCCATTCACCTGGTGGAAAATAAATGGAAATAAAAACACAACACAGTTTTTAAAAGTATTTTATTGCACCGCTCCGGAGGTCTTCTTCCGACTTCGGGGGTCTCCGGTGTCGTCGCCGCGTTCTCCGGTTCTTTCTTCTGCCGGGCCTCCGCTAACTTCTTTTTAGCTCTTTTGCTAACGGAGGCCCGGTCTTCTCCGTCGCCTTCTTCTTCTTCTCCCGCTCTCCGGTTCTTCTCCCGCTCTCCGGTGTCGTCACCGCGTTCTCCGGTTCTTTCTTCCGCCGGGCCTCCGCTAACTTCTTTTTAGCTCTTTTGCTAGCAGAGGCCCAGTCTTCTCCGTCGTCGCCGGTGTTTTCTTCCCTCTTCTTCTCCTCGATGTTGACTCGTCGCTTCCTCTCGCAGTAATGGTAAATCTTCGGTCCGCAGAGATTAATCTATTCTTCACATGACATCACAGTCACATGCTCCGGGGCACATGTGCACATGACATCACAGTCACATGCTCCAGGGCACATGTGCACATGACGTCACAGTCACATGCTCCAGGGCACATGTGCCCCAGAGCATGTGACTGTGACGTCATGTGAAGAATAGATTAATCTCTGCAGACCGAAGATTTACCATTACTGCGAGAGGAAGTGACGAGTCAACATCGAGGAAGAGAAGAGGGAAGAAGACGGCGACGGCGACGATGGAGAAGACCGGGCCTCTGCTAGCAAAAGAGCTAAAAAGAAGTTAGCGGAGGCCCGGCGGAAGAAAGAGCCGGAGAACGCGGCAACGACACCGGAGAGCGGGAGAAGAACCGGAGAGCGGGAGAAGAAGAAGAAGACGACGGAGAAGACCGGGCCTCCGTTAGCAAAAGAGCTAAAAAGAAGTTAGCGGAGGCCCGGCAGAAGAAAGAACCGGAGAACGCGGCGACGACACCGGAGACCCCCGAAGTCGGAAGAAGACCTCCGGAGCGGTGCAATAAAATACTTTTAAAAACTGTGTTGTGTTTTTATTTCCATTTATTTTCCACCAGGTGAATGGGTAGGGGTACGATGTACCCCATACTCATTCACATAGGGTGGGGGGGCCGGTATCTGGGGGCCCCCTTATTAAAGGGGGCTCCCGGATTCCGATAAGCCTCCCGCCCGCAGACCCCGACAACCAACGGCCAGGGTTGTCGGGAAGAGGCCCTGTCCTCATCAACATGGGGGCAGGGTGCTCTAGGGTGGGGGGGCCGCAGGTCGCCCCCCCTGCCCCAGAGCACCAAACCCCCCATGTTGAGGGCATGTGGCCTGGTACGGTTCAGGAGGGAGGGGGGCCGCTCTCGTCCCCCCCTCTTCCCCGGCGGCCTGCCAGGTTGCGTGCTCGGATAAGGGTCTGGTTTGGATCTTGAGGGGGACCCCCACGCTGTTTTTTCGATGTAGGGTTCCCCTTTAAATCCAGACCAGACCCAAGGGCCTGGTATGCCAATGGAGGGGGAACCCACGCCGTTTTTTTCTTTAAAAATTGGCGTGGAGTTCCCGCTCAGGATTCATACCAAACGCAGTGCCTGGTATTGGCGGGAATCCGCGTCGGATCCCCGCCTATCGGCAATGCGTGTCGCTCATCGTGAAAGGAATTTTTTTTCCTTTCCCGATGACGAGACAGCTCGGCGCTGGCTCTCGCGACGGAGCTCATAGGGTGAAGAGGATTGGGGAAAAAAATTGACTTTATAGGCACATATGGGTTTTTAGAAAAATAACTATTTTTTAATACAACATGGATACATAACCACAATATCATAAAATTGCATACACATACATGGCTAGTAATATGCAAAACAATTCTACATATACAAATATTACAACAACACCGTTGATATAGACACTTCCAAGGTAGTACCCTACAATATTGCAGTAGTTCCTTGCATTGGAGTACACAACGTGTTGGAGAATTAAAAACTTGGAGCTCTACATGTTTTGCGATCTTAGTCGCTTCCTCAGGAGCTTCTAAATATACAAAGAAAAATTAATAATTTGGTACATAAGACATTTATCATGTTGTTGCATAAAATATTCATAATTAACATGCACATTAGCAAACCACTCACCCCTAATTGTGATATGGGTGGTGAGTGTGGTTAGATTGTTGCAGCCCTCTATGTTCTGCGGAATATACCCATGGGAGTGGGAGTGGATGGAGGACCAACTCCCAAGGAACGTGAACACTGCAACCCAACGACCCACCGCAACTCACGGCGTGGAGCAGTATGGAGGTGCTCACAGAAACTAAAAAATAACAATTATATACGTTTAAGCATGACCCAAATGTCATTCCTTGTTGATATACATGTGTGTGGACATGCCACACACTAGTATAACTACTAAAACTATTAGTTATACGTAAAAATAATAATAATATGAGGCGACCTACTTTTAAGGGGGGTAACCTATAAAGGCAGGTAACTTATGCCAGAGCTGGATAGGATGTGTAGGGTCTGGAGAAGGCACCGGAGAGGCAGCTACAGGGAAATTATTGAATGATATTAGTGTTAGATTTGCTACTAGTATATATAAAAAAGGTAGTTAGGCCATAGTACATACTTGTTGAGAAGAGAAGGATGGGGAAGGGAGGGAACTTAGGGGTTGGAGGAATAGGGAAAAATAAAAAAGAAAAAGGAAAAAATTGTAGTGAACCATAAGAAAAGAAATTGAACTATTAGCGAGTGATAGGGTTATAGGAAACATAAGACATTAAATAATTAATTAAAATTTACCTTGGGGATTTAGCACCAATACACCTTGGTCTTGATGATCAGACTCTTGCAATAGCAGAGATTCATAGATCATTAATAATATCAACTGATGTAATACTTCAGGTATGGGCCCTGTAAATATATATATTTGATGAATACTGAGTAAAAGAAGACAAACTAATATACCTCCCTTGACTCGGGGGGTATATATAGCCAATTTGTTTAAACACTGGCACCAGCCCTACTAGACCCCCATATAACATGCATATACATACCTGAAGGCAGGATGTCAGGGGGCGAACACCAAACCAGCCTCCTGATAGAAAATAACCCAGGACGAGACTAATGGAGACAATTCCCCCACGCCACAGCCTGATATAGCACTAAAAAGAGCCAAACAAGGAAGAAGGATGTAAGAGCTGTCTACAAAAGTGCCTGTAAACCAATGTATGTTTGGGCCTCAAAACGCCTGCAGTGTGATCTACCACTGTGCCGCTCCAAAACCTCACCACATCCAGGTCTGTTCAGATAAACCTCACCGTGAGGGCCGCCACACACTTCAGCAGCCTGTTGTAAGGTGGCGGTGTATCCCCTCACGTTATAAGCACCTCGCTCATGATGACGCCGAACGAACGTATGGCGTCATCTGAGCCGGCCGACAAGCGTGCACCCGCATCGTCCTAGTGACTGCGCATGCGCAGCAAAACAAAGGAGACTGCACGGGCAAAGACAATAGTCCTAAGCCACGCACTGACGCAACCTCGTCGTTTGTTTCTAAATGAGCGAGTACTGTTGTGAAGCGCATGCGTGCCGGGACGTTGGAAGCCCGGCAGTCAAGGGCGGAAGTGCTGCTGGGAGGCGCCAATAGGATTGGCGTCTCATTTGCCGTTGATCATCGTATCGCTTGGTATGTATTGACCAAATGATACTAGCAACGGCTTGGGTGGCCACATACTGTCCCATTACCGGAGTGCAGTGATACGACCGCTGCAGTGCCCCTACCCCACGTAAAAACCGCAGAACATATGAGTGATACCTGGCCGCAACTATGAAAAAAGACCTTGGCTGTCTGTATGACCAGACACCCAGGTCTTGTAACCCTTTGGGTTCTGAAATCCTATCCAAACGTCAGTCTCATTAGACTGTAAGGCCCGTCCCAGCAGATTGCTGGATATAGGTCGTAAGTAAGAAACCTTAAAAGAAAACAAAAAATAATAAGAATAAATAACTGCTGTACAGCATTAACATAGTACCATAATAGTCATATTAAACATCTACCACTATCGTCCAAGGTTAACCTGGTGTGGAAATCTATACAGGAATCACAGATGGGCCTTACAGTCTAATGAGACTGACGTTTGGTAATGGGACAGTATGTGGCCACCCAAGCCGTTGCTAGTATCATTTGGTCAATACATACCAAGCGATACGATGATCAACGGCAAATGAGACGCCAATCCTATTGGCGCCTCCCAGCAGCACTTCCGCCCTTGACCGTCGGGCTTCCAACGTCCCGGCACGCATGCGCTTCACAACAGTACTCGCTCATTTAGAAACAAGCGACGAGGTTGCGTCAGTGCGTGGCTTAGGACTATTGTCTTTGCCCGTGCAGTCTCCTTCGTTTTGCTGCGCATGCGCAGTCACTAGGACGATGTGGGTGCACGCTTGTCGGCCGGCTCAGATGACGCCATACGTTCGTTCGGCGTCATCATGAGCGAGGTGCTTATAACGTGAGGGGATACACCGCCACCTTACAACAGGCTGCTGAAGTGTGTGGCGGCCCTCACGGTGAGGTTTATCTGAACAGACCTGGATGTGGTGAGGTTTTGGAGCGGCACAGTGGTAGGTCACACTGCAGGCGTTTTGAGGCCCAAACATACATCGGTTTACAGGCACTTTTGTAGACAGCTCTTACATCCTTCTTCCTTGTTTGGCTCTTTTTAGTGCTATATCAGGCTGTGGCGTGGGGGAATTGTCTCCATTAGTCTGGTCCTGGGTTATTTTCTATCAGGAGGCTGGTTTGGTGTTCGCCCCCTGACATCCTGCCTTCAGGTATGTATATGCATGTTATATGGGGGTCTAGTAGGGCTGGTGCCAGTGTTTGAACAAATTGGCTATATATACCCCCCAAGTCAAGGGAGGTATATTAGTTTGTCTTCTTTTACTCAGTATTCATCAAATATATATATTTACAGGGCCCATACCTGAAGTATTACATCAGTTGATATTATTAATGATCTATGAATCTCTGCTATTGCAAGAGTCTGATCATCAAGACCAAGGTGTATTGGTGCTAAATCCCCAAGGTAAATTTTAATTAATTATTTATTGTCTTATGTTTCCTATAACCCTATCACTCGCTAATAGTTCAATTTCTTTTCTTATGGTTCACTACAATTTTTTCCTTTTTCTTTTTTTATTTTTCCCTATTCCTCCAACCCCTAAGTTCCCTCCCTTCCCCATCCTTCTCTTCTCAACAAGTATGTACTATGGCCTAACTACCTTTTTTATATATACTAGTAGCAAATCTAACACTAATATCATTCAATAATTTCCCTGTAGCTGCCTCTCCGGTGCCTTCTCCAGACCCTAGACATCCCATCCAGCTCTGGCATAAGTTACCTGCCTTTATAGGTTACCCCCCTTAAAAGTAGGTTGCCTCATATTATTATTATTTTTACGTATAACTAATAGTTTTAGTAGTTATACTAGTGTGTGGCATGTCCACACACATGTATATCAACAAGGAAAGACCTTTGGGTCATGCTTAAACGTATATAATTGTTATTTTTTAGTTTCTGTGAGCACCTCCATGCTGCTCCACGCCGTGAGTTGCGGTGGGTCGTTGGGTTGCAGTGTTCACGTTCCTTGGCAGTTGGTCCTCCATCCACTCCCACTCCCATGGGTATATTCCGCAGAACATAGAGGGCCGCAACAATCTAACCACACTCACCACCCATATCACAATTAGGGGTGAGTGGTTTGCTAATGTGCATGTTAATTATGAATATTTTATGCAACAACATGATAAATGTCTTATGTACCAAATTTCTAATTTTTCTTTGTATATTTAGAAGCTCCTGAGGAAGCGACTAAGATCGCGAAACATGTAGAGCTCCAAGTTTTTAATTCTCCAACACGTTGTGTACTCCAATGCAAGGAACTACTGCAATATTGTAGGGTACTACCTTGGAAGTGTCTATATCAACGGTGTTGTTGTAATATTTGTATATGTAGAATTGTATTGCATATTACTAGCCATGTATGTGTATGCAATTTTATGATATTGTGGTTATGTATCCATGTTGTATTAAAAAATTATTATTTTTCTAAAAACCCATATGTGCCTATAAAGTCCATTTTTTTCCCCAATCCTCTTCACAGTACTTATAGGATGTGGCACATTCTTTATTAATTGGTGTAGATTGCCACCTGAGGGCCATTGCAATCTTTATATCTCGGAGCTCATAGGGTGTCAATATCGCCGCTGGAAGCGGCGATATTGATACAATATCGGCGGCACCTACTGTACTTCCCAGTTTCCAAAACCAAAAATTTAAAAAACAAACAGCCAGAATTCTCCCTTCACTCTTTCAGCAATAGAAAAAAATACAATGGGAATATGAGAGCAACTCGAGAAGCTTGCATGGACCAGCCATACAAAGTTCAAACAAACGGGCATGAGACTACACCTCCATCAACACTCATCATTACAGATTTCTGAAGCCGCAGCTCAACTACATCCATTCCAGAGGGATACCCAAAATAGTATCCTTGGACCACCTATGTTAATCTTTTTGGGGTTCAAAGGCCTTTGCCCCAAAACTAGGCTTCGTGCACTGTGTGACCGTCTGACTGTGGGAAGCCTCCATTCCTTCCCTTTGCACAGACCTCCTTGTGTCCATGGCGATTTGAATCGGCTTATCGTCTTAAACCTGCGTCCAGGTTAAACCGTTGCACCCATTTTCGGAGATCACCGCCCGGTGTCTTCTTATACGGTGAATTGCAGAACTACAACCACTATATGGTCAAGTCCTCCAACTAGAAACCCTAACCGAGGCATCAACTTTATGGCTTGTTGTCCCAACACTTTTGGAACTACAGAACAACCACAGATCAACCCCCGAATTAGGCCTCTACCCCTCACAGTGCATGCATACACAAGCGTTTTCCGCTATACACCCCATACACTGCGTTGTCAGACTAAACCACACAGAACACTTACGCCGGTTTACCACCTGCAGAACAATGTGGCTTCTCTCTGTATCTAGATGACAAAATAATGGTGATACCCCCGTTTGCTCTCTACCCAAAACTGTATTTCAGTATAAAACTTTACAAAACTGGAACAAAATATAAAACACTTTTAAACACAAAAATGCTTTCCATTTTCCTTCCAAACACAAATCTCATTTGCCAACCTTTCAGACAACTCCAAACTCCTCCCACCAACTTCCCTCTGATATATAAAATTCTGAAAAGAAACTTCCGGTTATGCTCAGCTCTTAAAAAAACCAAACTAGTTTATTTACATATCAATTGTTCAGGAAGAGGGAGGGGGAGGGGAGGCCTTAATCGCCTTGTCTATCAAGACTCCAAAAAATCCATGGCTACACATTATATATTTCAACAATTTAAAACCTTGTCAAGAAAATGATGGAATTAAACCCCCCTTTGCAAATGGGATGGTCCTGACCCAAACATCCCCTGCAAGCAAAACCACAAGTTGAGACTCAAATCCTCAAACATATGAATTGCCCTCTTGGAAACTCCCAAATATCCAAACATAAAAACACATCATTGTACAAAAACTCTGTTAGTCTTACAATCTATCAAAATTCAGTGTAAAGTGAAGTCTTTCCTACATTCGAAACCCAATACAAAAAAAACGGAGCTCATATACTGCAAAGCCAGACGACCCCGCAATAGCCCACATCTACGTAAATGAAAACAGAGAAATCCCCCTCCTAACACCACCTGCATGGAGTTTGCATGTCCTCCCTGTGTCTGCGTTGGCCTCCCCCCACACTCCAAATGCTGGTAGGTCAGCCAGATCCCATCCATAAATAGGCCCCAGCATGTGTGTGTGTCCGCAAGCGCGTCGTGGCCCCTCAGGGTAAGACCGCGCTATTTCAAGATACCACTCAACTCACCTCAAAAGGTGATGCTTAGAAAAGCAATTTAAACCAGAGACAAAACCATCCTCTCAGTATGTCACTCCGGCGTCCCACCACTCTCCCCAGCAGTGCACAGGTCAAACTGCAAACGCATAAAACAGAAGAAAACTGCGCCAATCAACAAATGCCAATACAGCATATTCAGGAGCCGTGTTTGCTAAACTGGAACTTCCTATCTCAAACTGTAAATGTCTCAAAATGGCCGACAAGCCAGGATAACAAAATGGTGGATGACCACTACCCCCACCTCATGGACAACAACAAAAATGGCGCCATGCAATTTTTCCCGCCAAAACCAGCATCTCTTTAAAAGAAAATCAAAAATGTTTTTCTCCACAAAGACAGACTACACAGTTGAGGTTTTTCTAATTTATCATCAAAATCCACTGAAAAGGGTGTCAGCTACACTCTACAAGGACCACATGTACACTTACAAACTTAGCCTACCTTTTGCCAACTAAACAGCACATTCAATAAATGTTAGTTACATGAACAATATTAAAAACATGTTCATTTCTCTAAGTTCATATACTCTGAGATATTCACCACTTTTCTCTACCTAAAGTTCACACACAGTGGCCTCAGCTTCCATAACAAGCCATTGCAGAGACATACCTCCTCAATGCTAGCATCCAAAACAGCCTGCAACCATTCAAAGGGCGTATTCCTTTCAACAAACAGCTACTATTGTATGGCTTCCAACAATGCCTGGCCAGTGGCCACTTGAATATGCGGCAGGAATTTTCAACTTTAAAACCAAACACTTTTGTTAAAATATTTTTACACTTATGGAGACATGTGTCTTTGTCCCCTACAAAAATCACAATCTAACCATTTCTATTTTTCATAGAAATCACAAACACCACACACATACAGTATATTGTTGCCTGCATGTCTGCTCAGAGTGTCTTTCCCTCAGGGCAAAGCCCCTGCAACACAAAACAGTGGGCAAGCCCTTCCCCCACTAAACCTCATGGCTTACAAACAATCGTCCACTTTACAAACTGCTCAGTACATCGCACAAACAGCCATCTCTTACACAATTTCAATCGCACTCATGGGTACACATGTCCTACATCACACAAACAATCTAATCACACACAGGCACACACAATCAAATTCACAAGCATACAATCGGATTCGCAGACATACACACACACTGCAAACTTAAAGCATTATTTCAAAAAGACAATTTTTTTTTTGTTCGTTTCAAAGTACAGCCTCTTCACGCATCAATCACATCGCAGGTCCACTCTCCTCCTCTGCTGATCTAATGCTCAAAGAGGCCGCAATTGGTCCCAACCGTGAGTCGCCATTTTACTGTGGTAGAAATATGGGTTGTATGCAGAGCACACAGCCTATATTTCCTGTGCTCTATAAGCACACACTTTAGATTCATCTTTTTGCAATAATGCTATCTTTAAGTTTGCTAAAATCCACTCACCGTTCATCCCATCATCCATCCAAGAAGCAAGGCTCACACATAGATCTTATCGTCAGGCCATCCCAGCATAGACTGTCCAGCCGACGCCTAATCATAGGCTTTTATTAAACTCAAAAGATCTCAAGACAGGAGGTGATTGGTTGCAGCAACCAGTCACCTCCCCCCATGGGCGGGGACATCACAGGATGTTCCTTCCACAGGAGAATGACCATACAAGGACATCCTTCCAAACAGATACAATGTTCATTCAAATTGACTAACAGTGACATACACTGTTACCAAATGACGGAAACTACATAAGAATTATGCCTCAAATGGACCACAATTATTTTATAGTTATGCTACTGTTCCTGTGGACACAGATATGTGCGCTCGGAGTCATTCAACGCCCCCCGCCAGGGGCTGGCCAGTTCCCCCAACGGGGCGCAAAACAACATCTCTAAATGCAGCAAACATCGCTGTTTCCATAGGAAGATTTTCCCGCCACCGATCTTCCACCAACGTCTGTATGTGCAAATTCGCTCAGATGAGCGCATTACATCAAAACTGACACTGGGGGGACATCTGACAACATACATTAATACATTTCCATAAAAATCTCCACAACAAAGGAGAAGGTAAGAGGAAGAGAAAAGAAACAAGAATACATAAATCTTCTATACTATCTTGGTGCTATCTAAAAATGAAATCATGTGACAATAAAATTACAAGTACCCTATGCTTGTGACATTATTTGTTTGTACGAGTCTAAAGCAATACATTGGTCCATACAGTCCAAGCTTTTTAACGTTTTCATTTTTATCCTTCAGTTTGTGTGCCCATTCCTTCTTCTCCATATTATGGTCCACTTTTCAATAATAGTGTAAACCCTATGTGGCTAATACCTATTTAAGATTTTCCCAGCATTCAACAGATGGGGCTTAACAGACCTCTTATATGAACCAATAGATTGCACAGGGTTGCATGGAAAATAAAACAATGGGTCATCAGGAACATGTTGTTGAGTGCCTTTTCTAATTAGACACCTTATTTCCTTTCAGAATGTTTTTGTTATTGAGAGCTCCCACCACATATACAGAAATTCATATGTGGCCACAACCTCTTCAAGAATCTAACAGGACAATTAGAAAAATCTTAGTTTGTCAGGTACTGTGTGTTTTTTTGGTTGAACTACTATAGATGAACTAGTTTATTTTTTCAAGCTGACTAACTATGTTACTATGTAGGTACACTGTACCATCTTAAGCTGTGGGACAGTTTGGTAACTTTGTGCATTAGGGTATCTGTATATGTTTTACCAATTTCCCAGATCAATTTGAACAGTATAGACTACAGAGGATGCCCTGTCACTGATCATATTCGTATTGATCTGGCAGGATCATCCCATCTAAAAACATGATCTGTTGAGAATTTGGGGCATACAACGTGGCTAGTGTAACAGATTGCCTATTTAGGGTACCCTGCACAAAAACACACCTTTTCTCAGTAGCAGATGTTGACATTGTTTTTGAAAAGTGAAAGTTACCCCTTTCACCTTCTTATTAGCAGAGGTGCTTAGACTCCTTTTGTTAAACTTATGTAGCGGGTGATTACATTTAGGGGGAGGCATCTGAGTGGTAGCTAGGCTCAGATGTACCAATTGTTAGGTCTCATTGACCATTTCTATCCCTGGGAGATAGTACTGGTGGTTAAGTTCACTGGGGCCTATAGGTGGCACTGTTGGCGTGGGTCCCGGGTTGAACTGCAGTACGAGGTTGTGTCCTTTTTGTCCCCTTTTGGCAGCGTTACGGCGGGGCGGGGAACCTTCTGTGCTTGTTGGGAGAGGGTATAAAAGGGGGCGGCCATCTTCCAGAGGGGTCGTTGTTCCACGCTCAGGCACCTTAAGCCTGGGTGCGGGTGTGTCGCCTCTGGGTGCCCTAGGCCCGGAGGTCTGTCGGGAGGTCTCTGGGTACTCTAGGCCCAGAGACGGAGCTGCTGTTCCATTTCAGACACCTTCAGTCTGGGGTGAGGTACTTCAAGAGAGGCCCGGGGCCCAGTCCCTTCGACTGGGTCCCACAAGGGATCGAGGGCTCCTAGGGTGCCCCCTGGAAGTGGGTGCCCGAATCTAGGACGAGGAGGCCAGGGAGGTGACCCTTCCCGAAGACCCGGCGCGACATCGCTGGTGACGGTGGGGCCTCTGGTAACTCTCTAGATGGATGTCCTTTCCCTGACGGGGTCAATACTTTTAGAAGGTAATCCACGTTCTCATGGTCTGTGGCAGAGACCCATCGTGAACTTGGTCGGTGGCAGAGACCCAACAACCGGGCCTGTGGGCTTCAGTGACGGATACGGGGATTCGGCTCAAGCCCCGGGGAAGATTTGCCCTCTATGTGTGCAAGGATGTGGAGGCCCTCGGTGTGATTTGTCCCGGCTGCTCGGGACTCGTGGTTCATCGGAAGCCATTCGGGCGATGTGAGAGCTGAAAGGAATTTCTTTTTGAGGTCGAGCAACCTACAGAGAGGCCTCGGGCCTTCCACCTCAACTGCCTTACCGGCGCCACCACTCCAGAGGGAGGAATCAAAGCTTGTACAGCCACCCCTGCGCACACTGACGAGACTTCGGAGGAGGTCACAGAGGAGCTCGTTGTAGCGAGTGAGAAACCGGAGGATGCTGATTCGGCAACAACAGAGTCTTTTCTCCCACCGCCCAAGAGGAAGATAGGTCTCATGAAGGCTTCCCGCGTCCACGGTGGAGCAACCCCCCAGCGCTTACCCGGAACGGATGTCTCTGAAGGGAAAAGTCCTGGACATCCGAGTCCTTCTCCAAGCCAAGGTAAGCCAGGGGGAGAGACTTTGTTACAGGCCCCTAGCCCTGGGGATTCACATGCTAGTGAGTTGGCCAGAGGGCGTGAATTGTCCTGCACCAGGAATTACTTCCCGGCGGAGGAGTACGATAAATCTGACCTAGAGTCCGTCTCAGATGTGGGTGATGATGCCGCGATTGATGAACTGTTTGAGAGGAAGGGATGGGATAAGATGCCTCTGTCCTTGTTCCGTAGGCCTAGGAACCCGCCCATGTCTACTGGGGAAAGTACACCCCGGTGGTGGCCACCGAGCCTGAGGAGGGATCTGTCCCCTTGTCTACCCTTCCACAATCGGGAGCACCTGCTTCCGCTACTGCTGCTGCTGCTTCTACTTGACCGGTGTCGCTGTGGGCCCCTGCAACTGGCCCAGAGGGAATTAAAGTGCCTCGACACCCGGATGCCGTTGTTTGGCCTGGCGCAGGAGACCGTGCCACTATGTCACCTCTGTCCCGCTTACAGAGACTCTTTAATCAAAAAGTCGCTAGTGAATATGGGTGGAAATACCCGTATCTGCCAAGGAACTTCTGTTCGAGGTTGAGGCCTGCAGGGACCGGTGGTATGCGTAGTTTGTGTGGGCACACCTCAAGGTACCCCGTGCTAGAAGATACTTTACGTGTTCACCTGCCGCAACTCTGCGTTTCAAAGATTGCAAAGCTGCGTGGATGTTGGGTCGGCACATTCATGTGGACAAAGTGCTTATCTGCAGGAAAGATAAGGATGATGTGGAGTATCACATAGACATTGGAAGCCGTTGGTATTGCCCGATCCACATTACTATTTGTGAGAGACCAGATTCTCGTGTTTGCGTTTGAACATTTTTTTTTTCCTTTCTTTTTCTTCTCTCTTCAGGAACTTTGCACACGTTAAAGGGTATTTTACTCTTTGGAGGAATGGGAGTTATTGTTGTTGTTGTTCTCCTTTTTCTTCACACCACAAAGATAACCAGGACTTTGGGGTCGTAGTTAGTGAGGGCCACAGTTCACAGAGAAGAAAATGTCTTGTCATCAACAGGTGTTCTGACGGCGGCACTACCACTAGGTGGCGGTGTTGCGCAATGATTACATTGAAGGTTTTACATTGCACTTACTGTTAGAGCGAGCAGGTTTTTTCCTTTAGGGAGAGACCTGTTCATTCTAAAGTACATAGTGTTGGATTATGTGTTTTTCTTTTTTTTTTCCTCTGCAGGTGATCGACAAGCAAGGCTGCTGAGTATGGGGTGGGTCTTAGTGAGTTCTGCGGGAGGAAATTGTACATTTTTACTGTGAAGTTTGAGTGATCTTAAGGTGTTTTATATATTTATACACCTTTATTCCCATCTTTGTTTTAGCTTCCCATGTTAGGTTCCAGCACAAACTAACAAAATTTTAAATTGTCATTTCCTTTTTTTTTTGTTTTTGTTCGTCTCTGGATCTGGCTTATGTTGACTCAGATTGAGGAGGCATAAATTGGTTTCAGACACTGGGGACCAGTGTTCACAAGTGAGGGGGATGTGTAGCGGGTGGTTACATTTAGGGGGAGGCATCTGAGTGGTAGCTAGGCTCAGATGTACCAATTGTTAGGTCTCATTGACCATTTCTATCCCTGGGAGATAGTACTGGTGGTTAAGTTCACTGCGGCCTATAGGTGGCACTGTTGCCGTGGGTCCCGGGTTGTACTGCAGTACGAGGTTGTGTCCTTTTTGTCCCCTCTCGGCAGCGTTACGGCGGGGAACCTGCTGTGCTTGTCGGGAGAGGGTATAAAAGGGGGCGGCCATCTTCCAGAGGGGTCGTCGTTCTGTGCTCAAGCACCTTAAGCCTGGGTGCGGGTGTGTCGCCTCTGGGTGCCCTAGGCCAGGAGGCCTGTCGGGAGGTCTCTGGGTACTCTAGGCCCAGAGACGGAGCTGCTGTTCCATCTCAGACACCTTCAGTCTGGGGTGAGTTACTTCGAGAGAGGCCTTCGACTGGGTCCCACAAGGGATCGAGGGCTCCTAGGGTGCCCCCTGGAAGTGGGTGCCCGAATCTAGGACGAGGAGGCCAGGGAGGTGACCCTTCCCGAAGACCCGGCGCGGCATCGCTGGTGATGGTGGGGCCTCTGGTAACTCTCCGGATGGATGTCTTTTCCCTGACAGGGTCCAATACTTTTAGAAGGTAATCCACATTCTCATGGTCTGTGGCAGAGACCCATCATGAATTCGGTCGATGGCTGAGACCCAACAACTGGGCCTGTGGCAGAGGCCCTATTCACCTGGTCTGTGGCAGAGACCCCTTATGGTCGGTGGCAGCGACCGTGCGCCAAGCCTGTTAGTGCTATTCAGAACAGGAGAAAACCCAAATTTAAAGTTTGTGCCTGGACCTCCTCCCACCTTATCTGACCCGTGTTTGTCTCAACCCGTCTGCTCTAAAAGAGACTGTTTATTGTGCAAGAAGGAATAAACAAGAGTTGGACCTTTCAGTTGGTGTGGACAGTTGCTTACTGGGGAAAGTTAAAGACTTGTTCTGATTACTGCAGAAACAAGGTCAGCACTGGAGGCCTTTTTACACCAGTCGCAAGCAGGCCCGAGAAACTAACACCGCTCAACCTCCCTATTCAGGAGGGTACGGGCTTGTGGTGCGGTGTGCCTCATTATTTTCCTGCGGAGGAGCCAAGCAGAAGAAAAGCAGGTAAAGTCTGGGGTTGGTGCGCTACACTTATATGTGGGTAATTTGGGCATAGTTAGAAGTGAAATTGATTTTGAAACTTTAGAATATGTGGGTTACTATGCTTATGTTCACTCCAAACCCTATTGTTCTTGGAAGGGGGACAAAAAACCCTGATATTGTAGGTCAGCACAACTCCACCATAGTAGCGGTAAGAGCAGGTGACTACTCAACTGAAATACTGTAACTATTAGCCCCTGTTGGTCCAGGGAAGGGTCCTGGATGGAGATTACTGCACTGGTAGCAGTGATAGATCTCTAGCCGTATACAGTGGGTAAAGCACTGGCCACATCTTTTTCCCACTTGGGGTATAATTTGTACTTCCCAGGGATGGACAGGGTGAGTGTGTGTTAGAGAAAGGATGCATGCATGCAGGCTGTGAAGGAACATGTCTGAGGAGACTCAGTGCTGTCTCATTACTAACCAGGAGGCTAAATATCTTCTGTTGTTTATTTGAATATACTTACTTACCCCTGCCATAAACCTCTTAATTATTGGTCATTTTTTTCTGTAATGCTGATGAATAAACACAAGCAAGAAGCCCTTAAACACACTGTGGCATTTGAATTACCTTTTTGCAAGCTTTCTCTTTGAAACTCATTGCCTGCCGTACACAGATGGCAAGTGATAAACAAGAGAACATAACAACAGAACCAAAAGCAAAAGTGCACAAACAAGGCACACAGGTGTGTCCCACACTTTCAAATTATTTGTATACAAAGACATTCGCCTTCATGTCTCCCTACAGGAGATTGAATGGAAAACCATTAGGCTTAGCTTACACCTTCCATTGCTAGTAAAATAGAAAAGAAAGCATATAAATGAGCAACCAAATCTAATGAAAAGAATGTTAATGTGCACACACCTTTCAGTGATAAGTTACTTATACATGTTAACCACTGACGTCTCAAACATTCAAGGGTATTGTAAGAAACATCTCCCTTACCCTTGAGGTAACGTTCTGACAGTTATTGGTGTTAGATCACTTAAACAGACTGTCCCACACAATGCAAAAGGGATTATAAATGACTCCTACTCATAACTTCTACTCATAATCAAAGGTAGTGTATATCAAAGGTCTCTGGTGAAGTACTGGAGGTAATAGAGCTCAAAATGCATTTTGCCCTATGCTGAAAAAATAATAAACTTTGGCTCCTCACAAGCAGAGATTAGTGACAGTCATATTGTGGCAGATTTAGATAGTAATCACTAGATTACCTCTCAGGTAACAATTGATAGATGCAAGTTCATGGAATGGAACAGCCATGCAAGCTTGGCGACTCCCTGGTTGGTGGTCCTGCAGATTGGTGAAGCTATTACAAGCCACTTCCCATCCCTCTGAAGTCAGTTGAATCAGAAGTTTCAAGGCTTGCAACATGCATGAAAGGTCCCCTTTATCTTGCATGATAGCTGTAGTGCCATCCTTGTGTAGCGCACCAACCCCAGACCTCACCTGCTTTTCTTCTGTTTGGCTCCTCTGCAGGAAAAGAATGAGGCACACCGCACCACAAGCCCGTACCCTCCTGAAAAGGGAGGTTGAGCAGTGTTAGTTTCTCGGGCCTGCCTGCAGCCAGTGTTTAAAAACCTCCAGTGCTGACCTCGGTTCTGCGGTAGTCAGAAACAAGCTTTTAGTTCTGCCCAGTAAGCAACTGTCCACACCAACTGAAAGGTCCAACTCTTATTTATTCTTTTTAGCACAATAAACAGTCTCTTTGAGAGCAGACAGGTTGGGACAAGACACAGGTCAGATAAGGTGGGAGGAGGTCCAGGCACAAACTTGAATTCTGGTTTTCTCCCGTTCCGATTATCATGAACAGGCTTGGCGCACGGTCTCTGCCACAGACCATGAAGTTGGTCACTGCCACTGAACTTGTGAAAGATGAAAGCCACTGCCACTGACCTTGGGTGCGTAGTGTCACTGCCACTGTGACTTAAAGAGCACGCACTTCCTTCCGTTAGTAAACTGGCCCTTTATAGGACAAGAACATCCCTCTGGAGAGTTACCAGAGGCCCCATCAGTCACCACGACTCTGTGCTGGGTCTTCAGAAAGGGTCACCTCCCTGGCCTCCTCGTCCTGGATACAGGTCCCCTCGCAAGGCAGATCCCTGGGAGTCTCGGTCCCTGGCGGATCCCAGCTGAAGGCCACTGGGCTCTGGGCCTTTCTCCAAAGTACCTCACCCCAGACTAAAGGTGTCTGAGATGGAACAGCAGCTCCATCTCCGGTCCTAGGGCACCCAGAGACAACCCGACCAGGCCTCCGGCCTAGGGCACCCGGAGGCGACACACACGCACCCAGGCCTAAGGTGCCTGAGCGCGGAACCGAAGACCCCTCTGGAAGATGGCTTCCCCCTTTTATATCCTCTCCCGACAGGCACAGCAGGTTCCCCACCCTGCTGTACTGCTGCCAAGAGGGAAAAAAAAGCACAACCTTGTACTGTGGTTCAACCCGGGCCCATGGCAACAGCGCCACCTATAGGCCCCAGGGAACTACACACCAGTACCATCTCCCAGGGATAGAAATGGTCCATGAAACCCAACAATTAGTGAATCTGAGCCTAGTTACCACTCAGATGCTTCCCCCTAAATGTAACCACCCGCTACACTTGGTTGCTGTCAGACAAAGTATCACGTACCTGGTAGCAGAGCCTGATATTATGAGGAAGACCTCTCTTACACTTCTGACTCTGGGCCTCTGACAATGTAGATAGGAGGAACAGTGTGGCACGAGTGCTGTGGGTCTTACTAGCAGCAGGTCAGGTGTCCACGCTGGGCAGGAAAAGTCATCCAATGTCTTCAGCAAGCAGGCAGGCCAATGGTACTGACGACAGCAGACAGAGTAGCATATTCAAGCAGGCCGATCATTCACAGGCAGGATGGATTGGGTACAGGGCATAGACAGGAGCATGGTCAGGAAACAACCCGGGTCTGGAACTGAACAGTGAAGCAAGAGCCAAAGGAGCAGACAGAAGCGGAGGTCAGGGGACTAGCCGAGGTCGATGCAGGTGGAGTTCAGAGAATGGTCAAGACAAGCCAGGTCAGCAACTGGAAGCAGGGTACAGATTCACTGGATCACAGGTTACACATGAGACTGAAGACAAAGCAGCACTGATCCTAAGCACTGGCTGAGTTTAAATAGCCAGTTTGGCGCCAGCATCTGTCACAGGTGCACGCAAGCGCCCGCGCACGAGAATGCATGATGACTCGTGTGCGCATGAGTTAACGCATTTGCACATGCATTAGTCAGTGCCCAATTCACAGAAGTCCATCTGTGTTATCTTGTCTACTGGCATGCCATCTCGACATAAAGTGGTAACCCCAATCTGTACACAACCCTTTCCTTCCTGAGCAAATCCAGTACAAATCAGAGGATTCTCTGAAAGTAACTATTGTGAATGGACAAGTATAGGAAGAAATATAGTTTGGCCCTGTCAAACTCAAAAAGTGGCCACATGAGGGCCTCTTTACAGTATTAGTACAGTATATTGCATATGAGAAAAAGGGGGGGACAGCGGGTATACTCAGTACCCAGGGATTTTTTGAAAACACGGTGCTTGATAGAGATAAACACAATTGTCAAAATCAATAAAAGATTAAATTTTATTACATGAAGCATAAAAACAATACACAAAATTATTAACTATCCTTCAAGATATGTAGGTCAGTTTTCAAAAAGATGCAATTCACTGCTTGATTTCCACTCAACTAGTTTCGCTCCCAGCGGAGCTTCTTCAGGAGTGTAATAGAGTAATAGCAGGTTTAAACTGTGAATACAGGATGTACAACAATTGGCAACATAGAATGGTTAAAAGTATGTAAGACTTTAATGTTGAACATTTCAGAAAAATTGATAAATTGACGTGCCCAAAGCACGCTAATGGTTGAGTAGTTCATAAGGGTAGATCATTAACACAATAGATCCGTTCACACTGAAATGGTGATGGCCCATGCTGAGCATCATACAAACACATATGTATACACTCACCGACTTACATGTGTAGCTACAAACTGGAAGAACAAATGGCATTTTCACTGGTATTAGTTGACCGGTTTGCCCAATCCACTGAAACAACCCATAGGGTTAGCAACCACAAGGGTAAAGAAAATCTATTGAAGACTGGAAATAGAAAGCATACAAAAGGTATATAGTGAATAGATGTTAAATCTAGCAAATTCAACATAATTCATCCTGAAATGGATGGAAAGACAACCTCTTACCTTGAGAGGTTGTTAGTATGGGTCACTAGATCCAAAGTCAGCAGTATGCCAATAGGGAGTTGTAAAAATCCTTATAGAGCACAAAGTGTCTATTTGTGCTAAGAAAGACAAACCCTCGGGCTGAATGATTGGAAACACATAGTGAAAAAATAACTTCACTGGTTACATTGCACTCAAGATGGTTGGGTGGGATGGATGAGCTGGTCACCAGCTGTAAATAAAAAAATATAGCAGACAAAGTGATGAGCAACCTCGGCCACTGCGAGGAGAAAGTTATCAACACAGCGGACAAGCGATTGTCCATAACAGCAGCCTACCTGGGCAAGTTGAAAAGGGGTCAAAATCCGTCCGGCTGGAGCAGGTATATCTCCAAGCCCCAGGGCGGCGAAAGATCCTCGCAGACTGTCGGCGGACCGGAGCCGCATTTAAAATACCCCCATCGCGGCGGCGTCTGACGTCATCGCCGCGATGCGGACGTACATTGGTGGATCAATGATGACGCGCACCGCCGTCCAAGAGTTGGACTGGCGTGAGCGTCATTGAGACAGCAGCCAACGTGGCGTGTCACACACCAAGCGAGGTGTGTGTCAGTCAGCTGGACGCTGCTGAGGCCAGCCGCGCCATCTTGAATAAGGGAAAACAGAATATATAGATAATAGTAAATGAACCCAGCGTCATTGAGAGAGTGGGAACAAGAATATATATGGTGTAATGACATTAATAATCAAAATCTATATTGAAGCAGCGCAGGTGGAACTCACAGAATGACTGTCAACATTGATCATCAATTTGGGGCACCCCATTGAAAGCTCGACTGGCATCACGAGTATATCAAAGCAGGGGGCCCCCGGGCGTCCGTATGGTTGCCCGGGGTGAATCATGAATTGAGCCAGTCAGCAAATACCAGATGCAATATAGAGAAAATAAATTTGGTTTGAAAATTTTTTTATTATTATACAGGGACACATTATGTCACCCAAGTAGATAAATAATCGAAATTAAATAATAACTAGAATGCCAATTTTTCACAAAGAGTAAACCCAATTTGTAGCAAGGGTCTGAAGTAAAGCAAATGGGCGGAACTGGTGAAGCTCAGGATGGAACATGAACATACAGTATGACGGATTACATGAATCATGAAAAATACATTGTAAGTTAAACTTTCCAACTTAGGAAACATGTGTTAATATATGAGGAATGCAAAGTGTTGCAAGGGATGAATCTAAGTGAGATAAAGAAATGAAAAAAGATTGAAGATAAAATGAAATGAAATGAAAAAATGATAACTGGACTCAATTTGAATTTATAACAATATAGCAAAAAATTAAAAAAATATATTGATGAATATTAGATAATGGAGTAAATGTTGGACGAACAATGCTATAGTAATTCACGGCAGAACTCTATAAAAACGGCTTAAAGCTAAAGGCATCGTTTAAACCAGGGTGCCTAAGAGCTGATAACCTATGGATCCATCTGGCCTCTTTCTGCAGTAGAATTTTATCAAAATTCCCTCCTCTCTCCCCTGGGGGAATGTGTTCTAAGGCGGAAAAATGCATTACTGCACTATCAAATTGATGAAACAGACCTACATGCCGGCTAATTGGGGTTTCCATTTTCTTTTTCCTTATCAGAGAAACATGGTCTCTGACACGGTGAAAGAAGGGCCTTTTGGTCTTGCCGACATAGAATGCATCACATTGGCATTGCATTAAGTATACTATACCAATGGATTGGCACGTGACTGAAAACATAGGTCTGTGTACTTGTCCGTCCGGAAGAGTAACCGTGGAGGAGGAATGTAAATATCTGCAGAATTTACATTTATGACAAGGCCTAGTGCCCCTAAACGGGATGGGATTAGACGGCGATGAAGAAAAGTGGCTATGGACCAGAGTGTCTCGTAGAGATCGCGCTCTCTTGTAGGTGATCTGTGGATACGGTTTGATAAATTTAGAAATTTGATCATCGCTGGTTAGTAGGTACCAGTATTTTTGTAGGATGAGGCGCACCTGTTGGTGTTGGTTTGAAAATGTAGTTATCAACCTAACACCCGGGTCAGATTTTATTTTCTTGGGACCATGCAGAAGAGCACTTCTATTTTGTTTTTTGGTTCTAGCATAAGCCTTTTTAAGGCACTTGTTGCTGTAACCTCGTTCTAAAAAACGGGCCCTCAATAGTTTAGCCTCATGTTCAAAGTCCTTTGAACTGCTACAGTTCCGCCGCAATCTCAAATATTGCCCATAGGGCACACTTGAGATCAGAGGTTTGGGATGGGCACTCCCTGCATGCAGCAGGGAGTTTCCAGCCGAAGATTTACGATAAAGGGAGGTGCTGATGGTACCATCAGTTTTGATGTTGATTTTGAGATCCAGAAAGGTCAACTCCCTTTGGCTAATTTCAAAAGTGAATTTGAGATTAAAGTTATTGATCTTTAAGGAATCAAGGAAAGTGGTAAGGGCATCTCTGGGGCCGGTCCAAATAAAGAAAATATCGTCAATGAATCGTCGCCATATTGGGATAAAATCCAAATGGCTCTGTAAATCCTCTCTAAAAAAGAGGTTTCTCTCCCACCCCCCCAGATACAGGTTCGCGTAGGAGGGGGCACACTTGGTCCCCATTGCCACCCCCTGTATCTGGAGGTAAATTAAATTACAATGGGATGTGGTGCTTTTTGATTTGACCAAGAGTACCCCAATATATTAGTTTTCAAATACCCGGGTGTTACCCACCCTTCTCTCTCTGGGGTGCTCTTGTACTTAGTCAAATCATTTTTGTATAAATTTATGCAGTATCCCGCTTAAATCTCAAGTGCGATACCAATACTATTTAAGGACCATTCCAAACTTTTAATAACATTAGTATGGTGTTCATGCATCTATGTACTGTTGCAAAGTGCTGAATCTATTTGTTTATTTTTCTTTTTTTTTGGTTTCTTTCTTATTATCCTACTCTTTATCCTTATTCATTGGTGCCTTTTCACTGTTATCTTGTTCATTTGTCCCCTTGTAGTACCAACATGGCAAGCTACTGCGGTAATGCTTTCGAAGGCTACATGGACAAAATCCACAAGGCTCAAAACACTGCCAGTGGAGGTCTGTCCATGGATCGCTTTATCATGAGACTCCAACGGATGTTGGAAAGAAAGTCCAGACTATTTTGGAATAGATGGTACTTTCTTAAATATATAGAGGACAATGTTGTCCCTTGGGGTCTTCGAGTTCAAATTTTTCCTACCTTGAACCAAATTGATCCTGCATTCAAAGCAGAATGGGAAATTAACCTCCAAACCTGTTCCATCCACATGATGGAACTATTGAATAAACAATACGCTTCTGATTTGATTGCTATTGATAGAGAAATTGAAGACCTCTATAAAGCCAATGAAACCATCGTCTCTGATGAATCGTTTATAGTCAGAGAAACTTCCTTAAAAGCTGATTTGGAGGTGTTTGTCTCCAATATTCTTAAAACCAAAGAAAAAAAGTTTGTCAGGGACAAATTGGCATACGATAATATTCAGGCCTACAATTGGGGCACGAGTTTCAAAAGCCGCAGACGTTTTCAAAATACTAAACGTCAATCAAATGAATCATACCATGATCCTAGTGAATCTGACTCTTCTGCTTCCTCTTTTTCTTCCTCACAGGCACCAGAGGCACTCCCTATGCCTAAAACTCACGGCTTTTTTCAGGCCCGTAATGGTAAGACATCCACTAAATCTTTCCCTTCTCAGCGCACTGCCTCGTCTCGGGCACCCATCACGACCAGGGCAACCTCGGCCAAAATCTCCTCAACTTCCGGCACTGCGATGACACATTCTATCCAACCACTCATCACTCCCATCTCCACCTCAGCCCTCACTTCCGGCACAGGTAAGCAATTCTGCGCACCCTTGTCTTTCCAATCAGGCGGATTTTCGGCTGGCTCAGCCAGCTCCGTCGTTGGCACTAGACCCAAGGAAGCAGGTAAATTCAGATCCACAGAATCAAAAATTCTCGAAAACGAACTTGAGGTAATCAATTTGTCCTCATATGCATTGACCCCTGATCAGATCTCAGTTTTGAAACTGGGACTTACTTTTTGCCCTACTCACCAAATTGATAAGTTCGAACTCATCAAAGATTTAAATCTATTTTCCAGGAAATTACTATTCCGAGTTCTTTATGACAAACCCGAAGATCAGTCTCAGACTACCACTCTGGCCAATCCTTTATGGCAGGAAATGAACATTGAGGACTTAAAGGCTCTTGAGGAACTCATGGAGCTATGGGAGGAGGGCAGCGTTGACCTCACGGACCTTGATGAGGCACGGGCTCTAGAGGAACAGTGTATGTCAATGTTGCCCTCCCCTCCCCCCCAGGCCCCATCCTCCTCTAATCCTTTGGTAATAAAATCTGTTCAACGGGAATACAAACCCAAATCCAATTTATTCCCATTACTACAGGGAAATCCTAATATTTGGGCTTTCACAAAACAGGTGACGTTGGAGATAAACCAGTCAAACTGGAAATCACAGGCCGATTCCAATCTTAGTGATTCTCAACGTGAGGCATTGCGATCTCTACAGCTCAACAAAGAGATTATCATCAAGCCCTCCGACAAGGGGGGCAACTTGGTGGTTATGAACTGTTGTGACTATGAGCAAATGGTCATGAACCTACTGACCAACAAAAGTTGGTACCGGAAAGTATCTAGTTCTCATTTGCATCTGGTTACTGAACGGTACAGACATTTGATCGGCAGTGCATATCATGATGGTTTAATCACCAAAAAAACTTGGGAATTTCTCAGTGTCACCAATCCTAGAACCCCCACTCTCTATGCATTACCTAAAGTTCACAAGAACTTGTCCTCTCCCCCGGGACGTCCCATTGTCTCGGGCAATGGTTCCCTGACAGAGACGGCTAGTCAACTGATCGATGACTTTCTCAGACCTCATGTTGAAGGGCTGGTATCGTATCTACAGGATACAACTGACCTTTTAAGAACCTTAGATGGCATTTCTGTGCCTGAGGGATCTTGGTTGGTGGCACTTGATGTTGAGGCCCTCTACAACTCCATACCACACCAACTTGGTGTGGAGGTTGTGGAGGGCTTCATCACCGAGGATAGGGGCATCTCTCGGGCCTATATCTCGTTCATTTTGAACCTTCTCGAATTCATTTTATCTAACAATATTTTTTTGTTTGGAGACTCCCACTACCTCCAGATACAGGGGGTGGCAATGGGGACCAAGTGTGCCCCCTCCTACGCGAACCTGTATCTGGGGGGGTGGGAGAGAAACCTCTTTTTTAGAGAGGATTTACAGAGCCATTTGGATTTTATCCCAATATGGCGACGATTCATTGACGATATTTTCTTTATTTGGACCGGCCCCAGAGATGCCCTTACCACTTTCCTTGATTCCTTAAAGATCAATAACTTTAATCTCAAATTCACTTTTGAAATTAGCCAAAGGGAGTTGACCTTTCTGGATCTCAAAATCAACATCAAAACTGATGGTACCATCAGCACCTCCCTTTATCGTAAATCTTCGGCTGGAAACTCCCTGCTGCATGCAGGGAGTGCCCATCCCAAACCTCTGATCTCAAGTGTGCCCTATGGGCAATATTTGAGATTGCGGCGGAACTGTAGCAGTTCAAAGGACTTTGAACATGAGGCTAAACTATTGAGGGCCCGTTTTTTAGAACGAGGTTACAGCAACAAGTGCCTTAAAAAGGCCTATGCTAGAACCAAAAAACAAAATAGAAGTGCTCTTCTGCATGGTCCCAAGAAAATAAAATCTGACCCGGGTGTTAGGTTGATAACTACATTTTCAAACCAACACCAACAGGTGCGCCTCATCCTACAAAAATACTGGTACCTACTAACCAGCGATGATCAAATTTCTAAATTTATCAAACCGTATCCACAGATCACCTACAAGAGAGCGCGATCTCTACGAGACACTCTGGTCCATAGCCACTTTTCTTCATCGCCGTCTAATCCCATCCCGTTTAGGGGCACTAGGCCTTGTCATAAATGTAAATTCTGCAGATATTTACATTCCTCCTCCACGGTTACTCTTCCGGACGGACAAGTACACAGACCTATGTTTTCAGTCACGTGCCAATCCATTGGTATAGTATACTTAATGCAATGCCAATGTGATGCATTCTATGTCGGCAAGACCAAAAGGCCCTTCTTTCACCGTGTCAGAGACCATGTTTCTCTGATAAGGAAAAAGAAAATGGAAACCCCAATTAGCCGGCATGTAGGTCTGTTTCATCAATTTGATAGTGCAGTAATGCATTTTTCCGCCTTAGAACACATTCCCCCAGGGGAGAGAGGAGGGAATTTTGATAAAATTCTTCTGCAGAAAGAGGCCAGATGGATCCATAGGTTATCAGCTCTTAGGCACCCTGGTTTAAACGATGCCTTTAGCTTTAAGCCGTTTTTATAGAGTTCTGCCGTGAATTACTATAGCATTGTTCGTCCAACATTTACTCCATTATCTAATATTCATCAATATATTTTTTTAATTTTTTGCTATATTGTTATAAATTCAAATTGAGTCCAGTTATCATTTTTTCATTTCATTTCATTTTATCTTCAATCTTTTTTCATTTCTTTATCTCACTTAGATTCATCCCTTGCAACACTTTGCATTCCTCATATATTAACACATGTTTCCTAAGTTGGAAAGTTTAACTTACAATGTATTTTTCATGATTCATGTAATCCGTCATACTGTATGTTCATGTTCCATCCTGAGCTTCACCAGTTCCGCCCATTTGCTTTACTTCAGACCCTTGCTACAAATTGGGTTTACTCTTTGTGAAAAATTGGCATTCTAGTTATTATTTAATTTCGATTATTTATCTACTTGGGTGACATAATGTGTCCCTGTATAATAATAAAAAAAATTTCAAACCAAATTTATTTTCTCTATATTGCATCTGGTATTTGCTGACTGGCTCAATTCATGATTCACCCCGGGCAACCATACGGACGCCCGGGGGCCCCCTGCTTTGATATACTCGTGATGCCAGTCGAGCTTTCAATGGGGTGCCCCAAATTGATGATCAATGTTGACAGTCATTCTGTGAGTTCCACCTGCGCTGCTTCAACATAGATTTTGATTATTAATGTCATTACACCATATATATA
This sequence comes from Rana muscosa, assembly GCA_029206835.1. Taxonomy (NCBI): domain Eukaryota; kingdom Metazoa; phylum Chordata; class Amphibia; order Anura; family Ranidae; genus Rana; species Rana muscosa. The sequence continues at coordinate 400,304,425 of CM055122.1, forward strand.
CTTGTTCCCACTCTCTCAATGACGCTGGGTTCATTTACTATTATCTATATATTCTGTTTTCCCTTATTCAAGATGGCGCGGCTGGCCTCAGCAGCGTCCAGCTGACTGACACACACCTCGCTTGGTGTGTGACACGCCACGTTGGCTGCTGTCTCAATGACGCTCACGCCAGTCCAACTCTTGGACGGCGGTGCGCGTCATCATTGATCCACCAATGTACGTCCGCATCGCGGCGATGACGTCAGACGCCGCCGCGATGGGGGTATTTTAAATGCGGCTCCGGTCCGCCGACAGTCTGCGAGGATCTTTCGCCGCCCTGGGGCTTGGAGATATACCTGCTCCAGCCGGACGGATTTTGACCCCTTTTCAACTTGCCCAGGTAGGCTGCTGTTATGGACAATCGCTTGTCCGCTGTGTTGATAACTTTCTCCTCGCAGTGGCCGAGGTTGCTCATCACTTTGTCTGCTATATTTTTTTATTTACAGCTGGTGACCAGCTCATCCATCCCACCCAACCATCTTGAGTGCAATGTAACCAGTGAAGTTATTTTTTCACTATGTGTTTCCAATCATTCAGCCCGAGGGTTTGTCTTTCTTAGCACAAATAGACACTTTGTGCTCTATAAGGATTTTTACAACTCCCTATTGGCATACTGCTGACTTTGGATCTAGTGACCCATACTAACAACCTCTCAAGGTAAGAGGTTGTCTTTCCATCCATTTCAGGATGAATTATGTTGAATTTGCTAGATTTAACATCTATTCACTATATACCTTTTGTATGCTTTCTATTTCCAGTCTTCAATAGATTTTCTTTACCCTTGTGGTTGCTAACCCTATGGGTTGTTTCAGTGGATTGGGCAAACCGGTCAACTAATACCAGTGAAAATGCCATTTGTTCTTCCAGTTTGTAGCTACACATGTAAGTCGGTGAGTGTATACATATGTGTTTGTATGATGCTCAGCATGGGCCATCACCATTTCAGTGTGAACGGATCTATTGTGTTAATGATCTACCCTTATGAACTACTCAACCATTAGCGTGCTTTGGGCACGTCAATTTATCAATTTTTCTGAAATGTTCAACATTAAAGTCTTACATACTTTTAACCATTCTATGTTGCCAATTGTTGTACATCCTGTATTCACAGTTTAAACCTGCTATTACTCTATTATACTCCTGAAGAAGCTCCGCTGGGAGCGAAACTAGTTGAGTGGAAATCAAGCAGTGAATTGCATCTTTTTGAAAACTGACCTACATATCTTGAAGGATGGTTAATAATTTTGTGTATTGTTTTTATGCTTCATGTAATAAAATTTAATCTTTTATTGATTTTGACAATTGTGTTTATCTCTATCAAGCACCGTGTTTTCAAAAAATCCCTGGGTACTGAGTATACCCGCTGACCCCCCTTTTTCTCATATTAAATTACAATGGGATGTGGTGCTTTTTGATTTGACCAAGAGTACCCCAATATATTAGTTTTCAAATACCCGGGTGTTACCCACACTTCTCTCTCTGGGGTGCTCTTGTACTTAGTCAAATCATTTTTGTATAAATTTATGCAGTATCCCGCTTGAATCTCAAGTGCTATACCAATACTATTTAAGGACCATTCCAAACTTTTAATAACATTAGTATGGTGTTCATGCATCTATGTACTGTTGCAAAGTGCTGAATCTATTTGTTTACTTTTCTTTTTTTTGGTTTCTTTCTTATTATCCTACTCTTTATCCTTATTCATTGGTGCCTTTTCACTGTTATCTTGTTCATTTGTCCCCTTGTAGTACCAACATGGCAAGCTACTGCGGTAATGCTTTCGAAGGCTACATGGACAAAATCCACAAGGCTCAAAACACTGCCAGTGGAGGTCTGTCCATGGATCGCTTTATCATGAGACTCCAACGGATGTTGGAAAGAAAGTCCAGACTATTTTGGAATAGATGGTACTTTCTTAAATATATAGAGGACAATGTTGTCCCTTGGGGTCTTCGAGTTCAAATTTTTCCTACCTTGAACCAAATTGATCCTGCATTCAAAGCAGAATGGGAAATTAACCTCCAAACCTGTTCCATCCACATGATGGAACTATTGAATAAACAATACGCTTCTGATTTGATTGCTATTGATAGAGAAATTGAAGACCTCTATAAAGCCAATGAAACCATCGTCTCTGATGAATCGTTTATAGTCAGAGAAACTTCCTTAAAAGCTGATTTGGAGGTGTTTGTCTCCAATATTCTTAAAACCAAAGAAAAAAAGTTTGTCAGGGACAAATTGGCATACGATAATATTCAGGCCTACAATTGGGGCACGAGTTTCAAAAGCCGCAGACGTTTTCAAAATACTAAACGTCAATCAAATGAATCATACCATGATCCTAGTGAATCTGACTCTTCTGCTTCCTCTTTTTCTTCCTCACAGGCACCAGAGGCACTCCCTATGCCTAAAACTCACGGCTTTTTTCAGGCCCGTAATGGTAAGACATCCACTAAATCTTTCCCTTCTCAGCGCACTGCCTCGTCTCGGGCACCCATCACGACCAGGGCAACCTCGGCCAAAATCTCCTCAACTTCCGGCACTGCGATGACACATTCTATCCAACCACTCATCACTCCCATCTCCACCTCAGCCCTCACTTCCTCACTTGCGGCACAGGTAAGCAATTCTGCGCACCCTTGTCTTTCCAATCAGGCGGATTTTCGGCTGGCTCAGCCAGCTCCGTCGTTGGCACTAGACCCAAGGAAGCAGGTAAATTCAGATCCACAGAATCAAAAATTCTCGAAAACGAACTTGAGGTAATCAATTTGTCCTCATATGCATTGACCCCTGATCAGATCTCAGTTTTGAAACTGGGACTTACTTTTTGCCCTACTCACCAAATTGATAAGTTCGAACTCATCAAAGATTTAAATCTATTTTCCAGGAAATTACTATTCCGAGTTCTTTATGACAAACCCGAAGATCAGTCTCAGACTACCACTCTGGCCAATCCTTTATGGCAGGAAATGAACATTGAGGACTTAAAGGCTCTTGAGGAACTCATGGAGCTATGGGAGGAGGGCAGCGTTGACCTCACGGACCTTGATGAGGCACGGGCTCTAGAGGAACAGTGTATGTCAACGTTGCCCTCCCCTCCCCCCCAGGCCCCATCCTCCTCTAATCCTTTGGTAATAAAATCTGTTCAACGGGAATACAAACCCAAATCCAATTTATTCCCATTACTACAGGGAAATCCTAATATTTGGGCTTTCACAAAACAGGTGACGTTGGAGATAAACCAGTCAAACTGGAAATCACAGGCTGATTCCAATCTTAGTGATTCTCAACGTGAGGCATTGCGATCTCTACAGCTCAACAAAGAGATTATCATCAAGCCCTCCGACAAGGGGGGCAACTTGGTGGTTATGAACTGTTGTGACTAGGGATGAGCCGAACACCCCCGGGTTCGGTTCGCACCAGAACCTTCGAACGGACCGAAAGTTCGCGCGAATTTTCGAACCCTATTCGTTATAATGGACGCGAACGTTCGAAATCAAAATTGCTAATTACAACGGCCAATATGCATGTTAATGTTATAAAACAGGTTTGGGGACCCGGGTCCTGCCCCAGGGGACATATATCAATGCAAAAAGAAATTTTAAAAACTAAAGTTTTTTCGGGAGCAGTCATTTTAATGATGCATAAAGTGAAAAAAAAAAAGTGAAATTTTCCTTTAAATATGGTACCTGGGGGGTGTCTAAAGTATGCCTGTGAAGTGGCATGTGTTTCCCGTGTTTAGAACTGTCCTTGCACAAAATGACATTTGTAAAGGAAAAAAAGAAGCCATTTAAAACCACTTGCGGCTTTAATGTCATGTCTTGTCCTGGCCGCCATATGGCTGAAAATCCTTGAGAAAAATGGCATGGCTACCCCATCACCCCTCCCCCACCCCAGCCCCTTTGGGTCTTGTATGGATACTAAGGGGGACCCCGCACCCAAAATAAAACCCTATACCTACAACCCTATATACTCTGAACAGCAGTATATAGGTGGTGCAAACAAGACATGGACTGTAGGTTTGTTCTTAAGTAGAATCTGAACAGGTACATTATGAAGTGTAGCTACATCCCAAAAAAATCAATTTTTAAGCTTTTTGGAGAACATAGGGAGGGGTTATCACCCCTGTAACATTTGCTGTCTTTGCACATCTGTTCAGAACATGTCACCTCACTTTCCGTCCCAATGACAAATGTTTTTGGAAAAGTGGGGTTTTAATTGAAACAAGGATTGGTGATAAAGCATCAGTAGAGAGGAGATACCTTTTTCCCAAATTAAATCTAACAGGATAGAATTTTCCTTCCTAGGGGTAGATTTCCTCTCACTTCCTGTTTTCTCTTGCCGTTTGCAAGTAGGAGTCGTTTGTAAGTTGGATGTTTGAAAGTAGGGGCCTGCCGTATATACTCTGCAGAAATTTGCCCTATTAGATGTTGGTGTAGCCACAAGACTGGTGGGCACAGGAATGGGCCCTGCTGTGAGTTAATAGATCAAGATTTGTACTTGCATGCACCTGTTGAACCGGGCAGAAAAATTGGGCCTTTGGTGGTGGTGGTGGTGGTGGTGGACGGTGTTGCCACAAGACTGTAAGCCCTCACAGTTACTCTTGGTGGGTGCAGGAATGGGCCCTGCTGTGAGTTATTAGATCAAGATTTGTAATTGCATGCACCTGTTGAACAGGGCAGAAAAATTGGGCCTTTGGTGGTGGTGGTGGTGGTGGACGGTGTTGCCACAAGACTGTAGGCCCTCATAGTTACTCTTGGTGGGCGCAGGAATGGGCCCTGCTGTGAACTATTAGATCAAGATTTGTAATTACACGCCCCTGTTAAACAGGGGCTGAAAAATTGTGCCTTAGGCATTGGTGCTGGTGCCACAACACTGCAACCCCTCACAGATACTGTACTTGGAGCACAGCAGTCACACCTGTTGCGAAGCATCTTTTTAAAAAATTGTAATTACACGCCCCTGTTATACAGGGGCTGAAAAATTGTGCCTTAGGCACTGGTGCTGGTGCCACAACACTGCAACCCCTCACAGATACTGTACTCTGAGCACAGCAATGAGACCTGTTGCAAAGCATTGCCTAAAAATTGTAATTACACGCCCCAACAGGGGCTGAAAAATTGTGCCTTAGGCACTGGTGCTGGTGCCACAACACTGCAACCCCTCACAGATACTGTACTCTGAGCACAGCAGTCACACCTGTTGCGAAGCATCTTTTTAAAAAATTTTAATTACACGCCCCTGTTATACAGGGGCTGAAAAATTGTGCCTTAGGCACTGGTGCTGGTGCCACAACACTGCAACCCCTCACAGATACTGTACTCTGAGCACAGCAATGAGACCTGTTGCAAAGCATTGCCTAAAAATTGTAATTACACGCCCCAACAGGGGCTGAAAAATTGTGCCTTAGGCACTGGTGCCACAACACTGCAACCCCTCACAGATACTGTACTCTGAGCACAGCAGTCACACCTGTTGCGAAGCATCTTTTTAAAAAATTGTAATTACACGCCCCTGTTATACAGGGGCTGAAAAATTGTGCCTTAGGCACTGGTGTGGTGGCATGGATCATTGAGGAGGAGGAAGAGGATAGTCAGTGAACATAACAGGACAGTCACTCAGCATCAGCATAGGCAGTCTTGAAGGGATGTGACATTATAAATTATTCCGTTATATCCGCTTCAGGTGTCTGGTAGCTGGTGGTGATCCAAGACTGATTCATTTTTATGAAGGTCAGTCGATCAACCGAGTCGGTGGACAGGCGCACCCTATGATCGGTGACAAATCCTCCAGCAGCACTGAATGTGCGTTCGGAAAGAACGCTGGATGCAGGACAGGCCAGTAGCTCAATTGCATACTGTGCAAGCTCTGGCCAGTGATCCATCCTCAGGACCCAGTAAGCCAGAGGATTTTCGGTGGGAAAGGTGTCCAAGTCTGACCTTGCCCCTAGGTATTCCTGCACCATGTATATCAGACGCTGGCGATGGTTGCTGGAACCGATCATACCTTGGGGCTGCGGACTAAAAAATTGTCTGAACGCATCGGTCAGACGTCCACCTTCCCCACCGCTCCTTCTGCTACTGACCGAAGCCTCAGCAGCTTGTCGTCCAGGACCAGGAGTTTGTAACCTCCCAGTTTCTGGGAACGCGTTGCACAGACCTTTCTGCAAGGCCTCCCTGAGATGTCTCATCCTCTGCTCCCTCTGCGACGGCAAGATAAGGTCCGCAACCTTACCCTTGTACCGTGGATCAAGGAGAGTGGCCAGCCAGTAATGGTCACTCTCCTTGATCCGAAGAACACGAGGATCCTTCCGCAGGCTTTGCAGGATCAGGGAGGCCATGCAGCGTAGGTTAGCTGAGGCATTCGGTCCGGAGTCTTCTGGGTCACTGAGGATGACATGATCGCCAGCCACCTCCTCCCAGCCACGTACAAGTCCACTGGTTTGTTGGGACTGTACATCATCCCTAAAAGACTGCTGCTGCTGATGCTGAGTGCCAGGCTCCACCTCCATGCTCACACAATCCTCCTCCTCCTCCTCCTCCTCTTCCTGTGTGATGGGTGGGACAGAAGGAACATTGTCTGGATAAAGGGGGCCTTGAGAGACAAGGAAGTCCTCCTCTTCCTGCCTCTGTTCTGCCTCAAGTGCCCTGTCCATTATCCCACGCAGCGTATGCTCCAACAGGTGGACAAGAGGTACAGTGTCACTGATGCATGCACTGTCACTGCTCACCATCCTCGTGGCCTCCTCAAATGGTGAGAGGACAGTGCATGCATCCCTGATCATGCTCCACTGGCGTGGGGAAAAAAAGCCAAGCTCCCCTGACCCTGTCCTGGTGCCGTAGTCGCAAAGGTACTCATTGATGGCCCTCTGCTGCGTGTGCAGTCGCTGCAGCATGGCCAACGTTGAGTTCCACCTGGTGGGCATGTCACATATTAGGCGGTTCTTGGGCAGGTTCAGCTCCTTTTGCAGCTCAGTCAGCCGAGCACTGGCATTATAAGATCGGCGGAAATGCACACAGACTTTCCTGGCCTGCCTCAGGACATCCTGTAAGCCTGGGAACCTGCCCAAGAACCGCTGCACCACCAGGTTGAGGACGTGAGCCATACAGGGCACATGGGTGAGCTGCCCCTGTCGCAGGGCGGAGAGGAGGTTGGTGCCATTATCAGAAACGACCATTCCTGGCTTAAGCTGGCGTGGCGTCAACCACCTCTCGGCCTGCCCCTGCAGAGCTGCCAGAACCTCTGGCCCAGTGTGGCTCCTGTCCCCCAAACACACCAGCGCAAGCACGGCATGGCATCTTTTTGCCTGCGTACTCGCGTAGCCCCTTGTACGCCTACGGAGCACCGCTGGTTCCGAGGACAGAGCACTCGAAGAGGACATGGAGGAAGAAGAAGAGGAGGGGGTGGAGGAGAGAGGTGTGTCACAACCAGTAGTAGCATTTTGGAGGCGTGGTGGCGGAACAACCTCCAACACTACTGCACCTTGTCCTGCATCCCTCCCAGCTACCAATAGAGTGACCCAATGGGCCGTGAAAGAAAGATAACGTCCCTGTCCATGCCTGCTGGACCATGAGTCAGCGGTAATATGCACCTTACCGCTGACCGTCCTGTCCAGCGAGGCATGGACATTGCCTTCCACATGCCAGTAGAGAGACGGAATCGCCTTCCGTGAGAAAAAGTGGCGTTTGGGAACCTGCCACTGAGGAACCGCACATTGAACAAACTCACGGAAGGGGGCCGAGTCTATCAACTGAAAAGGCAGCAGTTGAAGTGCTAGCAATTTAGCCAAGCTAGCATTCAACCGCTGGGCATGTGGATGGCTGGGAGTATACTTCTTTCGACGGTCCAGCAGCTGGGGCAGGGAAATTTGCCTGCTACAATCGGACGTCGGTGTACTGCAAGTACTTGGTTGTGACACACCTAATTCTACACCTTCAGTCCTCTCAGAGCAGCTTTCAGAGAGGACTGAAGATATAGTGGGGATGGAGATCCCAGCTGATGAGGAGCAAGGAGAGGTCCGCTTTGTTCTTTGGTGTGGGTCTTTTATGTGTGCTTGCCAACGAGCTGCATGGCAGGTCGACATATGTCTGCTCATGCTTGTGGTGCCCAAGCGGCTGATGTTTTGGCCACGCGAGATACGCTTGAGACAAATATTGCAAATAGCAGTGGTGCGATCTGATGCACTCGTCTCAAAAAAGGCCCACACCAAAGAACTTTTGTGATAACGTGCAGAGGCAGCGCCCTGCACAGGCGGAGCTCTGCGGTGTGGTACAGTTGCTGTGCTGGCCTCTAGCTGGCCTCCAGGGGGCATCCTGCCTCGTTGGACATGTGACGCTGCATCCTCCTCCTCCTCCTCCTCTCTCCCTTCAGGCACCCACGTGGAGTCAGTGACCTCATCATCCCCTCCCTCTTCACCACTAGAGCAAACCTGGCAGTAAGCTGCAGCTGGTGGAACACTACTGCCAGATTGCTGTCCTTCAGCATCCCCTCTCTCTGCGCGCACACTACTGACTTCCTCAAGCTGGGTATCATCATCCGAGCCTTCGAATCGTTGGGCATCCTCCTGGAGCATGTACCCAACACTGTGCTCAAACAGTTCGGGGGACTCCTCAGGAGGACATGGTGGGTCTAGGGAAGGGGTGGCTGATGATGCCATTGAGTACGCGTTGGCAGCTGCTCTGCCAGTACCCTGAGCCTGGGTGAGAGAGGATGAGGAGGATGAGGAGGGCTTGGTCATCCATTCTACCAAGCCTTCGGCATGATGCGGCTCCACATGTCCAGCTGCCGAAAACAAAGACAAGCGTGTCCCATGGCCACGTGCTGATGACGATGCACGACCACGTCCACGGCCAGCACTGTTGTCTCAAGAAACAGAGCCTGCCTGCCCTGTGTTCTTGCCTCGGCACGCTCTGCCTCTCCTTGGCGGTCTTCCAGCCATTGTAGTCGGTAGTGTATATAGTATAAAAAATAGAACTCCTATGTGTGCTCACAACACACTGTAGGTCCTATGGGTGCTGACACTAACACACTATAGGTACTATGTGTGCTGCTGACAAGAAAATATAGGAGCTCTGTTTGCTGCCACTAACACACTAGAAGTCCTATGGGTGCTGCTGAGAAGAAAATATAGGAGCTCTGTTTGCTGCCACTAACACACTAGAAGTCCTATGGGTGCTGCTGAGAAGAAAATATAGGAGCTCTGTTTGCTGCCACTAACACACTAGAAGTCCTATGGGTGCTGCTGAGAAGAAAATATAGGAGCTCTGTTTGCTGCCACTAACACACTAGAAGTCCTATGGGTGCTGCTGAGAAGAAAATATAAGAGCTCTGTTTGCTGCCACTAACACACTAGAAGTCCTATGGGTGCTGCTGAGAAGAAAATATAGGAGCTCTGTGTGATGCCACTAACACACTAGAAGTCCTATGGGTGCTGCTGAGAAGAAAATATAGGAGCTCTGTTTGCTGCCACTAACACACTAGAAGTCCTATGGGTGCTGCTGAGAAGAAAATATAGGAGCTCTGTTTGCTGCCACTAACACACTAGAAGTCCTATGGGTGCTGCTGAGAAGAAAATATAGGAGCTCTGTTTGCTGCCACTAACACACTAGAAGTCCTATGGGTGCTGCTGAGAAGAAAATATAGGAGCTCTGTGTGATGCCACTAACACACTAGAAGTCCTATGGGTGCTGCTGAGAAGAAAATATAGGAGCTCTGTTTGCTGCCACTAACACACTAGAAGTCCTATGGGTGCTGCTGAGAAGAAAATATAGGAGCTCTGTTTGCTGCCACTAACACACTAGAAGTCCTATGGGTGCTGCTGAGAAGAAAATATAGGAGCTCTGTTTGCTGCCACTAACACACTAGAAGTCCTATGGGTGCTGCTGAGAAGAAAATATAGGAGCTCTGTGTGATGCCACTAACACACTAGAAGTCCTGTGGGTGCTGCTGAGAAGAAAATATAGGAGCTCTGTTTGCTGCCACTAACACACTAGAAGTCCTATGGGTGCTGCTGAGAAGAAAATATAGGAGCTCTGTGTGATGCCACTAACACACTAGAAGTCCTATGGGTGCTGCTGAGAAGAAAATATAGGAGCTCTGTTTGCTGCCACTAACACACTAGAAGTCCTATGGGTGCTGCTGAGAAGAAAATATAGGAGCTCTGTTTGCTGCCACTAACACACTAGAAGTCCTATGGGTGCTGCTGAGAAGAAAATATAGGAGCTCTGTTTGCTGCCACTAACACACTAGAAGTCCTATGGGTGCTGCTGAGAAGAAAATATAGGAGCTCTGTGTGATGCCACTAACACACTAGAAGTCCTATGGGTGCTGCTGAGAAGAAAATATAGGAGCTCTGTTTGCTGCCACTAACACACTAGAAGTCCTATGGGTGCTGCTGAGAAGAAAATATAGGAGCTCTGTTTGCTGCCACTAACACACTAGAAGTCCTATGGGTGCTGCTGAGAAGAAAATATAGGAGCTCTGTTTGCTGCCACTAACACACTAGAAGTCCTATGGGTGCTGCTGAGAAGAAAATATAGGAGCTCTGTTTGCTGCCACTAACACACTAGAAGTCCTATGGGTGCTGCTGAGAAGAAAATATAGGAGCTCTGTTTGCTGCCACTAACACACTAGAAGTCCTATGGGTGCTGCTGAGAAGAAAATATAGGAGCTCTGTGTGATGCCACTAACACACTAGAAGTCCTATGGGTGCTGCTGAGAAGAAAATATAGGAGCTCTGTTTGCTGCCACTAACACACTAGAAGTCCTATGGGTGCTGCTGAGAAGAAAATATAGGAGCTCTGTTTGCTGCCACTAACACACTAGAAGTCCTATGGGTGCTGCTGAGAAGAAAATATAGGAGCTCTGTTTGCTGCCACTAACACACTAGAAGTCCTATGGGTGCTGCTGAGAAGAAAATATAGGAGCTCTGTGTGATGCCACTAACACACTAGAAGTCCTATGGGTGCTGCTGAGAAGAAAATATAGGAGCTCTGTTTGCTGCCACTAACACACTAGAAGTCCTATGGGTGCTGCTGAGAAGAAAATATAGGAGCTCTGTGTGATGCCACTAACACACTAGAAGTCCTATGGGTGCTGCTGAGAAGAAAATATAGGAGCTCTGTTTGCTGCCACTAACACACTAGAAGTCCTATGGGTGCTGCTGAGAAGAAAATATAGGAGCTCTGTTTGCTGCCACTAACACACTAGAAGTCCTATGGGTGCTGCTGAGAAGAAAATATAGGAGCTCTGTTTGCTGCCACTAACACACTAGAAGTCCTATGGGTGCTGCTGAGAAGAAAATATAGGAGCTCTGTGTGATGCCACTAACACACTAGAAGTCCTATGGGTGCTGCTGAGAAGAAAATATAGGAGCTCTGTTTGCTGCCACTAACACACTAGAAGTCCTATGGGTGCTGCTGAGAAGAAAATATAGGAGCTCTGTTTGCTGCCACTAACACACTAGAAGTCCTATGGGTGCTGCTGAGAAGAAAATATAGGAGCTCTGTTTGCTGCCACTAACACACTAGAAGTCCTATGGGTGCTGCTGAGAAGAAAATATAGGAGCTCTGTTTGCTGCCACTAACACACTAGAAGTCCTATGGGTGCTGCTGAGAAGAAAATATAGGAGCTCTGTTTGCTGCCACTAACACACTAGAAGTCCTATGGGTGCTGCTGAGAAGAAAATATAGGAGCTCTGTGTGATGCCACTAACACACTAGAAGTCCTATGGGTGCTGCTGAGAAGAAAATATAGGAGCTCTGTTTGCTGCCACTAACACACTAGAAGTCCTATGGGTGCTGCTGAGAAGAAAATATAGGAGCTCTGTTTGCTGCCACTAACACACTAGAAGTCCTATGGGTGCTGCTGAGAAGAAAATATAGGAGCTCTGTGTGATGCCACTAACACACTAGAAGTCCTATGGGTGCTGCTGAGATGAAAATATAGGAACTCTGTGTGATGCCACTAACACATTAGAAGTCCTATGGGTGCTGCTGAGAAGAAAATATAGGAGCTCTGTTTGCTGCCACTAACACACTAGAAGTCCTATGGGTGCTGCTGAGAAGAAAATATAGGAGCTCTGTGTGATGCCACTAACACACTAGAAGTCCTATGGGTGCTGCTGAGAAGAAAATATAGGAGCTCTGTTTGCTGCCACTAACACACTAGAAGTCCTATGGGTGCTGCTGAGAAGAAAATATAGGAGCTCTGTTTGCTGCCACTAACACACTAGAAGTCCTATGGGTGCTGCTGAGAAGAAAATATAGGAGCTCTGTTTGCTGCCACTAACACACTAGAAGTCCTATGGGTGCTGCTGAGAAGAAAATATAGGAGCTCTGTTTGCTGCCACTAACACACTAGAAGTCCTATGGGTGCTGCTGAGAAGAAAATATAGGAGCTCTGTTTGCTGCCACTAACACACTAGAAGTCCTATGGGTGCTGCTGAGAAGAAAATATAGGAGCTCTGTGTGATGCCACTAACACACTAGAAGTCCTATGGGTGCTGCTGAGAAGAAAATATAGGAGCTCTGTTTGCTGCCACTAACACACTAGAAGTCCTATGGGTGCTGCTGAGAAGAAAATATAGGAGCTCTGTTTGCTGCCACTAACACACTAGAAGTCCTATGGGTGCTGTTGGGGTGCAATGCTGTGCTAACAGCACTGCGGTTGGTACTACTGCAATACTGTACTAACAGTAAGCACGCACCAGACTAATCCCCAGCAGCAGCTAATAACACACTAACTGTGCAATCAGCAGCAATGAACGATCAATGACTTAGGTAGCAATGGTTTAGCAAAGAAATAGCCAATGGTTTAGCAAAGAAGAGCAAATCTTTCAGTATCAAGCAAAGACAGAATCAGCAGACTAATCTCTCCTAAAGCCGGAACTCATGTGACCGGGGCCGATGGCGTGGCGGCCTTTTAAATGGTGGGGCGTGTACTAAAGCCCCTGAGCTGTAATTGGCTACAGCCGTCCTGCCTGTAGCCAATTATTGCTCTCCGAGTTTCGGGCGCTGTGATTGGCCAAGCATGCGGGGTCACAGTGCATGCTTGGCCAATCATCAGCCAGCAATGCACTGCGCCGGCCGCGCCGGCCGCAATGCATTGCGGGGCCGCTCGCATCACACGAATGTGATGCGAACGGCCCAAATAGTTCTGGGCTCGACGAGCGAGCGAACGCCCGATGCTCGATTCGAACATGGGTTCGAATCGAGCACCGGGCCCATCCCTAGTTGTGACTATGAGCAAATGGTCATGAACCTACTGACCAACAAAAGTTGGTACCGGAAAGTATCTAGTGCTCATTTGCATCTGGTTACTGAACGGTACAGACATTTGATCGGCAGTGCATATCATGATGGTTTAATCACCAAAAAAACTTGGGAATTTCTCAGTGTCACCAATCCTAGAACCCCCACTCTCTATGCATTACCTAAAGTTCAAAAGAACTTGTCCTCTCCCCCGGGACGTCCCATTGTCTCGGGCAATGGTTCCCTGACAGAGACGGCTAGTCAACTGATCGATGACTTTCTCAGACCTCATGTTGAAGGGCTGGTATCGTAGCTACAGGATACAACTGACCTTTTAAGAACCTTAGATGGCATTTCTGTGCCTGAGGGATCTTGGTTGGTGGCACTTGATGTTGAGGCCCTCTACAACTCCATACCACACCAACTTGGTGTGGAGGTTGTGGAGGGCTTCATCACCGAGGATAGGGGCATCTCTCGGGCCTATATCTCGTTCATTTTGAACCTTCTCGAATTCATTTTATCTAACAATATTTTTTTGTTTGGAGACTCCCACTACCTCCAGATACAGGGGGTGGCAATGGGGACCAAGTGTGCCCCCTCCTACGCGAACCTGTATCTGGGGGGGTGGGAGAGAAACCTCTTTTTTAGAGAGGATTTACAGAGCCATTTGGATTTTATCCCAATATGGCGACGATTCATTGACGATATTTTCTTTATTTGGACCGGCCCCAGAGATGCCCTTACCACTTTCCTTGATTCCTTAAAGATCAATAACTTTAATCTCAAATTCACTTTTGAAATTAGCCAAAGGGAGTTGACCTTTCTGGATCTCAAAATCAACATCAAAACTGATGGTACCATGAGCACCTCCCTTTATCGTAAATCTTCGGCTGGAAACTCCCTGCTGCATGCAGGGAGTGCCCATCCCAAACCTCTGATCTCAAGTGTGCCCTATGGGCAATATTTGAGATTGCGGCGGAACTGTAGCATTTCAAAGGACTTTGAACATGAGGCTAAACTATTGAGGGCCCGTTTTTTAGAACGAGGTTACAGTAACAAGTGCCTTAAAAAGGCTTATGCTAGAACCAAAAAACAAAATAGAAGTGCTCTTCTGCATGGTCCCAAGAAAATAAAATCTGACCCGGGTGTTAGGTTGATAACTACATTTTCAAACCAACACCAACAGGTGCGCCTCATCCTACAAAAATACTGGTACCTACTAACCAGCGATGATCAAATTTCTAAATTTATCAAACCGTATCCACAGATCACCTACAAGAGAGCGCGATCTCTACGAGACACTCTGGTCCATAGCCACTTTTCTTCATCGCCGTCTAATCCCATCCCGTTTAGGGGCACTAGGCCTTGTCATAAATGTAAATTCTGCAGATATTTACATTCCTCCTCCACGGTCACTCTTCCGGACGGACAAGTACACAGACCTATGTTTTCAGTCACGTGCCAATCCATTGGTATAGTATACTTAATGCAATGCCAATGTGATGCATTCTATGTCGGCAAGACCAAAAGGCCCTTCTTTCACCGTGTCAGAGACCATGTTTCTCTGATAAGGAAAAAGAAAATGGAAACCCCAATTAGCCGGCATGTAGGTCTGTTTCATCAATTTGATAGTGCAGTAATGCATTTTTCCGCCTTAGAACACATTCCCCCAGGGGAGAGAGGAGGGAATTTTGATAAAATTCTACTGCAGAAAGAGGCCAGATGGATCCATAGGTTATCAGCTCTTAGGCACCCTGGTTTAAACGATGCCTTTAGCTTTAAGCCGTTTTTATAGAGTTCTGCCGTGAATTACTATAGCATTGTTCGTCCAACATTTACTCCATTATCTAATATTCATCAATATATTTTTTTAATTTTTTGCTATATTGTTATAAATTCAAATTGAGTCCAGTTATCATTTTTTCATTTCATTTCATTTTATCTTCAATCTTTTTTCATTTCTTTATCTCACTTAGATTCATCCCTTGCAACACTTTGCATTCCTCATATATTAACACATGTTTCCTAAGTTGGAAAGTTTAACTTAACTCAATTCATGATTCACCCCGGGCAACCATACGGACGCCCCGGGGCCCCCTGCTTTGATATACTCGTGATGCCAGTCGAGCTTTCAATGGGGTGCCCCAAATTGATGATCAATGTTGACAGTCATTCTGTGAGTTCCACCTGCGCTGCTTCAATATAGATTTTGATTATTAATGTCATTACACCATATATATTCTTGTTCCCACTCTCTCAATGACGCTGGGTTCATTTACTATTATCTATATATTCTGTTTTCCCTTATTCAAGATGGCGCGGCTGGCCTCAGCAGCGTCCAGCTGACTGACACACACCTCGCTTGGTGTGTGACACGCCACGTTGGCTGCTGTCTCAATGACGCTCACGCCAGTCCAACTCTTGGACGGCGGTGCGCATCATCATAGATCCACCAATGTACGTCCGCATCGCGGCGATGACGTCAGACGCCGCCGCGATGGGGGTATTTTAAATGCGGCTCCGGTCCGCCGACAGTCTGCGAGGATCTTTCGCCGCCCTGGGGCTTGGAGATATACCTGCTCCAGCCGGACGGATTTTGACCCCTTTTCAACTTGCCCAGGTAGGCTGCTGTTATGGACAATCGCTTGTCCGCTGTGTTGATAACTTTCTCCTCGCAGTGGCCGAGGTTGCTCATCACTTTGTCTGCTATATTTTTTTATTTACAGCTGGTGACCAGCTCATCCATCCCACCCAACCATCTTGAGTGCAATGTAACCAGTGAAGTTATTTTTTCACTATGTGTTTCCAATCATTCAGCCCGAGGGTTTGTCTTTCTTAGCACAAATAGACACTTTGTGCTCTATAAGGATTTTTACAACTCCCTATTGGCATACTGCTGACTTTGGATCTAGTGACCCATACTAACAACCTCTCAAGGTAAGAGGTTGTCTTTCCATCCATTTCAGGATGAATTATGTTGAATTTGCTAGATTTAACATCTATTCACTATATACCTTTTGTATGCTTTCTATTTCCAGTCTTCAATAGATTTTCTTTACCCTTGTGGTTGCTAACCCTATGGGTTGTTTCAGTGGATTGGGCAAACCGGTCAACTAATACCAGTGAAAATGCCATTTGTTCTTCCAGTTTGTAGCTACACATGTAAGTCGGTGAGTGTATACATATGTGTTTGTATGATGCTCAGCATGGGCCATCACCATTTCAGTGTGAACGGATCTATTGTGTTAATGATCTACCCTTATGAACTACTCAACCATTAGCGTGCTTTGGGCACGTCAATTTATCAATTTTTCTGAAATGTTCAACATTAAAGTCTTACATACTTTTAACCATTCTATGTTGCCAATTGTTGTACATCCTGTATTCACAGTTTAAACCTGCTATTACTCTATTACACTCCTGAAGAAGCTCCGCTGGGAGCGAAACTAGTTGAGTGGAAATCAAGCAGTGAATTGCATCTTTTTGAAAACTGACCTACATATCTTGAAGGATGGTTAATAATTTTGTGTATTGTTTTTATGCTTCATGTAATAAAATTTAATCTTTTATTGATTTTGACAATTGTGTTTATCTCTATCAAGCACCGTGTTTTCAAAAAATCCCTGGGTACTGAGTATACCCGCTGTCCCCCCCTTTTTCTCATATTAAATTACAATGGGATGTGGTGCTTTTTGATTTGACCAAGAGTACCCCAATATATTAGTTTACAGTATATTGCAGTGAATAGCAAATTAGAAAACTAGGCTTATCCATATGTTCAATTCTTAGCATTAGAACTTTATGAGCCAATTCAATTTAAAAGGGTTGAGCAAGCACTAAATAAATAAAGCCAGCATCAATTCTTGAGCCCCAGTTGCCTCTGGCAGTCCCTGATGCCTTATATTTTTCCTCCAACACCTATTTTCATAATCCTCCAGTTGAGTTATGAGGGTTTCTGTTTTTTGGTCTTGTTGTTTGGTCTCAGCTGTCAATGGACTCAAAGTTCGGGCAGTATCCTCCAGCTTTTGCCTAAGATCACAAACCCTTGCCTCAGAGAGTTTTCAGCTTTGAGTTAATTGAAACCATGTCTGTACATGGCTTGAACCTGGTAGAGAATTGCCTTTATATATAACTTGGTTGCAAAGTCACTGAGTCAGTGCTTAATTTGCCAGGGGGTATTCTCCAGCATAACTCCATCCCCTGTCCTCATGGCCCCAGCTTTTCTGCCTAGTAAATATGGGCAGAAATAAATAAAGGACTCACTGTTGGTATATGAGCACTGGTGCTAATTCTCCGACAAATTAGGACCTGCAGTATTCTGGTTTCTGTGGCCTGAGAGGTAGGCTTCTATCCCTCAATGCAGAGATGTTCCATTGCTTGCAGGGGTATCTAAGTGCCCTTTCTTTTTAGGCATATTTTCCTTTGCAGTTCAGGCGTGATTTGTTGGAATGCTTAGCTGTTTGGAGGGTGATAAGCTGGAGCAGTAAAAATCTTTATCCATGCATAGGCAGATCATACCATCCTCCCCAGGTTTTTTATTATTATTGAAGCTGGGGACACTCACTTGTCTGGATGCTCAGGATTTTTTCTGAATACTTAAAATGGTTCTAAAGCCTAAACATTTTTTACCTTAATGCATTCCTTGTATTAAGGTAAAAAATGCTTAGGCATCAGCATTCCCCCTCAACCCCCCCTTCCTTTACTTACCAGTAACTTTACTTACCAGAGCCCTCATTCAATCCAGCTCTGTGCACATCTACAGCTCTTCTCTCCACTTACTGCCGGGTCTCGCTGATTTTGCTATGGCACCAGGAGCCATGGGCTCTCGGCGCTGTCAATAAAAGCCAGTGACGAGGGATAGACACAGCAGCGGGCTCATGAGCTAACACGCATGAGTTCCCCCATGGGAAGCACAGGACAGAGAGGAGGGGCCAGGAGCGCTGGCAGGGGGCCTAAGAAGAAGAGGTTTGTGGCTGCTCTGTGCAATTTGATATTGATCCACAGATGAGACAGTCACAGTAATTGCAGTAAAGTTACTCATTGGTGGCTAATAAATTCCTTGCTGTTTAACAATTTTTCAACACATGAGTCTCTCAAGTTTCTGGACCATGTCAACACTCAGTCCACAATCCCCCTTGAATGGGGAGCATCACAACAATCTCAAATAGCTGGCCTGTTTTTTTCTCTCCACTGTACCTCAATCACAGATGCCAATTTTCTTATTGAGGAAAGCTTTCCACCAATGAAATAGGGGGATATTTGGGACTTTGAGTGAGATGTGTGTTAGAAAAAACTAAATAATTACATGATCAAAATGGGTTTATTCATATAAACATACATAGGACATGGTACATAGCAGATATGACGAGCTGATAGGCATATAATAGACATATAAAAATTCCATTACTGCACATGCTTATTAAAATCAAAGGAAAAGTATAATATACAAACATTATTGAATAAAAAACTGCATTAATAAGCTTGACGCGTTTCGTGAATACAGTTCCACTTCTTCAGAAGCAAATGCAGAATTCATGTCTATTTGCTTCTGAAGAAGTGGAACTGTATCCACAAAACGCGTAATTCTTTTGTTTTTTCTAACACACATCTCATTCAAAGTCCCAAATCTCCCCCTATTTCATATTGACTAACAGGGATGGAAGTGTATGCACTTTTTTTTGACCATATACTTAAGTTAAAGTCCCAATTTCCTTCCTTTTACAGCTTTCCACCAATAAGATCTCAATTACCATAATATCATGGGAAAAGTAGGATCAAACCTCCTAATAACTCCATAACACCCATTTAGAACCTGCCATTATATTTCAGTTATATGTTAAATTAGTTACTGTGGTCTACTAGAATCAAGATCTCAAGCTTAATGCCAGTAGCCCTATTTCCTGCCACATATACCTTGCCTCAAACTTTCAAGATTAATGCAAGGCATGTAACAAATATGTTACTGTACCTAAACAAACACACTGATTGAAATATGGTATATACATATGCTCGTTTAAACATGCGCAAAAGCTGGTTTTAAGAAAGGGAGGTTCATAAAAAAATATACATATACTGGTAGAAACACATACATATATTGGTTTGAACAATAAGAAAGCAGCAAATACAACTTTCAGTTAAAAATATTCAAGAATTATTTGTACTTTTTAATTTTAGTGTCTGCTTCTTGTATTATATCTGCAAACATCGCGAAAGCTCATACATATACATGTGCTCAGATTTCTTGACAATTGACATTATGTTTTTCTATCAATTTCCAAATGCAATAGTTTCACTGCTATTTTTTCTCCATTAGCAAATCCTTTAGTTTACCATACCCCCGGCTAAGAATTTGTAGTGCTAAGTGGAGTATAAATTTGTGTGTGCTGACTGACTTTGCTAATGGGTTTGGTTCCACTGACTACACACATCATTCCATTAGAAAATGAGTTCATATAGCAACTTGCACTTTTATGAATCATTTCCAGGTAATGAGCAAAATTCTGCAATATATATCATAACATTAATGATTTGTATCCAATGTCCTAAAGTCCTTCCGCTAATATCAAGCAGCACCAAGAAACAAAGCTAAATGTTAAGAGTGTATGCCTAACACGCTTTATTTCTTTTTTGTCTGTGACTTTTCAATGTCATCATAACAGATATGTAGAATATGTTTTTCTAATTTTTTAACAAAGTTGTTTAACATTGGTAGTTGAAAGGCAAAAAGGCTTTCTTATATAGTTTGGTTTACTCCTTTAAATTATCCTGAATTCATAATATATACCCAAATTTGTGTTTGTGTGGGGGGTGGGGGGTGGGGTAGTTTACACATGACTGAATGTCATGTGTGAAAGATTCACTTAAATCGCATAATATTGACGTATACCTATAAAAAAATAAATTAAAAAGTTATTTTAAATTTCAGCTAGCACGATAAAAGAAAGAATCGTGAAAAAGCTGACTAGCTTACCTTTTTCCACAATTATGGGCTCCCCTTGACAGCCATTCACGTTACCAACAATGAAGCAATAGTGGCATTCACTTCGACCAGTTTGAAACTAGCAAAAAAGGGGAAAGGCGCACATGGGCAGAGCAATATATGAAACGATACAAAAGGTCCCCAGCACATGTGTCCTCCAACTCAAAACTATCTTAGTTGCCAAGGATAAGACCTATACAGCAATTTCACAAACTAAGCAGGCCTGCACTTTTGGATCTGGTGCAGACACAACCTGCAAGTCTTCATCATTTTTGGGCAATATCTGGCCTGCTGGTGTGTTGCTATACCTTTAAGAGTGAAGAGCAGTTTTGAGTTAGGGACCACACTTTTTAGAGGTGGTCTGGTACAAATGTGTGGCTTTATCTGTATTTTCAAATGCATAAAACAAAAGCCTTTGTGTTTAACTTGATTAGTTGAAACAGTTTAATTAGGGTGTCTATTTTACTGGCTAGCTTGGAAGTGTGCTGGGGAAATGTTGTATTCTTTTCTATATTACCAACAATGAGACATTTGTGACATGAACTCTGCTAATATGGAAGATGTTGAAAGACTGACACCAGGGGATTCATAAAGAAAAAAAAAATCCCAGGTGTCTGTTTAGGCACAGTAACTGATTGACTGCCTTTGCGTAGATGACAGTCAGCCAAGATTTTGGGTCATAAAACACTGTCTGTTTGGGCATAACTTGCATGGAGAAATAGAACAATTTTAGGGTGTCCTAAGTTTCACATATTAAACAGCAGACTCGTCAGACTTTTCCCCAGAACTTGAAAAATGTGGTATGTACTTTGTACTTCCTGCTTCTGACTGATGGGCAGTAATGACATATCAGTAGTTGGCAGTAAAAAATCTAGTTGGCTTTTACAAGTTCTGTTTCTGACTTTAGAAGGGGAGAATGTTACAATGTTTCTTGGCTTCCATAATACTTAAAGCGGAGTTCCGGACACATTTTTTTTTAAGGATCCTAGCATAACGGAATACGAAACGTACGTCGAGGTGCAATACAGGTCACGCAACTGACGTCACTTCCGGTCCCACTTGGTTGTCTGTTCCTAGAGGTGGAACGCACGCCAGCTCTCACAGGGCCGGGACTTCCATTCACGTGCATCCACGCCATTACAGCCTCAGTGCCGGGTTCGGGGCACTTTCAAAGTAAGCGCGTTTTTGGCTTTTGTACAATTTTATTGTTCATTAAATAGGATTACACTATTTTCGGCTTCTCTTCTCTCATTTGCATAAAACCGGAGTTATCTCAGAGCCTTATATCGCCTGTATAGCTGATACCACCTTCCACACTACCCAGCAAGTGGATACTTGCAGAAAGCGTATTAGACCTCTTTTTTAGTTAAAAGGGTCAACTCTTTGGGGTAAGCTGCCATCTTTATCATAGCACTATCGGGTGATATTGATTACGGTGAAAGTGGATTATAAAGTCACGAGATTCATTTGATCATCACTTTGAACACACAAGAACATACAATACAAGGATGCATCCTTGGCATTGGTATCAAAGCATATCTCTGTTACTAAGAGAGCACAGCAGAAGCTTTTTTTCTTCAAAGAGCAGGCAAGATTGAGGAGTAAGGAAAAATGATTACTCCTATGACTCCTGTGTAAATTTGGGCTTAAGCTATTGTGCTTTGTAAACAGCAGGCTAATAATAGGCTTGTTAACAATTAAAAATAAACCTAGATCACAACCTGCTGACTGGATTTGTAAATTTGACATATTCAACATTGCAAAAATTTAATGTAGCGGGGTGGCAGTTTGTGGTGTAATATAAGACTGTCATTAACCTTGAAGCAATAGATTGTGGAACTTGCCGTACCAGGGGAACGGGACTCCATTGACATAAGTAGATAATAAGACTATGGTACCCACAGTGCAATTGTCCTCCCAAAGTGCATTGCATCCCTGCACGGCTTTATGGGGGAGGCTAGTTAAAGGAGGGGAGGAGCTTTGTTCGGCCTCTTGGGATCTTCACCTCCTACCTGCAAGACGTGTGTGTGAGGCCTGCTGCTGAAGGGACTAGGCCTGAAGCCTGGGCCTACAACCTTGCGGAGGATCACCAAGCCTAGAGGATGTAATTTGCTGCGGAACCCAACAATTGTGAACACCGCTTAACCTCTTCAAATAGGAGAGTATGGGCATATAGCACGGTGTGCCTTATCTTACAAGAGAGCCAGGTGAGAAAAAGGTCCGTGTGCTACACGTGGAGGCTCGTCCGGGATTCTGCAGCTGCACCCCCCAGAGGTTGGACTGTTTTTCGGCCATTGTGAAAGTTGAACTGTGCCACATTTTATTGAAGAAAATGGAGGTACAGGACTGTGTTTGAGTTTTTTCTAGGTGCGTAGTTTGTGGGCGTGTCCAGAACTAGGAGAAGCCCGCGAGCTGCGTGCAGGAAGGAAGGAAAAAAAGGGGAGGAGTCCCCGCCAAGTGTGTGTTGCACGTGGTGTCTTTGGTGCCAAGGGGACAGTACGAGCCAAACCAGTGAAGAAGAAGCAACATGTCTGCTGCTACTCCATGGATTCCTCTTCCACCGGGACCCCGTATGTTCCCGACTACCTCAACCATGGATATCGCTTCTCTCACTGCGCCCCTTAAGGATACAGGGATCCGGCTCAAGCCCCGGGGCCGCTTTGCGCTCTATACGGATGCGGAGGCCCTGGGCGTGCTCTGTCCCAAGTGCCAGGGACTGGCCGTGCAGATACGGCCATTCGGAAGATGCCTGACCTGCGGAGAGTTCTTGTTTGAAGTGGAACAACCCACCGAATCACCCCCAGTTTTCCAGGTCAACTTCCTTACGGGAATGGTTACTTCTGAGGAAGGGAAACACGCCCCCGTGGCCGGGCCCACGCGCATCACTACGGAGGCAGTGAACGTGGAAGATGAAATTCCATCCACCGCAGAGCCAGTGACGGATGTTACAGCGGAAGCTGCCTCCGTCACTACCAAGACGTCTATCCCGCCTGCTATAAGGAAGGTGCGCTATGTGAAGGCCTCCCGCGGCCACGTTCAAGGTCCACCCCAGCGCCTACCAGAACCGGAGCTCCAACCCGGAGGAATCTCTAGGAGAAAGGACAGTAAGGAGGCTGGGGGAACTGTTACAAGTTCGCCGGGGAAGGGAGAGACACGCGTACCCCATAACAGGGATGGGTGGACAGCCAGCCCACCGGAACTTTTGTCCTCAGAAGGCAGCATGTCAGCGCCCACTAGGAACTATCTGCCGGCGCAGGAGTGTAATACCTCCGACCTGGACTCGTCCTCCGACATGGGGGATGATGTTGAGGTGGATGAGTTGTTCATCAAGAAGGGTTGGGACAGAATTCCGTTACCCTCACCCAGAGACCCTAGAGAGGGATCACCCATGGACTCAGGGGAAACTACACCCTGGGGGAGGCCCTTGCACATGAGGAAGGAATTGTTCCCCATATCACCAGCGCCTGCTACTACCGCTGGACGTATAGCTCTGCGGGCACCTTTGCCGCAGCTTGAGGCAGTGAAAGTGCCTAGATCTCCGGATGCAATTGTCCTGCCTGGTAGAGGAGACCGCGCAACCCTTCCGCCTATTTCTAGGTTGCAGTGTCTTCTTAAAGCGGAGTTCCACCCAGATTAACAACTTTATCTTATCCCCTTCAGCACACTGCCGACATGTTCACTTGACAATTGTTTTTATTTTTTCTCTCTGTAAATACCTTATTATTGCCGTTTGCCGATTGACTTCCGGGACTTGACTCCCACGGGAGTAGGCGTGGCTACTGTATTCCCTGCACCGCGATGACTCTTGGGAGCTTGGTGTCACGCTTCCCAGGAGTCCTTGCGGAACGCCGTACTAGGATTTCCATCACAACGGGGCGTGAACATTCAACATTCAATGACGCCGCCCGTTGTGATGGCAACAATCAGCATACAGGAAATCATTGCTTGTGGGCTTCAACATGTCCACAAGCAAAATGGGAACTGAAGTGCTCGCATTTTTGAAGTTATTCTTTTGCCCGAAAACGGTCATGGGATATTTCATAACCTCAAACGAGTGAGTATTTATTTATAATGTGAAAATCTATTCAATACCAGGAACAAAAAAAATATTATTTGCCGCAGAACCTCCGCTTTAACCAGAAAGTGGCCACCACGGCTGGGAATATGTTCCTAGGGAGCTTCTATTTGAAATTGAGGCTTACCGTGAAAGGTGGTATGCTGACTTTGTGTGGGACTACTTGAAAGTACCGGCAACCCGCAGATACTTTGTGTGTTCAGCTGCTAAGGCGGACCGTTTCAAGGGATGTCTATTTGAAGAGGTTAAGCGGTGTTCACAATTGTTGGGTTCTGCAGTGAGTTACATCCTCTAGGCTTGGTGATCCTCTGCAAGGTTGTAGGCCCAGGCTTCAGGCCTAGTCCCTTCGGCAGCAAACCTCACACACACGTCTTGCAGGGAGGAGGTGAAGATCCCAAGAGGCCGAACAAAGCTCCTCCCCTCCTTTAACTAGCCTCCCCCATAAAGCCGTGCAGGGATGCAATGCACTTTGGGAGGACAATTGCACTGTGAGTACCATAGTCTTATTATCTACTTATGTCAATGGAGTCCCGTTCTCCTGGTACCGAAAGTTCCACAATCCATTGCTTCAAGGTTAATGACAGTCTTATATTACACCACAAACCGCCACCCTGCTACACACTCCCCCCCACTTTAACTCTTTGGTCCCCAAAGACATCTAAAATCTTAGCTCTATAACACATATGTGTAAAATATGTGAGCGCTAAATACAATCCTAATTCCTAGGAAAAGTGCCTATATAGACATATCACAACAAATGTATCCACAGTGTTGTTATGTCTGTGAAAATCACAAAAATCACAAAAAAATGTATGTATCAATGATACATGATCAATGATAACAACTAATAAATGTGTGTGCACAAATTCTATACAAATAATGCAATCTTATACTTAATCCGTATCAAAGTGACCAAAAACAGAAAACAAAAATTAAGATCAAGATCGCACTCTCAGAAAATACAGGGTATGTGAACCCCTATATAAGTGAGAAAAAAAGCTGTGAGCAATATAAATGGCAACGTTGCTTATCATAAGATGTAAATGGAGGGACAGTCTATAAAGTGCATATCTGACATGAAAACAACAAAAATAAAGTCTATAACTTGTATCCACACCGTCAGGTATGTATCCAGTGTTCCCCAAATAAATGTCAATCACATGGGGGTATTAGGAAACCCTAGATGTGGGTATAATGTCCACTTGGAACTTCCTGGAATATGTTGTGGATTAATCCTATTCCTACAGGTGTAGAAACACCAGTAGTGGGAAGGAAGAAAGTACTTCAAAGTTTTCAGCTGATACACGGTGATAACATCATCATCATAAGCATTGAAGAGAATTAAATACTCTTACCGCAAGACTCGGACCCAAGCCACCATACGATGCTGGGTCATGCAGGCTTATGTCCTCACAGGGACTCAGGTTGTGGTGATGTGATGTCGTGTTGTCCTTATTTGATCCACGAATGGAAGTCTACACCGGATCAGATCCTTCAGCTCAAACCACGATCAGATATCCAGGAAAGGAATCAGTTCCAAGAAAAGAAAGAAAAATCCTCCGCATGGTGTAAAACCAGATAACTGGGTTTTATTAAAACTAAAAAGGTTCAAATGGCAAAAAACCACTGCACAAAAAAATATTTTTTGAAATGAATAAAAATAATATACAAAAATCCAAAATTCTGGAAAAGCAAACCAGCGAATATAACAAACAAGCGTGGGCTAGGTGGCTAGCATGTGGTCCCGACGCGTTTTGTCTACTGCAGACATCAACTGGGGTACAAGCTAGTGTGTCACCTCCACGCTTTATATAGAAGGAGGAAAGTTGAAATTGTAATTGAAAAAGCCGCTCCGAACTCACTTCCGGGATCACCGCATCACGTGGGTCACCGCGCGGACGTGTTAACGTCATTGCACGCTTAAAAGCCAATAGATAACAAGTGGAACCCTCTCCGGGTTTCTAAACCAATGACATCACTGATACCTAAACACGTGATGAACAGGCGCCAAAGGTGCCGGGAGATGTAGTTCAAAGATCTCCCGATCGGAGAACACAGACTTGATATCTTTGGGCAGAATGGGTGTCAATAGTAAATAACAGGCCAACCATGGAATGGACACTAGGTAGCCTGGGTATTGCGGTATTTAACCGCAATATACTGGATACAAATGTCGATGACGCTTCCGGCAAAAAAACGGAAGCGCGACGCAAAGCATCTTGGAAGTTGTAGTAACTATCTAAACATAAAGAGCCAATTGAAAAAACGATACCGGTAAAGACCGGAAGTGAGGCGCTGGGTGTTCTGGACATTGTAGTATCATACTTAATGCGCTAATGGTTAAACCTACAAGCACCTGTCCTATGCCTCACCAGTCCGGACCTAAAACGGTGCGAGCTGGAAACCATGATTACAGATGTAAACACTAATCCAGCATGTTGACATAACATCACACGCTCCGCATTGGTCCTCCATATGAATCAGAGGCTAGGTGGGGAACAGACTGGGATATGCAATTCCATAGTATGCCAAGTGCTTAAACCAGGAATAACTTGTACCCAGTACAGGAAAAACCCATCACCTACACAGGTGCCTGTGGGAACTGAATGGCAAATATATATATATATACTAAAGATAGCCGTGATGGATGATAACCGGACTGAGCAAGGATGACTAATCTCATCATGTACAAATAAAGGTTATATCACAATACTTATGTAGACAATAAATCTTATAAATCCCCTAAGAAACTTGAAATTGCCTAGATATAGGTCAATATACTAGCAGATCTCAATGATAATATTCTAAACATATCCAAACTAATCGATTAATAGAAATTGCGTATAAGAAAATGGTTTTATATAAAACCTGGAGGATTAAATAAAAATTATATAAAAATATGTATATAAACCAAATGGACCTATAAGAAAAATGGGGAGCTATGCCTTATTAACCACTTAATGACCGCTCACTGTATATATACGTCGGCACAATGGCACCGACAGGCACAATCACGTAGAGCATACGTGATTGCCTTTGTACAGTTGGGGGGTCCGATCGGACCCCCTTCTGTACAGTGAGCGGTCGGAATTCGTCTGGGAGCGTTCCAAGATGGGGGGGCGGCCGTTCGATTCCGACCACCCCCCCGCGATCGCTCCCGGCGAATAGAAATGCCCCCTCTGTCTGTGTAATGTTTACACAGATAGAGAAAGCAGGAGGAAGTGATGTCATCTCCTGTGCGGCGCTCACATATACCGAGCGTCGTACAAGAGAAGACACACAGGTCAGTGCACTAACACTACACTAACACCAGCACGCATAGGCACATAAATCGCCCCCCCAGGCCCCCCCAGATCACCCCCCAGCCCCCCCCCCAGATCACCCCCCAGCCCCCAGTCACAGTGTCACTGATTGCAGTGACCATTTATTTACTGATCACTGCAATCAGTGACATTTGTGACTGTAAAAGTGTCACTACATTTAGTTTTAGGTCCAGTGTAGCCCCCTAACCCCCCCTAATAAAGGTTTAACCCCTTGATCACCCCCCAGATAACCCTTTCACCCCCTAGCACCGCCGTCGCTTGGCGATCATTTTTCTGATCGCTGTCTTGGCGTCGGTGATGCAGATCGGTACCCAGTAATTTTTTTTAGGTTCGCCGCAGGTTTTTATAGCGTCGGGTACCCCTATAAATTATCTAATAAAGGTTTAACCCCCTTGATCGCCCCCCAGGTAACCCTTTCACCCCCTATCACCACTGTCACTAAGCGATCATTTTTCTGATCGATGTCTTAGCGTCGGTGATGCTGATCGGTAGCCAGTATTTTTTTTTTAGGTTCGCCGCAGGTTTTTATAGCGTCGGGTACCCCCATAAATTATCTAATAAAGGTTTAACCCCCTTGATCGCCCCCCAGGTAACCCTTTCACCCCCTATCACCACTGTCACTAAGCAATTGTTTTTCTAATCGCTGTCTTGGCGTCGGTGATGCAGATCGGTACCCAGTAATTTTTTTAGGTTCGCCGCAGGTTTTTATAGCGTCGGGTACCCCTATAAATTATCTAATAAAGGTTTAACCCCCTTGATCGCCCCCCAGGTAACCCTTTCACCCCCTATCACCACTGTCACTAAGCGATCGTTTTTCTGATCGATGTCTTAGCGTCGGTGATGCTGATCGGTAGCCAGTATTTTTTTTTTAGGTTCGCCGCAGGTTTTTATAGCGTCGGGTACCCTCATAAATTATCTAATAAAGGTTTAACCCCCTTGATCGCCCCCCAGGTAACCCTTTCACCCCCTATCACCACTGTCACTAAGCAATTGTTTTTCTGATCGCTGTCTTGGCGTCGGTGATGCAGATCGGTACCCAGTAATTTTTTTAGGTTCGCCGCAGGTTTTTATAGCGTCGGGTACCCCCCATAAATTATCTAATAAAGGTTTAACCCCCTTGATCGCCCCCCAGGTAACCCTTTCACCCCCTATCACCACTGTCGCTAAGCGATCATTTTCCTGATCGATGTCTTAGCGTCGGTGATGCAGATCGGTAGCCAGTAATTTTTTTTAGGTTCGCCGCAGGTTTTTATAGCGTCAGGTACCCCCATATATTATCTAATAAAGGTTTTAACCCCCTAATTGCCCCTAGTTAACCCTTTCACCAGTAATCATCATATAAGTGTTACGGGTGACACTGGTTAGTTAGTTTGCTTTTTATAGTGTCAGGGCACCCGCCGTATATAACCCAATAAAGGTTTAACCCCCTGATCGCCCGGCGGGTGATATCAATTAGGTTTTAGCGTCAGAGAGGGTCTGCGTCACACCCCAGGCAGCGTCAGGTTAGTGCCAGTAACGCTAACACCCACGCGTGAAGCATACACCCCCCTTAGTGGTATAGTATCTGATCAGATCAATATCTGATCTGATCAGATCTATACTAGCGTCCCCAGCAGTTTAGGGTTCCCAAAAACGCAGTGTTAGCGGGATCAGCCCAGATACCTGCTAGCACCTGCGTTTTGCCCCTCCGTCCAGGCCAGGCCACCCAAGTGCAGTATCGATCGATCACTGTCACTTACAAAACACAACACACATAACTGCAGCGTTCGCAGAGACAGGCCTGATCCCTGCGACTCCAGTGCTGTAGGAGGTGATTTCACCACCACAGTTAAAAAAAAAAGAAGCAAATATGCCGAAGCATTGGGGCAGCAGGGGCGGAGGAGCGATTTTGCTCCTAATGCCGCGTACATACGGTCGAAATTCCGACGGAGGCTTGCCCATGGAAAAGTCCGACCATGTGTGTGCGGCATAACTTTTTTGCGGGAGGATGCCCCCATGCTTCGGCATATATAAATGGTGCATGTATGCCCATCATTAGAAGTGGGTGGATGAAGGGCGGTATTCTAATGGTGGGCATACCCACCGATCAATCTCTTTTTTCGTTCAGCCACCTGGCTGCATGAAAAAAAAAGATTACAATACATGTCCAACAAGGACCAGCAACGTACTGGTATGTTGCTGGACTTTGAATGGTTATACCAGATTGATGCCTGCGGGTTTAGGTATCATCTTGGTATCATTCTTTTCAGCCAGCGGCCGGCTTTAATGTAAAAGCAACCCTAGTGGCTAATTAGCCTCTGGACTGCTTTTACAAGCAGTGGAAGGGAATGTCCCCCCCCCCGGATATAAAAAGCGCCATTGGGAAATTGGGAAAGCATTTTATCACACCGATCTTGGTGTGGTCAGATGCTTTGAGGGCAGAGGAAAGATCTAGGGTCTAGACCCCAGTTTTTTCAAAAAAAGAGTACCTGTCACTACCTATTACTATCATAGGGGATATTTACATTCCCTGAGATAACAATAAAAATGATAAAAAAAAAAAACATGGAAGGAACAATTTAAAAAATAAAATAAAAAAGCAAAATTAATAATAAAAAAA
Source organism: Rana muscosa (assembly GCA_029206835.1). Classification (NCBI taxonomy): domain Eukaryota; kingdom Metazoa; phylum Chordata; class Amphibia; order Anura; family Ranidae; genus Rana; species Rana muscosa. The sequence goes on from CM055122.1 coordinate 400,334,690, forward strand.
AAAAAAAAAAAAAAAAAGCACCCCTGTCCTGCCCTGCTCTTGCCCAATGGCGAACGCAAGCGTCGGTCTGGCGTCATATGTAAACAGCAATTGCACCATGCATGTAAGGTATCACCGCGAAGGTCAGATCGAGGGCAGTAATTTTAGCAGTAGACCTCCTCTGTAAATCTAACGGGGTAACCTGTAAAGGCTTTTAAAGGCTTTTAAAAATGTATGTAGTTTGTCGCCAATGCGCGTTTGTGCGAAATTTTAAAGCATGTCGTGTTTAGTATCTATGTACTCGGCCTAAGATCATCTTTTTTATTTCATCAAACATTTGGGCAATATAGTGTGTTTTAGTGCATTAAAATAAAAAAAAGTGTATTTTTTCCCCAAAAAATGCGTTTGAAAAATCGCTGCGCAAATACTGTGTAGAAAAAAACAAATGCAACACCCACCATTTTATTCTGTAGGGCCTTTGCTTTAAAAATATATATAATGTTTGGGGGTTCAAGATAATTTTCCTGCAAAAAAAAATATGTTTTCATGTAAACAAAAAGTGTCAGAAAGGGCTTTGTCTTCAAGTGGTTAGAAGAGTGGATGTAAGCTTACTAATGTTGTGTATAAAATGCCAGAACAGTTCAAAACCCCCCCAAATGACCCCATTTTGGAAAGTAGACACCCCAAGCTATATACTGAGAGGCATGTCGAGTCCATGGAATATTTTATATGTTGACACAAGTTGCGGAAAAAAGACAATTTTTTTTATTTTTTTTGCACAAAGTTGTCACTAAATGATATATTGCTCAAACATGCCATGGGCATATGTGGAATTACACCCCAAAATACATTCTGTTGCTTCTCCTGAGTACGGGGATACCACATGTGTGAGACTTTTTGGGAGCCTAGCCGCGTACGGGACCCCAAAAACCAATCACCGCCTTCAGGCTTTCTAAGGGTGTAAATTTTTGATTTCACTTCTCACTGCCTATCACAGTTTCGGAGGACATGGAATGCCCAGATGGCACAAAACCCCCCCCAAATGACCCCATTTTGGAAAGTAGACACCCCAAGCTATTTGCTGAGAGGTATTGTGAGTATTTTGCAGATCTCGCTTTTTGTCACAAAGTTTTGAAAATTGAAAAAAAAAAAAAGAAAAAAAAAAATTCTTTCTTCATTTTCAAAAACAAATGAGAGCTGTAAAATACTCACCATGCCTCTCAGCAAACAGCTTGGGGTGTCTACTTTCCAAAATGGGGTCATTTGGGGGGGTTTTGTGCTATTTTGGCATTTTATGGCCTTCAAAACTGTGATAGGTAGTGAGGAGTGAAATCAAAAATTTGCGCCCTTAGAAATCCTGAAGGCGGTGCTTGGTTTCCGGGGTCCCGTACGCGGCTAGGCTCCTAAAAAGTCCCACACATGTGGTATCCCCGTACTCAGGAGAAGCAGCAGAATGTATTTTGGGGTGCAATTCCACATATAACCATGGCATGTGTGAGCAATATATCATTTAGTGACAACTTTTTGTAATTTTTTTTTTTTTTTGTCATTATTCAATCACTTGGGACAAAAAAAAAAATATTCAATGGGCTCAACATGCCTCTCAGCAATTTCCTTGGGGTGTCTACTTTCCAAAATGGGGTCATCTGGGGGGGTTTTGTACTGCCCTGCCATTTTAGCACCTCAAGAAATGAGATAGGCAGTCATAAATTTAAAGCTGTGTAAATTCCAGAAAATGTACCCTAGTTGTAAACGCTATAACTTTTGCGCAAACCGATAAATATACACTTATTGATGTTTTTTTTACTAAAGACATGTGGCTGAATACATTTTGGCCTAAATGTATGACTAAAATTGAGTTTATTCGATTTTTCTTATAACAAAAACTAGAAAATATCATTTTTTTTCAAAATTTTCGGTCTTTTTCCGTTTATATCGCAAAAAATAAAAATCGCAGAGGCAATCAAATACCATTAAAAGAAAGCTCTATTTGTGAGAAGAAAAGGACGCAAATTTTGTTTGGGTACAACATTGCATGTCCGCACAATTTACAGTTAAAGCAGCGCAGTGCAAAATTCTGAATTCACCTCTGGTCCTCTAGCTACCAAATGGTCCGGGGCTTAAGTGGTTAATAAAAGCATTAATATCCCATTCTATGTTCAAGCCATGAGGCCTGAAACATCTGAGCTGATAGATCCAATAAGTCTCCAGTCTGGAGACCCCACTTAGACTAGATTCTCCCCTCCAATTGGGGACAAACTTGTCTATGATCTGAAATTTGGTTCCCATTGGGTTTTTATTATGGAACTCAGAATAATGTCTTGGTACGCTATGATTTGTTTTGCCCTTCTTGATGCTAGTGAGATGTTCTCCTACCCTGATTGAAAACGTACGGATCGTACGCCCCACGTACTGCTTCCCACAAGGACAGGTAAGTAAATAAACAATGTGCTTACTAGCACAAGTTGTAAATTGTTTCATTTGATAATTAATTCCAGTGGATGTAGAACAGAAGGTGCCAGTCCTCCGCTTCCCACAAACATTGACCTGACACACTTTAAATTTTCTGCATGGGTAGTAGGCTTTCATGTGGGGAAAAAACACTGGAATGGTGGGGGGATCCGTAACGTTTGGAGCAATTTGATTTTTCAGAGATGCTGCTCCTCTATATATCACTCCTGCCTTATCCGGAAGGGTAGGACCCCATATTTGATCATTTTTTAATATTCTCCAATGTCTTTGGAAAATATCTTTAATTTGTTTGTGTTGGGTCGAAAATGTGGTGAAAAATGACCATTTGTATTTCGAATCCTGTGACCGTTTTGGTCGTTCAATTAATAATGATTCACGATTCCCCGCTGCAATCTGTTGTATTTCTTCCTCGATTGCCGTTGGTCTATAGCCTTTTTCAACAAATCTAGTTTTGAGCATAGTCGCTTGATGGTAGTAATCTGTAAGGTTGGTACAATTCCGCCTAATCCGCAACAGTTGGCTGCGTGGCACTGATTTTAACCAGGTGGAATGGTGACAACTGTCGACCGGAATATAGCCATTCCGGTCTGTTGTTTTGAAGAAAGTTCTAGTCTCTAATTGACCTTCATTACAAAATATTTCTAAGTCCAAGAAATGAATGTTAGTACGACTGGACTCGTAGGACAAATGAATGCCTGTCTGGTTGTCATTCAATATGGATATGAAAGACTGGAGGGTGTCATGATTGCCTTTCCATAGGAGGAGGATGTCGTCGATGTATCGAACCCAGAGGGCTATCTCTGGTCGATTGAAAGCATAGACGACATCCTCCTCCCATTTGGCCATGAAAATGTTGGCCAAACTGGGGGCAAATTTGGCCCCCATGGCAACCCCTTTTTGTTGCAGGAAAAAATCCCCGTTATACCAGAAATAGTTATGTGTAGTCGCGAACCTCAGCAGGTCCATGACATATCTTTTCTGGGTCCTTGGGAGGTTGTCTTCCCTAGATAAGAAAGATTCAACTGCTGTTAAACCCAGTTGGTGCGGGATACACGTGTACAGTGAAGTCACGTCTGCTGTGACCAATAGCATGTCATCACTGTACTTAATCTGTTGTAATAGAGAGATGGTGTGCCTCGTATCTTTAAGGTATGATGGAATACGTCTCACAATCGGCTGTAAATAGAAATCTATATACCTCCCTATTCGGGAGGTCACAGAGTCGATGCCGCTGATGATTGGGCGGCCTGGAGGATGGTCAGCATCCTTATGTACCTTTGGTAGGTAGTAGATAACAGGGATGCGTGGGGCAACTGGAACCAAATAGTTGGCCTCTTTTTTGTCGAGGATGCCCAATTGTGTCCCTGTGTCGATAAGGTCGACCAACTCCCTTTTAAAGCTCTGCGTAGGATTCTTCAGAAGGCGTGCATATGTTTCACTGTCACTTAGAATATTCATCATTTCCAAGTGATAGGCTTCCTTATCTAAGACAACTATACCACCCCCCTTATCAGCGGGGCGTATGGTCAAATTTTTCCGTTCACATAGTGACTTCAAGCCCACTTTAATATTAGGGTTGTTGTATGTTTTTTTCTTGGGTAATGTCTCCAAGTCCTTCAAGACAAGTTCCTTAAAAACTTGAATGGAAGGGGCTGTTATACATGGGGGGTTAAAAAGTGAAGGATTCGAAAAACCTGAGTGTACAATCGAAGAGGTAATTTCAGGTAATGATGGTCTAATGGGTTTCGAGAGAAAAAATCTCTGTATATTCAATTTGCGCACATATTTTTGCACATCAATGAAGGTGGCAAATTTATTTAAATTTTTCGGGGGGACATATTTTAATCCTTTATTCAATGCTAAGTTCTCAGCTTCGGTGAAAATAGCTGAACTCAAGTTAAAAATTCCGCTGGCATCTATACGCATTTTCTTTTTCTGGGCGCGCCATCCACCTCTGCTTCCACGTTTGGATCGGGGTTTCTGTTGTGTCCACCCTGTTCTTTGTAAAAACCCCCTGAATAAGATGGTCCGGGGTGGTTTTGATTGTAATTAAATGGAGATCTGTTGTATTGGTAATTCTCATCTCTATCTCTGTGATTATACTGAGACTGGTATGTTCCTCGTTCTTCTCTCAGAGGTGAGAATCTATTGTATGTCTGTATGGGTGTCCTTTGGGGTTGATAATAATGATAATCATAATCATTAGAACTATGATATTCTCTTCCCCGTGGTGAATCGTATCGCCGATGTTCTCGAGAGCTATCTCTTCTTCCTCTGTTATTTCCTCGATGGCCTCTCCCTCTACCACCAGGTATAGAGTACGAACCGTGGTTTTGAGTGGTGGGGGTGCGTGTATTAGGCTGTCTTTGATTATGTTCCCTGGCACTAAGTGGACGGCCAGATGGCTGAGCTATTGCTAGTTGTTGTGGCCGTAATTCCTTATTAAAAGGAGCTGAAGTCTCCATGTTATTAGGATTACTTTCATTGGCCCTTAATACACTCTCTTTGGACTGCCAATTAAATACACAATTGGTTTTATAATCATTAACATCTCTTGTATATTTCTTTTGCTTTTTCGTTCTTTGTTCTTTTTCCTCCTTCTTAATGATTCTTTAAATTTGTGGATAAATTGTTATATTCAGTTGTGGATTTGAGTGGCAGGAGTTTATCTCTAATATCTTTGATTTCCTTGTCAATGAGTACTAGGCGGGATGTTTTTTTCTCCAACAAAAAGGAAATAAAAGAGATTCCCGCTTCATTAAAGTAGCGGAACCATAGGTCAAATTCAACATCGCCTTGTTGGGGACATACGTCCCACCTTAGTCCTCTGGGGACCATCCGTTCTTTTATATATTGGTCTAAAAATGCTTTATCCCACTCAAGGTGCAATTCTGTGGTCATGAGATTTTTCAATCTCATGAATAAACCTCCAATCTCTGAGTCTATATTGGAAGCTATAAATACACCTTCTGAAGTAAAAGTGCGATTGGAACGATATTCAAAAACGTCCATATTGTGAAACTAATGAAATAAGTGATGGCAGCAATATAAAAAAGAGTCAAGCAAAAACGATAAATAAATAAGTAATACTGCGCCTATCAACAAGTGCAAAAATGATATAGATATCAAAATTATTAATAAATGTTAATAATCTAATAAGCTGCTAACATAACAATTGACTAATTGTAAAAAGGATATGTGTAAACTATGTGAGCGCTAAATACAATCCTAATTCCTAGGAAAAGTGCCTATATAGACATATCACAACAAATGTATCCACAGTGTTGTTATGTCTGTGAAAATCACAAAAAATCACAAAAAAATTTATGTATCAATGATACATGATCAATGATAACAACTAATAAATGTGTGTGCACAAATTCTATACAAATAATGCAATCTTATACTTAATCCGTATCAAAGTGATCAAAAACAGAAAACAAAAATTAAGATCAAGATCGCACTCTCAGAAAATACAGGGTATGTGAACCCCTATATAAGTGAGAAAAAAAGCTGTGAGCAATATAAATGGCAACGTTGCTTATCATAAGATGTAAATGGAGGGACAGTCTATAAAGTGCATATCTGACATGAAAACAACAAAAATAAAGTCTATAACTTGTATCCACACCGTCAGGTATGTATCCAGTGTTCCCCAAATAAATGTCAATCACATGGGGGTACTAGGAAACCCTAGATGTGGGTATAATGTCCACTTGGAACTTCCTGGAATATGTTGTGGATTAATCCTATTCCTACAGGTGTAGAAACACCAGTAGTGGGAAGGAAGAAAGTACTTCAAAGTTTTCAGCTGATACACGGTGATAACATCATCATCATAAGCATTGAAGAGAATTAAATACTCTTACCGCAAGACTCGGACCCAAGCCACCATACGATGCTGGGTCATGCAGGCTTATGTCCTCACAGGGACTCAGGTTGTGGTGATGTGATGTCGTGTTGTCCTTATTTGATCCACGAATGGAAGTCTACACCGGATCAGATCCTTCAGCTCAAACCACGATCAGATATCCAGGAAAGGAATCAGTTCCAAGAAAAGAAAGAAAAATCCTCCGCATGGTGTAAAACCAGATAACTGGGTTTTATTAAAACTAAAAAGGTTCAAATGGCAAAAAACCACTGCACAAAAAAATATTTTTTAAAATGAATAAAAATAATATACAAAAATCCAAAATTCTGGAAAAGCAAACCAGCGAATATAACAAACAAGCGTGGGCTAGGTGGCTAGCATGTGGTCCCGAAGCGTTTCGTCTACTGCAGACATCAACTGGGGTACAAGCTAGTGTGTCACCTCCACGCTTTATATAGAAGGAGGAAAGTTGAAAATGTAATTGAAAAAGCCGCTCCGAACTCACTTCCGGGATCACCGCATCACGTGGGTCACCGCGCGGACGTGTTAACGTCATTGCACGCTTAAAAGCCAATAGATAACAAGTGGAACCCTCTCCGGGTTTCTAAACCAATGACATCACTGATATCTAAACACGTGATGAACAGGTGCCAAAGGTGCCGGGAGATGTAGTTCAAAGATCTCCCGATCGGAGAACACAGACTTGATATCTTTGGGCAGAATGGGTGTCAATAGTAAATAACAGGCCAACCATGGAATGGACACTAGGTAGCCTGGGTATTGCGGTATTTAGCCGCAATATACTGGATACAAATGTCGATGACGCTTCCGGCAAAAAACCGGAAGCGCGACGCAAAGCATCTTGGAAGTTGTAGTAACTATCTAAACATAAAGAGCCAATTGAAAAAACGATACCGGTAAAGACCGGTAAAAACACATTTTAGACTCTAGGCGGTTGCATAAGACTGACAGAGGAACCTCCCACCAATTGTCATATGATGGGGAGCTGGCCTGTCCACAGGCTACCTCAACTGGAGTAGCCTGATCAGTTGTGCCAGGGGGTGAGCTGGGGTTGCTTTCCACCAAACATGCAGTGGAAGGACCAGGTACATCGGATGCTCTCCTAGCAGTAGAAAAGACCTCTTCCGAACATTCACCCATTTGATTATGTGTCAGTCTCTTAGGAGGGTGAATGACTCTTTTCTGCCTCTGCTTCTGAGGTGTCGGTGCATCTGGGTCATTAACCACTTCCCGCCCAGTCAATAGCAAATTGACGTCCGGGAAGTGGTTGCATTATCCACACTGGACGTCTATTGACGTCCTGCAGGATAATGTCGGGGGGCGCGCAGCGTGGTGATCAGGGACGGCGTGTGTCCCTCGGACACAGCGCTTCCCCGATCATGGTAAACAGCCAATTTCATTGGCTTTTTACCATGTGATCGGCTGTGTCAAAGTCACAGCCGATCCCATGTCACAACAGACTTGGCGGCGCGCTCCGTGCGTGCCGCCAGAGGCTTGCAGAGCGGGGATCGGGGAAGGCGAGTGTCCCTTGGACACAGCGCGTCCCCGATCAGGGTAAACAGCCAATGAATTGGCTGTTTACCACGTGACCGGCTGTGTCCAATCACAGCCGGTCACAAATGTAAACAAACCGCAGGAGTTACTACATGATCCCTGCTCTCTCCTCACACACCGATCTGTGAGGAGAGAGCAGAGATCAGTAAGTTAGCTCAGTGTAGTTTGTCTACATTCTTTTACAGTGCAAAACACGCCCCCCCCAATAAAGAGGACCTGTCACACAGCCCAGCACATCAATCAGCCCAGCCAATCAGCCCATCTGTCAATCAATCAATCAGCCCATCTGTCAATCAATCAGCCCATCTGTCAATCAATCAATCAGCCCATCTATCAATCAATCTGCCCACCTGTCAATCAATCAGCCCATCTGTCAATCAATCAATCAGCCCATCTGTCAATCAATCAATCAGCCCATCTGTCAATCAATCAGCCCATCTGTCAATCAATCAGCCCACCTGTCAATCAATCAGCCCATCTGTCAATCAATCAATCAATCAGCCCATCTGTCAATCAATCAATCAGCCCATCTGTCAATCAATCAATCAGCCCATCTGTCAATCATCTGTCACAGGCCCACCTCCATCGGTACCGCCATTGGTACCGCCACACAGGCTACCAGTACCACCATTGGTACCACTACCAGTACCGCCACCAGTACCGCCACTAGTACCGCCATCAGGCCCAGCATCTATACTGCCACACAGGCCCGCTACCAGTATCACTTAGACAAAAAAACAAGAAGAAAAACAAATCCCTAAAGTGCATTTCCTCCAGTTCTAATTTAAGTAGTGTAAGTCTAAATACCATTGGCCTGTAGTGGCAACATTGTTGTAGCAAAAGAAACTAGGCAAAAAAGAGAGGGGGAAACACCCCAAGATGGTCTAAAGGGGTGTAAAAAGTTGCTACTTAGTACAATCGTGGGTATAGACTGAGACTGGGGGAAATGGTTAAATAATTTATTGTTATCAAAAAGGATGCTCAGAAAATTTCAAAATGCATTAAAAATTACACAGGTAGCTGCTACCACAGACTACTGACGATCACCAATTTGGTGATCTCAGTAGGGGGGAAGTGGTCAAACAGGACGGAACAGGACTAACAAACATGACAAATGACAAATAGGGGAACACACAACACAGAGAGTCCGGACATCGGCACGAAATTCGGAGTGCGGCTGAATAACGCTGATCAATACTTAAAGTGTCAAAAATAATGGGGAAACCCCAAATTAAAAATAATAAAGCATATCCAGCTCCACTGCGAATTACCCCGGGGTGGTACCATCAAACAAGTGCCAATCCTAACATCTAAACAATGGTCCCAAAGTAATATTCAATATTCAAAAAAGTGTTGGCCAAGGTTGCCAAAAACAAGGGGCCTCAATAAGCAAAAATGTCACGGTTCATCCACAAAGGACTACGGAACAGTATCACCACTAGTGCCGCCATCGGTACCACCACCAGTACCACCACCCGTACCACCGTCGGTAGTGCCACCACCACCTGTACCACCACCTGTACCGCCATCGGTACCATCACCACCCGTACCACTATCGGTACCACCACCACCTGTACCGCCATCGGTAACACAACCACCCGTACCGCCACCTGTACCGCCATCGGTACCGCCACCACCACCACCCGTACCGCCATTGGTACCACCACCACCTGTACCGCCATTGGTACCACCACCACCCGTAACGCCATCGCTACCACCACCACCCATACCGCCACCTGTACCGCCATCGGTACTGCCACCACCACCACCCATACCGCCATCGGTACCACCACCACCTGTACCGCCATTGGTACCACCACCACCCATACCGCCATTGGTACCACCACCACCACCCGTACCGCCACCTGTACCGCCATCGGTACCGCCACCACCACCACCCGTACCGCCATCGGTACCACCACCACCTGTACCGCCATTGGTACCACCACCACCCATACCGCCATCTGTACCACCACACAGGCCCACCACTAATACCTCCATCGGTACTACCACACAGATCGCCACCACTACCACCAGCAGTACTGTAATAGAATGTATGAAATTATTGACACCATTTTTAGGTAGAAATGAACTTTTCAATAATGTGTTTTGACATACTAACAGTTTGCAAAGAGACATACCCTGCTACTTATTTGTGGTTAAGCTGATTCATGGATCAGCCTTATTGTATAAGCAAAGTCATCTTTTAGCTCTTGTAGACTGCTGAATCTAGTTTAATACAAGATAAGAATATGCTGAGTTTGTATAATTTTTAGAAACGTATGTGTTAAGACATTGCCACTCCTATCTTTCTTTTCCATATAAGCCACTCTAACACTGAATAAAAACCAGAGATCAAATGAACACACTATCCGTTTCCATATGTGTCATTTTGATTTCTCACGGATCCGGGGGTCACTGAAAATGATCTTGCATTTACCTGAAGTACACCTGGGTGGCGGTATTACCTGCTTCAAGTACCATTACACAGGCCCACCAATAAGCACTGCCATAATGTCCCAAAGGGTTTACACACCTGAGGGGGCATATGCCATTCATGCCATGTCGGATGATGAGAGCAGCGGGGAGCTCCCATTATCCGATTCTGGTTCGGAATACGAGCCAGTGGAGGATAGTGGCTCAGAGTCTGAGTCCCCGGAGGAAACCGTCCCTCCCAAAAGAATGCGATCAGCACCAAGATCAGCACCAAGATCAGCACCAAGATCAGGAGAACTGCCCACCACCAGCAGCGCCATACCCCAGGAAGAGGAGCCCAGTACAAGTAATGGAAATGCATGCCCAACCCGAAGAATCCAGCCCCAGTCCTACCTTCCCAATGCCCTGGCAAACCCCTTATGGTTGCCTGCCAACTCAGGATCCGCTATCATCCCCCCTTTCACCGCACAGCCAGGTGTGCAGCCCGACACTACAAATTTTTCTAAATTTGATTATTTTTGTTTATTTTTCCCACAAGATTTGCTGCAGAATATAGTGGATCAAACAAATCTGTATGCATCCCAATTTATTGCTGCCAACCCCGATTCTTCCTACGCCCTCATGTTCCAGTGGCGGCGTCTAACATTGGACGAATTTAAATTATTTTTGGGCCTTATGTTCAATATGGGGCTTACAAAAAAGAACGAAGTCCATGCATATTGGTCCAAACGCCCCATCCAACACATGCCCATATATTCCGCTGTCATGTCCAGGAAAAGATACGACATGATTATGCGCTTTCTCCACTTCAATGACAATTCACAGTGCCCTCCCAACTACGACAAATTGTACAAGATACGCCCCCTAATCAATGCCTTTTCCCAGCGATTTGAAGAATTTTTCATCCCAGACCAAAATATTTGTGTGGACGAGTCCCTCGTACATTTCACCGGCCGACTGCAGTTCAAGCAGTACATACCAAGCAAGAGAGCCAGGTATGGGTTAAAATTAAATAAATTATGTGATCGAGCCACTGGATACGTCTTCAAATTCAGGATCTACGAAGGCAAAGACTCCCAGCTCCAGCCCCGTGATTGCCCAACATATATTGGAACCAGTGGGAAAATTGTCTGGGAGTTGGCATACCCCCTGTTCGGAAAAGGTTACCATTTATATGTTGACAATTACTATACCAGCCTGCCCCTTTTTCGCCACCTTTACAGTAAGCAAACCCCAGCCTGCGGAAGGGATTCCCCCAAAATTTATTGACCAAAAAATTGCGACCTGGAGAATCTGCATTCATGAGGAACGAGGAGGTGTTGGCCATAAAGTGGAGGGACAAGAAAGATGTCCACATCCTCTCTACGATCCACAATGACACCGTGGTGGAGATCCCAAGAAGACGCGGCCCCATTGTAAAGCCCGAATGTGTCCACGACTACATATTGTACATGGGGGGGGTGGATTTAAACGACCAGATGCTACAGCCCTACTTATCAACAAGAAAGTCCCGTTATTGGCACAAAAAAGTTGCGTTTCACCTGTTTCACATGGCCCTTTTTAATTTGTTTGTCTGCTACCAAAAAGCAACTCAAAATCACCAACTCCACTACCTCCAATATATCGAAGATATCATCGATGCCCTCATTTACCAACAAGATCCCGCCCCAGGAAGCATTCGCTCTGATAGTGTGAGTCGGCTTCACAAGCGACACTATCCCTTTAGTATCCCTCCCACAGAATCTGGAAGAAGACGCCAAAAGGAATGCCGTGTATGCAGCAGAGGAGGAGTAAGAAGAGACATTGTCCCGATTGTCCCTCCCAACCTGGCCTGTGCATCGGAAATTGCTTCAAAAATTATCATACATCCATTAGTTCCCCTTATTATTAACAGACTGCCATTTCCCCATTTGCCTGCTACCATGTTACTAACTACCTTCCATGTTAATTAACTGACCCTGGCCTGTTTACCGACAATGTCTTTGCTTGCCGATTTAAACCACGTTTCTGACCTCCACGTGCACCAACCTCAGCCTGTTTACCGACGATGCCTCTGCCTGCCGATTTAAACCACGTTTCTGACTTCCACGTGTACCGACCTTGGCCTGTTAATCAACCATGTTTTTGCCTGCCACTTGGACTGATCTTTTGGCCATCTACTTTTAGTACACAGGGATCTCACATATGTGAGGGGCTTCAGAATAGCGTTCTGAGTAGAGAAAACCAGTTTTTCGTTTTCTGTGCTCCAAGAACAGGGTCTGGTTGCCCGGAGGCTTCAAAGCGATTTGGGTGGGAGAAGCCTCTACCCCTGTCCCCCTGGCCCTAAGCTTGATGGTCCTTCCTGCTGCCTGGACCAATACTTTGGCTGTGCTGACCATATTACTGCCTGTAATGATCCATGACATTATGGACCATGTTTCTTCCTGCTGCTTGGAGCAATACTTTGGCTGTGTTGACCATATATCTGCCTGCTGCCTCGACTGACTTTGGACAGCATTTCTGCTGGGACACCTCTGCCTGCTACCTGGACCTGTGCTTTGGCTGTCCTCTGGCTGTGCTGACAATATCTCTGCCTGTGCGAACTATGGACAGTATTGCTGCCTGGATGATTGCTTTTGCTGTCACTGACCTCATCCCTGCCTGCTGCCTGGACCGATGCTCTCCTCTGTGGACCACTGCACGTCTAAAACCACAGGTAATCTTTTGTTATTTGGTATGTACCTGCTATGTGTTAGATATATGAAGGGCCTTCAAAAATGTGATCGGTAGTCAGAAAATGATATGTGCAATTAATGCTGCTAGAATGCCTGGAGGTGCTACTTGGATGTTGGGCCTCTGTATGTGGCCAGGCTGTGTAAAAGTCTCAAACATGTGGTATCGCCATACTCAGGAGGAATAGCAGAATGCATTTTGGGGTGTCATTTTTGCTATGTACATATTATGTGTTAGAAATATCTTATAAATTGACAACTTTGTGTAAAAAAAATGCATTTTCAAAAATGAACCATTCAAAAGACTCATAATGCTTCATAGATTATACGTTGGGGTGTGTGCTTTCCAAAATGGGGTCATTTTGTGGAAAATTCTATTGTCCTGGTGCTCCAGGGCCTTCAAAATTGTAATAGCTGGTTGAGAAAGGATATGTGCGATTTATGCTTGTAGAAACGCCTGAAAGTGCTACTTCAATGTTGGGCCTCTGTATATGGCCAGGCTGTGTAAAAGTCTCACACATGTGGTATCGCTATACTCAGGAGGAGTAGCGGAATGCATTTTGGGGTGTCATTTTTGCTATGTATATGCTATGTGTTAGAAATATCTTATAAATGGACAACTTTGTGTAAAAAAAATGCATTTTCATTTTTTCTCCACATTTTCCAAAACCTTCTGGAAAAAAATGAACCGTTCAAAAGACTCATAATGCTTCATAGATTATACGTTGGGGTGTGTGCTTTCCAAAATGGGGTCATTTTGTGGAAAATTCTATTGTCCTGGTGCTCCAGGGCCTTCAAAATTGTAATAGGTGGTTGAGAAAGGATATGTGCGATTTATGCTTGTAGAACGCCTGAAAGTGCTACTTCAATGTTGGGCCTCTGTATATGGCCAGGCTGTGTAAAAGTCTCACACATGTGGTATCGTTATACTCAGGAGGAGTAGCAAAATGCATTTTGGGGTGTCATTTTTGCTATGTATATGCTATGCGTTAGAAATATCTTATAAATGGACAACTTTGTGTAAAAAAAATGCATTTTCATTTTTTCTCCACATTTTCCAAAACCTTCTGGAAAAAAATGAACCGTTCAAAAGACACATAATGCTTCATAGATTATACGTTGGGGTGTGTGCTTTCCAAAATGGTGTCATTTTGTGGAAAATTTCATTGTCCTAGTGCTCCAGGGCCTTCAAAAGTGTAATAGGTGGTTGAGAAAGGATATGTGCGATTTATGCTTGTAGAACGCCTGAAAGTGCTACTTCAATGTTGGGCCTCTGTATATGGCCAGGCTGTGTAAAAGTCTCACACATGTGGTATCGCTATACTCAGGAGGAGTAGCGGAATGCATTTTGGGGTGTCATTTTTGCTATGTATATGCTATGTGTTAGAAATATCTTATAAATGGACAACTTTGTGTAAAAAAAATGCATTTTCATTTTTTCTCCACATTTTCCAAAACCTTCTGGAAAAAAATGAACCGTTCAAAAGACTCATAATGCTTCATAGATTATACGTTGGGGTGTGTGCTTTCCAAAATGGGGTCATTTTGTGGAAAATTCTATTGTCCTGGTGCTCCAGGGCCTTCAAAAATGTAATAGGTGGTTGAGAAAGGATATATGCAATTTATGCTTGTAGAACGCCTGAAAGTGCTACTTCAATGTTGGGCCTCTGTATGTGGCCAGGCTGTGTAAAAGTCTCACACATGTGGTATTGCTACACTCAGGAGGAGTAGCAGAATGTATTTTGGGGTGTAGTTGCAATTATGCATATGCTGTGTGAGAGAAAAAAACTGTTAATATGACCAGTTTGTGTAAAAAAAAATAAAAAAAAATAAAAATTTTCCCAAGAATTTGGGGGGAAAAAATACAACTTCAAAAAACTCACCATGCCTCTTAGTAAATACCTTGGACTGTCTACTTTCCAAAAAGGGGTAATTTTGGGGTATTTGTACTTTCCTGGCTTGTTAGTGTCTCAAGAAATGAGATATGCCTTCAGTACATCAGGCATGATCAGATGTGATCAATTTTCAGTGATTGGCACCATAGTTTGTAGACTCTATAACTTTCACAAAGACCAAATAATATACACTAATTTGGGTTATTTTTACCAAAGATATGTAGCAGTATACAATTTGGCACAAATTTATTAAAAAAAAATACTTATTTGCAAAATTTTACAATAGAAACTAAAAAAAAGTGTGTTTTTTTAAAAAAAATTGCTGTTTTTTTGCTTATATCGCAAAAAATAAAAAACCCAGTGGCGATTAAATACCACCAAAAGAAAGCTCTATTTGTGAGAAGAAAATGATAAAAATTTTGTTTGGATATAGTGTAGCATGACTGAGTAATTGTCATTCAAATTGTGAGAGTACTGAAAGCTGAAAATTGGTCTGGGCGGGAAGGTGCATAAGTGCATGCTATTGAAGTGGTTAAACACCCCTGTTTCTCTGAAATCATTTTTCCGGGCGTGTTTAACCCGCTTACTACAGAAGTGTCCAGTTCAGTTTCAAAAAACAAGGGAGTCTCATCGGGATCCGTTAATGGTGAAGAATACAGATCATCCCGTGCATCATCGGTGGGCACACTGTGTGGCACAAATTCAGGAGCCTCTGGACGAAGAACTTCACTACTGACTGCTTCAGGAGGTGATGATGAACCAGCCATAGACTCCGGCTCTTGCGAGGGCCATAACCATTCAGATTCCATATCGTCCTCCTCAGAGTCTTCTCCTTCCAGGTCTTGGTCTTCTGTATCAGTAAGAGTCGACTGAGACCTGGTGACTGGTCTAGATACTCTTGAGGATGCAGAGGGTTTGTGTGTCTCTGACATGGGAGGAAGGCGAACAGCTTCTGAAATGGGCAACAGGTGGTTTCTATGCCAAGTTTTCAAAGGGCCTACACTCCCTTCTGGTCTGAGCTGGTATACCGGGAGATCTGGGAGTTTCTTGCAGATTACATACGGCTGGGATCTCCAACGGTCAGCCAACTTGTGCTTTCCAGGAATTCCTAAGTTCCTCAGAAGTACCCTGTCACCTGGCTGTAGGTCCTGTATCCAGACTTTGAGGTCAAAGTTCCTCTTGTTCCTCAGTCCTCTTTGGTCAGAAGTGGCTTGGGCCTGCTCATAGGCCAACATCAAACTCTTCCTCAACCTGTCCACATACCCCTTGTGGGATGTTGCCGAGGTGTGATCCACTGAAATGCCGAAAGCCAAATCCACAGGTAGCCGAGCTTCCCTCCCAAACATCAGCCGATATGGGGAGTATCCATTTGTATCACTAGTAGTGCTGTTGTAAGCATGTACTATAGCAGCCACATGCTTGCTCCAGTGTGGCTTCTTTTCTGAGCTCAAAGTTCCCAACATGTCCAAAAGGGTCCGGTTGAAGCGCTCAGGTTGGGCATCCCCTTGTGGTTGGTATGGGGTTGTTCTAGTCTTTTTAATGCCCAGAAGATCTATCAACTTCTTTATGAGTCTGCTCTCAAAGTCTCTTCCCTGGTCTGAGTGAAGGCGTTGGGGTAGGCCATAATGCACAAAGAATTTTTCCACTAACACTTTGGCTACTGTTGAGGCCTTCTGATCCTTGGTAGGGAAAGCTTGAGCATATCTAGTGAAATGGTCTGTCACCACTAGGACATTCGCTTTTCCAGTCAAATCAGGCTCTAGACAGAGAAAATCAATGCACACAAGATCCATGGGTCCTTGACTCTGTAGGTGGCCCATTGGGGCGGTTTGACATGGCAAAGTTTTCGTCTGGATACATCGGGCACAGGAAAGGCAGTATCCTTCAACTTCAGCCCGCATGCAGGGCCAGTAGAACCTGTCTCTCACAAGTTGAAAAGTTCTTTCGGGCCCAAAATGTCCATGGTCATCGCGGAGGGCAGTTAGGACCGCTTCCCTGTGCTTTGTGGGTAGGAACAGTTGCCACTTTTCTTCCAGATCACCAGAAGGGCCCCTTCGGTAGTACACCCCTTGGCGTATCTGCAACCGGTCCCATTCCTTGTGTAGCAACCGGGTTTCTCTTTGGGAATATCTTAGAAGTAGCTCAGGGTGTTTGTCTTCCAAAGCCCCCATCCGGTGGTGGGACCCTTGGTGCCACCCAAAATAGCTATAACATACAGACGAGCTACCTCTATTGGGGACATACTCGTCCAAAGTGAATTTAGAGGTTCCAATAGGGGAGACCCTTGCAAAAATAAAGGAACATTTTCTTGTGGCGCTTGTGCATATTGCAAACATATGAACACTGATAAAGATGTTTATTTACCTAATGGCACCAAATTTGTCCCTAATAGAGTTGAGCGGACACCTGGATGTTCGGGTTCGACGGGTTCGGCCGAACTTTGGAAAAAAGTTTGGGTTCGGGACCGAACTTTAACCCGAACCCGGACCCGAACCCGAACCCCATTGAAGTCAATGGGGACCCGGACTTCTAAGGACTAAAAAGGCTCTAAAAAAGTAATGGAAAGGGCTAGAGGGCTGCAAATGGCAGCAAAATGTTGTTAAGAGCATGGAAAGTGCTCTGCAAACAAATGTGGATAGGGAAATAACTTAAAATAACATAAAAAAAATAAAAAAATTAAAAAATATGCTGGAGGCCCCCTTTTCAGCAGAAGAGGTACGGGAAGTCATTAAGAACCTCAGAAACTCAACGGCACGATGCCACACATATGGTGGGAATGCCCCAGAATACGCCCTTTCTGGAATAAATTATTCAATTTAATGGATAAGCTAGTGGGAAAATAAAATACTTTGAAATAAAAATGTAGCGGGGTGCTAAATTTAAGGGAAGTGTTTGAGTGGTAAATAGGCTCAAACACCCTAATTCTGTAGGATTCATGGACCATTTTGTCCTCGGGGGACAGTATTGGTGTGCAGTTCCCTGCGGCCTACAGGTGGCGCTGCCATGGTAGGCTAGGGTTGAACCGCCGATACAGTGCTGTGCCTTTTGTGTCCCCTCTTGGCAGTAGTACAGCGGGGCGGGGAACCTGCTGTGCATGCCGGGAGAGCATATAAAAGGGGCAGACCTTTGGCCTGGGGGCTGATGTCCAGTGGGGTCCACGCCCAGGTGCCTTCGGCCTGGGTGCATGTGTTCCTGTTCCATCTCGGGTACCTTTAGCCCGGGGTGAGGTACTATCCTGGAGTTCCTGCTGCCCTGGGTATGGAGGCCTAGGTGCGGGAGTAAAGCCTGGAGTCCAGAGCCTTCGTCTGGAGTCCGCTAAGGGTCGAGGAGTCTTAGGGTGCCGCCTCGTGTAGGGGACCATGTTCCAGGGAAGGGAGGATCATTCTGATGGACCGATGCGGGAGTCACGGTGAAGGAAGGGTCTGTTGACTCCCTGGAGAGATGTCTTCCCCTTGATATGGGCTAGGTTCGTAGAAGGAGAAGCTCAAGGTCATCTTGACTGTATCAGAGGCCTTATTCACCCGGCCCGTGGCAGGGGCCTTATACACCCTGGTCTGTGGCAGAGACCAAAGTTCTCCAGGTCCGTGGCAGGGGCCTTGTACACCCGGTCTGTGGCAGAGACCAACCTCAAGGTCTGTGGCAGAGACCGTGCACCTAAAACTGTTTGAGAAACCTAAGCAGTGAAGTGAATATGCTACGTTTGTGCCTGGACCTCCTCCACACCTTAAGCTGTCCTGTTTCTTTGCTCTAACCTTTTCTATCCGAGTAGAGTTTATTTTGCCATGAGAGAATAAGAGTTGTAATTTCAGCTGGTGTGGACATTGACTTTACTGGGAATTAAAGGACTTGCCTCTACCTACAGTAGAGGTGAGAATCATCCTCTGGAGGAGTTTTGACTCCGGCTGTGGACACGGCCCGTCAAGTGCACCGCTCAACCTCTTTATATAGGAGGGTATGGGCTGGTAGTGCGGTGTGCCTTTCTCCCTCCTGCGAGGAGCCAACAACATAAAGGCAGGTAAGGGGGAAAGGATCTGTGCGCTACAAAAAAATAAAATAAAAATTATAATCTTGACCTAGGAGGACGAGGTCCATATGGAGTAGGAGGTTGATGTGGCGGTGGATGTGGCTGGGTAGGTGGAAGCGGCGGTGGAGGAGGACGAGGTAGCCAACACTGGTTCAAATATACAACAATGGCTGGGTAAGGCCGGTGATGTGTCGAATTTTGTCCCCCGTCAAATAGTGTCCACCCTGTACTGCGCTTGCTCAGTATGTAGGACAAGGGGATTTCGAAAATCTCCCAAGACGAACAGCGCCTGCGTGGTGAGTTCAGGTGAAGGCCACACCATCCATGGTTCAAGCCGAGCCAAGTGAGGCCGTGCCCGAAGCATGGCGATCGAACCGAGCCCGTGAGGGGCCCTGTTAATATGTGCTACCGTATGTCCACTTGGATGGTGGGACTTGAACCTGCACTCACTGCGCAGGCGCCGTTCATCTTCTGAGATTTTGTGAATCTCCTTGTCCTCTGTACTGCGCAAGCGCTGCGCCTTTGCTGTATGGGCCGGACACAATCCGATGGCCGGACAGTTTTTGTCACAACACCGGTATACATGTCTATTCTGCACAAGGTACGGACAAGTCCTGTGGGATCCATGCCTGGTTCATTTTAATGAACGTGAGCTTGTCCACATTGGCTCTGGACAGGCGGCTGCGCTTGTCTGTGATAACGCCCCTGCCGTGCTAAATACACGTTCAGATAATACACTGGCTGCAGGGCAGGCCAGCACCTCCAAGGCATAAAGGGCAAGCTCAGGCCATGTGCCCAATTTGGAGACCCAGGAGTTAAAGGGGGCAGACCCGTCATCCAGTACGTGTAGGCCTGTGGACACATACTGCTCAACCATGTTGGTGAAATGCTGCCTCCTGCTAAGTCGTTCCATCTCAGCTGGTGGTGCTGGTTGTTGTGGCATGCTGACAAAGCTTTTCCACATTTCAGCCATGCTAACCCTGCCTTCTGAGGTGCTGCCGGTGCCCCGGCTGCGTTGGCGACCTCTTCCTCCTCCTCTGCCTTCGCCTTGTGCTTCCACCGTACGCCCGCTGTCAGGTGGGAATGCCACCAGCAGCGCGTCTACCAGCGTGCGCTTGTACTCGCGCATCTTACGATCCCGCTCCAGTGAGGGAATTAAGTACGGTACGTTGTCCTTGTAACGGGGATCCAGCAGGGTGGCCACCCAGTAATCAGCACCAGTTAAAATGTGGGCAACTCGGCGGTCATTGCGGAAACACTGCAGCTTGTAATCGCTCATGTGTGCCAGGCTGCCCAGAGGCAAAGAAAAGCTGTCCTCTGTGGGAGGTGTATCGTCTGTGTCCTCTGTATCCCCCCAGCCACGCACCAGTGATGGCCACGAGCTGGTCTGGGTGCCACCCTGCTGTGAAAATGGCTCCTCCTCCTCCTCCATCTCCTCCTCCACCTCGTCATCCTCCAGAACTGTGCCCTTTCTGCCGGACAATTGTGTACCTGGCGTTTGTTGGTGCAGGAACCCACCCTCGTAGCCACTTGTGAAAGACTGCCCTGAAAGCCTTTGAAATGATCCCGCTTCCTCCTCCTCCTCCTCATCCTCCTGTGCCACATCCTCTTCCATCATCGCCCGAAGCGTTTTTTCAAGGAGGCATAGAACTGGGATAGTAACGCTGAGAATGGCGTCATTGGCACTGGACATGTTGGTGGAGTACTCGAAACAGCGCAACAAGGCACACAGGTCTCGCATGGAGGCCCAGTTATTGGTGGTGAAGTGGTGCTGTTCCGCAGAGTGACTCACGCGTGATTGCTGCAGCTGAAACTCCACTATCGCCTGCTGCTGCTCGCACAGTCTGGCCAGCATGTGCAAGGTGGAGTTCCACCTTGTGGGCACGTCACATATGAGGCGGTGAGCGGGAAGGCCGAAGTTACGCTGCAGCACTGACAGGTGAGCAGCAGCAGGGTGAGAATGCCGAAAGTGCACACACACAGCCCGCACTTTCTGCAGCAGCTCTGGCATATTGGGGTAATTTTTAAGGAACCTCTGGACCACCAAGTTCAGCACATGCGCCAGGCAAGGGATGTGCGTCAAACCGGCTAGGCCCAGAGCTGCTACGAGATTTCGCCCATTATCGCACACCACCAGGCCGGGCTTGAGGCTCACTGACAGCAACCACTCATTGGTCTGTTGTTCCATGTCCCTCCACAACTCCTGCGCGGTGTGGGGTTTTTTCCCCCAAACAGGAAAGTTTTAAAACTGCCTGCTGTCGTTTACCCCTGGCTGTGCTGAATTTGGTGGGGAAGGTGTTACGCTGACCGGATGAGGAGGCGGTAGAGGATGAGGAAGCGGAGTAGGAGGAGTTAGCAACAGGAGGCAAACTGAAGCGCCCTGCAATCCTCGGTGGTGGAAGGACATGCGCCAAACTGCTATCTGCCTCAGGCCCAGCCGCCACTGCATTTACCCAGTGTGCTGTTAGGGAGATATAACGTCCCTGACCGTGCTTACTGGTCCACGCATCCGTAGTTAGGTGGACCTTGCCACAGATGGCGTTGTGCAGTGCACACCTGATTTTGTCCCCCACTTGGTTGTGCAGGGAAGGGATGGCTCGCCTGGAAAAGTAGTGGCGGCTGGGCACGACGTACTGTGGGACAGCCAATGCCATCAGCCTTTTAAAACTCTGCGTCTCCACCAGACGGAATGACAGCATTTCAAAGGCCAGGAGTTTTGAAATGCTGGCATTCAGGGCCAGGGATCGCGGGTGGCTAGGGGGGTACTTCCTCTTCCGCTCCAATGTTTGGGAGATAGAGAGCTGAACGCTTCCATGGGACATTGTGGAGATGGTTGGTGACCCAGGTGGTAGTGTTGCTGGCAGATCCTCTGTTTGCGGGGTGGCAGGTGCCACTGTCACTACAGAGGTGGATGAAGAGGCCGAGACTGCAGCAGAAGAGGAAGCAGGAGGAGCCAGAGACCTTTCTTGGTTTTTGAGGTGTCTACTCCACTGCAGCTCGTGCTTTGCACTTAGATGCCTGGTCATGCAGGTTGTGCTCAGGTTGAGAACGTTTATGCCTCGCTTCAGGCTCTGATTGCACAGCGTGCAAACCACTCGTGTCTTGTCATCAGCACATTGTGTGAAGAACTGCCACGCTAGGGAACTCCTTGGACCTGGCTTTGGTGTGCTCGGTCCCTTGCTGCGTTGGGCAGTAGCAGACATACTGTCTAGGGGACGGACGCTCCACTTTTGCACCCTGCTCCCTCTTCTGCTGTGCTGGTGGCTCTGTGCGACCACCGCCTCTTCCTCCAAACGACACTGGTCACCTGCATAACGTTGATTCCATGTGGGGTCGAGGACCTCATCGTCCTCCACATCATCTTCCACCCAGTCTTCACCCCTGCCCTCCTTGTCTGTCTGCACAATTGCGAAAGCAGCAGCAGTTGGCACCTGTGTTTCGTCATCATCCGAGACGTACTGCGATGGTCCTCCCATGTACTCATCATGAAACATAAGTGGTTGGGCATCGGTGCACTCAATCTCTTCCACTTCTGGGGCAGGGCTAGGTGGATGGCCCTGGGAAACCCTGCTAACAGAGTCATCGAAAATCAGAAGAGACTGCTGCATGATTTGGGGCTCAGACTGCTTGGCTAATTTGCAAGGGGGTGAGGTGAAAGACTGATGGACATGGGTTTCAGGTGCCAACTCTGATCTTTCATCAGAAGAGTAGGTGGGAGACAATGTGAAGGAACCCGAGGCACTGTCAGCAACCCAATCTACTATCGCCTGTACTTGTCCTGGCCTAAACATTCGTACAGCCTCATTAGGCGCGACAAAATACCGCCGCAGGCTCGGTCGCCTACTCGCACCTGAGGAAGGTGTTTCACTTGTGCGTGTATCTGGCACAGATCCACCACGTCCTCTCCCTGCAACAGGAGCTCCACCAGCAGCACCACGACCGGGGCCACCACGTCCCTTTGACCTTCTCCTCATATTTTCCAAATTTAGGATGTTGCCCTGAATGGGTGTTTTTGGAAGAGCAGAACACACCCACAGTAAGTAACCGCTGAATCGCACAGCTACAGAACTGCAGAAAATGCTATTCAAAAAAAATTTAGTTTTTTTAGTATAGCACGGTAGAAGAAAACTATTTAGAAATTGTTTATTTCACACACCTCCACATATGTATAACACACTGCAAAATATTTTTTGTGGCCCTAAATGGCGTTTTTTGGAAGACCACAATACACCCACTTTACGTAACCGCTGAATCGCACAGCTACAGAACTGCAGAAAATGCTATTCAAAAAAATGTTTTTTTTTTAGTATAGCACAGTAGAAGAAAACTATTTAGAAATTGTTTATTTCACACACCTCCACATATGTATAACACACTGCAAAATATTTTTTGTGGCCCTAAATGGCGTTTTTTGGAAGACCACAATACACCCACAGTACGTAACCGCTGAATCGCACAGTTACAGAACTGCAGAAAATGCTATTCAAAATTTATTTTTATTTTTTAGTATAGCACAGTAGAAGAAAACTATATATAAATTGTTTATTTCACACACCTCCACATATGTATAACACACTGCAAAATATTTCTTGTGGCCCTAAATGGCGTTTTTTGGAAGACCACAATACACCCACAGTACGTAACCGCTGAATCGCACAGCTACAGAACTGCAGAAAATGCTATTAAAATTTTTTTTTGTTTTTTTAGTATAGCACAGTAGAAGAAAACTATTTAGAAATTGTTTATTTCACACACCTCCACATATGTATAACAAACTGCAAAATATTTTTTGTGGCCCTAAATGGCGTTTTTTGGAAGACCACAATACACCCACAGTACATAACCGCTGAATCGCACAGCTACAGAACTGCAGAAAATGCTATTAAAAAAAATGTTGTTTTTTTAGTATAGCACAGTAGAAGAAAACTATTTAGAAATTGTTTATTTCACACACCTCCACATATGTATAACACACTGCAAAATATTTTTTTGTGGCTCTAAATGGCGTTTTTTGGAAGACCACAATACACCCACAGTACATAACCGCTGAATCGCACAGCTACAGAACTGCAGAAAATGCTATTCAAAAAAAAATGTTGTTTTTTTAGTATAGCACAGTAGAAGAAAACTATTTAGAAATTGTTTATTTCACACACCTCCACATATGTATAACACACTGCAAAATATTTTTTGTGGCCCTAAATGGCGTTTTTTGGAAGACCACAATACACCCACAGTACGTAACCGCTGAATCGCACAGCTACATAACTGCAGAAAATGCTATTAAAAAAAATGTTTTTTTTTTAGTATAGCACAGTTGAAGAAAACTATATATAAATTGTTTATTTCACACACCTCCACATATGTATAACACACTGCAAAATATTTTTTGTGGCCCTAAATGGCTCTTTTTGCAAGCGTACATTAAAGTGCAATTTTTTTTTTTTGCCCTAAACGGGTCTTTTTTTGCACGAGCAAAATAAAATGGAATTTTTTATTTTTTTTGCCCAATGGGTCTTTTGGAAAAGAGCACAATAAAGTGCCTTTTTTTTGTCCTAAATGGGTCTTTTTCCAAGAGCAGAATACACCCACAGTATGGAAACGGTGTATCTCTCAACGTAATATATGCAGTGCTGGTGCACTGAGCTTGCAGATAAAAGGTAGATTTTCTCTGACACTGGGCTCATAGCAGTGTAAAAAGACTGCACTGCAACACAAACAGGTAAACCTATGCAGATTGCTGAGTTATATCTCTGAATCTGGACTCCTATTCCTATATAATATATCTCTCTCCTTAAAAGCAAAACACAGGAACCTGGCCCTACACTACACTGTCTCTATCTTTTCCCTCAGATTCCAGAATCAGGACTATTTTTCTATCTCTCCCTAAAAGCAGCAGCAGCAGACTAGATCCTCTCCCTATCTATTCTGAAGCAGAGTGACGTGTGTGCTGTGTGCCTCTAGCTTATATAGAAGCTGGGTCACATGTTGCACTGACCAATCACGGCCATGCCATTAGTAGGCATGGCTATGATGGCCTCTAAGGGCACACCAGCTAATCAAAAGGTGATTGGCTGGCCCCTGAAGCATTTCTAAATGCGTAATTAGATTGCCGAACCCGAACCCGGACTTTTGCGCAAAGTCCGGGTTCGGGTTCGGGAAAAAGCTAAAGTTCGGTACGGACCCGAACTTTACAGTTCGGGTTCGCTCAACACTAGTCCCTAAGCATTTTGCTAACTGCCAAACCACAGGAGTAATTTACTTGATAAACTGCAGTTGCAACTGCTTTTATATAGGGAAAACTATTCAAAAATTATGGCAAAGACTCTACCGACACTTGAAGGCCATGAAAGACAACGATCCAGATAGCACCCTGGGCAAACATGTCCTTCAAACCCATGCCGGCATATGCCCCAAAATTCAAGCACTAGTCCTGGATCGAATACATCACAGTTCTCGAGGAGGAGACTTTGACAAGCTCCTCCTCCAACGAGAGCTGAGGTGGATTTTGAACCTAAATGCTACCTCTCCCCCCGGACTAAATCAAGCTTTTAATTTTAAACCGTTCTTGCCTGGTTTTACGTCTGGAACCTTTGACAGAGATTTGTTACACTAGTACAGTAATCAGCCTATCATTTATTTTCCCTCAATCATCTAATTATTATTATTATCACAATTAATTTTCTTACTGCTCATTTTCCTCTCTACCCACTTGGCATAGCCTTCAATATTCAATTTTGTTGAATATCATACCCTACAAAATATTGTACACTAATATGTATGTACAGCATATTAATAAGTGTTAACTATAACAAGGTCACTTTTGCTGTATATAATTGTATTAAAAAAATTGTTGGAATTCTGATGTATGTAATGATTAAGCTGTTTATAATCTTAGATACAACGTTACAGAGGTTCTGTCACACATGTAATGGGTGAGCCCTTATGGAAAATTCAAATGGAATCCTAATAAGAGATCTTTTCAAATAATTGTAATAATTAAAATCCACATACACATATCTCTAAGGTCAAACTTTCCCGGTTTCCATGCATGGCTAGCCGAGATTCCCCGACACGTAGGAGCCCCTTGGACTGACTTATGTCCATCCCTGGGGCTGCACCCCCTTCAGGGTGCATCCAGCGGCAGGATATCCACAGGTACCATGACTGCCTGTCTCCCTGCGACTCGGCTCGACTACCGGAGTGATCCCTGCACTCTCGTCCATGCCCCTCCCTTCATCTATTGGTGGCCTCCGATTGGCGGGGGTTCCTCTGAGTGTTCGACCCGACTGCGCATGCGCACTGAGCCTGGTTGGCTCAGAACCTCCGCTGTCCAACGTGCCGGCGGTCACGTCGACGTCTGACGTCACCGCGCATTTCCAGCGCGGTGATGCCGGACGCCGCGCAGACCGAGGGATGAAGCTTGTCCTTGGTGAGTGGCTCTGACAGGATGAAAGGATGCTGACTGGGTGATTATACATCACCCATTCCCACTGATCCACCCCTTTCCCTCCCCCCCTTTCTGGCGCTAATACCTCTCTATCTCATTGGTCAATTGACCAACAGCTGACCTTTTTAAATGCCAGCAATAAGTACACAGGATCTCTCTGCACAGATGAGATCCATATGGCGCTTGGATCTTACTGAAGGTAAGGGACACACTTTGTCTCAAGGAGCTATTGGGAAATTACACCAGTGCAATATTTCCTAGCTTGGAAGCGGCGTTTCTAACCGCCTCCCATTTATTCTCTTACAATACTTTTTTTTTTTTTTTCCCCAGTAGAATTTTATCCCTCCAATTTGTCTTTCAGGGCAAACTCCCATGCTTCAGCTAATTCATCTCTGTGACTCTTGAAATGCCGTGTTGAACTTACTGGGACAAGGACACCTTCAAACAATTAATCTGATTTTCCAGCAGATGCCTTTACATCTTACTTTTTAGTTCAAGAGTATATACACATTTTTTGAACAAAGAATTATTATTTTCCTTTTTTTCAACTCTTGAACAATTTAATGGTCTGTTAATCAGGACTATGTCCTAAGTCCATTCTGAAGCTCATATAACGCCTCTATTCACTTTAACATTGAGCCTGTCTCCCATCATCTGCTGGATTGGATCTTTGTAAACTCCAAGGAGCTCACCCATGTGACGTTTCTTCCCATATTCATGTGCTTTTACGAACCCCTGTGAGATGTAAGTAGCAATTTCTCATTTTTTTCACTCTAGATACCAACTAGATGTTCATCTAATGTTGTATGCTATGCAATATGTTCTCTATGCAATGTTTTATGGAAACAAAGTACAATATTTAAACTCATTCTTATACATTGTTGTTTTGTTGTTCTCTTTGAACTACAGATCAAACCAAATATATTGTTTTGCCTATATACTTCCCTTGAAGAAGGAATATATACCTATCGGCATTGAATCTGCCCTGTATATCCGAAACATGTCGGTGTCCATTTGCATCCCTCTGTATTGACACACCTCGTCCATTATTATGAATGTGAATGTAATGTATATTGGCATCTAATGTTAAACTTACCATCATGTCTTTATTTTATTATTTTCTCATGTACAATCTATTTTACTGTTGATCCTTTGTGATTTACTATATGTAATAAAACTTTTTTTACTTTTATACAAATCCATGGTCAGTCCATTTTCTTGCATCGGTCCATATTATCCCAGGGGCAGCCCTAATTCTATTTTTTGACAATTATTTGGGATGTGACCGGATGCTTTGAACTGACCACAGCATACTGGTTTAGCTTCACTTCATCCTCTTATATACCATATTCGTACGGGTAGAAAATACCCAATGAGTCCCCAACCATTTGAAGCTACCAGTATACCATTATACTATATTATACATATATATATATATTTTTTTTGTTGTTTATTTTTTCCTTAGACATTGTATTTTTTACATTTTTCCTTGAGAAGGAATTGCTTGCTCTTTGATCATTCCTTTTTTCCTTTCTTTTTTCCCCCTTCCACCAATATGGCTGAACTGTACAGTGAGTCTTGGGATGTATTTATAACCAAATTACAGTCTGACTATGGCCAAATAGAGTCTATAGAATCTGAATTAAGTTTTTTGTTTTCAAATCTGACTAAATGGCTGGAAAAAAAGTCACTAATGCACTGGCATATTTTAAACATTTGACGAGTACATCAGGGATGATCTTAATCAGTTGGGATTACGGGTCCAGATTTTTCCGTCTTTTGAAAATTTGGACCCTCTGTTCAAAACTGCATGGTAAACCAACTTGAAAGCATGTTCATCAACTATGATGAAACTCTTAATGGACGAATATCAAAAACGTCTGATTGAGATTAACTTTAATATTGACAAGATATATTCCAAAATCAAACCCCTCCAGGCCCAGCTTTCATATCAAGAATTAAATGAGAAATTGAGAGTTCACATTGAACTATTCAACAAATCCATCTTAGCTAAAAAATAATTTAAATACCTATGAGATAAACAAGCCTTTGAGGAGGGACAGGCCTATAAGTGGTCCCAAAACAACAACTCTAGATTCCCACGCTAAAATGAACCCCAACAATCAACTCGATCAGATATGTCCGATACCTCTTCAGTATCTTCGAACATGTCACCTACATCTTCTAAACCCAAACGTTTAAGACAACCCAAACGAAGCCGAGATCCCGATAATCCCTCTAGCACTCATCCACACAAACGTCCACCTAAACAACACTCACGGACCACTCCCTCTACTGCTCCAGGCACTTTGACTGCAGCAAATTTGGAAATCACAAATTTAGGTATATGAACCACACTAGAATGTACAAATAACACATTTGTCACTCCCAAAGTTCCCCCTATGTTTTCCAGGAATCAGGGAAACTTACAGGTCCCTTTAATTCCCACTCCAACTTAATCACTCACCCAGCCACTTCACCATTTAACATTATTAACTTATCTTCACACCCCCTCACCCCGGATGAGATCTCTGTGCTATCAAAGGGACTTACTTTCTGCCCCAATAAAGTTCTGGACAAATTTGAGGTCACCAAAGATTTACATCTTTACACCCGAAAATTACTTCTTCAGAGTATGTTTGAAAAAACGGACTCTCATGTCCGAGAATTCCATACTTTCAGTGAAAGACAAGCACTGAAAATTTTGAAATCTTTATTAATGGAAAACGAATCCACAGATCTGATAAATACTGTGGACTTGGAATCCCTTTTGGCCAATCCTGATGCACCAACTCCAGACAAAGTCACTAATACTAAATCATCCCTCAAAAAAACTTTGTCATTGTATCCAGCTCCCAGCTCCAACCAGGGTGTTTCCAACTTTTTGAAAAATGTCTGCCGCGAGATTCAAGTCTTGGAACCTTTGCCACCAGGTCATACAAACCTCACTCGGAATGAAAAAACTGCCTTGAAAAATTTATCTGACAATCACAATATAACTATTAAAGCTTCAGATAAAGGAGGCAATATAGTACTAATGAATAATGGTCATTACAAACAAATGTGCCTAGATATTCTAAGTAATTTGGATTGGTACCGCCCAGTAAGCATTGACGTCATCAAGGCTTACAATCTGAAGTTTTATGACCTGGTGGATACAGCATTCCGAAACAAAATTATCTCGAAGCAGACATTAGACTTCATACGCACTCCCTTTCCAAAAATCTCTACTTTCTACTCCCTTCCCAAAATTCATAAAAATGCACAAAACCCACCTGGTCGCCCCATAATATCTGGAAACAGTGCGATTACAGAAAATCTATCTCGTTTGGTAGACGAACATCTCAAACCCTTTGTTTCTAGCCTACCTTCTTATGTATGTGACACTCTCCATCTACTACGTATCATTGAAGGGGTCCAGATACACCAGGAATCAATTTTGGTCAGTATTGACGTCAAAGCTCTATACAGCTCTATACCGCACTCTCTAGGCATAGCTTCCGTCAATCACATACTCTTACAGACCAGCCATCATGAATACTTGTTCAACAAGTTTATCATACTGGCGCTTGATTTAATACTGTTGTGGAATTTTAGGCTGCTGTTTACAGAGCACACAGCCTATAATTCCTGTGCTATCTAAGCACACATCAGATTTCATCTTCTTGAAGTAATGCTATCGTTAAGTTTGCTAAAGTCCACTCACCGTTCATTCCATCATTCAATCAAGGAAACCACCAACACAGGTCTTCTTATCAGGCCATTCCAGCAAAGACTGTTAAGCCGACGCCTACTCATAGGCTTTTATTAAACTCAAAAGATCTCAAGACAGGAGGTGAATGGTTGCAGCAACCAGTCACCTCCCCCATGGGAGGGGACATCACAGGATGTCCGTTCCACACAGGAGAATGACCATACAAGGACATCCTTCCAACAGGAAATAAAAGGATTCAATACAATAATACATACAGTGAATACAATAACGTATGATGGCTAAAGTCACCGCTGATAGAAATCCTTATTCTGCGCCATTCCATAGAATATCGCATATTCAGATTATACTATTATTGAATGGGGGAGGGAGGCTATCTGCAGACGCGCGCTACGAATTCCAACCAATGTTGATCAGACACAGCCGAGACAAGAGCGCGCATTTGCCCATAACCAATGATGTCATTGCAGAGCGAGGATACCCCCTCCTCAATGATCGTCCATGCTAATGCACAGAGGGCCCCCCATCGGTGGACATATCCGCCCCCTGCAAGCATCACACTCCAACCTCAAGACGTTTTCCCCTATCAGACGGGATTCAACCAGCCTCAGACTACCCCAATCAGCTATTTTAGAGCGGGTTGCAGAAGTACTAACACTGGGTGACACTATGACAATACATATTAAATACATCTCCATAAAAATCTCCACAACAGTCCTCCCTTTTTTGTCATATGCACCCCATGTGTCCCTCGATGAGAGTTGATATGCTTCTTACACCTGGAAATGAATCAGTTCTTAGTCCATAAAAAGGAAAAACACGGCTTGACATGTAGACTCTACTCTTCAGGGGCATGACTTATAAAGGAGGACACGACATGGTGAGCTGTAGTAATCGCCGATCCGTCTGTGATTCTCTGTCTTGTATGTGGGTCCGGCTTCGGGGCGTCTCATCAAGGAAACTCTGGTCACGCGTCAAATCAGGCAACAGGAGCATCTCGTCACGACATAGAAAGAATAGAAATAAAACTACATGAGTATATATATTCCCACTTTCTTTAACCACGATCCGCTGTAAAATAAAAAATTAGATCCCCAAAGATTCCCAGACCCTTAAAAAAGGACTCCCAACCTTCATTTAGCTACAGCTCTGGCTTCAACAATTACATGAAGAACCCTATCCTTAACGGATGAGAATTGTTCAATTGTATCCCAAGCCTGAGCCCCCCCCACCTTGTACATGCAGGACCCCATGCCCAGACCTGGTCGGGATTGGTGAACAAATCCCTACTAGCTGTCCCTGCCATTCTTAATTTCCTGCGCCATCAGATCCTCGCGATCGGCCGCGACCTAAAATGTTGGGACAGCTTCACCATCGCGCATGAACCTCTTGCTTTGGGGGAATTACCTTTATAAGCTGCAGATCCACATAAACACCAAACTAAAGTTTAAACACACTTGTGGGCTGCCTAGATACCCAAACCGACAAGAGACAGAGCCATTAAAACTAAAACCAATTTTACCCTCTAAAAATACATCGTTAGATTCCATTGACAAGTGTCTGTCTGGAGTCTTCACTAGTTTGTCAAAACTCCTCATACCCATAATAACATCATAAATGTCATGTACCGCTGTCATCGCTGGGGACTAAAACTTCTCATACCCATAATAACATCATAAATGTCATGTACCGCTGTCATCGCTGGGGACTAAAACTCCTCATACCCATAATAACATCATAAATGCCATGTACCGCTGTCATCGCTGGGGACTAAAACTCAGTGAAGACTCAGAACAGACCATCGGTCCTGTTCGCTTTCTGAGCTAGTCAGGACATACACTTTAAATAATAACTTGGGATGCTTTTCACCGTTACCCTCGCTAAAATTTACTAAACAACAAAAATATAAATAAACAAAGATACTCCTCATTCTTTGGTGTGGTTGAGCCGCTTCTTGCAGTGGCTGGCGTGGTCTCATCCCTCAAGCTTCTTTACAACGACCCAGTCACCTGGTTGGAAAGAATGTAAACTGATTATTGAGTCGGGTCCAGGAGGGACTCGTGAAAACCTTTTGGTGGACATTTTGAAGTTCATGTCACAACGATCGCACCCACCTCATCAGCCGAGAATATAAGTGACAGCTAATGAGGAGAGTACGACCCTGATTTTGATTGACCTCCAAACAACCCTCATATGATAATAACCCAGACATCGGGACTGTGGTCACTGCATAACCTGTGCGTGGCTTACAATACCTGAAACCATTGACAAGGTTCTTAGCCTCTGGGATGGGAACCTACTTCACCAGACTGCTGCTTGCGGATTCAAATTCTATTAAAGAAAGACAGTCTTGGCACAAACTTGGTTAGAATTACAGAGGTTATTATTAGTTTGACAAAAAAAAAAAAACTGTCACTCTTACATTTATCATTCTCCCCCCTTTTCTTCCTCATTACAGACTGAAGGAAGAAATGTGTGGTGCAGGAAAAAAGAAACAATGAAATAGCCTATGATACTTTTACCGCCTTAGACTCATATTTATCCATATGTACAGCTGTCTACATACACCTGTTCTCTGTGTACAAACTCCTTGGACCTGAAAAATACTTATAAGCAAAATCATTACTCTATCCTTCATATTTAACCTGCAAAGAATGGTAAAACAATAAATGACATTCCTGTACATTGGTAAATTGTCAATGACATTCTTTCAAAACTGATTCAAACAAAACCCTCTGTAACCCTTACTTTTCCCGTTCCTACAAAAATACAACAGCCGCGACGCATCGAAGGATCGCCGCGGTAAGTTCGAACATATTCACGTTACTACATACAAACATTCCGATACAAACGTGGGGGAAATACTTCCCAGTTTCCAAAACCACAAATGAAAAAAAACAAAAACAGCCAGGATTCTACCTTCACTCTTTCAGCAATAGGAAAAAAATACAATGGGACAACCATGAGAGCAGCTCGAGAACCTTCCATGTACCAGCCATACAAGGTTCAAACAAACGGGCATGAGCCACCATTCCTCATCATTACAGATTTCTGAAGCCGCAGCTCAACTACATCCATTCCAGAGGGATACCCAAAATAGTATCCTTGGACCACCTATGTTAATCTTTTTGGGGTTCAAAGGCCTTTGCCCCAAAACTAGGCTTTGTGCACTGTGTGACCGTCTGACTATGGGAAGCCTCCATTCCTTCCCTTTGCACAGACCTTGTGTCCATGGCTATTCGAATCGGCTTATCATCTTAAACCTGAGTCCAGGTTAAACCGTTGCACCCATTTCGGAGATCACCGCCCGGTGTCTTCTTATACGGTGAATTGCAGAACTACAACCACTATATGGTCAAGTCCTCCAACTAGAAACCCTAACCGAGGTGTCAACTCTATGGCTTGTTGTCCCAACACTTTTGGAACTACAGCAACAACCACAGATCAACCCCCGAATTAGGCCTCTACCCCTCACAGTGTATGCATACACAAGCGTTTTCCGCTATACACCCATACACTGCGTTGTCAGACTAAACCTCACAGAACAATTACGCCAGTTTACCACCTGCAGAACAATGTGGCTTCTCTCTGTATCTAGATGATAAAATAATGGTGCTACCCCCTGTTTTTCTCTCTACCCAAAACTGTATTTACAGTACAAAACTTCACAAAACTGGAACAAAATATAAAACACTTTTAAACGCCAAAATTCTTTCCATTTTCCTTCCAAACACAAATCTCATTTCTCACCTTTAAAAACCCCAAGCTCCTCCCACTAACTTTCTGCTGATATATAAATGCTGAAAAGAAACTTCCGGTTATGCTCAGCTCTTAAAAAACCAAACTGGTTTATTTACATATCAATTGTTCAGGAAGAGGGAGGGGGAGGGGGGAGCCCAGCCACATTGCTGTGTCTATCAAGACTCCAAAAAAATCCATGGCTACACATTATATATTTCAACAATTTAAAACCTTGTCAAGAAAATGGTGGAATAAAACCCCCCTTTGCAAATGGGAGGGTCCTGACCCAAACATCCCCTGCAAGCAAAACCACAAGTTGACTCAAATACAAAACTCCTGCAAAAAGATGGCTCTAGGGGTTTCAACCAAAACCCCCACTCCTCCTCTACAGGCTATACAATACAAGCTTCAAAACATATGAATTGCCTTCTGGGAAGGAAATATTTAAACATAAAAACACATCATTGTACAAAAACTCTGTTAGTCTTACAATCCATCAAAATTCAGTGTAAAGTGAAGTTTTTCATATACTGCAAAGCCAGCCGACCCTGCAATAGCTTACATCTACTTAAATAAAAACAGAGAAATCCCCCCTCCTAACACCATCTGCATTAGTTGGTAAGTCCTCCCTGTGTCTGCGTTGGCCTCCTCCCACACTCCAACTGCTGGTAGGTCAGCCAGATCCTATCCATAAATAGGCCCCAGCATGTGCGTGTGTCCGCAAGCGCGTCATGGCCTCTCAGGGTAAGACCGCGCTATTTTAAGATACCACTCAACTCAAAAAGCGATGCTTAGAAAAACAATTTAAACCAGAGACAAAACCATCCTCAGTATGTCACTCTGGCGTCCCAGCACTCTCCCCAGCAGTGCACAGGTCAAACTGCAAGCGCACAAAACAGGACAAAACTGCGCCAATCAACAAATGCCAATACAGCATATTCAGGAGTCGTGTTTGCTAAACTGGAACTTCCTATCTCAAACTGTAAACGTCTCTCAAAATGGCCGACAAGCCAGGACTACAAAATGGTGGATGACCCACCACAGCACCTCATGGACAACAAAAATTGCGCCATTGACGCATGCAATTTTTCCCGCCAAAACCAGCATCTCTTTAAAAGAAAATCAAAAATGTTTCTCTCCACAAAGACTGACTACACCATTGAAACTTTTCTAAATTATCATCAAAATCCACTGAAAAAGGTGTCAGCTACACTCTACAAGGACCACATGTACACTTACAAACTTAGCCTCCCTTTGGCCAACTAAACAGCACATTCAATAAATGTGAGTTACATGACAATATTAAAAACATATTAATTTCTCTAAGTTCATATACTCTGAGATATTCACCACTTCTCTACCTAAAGTTCACACACAGTGGCCTCAGCCTGGCCACTTGGCAGGAACTTTCAACTCAAAAACCAAACACTTAATATTTTTACACTTATGGGGACATGTGTCTTTGTCCCCTATAAAAGCAAAAATCACAATCTATTCATTTCTATTTTTCATAGAAATCACAAACACTACACACATACTGTATATTGTTGCTTGTACATCTGCTTAGAGTGTCTTTCCCTCAGGGCGTTTCCCTTCCAGCACCATTGTCCTTCCCTTAGGGCATAGCCCAGCAACACAAAGCCCTTCCCCCATTCAAGCACATGGCAGCCAAACAATCTACTTTACAAACTGTTCAGTGCACTAAATACCACATCTATACCTTCATTTCATACACAATATACAGTCTATATTTCTCGCTTAGTTACACTCTTACAGCCCACAGTTTCCATCAGATCATCTCTCAGGGCCCTCCCACTACAAAACATGCTATTTACAGAAAGTCACCAACTTTCACCCTTGTACCTGAGATGCTGGCAGCCCCTCCCCCGCTAAACCTCATGGCTCACAAAGACCAGGACAATGCAGCAGCCATGGCTGGCATCAGACTTCTCAATACATCGCACAAACAATCACACACAGGCATACACAAACAAATTCACAGGCATCCGATCGGATTCACAGACATACACACACGCTGCAAACTTGAAACATTATTTCAAAAAGACAATTTTTTTTTTCTTTGTTCGTTTCAAAGTACAGCCTCTTTACACATCACATCGCAGGTCCACTCTCCCCCCTCTGCTGATCTGATGCTCAAAGAGGCCGCAATTGGTCCCAACCGTGAGTCGCCATTAACTGTTGTGGAATTTTAGGCTGCTGTTTACAGAGCACACAGCCTATAATTCCTGTGCTATCTAAGCACACATCAGATTTCATCTTCTTGAAGTAATGCTATCGTTAAGTTTGCTAAAGTCCACTCACCGTTCATTCCATCATTCAATCAAGGAAACCACCAACACAGGTCTTCTTATCAGGCCATTCCAGCAAAGACTGTTAAGCCGACGCCTACTCATAGGCTTTTATTAAACTCAAAAGATCTCAAGACAGGAGGTGAATGGTTGCAGCAACCAGTCACCTCCCCCCATGGGAGGGGACATCACAGGATGTCCGTTCCACACAGGAGAATGACCATACAAGGACATCCTTCCAACAGGCAATAAAAGGATTCAATACAATAATACATACAGTGAATACAATAACGTATGATGGCTAAAGTCACCGCTGATAGAAATCCTTATTCTGCGCCATTCCATAGAATATCGCATATTCAGATTATACTATTATTGAATGGGGGAGGGAGGCTATCTGCAGACGCGCGCTACGAATTCCAACCAATGTTGATCAGACACAGCCGAGACAAGAGCGCGCATTTGCCCATAACCAATTATGTCATTGCAGAGCGAGGATACCCCCTCCTCAATGATCGTCCATGCTAATGCACAGAGGGCCCCCCATCGGTGGACATATCCGCCCCCTGCAAGCATCACACTCCAACCTCAAGACGTTTTCCCCTATCAGATGGGATTCAACCAGCCTCAGACTACCCCAATCAGCTCTTTTAGAGCGGGTTGCAGAAGTACTAACACTGGGTGACACTATGACAATACATATTAAATACATCTCCATAAAAATCTCCACAACAATACTCAAACATAAAGTTTTCATGTTTGATGGTGGGGCTTTCCTCCAGGTACAGGGCGTAGCCATGGGCACCTGCTGTGCCCCTGGCTACGCCAATCTGTACCTGGGGGAATGGGAGCGCTCCATTTTCTCAGTCGAGGACCTCTCAATGTACCTGTGCCATTTTGTTATGTGGCACAGGTACATTGATGACATACTCGTCGTATGGAACGGCTCCCAACAACTACTTGATGAATGCTTACAAGCTCTGAACATCAATAAATTTAATCTAAAATTTACGATGACCTCTGATTCACACAATATCACATTTCTAGATGTGGAAATTTTCAAAGACAATGAAAATATGTTAGCCTCTAAACTTTTTCGTAAGCCCACAGCTGGCAACACCATACTGCATCCATCTAGTTCCCACCCCAAACCATTAATAGAATCTATCCCTTATAGACAATATCTGAGAATTAAAAGGAACTGTTCTGACCCTTTGGACTACAAAAGAGAAGCTAACAAACTGAGAAAACGCATTTTAGAACGTGGTTATAGCCACAAGTGCCTTAACCACTTAAGCCCCGGACCATTTTGTAGCTAAAGGACCAGAGCTGTTTTCAGAATTTTGCACTGCGCTGCTTTAACTGTAAATTGTGCAGACATGCAATGTTGTACCGAAACTAAATTTGCGTCCTTTTCTTCCCACAAATAGAGCTTTCTTTTAATGGTATTTGATTGCCTCTGCAATTTTTATTTTTTGCGATATAAACGGAAAAAGACCGAAAATTTTGAAAAAAAATGATATTTTCTAATTTTTGTTATAAGAAAAATCGAATAAACTCAATTTTAGTCATACATTTAGGCCAAAATGTATTCAGCCACATGTCTTTAGTAAAAAAAATGTCAATAAGCGTATATTTATTGGTTTGCGCAAAAGTTATAGCGTCTACATTTTCTGGAATTTACACAGCTTTTAATTTATGACTGCCTATCTCATTTCTTGAGGTGCTAAAATGGCAGGGCAGTACAAAACCCCCCCAAATGACCCAATTTTGGAAAGTAGACAACCCAAGGAAATTGCTGAGAGGCATGTTGAGCCCATTGAATATTTTTTTTTTGTCTCAAGTGATTGAATAATGACAAAAAAAAATAAAAAATTACAAAAAGTTGTCACTAAATGATATATTGCTCACACATGCCATGGTTATATGTGGAATTGCACCCCAAAATACATTTTGCTGCTTCTCCTGAGTACGGAGATACCACATGCGTGGGACTTTTTGGGAGCCTAGCCGCGTACGGGCACCCGAAAACCAAGCACCACCTTCAGGATTTCTAAGGGCGCAAATTTTTGATTTCACTCCTCACTACCTATCACAGTTTCGAAGGCCATAAAATGCCAAAATAGCACAAAACCCCCCCCAAATGACCCTATTTTAGAAAGTAGACACCCCAAGGAAATTGCTGAGAGGCCTGTTGAGCCCATTGAATATTTTTTTTTGTCCCAAGTGATTGAATAATGACAAAAAAAAATTACAAAAAGTTGTCACTAAATGATATATTGCTCACACATGCCATGGTTATATATGGAATTACACCCCAAAATACATTTTGCTGCTTTTCCTGAGTACGGGGATACCACATGTGTGGGACTTTTTGGGAGCCTAGCCGCGTACGGGACCCCGAAAACCAAGCACCGCCTTCAGGATTTCTAGGCACAAATTTTTGATTTCACTCCTCACTACCTATCACAGTTTCGAAGGCCATAAAATGCCAAAATAGCACAAACCCCCCCCAAATGACCCTATTTTGGAAAGTAGACACCCCAAGCTATTTGCTGAGAGGCATGGTGAGTATTTTACAGCTCTCATTTGTTTTCGAAAATGAAGAAAGAAAATATATATATTTTTTTTTTTTTAATTTTCAAAACTTTGTGACAAAAAGCGAGATCTGCAAAATATTCACCATACCTCTCAGCAAATAGCTTGGGGTGTCTACTTTCCAAAATGGGGTCATTTGGGGGGGTTTGTGCCATCTTGGCATTCCATGGCCTCCGAAACTGTGATAGGCAGTGAGAAGTGAAATCAAAAATGTACACCCTTAGAAAGCCTGAAGGCGGTGCTTGGTTTTGGGGTCCCGTACGTGGCTAGGCTCCCAAAAAGTCTCACACATGTGGTATCCCCGTACTCAGGAAAAGCAACAGAATGTATTTTGGGGTGTAATTCCACATATGCCCATGACATGTTTGAGCAATATATCATTTAGTGACAACTTTGTGCAAAAAAAATAAAAAATAAAAAATAAATTGTATTTTTTCCGCAACTTGTGTCAACATATAAAATATTCCATGGACTCGACATGCCTCTCAGTATATAGCTTGGGGTGTCTACTTTCCAAAATGGGGTCATTTGGGGGGGTTTTGAACTGTTCTGGCATTTTATACACAACATTAGGAAGCTTACATCCACTCTTCTAACCACTTGAAGACAAAGCCCTTTTTGACACTTTTTGTTTACATGAAAACATATTTTTTTTTGCAAGAAAATTATGTTGAACCCCCAAACATTCTATATATTTTTAAAGCAAAGGCCCTACAGATTAAAATGGTGGGTGTTGCATTTTTTTTTTCTACACAGTATTTGCGCAGCGATTTTTCAAACGCATTTTTTGGGGAAAAAATACACTTTTTTTTATTTTATTGCACTAAAACACACTATATTGCCCAAATGTTTGATGAAATAAAAAAGATGATCTTAGGCCAAGTACATAGATACCAAACACGACAAGCTTTAAAATTTCGCACAAACGCGCATTGGCGACAAACTACATACATTTTTAAAAGCCTTTAAAAGCCTTTACAGGTTACCCCGTTAGATTTACAGAGGAGGTCTACTGCTAAAATTACTGCCCTCGATCTGACCTTCGCGGTGATACCTCACATGCATGGTGCAATTGCTGTTTACATATGACGCCAGACCGACGCTTGCGTTCGCCATTGGGCAAGAGCAGGGCAGGACAGGGGTGCTTTTTTTTTTTTTTTTATTATTAATTTTGCTTTTTTATTTTATTTTTAAACTGTTGCTTCCATATTTATTTATTTTTTATCATTTTTATTGTTATCTCAGGGAATGTAAATATCCCCTATGATAGCAATAGGTAGTGACATGTACTCTTTTTTTGAAAAAACTGGGGTCTATTGGACCCTAGATCTTTCCTATGCCCTCAAAGCATCTGACCACACCAAGATCGGTGTGATAAAATGCTTTCCCAATTTCCCAATGGCGCTTTTTATATCCGGGGGGGACATTCCCTCCCACTGCTTGTAAAAGCAGTCCAGAGGCTAATTAGCCACTAGGATTGCTTTTACATGAAAGCCGGCCGCTGGCTGAAAAGAATGATACCAAGATGATACCTAAACCCGCAGGCATCATTCTGGTATAAACATTCAAAGTCCAGCAACATACCAGTACGTTGCTGGTCCTTGCTGGACATGTATTGTAATCTTTTTTTCATGCAGCCTGTTGGCTGAACGAAAAAAAAAGATTGATCGGTGGGTATGTCCACCATTAGAATACCGCCCTTCATCCACCCACTTCTAATGATGGGCATACATGCACCATTTATATATGCCCGAAGCATGGGGGCATCCTCCCGCAAAAAAGTTATGCCGCACACACATGGTCGGACTTTTCCACGGGCAAGCCTCCGTCGGAATTTCGACCGTATGTACAGTACGCGGCATTAGGAGCAAAATCGCTCCTCCGCTCCTCCGCCCCTGCTGCCCCAATGCTTCGGCATATATGCTTTTTTTTTTTAACTGTGGTGGTGAAATCACCTCCTACAGCACTGGAGTCGCAGGGATCAGGCCTGTCTCTGCGAACGCTGCAGTTATGTGTGTTGTGCTTTGCAAGTGACAGTGATCGATCGATACTGCACTTGGGTGGCCTGGGCTGGACGGAGGGGCAAAACGCAGGTGCTAGCAGGTATCTGGGCTGATCCCGCTAACACTGCGTTTTTGGGAACCCTAAACTGCTGGGGACGCTAGTATAGATCTGATCAGATCAGATATTGATCTGTTCAGATACTATACCACTAAGGGGGGTGTATGCTTCACGCGTGGGTGTTAGCGCTACTGGCACTAACCTGACGCTGCCTGGGGTGTGACGCAGACCCTCTCTGATGCTAAAACCTAATTGATATCACCCACCAGGTGATCAGGGGGTTAAACCTTTATTGGGTTATATACGGCGGGTGCCCTGACACTATAAAAAGCAAACTAACTAACCAGCGTCACCCGTAACACTTATATGGTGATTACTGGTGAAAGGGTTAACTACGGGCAATTAGGGGGTTAAAACCTTTATTAGGTAATATATGGGGGTACCTGACGCTATATAAAAACCTGACGGCGAACCTAAAAAAAATTACTGGCTACCTATCGGCATCACCGACACTAAGACAGCGATCAGAAAAACGATCGCTTAGCGACAGTGGTGATAGGGGGTGAAAGGGTTACCTGGGGGGCGATCAAGGGGGTTAAACCTTTATTAGGTAATATATGGGGGTACCTGACGCTATAAAAACCTGCGGCGAACCTAAAAAAAATTACTGGCTACCGATCAGCATCACCGACACTAAGACAGCGATCAGAAAATCTATAGCTTAGCGACAGTGGTGATAGGGGGTGAAAGGGTTACCTGGGGGGCGATCAAGGGGGTTAAACCTTTATTAGGTAATATATGGGGGTACCCGACGCTATAAAAACCTGCGGCGAACCTAAAAAAAATTACTGGCTACCGATCGGCATCACCGACGCTAAGACAGCGATCAGAAAAACTATTGCATAGCGACAGTGGTGATAGGGGGTGAAAGGGTTACCTGGGGGGCGATCAAGGGGGTTAAACCTTTATTAGGTAATACATGGGGTACCTGACGCTATAAAAACTTGTGGCAAACCTAAAAAAAAAACTGGCTACCGATCGGCATCACCGACGCTAAGACAGCGATCAGAAAAATGATCGCTTAGCGACAGTGGTGATAGGGGGTGAAAGGGTTATCTGGGGGGCAATGAAGGGGGTTAAACCTTTATTAGGTAATATATGGGGGTACCCGACGCTATAAAAACCTGCGGCGAACCTAAAAAAAATAACTGGCTACCGATCAGCATCACCAACGCTAAGACAGCGATCAGAAAAATGATCGCTTAGCGACAGTGGTGATAGGGGGTGAAAGGGTTATCTGGGGGGCGATCAGGGGGTTAAACCTTTATTAGGGGGGGTTAGGGGGCTACACTGGACCTAAAACTAACTTTAGTGACACTTTTACAGTCACAAATGTCACTGATTGCAGTGATCAGTAAATAAATGGTCACTGCAATCAGTGACACTGTGACTGGGGGCTGGGGGGTGATCTGGGGGGTGATCTGGGGGGTCTGGGGGGGGGCGATTTATGTGCCTATGTGTCCTGGTGTCAGTGTAGTGATTTGTGCACTAACCTGCATCTTCTCTTGTGCGGCGCTCGGTATATGTGAGCGCCGCAGGAGAGATGACATCACTTCCTCTGCCTGTGTTTACATTACACAGGCAGGGGAAGGATTCGATTCGCTGGGAGCGATCGAGAGGGGGTGGCCGGAATCGAACGGCCGTCCCCTCTTCCTGGATCGCTCCCGAAAACTTAACGACAGCTCACTGTAAAGAAGGGGGGTCCGATCGGACCCCCCAACTATACAAAGGCGATCACGTACATATACGTGATTCTGCCTGTCGGTGCCATTCTGCCGACGTATTTTTACAGTGGGCGGTCGTTAAGTGGTTAAAAAAGCATTCAAACGCACCCAAACCAAAAGTCGATATGAACTTTTAGCACCCAAACAAACAAAAACCAATGAGATTGGTAATTGTATTATTACCACATACTCAAATGTTATGGAAATGTCACCAATATCTGCAAAAAGTTCTGGTTACCTTCTAACTTCAGATCCGGTGGTGGGACCCTTGGTGCCACCCAAACCAGCTATAACATACAGACGAGCTACCCCTATTGGGGACATACTCGTCCAAAGTGAATTTAGAGGTTCCAATAGGGGAGACCCTTGCAAAAATAAAGGAACATTTTCTTGTGGCGCTTGTGCATATTGCAAACATATGAACACTGATAAAGATGTTTATTTACCTAATGGCACCAATTTTGTCCCTAAGCATTTTGCTAACTGCCAAACCACAGGAGTAATTTACTTGATAAACTGCAGTTGCAATTGCTTTTATATAGGAAAAACGATTCAAAAATTATGGCAGAGACTCTACCGACACTTGAAGGCCATGAAAGACAACGACCCAGATAGCACCCTGGGCAAACATGTCCTTCAAACCCATGCCGGCATAGTCCTGGATCGAATACATCACAGTTCTCGAGGAGGGGACTTTGACAAGCTCCTCCTCCAACGAGAGCTGAGGTGGATTTCGAACCTAAATGCTACCTCTCCCCCAAGACTAAATCAAGCTTTTAATTTTAAACCGTTCTTGCCTGGTTTTACGTCTGGAACCTTTGACAGAGATTTGTTACACTAGTACAGTAATCAGCCTATCATTTATTTTCCCTCAATCATCTAATTATTATTATTATCACAATTAATTTTCTTACTGCTTATTTTCCTCTCTACCCACTTGGCATAGCCTTTAATATTCTATTTTGTTGAATATCATACCCTACAAAATATTGTACACTAATATGTATGTACAGCATATTAATAAGTGTTAACTATAACAAGGTCACTTTTGCTGTATATAATTGTATTAAAAAAACTGTTGGAATTCTGATGCATATAATGATTAAGCTGTTTATAATCTTAGATACAACGTTACAGAGGATCTGTCACACATGTAATGGGTGAGCCCTTATGGAAAATTCTAATGGAATCCTAATAAGAGATCTTTTCAAATAATTGTAATAATTAAAATCCACATACACATATTTCTAAGGTCAAACTTTCCCGGTTTCCATGCATGGCTAGCCAAGATTCCCCGGCACGTAGGAGCCCCTTGGACTGACTTATGTCCATCCCTGGGG
Source organism: Rana muscosa (assembly GCA_029206835.1). Lineage (NCBI taxonomy): Eukaryota > Metazoa > Chordata > Amphibia > Anura > Ranidae > Rana > Rana muscosa. Next base: position 400,378,648 of record CM055122.1, read on the forward strand.
CTGCACCCCCTTCAGGGTGCATCCAGCGGCAGGATATCCACAGGTACCATGACTGCCTGTCTCCTTGCGACTCGGCTCGACTACCGGAGTGATCCCTGCACTCTCGTCCATGCCCCTCCCTTCATCTATTGGTGGCCTTCGATTGGCGGGGGTTCCTCCTAGTGTTCGACCCGACTGCGCATGCGCACTGAGCCTGGTTGGCTCTGAACCTCCGCTGTCCAACGTGCCGGCGGTCACGTCGACGTCTGACGTCACCATGCATTTCCAGCGCGGTGACGCCGGACGCCGCGCAGACCGAGGGATGAAGCTTGTCCTTGGTGAGTGGCTCTGACAGGACGAAAGGATGCTGACTGGGTGATTATACATCACCCATTCCCACTGATCCACCCCTTTCCCTCCCCCCCTTTCTGGCGCTAATACCTCTCTATCTCATTGGTCAATTGACCAACAGCTGACCTTTTTAAATGCCAGCAATAAGTACACAGGATCTCTCTGCACAGATGAGATCCATATGGCGCTTGGATCTTACTGAAGGTAAGGGACACACTTTGTCTCAAGGAGCTATTGGGAAATTACACCAGTGCAATATTTCCTAGCTTGGAAGCGGCGTTTCTAACCGCCTCCAATTTATTATCTTACAATACTTTTTTTTTTTTTTCCCCAGTAGAATTTGATCCCCCCAATTTGTCTTTCAGGGCAAACTCCCATGCTTCAGCTAATTCATCTCTGTGACTCTTGACATGCCGTGTTGAACTTACTGGGACAAGGACACCTTCACACAATTAATCTGATTTTCCAGCAGATGCCTTTACATCTTACTTTTTAGTTCAAGAGTATATACACATTTTTTGAACAAAGAATTATTATTTTCCTTTTTTTCAACTCTTGAACAATTTAATGGTCTGTTAATCAGGACTATGTCCTGAGTCCATTCTGAAGCTCATATAACGCCTCTATTCACTTTAACATTGAGCCTGTCTCCCATCATCTGCTGGATTGGATCTTTGTAAACTCCAAGGAGCTCACCCATGTGACGTTTCATCCCATATTCATGTGCTTTTACGAACCCCTGTGAGATGTAAGTAGCAATTTCTCATTTTTTTCACTCTAGATACCAACTAGATGTTCATCTAATGTTGTATGCTATGCAATATGTTCTCTATGCAATGTTCTATGGAAACAAAGTACAAAATTTAAACTCATTCTTATACATTGTTGTTTTGTTGTTCTCTTTGAACTACAGATCAAACCAAATATATTGTTTTGCCTATATACTTACCTTGAAGAAGGAATATATACATATTGGCATTGAATCTGCCCTGTATATCCGAAACATGTCGGTGTCCATTTGCATCCCTTTGTATTGACATACCTCGTCCATTATTATGGATGTGAATGTAATGTATATTGGCATCTAATGTTAAACTTACCATCATGTCTTTATTTTATTATTTTCTCATGTACAATCTATTTTACTGTTGATCCTTTGTGATTTACTATATGTAATAAAACTTTTTTTACTTTTATACAAATCCATGGTCAGTCCATTTTCTTGCATCGGTCCATATTATCCCAGGGGCAGCCCTAATTCTATTTTTTGACAATTATTTGGGATGTGACTGGATGCTTTGAACTGACCACAGCATACTGGTTTAGCTTCACTTCATCCTCTTATATACCGTCTTCCAAAGCCCCCAGTAATAGCTTCCCCAAAGGGTCTTCCAACTGGTCCCTCCTCTGGTCCTTCTTGGATAACTTGGGCAAACCTTCTTCTGCAACTTGGGTCACATTACAGTAACACCTGGGTACTCCAGCAGCTGAAACCCCAATTTCTTTGGCTCTTGATCCCCCTTTAAGTTTAAGTTCTGTTCCCTGATACAGGGCTTGCACTCCCTCTGGGGACAGTTGGGTCCAACCTCCGCAAGGATTGGTAGAAGCATGGGATCTCCTGGACAGGGCATCCGCATCCCTATTTCCCACTCCCGGTCGGTACTTCAGGCTGAATGTGAAGCTTGAGAGAGCAGCCAGCCACCTATGTCCCGTAGCATCCAGCTTGGCGGTGGTCAAGAGGTAGGTGAGTGGATTGTTATCCGTCTTCACCACAAACTCAGCCCCATATAAGTAGTACTTCAACTTATCCACCACTGCCCACTTTAAGGCCAAGAATTCCAACTTGTGTGTGGGGTAATTCTTCTCAGCAAGTGTCAGACTCCTACTCACATAGGCTACGGGTCGTAGGTGACCGTCATGTTCCTGGTATAGCACTCCTCCAAGCCCATCTCGGCTGGCTTCCACATGCAGTTCATAGGGTTTGGTGGTGTCCGCATAGGCTAATAAAGGGGCGGTGGTCAGACTCTCTTTTAACTGGAGGTCCACTGGTCCTGTATGGACTCTCTGGATTTCCTGAGGCTTGGCTGGCTGTTCTGGCTCTATTCCATCCTCTTCTCCATCATTCTTCAGGAGCTTGTTTAAGGGCCTGGCTATTTTGGCAAACCCCTCCACGAACCTCCTATAATAGGAGCAGAATCCCAAGGAACGACCGGAGCTCGGTCACGTTGGTAGGCCTTGGCCAGGAGGTGACGGCATCCAGCTTCTCTGGATCTGTCGCTACCCCTTCCGCAGAGACAATGTGACCCAAGTAATGGACTGAGGACTGGAAGAACTGGCACTTCTCAGGGGAAAGTTTTAGGCCTTCTCCGTGTAGTCTCTTCAAAACCTTCTCCAGCCTCTCTTCATGTTCCTCTAGGGTCTTCCCGAACATGATGACATCATCCAAATACACCAGCACTTCTATTAGGTTCATGTCTCCCACTGTCCTCTCCATCAGCCTTTGGAAGGTGGCAGGGGCTCCTGACAACCCTTGAGGCATCCGGTTGAACTCAAAGAATCCCACTGGGGTGATGGAGGCTGTCTTTTCCTTGTCCTCAGGTTGTATGGGGATTTGGTAGTAGCCACTCTTCAAATCCATCACGCTGAACCACTTGGCTCCAGACAGGCTCTGTAACGCATCTTCTATGTGGGGGGTGGTGTACTGATCTTGTACAGTTCTCCCATTCAATGTTCAGTAATCAGAAGGGCGGTGTAGCCATCTGCTTTTCGAAACGGACCCCCTTTACCCCCATCGCTATCGTTAAGGACAAGAGAGGTAGATATATTATGGCAGTGGGGCGGCTCCATGACCAGGAGGTGTCCTTTATATCATACTATGCCCCGAATACTGGACAGCCGGAATTCTTTAGCAAAATGCTGAAGATTCTTATGCCCAAAGTCCAGGGTCAGGTCATTATGGGAGGCGATAGTAATATTCCCTTGGACAGAATTATGGATAAATCGGACTCCTCTAGACCAACATTGAAACGCCCACCGACTGGAAGCAGCAAGGTTGCACGTCTGTTTCATTTCTATGACCTCATCGACGCCTGGCGAGAAAATAACCCTACGGTCAGAGACTTTACACACTTTTCACAAGCCCATCATACTTACTCGAGGATAGACCACGTTCTAGTACGTACGCCTTTGCTACCATTTATTAAGTCGGTTAAGATTTTATCTACCCCTTGGTCTGATCATTCCCCGATAAAACTCTCTACTTCAGGGCTATGGACTAAATCTAGACCCTCCCCGTGGAGACTTAATGTGAGCTTGCTGAATGACCCTACAATTTTTTTAGAGATTCAAAAGGAAATACAGGAATACTTTAGACTTAATAAGGCATCGGACACATCCCCCGCAATTAACTGGGTAGCTCATAAAGCAGCGATTAGGGGCATATTGTTACAAGTGGCAGCCAGGATTAAACGCAATAGGGAACAGGCAAATAAGATTCTGGAAACTAACTTAGATAACTTACTTAGTGAACAGCACAGAAATCCCCTGGTAGATATAAGGCATAAAATTGACGAGGCTCGACTAGCACTAAATCTTAGCTTGACTACTCAAGCGGAGAAACATATTAGTTGGTCTAAGCACAGGTTCTATACGATGGGTGATAAACCTACCACAATGTTAGCTAGAAAACTGGTTCCTCGACCGTACACACCGACTTTGCCTAAACTACGACTATCCACGGGCCTAACCTCCCAGAACCCCGAACGGATAATTGGAGAATTTCACAAATTTTATGCTAAGCTGTATGGAGTGCAGGACAAGTTCGATTCATCTGAAGCGAGCACATTCTTTCGCGACTTACAGCTGCCTAAATTGACACAAGCCCATGCGGAACTGATGGACGGTGCTCTTACAGAGCCTGAAGTCAGGGCTGCAATCAAAACCCTACACCCTACCAAGGCCCCTGGGCCAGATGGATTCCCGGGTCACTACTATAGGAAATATCACGATCTTCTGGCCCCACATCTCTGTACTTACTTTAATGACCTGAGAAGCGGCAGCAAGCTCCCCAGCCATGAAAATGTAGCCTATATAAGTGTTATCCCGAAACCAGGAAAGGACCATACAGACTGTTCCAATTATCGCCCAATTTCTCTGATCAATACGGATCTTAAGATTCTAACCAAAATACTGGCCCAGAGACTTAATACTTTTCTTCAGTGTTATATCCATCCTGACCAAGCAGGTTTTGTCCCGACAAGACAGGCATCGGACCAAACCCGCCGGATAATTAACCTTATCTCGGCAGTTCGGTCTGATTGGGATGGAAAGGGGACTAGGAGGGGAATGTTACTTTCATTAGATATCCAGAAGGCGTTCGATTCTATCTCCTGGGACTATCTTTTTGATGTTCTCACACGCTTTGGATTTGGGAGACGCTTTCTGGATCTCCTTCACATATTATATGATTCCCCCAGTGCCTCGCTAATGCTCAGAGGATATACATCCCAAACATTTCCTATCAGGAGAGGAACTAGACAGGGCTGCCCGTTGTCGCCACTATTATTCGCCCTGGCGATTGAACCACTAGCGCTCAAAATTCGCGCCTGCAGAGATATACAGGGCATTTATTGCGGAGACTATGAACACAAATGTTTACTCTTTGCGGACGACTTGTTGCTGACCTTGACCTCACCGATCACATCCCTACCTAACTTGTATGCTATTTTGCAGCCTTTCTCCAACATTTCCGGGTTGGCAATTAATCATAGTAAGTCAAGAGCACTGAACTTATCTTTGCTAAGCTCCACTCAGGCTACGCTTGAAAAATCATTTCAATTCCGATGGGAATCCACAGCTCTCCCTTATTTAGGCATACAGCTGACCTCATCTATTGGTGAGTTGTACAAAGAGAATTATCCAGCCCTTTTCAAACGGCTAACAGCTGACATGGCTAAGTGGCAGGTTCACCCGCCATCGTGGTTTGGCAGACTTCACTCAATTAAAATGAATGTTCTACCTCGATTATTGTATTTCTTCCGTACCTTGCCAGTTTCATTGGCCCGTGATGACCTTAAACGATTCCAGAATAAAGTACTACAGTTTATTTGGGGTGATAAGAGACCCAGGGTGAATAGGAGCACTCTATACACGTTGAAGCGGAGAGGGGGACTTGGTCTTCCAGACTTATTAAAATATTTTTATGCTGCCCAGATAGCACAACTTACAAGGTTTCACTCCCAACAGGCACAGGCCATTTGGATGGCTATGGAATCTTATTCCTGCCGTCCCAAACCTATTTCTTATATTTTATGGCTCCCTATCAAGGAGCGACCTCCTATACTTTGCCCTACTTTATCCATGTCACTGGAACTATGGGACAGACTCTCCAGATCTCACAAATTCAAATCTCCTCATTCTCCACTGACACCTCTGCTTCAAAATAAAGCATTCACCCCGGGTCTCACTCCACTAGCGTTCGAATGGTGGACTAATAAGGGTTTTAAGTGTATTGCTGACTTGTGCGATCATAGAGGTATGCTGACCGAACGGACTATGGCTGACAGACATCAAATGCCTCCAGCGGAGGGTTATAGGTTCGCCCAAATCTCACATTATGTACAAACCCTGGCTCGCAAGAGTAACCTAGCAACACAAACTCCCATGGAACATCTATGCAAAAATTATGATAAAATTAAAGGACATTTATCTGCTATATATTCGATATTGCTGAGTGTATCGACAAAGCTGACTTATATGGTCCAATGGGAGACCGACTTGCAGGAAACCCTGGATCTGGACGAATGGCATAGGATAGCCGAGACAGCATCTCGTTCGCTCGTCAATACTTCAATAATTGAGGCCAATTATAAGGTTCTACTGAGGTGGTATATGGTGCCGGTCAGACTGGCAACTTTTGTCTCAGGAGCTACCCCGTTGTGCTTTAGAGGATGTGGCCAGATGGGCACCACCTATCATATTTGGTGGACATGCCCAAAGGTCCGGAGGTTTTGGATCAGGGTGTATAATTTAGTTTACTCCCTTACCCAACTAAACCTAACTAAATCAGCTAAGCAAGCACTACTGGGGGGAGGAGATGTGGAAGCCTCCAAGTCCTGCAAGAGGCTCTTGACATTTATTTTTATTTCAGCCAAAATCACTATTGCTAGGAACTGGAAATCGGCAGCTCTACCATTCGATCAGCTTAAAGGCAAATTGTCTTGGTTGATGCTAAACGAACGCTTGACCGCTCTGGCCCAAGATAAAATGAAACTGTTTCATGGAGTTTGGGACCCATGGCTTCGTTACCTAACTAATGACCCGGGGATGTTTACAGCATAGCCTAGGGGATTAGGTTGAGATGTCTGGATGCTGAATCGGGGCTCCTCCCCCCCTCCCTCCCCCCATTCCCCCCTCCTCAACTGTCCTTTCCTTACTCTGTCTCCTTCCTTCTATTCTTTGTCACTGTCCTCTTTCCTCTCTTTTGAAATTTGTTTATTGTTTATTTTTGGAGTCAGATCCAGACCTTAGAGGTTTGTGCTGCTCCCTGTTTTCTCAGCTCCTACGGGACCATTGTCAGTCTGATCAGACCTCTGGGCGGCCCACATGGCCGGCTGAGTTGCGCCCCCCCCGATAGATGGATGGGGGGGCGGCTCATCTGGGTGGACGGTTCAGATATGATCTGCGATGCTAATAGGGGTTAACGGCTCTACGGAGCTTCGGACTACTCCAAGGACCCCTACACTTGGTGATCTTCATTGTGTTACCCCAAATGTTGATTGTGACTGTACAATGTTATGTGGCGACTTTTATACATTTTGTATGACAAAACTTGAATAAAAAGATTGAAACACAATGTTCAGTAATCTATACACCATTTTTCTTTCGGACCACCACTATGGGGGAAGCGTAGGGGCTCCGCGACTCCCGGTTTATGCCTGTTCTTTTCAGCTCAGACAGCTGCTCATGCAGGTCTTCCAGGTCTCTTAAAGGAACTCATCGGACTCTCTCTCTGAACGGCTTATCCTCGTGCAAGCGTATTTTGTGGGTGGCACTTTCCGTGCATCCCACATCGAATTCGTCCCTCGAGAAGATTTTCTGCCATCGGGTCAGTTGGTCCCTGGCCCTTTTCTTCCAGGCCGGTGGGAGACTGGTGTCTTCAGCACAGAGTTTCTCCACTATGTCCCCTCCTTTAACCTTCTTCTGGTCATATGGGCTCACTAGGGTGGCTTGGTTCACTTGGCCCAACAGCATCCTGGCTGGCATTCTCACTGGAGAGGTGGTAGTGTTTCTGATGTTCACTGACACCTTCCCATGGTTCCTCTGTAGGACCTTCAACGAGACCACTTCGGGAATCACTTCTATTCCCCTTTCCTTCCCCTCCAGCCCTGGTTCAAGGAGGACGAAGGGGCTTGGTTGTTCCCAGGTGAGCTTCACAACAACTCTCAAGCAGGTCACCTCTCCCGGCTGTAAAACTTTTCCCATTTTGTCCAAATTCCTCTTGCAGCATAACCAGGTAGTCATATGCTGTACAGGTGGCTTTACTGAATCTCAAGTTCTTAACAGCTTCTGCAGCAGCTCCTTGCAGACTCTCACATATACGCTGTTTCTTCTGGGCCTCCGGCAGTTCCCATCCTTCAAGAGCTTGCATGGCTTGCTCTATCCAAACATCAAACTCTTCCTCACCAGGTGGCACGGGCTGTTTCCCTGAAAAGATCCTCAACTTTCTATATCCAGCTTCCACGAACACTGTGTTACTTTTCTGGCACTTCGACACAAAGTCTCCCAGGGCATTAAGAAGTTCTGGCCCAATCGTGGACAAGGGTTGCGGTGGGCTTGCGGGTCCCCTGGCTTGCTCTCCCTAAGCAGGAGTAGGATGGTCCACCTGAACTTCTTTCGGGTGTACTAGGTGGAGTTTTGACTTGCCCCCTAGTGGGAAACTCCTCTTTTTAAAGTTCTCAAGCACTTCCCCTCTCCACTCCAAGAGGGCATGAGTGCTATAAGCCCCTTGTTCTGATCTGAGAGAAACCACCCGGGCTTTCCTGTGAGGAGATAATATCTTCATGATGTTATCCACCCCCTTTTTGTCCCAATGTTCACCGGGAAGCTCCACGACTACACTTGAGCTTGAAATGGCGCCCTCTCTTTCACACCGTTGGACTATGACAAAAGGATCCATCTTGAGGTTGGTTGATTGCAGAGTACTGGTCCCGGACAAGCCCCCACGTGTAGCACACGGACCTTTTTCTCACCTGGCTCACTTGTAAGACAAGGCACACCGTGCTATATGCCCATACTCTCCAATTTGAAGAGGTTAAGCGGTGTTCACAATTGTTGGGTTCCGCAGCGAGTTACATCCTCTAGGCTGGTTCCTTTCCCTAGAGTGTAGGGAAAAGTCTGTTGCTTGTGTATCAATAAGGCCAATGTCCAGACAAGGTTAAACTTCAATGGCTGAAGGTTTATTTTCTTTATGCTTGAAAGGACAGGAAAGTTGAAGATGAAGATTAAAATAACAGGAGGTAGGTTCAGGCACTTAATATCACCACTCAATCCCAAGTGGACTCCGCTCACCTGGATAGTTCCCTCTCACGGTCCTAGCAGCCAGAGTGATGCACAAATTTTACTTTACTGTCCTAGGGATACGATCGGAACCCGCTTGCCTAGTTCCAAACTTCCCAGCACTTGTAGCAGAAGGACCTAGGTGCAAGTTGAAGCACGCTACAATGCCTGTGGCGAACTTGTGGAATCCCTCTGTAGGTGACCAGGCCTCATCCGAGGCGGTGACTTCTTTCACCAGTAACCCTGGCTCCCTCTCCAGAACGGGTCACCCTCGAGTGCCCTGGATTTCCTCTTTAGATGGTAGGCCAGCTAAAGGTGCTGGGCCCACAAGAAAAGTTGCAGCCCCAGGCTAAAGGTGCCTGAGACTGATCTTCCCTGCGCACTCTCATGGCCTGGAGGGCCACGAGACGCAGGCGGTACTGCTCCTCAGTACCCCCTCCTTCTCTCTCCTCTCTGCTAAGCTTGCACCCGCCCCTTTTGTATCCTCTCCCAGCATGCACAGCGGGCCAACCACGCCCCCATACAGCTGCCTGGAAAGGACACCCAAAGGTACAGTAATGTCACTAGCGGTTCAACCCTGACCTGTTATGGCAGCGCCACCCACAGGCCACAGGGAACTGTACACCAGCAACACCACTTGGCAAAAGCAAAAGAATAAAACCTAACTAACCCAGATCAACCCCTAAATTTAGGTACCTAGCTCCCCTAAAAGTAAAGGGGCGCTACATACACCCCCCTCTAAAATAGACACTGTCCCCAGTGTCTGAAATAAACTCGAACCCTCTCAAGCCTGAGCAGTTGAGAATTTATTCCGGAACCTATGTACAAATTTGAAATTCGTGCCTGAACCAAAATAATGGGAAGGGACAGGAAGAAAAGAGCAAAGGAATGAAGAGTACAACATTTTAGACATCCCATTCTCAATGTCCTATTTACAACACACAAAAAAAAAACATTATCAGTCCCACCCCCCTCTAACTGACTACTCCACCCATTCTTCGGCGGTTGCTAGTAGTTTCACCTGCAGAGGGAGACAAAAAAACAACATACATATGCAATAAAACATCCTACCTATGCTCTATGTACAAGAAGTGAGCTATCTCTCCTGAAGAAGATAACTTCCTTCACTAAGAATTACACATACAAAGCCTAGTATATGCTATAAGGCTTTTCTTCAAATAAGAGACCATGAAAAGTTCTGCAGATCACTACCATCTGGTGGCAGCGCAAAGTCATTACTACCAATTCTTGTTCCAATAGAAATGCCTGCCAGGTATCAGGCACCTCTCACTTGGACACGGCGAGTCTCCAACTTTGGCCCTAACTTATCTTTCCCAAAGTTCAGTTCTTTGTGGCACTGTAGATGGAGAGAAATAAACAGCAACAGCTCTCCTTATCCTCAGCCGAGTAGATTAGCCCAAATAATGGAGGGCAAAGTTATTTAAAGTTCCTATAGCACGCATGCTCTCTCCTCTCTGCTAAGCTTGTGATCGCCCCTTTTGTATCCTCTCCCAACATGCACCGCGGGCCGACCACACTACCGTACAGCTGCCTGGAAAGGACACCCAAAGGTACAGTAATGTCACTAGCGGTTCAACCCTGACCTGTTATGGCAGCGCCACCCACAGGCCACAGGGAACTGTACACCAGCAACACCACTTGGCAAAGCAAAAGAACAAAACCTAACAATTGAAGCGATCTGGGTCTGGCTACTAACCCAGATCAACCCCTAAATTTAGGTACCTAGCTCCCCTAAAATTAAAGGGGCGCTACATTAAAATATCTGTTAAAATTACATTTTAGTTCTGAAGATTATAAAGAATAAAATCAACTATACATTATTGATGTAATCTTCCAAAAAATAAAAATGTTGCATGTTCTAATATAAGTTTACTATTATTTTTGTACAGTATATGTAGCAAGGTCTCCGGCCTCCTTCAGTATAATGAAAACCTTTAGGGCCAGAGATAGCTGACATCCTTCTGTATATGGTGGGTGGGCATAGTGGGTGCAAGGTGGATAAAGTTATTGGGTGCCAGACACTTCTTAAATGCAAAAGAGATGTTTATTTCTCTCACAAACTTTTGTAGGGGAAAGAGGGTTAGGTCCAGGATGCCCTTAGGTAGTTGAAATTTCAATTGGCATTCTCCGAGACTTCAATAAGAGGACAGCCATGCAGGGAAAGACATCCAGCAAGACACCACTTCGGCATGTGCAGGAATGCTGTCTCCTATGGCAACAGTCTTTAACAGTTCCTAACACAAAGGGGGTGATTTACTAATAACAGTGCGCTGCGAAAAAACGGCGTGGGGTTCCCCCCAAAGATCCATACCAGGCCCTTAGGTCTGGTATGGATTTCAAGGGGAACCCCTAAGCCGAAAAAACGGCGTGGGGGTTCCCCCAAAATCCATACCAGACCCTTATCCGAGCACGCAACCTGGCAGGCCGCAGGGGAAGAGGGGGGGACGAGAGCGCCCCCCCTCCCTCCTGAACCGTACCAGGCCGCATGCCCTCAACATGGGGGGGTGGGTGCTTTGGGGCAGGGGGGAGACCTGCGGCCCCCCCCACCCCACAGAACCCTGCCCCCATGTTGATGGAGACAAGGGCCTCTTCCCGACAACCCTGGCCATTGGTTGTCGGGGTATGCGGCGCGGCGGGCTTTTCGGAATCCGTGAGCCCCCTTTAATAAGGGGGCCCCCGGATACCGGCCCCCCACCCTATGTGGACGAGTATGGGTACATCGTACCCCTACCCATTCACCTGGTGGCAAAAAAAGTTAATAAAAAACACAACACAGGTTTTTAAAGTAATTTATTAGGCAGCTCCGGGGGTCTTCCTGCCGGGCGCCCCGCTATCTTCTTCCAGCTCTTTTGCTAGCGGGGTCCCGGGCTTCCTCGTCGTCTTCTTCCGACTTTGGGGGTCTTCCTGCCGGGCACCCCGCTATCTTCTTCCAGCTCTTTTGCTAGCGGGGTCCCGGGCTTCAGCGTCGTCTTCTTCCGACTTCGGGGGTCTCTTGTTCTGTTCTCCGGTGTCGTCTCCGCGCTCTCCGGTTCTTCTCCCGCTCTCCGGTGCCTTCTCCACGATCTCCGGTTCTTTCTGCCTTCTGCCGGGTGCCCCGCTATCTTCTTCCAGCTCTTTTGCTAGCGGGGTCCCGGGCTTCAGCGTTGTCTTCTTCCCTCTTCTCTCCGCCCGATGTTGCCTCGTCGCTGTCCGCCGTTACAATGCTGTTGTCGCGGAGCGCACCCACTTATATTGGCATGGGGCGTGGTCACGGGGTGATGCCACCCGCTGACCCCGCCCCCATAGCACGTCACAGTCCCATCATTCCCTGGGACTGTGACATCATACGGGGGCGGGGTCAGCGGTGGCATCACCCCGTGACCACGCCCCATGCCAATATAAGTGGGTGCGCTCCGCGGCAAGAGCATTGTAACGGCGGACAACGACGAGGCAACATCGGCGGAGAGAAGAGGGAAGAAGACAACGCTGAAGCCCGGGACCCCGCTAGCAAAAGAGCTGGAATAAGATAGCGGGCGCCCGTCAGAAGGCAGAAAGAACCGGAGATCGTGGAGAAGGCACCGGAGAGCGGGAGAAGAACCGGAGAGCGCGGAGATGACACCGGAGAACAGAACAAGAGACCCCCGAAGTCGGAAGAAGACGACGCTGAAGCCCGGGACCCCGCTAGCAAAAAAGCTGGAAGAAGATAGCGGGGCGCCCGGCAGGAAGACCCCCGGAGCTGCCTAATAAATTACTTTAAAAACCTGTGTTGTGTTTTTTATTAACTTTTTTTGCCACCAGGTGAATGGGTAGGGTTACGATGTACCCCATACTCATTCACATAGGGTGGGGGGCCGGTATCTGGGGGCCCCCTTATTAAAGGGGGCTCCCGGATTCTGATAAGCCCCCCGCCCGCAGACCCTGACAACCAACGGCCAGGGTTGTCGGGAAGAGGCCCTTGTCCCCATCAACATGGGGACATCCTCCCCATGTTGAGGGCATGTGGCCTGGTACGGTTCACATCCCCCCCTCTTCCCCTGCGGCCTGCCAGGTTGCGTGCTTGGATAAAGGGTTTGGTGTGGATTTTTAGGGACCCCCACGCTATTTTTTTTTTAAGTTTGGCGCGGGGTTTCCCTTAAAATCCATACCAGACCTGAAGGGCCTGGTATGGATTTTTAGGGGGACCCCCACACTATTTATTTTTTAAGTTTGGCACGGGGTTCCCTTTAAAATCCATACCAGACCTGAAGGGCCTGGTATGGATTTTGGGGGGACCCCACGCCATTTTTTTTTTAAGTTTGGTGGGGGGGTCCCCTTTGAATCCATACTAGACTCAAGGGCCTGGTATGGACCTGGGGGGTGACCCCACGCTGTTTTTTTTCTCTATTTTTTTTTTAGAGCCGGCAATGTTTATTTTTATTACATTTCCTTTAACAACCAGCTTTAAACAGGTTAAAAATAAATAAAAACTTGCCACAAATTCGCGGTACTTGCATTTTGGATGCGGGTCCATTGAATTCTCTTACATCCAAAACACTGTTTTTGGCCTGGCAAAAAAAATCTGCAGTTGCGTTTAAACTCGTTTTTCACAAAGCCTAAAATTGCCTTCAGACGCCAAAGATTTCTACGTTTCAGACGCGGTACCGGCGTTTAGCCGCATTTTAGTTTAGAAGCGTTTTTAAAGGTGACCTATTTTTTTACATTATGGCAATTTAGGAAAAACCATCAAAAATATATATATATCTATCAAAAAATAAATGAAATTGCTTCCATTGCATTGTGGACAATCCACAACTTGGGGCAGCTGACGTGGCAAGTGAAAAATCCACAACTTGGGGCAGCTGACGTGGCAAGTGGACAATCCACAACTTGGGGCAGCTGACTTGGCAAGTGGACAATCCACAACTTGGGGCAGCTGACGTGGCAAGTGGACAATCCACAACTTGGGGCAGCTGACGTGGCAAGTGAACAATCCACAACTTGGGGCAGCTGACGTAGCAAGTGGACAATCCACACCTTGGGGCAGCTGACGTAGCAAGTGACACACTGAATACAACTACACTGCTGCTCTCTCAGCTGCTGATACTCACTCTGGTCTCACAAAATAGCTGAAATCGTTAATAATACTGTTTTTGGAGCTTAGGGCGGCTCCTTATCATGTTTCCTAACTAAACGCATATAGACGCAAATGTGGTAAAACGCGGCATGCAAACGCGACAAAACGCGCCTTTCTAAACGTCGCTTTCAACCTTAGTTCTGAAGACTTTACACCAGCGTCCCGTGTACATGGGGCCTAAAAACGCCTATGCCATTTACAGCTCAAAAACGCCATGGTGGCCATGAGGCCATAGGCTAACATGGAGAGGCGTTTTTAAGCTGCAAAAAACGCTCAAACAAGCGGCTCGAAAAACGTCCGTGCGCATGTAGCCTTATATTAACCACTTGCGCACTGGCCACTTAAACCCCCTTCCTGCCCAGACCAATTTTCACATTTCAGCGCTGATGCACTTTGAATGTCAATTGCGCGCTCATACAACACTGTAACCCAATGAAAATGTATTTTTTTTTGGCACACAAATAGAGCTTTCTTTTGGTGCTATTTGATCACCTCTGCAGTTTTTTGCTTTCTATAAATACAAAAGACCGAGTTAAAAAAAAAAAAAAATTATGATATTTTAACCACTTCAGCACTGGGCCTATTCTGCCACTTCTCTCCTTCATGTAAAAATCATACATTTATGGCTATAAAATTACTTCAAAACCCCAAACATTATATATGTTTTTTTAGCAGACACCCTAGGGAATAAGATGGCGGTCATTGCTAAAAAAATGGTTTCATGAATGTAAAAAAATTACAAAACAGTAAAGTTAGCACAATTTTTGGGGATAATATGAAAGATGTTGTTATGATGAGTAAATAGATACCTAACATGTCACGCTTTAAAATTGGGCACACTCATGGAATGACACCAAACTTCAGTACTTAAAAATCTCCCTAGGCGATGCTTTAATTTTTTTTACACGTTACCATTTTCTCATTACAGAGGAGGTCTAGTGCTAGAATTGTTGCACTCGTTCTAACGCACGCAGCAATACCTCACATGTGTGGTTTGAACGGCGTTTACATATGTGGGACTTACGTGTGTTTTCGCTTCTGAGCGCGAGCTACCGGGCACATGGGCGTTTTTTCTTTATTTTGATTATTTTTTTTTTTACTTTTTTGTATTTCTTACTCTTTTTTTAACTTTTTTGTTTTTTGGATCACTTTTATTCCTATTACAAGGAATGTAAACATCCCTTGTAATAGGAATCTATTGTGACAGGTCCTCTTTATGGAGAGATGCAGGGTCAATAAGACCCCACATATCTCCTCCAGGCTGGAAAGCATGAGATCGGTCAAAAAAATTCACCAATCTCATCCTGACAGCCGAGATCACAGCTTGGTTTACATACGGGAACCCGGCGTGATGTCATAACATCGCACCCGAGCCTCCGACGGTCATAGAGATGACTGGTGACCATCTGGTCACCAGTCATCTCTATGCTTTCCATCCGGCGCCGGCCAAATCGTTCTCTGAGCCCAAGATGACACGGGAGAGCCAGGAGAAGCACCGGATGGTGGCGAGAGGGGGGGGGAACGTCCCCTCCCGCCGCCTATAAGAACAATCAAGCGGCGGAACTGCCGCTATGATCGTTTTTAGCGTGCACAGAATCGCCGGCTGAAAAGAATGATAATTGCAGGCATCATTCAGATGTCACCGCACAAAGCCGAGGACGTCATTTGACGGTGGGCGGTAGGAAAGTGGTTAATATTTCAAAAATTTAGACAAAAGGTAATTTTTCTCCTTCATTGATGTACACTGATAAGACTGCACTGATGGGCTGCACTGATGGGCACTGATAAGGTGGCAAGGGTGGGCACTGAGAGGTGGCATTACTAGTTGGCACTGGTGGGCATTGAGAAGTGGCACTGCTAGGTGGCAATGATAGTTGGCAGTGATGGGCACTGATAGGCAGCACTGCTAGGTGGCACTGATTGGCACCAGTGGTGGGCATTGATAGGTGGCACTGGCAGGGGCTACTGATTGTCACAGATGATGCAGAATTGCCTCTTCCTCTTCGGGCCCGATGTCCCTTGCACATAAGCCGGTGATTGCCTTTTTTTATGCTCACGCTGTCAGCACAAGGAGAAAACAAAAACCATTACCCAGCTTTTGTTTACATCACGTGATCAGCTGTCATTGGCTGACAGCTGATCACATGGTAAAGGGCAGGTATCGGCCCCTTACTTGGATCTGTCATCACCCGAGTCTCAGTGACTCAGTGACCACAGCGCGCACGCGCGAAGGAGAGGATGTTTATTGACGGACTCCCGGCAATTGAGGACCATGCTGTGGCCGTCGATCAGTTATAGCGCTGATCTCAAGTGATTAAAGAGGGTCTAAATGGGCCATTGACATGCATCACAATTTAACTTAGGAATGTGTCTTTGCAAAGTTAAACTAAATGAAATCCTTTCTTATTTTTGCTTGGGGATAGAGTGCAGAGGGATTACAAGTCTGGACAGTTTTTGAGGATGTCTGCACCCCTGATAGGGTGAAGACAACTCCCAAATTTGGCCACTTTATCCTTGCAAATAATTCACTTCCTGTCACATAGCCACACAGGAAGTTAGGGGAAATCCCTACCAATGTCTTTCCTTGGGGACACACAGGTCAATCAAAATACTTTCCCCATTATGTACATTGCACTCCAGCATTTTGCGGGGTACATCCCAAATTATTAGGTATTTTGGACTTTGGGGTTTATTTACTAAAGGCAAATCTACTTTGCACTACAAGTGCACTTGCTGGATATCCGAGGGGGACATGCAAGCAAACCAAAAAAACACCATCTTTGCTTTTACATGATTGGATGTTACAATCACCAGTGATCCCTCAGATTTTCAGCAGCTGAACTTTTACTGCAGAGTGGATTTGTCTTTACTAAACCCCAAACTACGTAATGATTTTGGGTGTACACAACAAAGTGCTAGAGTGCAATTTGCTTAATGGGGACACTAGATTGATCTGTGTGTCCCCAAGAAAAGACATTGGTAGGGTTTTACCTTCACTTCCTGTTCAGCTGTGTGACAGGAAGTGAAGCCAATTTTACTAAAAGGGGACACAAAGCCCAACCTTAAAAAAAAAATAAACACAAGCAGGGGTTCTAACACTTACTTGGTTTCCCTCAAAATGCCCAATTAGAATTGTATTGCCTTGAGCTATTTTTAAGTGCAGTGCTCTAAATCAGTGCTTCTCAAGTACCCCCAACAGGCCATGTTTGCAGGTTTTCCTTCATTTTGCACATGTGCTTTAAATCACAGTCAATGGTTTGGTATTTTGGACAGCAATTCTCCATAAGATAAATTCACAAAACATGTCCTGTTGGGGGTACTTGAGGACTGAGGCTGAGAACCACTGCAGTAAAAAAGGAAAATTGAATACTTACCGCTCTGTATTTTTCATTTCCTGGTGATTTTCCATGGCAGCACACAATACATGCATATGCTATCATGAAGGCACCAGGGTAGACAAATCACACCTGTTTTGACATGCCAATCAGCTGTCACATTTGTTGCAAAGAAAACGCAAAACAAACCTCAAAACTTTGCATCAAATTTTATAGGTCAACAAAACAAAGAATAATAAAAATAAATAAATAAAATAATAAAAAAACAGGGTCAATTTGAAACAATTATAGACTCACAACATCTTGAAAGATTTGGCAAAGAAATGCAGCACAGACAATTAAATCAAAGTGGTCAAACATTAACAACATCAAATATATTCCCCCCCCCCCCCCACACACACTGCACGCATTTTTTTTTTTAATTTGCGTCAGAGTTCCCCTTAATATCCATTCCAGACCTGAAGGGCCTGGTAATGGAATTTGGGGGACCCCCACGCTTTTTTTTTATTTTTTATTATCAATGACTTTCAATGACTTTTCTCTATATTGCCGGGAGCCGACAATTCATTATAGCCGCAGGTGTTTTTAAATGCCTTTTTTTCCTTTAGAAATATCATTTTGCTGGCGCACTGGGAGGTTCAGAGCTGCGCCTGTTCAACTTATGCAAAATGGTTTACGTGACTTGACATTTACTAAGATTTTGCCGGCGCAGTGTCTTGGCGCAAGAAAACAAGGAACATTGCCGCGCTGAGCTAAAAAAAAACTCCTGCAGCTCGAATCGTATTTGCCGGCGCAGCGGGCTGGTTTTGAAACAGTTACTTTCTCACTCTATTTTGGGCATATTAGTTATTTGGGCAGGTGTCACTACACTTCCTCATGTCACCCCACATCACCCCCATTATATTCTCACTTACAGCTTCTTTATATTTAGATTTTAACATGCTGTGCGCCAGGTCCATAGTGGCGCACTGAGCGCCTCCTCCCGTCTGCCGACAACACTATAGTAAATGGGAAATAGGGCTGCGATACCGGCGCTAATGTTTTGTAAATACCAAAACAGCCATTGCGCGCGCAGATGCGCCGATACTCATGGCGCAAACGTTTTGTAAATTAGCCCAAAAGTGTAACAGTTCCTTCACCTTCACTACAACTTCTCCTTGTAGTTCTTCAGTACACTGAGCTCCTGGTCTCTCACTAGACCCACTGATTCACTGCCACTGAATCCCTTCAGCTCCTCCAATCTTCACGGTGGTATCTTCCTCAAGCGTCACCCCCGCTTCTCTGCTGGGTCCCTAGCTTGGCACTCTCAGTTACTTCTCATTCTTCACCACACTGGCCTGCTTGGTCCCTGGCTTGGCACACAAGGCTGCTCTGCAAGCGTCACCTCTGATGACTGGGTCTTTGACTTGATCACCTCCTGAAGTTTCACGATTCTCCACCATGCCCATTCAGCGAGAATACTGCTCCAGTAGGAGGATGGTCCCTTAGTAGCTAAAGCTTCCCCTCTACCTCCGACCACTGACAGGTTCTCCGGCCGGCAGAAACGTCACTTCTGGTTGGACTACAAGCCGCAATCCCAACCCTGCGCTGCTCTCTTGCCCTCAGACAGCCTAGCAGCCAGATGTCCCCAGGATAGGCCCAATCTCCAGCCTAGCAGCCTGGGGCAACATGACACAAAACGTGTATTTATTCTTTTTTTTCAGGAGCCTTCAGAGCATTGCACCCACCATCAGCAGATGGTAGGTGCAATGACAGGCTCCTGCAGACACTTGCTACAGCTTTCTGCCCCTACAAGAGCACTCACCAGTAGGGATGAGCTTCGAGTTCAAGTTGAACCCATGTTAGACTCAAACATCGTCTGTTCGGCCGTTCACCGAATTTCGAACATTATTGGCCGCTCGCGCCAAATTCTAGTGGCGCGTCACGGCCCATAATTCACTGCGGCATCACAGTGCATTGCTGGCTGATGATTGGTCAAGCATGCACTATGACCCGCATGCTTTGGCCAATCACAGTGCGGAAAAAACGGAGAGCCATAATTGCACAGTGTGCACCTAAAGCTTACCTGAATACAATTGCTGGTGTTCTCATACGAATACAGGCAGGGAGCTGCAGTGTTTTGATTTAGTGTCCTTTGCACAGTGCGCACCTAAAGCTTACCTGAATACAATTGCTTGTATTCTCATACTAATACAGGCAGGAAGCTGCAGTATTTTCATTTAGTGTCCTTTGCACAGTGTGCACCTAAAGCTTACCTGAATACAATTGCTGGTGTTCTCATACTAATACAGGCAGGGAGATGCAGTATTTTAATTTAGTGTGCTTTGCACAGTGTGCACCTAAAGCTTACCTGGATACAACTGCTGGTGTTCTCATACTAATACAGGCAGGGAGCTGCAGTATTTTCATTTAGTGTCCTTTGCACAGTGTGCACCTAAAGCTTACCTGAATACAATTGCTGGTGTTCTCATACTAATACAGGCAGGGAGCTGCAGTATTTTCATTTAGTGTCCTTTCCACAGTGTGCACCTAAAGCTTACCTGAATACAATTGCTGGTGTTCTCATACTAATACAGGCAGGGAGCTTCAGTATTTTGATTTAGTGTCCTTTGCACAGTGTGCACCTAAAGCTACCTGAAGACAATTGCTGGTTTTGTTCTGATCCTATTAATACCACAAGCAGGCAGCTGCAGTATTTACAGTTAGTGTACTGTGTCCTTTGCACAGTGTGCACCTAAAGCTACCTGAAGACAATTGCTGGTGTTCTGATCATATTAATACCACAGGCAGGCAGCTTCAGTATTTACAGTTAGTGTAATGTGTCCTTTGCACAGTGTGCACCTAAAGCTACCTGAAGACAATTGCTGGTGTTCTCATATTAATAATACTACAGGCAGGCAGTTGATTCTGCTAGCTGCAGTATAATCAGTATATATATACATCCCAGCTTTGTGCAGCTACATCTCACTGCAGGCCATTAGTATGTCTGGAAGGCCAACAAGGATAGGCAGACAGTCACAAGCCAATAAAAGAGGGCAAGCAGGCTCTGTGTCTAAAGGCAACAGTGCTGGTCGTGGACACGGTGCATCCTCATCAGCACGTGGCCATGGGACACGCTTGTCCTTTTTTTTCGGCAGCTGGCCGTGTTGAGCCGCAACATGCCGAAGACTTGGTAGAGTGGATGACCAAGCCGTCCTCATCCTCCTCATCCTCTCTCACCCAGGCTCAGGGTACTTTGTCTGGCAAAGCAGCTGCCAACGTGGCCTCTTCCCTTGGCTCAATGGCATCAGTCACTCCTTCCCTAGCCCCACCATGTCCTCCTGAGGAGTCCCCCGAACTGTTTGACCACAGTGTTGGGTACATGCTCCAGGAGGATGCCCAGCGTTTTGAAGGATGGTACCCAGCTAGAGGAAGGCAGTAATGTGAGCCCAGAGAGAGGTGGTACCCAAGAAGGACAGCAATCTGGCAGTCATGTTCCCCCAGGAGGGAGGGGAAGATGAGGTCACTGACTCCATGTGGGTGCCTGATAGGAGAGAGGAGGAGGAGGAGGAGGCACATCTCCAATGAGGCCGGATGCCCTCCAGGGGCCAGCTTAAGGGCAGCACACCGACTGCATCACACCGCAAAGCTCCGCATGTGCAGGGCGCTGCTATCTCTGCGCGTTATTCCAAACGTTCTTTGGTGTGGGCCTTCTTTGAGAAGAGTGCATCAGATCACACCTCTACTATTTGCAACATATGTCTAAAGCGTATCTCGCATGGCCAAAACATCACGTGCTTGGGCACCATATGCTTGACCAGACATATGTCGACCTGCCATGCAGTTTGTTGGCAAGCATACCTAAAAGACCCACACCAAAGAACAAAGCGGACCTCTCCTTGCTCCTCATCAGCTGGGATCTCCAACCTCACTATACCTTCAGTCCTCTCTGAAACCTGCACTGAGAGGAATGAAGGTGTAGAATTAGGTGTGTCACAGCCAAGTACTTGCGGACAATCTGCTATCGGTACACCAAAGACAGATTGTACCAACCAAATTTCCCTGCCCCAGCTGCTGCACCGCCGAAAGAAGTTCGCTCCCAGCCATCCACATGCCCAGCGGTTGAATGTTAGCTTGGCTAAATTGCTAGCACTTCAACTGCTGCCTTTTCAGTTGGTAGACTCTGCCCCCTTCCGTGAGTTTGTTGAATGTGTGGTTCCTCAGTGGCAGGTTCCCAAACGCCACTTTTTCTCACGGAAGACGATTCCGGCTCTCTACCGGCATGTGGAAGGCAATGTCTTGGCCTCGCTGGACAGGGCGGTCAGCGGTAAGGTGCATATTACCGCTGACTCATGGTCCAGCAGGCATGGACAGGGACGTTACCTATCTTTCACAGCGCATTGGGTGACTCTGCTGGCAGCTGGGAAGGATGCAGAACAAGGTGCAGTAGTGTTGGAGGTTGTTCCGCCACCACGCCTCCAAAATGCTACTACTGGTGATTCTGACACACCTCTCTCCTCCACCCCCTCTTCTTCTTCTTCCTCCATGGCCTCTGCCTGTGCTGATTTGTCCTCGGAACCAGCGGTGCTCCGTAGGCGTTCAAGGGGCTACGCAAGTATGCAGGCAAAAAGATGGCATGCAGTGCTTGAGCTGGTGTGCTTGGGGGACAGAAGCCACACTGGGACAGAGATTCTGTCAGCTCTGCAGGGGCAGGCTCAGAGGTGGTTGACGCCACGCCAGCTTAAGCCAGGAATGGTGGTTTGCGACAATTGCACCAACCTCCTCTCCGCCCTCTGACAGGGACACCTGACCCATGTGCCCTGTTGGGCTCACGTCCTTAACTTGGTGGTGCAGCAGTTCTTGGGCAGGTACCTGGGCTTACAGGAGGTCCTGAGGCAGGCCAGGAAACTCTGTGTGCATTTCCGCCATATAATGCCAGTGCTCGGCTGGCTGACCTCCAAAAGGAATACAACCTGCCCAAAAGCCACCTAATCTGTGACAGGCCCACCAGGTCAAACTCAACGTTGGCCATGCTGCAGCGGCTGCACATGCAGCAGAGGGCCATCAATGAGTATCTGTGCCAATATGGCACCAGGACAGGGTCAGGGGAGCTTGTTTTTTTTTGCCACGCCAGTGGGTCATGATCAGGGATGCATGCACTGTCCTGGCACCATTTGAGGAGGCCACGAGGATGGTGAGCAGTGACAGTGCATGCATCAGTGACACTGTCCCTCTTGTCCACCTGTTGGAGCACACGCTGCGTGAAATAATGGACAGGGCACTTGAGGCAGAACAGAGGGAGGAAGAGGAAGACTTCCTTACCTCTCAAGGCCCCCTTTATACAGACAGGGTTCCTGCTGGCCCGCCTATCACACAGGAAGATGACGAGGAGGAGGAGGAGGATTGTGTCAGCATGGAGGTGGAGCCTAGCACTCAGCATCAGCAGCAGTCTTCAAGGGATCAATTGCAGTCCCAAGAAACCCATGGACTTGTACGTGGCTGGGAGGAGGTGGCTGCGGATCATGTCGTCCTGAGTGACCCAGAGGACTCCTTACCGAATGCCTCAGCAAACCTACGCTGTATGGCCCCTCTGATCCTGCAAAGCCTAGTCTGCAGCCCCAAGGTATGATCGGTTCCAGCAACCATCGCCAGCGTCTGGTTTACATGGTGCAGGAATACCTAGGGGCAAGATCAGACTTGGACACCTTTCCTACCGAAAATCCTCTGGGTTACTGGGTCTTGAGGATGGATCACTGGCCAGAGCTTGCACAGTATGTAATTGAGTTACTGGCCTGTCCTGCATCCAGCGTTCTTTCGGAACGCACAATCAGTGCTGCTGGAGGCTTTGTAACCGATCACAGGGTGCGCCTGTCCACCGACTCGGTCGATCGACTGACCTTCATAAAAATGAATCAGTCTTGGATCACCATCAGCTACCAAGCACCTGATGCTGATGTAACCGAATATTTTTTTTTTAAATGTCAGATCCCTTCAAGACTGCCTATGCTGATGCTGCGTGACTATCCTGTTATGCTGAGTGACTATCCTCTGCCTCCTCAATGATCATGCTGATAGCTTGTAAGAACATTTTTTGTTCTGGGCGCCGCCACCAGTGGCTAAGGCCCAATTTTTCAGCCCCTGTTTAACAGGGGCGTGTAATTACAATTTTTGATGCAATACTTTGCAGCACGGCTCATTCCTGCGCTCCAACTAGAGTATCTGTGAGGGGTTGCAGTGTTGTGGCACCAGTGCCTAAGGCCCAATTTTTCTGTCTCTGTTCAACAGGGACATGTAATTACAATTATTGATCTAATGTTTCACAGCAGGGCCCATTCCTGCGCCCACCAAGAGTAACCGTGAGGGCTTCAAGTGTTGTGGCAACACCACCACCACCACCAAAGGCCCAATTTTTCTGCCCCTGTTCAACAGGTGCATGTAATTACAATTCTTGATATAATATTTCACAGCAGGGCCTGTTCCAGCGCCCACCAAGAGTAACTGTGAGGACTTACATTGTTGTGGCACCAGCACCACCAAAGGCCCAATTTTTCAGCCCCTGTTCAACAGGGGCATGCAATTACAATTCTTGATCTAATAATTCACAGGAGGGCCCATTCATGCGCCCACCAAGAGTAACTGTGAGGGTTTACAGTGTTGTGGCACCAGCACCACCACCAAAGGCCCAATTTTTCTACCACTGTTCAACAATGGCATGTAATTACAATTCTTGATATAATAGTTTACAGCAGGGCATTCCGGCGCCCACCAAGAGCAACTGTGAGGGCTTACAGTGTTGTGGCAACACCAAAACCTAAGGCCCAAATTTCTGCAGAGTATATAGGGCAGGCCCCTACCTTCGAACATCCAACTTACAAACGACTCCTACTTGCAAACAGAAGGAGACAACAGGAACTGAGAGGAAATCTACCCCTAGGAAGGGAAATTCTCTCCTGTAAGAGTTAATATGGGAAAAACGTGTCTCCTCTCCACTTATGCTCTATCACCAATCTTTGTTTCACTAAAAACCCCAAATTTTCAAAAAACATTTGTCATTGGGACAGAAAGTGAGGTGAAATCTTCTAAAGAGGTGCACAGACAGCAAAACAAATGTTACAGGGGTGATAACCCTTCCCTATGTTTTCCAAAAAGCTTAAAAATAGATTTTTGGCTGGAGCTACACTTTAAAAATGTACCAGTTCAAAATTACAGATTCTACTTAAAGCGGGGTTCCACCCGCGTTTTTTTTTTTTAAAGTCAGCAGCTACAAACACTGTAGCTGCTGACTTTTAATAAGGACACTTACCTGTCCTAGGCGCCCGCGAAGTCAGCCCCCCTGAGGCCGATCGCTCGATCGCGGCAGGTCCCCGCACCAGCATCCTCACTAAGGAAAACAGACAGTGAAGCCTTGCGGCTTCACTGCCCGTTTCCTACTGCGCATGCGCGAGTTGCTGCGGCGCTTTGTGAATGGGCCGGCTGCTCTCTGGGATGCACACAGTTCCCAGAAGGCAGCGCGCCCCATTCACCAGAAGACACCGAGTGTAGGACGACGGAGAAGACCCACCGCGGAGGATGAAGAGGCAGATTAGGGACTTCCGCATAGCAACCGCTATTTCTGGTAAGTAAAAAAAAAAAAATGTTTCCATTTTTTTTTCTATCTTCCAGCGTCCACCAAGAGTAACTGTGAGGACTTACATTGTTGTGGCATCAGCACCACCACCAAAGGCCAAATGTTTCAGCCCCTGTTCAACAGGGGCATGCAATTACAATTCTTGATCTAATAATTCACAGGAGGGCCCATTCATGCGCCCACCAAGAGTAACTGTGAGGGTTTACAGTGTTGTGGCACCAGCACCACCACCAAAGGCCCAATTTTTCTACCACTGTTCAACAATGGCATGTAATTACAATTCTTGATATAATAGTTTACAGCAGGGCATTCCGGCGCCCACCAAGAGCAACTGTGAGGGCTTACAGTGTTGTGGCAACACCAACACCTAAGGCCCAAATTTCAGCTGAGTATATAGGGCAGGCCCCTACCTTCAAACATCCAACTTACAAACGACTCCTACTTGCAAACAGAAGGAGACAACAGGAAGTGAGAGGAAATCTACCCCTAGGAAGGGAAATTCTCTCCTGTAAGAGTTAATATGGGAAAAATGTGTCTCCTCTCCACTTATGCTCTACCACCAATCTTTGTTTCACTAAAAACCCCAAATTTTCAAAAAACATTTGTCATTGGGACAGAAAGTGAGGTGAAATCTTCTAAAGAGGTGCACAGACAGCAAAACAAATGTTACAGGGGTGATAACCCTTCCCTATGTTTTCCAAAAAGCTTAAAAATAGATTTTTTTGGCTGGAGCTACACTTTAAAAATGTACCAGTTCAAAATTACAGATTCTACTTAAAGCGGGGTTCCACCCGCGTTTTTTTTTTTTAAAGTCAGCAGCTACAAACACTGTAGCTGCTGACTTTTAATAAGGACACTTACCTGTCCTAGGCGCCCGCGAAGTCAGCCCCCCTGAGGCCGATCGCTCGATCGCGGCAGGTCCCCGCACCAGCATCCTCACTAAGGAAAACAGACAGTGAAGCCTTGTGGCTTCACTGCCCGTTTCCTACTGCGCATGCGCGAGTTGCTGCGGCGCTTTGTGAATGGGCCGGCTGCTCTCTGGGATGCACACAGTTCCCAGAAGGCAGCGCGCCCCATTCACCAGAAGACATCGAGTGAAGGACGACGGAAAAGACCCACCGCGGAGGATGAAGAGGCAGATTAGGGACTTCCGCATAGCAACCGCTATTTCTGGTAAGTAAAAAAAATTTTTTTTTTCCATTTTTTTTTCTATTTTTTTTAAGATTTATGGTAAAAAAAAAATTCAGGGTGGAACTCCACTTTAACAACAAACCTACAGTCAATGTCTTGTTTGCACCGCCTGTATACTGCTGTTCAGAGTATATAGGGCCTGGGGGCCCCACGCCTTTCCTTTTTTTAATTTGGGTGCAGGGTTCCCTTTGATATCCATACAAGACCCAAAGGGGCTGGTAATGGGCGGGGGGCCATTTTTCTCAATGATTTTCATCCATATTGCCCGGACCAGACATTACATTAAAGCCGCAAGCATTTTTAAATGACTTTTTTTCCTTTAGAAATTTCATTTCATGCAGGGACAGTTCTAAACACGGGAAACACGTGCTACCTCACAGGCATACTTTAGACACCCCCCAGGTACGATATTTAAAGGAATATATTTCACTTTTTTTTTCACTTTAAGCATCATTAAAATCACTGCTCCCGAAAAAACTTCAGTTTTTAAAACTTTTTTTTGCATTGATACATGTCCCCTGGGGCAGGACCCGGGTACCCAAACCCTTTTTAGGACAATAACTTGCATATTAGCCTTTAAAATTAGCACTTTTGATTCCGAACGTTCGAGTCCCATAGACTTTAACAGGGTTCTAAAGTTCGCGCAAACTTTCGGTCCGTTCGCAGGTTCTGGTGCGAACCGAACCGTGGGGGGGGGTTCGGCTCATCCCTACTCACCATCACCCTCACAGTTCATTGAGAACTACAGGACATCTGCCGTGGTGGCAGACGATACTTGTAGTTCTCTCTTTCACAGATTCCTGCGAATGAATGATGTGGCTTGGTGGGTGGGAGGGGTGTTGCGAGGACAGGTGCTGGAGAATGTTACACCCTAAATATGGTGTAACATGCTCCAAAAGGCGAACTTAGCCTTTAAGTTTTAAAGCCACTAAGAGGTAACAGGTTATATTTTTGAGTTCTTTGTGTTTTTTGGCAGTTTTAGTTGGTTTTAGTGGATAAACTTTATTTATTATACACTAATTATGACTTTTTATATTTTTGTGTTTATATCTTGTGCACAAAACTGATAAGAGGGTAAAATGTATTTTATACTGTGCCCTTCTACACATGCACATACACAAGCACCATCATATACTTAGGCCCATCCTACTCAATACTTTTCAAGTGATTGTTTTTAAATAGCAGGAAAGGAAAAACTGATGATATCAGTGTATCTGTATAACTCATATTGATAGCATTAGTGTGTGGAGAATCCTCATACAGAGACAAAAGACAAACGTTTTGATGACCTTGTAAGTGCTGTCATGTTAAGATGGTTCAAATCTTTCTGGTCAAGATTCAAACCATGTATCGTAAGTCTGAAGGTACCCAAGTTGATTGATCGCTCAACTTGGATACAACCAGCCTGTTGGATTTCACATGCGATTATTTGCATCAGCTGTTATAGCCACTAGCAATAATCACTGAGATCTCCCAGCTGGGACTGCTTTCCCCATTCCCCTGCCGGGAGAACACAATGGCTCTGCGGAAGGGATTCCCACATCAACACTGACTGCGCTAATGGGGGAATCAAGCAATTTTCTTTTCTGCAACCCATATGAAAATCTGGTTAAAATATATAGTGAGGTGCTAAAGTTCCCTTTTAATATTGATAGGGTTTCAAACATCCCAAAGTTATTAATGTTGCTAAACAAACAAAGAAAAGAGATACAAGAAAGACATCCTTAGTATCCACAAAGCAAAGGTATCATACCATTTCACAAAACGAACAAAACTAAAATTACATGAGTAAAGTTAATTATACACGGCTCACGGGGAGGAGGCAGACAAGTGGAGCTTCCCTTTTGGGTAGAGCTCCACTTTAAGCTATCATTAAAACTCTTCCTGATTATTAGAATGTTTGCATGGTGCTAACAATATTTAAATATAAAAATAATAAACTGTCCTCAACCGAAAGAATAATAATAAACTGTCATAAGATATCAGTTCAAGAAAAAGAAATTGAGAAAGAACAGTATATTGTGAGTTGCCACTAGTGGAAATGATTGTTGCAAAAGAATGTTGAAACAATTGGGGTGATTTACTATCAACAGTGCGCTGCGCCGGTTCATACCTTAAGAGCCGGTTCACACTGGGGCAACACGACTTCCAGCGCGACTTCCAGAAGCAATTCAGACACGACTTGAGCATGAATCACAGCGAGACTTGGAGGAGACTTCAGCGCGACTTGTGGTCATTAACAACACGACTTGAAGTAAATTCCTTGTGGCTTCTGGGTAAATTCCTTTCTGCTTCCTGTAAAGTTGCCTTCAAAATGAACAGTGATCAGACTTCTAAGCGACTTCCATTGAAATCAATGGGTACAAGTTGCCTACAGGTCACCTAGAAGTCTGATTGAAGTAGTACAGGAACCTTTTTTTAAGTCGGAGCGACTGCAGTCGTGTACATTAAAACATCTCCATTCACTTCACTTAGTTTTAAAAATAGCGCGACTTGGGGCAACTCGGGGCGACCTTAAGTCGCATCCGGAGTCGCCCCAGGTGTGAACCGGGTCTCATTGGTGCGCCGGATAAATCCTTAATTGAGCGCATGAACCGGCGGCGCACTGCTATAGTAAATAAAAATGTCAGTGGCGCTCTATTGAAAATGAATGGTTCGCTATGGGAGCCCATTGATTTGAATAGAGGTCGCCCGGGAAGTCGGATGAAGACGATCCGACTTGTGGGGCGACTCGTGTGCCGGTTGACAGAGGGACAGCCCGACTTTGCGAGGTAACTTCGACACGACTTGAGCGTGAAGCAGCCGCTCAAGTCGTGTCCTAGAGGCGACTACCTGGCCGAGAATGTCTCCAGCGCGATGCCATCGCCTCTTGCTCGCTGTCCCCTGTGTTTGGTATGAATCATGAAGGGGAACTCCACGCCAAATTTTAAATAAAAAACTGGCATGGGTTCCCCTCCAGGAGCATACCAGGCCCTTAGGTCTGGTATGGATTTTAAGGGGAAACCCCCTACGCCGAAAAACGGCGTGTGGGTCCCCCCAAAATCCATACCAGACCCTTATCCGAGCATGCAGCCCGGCAGGTCAGGAAAGGGGGGGTGAGCGAGCATGCCCCCCCTCCTGAACCGTACCAGGCCACATGCCCTCAACATGGGGGGGTGGGTGCTTTGGGGCAGGGGGCGCCCTGCGCTCCCCCACCCCAAAGCACCTGCCCCCATGTTGATGGGGACAAGGGCCTCTTCCTGACAACCCTGGCCGTTTGGTTGTCAGGGTCTGCGGGCGGGGGGCTTTTCGGAATCCGGGAGCCCCCTTTAATAAGGGGGCCCCCAGATCCCGGCCCCCCCACCCTATGTGAATGAGTATGAGGTACATCGTACCCCTACCCATTCACCTGGTGGCAAAAAAAGTCAATAAAAAACACAACACAGGTTTTTAAAGTAATTTATTGGGCAGCTCCGGGGGTCTTCTTCCGACTTCGGGGGTCTTTCTGCCGGGCGCCCCGCTATCTTCTTCCAGCTCTTTTGCTAGCGGGGCCCCGGTCTTCATCGTCGTCTTCTTCCAAGTTCGGGGGTCTTTCTGCCGGGCGCCCCGCTATCTTCTTCCAGCTCTTTTGCTAGCGGGGTCCCAGTCTTCATCGTCGTCTTCTTCCAACTTCGGGGGTCTTTCTGCCGGGCGCCCCGCTATCTTCTTCCAGCTATTTTGCTAGCGGGGTCCCGGTCTTCATCGTCGTCTTCTTCCAACTTTGGGGGTCTTTCTGCCGGGCGCCCCGCTATCTTCTTCCAGCTCTTTTGCTAGCGGGGTCCCAGTCTTTACCGTCATCTTCTTCCAACTTCAGGGGTATCTTGTTCTGTTCTCCGGTGTCGTCTCCGCGCTCTCCTGTTCTTCTCCCACTCTCCGGTGCCTTCTCCACAATCTCCGGTTCTTTCTGCCTTCTGCCGGGCGCCCCGCTATCTTCTTCCAGCTCTTTTGCTAGCGGGGTCCCGGTCTTCATCGTCGTCTTCTTCCCTCTTCTCTCCGCCCGATGTTGCCTTGTCGCTGTCTGCCGCTACAATGCTGTGTCTGCGGAGCACAACCACTTATATTGGCATAGGGCGTGGTCACCGGGTGATGCCACCCGCTGACCCCACCCCCGTATGACGTCACAGTCCCATCATTCCCCGGGACTGTGACGTCATACGGGGGCGGGTTCAGCGGGTGGCATTACCCGGTGACCACGCCCCATGCCAATATAAGTGGTTGCGCTCCGCGCACACAGCATTGTAGCGGCGGACAGCGACAAGGCAACATCGGGCGGAGAGAAGAGGGAAGAAGATGACGATGAAGACCGGGACCCCGTTAGCAAAAGAGCTGGAAGAAGATAGCGGGGCGCCCGGCAGAAGGCAGAAAGAACCGGAGATCGTGGAGAAGGCACCGGAGAGCGGGAAAAGAACTGGAGAGCGCGGAGACGACACCGGAGAACAGAACAAGAGACCCCCAAGGTTGGAAGAAGACGACGATGAAGACCGGGACCCTGCTAGCAAAAGAGCTGGAAGAAGATAGCGGGGCGCCCAGCAGAAAGACTCCCGAAGTTGGAAGAAGATGACAATGAAGACCGGGAACCCCGCTAGCAAAAGAGCTGGAAGAAGATAGCGGGGCACCCGGCATAAAGACCCCCAAAGTCGGAAGAAGACCCCCGGAGCTGCCTAATAAATTACTTTAAAAACCTGTGTTGTGTTTTTTATTGACTTTTTTTCCACCAGGTGAATGGGTAGGGGTACGATGTACCCCATACTCATTCACATAGGGTGGGGGGCCGGGATCTGGGGGCCCTCCTTATTAAAGGGGGCTCCTGGATTCCGATAAGCCCCCCGCCCGCAGACCCCGACAACCAACGGCCAGGGTTTTCGGGAAGAGGCCCTTGTCCCCATCAACATGGGGGCAGGTGCTTTGGGGTGGGGGAGCGCAGGGCGCCCCCTGCCCCAAAGCACCCACCCCCCATGTTGAGGGCATGCGGCCTGGTACAGTTCAGGAGTGGGGGCATGCTCGCTCGCCCCCCCTTTCCTGACCTGCCGGGCTGCATGCTCGGATAAGGGTCTGGCATGGATTTTGGGGGTCCCCTTTGAATCCATACTAGACCCAAGGGCCTGGTATGGACCTGGGGGGGGCCTCACGCTGTTTTTTTTTTTAGATTTTTTTTTAGAGCCGGCAATGTTTATTTTTTTTTACATTTCCTTTAACAACCAGCTATAAACAGGTTAATTTAAAACGAAAATCGCAGCAAAATCGCGGTACTTGCGTTTTGGTTGCGGGTCCATTGAATTCTATTACATCCAAAACACTGTTTTTGGCTTAGAAAAAAAAAATCTGCAGTTGCGTTTAACCTCGTTTTTCACAAAGCCAAAAAATGCCTTCAGACGCCAAAGATTTCCACGTTTCAGGTGCGGTACCGGCGTTTAGCCGCGTTTTAGTTTAGAAGCGTTTTTAAAGGTGACCTATTTTTTTACATTGATAAGCTCAAAAATTATGGCAAATGAGGAAAAACCATAATATATATATATATATATATTGTGAGGGGGTTGACTCGGTAGCGGGTGTGTGTGACCCCCTGGTTGGGCTCCCCACACAAAAACAGGGCCAGCAGACGGAGGTTGTGGTTTTCAAAATCAAAAGGTGCGGTTTATTTCTCTATGTACAGTGACAAAACACAGCAAAGCCAAAAAGAAACAAACAAAATAAATCCTGGTCAGTTTGACCTCTGACTAAACATGCAGGTTTCCTAAACTAACAACTGGGATCAGCCTGGTGCTGTCCTAGTCCCTAAGTCCCTGGTTTAGTAAAAGTCCAAACAAATAGCCACACAGGCTTTGCCTCACCGCACAGGGGTTCACTCTCCCTAGACAGTCCACACAGGTCTGGTTCCAGGCATGAGCTAACACCTAATGAATCTGGGAGTTTTTTTATAGAGGCCTTAAACGAACTGACAGGCTTCAGCTGGTCTCATCAACTCCCTGCCTCACGACGCCCAGCACTCTCCCTAGAGGTATGAGTCATTCATGAGCCCACTAGCCTCAGCTGGGCTTCATCAACTCCCTAGTTGTATAAGTCGGCATAAAGCCTGAATCTGGGAGAAATATATCTACCCCCCTGGATGCAACCAGGTGACTTTACCTTCCTGCTGTCACATACCCCCCCCTCTTGTTTTAACCTTGGGGTTGGAACACCAGCAATCAGGCATTCATGTACTCGAGACAAAGCATCCACATTCCCCATTTGAACGCCAGGGCGATGCTTTACTGTGAAGTTGAATTCCTGTAGGGCCAGGAACCACCTATTCACTCTTCTATTTGTCTCCTTGTTTTGAGCCATCCACTTTAACGGAGCGTGATCCGTAACCATGTCAAAGTGCCTACCTAGCAGATAGTACCGAAGGGAATCTAGAGCCCACTTCACCGCTAAACACTCCTTTTCAACCGTGGCGTAATTTACCTCATGGGACTTCAACTTCCTGCTGAGGTAAATGACTGGGTGCTCTTCCCCGTTCCAGACCTGGGACAATACTGCTCCTAACCCCACATCTGACGCATCACTTTGTACGACAAAGTCTTTAGAGAAGTCGGGTGAGTACAACACTGGCTGGCTACATAAGGCTTGTTTCAAGAATTGGAATGCTGCCTCAGCCTCGGGGGTCCATTTAATCATGACCGACCCTTTCCCTTTCGTCAGGTTGGTTAGGGGCACAGCCTTAGAAGCAAAGTGGGGAATGAAGCGCCGATAATAACCCGCGATTCCCAGAAAGGCTCGTACCTGCTTCTTGCTGTTGGGACGTGGCCAACTCTGGATGGCCTCGACTTTGTTGAGTTGGGGTTTTATTACTCCCCTGCCAATGGTGTACCCAAGATATTTGGCCTCCTCCTGCCCAATGGTACACTTCTTGGGGTTAGCCGTAAACCCCGCTTCCCGAACAGAGTCCAGGACTGCTTGCACTTTTGGCAGATGTGAGGCCCAATCTGTGCTATGGACAATTACGTCATCCAGGTAAGCCGCAGCATACTTCCGATGGGGCCTCAGCATCTGGTCCATTTTCCGCTGGAATGTGGCCGGCGCATTCTGTAACCCGAACGGCATTCTCTTATATTGGAACGCCCCGTCTGGGGTTACAAATGCGGTTTTCTCTTTGGCCGACTTGGCCAGGGGAATTTGCCAATACCCTTTTGTGAGGTCAAGAGTCGTCATGTATCGGGCTGTTCCCAGCCGGTCGATCAACTCATCTATACGTGGCATGGGGTAGGTGTCAAATTTTGTAACTTTGTTCAACTGACGAAAATCGTTACAAAATCGCCAGCTCCCATCCGGTTTAGGCACCAACACAATGGGACTAGACCAATCACTTTGGGACTCCTCTATCACCCCTAAGTTCAGCATTTTCTGTACTTCCTCCCGTATTGCCTCCCGTCGGGCCTCTGGGATCCGATAGGGTTTTAACTTCACCCTTTCACCGGGCGGGGTAATAATATCATGCTCTACCCCAGATGTTTGTCCCGGCAGCTCAGAGAACACCTCCTTGTTGCGAAGCACAAACTCCTTAACCTCCTGTTGTTGGGGTTGTGACAAGGTGGCTGCTATTCCAACCTCCGGAATCACGCAACCAGTTTGAGCTGGTGACCAAGTTTCTGCGACTAGGGACTCTCTATCCCTCCAGGCTTTCAACAGATTAACGTGATATATCTGTTCGGGCTTTCGCCTTCCTGGTTGTCTGACCTTGTAATTCACTTCGCTCACTTTTTCCATTATCTCGTAGGGGCCTTGCCATTTGGCAAGGAATTTACTTTCAACCGTAGGGACAAGTACCAATATCCTATCCCCCGGGGAAAAGGTACGGGTCTTTGCTCCACGGTTGTACACTCTCTGCTGTGCCAACTGCGCTTGGGCCAAATGTTCCTTCACGATGGGCATTACCTGAGCAATTCGTTCTTGCATCAGGGCGACATGCTCAATCACACTCCTGTGGGGAGAACTCTCACTTTCCCAAGTTTCCTTGGCAATATCCAACAGCCCTCTTGGGTGTCTCCCATACAGTAACTCAAAGGGGGAGAATCCCGTAGAGGATTGGGGCACCTCCCTAATAGCAAACATCAAATAAGGAAGTAGACAGTCCCAATCCTTTCCATCTCTATCCACCACTTTCTTCAACATTTGTTTTAGGGTTTTGTTGAATCTTTCAACCAGCCCATCGGTTTGGGGGTGATACACAGATGTACGCAATTGCGTCACTTTGAACAATTTACACAGCTCTTTCATAACCCGGGACATAAAGGGTGTACCTTGGTCCGTAAGCAGTTCTTTACAAATACCCACCCGGCTAAAAACAAGAGATAGCTCTTTGGCTATGGTTTTGGCCGAGGTATTTCTGAGAGGGATCGCTTCTGGATAACGGGTGGCATAGTCCATTATAACCAATATGTACTGGTGCCCCCTAGCGGACTTGATTATAGGACCTACCAAATCCATTGCGATTCTCTCAAACGGGACCTCAATGATGGGTAGAGGGACCAGCGGGCTACGGAAATGTGGCATCGGGGCCGACCTCTGACACACAGGGCAGGAGGAACAATAATTTTCTATGTCCTTCATCACCCCAGGCCAATAGAATCTCTGTAATACCCTCTCTCGGGTTTTCTCTGTCCCCAGATGACCTCCAAGAATGTGCCCATGGGCCAACTCCAACACCAACTTCCTGTAAGGTTTGGGCACCACCAGCTGCTCAACGGTTTCTTCTGCCCTTTTTGCCACCCGATACAGTAGGTCCTTCTCTACGCTGAAGTATGGGTAAGTGCAGGTATTATCTGGGTTCACTAACTCGCCATCTATTTCCACTACGTTTTCCCGTGCCTTTATTAGGGCGGGGTCTTTTAACTGTTCTGTGGCAAAATTTTCCCTGTGAACCTCCAGATCAGAAAACTCCACAGACGGTAGGTTTTCGTCTGAGGAGGTGGGCTCCTCTCCAGTTTCTTGAGTCTCCCCTGCCAATACTGACAAGGGAAATTCTGGAGAGTCCTCACCACTCTCAGAGGAGTTCTGGCTATCACATTCCTGGTACATAGGGGCACCAGTGGGGGGCTCAGGATCATCCCACAGTTCCCAGAACTTCGGAAAATCCCTTCCCACAATGGCATCATGCGGTAATTGAGATACTAACCCCACTGGATGAGAGAGGGTACCTTTGGGGGTCTCGAAACACACTGTAGTCACTGGATACTCTCGGGTGTCCCCATGCACACAAATAACAGCTACCTTGCTATTCCCAGAGACCTCTGTTTTAACTAATTCAGCCTTTATCAGGGTCACAAGGCTACCTGAATCCAGTAATACCACAACATTTCTACCATTAATACACATTTTGCATAAATGTTTCTCAGTTCCCCGAATGGCAGTGCATGCGACTGTCGCACACAGCGACTGACGTCTGTCCATCAGAAAATCACATTGCATGGGTTCCTCCACAACCGGGCAATTTGCTGCAATATGTCCCGCTTGCCGGCAGCGGTAGCAAACGATCCTTCTTGCGGCCTCTTGAGCCGCTGATTTCCCAGGCTGTTCTCGCCAAACTTGGGGTAGAGCTCCCACCCTCTCACTCTCTCCACCCTCACCCCTTGGAATCCTCTTATCCGCCCCTGGGGATGGTCTGGTCTTAGGGTGGAAAGTCCGAGAGTCTCTGGAAGAGGCCATCAGGTTCTCTGTAGCCAAGTATCTCTCTACACGATCCACAAGTTTACCGGCCGTTTCTGGGTCTCCATGGCTTACCCACTTTTGAATGGCGGTAGGAAGAGCTCTCAAGAAACGATCCATCACAACACGTTCCACAATCTCCGGTGCGGACAAAGTCTCTGGCTGTAGCCACTTCCTGCTCAGGTGAATGAGATCATACATTTGAGACCTGGGGGGTTTTCCAAGCTGGAAAGTCCAGTTATGCACACGCTGAGCCCGGACAGCCAGGGTGACACCCAGCCTTGCCAATATTTCAGCTTTTAGCATCACATAGTCTTTTGCTTGGTCAGGCTCTAGGTCATAGTAAGCCTTCTGCGATTCACCAGTTAACAGAGGAGCCACCAGTCCAGCCCACTGCTCCTCAGGCCACTTTTCTCTTTCAGCAGTCCTTTCAAATGTGGTCAAAAATACCTCTGGATCATCCTCTCCAGTCATTTTTGTCAATAAACGACTCACCCCAAAGGACGCGGTATTAGTGGGACGGCTTTCCTCACTGGTCTGCGGACGTTGCTGCATTACTGCTTCCATTTGTTGTAGTCTCTGCTCTTGCTTCTGTAACAGGTCTATGAAGCGGGCCTCAGATTGCTGCTGGGCTTGTTGATGAGCTTGCTGCTGGGCTGCAAGGCTCCTTTGCAAACCTGCATTTGTCTGCTGTTGATTGGCATTTGCTAGAGCCAGCTGTTTCAGTATCTCCTCCATGCTGGCTTAAAAAAAACTGCCACTGGTTCTCCACCAACTGTGAGGGGGTTGACTCGGTAGCGGGTGTGTGTGACCCCCTGGTTGGGCTCCCCACACAAAAACAGGGCCAGCAGACGGAGGTTGTGGTTTTCAAAATCAAAAGGTGCGGTTTATTTCTCTATGTACAGTGACAAAACACAGCAAAGCCAAAAAGAAACAAACAAAATAAATCCTGGTCAGTTTGACCTCTGACTAAACATGCAGGTTTCCTAAACTAACAACTGGGATCAGCCTGGTGCTGTCCTAGTCCCTAAGTCCCTGGTTTAGTAAAAGTCCAAACAAATAGCCACACAGGCTTTGCCTCACCGCACAGGGGTTCACTCTCCCTAGACAGTCCACACAGGTCTGGTTCCAGGCATGAGCTAACACCTAATGAATCTGGGAGTTTTTTTATAGAGGCCTTAAACGAACTGACAGGCTTCAGCTGGTCTCATCAACTCCCTGCCTCACGACGCCCAGCACTCTCCCTAGAGGTATGAGTCATTCATGAGCCCACTAGCCTCAGCTGGGCTTCATCAACTCCCTAGTTGTATAAGTCGGCATAAAGCCTGAATCTGGGAGAAATATATCTACCCCCCTGGATGCAACCAGGTGACTTTACCTTCCTGCTGTCACAATATATATATATATATATATATATATATATATATATATTTATATATATATATATATAAAAAATGTAATTGCTTCCATTGCATTGTGGACAATCCACAGCTCGTGGCAGGTGATGTGGCAAGTGGACAATCCACAACTTGGGGCAGGTGACGTAGCAAGTGGACAATCCACAACTTGTGGCAAGTGATGTGGCAAGTGACACGCTAAATACAAGTACACTGCTGCTTTCTCAGCTGCTGATACTCACTCTGGTCTCACAAAATAGCTGAAATGGTTAATAATACTGTTTTTGGAACTTAGGGAGGCTCCTTATGATGTTTCCTAACTAAACGCATATAGACACAAATGTGATAAAACGCAGCATGCAAACGCGACAAAGCGCGCCTTTCTAAACGCCGCTTTCAACCTTAGTTCTGAACACTTTGCTCCAGCGTCCCGTGTACATGGGGCCTAAAAACGCCATAGGCTAACATAGAGAGCCGTTTTTAAGCTGCAAAAAACGCTCAAACAAGTGGCTGGAAAAACGTCCGTGTGCATGTAGCCTTATATTAACCACTTGCTTAGTGGCCACTTAAACCCCCTTCCTACCCAGACCAATTTTCAAATTTCAGCGCTGATGCACTTTGAATGACAATTACGCGCTCATACAACACTGTAACCCAATGAAAATTTATAATTTTTTTTTTTTCACACAAATAGAGCTTTCTTTTGGTGCTATTTGATCACCGCTGCGTTTTTTTTTCTATAAATACAAAAGACCGACTAAAAAAAGAAAAAATTGTGATATTTTAATCACTTCAGCACCGGGCCTATTCTGGCACTTCTCTCCTTCATTTAAAAATCATAATTTTATGGCTATAAAATTACTTCAAAACCCCAAACATTATATATGTTTTTTTAGCAGACACCCAAGGGAATAAAATGGCGGTCATTGCAAATTTTTATCTCGCTCGGTATTTGCGCTATACATTTTCAAACGCCTTTTTTTTGGAAAGAAAATGGTTTCATGAATTAAAAAAAATTGCAAAACAGTAAAGTTAGCCCAATTTTTTTGTATAATGTGAAAGATGTTGTTATGCTGAGTAAATCGATACCTAACATGTCACGCCTTAAAATTGCGCACACTCATGGAATGACACCAAACTTCAGTACTTAAAAATCTCCCTAGGCGATGCTTTACATTTTTTTACACGTTACCATTTTCGCATTACAGAGGAGGTCTAGTGCTAGAATTGTTGCACTCATTATAACGCACGCAGCAATACCTCACATGTGTAGTTTCAACAGCGTTTACATATGTGGGCGGGACTTACGTGTGTGTTCGCTTCTGAACGCGAGGTACCGGGGACATGGGCGTTTTTTTTTTTGTTTTTTTTTATTATTATTTTTTTTGTTTTTTACTTTTTTTTATTTTTTACTCTTTTTTTAACTTTTTTGTTTTTTTGATCACATTTATTCCTATTACAAGGAATGTAAACATCCCTTGTAAAAGGAATCTATTGTGACAGGTCCTCTTTATGGAGAGATGCAGGGTCAATAAGACCCCACATCTCACCTCCAGGCTGGAAAGCATGAGATCGGTCAAAAAAATTAACCGATCTCATGCTGACAGCCGAGATCACGGCTTTGTTTACATACGGGAACCCGGCGTGATGTCATAACGTCGCGCCCGGGCCTCCGACGGTCATAGAGATGACTGGGGTAACCAGTCATTTCTATGCTTCCCATCCGGCGCCGGCCAATTCGTTCTCCGAGCCCCAGATGGCACGGGAGAGCCCGGAGAAGCACCGTATGGCGGCGGGAGGGGGGAACGTCCCCTCCCGCCGCCTATAAGAACGATCAAGCGGCGGAACTGCCGATATGATCATTTTTATCATGCACAGAATCGCCAGCTGAAAATAATTATATCTGAATGATGTCTGCAACTGCAGGCATCATTCAGATGTCACCGCACAAAGCCAAGGACGTCATTTGACGGTGGGCGGTAGGAAAGTGGTTAATATTTCTAAAATTTTGAAAAAAGGTAATTTTTCTCCTTCATTGATGTACACTGATGAGACTGCACTGATGGGCTGCACTGATGGGCACCGATAAGGTGGCAAGGGTGGGCAGTGAGAGGTGGCATTGCTAGTTGGCACTGGTGGGCATTGAGAAGTGGCACTGCTAGGTGACAATGATAGTTGGCAGTGATGGGCACTGATAGGCAGCACTGCTAGGTGGCACTGATTGGCACCAGTGGTGGGCATTGATAGGTGGCACTGGCAGGGGCTACTGATTGTCACAGATGACACAGAATTGCCTCTTCCTCTTCCGGCCCGATGTCCCTTGCACATAAGCCGGTGATTGCCTTTTTTTATGCTCACGCTCTCAGCACAAGGAGAAAACAAAAACCATTACCCAGCTTTTGTTTACATCATGTGATCAGCTGTCATTGGCTGACAGCTGATCACATGGTAAGAGGCAGGGATCGGCCCCTTACTCTGATC
Source organism: Rana muscosa (assembly GCA_029206835.1). Lineage (NCBI taxonomy): Eukaryota > Metazoa > Chordata > Amphibia > Anura > Ranidae > Rana > Rana muscosa. The sequence continues at coordinate 400,418,359 of CM055122.1, forward strand.
TGTCATCACCCGAGTCTCAGTGACTCAGTGACCACAGCACGCGCGCGAAGGGGAGGACGTCTATTGACGGACTCCCGGCAATTGAGGGCCGTGCTGTGGCCGTCGATCAGTTATAGCGCTGATCTCAAGTGATTAAAGAGGGTCTAAATGGGCCATTGACATGCATCACAATTCAACTTAGGAATGTGTCTTTGCAAAGTTAAACTAAATGAAATCCTTTCTTATTTTTGCTTGGGGATAGAGTGCAGAGGGATTAGAAGTCTAGACAGTTTTTGGGGATGTCTGCACCCCTGATAGGTTGAAGACAACTCCCAAATTTGGCCACTTTATCCTTCCAAATAATTCACTTCCTGTCACATAGCCACACAGGAAGTGAGGGTAAATCCCTACCAATGTCTTTCCTTGGGGACACACAGGTCAATCTAAATACTTTACCCATTATGTACATTGCACTCCAGCATTTTGCTGAGTACACCCCAAATTATTAGGTATTTTGGACTTTGGGGTTTATTTACTAAAGGCAAATCCACTTTGCACTACAGGTGCACTTTCTGGATATCCGAGGGGGACATGCAAGGAAAAAAAAAACACCATCTTTGCTTCTACATGATTGGATGTTAAAATCACCAGTGCTTCCCCTCAGATTTTCAGCAACTTCTGCAGAGTGGATTTGCCTTTACTAAACCCCAAACTACCTAATGATTTGGGGTGTACACAACAAAGTGCTACAGTGCAAATTGCTTAATGGGGACACTAGTTAGATTGATCTGTGTGTCCCCAAGAAAAGACATTTGTAGGGTTTTACCTTTACTTCCTTTTTAGCTGTGTGACAGGAAGTGAAGCCAATTTTACTAAAATGGACACAAAGCCCAACCTAAAAAAAAAACAAGCAGGGGTTCTAACACTTACTTGGTTTCCCTCAAAATGCCCACAATTAGAATAGTATTGCCTTGAGCTATTTTTAAGTGCAGTGCTCTAAATCAGTGCTTCTTAAGTATCCCCAACAGGCCATGTTTGCAGGTTTTCCTTCATCTTGCACATGTGCTTTAAATTACAGTCAATGGTTTTGTATTTTGGACAGCAATTCTCGATAAGATAAATTCACAAAACATGTCCTTTTGGGGGTACTTCAGAACCACTGCAGTAAAAAGGAAAATTTAATACTTACCGCTCTGTATTTTTCATTTCCTGGTGACTATCCATGGCAGCACACAATACATGCATATGCTAGCATGAAGGCACCAGGGTAGACAAATCACACCTGTTTTGTTTTGACTTGCCAATCAGTCACATTTGTTGCATAGAAAACAAAAAAGAAACATCAAAAGTTTGCATCAAATTTTATTGGTCAACAAAACAAAGGGAAGCCAAAATAAAAAACAAGGTCAATTTGAAACATTAGTCACAACATCTTGAGAAAGATTTAGCAAAATAATGCAGCACAGACAATTAAATCAAAGTGAACAAACAACACACATTAACAACATCAAAATTATTTCAGGGGAACATTTCTCCCACACAAAAAAATACAATCAACAAAAGTAAAACAAACATCTGTTTTGCAAAGACATAACAAATACAATACATGTGTTACAAACTCGATAAGGACACCAAAATGTACTTTTTGCCAGGCACGACCGCACGCACACACTTGCCTCTTTTCAGGGCAAGGGAGAGGATGCTATCTGCGAGCTTTAAATAACATAGGTTTACCATTGCAGTCTATGGGAACTGACTTGTTAATTTTGCTAGTCCCCACTTGGCTGGCCTTTCTTCTAGTTATTGGCCTTAAAATGGGGGCCCAGGTCCCACCCTAAGGGACATATATCAATGTCACCAATTTGGACAACACCAAAAACAAAACAAGGAGAAGTGCCTTTAAATATGCCAAATTTCTTAAGGGCCATTTCACACCACATGCAGTCCATTGCGTTTTTTATGCATCAAAAATGCATGGAACGTTGGTTATATGGTTCTAAATGCCAGTGTTTGTTCCAGTGCGTTCCAGTTCTACAAAAAAAGTAGAACATGCTGCATTTTACCTGCACTGGACTGTACTGGAACGCAGCAAAACACATCAAAAATGCACTGGAACGCACCGTAACACACCTAAATGCACCAAAAACGCACTGGAACACACTTGTCCTTATCTATGGTTAATAAAAAAAGGGGTGAAAAAAAGCACTGGACTGCATCAAAAACGTACTAAAAATGCACTGGAACGCATCAACAACGTGCTTGCAAAAAAGCACATGGAACGCATCCGGATTGCGTTTCTATGGTGTGAACTGGCCCTAGTTCACACCATAGAAACGCAGTCTGGATGCGTTCCAGGTGCTTTTCTACATGCACGTTTTTGACACGTTCCAGTGCATTTTGATGCGTTTTTGATGCAGTCCAGTGTTTTTTTCCCCCTCTTTTCACTAAGGATAAGTGTGTTGCAGTGCGTCTTTGGTGCATTTAGGTGCGTTCCGGTGCATTCCTGTGCGTTTTTGGTACGTTCCATAGCATTTTTGATGTGTTTTACTGTGGTCCAGTACAGTTCTGTACATAAAAAATGCAGCATGACCAATTTTTTTTCCTTTCTGAAACGCACTGGAGCGGACTGCAGTGGTGTGAACTATGCCATTGGCATTAATGTGATCAACTTTCTTTGCGTTTTTCATTCATCAAAAAAACACACTGCACTGCATCCGGTGTGAACTGGCCCTAAATATCATACCTGGGGGGTGTCTATAGTATGCCTGTAAAGTAGCGCATGTTTTCCATGTTTATAACAGTTCAAGAGCAAAATGACATTTCTAAAGTAAAATAATAGTCATTTAAAAGTACTCGCGGCTGTAATGAATTGCTGGTTCCCGTCAATACAGATAAAAGTAATTGAAAGTCTTTGAAAAAAAAAATGCATGGGGGTTCCCCCAAATTCCATTACCAGGCCCTTCAGGTCTGGTATGGATATTAAGGGGAATTCTGTGCCAAATTGAAAAAAAAATGGCGTGGGGATTCCCCACAAAATCCGTACCAGGCCCTTCAGGTCTGGTATGAATTTTAAGGGGACCCCCACGCCAAACTTAAAAAAAATGGCGTGGGGGTCCCCCTAAAAATCCACACTAGACCCTTATCCGAGCACGCACCTGGCAGGCCGCAGGAAAAGAGGGGGGGACGAGAGAGCGGCCCCCCTCCCTCCTGAACCGTACCAGGCCACATGCCCTCAACATGGGGAGGATGCTTTGGGGGTCTGTGACCCCAAAGCACCATGTCCCCATGTTGATGGGGACAAGGGCCTCATCCCCACAACCCTTGCCGGTGGTTGTGGGGGTCTGCGGGCAGGGGGCTTATCAGAATCTGGAAGACCCCTTTAACAAAGGGGACCCCCAGATCCCGGCCCCCCCCTGTGTGAAATGGTAATGGGGTACAAATGTACCCCAACCATTTCACAAAAAAATGTGTCAAAAATGTTAAAAATTACAATAGCCGGTTTTTGACAATTCCTTTATTAATGTCTTCTCCTTTCTTCCATCTTCTTCTACCATCTTCTTCTTTTCTCCATTCGAGTTTCTTCCTCCATCTTATTCTTCATCTTCCTCTTCATCTTCCTTCTTCCTTCGGTGTTCTCGTCCGCATCTTGCTCTGTCTTCTTGTTCCCTTCTTCTTTCTCTGGTCGCTCCGCTTGAATTTGAGGTTCCCGCTGTGTGACGCTTCAGTTCTTCAGTTCTCCTCTGGGTCCCGGTGACCCCGCCCCCCTCTGACGCACATGGATTTCACTGGGACTTTCCCCGTGGTGTCAGAGGGGGCGGAGCCACTGGGGGGCAGCGGACCCAGAGGAGAACTGAAGAACTGAAGCGTCACACAGCGGGAACCTCGAATTCAAGTGGAGCGGCCGGAGAAAGAAGAAGGGAACAAGAAGCCAGAGCACGATGCGGACGAGAACACCGAAGGAAGAAGGAAGATGAAGATGAAGATGAAGAGGAAGATGAAGAATAAGATGGAGGAAGAAACCCGAATGGAGAAAAGAAGAAGATGGTAGAAGAAGATGGAAGAAAGGAGAAGACATTAATAAAGGAATTGTCAAAAACCGGCTATTGTCATTTTTAACATTTTTGACCCTTTCTTTGTGAAATGGTAGGTACCCCATTACCATTTCACACAGGGGGGGCTGGGATCTGGGGGTCCCCTTTGTTAAAGGGGTCTTCCAGATTCCGATAAGCCCCCCCCCCGCAGACCCCCTCAACCACCGGCAAGGGTTGTGGGGATGAGGCCCTTGTCCCCATCAACATGGGGACATCCTCCCCATGTTGAGGGCATGTGGCCTGGTACGGTTCAGGAGGGAGGGGGGGCGCTCTCTCATCCCTCCCTCTTTTCCTGCGGCCTGCCAGGTTGCGTGCTCGGATAAGGGTCTGGTGTGGATTTTTAGGGGGACTCCACGCCATTTTTTTATGTTTGGCGCGGGCTTTCCCCTTAAAATCCATACCAGACCTAAAGGGCCTTGTACGGATTTTGAGGGGGACCCGCACGTCATTTAAAAAAATAAAAAATTGGCGCGGAGTTCCCCTTAATATCCATACCAGACCTGAAGGGCCTGGTAATGGAATTTGGGGGGACCCCACGCATTTTTTTTTTTTTATCAATGACTTTTAATGAGTTTTCTCTATATTGACGGGAGCCGACAATTCATTATAGCCGAGTACTTTTAAATGCCTTTTTTTTTCCTTTAGAAATGTCATTTTGCTGGCGCACTGTTATATAACGGCAAGTTCAGAGCTGCACCTGTTCAACTTATGCAAATTGATTTACGTGACTTGACATTTACGAAGATTTTGCCGGCTCAGTGTCCCGGCGCGTTTGAATGAGTGAAATTCCCGCGCTGAGCTAAAAAAAAACCCTTGCAGTTCTAAACGTACTTGCCGGCGCAGCGGGCTGGTTCTGAAAAAGTTACTTTATCATTCTATTTTGGGCATATTTGTTACTTGGGCAGGTGTCACTACATTTCCTCACATCACCCCACATCACCCCCATTATATCGGCACTTCCAGCTTCTTTATATTTTTATTTGAAGATGCCGTGCGCCAGGTCCATAGTGGCGCACTGAGCGCCTCCTCCCGTGCGGCGAGAACACTATAGTAAATGGGGAATAGCGCTGCGCTACCGGCGCAAATGTTTTGTAAATACCAAAACAGCCTTTGTGCACGCAGATGCACCGATACTCATGGTGCAAACGTTTCGTAAATCAGCCCCAATGTGTATAACAGTGTTGCCAAAGAGCCTTCCAGTGGAAACCCATTCTATTTAAAAAAAGGACTGCTTCATGAATATAAAACAATAATGGCTAAATACAATGGAATTCTTGGGGATGAATTGGATTATATAAAAAGATAAAAAAAAAAAAATAGTAAAAAATAAGTAAAAAACTATTACAATTAGCAAAGAACAAGGACTAATGCTCCACTTGTTAAGGTATTGTGCTCACATCTAATTCCTCATTAAATCCATTGATGATAGTCCCAGTTAGTGGAATGCAGGCCACTCTACCATATTGGGAGAGCGACCTCTGGCAAATTGACACACAGTACACTGCTGAAATCTGCTGGGTGGTTGAGGCATCGAAATATGTGAGTGGATAATGTTTTCACCTTTGTTTCAAGGCATATCCATTTTAATAAACAGGTTGCACAGTGATCTTGTTTTTGTATTTTTTCTGCGAGCTAATGAATGTAGACAAAGGAACCATAAGGCAGGTGGATGGTCAGATATCCAGATTCTGGAATTAAAACACAAGTGCATTCAGACCCATTTAATTTCTGGGTCTAAAAGTCTGGTGAGTTCTAGAGTATAAGGGGGGCAAGGTGGAAGCACTAGAAAGCACTGTTTGAAGAGCACTTCAATTGCATGGAGTGTGCTGAGCATTTTTAAAGTTTTCAGTCACATCAATTGGACATTTAGAGTTTTAAATGTGCAAGCTACAATGTCTAATTAATTGTTTCACCTTAGTTTATTTTGGTTATTGCTTTTAGTTATTATTTTTCATGTGGATTGGTTATTGATGGCACAAATTGATACCTAGCGCTTATTCATTCTAGTGCTCTTAAATACTAAGGGCGTCCAGCACAAGATATTTGGAAGATCAGCAGGTGGAATCTGTGGCGCTGTGTTTTATATACACAGCTCATCGAAATGTATTGACGCTTTATATTAGAGTCGGATATCACTTCTTCTCAAAGGGTTTGCTTACACACTCCTAGTACACTTCTTGTCCCAGACCATAATAGACTTTAGATAGAGTTTCCACTCCCCTAATTCTCCACTTTCTTAGATCCTTGCCTCAGAAATTGACATTTAAATGAAGAAAAAAGTTTCCATAGTACAGTATTTTTCAGAAGCACGAGGCCATATCCTTACAGTATCATACTCACTTCTCATCACTAAAAGAAGTTCCCTATATATCATAAAACCCCTGCGTGATTTTTTTGCACTTTAACAGATTTAACAAGACACCTTCAATTGTATATTTGACAGACCAAAAAATTTCAAATAAGAGAAGTGCAATGTTAGAGATTGCATACATTTTCAAGTAAACCTGTCATATATATATATATATATATTTAAAAAGTATTGATTTGTAAAGACCTTGTACTAAGGTTAAAACCATGTACTAAGACTAAAAAGAAGAAAATCATTCACCTAGGAGTGCCTGAGTTTATCGTTCAACCTTTGCAATTATCAATTTTCAACTCCTGTAATTGTGTACTATAACACACTGAAGGTTAAAGAGAAGTACATGCAGGGACATGCCCTTCCATTGCTGACGGCCCTCGGTCGGTCGGGAAACCCGCACCAATACCCCTCCCCCCCATTTTCGGTCAGTCGGGTCCAGAGCACTTACACCATCTATGGTGGGCAGCGCTTTACCTGGGTGACAGGCAGCGGGCATCACAGGTGAGTGAAAAGAACCCACCGCTCCAGTTGTAACTGATATGCCCACTGGAACACACACCTGAGTGCTAACCCCGGCTTGCCTTCGTGGTAAATCATCAAAAATAGAACCGTCTGCACCTCACGTGGGCTCCAAGTAAAGGTGTTGGAATATCAAAATATCCAAAATGACACCAGAGAACACCAGCAGTGGTCAAGGTAGATGTGTTTCACACAACAGAATTGTGCTTACTCATTACAAAGACATGCCTAACTGATATGTGTTACCCACCCCCTGTACAGGTGCTAGGGGAATGTCATCACCTCCACTGCCAATCGGAACGCTTCTCCTTTCAGCCAATCCGGTGTCATGCGTGGCGGAATGACGCATGGATGGAGGGGGTGGTTCTGATCCACATCTCCTGGTCACATCTGATTTGCATATGTTTTTCTAAATCAGCAACTTACCAGGAAGAATAAGGGCCCTGCAACTGTAAAATCTGTCAGCAACAGAGGAACTTATAAGGGTTATTTTACTAAAACTAAGAGTGCAAATCCAATGCAGCTGTGAATGACAGCTAATTCGCTTCCAAACTTCAGCTTGTTGGTTTAAGTTTGGACAAAAATAAAACTGGAAACTGAACGGTTTCCATGTAGAGAGCTGCACCAGATTTTGCACTCTCCAGTTTTAGTAAATAAACCCCACAGTCTTTTCTGATAGGCTCCTTTAAAATAATTGCTTCAAAAGCAATTTGACATCTGTGTGATATTTTAGTGGAAAATTAAAGTACACTCTTACAAAAGAAATGGCAGCTGTGAACATACCTCTCAAAGATATGCATGATATACAGTATATATATATATATATATATATATATATATATATATATATATTAACCATATTGAATTTCTGAAAAGCTGGAGCTGATTGTAATGCTGAAAGATGATTTCCAGGTATGGAATATTTTTATATACTTATATTGGTCCATCTTGGACCAGTGGTAGGTACTATGCAGGACTTTTTTTTCTAAGAGAATAGGTTCAGGAACTCACCCTCCTTCTCCCCAACTAACTCCCCACCCTCACAGACCGCTAGATGTAGGGCATGTGGCCTGGGTGCTAGAACACAGATGGTGGTAGAGGAAGTGAATAGTGCAGGAAACTACCTCTACTGCCTTCTGCATTAAATAACAGATTGATGTAGATGCCATACCTGGACAATGTGCCTGAATGCTGGAAATCACTAAACTAGACATCACTACTGCAGTGATATCCACATGCTTCCTTGCTTTCGGGTGCCATGCTGAGTGTCTAGCCTGCTGCACTGTGAACACAGGAGGTTGGCCACTTGGCACAGGTGCCATCCAGGGAATGCTTTACATTGTATTAATGAATGCAAAGAGTTCTCTGATTAGACAAGGTGGAGTCAGGGAATGCTTTGCATTCATTCAGAAAATGCAAGGCATTCTCTGACTGGTGCCTGTGCTGTGTCAATTTCCTGTTTTCAGAATGCAGGAGGCCAGCAGCTCAGCATGGGACCTGGAAGCAAGTAGAGATCACTGAAGCAGAAATGTCTACTTTAGTGATTTCCAGCTTCCAGATGCATAGTCAGGTATGACCCAATGTAAAAATACACCATACCTGGACTTTATCTTTGGTACCCAAATGATACTGAAGAAGCTACAGCACTGCAATGAAAATGTTTGCTTATGCCTGTGCATACACTTCAACGCTTTAACCAGTGTATCTCTGGATGCTTTATTGGTTTACATTGAAACTCCAGCTAGTACTGTTGAAAGCGTATTCACCCATTTCCTCCGTTATTACACAAGTTGTGACCGATCAATAGGATGAGTGGCTCTACTGGTCAAAAAAAAGTGCAAGCTTCATTTTCATTTTCATTTTACAGAGCTTGAGGATTGTATACCATGAAATTACTGACAAGTTCATTTAATCCACAGTGCTCAATAAATATACACAACAGTTAAATGAGCAAGAACAACCATTCTATTTATGTAAGTTTGAATAAATCTGTAATCCTTGTGTTTCGTACTATGCACTATATGCCTATTTTTGTGTAATAGCATGTGCAGTTAGTTATTCTTGTCACAGTGAAATACAAAACAAAAAATAATCCTATCTCATCACATTGAGGAAATCTGTGTAGCACAGGGTAACACACTGCAATGTGAATAAATATTTAATTAGCATTAAACCAAATCCCAGTTAATACCATTATAACTGTGATCTATAAATCTGATCAGGTTGTTGCAAATAATTCACTGTTAAGAATACATTATGAACAGAAAATAAGAATAAATAACATGCCACATTAAATATTAAGCTACTTAGCTGTCTAAGCATTATTGAAGCTTTCACTATCTCCTTGAAGTGATGACCATTCACTTACTGTTATTAATGCACATTTTACAATGGATGTATCACTTTAAAAAAGAATGTCTTTCAGACATTTTCAAAATGTAAACACAGCTAAATATAAAATTCTTGAATAGAAATATGCATTTTAGATTTAAAGGATGCATTTTTAGAGATAACAATTGTGTTCTTTTAAACATTAACTATTGGGTCATCACAGTGCATGCCCACCTGAGCTTTTAAAAAGAAGGGAACCTGAAAACAAGATGAACTTTTCACCCCAAAACACCAGTCTATACTAAATATGGTCTTGGCTTTCCAAGAAGAAGAAGAAGGTCTTTAGACTTTTATGGGTTTATGTACAACTTACTAGTATGTTGCTTACTGTTTGGTGGTATCATGTTGCTGTGTCAATTTGTCTTGCAAAAAACCTAATCATGTAGAATATTAAATTGAAATGTATATACATAATGATGGAAATTAACCAAATAGATAGGGAACTTGATAGATTGTACCTATTTTCAGCTTTGAAAGGTTTACAAGGCAGAATCTAGCCATTTGTTCAACTATGTGAAGCAAATAAAGAACTACAGTGACAGATGTTTCAGGGGTTGCAGTTAAAGTAGTGACGTATTGCACGTTTGGTGGTCCTACCCACAACTGCTCACCTTTTGGTCCACAATGCTTGTTCTGTTCCAAACCTTGTTCCCTATAGTAGTTCCATGGGGGCATTACTCCACCATAAAATTCTTGGACTTTTTAATTGTGCAGAAATTGTCCACTTTATTCATTTTGGCTGCTAAACACACAATAGCCCAAGCCTGGAAGAAACATAACAGCACCCAGCAATACAGATCCTTGCAAACTATGAAACTGACCCTTGGTGTCCACTTTAATAAAAACACATTGAGGGTAATTTACTATAAACAGTGCGCTGCGCCGGTTCATACCTTAATTGGTGCGCCGAATAAATCCTTAATTGAGCGCAGGAACTGGCGGCGCACTGCTATAGTAAATAAAAATTTGAGCGGTGCTCTATTGAAAATGAATGGTTCCCTATGGGAGCCCATTGATTTGAATAGAGGTCGCCCGGGAAGTCGGATGAAGGCGATCCGACTCGCGGGGCGACTCGTGTGCCAGCTGACACAGGGACAGCGTGACTTTGCGAGGCAACTTGGACAACTGGTGGAAAAAAAAGTCAATAAAAAACACAACACAGGTTTTTAAAGTAATTTATTAGGCAGCTCCGGGGGTCTTCTTCCGACTTCGGGGGTCTTTCTGCCGGGCGCCCCGCTATCTTCTTCCAGCTCTTTCGCTAGCGGGGTCCCGGTCTTCATCGTCATCTTCTTCCGACTTCGGGGGTCTTTCTGCCGGGCGCTCCGCTATCTTCTTCCAGCTCTTTTGCTAGCAGGGTCCCGGTCTTCATCGCCTTCTTCTTCCGACTTCGGGGGTCTTTCTGCCGGGTGCCCCGCTATCTTTTTCCAGCTCTTTTGCTAGCGGGGGTCCCGGTCTTCATCTTCTTCCGACTTCGGGGGTCTCTTGTTCTGTTCTCCGGTGTCGTCTCCGCGCTCTCCGGTTCTTCTCCCGCTCTCCGGTGCCTTCTCCACGATCTCTGGTTCTTTCTGCCTTCTGCCGGGCGCCCCGCTGTCTTCTTCCAGCTCTTTTGCTAGCGGGGTCCCGGTCTTCATCGTCGTCTTCTTCCCTCTTCTCTTCGCCCGATGTTGCCTCGTCGCTGTCTGCCGCTACAATGCTCTGTCCGCGGAGCACATCCACTTATATTGGCATGGGGCGTGGTCACCGGGTGATGCCACCCACTGACCCCCCCGCCCCCGTATTAGGTCACAGTCCCGGGGAATACTATACTATAAAAATGTTGGTAAAAAGACTCACACGCACCCTAATCAATTAAACCACCACTGCGCATATGAAAATAACAAAGTTGGCCTAACAAGCTGCCAAATTAAACAAAATAGTGATGTGAAAAAGTATTTTAAATATATAAAATAGTGGCGCTAATACATATACTATGAAATATACAACTAAAAAAATTAAATATAAATCTCACTCTTACACCACGTGATAATGTGCAAATATATATATAGATAATTATATTCAATAAATAACGTCCATTTAGTAAATTTCTAAGTGATCACACACTTTCAAAAAAAGGAAGGGGCTAAAACAAGCCCAAAAGAAAATTTCTCTATAAGTGTATCCAAGTGTTTCAACTTAAAAACAGTATTCAAAGTCCATAACTTGATGTAAAAAGAAATTCCTTCCACCAACACCGCTGTGACTGTGACTCCTCTCCCAAAGGTATTGCACTCACCAGAATAATTAGCCTAGCATTCTCATGCATCGGCAAGCAGGCTTTAAATACACCACTCACGGTGATTGCAGCTTTTCCAGTAATGTTCACTCAATGCTCGATGTGGATATGCAAAAAAGAAGAAGTGCTTCCAATAGTATAATACTGTCAGATAACCGTTTATTTAAAAGGCACACAAACTTCAAACATTGCACTCACATCACTTCAGAGGACAAAAAGCTCTTCACAACTAGAAGGTGTTTCACAGCAAAACTTCAGGTGAAAACTTCACACAAAAGAGGGTTATTGCGGTATACTGAGAGATGTATCGTGGTCACGGCAGACCCAAAGTAAACCAGCAATCTCACCCTCCACACGTCCGTCTCCTCTCCTGGACCTCAAATCAACTCAACAGCCGGTGCTTACGAACGTAGTTCCTCACTTAACGCTTGCCGCACAGCCACGCCCAGACATGTTTCGTCATACAGACTTATTCATTGGGATTGGCTGAGCGGCAACACCACCTCCCCTTTATACTCTCACCGAATCCATTACTAATCCGGCATCTAGAGCACTTGCGCACTACATGTGTTTCCGTGACTGCGATACATCCGTTTGAACTCATTACCGTTCGGTCATACAGGACATGAATGCATTAATGCAAAATAATTTAAACAATATCATAATTTAAATGTGCTCAAGAATCAACTTACATAAATATATATTTAAAACCTGCGGGCAGATCCTATACAGTGATGGATATTAACCTAAATGCGATATACAGAAATCTACACACACCACCTCATAACTGAGACACAAATGAGGAAGATATGTTCCAGATATATTATCAGTACACAAAGATTACCTTACTATAACTTCAAAGAGATATAAAAATTATACATATATGTACATAACTCCTGTTCATTTCTAAGAACTAGTCATTAGATATATAGCGGTTGTGACAGCAGGAAGGTAAAGTCACCTGGTTGCATCCAGGGGGGTAGATATATTTCGCCCAGATTCAGGCTTTACGCCGACTTATACAACTAGGTGGAGAGTTGTATAAGCCCAGCTGGGGCTAGTGGGCTCATGGATGACTCATACCTCTAGGGAGAGTGTGGGGCGTCGTGCAGACAGGGAGTTGATGAGACCAGCTGAAGCTTGTCAGCTCATTTAGGCCTCTATAAGAACTCCCAGCTTCATTAGATGTTAGCTCATGCCTGGACCCAGACCTGTGTGGACTGTCTAGGGAGAGTGAACCCCTGTGCGGTGAGACAAAGCCTGTGTGGCTATTTGCTTGGACATTTAAAACCAGGGACTTAGGGACTAGGACAGCACTAGGCTGATCCCAGTTGTTAGTTAGGAAACCTGTATGTTTAGTCAGAGGTCAAGTTGACCAGGATTTATTTTGTTTATGTTTCTTTTGCTTTGCTGTGTTTTGTCACTGTAAATAGAAAATAAACCGCACCTTTTTGATTTTGAAAACCACAACCTCCGTTTGCTGGGCCTGTTTTTGTGTGGGGAGCCCATCCCGGGGGTCACACACACCCGCTGCCGAGCTAACCCCCTCACAGTTGGTGGAGAATGCGGGCAGTTTTTTTTTAAGCCAGCATGGAGGAGATACTGAAACAGCTGGCTCTAGCAAATGCCAATCAACAGCAGACAAATGGAGGTTTGCAAAAGAGCCTTGCAGCTCATCAACAGAGCTTTGAAGCTCATCAACAGAGCCTTGCAGCCCAGCAGCAAGCTCATCAACAGAGCCTTGCAGCCCAGCAGCAGACAAACGCAACTTTGCAACAGAGTCTGGAGGCTCAGCAACAAGCCCAGCAGCAATCTGAGGCCCGCTTCATAGACCTGTTGCAGAAGCAAGAGCAGAGACTACAACAACAGATGGAAGCAGTAATGCAGCAACGTCCGCAGACCAGTGAGGAAAGCCGTCCCACTAATACCGCGTCCTTTGGGGTGAGTCGTTCATTGACAAAAATGACTGGGGAGGATGATCCAGAGGTATTTTTGACCACATTTGAAAGGACCGCTGAAAGAGAAAAGTGGCCTGAGGAGCAGTGGGCTGGACTGGTGGCTCCTCTGTTAACTGGTGAATCGCAGAAAGCTTACTATGACCTAGAGCCTAACCAAGCAAAAGACTATGTGATGCTAAAAGCTGAAATATTGGCAAGGCTGGGTGTCACCCTGGCTGTCCGGGCTCAGCGTGTGCATAACTGGACTTTCCAGCTTGGAAAACCCCCCAGGTCTCAAATGTATGATCTCATTCACCTGAGCAGAAAGTGGCTACAGCCAGAGACTTTGTCCGCACCAAAGATTGTGGAACGTGTTGTAATGGATCGGTTTTTGAGAGCTCTTCCTACTGCCATCCAAAAGTGGGTAAGCCATGGAGACTCAGAGACGGCCGATGGTCTTGTGGATCGTGTGGAGAAATACTTGGCTACAGAGAACCTGACGGCCTCTTCCAGAGACACTCGGACTTTCCACCCTAAGACCAGACCATCCCCAGGGGCGGATAAGAGGATTCCAAGGGGTGAGGGTGGAGAGAGTGAGAGGGTGGGAGCTCTACCCCAAGTTTGGCGAGAACAGCCTGGGAAATCAGTGGCTCAAGAGGCGGCAAGAAGGATCGTTTGCTACCGCTGCCGGCAAGCGGGACATATTGCAGCCAATTGCCCGGTTGTGGAGGAACCCATGCAGTGTGACTTTCTGACGGGCAGACGTCAGTCGCTGTGTGTGACAGTCGCATGCACTGCCATTCGAGGAACTGAGAAACATTTATGCAAAATGTGTGTTAATGGTAGAAATGTTGTGGTATTGCTGGATTCAGGTAGCCTTGTGACCCTGATAAAGGCTGAGTTAGTTAAAACAGAGGTCTCTGGGAATAGCAAGGTAGCTGTTATTTGTGTGCATGGGGACACCCGAGAGTATCCAGTGACTACAGTGTGTTTCGAGACCCCCAAAGGTACCCTCTTTCATCCAGTGGGCTTAGTATCTCAGTTACCGCATGACGCCATTGTGGGAAGGGATTTTCCGAAGTTCTGGGAACTGTGGGATGATCCTGAGCCCCCCACTGGTGCCCCTATGTACCAGGAATGTGATAGCCAGAACTCCCCTGAGAGTGGTGAGGACTCTCCGGAATTTCCCTTATCAGTATTGGCAGGGGAGACTCAAGAAACTGGAGAGGAGCCCACCTCCTCAGACGAAAACCTACCGTCTGTGGAGTTTTCTGATCTTGAGGTTCACAGGGAAAACTTTGCCACAGAACAGTTGAAAGACCCCGCCCTAATAAAGGCACGGGAAAACGTAGTGAAAATAGATGGCGAGTTAGTGAACCCAGATAATACCTGCACTTACCCATACTTCAGCGTAGAGAAGGACCTACTGTATCGGGTGGCAAAAAGGGCAGAAGAAACCGTTGAGCAGCTTGTGGTGCCCAAACCTTACAGGAAGTTGGTGTTGGAGTTGGCCCATGGGCACATTCTTGGAGGTCATCTGGGGACAGAGAAAACCCGAGAGAGGGTATTACAGAGATTCTATTGGCCGGGGGTGATGAAGGACATAGAAAATTATTGTTCCTCCTGCCCTGTGTGTCAGAGGTCGGCCCCGATGCCACATTTCCGTAGCCCGCTGGTCCCTCTACCCATCATTGAGGTCCCGTTTGAGAGGATCGCCATGGATTTGGTAGGTCCTATAATCAAGTCCGCTAGGGGGCACCAGTACATATTAGTTATAATGGACTATGCCACCCGTTATCCAGAAGCGATCCCTCTCCGAAATACCTCGGCCAAAACCATAGCCAAAGAGCTATCTCTTGTGTTTAGCCGGGTGGGTATTTGTAAAGAACTGCTTACGGACCAAGGTACACCCTTTATGTCCCGGGTTATGAAGGAGCTGTGTAAATTGTTCAAAGTGACGCAATTACGTACATCTGTGTATCACCCCCAAACCGATGGGCTGGTTGAAAGATTCAACAAAACCCTAAAACAAATGTTGAAGAAAGTGGTGGATAGAGATGGAAAGGATTGGGACTGTCTACTTCCTTATCTGATGTTTGCTATTAGGGAGGTGCCCCAATCCTCTACGGGATTCTCCCCCTTTGAGTTACTGTATGGGAGACACCCAAGAGGGCTGTTGGATATTGCCAAGGAAACTTGGGAAAGTGAGAGTTCTCCCCACAGGAGTGTGATTGAGCATGTCGCCCTGATGCAAGACCGAATTGCACAGGTAATGCCCATCGTGAAGGAACATTTGGCCCAAGCGCAGTTAGCACAGCAGAGAGTGTACAACCGTGGAGCCAAGACCCGTACCTTTTCCCCGGGGGATAGGATACTGGTACTTGTCCCTACGGTTGAAAGTAAATTCCTTGCCAAATGGCAAGGCCCCTATGAGATAATGGAAAAAGTGAGCAAAGTGAATTACAAGGTCAGACAACCAGGAAGGCGAAAGCCCGAACAGATCTATCACGTTAATCTGTTGAAAGCCTGGAGGGATAGAGAGTCCCTAGTCGCAGACACTTGGTCATCAGCTCAAACTGGTTGCGTGATTCCTGAGGTTGGAATAGCAGCCACCTTGTCACAACCCCAACAACAGGAGGTTAAGGAGTTTGTGCTTCGCAACAAGGAGGTATTCTCTGAGCTGCCGGGACAAACATCTGGGGTAGAGCATGACATCATTACCCCGCCCGGTGAAAGGGTGAAGTTAAAACCCTATCGGATCCCAGAGGCCCGACGGGAGGCAATACGGGAGGAAGTACAGAAAATGCTGAACTTAGGGGTGATAGAGGAGTCCCAAAGTGATTGGTCTAGTCCCATTGTGTTGGTGCCTAAACCGGATGGGAGCTGGCGATTTTGTAACGATTTTCGTCAGTTGAACAAAGTTACAAAATTTGACACCTACCCCATGCCACGTATAGATGAGTTGATCGACCGGCTGGGAACAGCCCGATACATGACGACTCTTGACCTCACAAAAGGGTATTGGCAAATCCTCCTGGCCAAGTCGGCCAAAGAGAAAACCGCATTTGTAACCCCAGACGGGGCGTTCCAATATAAAAGAATGCCGTTCGGGTTACAGAATGCGCCGGCCACATTCCAGCGGAAAATGGACCAGATGCTGAGGCCCCATCGGAAGTATGCTGCGGCTTACCTGGATGACGTAATTGTCCATAGCACAGATTGGGCCTCACATCTGCCAAAAGTGCAAGCAGTCCTGGACTCTGTTCGGGAAGCGGGGTTTACGGCTAACCCCAAGAAGTGTACCATTGGGCAGGAAGAGGCCAAATATCTTGGGTACACCATTGGGAGGGGAGTAATAAAACCCCAACTCAACAAAGTCGAGGCCATCCAGAGTTGGCCACGTCCCAACAGCAAGAAGCAGGTACGAGCCTTTCTGGGAATCGCTGGGTATTATCGGCGATTCATTCCCCACTTTGCTTCTAAGGCTGTGCCCCTAACCAACCTGACGAAGGGGAAAGGGTCGGTCATGATTAAATGGACCCCCGAGGCTGAGGCAGCATTCCAATTCTTGAAACAAGCCTTATGTAGCCAGCCAGTGTTGTACTCACCCGACTTCTCTAAAGACTTTGTCGTACAAAGTGATGCGTCAGATGTGGGGTTAGGAGCAGTATTGTCCCAGGTCTGGAACGGGGAAGAGCACCCAGTCATTTACCTCAGCAGGAAGTTGAAGTCCCATGAGGTAAATTACGCCACCGTTGAAAAGGAGTGTTTAGCGGTGAAGTGGGCTCTAGATTCCCTTCGGTACTACCTGCTAGGTAGGCACTTTGACTTGGTTACGGATCACGCTCCGTTAAAGTGGATGGCTCAAAACAAGGAAACAAATAGAAGAGTGAATAGGTGGTTCCTGGCCCTCCAGGAATTCAACTTCACAGTAAAGCATCGCCCTGGCGTTCAAATGGGGAATGTGGATGCTTTGTCTCGAGTACATGAATGCCTGATTGCTGGTGTTCCAACCCCGAGGTTAAAACAGAGGGGGGGGTATGTGACAGCAGGAAGGTAAAGTCACCTGGTTGCATCCAGGGGGGTAGATATATTTCGCCCAGATTCAGGCTTTACGCCGACTTATACAACTAGGTGGAGAGTTGTATAAGCCCAGCTGGGGCTAGTGGGCTCATGGATGACTCATACCTCTAGGGAGAGTGTGGGGCGTCGTGCAGACAGGGAGTTGATGAGACCAGCTGAAGCTTGTCAGCTCATTTAGGCCTCTATAAGAACTCCCAGTTTCATTAGATGTTAGCTCATGCCTGGATCCAGACCTGTGTGGACTGTCTAGGGAGAGTGAACCCCTGTGCGGTGAGACAAAGCCTGTGTGGCTATTTGCTTGGACATTTAAAACCAGGGACTTAGGGACTAGGACAGCACTAGGCTGATCCCAGTTGTTAGTTAGGAAACCTGTATGTTTAGTCAGAGGTCAAGTTGACCAGGATTTATTTTGTTTATGTTTCTTTTGCTTTGCTGTGTTTTGTCACTGTAAATAGAAAATAAACCGCACCTTTTTGATTTTGAAAACCACAACCTCCGTTTGCTGGGCCTGTTTTTGTGTGGGGAGCCCATCCCGGGGGTCACACACACCCGCTGCCGAGCTAACCCCCTCACACGGTACATACTAATCTAAAATTCTATTTAAAATTAATATTTAAAATTAATAATATTATTAAAAATTGTTAATAAAACAAGTTAAATCTAATTCAATATTCAACCCTCTCGGATAGAGGCTCTTCAAAAGGAAAATCCACTTGGTTTCCCTCTTTGATAGATCCCTCACCTGGTTAGAGCCCCTCCAAGAGGGTTGCATAATGTCTATGCCACAGAATTGCAGAACCGAGGGGTCCTGACCATGTTTGTCTCTAAAATGTAGAGACACACTATGATATTTAAAACCCTTCCTAATGTTGGCCAAATGCTCCGCTATACGGACCCTCAGTAGGCATTTTGTTCTGCCCACATAATACAGGCCACATGGGCACCACAACAGATACACAACATAGGAAGAATTACATGTTATGAAATGATCTATTGTAAACACCTCATTATCTATGTTAGTAATATTCATGCGACCCCTATTACTAATCTTCACAGTTCTGCAACAAATGCACCTCCAGCATGAATAAAAACCTTTAAAATCAATTGACAAGTTTTTTATTGGGGGATCCAGAATCTTCTGTACCACCTTATCCCCAAAATTGGGGGCCCTTCTATAGATACATTTTGGTCTTTCTGGCAGAACACTGCACAAATCTCTATCCCTGCACAGTATATACCAGTATTTGGAAAATATATTCTCTATCTCCCTATACTGAAAATAAAAATCAGAGATGAAGCCCCATTGATGTTGGTCATTAACTACTATATTTTCATTTTTTTTCCTCAAGCACTGTTCTCTTGGTACTGCCACAATTTCTTTAATAGTATCATTAACCTCCCTGGCGGTATGATTCTGTCAGATTTTAGGTGCTGAAAGCGGTACCATTTTTCTGCATGGAAATTTGGCGTTTTATATTACAGGCCTGTAATTCTTAGGAATAACTCACTTAAATCTGTCCAAACCAGAGTCTAGTAGACATCCCGGGTATGATAAAGTTCAAAAAATAAAATTATACATTATAATAAAATAAATAACTATAAAATAATTATAACAAATAATATAATAATAATAATAAAAGTGTTTTTTAGTGTTTGATGACGAATTTCCCCACAAATCGCTATTGCTTAATTCTGCGAGTGATTCTAATTTATTATCGCTGTTTTTTAGCTGGTCTAAAACCACTTTTGACATAAAGGGACACTTTTTGGTTGCTATGGACAATCTCCAGTTTCTAGGCAGAAAGAAAAGTTTTTATTTTATAAAAGTGCATGCAGGGCACTGGACAGACCACTAGGGACAATGGGGGTGTGTAATTATTACCTACAGTACTGTAATCAATAAGATTACAGTGTACTGTGTGTGTACTGTGTTTTAACTTTTTTGAATTTGGCGCCGATCTCCGTCCCCGTGCGTCGTAACGTCGCAGGGAACGGAGCTCGGCGGCACTCGGAAGTGTGTGAATCGAGCGAAAAGACAGCTCGATCACACAGCGGGGAGGCATCGCAGGATCCAGGGGACAAGGTAAGTAACTCTGCCTGGATCACTGCGATGCAGCCCGAGTCTGGCTCGGGGTTACCGCTTTTGGTGCTGAAATTTAACCCCGAGCCAGACTCGGGAATACCGCTAGGAAGGTTAATGACTTCCTCCTTATAACCTTTCTGTAAAAAATTTTTTTTTAATATATTGGCCTGTGCGAAATAATCATCAGGTTCAGTGCAATTACGGCAAACCCTTAATATTTGTCCCTTAGGAATATTCCTAATCCAGGCAGGATGATGTCCACTCCTGATGAACAAGTAACTATTCCTATCTGTAGGCTTAAAGTATACCCTAGATTGTAATCCTGTCTCACCTTTCACACTAGTGAGGTCCAAGAAATTAACACTTATATCACTAATAGTGTAATCCAAAACTATATTGTTGTTGTTAGAATTAAGTTGTTGAACAAATTCAATTGCAGATTCCTTAGACCCCATCCAGATGAACAGGAGGTCATCAATGAATCTACGATACAATTTTAATTCGGGTCTATTATGACTAAATACCTGTCTGTCCTCCCATTCCGCCATAAACAGGTTGGCGAGGCTGGGAGCAAATTTAGCTCCCATCGCCACGCCAACCTGCTGGGAGAAAAATTGGTCACAAAACCAAAAGTAATTATGGGCCATACAGAAATCAAGAACTTTACCCAAGAAACATTTCTGTAGAAAAGGTATGTCTTCTCGCTTACTCAAAGCCCAGTTAAGTGCTAAGAGGGCGTCATCATGTTGGATGATGGTGTACAGCGAACAAACATCTGCGGTCACAAGATAAACGGTAGAAGCTGAATTCAGCTTCACCTCATCAAGTAAACGAAGAAGGTCCGCCGTATCTTTTAAGTATGCCCTTGTGTCTTTAACACTAGGTTGCAAGAACTTATCTAAATATTCTCCAAGCCTAGCTGTCACTGACCCTATTCCATTAACAATCGGTCGTGCTGGTGGTAAAGCTGCATTCTTATGAATCTTGGGTAAAGTGTATATTACCGGTATTCTGCATACACTAGGATTGAGGTATCTACTTTCCTTTAGATTAAGAGCATTATTTCTGAAACCCCAATCAACCAATAGATTTAATTGTTCCTTATATATTTCAGTAGGGTCAGACGTAAGTTTCCTATATGTAACCCGATCATTCAATAACTCTACTAATTGATTGTGGTAAAACACTTTATCCAAAAGTACAACACCTCCCCCCTTATCCGCCGGGCGGATTACGATATCTCTTCTATCTTCTAAAGATTTAATGCCTTCCCTGATATACTCTGGGTTTACTCGTTTTTTCAGGGGGAGTTCCTCTATATCTTTTAGTACCAAATTTTTAAAAACTTCAACATAATGGATTTTTAATCCACAAAATTTTAATAACCATTATGTTGAAGTTTTTCAAAATTTGGTACTAAAAGATATAGAGGAACTCCCCCTGAAAAAACGAGTAAACCCAGAGTATATCAGGGAAGGCATTAAATCTTTAGAAGATAGAAGAGATATCGTAATCCGCCCGGCGGATAAGGGGGGAGGTGTTGTACTTTTGGATAAAGTGTTTTACCACAATCAATTAGTAGAGTTATTGAATGATCAGGTTACATATAGGAAACTTACGTCTGACCCTACTGAAATATATAAGGAACAATTAAATCTATTGGTTGATTGGGGTTTCAGAAATAATGCTCTTAATCTAAAGGAAAGTAGATACCTCAATCCTAGTGTATGCAGAATACCGGTAATATACACTTTACCCAAGATTCATAAGAATGCAGCTTTACCACCAGCACGACCGATTGTTAATGGAATAGGGTCAGTGACAGCTAGGCTTGGAGAATATTTAGATAAGTTCTTGCAACCTAGTGTTAAAGACACAAGGGCATACTTAAAAGATACGGCGGACCTTCTTCGTTTACTTGATGAGGTGAAGCTGAATTCAGCTTCTACCGTTTATCTTGTGACCGCAGATGTTTGTTCGCTGTACACCATCATCCAACATGATGACTCCCTCTTAGCACTTAACTGGGCTTTGAGTAAGCGAGAAGACATACCTTTTCTACAGAAATGTTTCTTGGGTAAAGTTCTTGATTTCTGTATGGCCCATAATTACTTTTGGTTTTGTGACCAATTTTTCTCCCAGCAGGTTGGCGTGGCGATGGGAGCTAAATTTGCTCCCAGCCTCGCCAACCTGTTTATGGCGGAATGGGAGGACAGACAGGTATTTAGTCATAATAGACCTGAATTAAAATTGTATCATAGATTCATTGATGACCTCCTGTTCATCTGGGAGGGGTCTAAGGAATCTGCAATTGAATTTGTTCAACAACTTAATTCTAACAACAACAATATAGTTTTGGATTACACTATTAGTGATATAAGTGTTAATTTCTTGGACCTCACTATTGTGAAAGGTGAGACAGGATTACACTCTAGGGTATACTTTAAGCCTACAGATAGGAATAGTTACTTGTCCATCAGGAGTGGACATCATCCTGCCTGGATTAGGAATATTCCTAAGGGACAAATATTAAGGGTTTGCCGTAATTGCACTGAACCTGATGATTATTTCGCACAGGCCAATATATTAAAAAATAAATTTTTACAGAAAGGTTATAAGGAGGAAGTCATTAATGATACTATTAAAGAAATTGCGGCAGTACCAAGAGAACAGTGCTTGAGGAAAAAAGATGAAAATATAGTAGTTAATGACCAACATCAATGGGGCTTCATCTCTCATTTTCAGTATAGGGAGATAGAGAATATCTTTTCCAAATACTGGTATATACTGTGCAGGGATAGAGATTTGTGCAGTGTTCTGCCAGAAAGACCAAAATTTATCTATAGAAGGGCCATGCGGCCTGTATTATGTGGGCAGAACAAAACGCCTACTGAGGGTCCGTATAGCGGAGCATTTGGCCAACATTAGGAAGGATTTTAAATATCATAGTGTGTCTCTACATTTTAGAGACAAACATGGTCAGGACCCCTCGGTTCTGCAATTCTGTGGCATAGACATTATGCAACCCTCTTGGAGGGGCTCTTACTAGGTGAAGGATCTATCAAAGAGGGAAACCAAGTGGATTTTCCTTTTGAAGAGCCTCTATCCGAGAGGGTTGAATATTGAATTAGATTTAAATTGTTTTATTAACAATTTTTAATAATATTATTAATTTTAAATATTAATTTTAAATAGAATTTTAGATTAGTATGTACCGCTATATGTCTAATGACTAGTTCTTAGAAATGAACAGGAGTTATGTACATATATGTATAATATTTATATCTCTTTGAAGTTATAGTAAGGTAATCTTTGTGTACTGATAATATATCTGGAACACATCTTCCTCATTTGTGTCTCAGTTATGAGGTGGTGTGTGTAGATTTCTGTATATCGCATTTAGGTTAATATCCATCACTGTATAGGATCAGCCCGCAGGTTTTAAATATATATTTATGTAAGTTGATTCTTGAGCACATTTAAATTATGATATTGTTTAAATTATTTTGCATTAATGCATTCATGTCCTGTATGACCGAGCGGTAATGAGTTAAAGCGGATGTATCGCGGTCTAGATGCCAGATTAGTAATGGATTCGGTGAGAGTATAAAGGGGGGGTGGTGTTGCCGCTCAGCCAAATCCCAATGAATAAGTCTGTATGACGAAACATGTCTGGGCGTGGCTGTGCGGCAAGCGTTAAGTGAGGAACTACGTTCGTAAGCACCGGCTGTTGAGTTGATTTGAGGTCCAGGAGAGGAGACGGACGTGTGGAGGGTGAGATTGCTGGTTTACTTTGGGTCCGCCGTGACCACGATACATATCAGTATACCGCAATAACCCTCTTTTGTGTGAAGTTTTCACCTGAAGTTTTGCTGTGAAACACCTTCTAGTTGTGAAGAGCTTTTTGTCCTCTGAAGTGATGTGAGTGCAATGTTTGAAATTTGTGTGCCTTTTAAATAAACGGTTATCTGACAGTATTATACTATTGGAAGCACTTCTTCTTTTTTGCATATCCACATCGAGCATTGAGTGAACATTACTGGAAAAGCTGCAATCACTGTGAGTGGTGTATTTAAAGCCTGTTTGCCGATGCATGAGAATGCTAGGCTAATTATTCTGGTGAGTGCAATACCTTTGGGAGAGGAGTCACAGTCACAGCGGTGTTGGTGGAAGGAATTTCTTTTTACATCAAGTTATGGACTTTGAATGCTGTTTTTAAGTTGAAACACTTGGATACACTTATAGAGAAATTTTCTTTTGGGCTTGTTTTAGCCCCTTCCTTTTTTTGAAAGTGTGTGATCACTTTGAAATTCACTAAATGGACATTATTTATTGAATATAATTATCTATATATATTTTTGCAAATTATCACGTGGTGTAAGAGTGAGATTTATATTTAATTTTTTTAGTTGTATATTTCATAGTATATGTATTAGCGCCACTATTTTATATATTTAAAATACTTTTTCACATATACTAAACTATAGTAAATGGGAATAAGCGCTGCGCTACCGGCGCAAATGTTTTGTAAATACCAAAACAGCCGTTGCGCGCGCAGATGCGCCGATACTCATGGGTGGCAGCGGACCCAGAGGAGAACTGAAGAACTGAAGCGTCACACAGCGGGAACCTCGAATTCAAACGGAGCGGCCGGAGAAAGAAGAAGGGAACAAGAAGCCGGAGAAAAAGAAACCCTGGACTGCCGCACTCTGTATAGACAGTTATTTATTCCAAAATTTCAGGTAAAAAATCCAAATTCAAAATAAATCCATAAATCCAAAACAACAAATGCAGATAGTGTGCATGCAGGGAAGGGTGGCTAACGCGTTTCACGTCACGAATTGACGCTTACTCATAGTCATTGAGTGACCGGGCGGAAGCAGCTATTTGGTGAATTCTCAAGCTTTTGAGCGGTACGTTTTTCCTTTCCTCTGTCTCTAACAAGAAGCCGGAGCAAGATGCGGACAAGAACACCGAAGGAAGAAGGAAGATGAAGATGAAGAGGAAGATGAAGAACAAGATGGAGGAAGAAACCCGAATGGAGAAAAGAAGAATCTGGAAGAAGAAGATGGAAGAAGAAGATGATGGAAGAAGAAGATGGAAGAAGATGGAAGAAAGGAGAAGACATTAATAAAGGAATTTTCAAAAAACGGCTATTGTCATTTTTAAAATTTTTGACACTTTTTTTTGTGAAATGGTAGGGGTACATTTGTACCCCATTACAATTTCACACAGGGGGGGGGATCTGGGGGTCCCCTTTGTTAAAGGGGTCTTCCAGATTCCGATAAGCCCCCCGCCCGCAGACCCCCACAACCACTGGCAAGGGTTGTGGGGATGAGGCCCTTGTCCCCATCAACATGGGGACATGGTGCTTTGGGGTCACAGACCCCCAAAGCATCCTCCCCATGTTGAGGGCATGTGGCCTGGTACGGTTCAGGAGGGAGGGGGGCTGCTCCCTCGTCCCCCCCTCTTTTCCTGCGGCCTGCCAGGTTGCGTGCTCAGATAAGGGTCTGGTGTGGATATTTAGGGGGACCCCCACGCTATTTTTTTTTAAGTTTGGCGCGGGGGTCCCCTTAAAATCCATACCAGACCTGAAGGGTCTGGTATGGATTTTGTGGGGAACCCCCACGCCATTTTTTTTAAATTTGGCGCGGAGTTCCCCTTAATATCCATACCAGACCTGAAGGGCCTGGTAATGGAGTTTGGGGGACCCCACGCATTATTTTTTTTCGAAGACTTTCAATGACTTTTATCTGTATTGACGGGAACCAGCAATTCATTACAACCGCGAGTACTTTTAAATGACTATTATTTTACTTTAGAAATGTCATTTTGCGCTCGAACTGTTATAAACATGGAAAACATGTGCTACTTTACATGCATACTATAGACACCCCCCAGGTATGATATTTAGGGCCAGTTCACACCGGATGCAGTGCAGTGCGTTTTTTTGATGCATGAAAAACGCAAAAAAAGTTGATCACATTAATGCCAATGGCATAGTTCACACCACTGCAGTCCGTTCCAGTGCGTTTCAGAAAGGAAAAAATAAATTGGTCATGCTGCATTTTTTCTGTATAGAACTGTACTGGACCACAGTAAAACACATCAAAAACACTACGGAAGGTAACAAAAACGCACTGGAATGCACCGGAACGCACCTAAATGCACCAAAGACGCACTGCAACACACTTGTCCTAAGTGAAAAGAGGGGGGGGAAAACACTGGACTGCATCAAAAATGCACTGGAACGTGTCAAAAATGCGCATGCAGAAAAACACCTGGAAAGCATCCAGACTGCGTTTCTATGGTGTGAACTAGGGCCAGTTCACACCATAGAAACGCAATCCGGATGCGTTCCAGGTGCTTTTTTGCATGCACGTTTTTGATGTGTTCCAGTGCATTTTTGGTACGTTTTTGATGCAATCAAGTGCTTTTTTTTCACCCCTCTTTTCTATTAACCATAGATAAGGACAAGTGTGTTCCAGTGCGTTTTTGGTGCATTTAGGTGTGTTCCTGTGCGTTTCAGTGCGTTTATGATGCGTTTTTCTGCGTTCCAGTACAGTCCAGTGCAGGTAAAATGCAGCATGTTCTACTTTTTTTGTGAAACTGGAACGCACTGGAACAAACACTGCCATTTAGAACCATATAACCAACTTTCCATGCATTTTTGATGCATAAAAAACGCAATGGACTGCATGTGGTGTGAAATGGCCCTTAAGCAATTTGGCATATTTAAAGGCACTTCTCCTTGTTTTGTTTTTGGTGTTGTCCAAATTGGTGACATTGATGTATGTCCCTTAGGCCCCTTTCACACTGGGGCGATTTTCATGCAGTTTAGCGCTAATATTAGCGCTATTATACCGCATGAAAAATTTGTGCCTGTAGCCTTCAATGTGAAAGCCCGAAGGCTTTCACACTGAAGCGGTGCGCTAGCAGGACCGCTCCAAAAGTCCTGCTAGCCGCTTCTTTACAGCGCTAAAGGAGCGGTGTGTTCACCGCTCCTTTACTGCAGCTGCCCATTGAAATCAATGGGACACCGCGGTAATACCGCCCGCAAACCGCGGCAATAGCCGCGGTTTGCGGGCGGTATTAACCCTTTTTCGGCCATTAGCAGGGGTTAAATTCACCCCCCTAGCGGCCGGATATCGCGGTAAGAACGACGGTATAGCAGCGCTGAAAATCGCTCTGCTATACCGCCACCACACCTGCCCGCCCCAGTGTCAAAGGGGCCTTAGGGTGGGACCTGGGCCCCCATTTTAAGGCCAATAACTAGAAGATAAGTCAGCCAAGTGGGGACTAGCAAAATTAACAAGTCAGTTCCCATAGACTGCAATGGTATTTGTTGGTAGAGGGGGGGGGTGTTTGTCCCATCTCTAATTTTGTAGCATGCTGGATGATGTTCTTAATTTTGGACTGGGGGGGGTTATTTTCTGCTAGCTGCATTTGTGTTGTCTGAGCATGCCCAAGCAGTTAGTTTTTTTTTTTGGTGCTTTTTGTGTGTGAACAGCACCTGGATATTTCTGGGCATGCTCAGAGAGTGTTTTTATGGGTTAGTAATTAAAGGACATCCTTAACAGGTGTAGCCACTTTGAAGTTCAGTCTCTACATGAACTTGCATTTTGGGTGTTTCATGGACTGTGCATGTGTTTTCAATTGCCTCATTAGCTCACAAACATATGTTATATAAAGCTCGCAGATAGCATCCTCTCCCTTGCCCTGAAAAGAGGCAAGTGTGTGTGTGCGTGTGTGTGCGTGTCCGGCAAAAAGTACATTTTGGTGTCCTTATCGAGTTTGTGACACATGTATTTTATTTGTTTGCAAAACAGATGTTTGTTTTACTTTTGTTGATTTTATTTTTTTGTGTGGGGGAAATGTTCCCCTGAAATAATTTTGATGTTGTTAATGTGTGTTGTTTGTTCACTTTGATTTAATTGTCTGTGCTGCATTATTTTGCTAAATCTTTCACAAGATGTGACTGATGTTTCAAATTGACCCTGTTTTTTTATTTTGGCTTCCCTTTGTTTTGTTGACCAATAAAATTTGATGCAAAGTTTTGATGTTTCTTTTTTGTTTTCTATGCAACAAATGTGACAGCTGATAGGCATTTCAAAACAAAACAGGTGTGATTTGTCTACCCTGGTGCCTTCATGCTAGCATATGCATGTATTGTGTGCTGCCATGGATAGTCACTAGGGATGAGCCGAACACCCCCCCCGTTCGGTTCGCACCAGAACCTTCGAACGGACCGAAAGTTCGCGCGAACGTTAGAACCCTATTAAATACAATGGACGCGAACGTTCGAAATCTAAAGTGCTAATTATAATGGCTAATATGCGTGTTATTGTCCTAAAAAGGGTTTGGGGACCCGGGTTCTACCCCAGGGGACATGTATCAATGCAAAAACAAGTTTTAAAAATGGCAGTTTTTTAAGGAGCAGTCATTTTAATGATGCATAAAGTGAAAAAAAAAGTGAAATATTCCTTTAAATATCGTACCTGGGGGGTGTCTAAAGTATGCCTGTGAAGTGGCACGTGTTTCCCGTGTTTAGAACTGTCCCTGCACAAAATGACATTTCTAAAGGAAAAAAAGGCCATTTAAAACTGCTTGCGGCATTAATGTCATGTCTTGTCCTGGCAATATGGATGAAAATCTTTGAGAAAAATGGCATGGCTACCCCATCACCCCCCCCCCCACCCCAGCCCATTACCAGCCCCTTACCAGCCCCTTTGGGTCTTGTATGGATATTAAGGGGAACCCCGCACACAAAATAAAGAAGGCTCTATATACTCTGAACAGCAGTATACAGGTGGTGCATACAAGACAGGGACTGTAGGTTTGTTCTTAAGTAGAATCTGTTTGTAATTTTGAACAGGTACATTGTTTAAGTGTTTAAGCCAAAAAATCTATAGGAAAGGGTTATCACCCCTGTAACATTTGTTTTGCTGTCTGTGCCCCTGTTCAGAACATTTCACCTCACTTTCCGTCCCAATGACAAATGTTTTTAAAAAGTGGGTTTTTTATTGTTTTTATTGAAACAAGGATTGGTGATAAAGCATCAGTAGAGATGAAACACCTTTTTCCCATATGAACTCTTACAGGAGAGAATTTCCCTTCCTAGGGTAGATTTCCTCTCACTTCCTGTTGTCTCCTTTCGTTTGCAAGTAGGAGTCGTTTGTAAGTTGGATGTTTGAAAGTAGGGGCCTGCCGTATATACTCTGCTGAAATTTGCCCCTTACATGTTGGTGTTGCCACAACACTGTGAGCCCTCACAGTTACTCTTGGTGGGCGCTGGAACGCCCTGCTGTGAACTATTATATCAGGAATTGTATTTACATGCCATTATTGAACAGTGGTAGGAAAAATTGGGCCTTTGGTGGTGGTGCTGTTGTCACAACACTGTAAGCCCTCACAGTTACTCTTGGTGGGCGCATGAATGGGCCCTGCTGTGAATTATTAGATCAAGAATTGTAATTGCATGCCCCTGTTGAACAGGGGCTGAAAAATTGGGCCTTTGGTGGTGGTGGTGGTGGTCTTGCCACAACACTGTAAGGCCTCACAGTTACTCTTGGTGGGCGCAGGAATGGGCCCTGCTGTGAATTATTAGATCAATAATTGTAATTACATGCCCCTGTTAAACAGGGGCAGAACAATTGGGCCTTAGGCACTAATGCCACAACACTGCAACCCCTCACAGATACTGTACTTGGAGCACAGCAATGAGCCCTGTTGCAAAGTATTGCATCAAAAATTGTAATTACATGCCCCTGTTAAACATGGGCTGAAAAATTGGGCCTTAGCCACTGGTGGCGCCACCCAGAAACAAAAAAGTTCTTCCAAGCTATCAACAACAATCGGATCATTGAGGAGGAGGAGGATAGTCAGTCAACATAACAGGACAGTCACTCAGCATCAGCATCAGTCTTGAAGGGATGTGACATTTGAAAATAAATTATTCTGTTATATCAGCTTCAGGTGCTTGGTAGCTGGTGGTGATCCAAGACTGGTTCATCTTTATGAAGGTCAGTCGATCAACCGAGTCGGTGGACAGGCGCACCCTGTGATCCGTGACAAAGCCTCCAGCAGCACTGAATGTGCGTTCCGAAAGAACGCTGGATGCAGGACAGGCCAGTAGCTCAATTGCATACTGTGCAAGCTCTGGCCAGTGATCAATCCTCAACACCCAGTAAGCTTGAAGATTTTCGGTGGGAAAGTTGTCCAAGTCTGACCTTGCCCCTAGGTATTCCTGCACCATGTATATCAGACGCTGGCGATGGTTGCTGGAACCGATCATACCTTGGGGCTGCGGACTAAAAAATGGTCTGAACGCATCGGTCAGACGGACAACTTCTCCACCGCTCCTTCTGCTACTGACCGAAGCCTCAGCAAATCGTTGTCCAGGACCAGGAGTTTGTAACCTCCAAGTCTCTGGGAATGCGTTGCACAGACCTTTCTGTAAAGCCTCCCGGAGATGTCTCATCCTCTGCTCCCTCTGCGACGGTAAGATAAGGTCCGCAACCTTACCCTTGTACCGTGGATCAAGGATTGTGGCCAGCCAGTAATGGTCCCTCTCCTTGATCCGAAGAATACAAGAGGTACAGTGTCACTGATGCATGCACTGTCACTGCTCACCATCCTCGTGGCCTCCTCAAATGGTGCCAGGACAGTGCATGCATCCCTGATCATGCCCCACTGGCGTGGTGAAAAAACCCAAGCTCCCCTGACCCTGTCCTGGTGCCGTAGTCACACAGGTACTCATTGATGGCCCTCTGCTGCGTGTGCAGCCGCTGCAGCATGGCCAACGTTGAGTTCCACCTGGTGGGCATGTCACATATAAGGCAGTTCTTGGGCAGGTTCAACTCCTTTTGCAGCTCAGCCAGCCGAGCACTGGCATTATATGATCTGTGGAAATGCACACAGACTTTCCTGGCCTGCCTCAGGACATCCTGTAAGCCCGGGTACCTGCCCAAGAACCGCTGCACCACCAGGTTAAGGACGTGAGCCACACAGGGCACATGGGTCAGTTGTCCCTGTCGGAGGGCAGAGAGGAGGTTGGTGCCATTGTCGCAAACCACCATTCCTAGCTTAAGCTGGCGTGGCGTCAACCACCTCTTGGCCTGCCCCTGTAGAGCAGATAGAACCTCTGCCCCAGTGTGGCTCCTGTCCCCCAAACACACCAGGGCAAGCACGGCATGGCATCTTTTTGCCTGCGTACTTGCGTAGCCCCTTGAACGCCTACGGAGCACCGCTGGTTCCGAGGACAAACCACAGGAAGAGGCCATGGAGGAAGAAGAAGAGGAGGGGGTGGAGGAGAGAAGTGTGTCACAACAAGTAGTAGCATTTTGGAGGCGTGGCAGCGGAACAACCCCCAACACTACTGCACCTTGTCCTGCATCCTTCCCAGCTGCCAAAAGAGTGACCCAATGGGCCGTGAAAGAAAGGTAACAACCCTGTCCATGCCTGCTGGACCATGAGTCAGCGGTAATATGCACCTTACCACTGACCGCCCTGTCCAGCGAGGCATGGACATTGCCTTCCACATGCCGGTAGAGAGCCGGAATCGCCTTCCGTGAGAAAAAGTGGCGTTTGGGAACCTGCCACTGAGGAACCGCACATTGCAAAAACTCACGGAAGGGGGCCGAGTCTACCAACTGAAAAGGCAGCAGTTGAATTGCTAGCAATTTAGCCAAGCTAGCATTCAACCGCTGGGCATGTGGATGGCTGGGAGTGAACTTCTTTCGACGGTCCAGCAGCTGGGGCAGGGAAATTTGCCTGCTAGAATCGGACGTCGGTGTACTGCTAGCAGAGTGCCCGCAAGTACTTGGCTGTGACACACCTAATTCTACACCTTCATTCCTCTCAGTGCAGGTTTCAGAGAGGACTGAAGGTATAGTGGGGTTGGAGATCCCAGCTGATGCGGAGCAAGGAGAGGTCCGCTTTGTTCTTTGGTGTGGGTCTTTAAGGTAGGCTTGCCAACGAGCTGCATGGCAGGTCAACATATGTCTGGTCAAGCATGTGGTGCCCAAACGGCTGATGTTTTGGCCACGCGAGATACGCTTGAGACATATGTTGCAAACAGCAGCGGTGCGATCTGATGCACTTGACTCAAAAAAGGCCCACACCAAAGAACTTTTGGAATAACGGGCAGAGGCAGCGCCCTGCACAGGCGGAGCTCTGCGGTGTGATTCAGTCGGTGTGCTGCCCTTACGCTGGCCCCCGGAGGGCATCCTGCCTCGTTGGAGATGTGCCTCCTCCTCATCCTCCTCCTCCTCCTCTCTCCTATCAGGCACCCACGTGTAGTCAGTGACCTCATCATCCCCTTCCTCCTCATCACTGGAGCCAATCTGGCAGTATGCTGCAGCTGCTGGAACATGACTGCCAGATTGCTGTCCTTCTTGAGCATCCCCTCTCGCTGCTCTCACGCTACTGCCTTCCTCTAGCTGGGTATCATCATCAGACCCTTCGAAACGCTGGGCATCCTCGTGGAGCATGTACCCAACACTGTGCTCAAACAGTTCGGGGGACTCCTCAGGAGGACATGGTGGGTCTAGGGAAGGAGTGACTGATGATGACATTGATACGAGGGAGGAGGACGCTTTGGCAGCTGCTTTGCCAGTACCCTGAGCCTGGGTGAGAGAGGATGAGGAGGATGAGGAGGGCTTGGTCATCCACTCTACCAAGTCTTCGGCATGATGCAGCTCAACACGTCCAGCTGCCGAAAATAAGGACAAGCGTGTCCCATGAGCACGTGCTGATGACGATACACCGCGTCCACGACCAGCACTGTTGTCTCTAGACACAGAGAATGCTTGCCCTCTTTTATTGGCTCCTGACTGTCTGCCTCTCCTTGTTGGCCTTCCAGACATTCTAATGGCCTGCAGGGAGATGGGAAAACACAGCAATAAGGGGTAGCTTCAGGTGTATACTGTGCAGGAGGCACACTACGCCCACTGTAAGTGCTGCAGATGCCTGCTTGTGTTACACAACAGAAAAACACAGCAATAAGGGCTAGCTTCAGGTGTATATTGTGCAGGAGGCACACTACACCCACTCTAAGTGCTGCAGATGCCTGTTAGTGTAACACAAAATAAAAAAAAAACACGAGCAATAAGGGGTAGCTTCAGGTGTATACTGTGCAGGAGGCACACTACGCCCGCTGTAAGTGCTGCAGATGCCTGCCTGTGTTACACAACAGGAAAACACAGCAATAAGGGCTAGCTTCAGGTGTATATTGTGCAGGAGGCACACTACGCCTGCTGTAAGTGCTGCAGATGCCTGCCTGTGTTACACAACAGGAAAACACAGCAATAAGGGCTAGCTTCAGGTGTATATTGTGCAGGAGGCACACTACGCCCACTGTAAGTGCTGCAGATGCCTGTTAGTGTAACACAAAATAAAAAAACCACGAGCAATAGGGGTAGCTTCAGGTTTATACTGTGCAGGAGGCACACTACCCCCGCTGTAAGTGCTGCAGATGCCCGGCTGTGTTACACAACAGGAAAACACAGCAATAAGGGCTAGCTTCAGGTGTATATTGTGCAGGAGGCACACTACGCCCACTGTAAGTGCTGCAGATGCCTGTTAGTGTAACACAAAATAAAAAAACAAAGAGCAATAAGGGGAAGCTTCAGGTGTATACTGTGCAGGAGGCACACTACGCCCGCTGTAAGTGCTGCAGATGCCTGCCTGTGTTACACAACAGGAAAACACAGCAATAAGGGCTAGCTTCAGGTGTATATTGTGCAGGAGGCACACTACACCCGCTGTAAGTGCTGCAGATGCCTGCCTGTGTTACACAGCAGGAAAACACAGCAATAAGGGCTAGCTTCGGGTGTATACTGTGCAGGAGGCTTAGCAAAAATGACACTGACATTGTCCCCTGCCTATCCTTCTCTGTCCCTGCACGCCAACACACTGTAAATGCACAAGGTTTAGCAAAGAATATCACTGACACTGTCCCTGCCTATCCTTCTCTCTCCCTGCACACAAGGTTTAGCAAAGAATATCACTGACACTGTCCCTGCCTATCCTTCTCTCTCCCTGTACACAACGTTTAACAAATAATATCACTGACACTGTCCCTGCCAATCCTTCTCTCTCCCTGCACACAAGGTTAATGAACAAATAGCAAAGACACTGTCCCTGCTTATCCTTCTCTCTCCCTGCACGCCGGAACACACTACACAAGGCCTCTGCGCTGGCGGCCTTTTATAGTGTGGGGCGTGTACTAAACCCCCCTGAGCTATAATTGGCCACAGGCATCCTGCCTGTTGCCAATTATGGCTCTCCTCGCTGCCGGCGCTGTGATTGGCCAAGCATGCGGGGACACAACGCTGCACAGGATTGCACTGCAATGGCGCAGTGTATTGTGGGCCGTTCGCATTACTCGAATTTGGCAAGAACGGCCAAAATCATTCAATCTTCGTCGAACAATCGAACAGCCGATGTTCGAGTCGAACGTATGTTCGACTCGAACACCGAGCTCATCCCTAATAGTCACCAGGAAATGAAAAATACAGAGCGGTAAGTATTCAATTTTCCCTTTTACTGCAGTGGTTCTCAGCCTCAGTCCTCAAGTACCCCCAACAGGACACGTTTTGTGAATTTATCTTATCGAGAATTGCTGTCCAAAATACCAAACCATTGACTGTGATTTAAAGCACATGTGCAAGATGAAGGAAAACCTGCAAACATGGCCTGTTGAGAAGCACTGATTTAGAGCACTGCACTTAAAACTAGCTCAAGGCAATACAATTCAAATTGTGGGCATTTTGAGGGAAACCAAGTAAGTGTTAGAACCCCTGCTTGTTTTTATTTTATTTATTTTTTTAGGTTGGGCTTTGTGTCCCTTTTAGTAAAATTGGCTTCACTTCCTGTCACACAGCTAAACAGGAAGTGAAGGTAAAACCCTACCAATGTCTTTTCTTGGGGACACACAGATCAATCTAACAAGTGTCCCCATTAAGCAAATTGCACTCTAGCACTTTGTTGTGTACACCCCAAATCATTGGGTAGTTTGGGGTTTAGTAAAGACAAATCCACTCTGCAGTAAAAGTGTAGCTGCTTAAAATCTGAGGGGAAGCACTGGTGATTGTAACATCCAATCATGTAAAAGCAAAGATGGTGTTTTTTTGTTTGCTTGCATGTCCCCCTCGGATATCAAGCAAGTGCACTTGTAGTGCAAAGTAGATTTGCCTTTAGTAAATAAACCCCAAAGTCCAAAATACCTAATAGATTGAGGTGTACCCCGCAAAATGCTGGAGTGCAATGTACATAATGGGGAAAGTATTTAGATTGACCTGTGTGTCCCCAAGGAAAGACATTGGTAGGGATTTCCCCTCACTTCCTGTGTGGCTATGTGACAGGAAGTGAATTATTTGGAAGGATAAAGTGGCCAAATTTGGGAGTTGTCTTCACCCGATCAGGGGTGCAGACATCCCCAAAAACTGTCTAGACTTCTAATCCCTCTGCACTCTATCCCCAAGCAAAAATAAGAAAGGATTTCATTTAGTTTAACTTTGCAAAGACACATTCCTAAGTTGAATTGTGATGCATGTCAATGGCCCATTTAGACCCTCTTTAATCACTCAAGATCAGCGCTATAACTGATCGAAGGCCACAGCACGGTCCTTAATTGCCGGGAGTCCGTCAATAGATGTCCTCCCCTTCGCGCGCGTGCTGTGGTCACCGAGTCACTGAGACTCGGGTGATGACAGATCAGAGTAAGGGGCCGATCCCTGCCCCTTACCATGTGATCAGCTGTCAGCCAATGACAGATGATCATGTGATGTAAACAAAAGCTTGGTAATGGTTTTTGTTTTCTACTTGTGCTGACAGCGTGAGCATAAGAAAAGGCAACCACCGGCTTATGTGCAAGGGACATCGGGCCCGAAGAGGAAGAGGCAATTCTGCGTCATCTGTGACAATCAGTAGCCCCTGCCAGTGTCACCTATCAATGCCCACCACTGGTGCCAATCAGTGCCACCTAGCAGTGCTGCCTATCAGTGCCCATCACTGCCAACAATCGTTGCCACCTAGCAGTGCCACTTCTAAATGCCCACCAGTGCCAACTAGCAATGCCACCTCTCAGTGCCCACCCTTGCCACCTTATCGGTGCCCATAAGTGCAGCCCATCAGTGCAGTCTCATCAGTGTACATCAATGAAGGAGAAAAATTACCTTTTTTCAAAATTTTCTAAATATTAACCACTTCCCCACCGCCCACCGTCAAATGACGTCCTTGGCTTTGTGCGGTGACATCTGAATGATGCCTGCAGTTGCAGACATCATTCAGATATCATTCTTTTCAGCCGGCGATTCTGTGCACAATAAAAACGATCATAGCGGCAGTTCCGCCGCTTGATCGTTCCTATAGGCGGCGGGAGGGGACGCCCCCCCTCCCGCCGCCATCCGGTGCTTCTCTGGGCTCTCCCGTGCCACCTGGGGCTCGGAGAACGAATTGGCCGGTGCTGGATGGGAAGCATAGAGATGACTGGTGACCAGATGGTCATCAGTCTTCTCTATGACCGTCGGAGGCCCGGGCGTGACGTTATGACATCACGCCGGGTTCCCGTATGTAAACAAAGCCGTGATCTCGGCTGTCAGCATGAGTTCGGTGAATCTTTTTGACCAATCTCATGCTTTCCAGCCTGGAGGAGAGATGTGGGGTCTTATTGACCCTGCATCTCTCCATAAAGAGGACCTGTCACAATAGATTCCTATTACAAGGGATGTTTACATTCCTTGTAATAGGAATAAAAGTGATAAAAAAAAAAAAGTAAAAAAAAGAAAAAAAAAAGAAAAAAAAAAAACACCCATGTCCCCGGTAGCTCGCGCTCAGAAGCGAACACACATGTAAGTCCCGCCCACAACCGTTCAAACCACACATGTGAGGTATTGCTGCGTGCGTTAGAACAAGTGCAACAATTCTAGCCCTAGACCTCCTTTGTAATGCGAAAATGGTAACGTGTAAAAAATGTAAAGCATCGCCTACGGAGATTTTTAAGTACTGAAGTTTGGTGTCATTCCATGAGTGTGCGCAATTTTAAAGCGTGCCATGTTCGGTATCTATTTACTTAGCATAACAACATCTTTCACATTATACCAAAAAATTGGGCTAACTTTACTGTTTTATAATTTTTTTTTAATTCATGAAACCATTTTTTTTCCAAAAAAAAGGCGTTTGAAAATTTATTGCGCAAATACCGAGAGAGATAAAAATTTGCAATGACTGCCATTTTATTCCCTAGGGTGTCTGCTAAAAAAACATATATAATGTTTGGGGTTTTGAAGTAATTTTATAGCCATAAATTTATGATTGTTACATGAAGGAGAGAAGTGTCAGAATAGGCCTGGTGCTGAAGTGATTAAAATATCCTAATTTTTTTTTTTTTGTCGGTCTTTTGTATTTATAGAAAAAAAAACGCAGAGGTGATCAAATAGCACAAAAAGAAACCTCTATTTGTGTGCAAAAAATAAATACATTTTCATTGGGTTACAGTGTTGTATGAGCGCGCAATTGTCATTCAAAGTGCATCAGCGCTGAAATTAGAAAATTGGTCTGGGCAGGAAGGGGGTTTAAGTGGCCAGTGAGCAAGTGGTTAATATAAGGCTACATGCACACGGACGTTTTTCCAGCCGCTTATTTGAGCGTTTTTTGCAGCTTAAAAACGGCTTTCCATGTTAGCCTATGGCCTCATGGCCACCATGGCGTTTTTGAGCTGTAAATGGCATAGGCGCTTTTAGGCCCCAAGTACACGGGACGCTGGTGCAAAGTCTTCAGAACTAAGGTTGAAAGCGGCGTTTAGAAAGGCGCGCTTTGTGGCGTTTGCATGCCGCGTTTTACCACACTTGCGTCTATATGCGTTTAGTTAGGAAACATCATAAGGAGCCGCCCTAAGCTCCAAAAACAGTATTATTAACCATTTCAGCTATTTTGTGAGACCAGAGTGAGTATCAGCAGCTGAGAGAGCAGCAGTGTACTTGTATTTAGCGTGTCACTTGCCACATCACTTGCCACAAGTTGTGGATAGGGATGAGCCGAACACCCCTTCGTTCGGCTCGCACCAGAACCTTCGAACGGACCGAACGTTCGCACAAACTTTAGAACCCTATTAAATACAATGGACGCGAACGTTCGAAATCTAAAGTGCTAATTATTACGCCTAATTTGCATGTTATTGTCCTAAAAAGGGTTTGGGGACCCGGGTCCTGCCCGAGGGGACATGTATCAATGTAAAAATAATCTTTTAAAAAGTTCGTTTTTTCGTGAGCAGTGATTTTAATGATGCATAAAGTGAAAAAAAAAAAGTGAAATATTCCTTTAACCACAGGGCTTTTTATAGCACTTCCATTCCTGGCCTATTCTGGCACTTCTCTCCTACATGTACAAATCATCATTCTTTTGCTAGAAAATTACTCAGAACCCCCAAACATTATATACCGTATATACTCGAGTTTTTCAGCCCTTTTTTTAGGGCTGAAAGTATACCCCTCGGCTTATACTCGAGTCAGTACCTCAAAATCGTGACATTCCGCGGCCGGCGTCCATTGTTCAAATCTCGCGCCGTTCTCCCTGTCCCTTCCGCGATAGGCGTTTCCAAAAAACACTGTGATGAGTGTTTGCGCCTATCACGGAGGTCCTCTTGTCCAACGTCCGTGATTGGCCGAGCACTGAACACAGTGCCTGCTGGGAAACAGAGTCAGCGAATGAGAGGACCTCCGTGATAGGCGCAAACACTCAACACAGTGTTTGCTGGAAACGCCTATCACGGAAGGGACAGGGAGAACGGTGCGAGATTTGAACAATGGACGCCGCCCGCGGAATTACAAGATTTTGAGGTACACTGACTCGGGCACAGGGAGGCTGCAATGGACACAGTAAGGGGGCACAGTGAGGTGACAATGGGCAGTGAGATGGCAATGGGCACAGTAAGGGGGCACAGTGAGACGACAATGGGCACAGTGAGGTGACAATGGGCAGTGAGGTGGCAGAGTGAGATGGCAATGGGCACAGTAAGGTTGGGCAATGGGCACATTCCCCCCCCCCCCCCTCGGCTTATACTCGAGTCAATAAATTTTCCCATTTTTTGTGGTAAAAGTAGGTACCTCAGCTTATACTCGAGTCGGCTTATACTCGAGTATATACGGTATGTTTTTTTTAGCAGACACCCTAGGGAATAAAATGACGTTCGTTGAAACTTTTTATCTTGCACGGTATTTGCACAATAATTTTTCAAACGCCTGTTTTTGGGGAAAAAAATGGTTTCATAAATTAAAAAATAACAAAACAGTAAAGTTAGCCCAATTTTTGGTAAAATATGAAAGCTTATGTTACGCCGAGTAAAAAGATACCTAACATGTCACGCTTTAAAATTGCGCACACTCATGGAATGGTGCCAAACTTCGGTACTTAAAAATCTCCATAGACGACGCTTTGGAAATTTTTACAGGTTACCAGGTTAGAGTTACAGAGGAGGTCTAGTGCTAGAATTGTTGCACGCACTCTAATGCCGCGTACACACGACCGCTTTTCTCGACGAGAAAAACTGCATTTTTTCTTTTCGCCGAGTAAAACGATCGTCTGTGGGCTTTATGTCGTTTTTCTCGTCGAGAAAAACGGCATAAAAAACGACGAGAAAAATTAGAACATGTTCTAAATTTTCTCGTCGTTTTTTCCAGCATTTTTTCCGCGGCAGTTTTCCCATAGGGAAACACTGCCGCGGAGCCCACAGACGGTCGTTTTTCTCGTCAAGAGAAAAAATGACGGGAAAAACGACCGTGTGTAGGGAACCAAGCGGTTCCCTCGTTTTTCCTGTCATTATTCACGGCGGTTTTTTAACCGCCGTGAATAGTGATCGTGTGTACGCGGCATAACGCACGCGCCGATACCTCACATATGTGGTTTGAACGGCGTTTACATATGCGGGCGGGCGGGACTTACGTGTGTGTTCGCTTCTAAGCGCGATCTATTGGGGACGGACATTTAAAAAAAAAATTTTACTTTTTTTTTACACATTTTTTTTTTTGATCACTTTTATTCCTATTACAAGGAATGTAAACATCCCTTGTAATAGGAATGTGTGTCCTCTTTATGGAGAGATGCGGGGTCAATAAGACCCCAAATCTCTCCTCCAGGCTGGAAAGCATGAGATCGTGAAAAAAATTTCACTGATCTCATGCTGACAGCCAAGATCACGGCTTTGCTTACATCTGGTCACCAGTCATCTCTATGCTCGTCACGTGACCCACCACCAGTGCCGGACGATTCTCTCCGGGCCCCCGATGGCACGGGAGAGCCCGGAGAAGCACCGGATGGCGGCGGGAGGGGGGGGATGTCCCCTCCCGCCGCCTATAAGAACGATCAAGCGGTGGAACTGCCGCTATGATCATTCTTATGGTGCGCAGGATTGCCGGCTGAAAAAAAGGATATCTGAATGATGCCTCTAGCTGCAGGCATCATTCAGATATCCCCCCTCAAACCCAGGACATCATATGACGTCCACCCGGAGGGAGAGAGGGTTCCTGCCGGCGTCATTTTACAATGGCCCGGTATGGAAGGGGTTAAATATCCTACCTGGGGGGTGTCTAAAGTATGCCTGTGAAGTGGCACGTGTTTCCCGTGTTTAGAACTGTCCCTGCACAAAATGACATTTCTAAAGGAAATAAAAGCCATTTAAAACTGCTTACGGCTGTAATGTAATGTCTGGTCCCGGCAATATGGATGAAAATCATTGAGAAAAATGGCATGGCTACCCCATCACCCCCCCCCCCCCCAACCCTACCCCAGCCCATTACCAACCCCTTTGGGTCTTGTATGGATATTAACGGGAACCCCGCACCCAAAATAAAAAAAGGCCCTATATACTCTGAACAGCAGTATACAGGCGGTGCAAAAAAGACACGGACTGTAGGTTTGTTCTTAAGTACAATCTGTTTGTAATTTGGAACAGGTAAATTTTTTAAGTGTACTGTAGCTCTAGCTAAAAAATCTATTTTTAAGCTTTTTGGAGAACATAGGGAAGGGCTATCACCCCTGTAACATTTGTTTTGCTGTCTGTGCCCCTGTTCAGAACATTTCACCTCACTTTCCAACCCAATGACAAATGTTTTTGGAAATTTTTTTTTTTTTATTGAAACAAGGATTGGTGATAAAGCATCAGTAGAGAGGAGACACCTTTTTCACATAATAACTCTTACAGGAGAGAACTTGCCTTCCTATGGGGTAGATTTCCTCTCACTTCCTGTTGTCTCCTTCCGTTTGCAAGTAGGAGTCATTTGTAAGTTGGATGTTTGAAAGTAGGGGCCTGCCATATATACTCTGCAGAAATTTGCCCCTTAGGTGTTGGTGTTGCCACAACACTGTAAGCCCTCACAGTTACTCTTGGTGGGCGCTGGAACGCCCTGCTGTCAACTATTATATCAGGAATTGTATTTACATGCCACTGTTGAACAGTGGTAGGAAAAATTGGGCCTTTGGTGGTGGTGCTGGTGCCACAACACTGTAAGCCCTCACAGTTACTCTTGGTGGGTGCAGGAATGGGCCCTGCTGTGAATTATTAGATCAAGAATTGTAATTGCATGCCCCTGTTGAACAGGGGCTGAAAAATTGGGCCTTAGGCACTGGTGCTGGTGGCAAAACACTGCAACCCCTCACAGATACTGTACATAGAGCGCATAAATGAGCCCTGTTGCAAAGTATTGCATCAAAAATTTTGGCTTTAGGTGAATGCTTTGCAAAGCACACAGTAGTACACTAAGTTAAACACTGACTGTCTGCAGCTAGCACAATCACCGGTCTGCCTGTCACAGTATAGAGAATAACTGTATCCAGGTGAGCTTTAGGTGAATGCTATGCAAAGCACACAGTAGTACACTAAGGCCTCTTTCACACGATCCGTGTCCGTGTGTGGGCTCCGCTTTGCTCAGCGGGGATAGCTCCGTCGATCCCCACTGAGCAGGCAGATGACAGGTCTGTATCCGCACACTTTGCAGGGATCGACCTGTCAGAGCGCCGCTCTCCCCAATGGGGGATCGGATGATGACAGACCGTAGAGTCCGTTGTCATCCGATCTGCAGATGGATGGAAAAGTAGGGTTTTCCTCCGTCACACTTTGGCGGATCGGAGCGGGTCGGATGTTAGCGGACATGTCACCGCTGACATCCGTGGCTCCATAGGGGTACTGTTATGTCCCTTAGACACGGGGTCTCTCAGAGTGTTGCTAGCAATGCTAAAGTATCTGCTCAGCAAGTTACACACAGGCCAGATGGACTTCTTAACCATGGAAGGGTTTATTACTCACTCAGAACATGATGACTTGTTACATAGAGTCCTAATACAACAGGATTCTGTCATTACCAGATGTAATCCCTTCTCTGCATCATGCTGCTGCTGCTTCCAGTCTCACACACCACTCTCACTACTTCCTGGTACAACCCCTTCCCAGCATGCATCAGGAGAAAAAGGTGAAGGGTCACACAGTGTTCCAGCACAAACATTACATCTCCTCTTTTTCCCATAAAAACAAAAAAAAACAATAGGAAAAAAAATAAATAAACATAACAATAGAACAAAATACTCAACACATAAAATAACAAGGCAAGCAGGATCAGTTCAGCAAGTAGTATCTCCAACTCAGTTCTGTGGCTCCTGCATCACGTTACGAGCCCTTTGTCTCTGTTTCCTGACCTCCAAAGTGTCCCGTAAGATTTCAGTGCTTTGCCAACGAGGAGTTTGATGTCTTTGGCGGGCAGACTTACGAAGTGGCACAGTACCAGGAGGGGTAGAGGCTGTCAAAGGTTCTGGAGGTGTCAGTGGGTGTCCAACAGACAAATCAGTCTCTGCAACTCCAGGCACATGTCCGGGCTCCTCAGGAATACGGTCACCAACCGCTTCAAGAGTTGGTTGTAAACTTGTAGGATCATGCCAGACACCATGCCATATGTCACCAGTAGAGCCCTGAGTAGACTCTGGTGGTTGGGTAGAAAGAGAGGTCGGGTTTGTTTCTACTGGCAGGCAAATGCGCTTTCTCAATTGCGAAAGGTGTCTTCGAACACAAACGCCATTCTCCAGGCGAACAAGGTACATTCGTTGTCCAAGAGGT
Organism: Rana muscosa; assembly: GCA_029206835.1. Lineage (NCBI taxonomy): Eukaryota > Metazoa > Chordata > Amphibia > Anura > Ranidae > Rana > Rana muscosa. The sequence continues at coordinate 400,461,177 of CM055122.1, forward strand.
CCATCAATAATGCCAGGAAGCCGATGAGGCAAAACTCTGTAATTCCGAAACCATACAAGATCACCAGCACGGAATCCAGGACGGCCTGGCGGAGAAGGTGTCGGTGACTGTTCCTGTGGACGTACTAAATCCAGTTTGGTGCGGAGATGCCTGCCAAACATAAGAAAAGCTGGGGACAGCCCAGTAGTAGCGTGTTTTGTGTTTCGGTACATGGTCAAGAACTCCAGAAGCTTCTCCTCTGACAGTCCAACCTGGTCCAGAGTGGACAGTAAGTGCTTCTTAAATGTCTGCACAAACCGTTCTGCCAGCCCATTTGAGGCTGGATGATAAGGAGCTGTTTTGTAGTGTTGGATGCCCAAGCCACTGAGGAAGGATTGAAACTCATGCAATGTAAATTGAGTCCCATTGTCCGAGACTATGGCTGTTGGCAAGCCATATTGAGCAAAGAGCTTCCTTAAGACTAGAATGGTAGCAGCTGAGGTAACAGAAGGCATTTGAAAAACCTCTGGCCATTTTGAATGTGCATCTACTATGATCAAATACATTTTACCCTGGATTGGGCCAGCAAAATCAAGATGGAATCTTGACCACGGTTCTGTCGGCCATGGCCAAGGTAGCAGGGTTCCTTTCTTTTGGGGTCGCTGAGCTTGACAGCACCCAGGACATTGAGCCACTTAATCTTCAATTGCTGTGTCCATTTGGGGCCACCAAACATAGGTCCGGGCTCGCTGCTTCATGCGCACCACACCAGGATGGCCCTCATGCAGTATCCTTAGCATGGTTGGTTGCAAATACTGAGGTATAATCACTCTGTTGCCCCACTGTAGGCAACCAGCATTAGTCACAAGCTCACATTTTCTGGCAAAGTACGGATGAAATTCACCTGGGACTTTCTCTGGCCATCCAGCCTGAACATATGAGAATATCTGAGACAGGAAAGGATCTGTGACTGTATGTCTGGCAATTAAGGAGGTGGACATGCAGGATTTCGGCCTGTGTATTTCCACTATGCGTACGTCTCTTGGTGAGTGGTCTCCAATTGGCAATCTGGAAAACGCATCTGCATTGCCATGGGCATCATGGGAGCGGTATCTGATAGAACAAGTATAAGCTCCCAAGAATAAAGCGTACCTTTGTAAGCGAGTTGCGGTTGTTGTAGAAATTCCTTTCTGAGGGTTCAGTATTGACAACAGAGGTTTGTGGTCAGTGATAAGTGTGAACTCCCGACCATAGATGTACGTATAAAAAAAATTTGTGGCCCATACAATGGCCAAAGCTTCCTTGTCTATCTGGGAGTAGTTTTGCTCTGCTGAGGTTAAAGACCTGGAGGCAAAAGAAATGGGGCGCTCTGTGTCATCTGGCATGACATGGGAAAGCACAGCACCCAGTCCATAAGGCGAGGCGTCACAAGCCAAGGTGACGTGTTTCTTTAAATCATAGTGGACCAGAACTCGAGAAGACAGAATGAGTTCTTTAGAAAGCCGAAAAGCTTCTTCACATTTGGCTGTCCATATCCATTTAGCTCTTGCATCCAGTAAGCGATGTAATGGGTAAAGCTGGTGTGCTAGGTTCGGCAAGAAACGGTGGTAGTAATTTAGGAGGCCAAGGTAGGACCTGAGCTGTGTGACATTCTGGGGAGTAGGGGCATGGGTAAGGGCTTTAACCTTTTCTTCAGTAGTGTGTAACCCATGTCTGTCCACAGTGTGGGCACAAAATTCCAGTTGAGACTTTAGAAATTCGCATTTTGAAAGATTGACACGTAAACCATACCATTGGAGTCTCTCTAGCACAGCTTTAACATTCTTTCTGTGTTCTTCATCAGTGGGACTAGTGATGAGCCGAACACCCCCGGGTTCGGTTCGCACCAGAACCCACTGTGAGGGGGTTAGCTCGGCAGCGGGTGTGTGTGACCCCCGGGATGGGCTCCCCACACAAAAACAGGCCCAGCAAACGGAGGTTGTGGTTTTCAAAATCAAAAAGGTGCGGTTTATTTTCTATTTACAGTGACAAAACACAGCAAAGCAAAAGAAACATAAACAAAATAAATCCTGGTCAACTTGACCTCTGACTAAACATACAGGTTTCCTAACTAACAACTGGGATCAGCCTAGTGCTGTCCTAGTCCCTAAGTCCCTGGTTTTAAATGTCCAAGCAAATAGCCACACAGGCTTTGTCTCACCGCACAGGGGTTCACTCTCCCTAGACAGTCCACACAGGTCTGGGTCCAGGCATGAGCAAACACCTAATGAATCTGGGAGTTCTTATAGAGGCCTAAATGAGCTGACAAGCTTCAGCTGGTCTCATCAACTCCCTGTCTGCACGACGCCCCACACTCTCCCTAGAGGTATGAGTCATCCATGAGCCCACTAGCCTCAGCTGGGCTTATACAACTCTCCACCTAGTTGTATAAGTCGGCGTAAAGCCTGAATCTGGGCGAAATATATCTACCCCCCTGGATGCAACCAGGTGACTTTACCTTCCTGCTGTCACACCGCGAACGGACCGAAAGTTCGTACGAACATTAGAACCCTATTAAATACAATGGATGCGAACGTTCGAATTCTAAAGTGCTAATTATAACAACTATTATGCATGTTATTGTCCTAAAAAGGGTTTGGGAACCCGGGTTCTGCACCAGGGGACATGTATCAATGCAAAAAGAAGTTTTAAAAACGGTCGTTTTTCGGGAGCAGTCATTTTAATGATGCATAAAGTGAAAAAAAAAAAGTCAAATATTCCTTTAAATATCGTACCTGGGGGGTGTCTAAAGTATGCCTGTGAAGTGCCACGTGTTTCCCGTGTTTAGAACTGTCCCTGCACAAAACGACACTTCTAAAGGAAAAAAAAGCCATTTAAAACTGCTTGCGGCTTTAATGTAATGTCTGGTCCCGGTAATATGGATGAAAATCTTTAAGAAAAATGGCATAGCTACCCCATGACCCCCCCCCCACCCCAGCCCATTACCAGCCCCTTTGGGTCTTGTATGGATATTAAGGGGAACCCCGCACATAAAATAAAAAAGGCCCTATATACTCTGAACAGCCGTATACAGGCGGTGCATACAAGACAGGGACTGTAGGTTTGTTCTTATGTAGAATCTGTTTGTAATTTTGAACAGGTACATTGTTGAAGTGTAGCTCCAGCCCAAAAATCTATTTTTAAACTTTTTGGAAAACATAGGTAAGGGTTATCACCCCTGTAACATTTGTTTTGCTGTCTGTGCCCCTGTTCAGAACATTTCACCTCACTTTCCGTCCCAATGTCAACTGTTTTTGAAATGTGGTGTTTTTCTTGAAACAAGGATTGCTGATAAAGCATCAGTACAGAGGAGACACCTTTCTCCCATATTTATTCTTACAGGAGAGAATTTTCCTTCCTAGGGGTAGATTTCCTCTCACTTCCTGTTGTCTTCTTGCGTTTGCAAGTAGGAGTCGTTTGTAAGTTGGATGTTTGAAAGTAGGGACCTGCCGTATATACTCTGCAAAAATAGGCCCCTTAGTTGTTGGTGTTGGCACAACACTGTAAGCACTCACAGTTACTCTTGGTTGGTGCTGGAACGCCCTGCTGTCAACTATTATATCAGGAATTTTAATTACATATAATTGTTGAACAGTGGTAGTAAAAATTGGGGCTTTGATGGTGGTGCTGGTGCCACAACATTGTAAGCCCTGACAGTTACTCTTGGTGGGTGCAGCAATGGGCCCTGCTGTGAATTATTAGATCAAGAATTGTAATTGCATGCCCCTGTTGAACAGGGGCTGAAAAATTGGGCCTTTCGTGGTGGTGGTGGTGGTGGTGGTGTTGCCACAACACTGTAAGCCCTCAGAGTTACTCTTGGTGGGTGCAGGAATGGGCCCTGCTGTGAATTATTAGATCAAGAATTGTAATTACATGCCCCTTTTGAACAGGGGCTGAAAAATTGGGCCTTTCGTGGTGGTGGTGGTGGTGGCGTTGCCACAACACTGTAAGCCCTCAGAGTTACTCTTGGTGGGTGCAGCAATGGGCCCTGCTGTGAATTATTACATCAAGAATTGTAATTGCATGCCCCTGTTGAACAGGGGCTGAAAAATTGGGCCTTAGGCACTGGTGGCACAACACTACAACCCCTCACAGATACTGTACTTGGAGCACAGCAATGAGCCCTGTTGCAAAGTATTGCTTCAAAAATTGTAATGACACGCCCCTGTTAAACAGGGGCTGAAAAATTGGGCCTTAGGCACTGGTGGCACAACACTGCAACCCCTCACAGATACTGTACTTGGAGCACAGCAATGAGCCCTGTTGCAAAGTATTGCTTCAAAAATTGTAATGACACGCCCCTGTTAAACAGGGGCTGAAAAATTGGGCCTTAGGCACTGGTGCCACAACACTCCAACCCCTCACAGATACTGTACTTGGAGCACAGCAATGAGCCCTATGGCAAATTATTGCTAAAAAAATTGTAATTACACGCCCCTGTAAAACAGGGGCTGAAAAATTGGGCCTTAGCCACTGGTGGCGGCACCCATAAACAAAAATGATCTTCCAAGCTATCATCATCAATCGTATCATTGAGGACTCGGAGGAGGAGGATAGCCAGTCAACATAACAGCACAGGCACTCAGCATCAGCATCAGTCTTGAAGGGATGTGACATGTTAAAATCAATTAGTCTGTTATATCAGCATCAGGTGTGTGGTAGCTGGTGGTGATCCAAGACTGGTTCATCTTGATGAAAGTCAGTCGATCAACCGAGTCGGTGGACAGGCGCACCCTGTGATCCATGACAAATCCTCCAGCAGCACTGAATGTGCGTTCCGAAAGAACGCTGGATGCAGGACAGGCCAGTAGCTCAATTGCATACTGTGCAAGCTCTGGCCAGTGATCCATCCTCAAGACCCAGTAAGCCAGAGGATTTTCGGTGGGGAAGGTGTCCAAGTCTGACCTTGCCCCTAGATATTCCTGCACCATGTTTATCAGACGCTGGCGATGGTTGCTGGAACCGATCATACTTTGGGGCTGCGGACTAAAGAATTGTCTGAACGCATCGGTCAGACGGCCACCTTCCCCACCGCTCCTTCTTTGACTGGCCGAAGCCTCAGCAACTCGTTGTCCAGGACCAGGAGTTTGTAACCTCCCAGTCTCTGGGAACGCGCTGCACAGACCTTTCTGCAAGGCCTCCCGGAGTTGTCTCATCCTCTGCTCCCTCTGCGACGGTAACATAAGGTCCGCAACCTTACCCTTGTACCGTGGATCAAGGAGAGTGGCCAGCCAGTAATGGTCCCTCTCCTTGATCCGAAGAATACGAGGATCCTTCCGCAGACTTTGCAGGATCAGGGAGGCCATGCAGCGTAGGTTTGCTGAGGCATTCGCTCCGGAGTCCTCTGGGTCACTAAGGACGACATGATCCGCAGTCACCTCCTCCCAGCCACGTACAAGTCCACTGGTTTCTTGGGACTGTAAATCATCCCTAAAAGACTGCTGCTGATGATGCTGAGTGCCAGCCTCCACCTCCATGCTGACACAATCCTCCTCCTCCTCCTCCTCCTCCTCTTCCTGTGCGATGGGTGGGACAGAAGGAACACTGTCTGGGTAAAGGGGGCCTTGAGAGGCAAGGAAGTCCTCCTCTTCCTGCCTCTGTTCTGCCTCAAGTGCCCTGTCCATTATTCCACGCAGCGTGTGCTCCAACAGGTGGACAAGAGGTACAGTGTCACTGATGCATGCACTGTCACTGCTCACCATCCTCGTGGCCTCCTCAAATGGTGCCAGGACAGTGCATGCATCCCTGATCATGCCCCACTGGCGTGGAGAAAAAAAACCAAGCTCCCCTGACCCTGTCCTGGTGCCGTAGTCGCACAGGTACTCATTGATGGCCCTCTGCTGCGTGTGCAGCCGCTGCAGCATGGCCAACGTTGAGTTCCACCTGGTGGGCATGTCACATATAAGGCGGTTCTTGGGCAGGTTCAACTCCTTTTGCAGCTCAGCCAGGCGAGCACTGGCATTATAAGATCTGCGGAAATGCACACAGACTTTCCTGGCCTGCCTCAGGACATCCTGTAAGCCCGGGTACCTGCCCAAGAACCGCTGCACCACCAGGTTAAGGACGTGAGCCACACAGGGCACATGGGTCAGTTGTCCCTGTCGAAGGGCGGAGAGGAGGTTGGTGCCATTGTCGCAAACCACCATTCCTGGCTTAAGCTGGCGTGGCGTCAACCACCTCTCGGCCTGGCCCTGCAGAGCAGACAGGACCTCTGCCCCAGTGTGGCTTCTGTCCCCCAAACACACCAGCGCAAGCACGGCATGGCATCTTTTTGCCTGCGTACTTGCGTAGCCCCGTGAACGGCTACGGAGCACCGCTGGTTCATAGGACAAACCACAGGAAGAGGCCATGGAGGAAGAAGAAGAGGAGGGGGTGGAGGAGAGAGGTGTGTCACAACCAGTAGTAGCATTTTGGAGGCGTGGCGGTGGGACAACCTCCAACACTACTGCACCTTGTCCTGCATCCTTCCCAGCTGCCAAAAGAGTGACCCAATGGGCCGTGAAAGAAAGGTAACGTCCCTGTCCATGCCTGCTGGACCATGAGTCAGCGGTAATATGCACCTTACCGCTGACCGCCCTGTCCAGCGAGGCCAAGACATTGCCTTCCACATGCCGGTAGAGAGCTGGAATAGCCTTCCGTGAGAAAAAGTGGCGTTTGGGAACCTGCCACTGAGGAACCGCACATTGCACAAACTCACGGAAGGGGGCCGAGTCTACCAACTGAAAAGGCAGCAGTTGAAGCGCTAGCAATTTAGCCAAGCTAGCATTCAACCGCTGGGCATGTGGATGGCTGGGAGTGAACTTCTTTCGACGGTCCAGCAGCTGGGGCAGGGAAATTTGCCTGCTAGAATCGGACGTCGGTGTACTGCTAGCAGAGTGGCCGCAAGTACTTGGCTGTGACACACCTAATTCTACACCTTCATTCCTCTCAGTGCATGTTTCAGAGAGGACTGAAGTTATAGTGGGGTTGGAGATCCCAGCTGATGCGGTGCAAGGAGAGGTCCGCTTTGTTCTTTGGTGTGGGTCTTTGAGGTAGGCTTGCCAACGAGCTGCATGGCAGGTCAACATATGTCTGGTCAGGCATGTGGTACCCAAGCGGCTGATGTTTTGGCCACGCGATATACGCTTGAGACATATGTTGCAAACAGCAGCTGTGCGATCTGATGCACTAGCCTCAAAAAAGGCCCACACCAAGGAACTTTTTGAATGACGGGCAGAGGCAGCGCCCTGCACAGGCGGAGCTCTGCGGTGTGATTCCGTCGGTGTACTGCCCTTACGCTGGCCACCAAAGGGCATCCTGCCTCATTGGAGATGTGCCTCCTCCTCATCCTCCTCCTCCTCCTCTCTCCTATTAGGCACCCACGTGGAGTCAGTGACCTCATCATCCCCTCCCTCCTCATCACTGGAGCCAATCTGGCAGTATGCTGCAGCTGCTGGAACATGACTGCCAGATTGGTGTCCTTCTTGAGCATCCCCTCTGTCTGCTCTCACCCTACTGCCTTCCTGTAGCTGGGTTTCATCATCAGACCCTTCGAAACGCTGGGCATCCTCCTGGAGCATGTACCCAACACTGTGCTCAAACAGTTCGGGGGACTCCTCAGGAGGAGGACATGGTGGGTCTAGGGAAGGAGTGACTGATGATGAGTCTGACATTGATACCAGGGAAGAGGACGCTTTGGCAGCTGCTTTGCCAGTACCCTGAGCCTGGGTGAGAGAGGATGAGGAGGAGGAGGAGGGCTTGGTCATCCACTCTACCAAGTCTTCGGCATGATGTGGCTCAACATGTCCAGCTGCCGAAAAGAAGGACAAGCGTGTCCCATGGCCATGTGCTGATGACAATGCACCGCGTCCACGACCAGCACTGTTGCCCCCAGACACAGAGCCTGCTTGCCCTCTTTTATTGCCTCCTGACTGTCTGCCTCTCCTTGTTTGCCTTCCAGACATTCTAATAGATGGCCTGCAGGGAGATGGGAAAAAAGCAATAAGGGCTACCTTCAGGTGTCCTTCTCTGTCCCTTTACTTAAGGATTTCTAAATATGGTTGAGGATGATTGCTTTTGCACAGAATAGCACAACGACAATTTCCCTGACTGTCCAAAAAACAAGGATTTCAAAGATGGTTGATGAGGAATGCTTTAGCACACTATAGCACAAGGAGAATTCCCCTCACTTTCCTTCTTTGTCCCTAGAAACAAGGACTCGCACAGTGAAAGAAACTGACACTCTCCCTACCTAGAGTTTTCTGTCCCTAGAAAAAATGTTTTTTTAAAGCACACTATAGCACAAGGAGAATTCACTCACTGTCCTTCCCTGTCCCTAGAAACAAGGACTTGCACAGTGAAAGAAACTGACACTCTCCCTACCTAGAGTTTTCTGTCCCTAGAAAAAATGTTTTTTTAAAGCACACTATAGCACAAGGAGAATTCACTCACTGTCCTTCCCTGTCCCTAGAAACAAGGACTTGCACAGTGAAAGAAACTGACACTCTCCCTACCTAGAGTTTTCTGTCCCTAGAAAAAATGTTTTTTTAAAGCACACTATAGCACAAGGAGAATTCACTCACTGTCCTTCCCTGTCCCTAGAAACAAGGACTTGCACAGTGAAAGAAACTGACACTCTCCCTACCTAGAGTTTTCTGTCCCTAGAAAAAATGTTTTTTTAAAGCACACTATAGCACAAGGAGAATTCACTCACTGTCCTTCCCTGTCCCTAGAAACAAGGACTTGCACAGTGAAAGAAACTGACACTCTCCCTACCTAGAGTTTTCTGTCCCTAGAAAAAATGTTTTTTTAAAGCACACTATAGCACAAGGAGAATTCACTCACTGTCCTTCCCTGTCCCTAGAAACAAGGACTTGCACAGTGAAAGAAACTGACACTCTCCCTACCTAGAGTTTTCTGTCCCTAGAAAAAATGTTTTTTTAAAGCACACTATAGCACAAGGAGAATTCACTCACTGTCCTTCCCTGTCCCTAGAAACAAGGACTTGCACAGTGAAAGAAACTGACACTCTCCCTACCTAGAGTTTTCTGTCCCTAGAAAAAATGTTTTTTTAAAGCACACTATAGCACAAGGAGAATTCACTCACTGTCCTTCCCTGTCCCTAGAAACAAGGACTTGCACAGTGAAAGAAACTGACACTCTCCCTACCTAGAGTTTTCTGTCCCTAGAAAAAATGTTTTTTTAAAGCACACTATAGCACAAGGAGAATTCACTCACTGTCCTTCCCTGTCCCTAGAAACAAGGACTTGCACAGTGAAAGAAACTGACACTCTCCCTACCTAGAGTTTTCTGTCCCTAGAAAAAATGTTTTTTTAAAGCACACTATAGCACAAGGAGAATTCACTCACTGTCCTTCCCTGTCCCTAGAAACAAGGACTTGCACAGTGAAAGAAACTGACACTCTCCCTACCTAGAGTTTTCTGTCCCTAGAAAAAATGTTTTTTTAAAGCACACTATAGCACAAGGAGAATTCACTCACTGTCCTTCCCTGTCCCTAGAAACAAGGACTTGCACAGTGAAAGAAACTGACACTCTCCCTACCTAGAGTTTTCTGTCCCTAGAAAAAATGTTTTTTTAAAGCACACTATAGCACAAGGAGAATTCACTCACTGTCCTTCCCTGTCCCTAGAAACAAGGACTTGCACAGTGAAAGAAACTGACACTCTCCCTACCTAGAGTTTTCTGTCCCTAGAAAAAATGTTTTTTTAAAGCACACTATAGCACAAGGAGAATTCACTCACTGTCCTTCCCTGTCCCTAGAAACAAGGACTTGCACAGTGAAAGAAACTGACACTCTCCCTACCTAGAGTTTTCTGTCCCTAGAAAAAATGTTTTTTTAAAGCACACTATAGCACAAGGAGAATTCACTCACTGTCCTTCCCTGTCCCTAGAAACAAGGACTTGCACAGTGAAAGAAACTGACACTCTCCCTACCTAGAGTTTTCTGTCCCTAGAAAAAATGTTTTTTTAAAGCACACTATAGCACAAGGAGAATTCACTCACTGTCCTTCCCTGTCCCTAGAAACAAGGACTTGCACAGTGAAAGAAACTGACACTCTCCCTACCTAGAGTTTTCTGTCCCTAGAATTTTTTTTTTTTTAAAGCACACTATAGCACAAGGAGAATTCACTCACTGTCCTTCCCTGTCCCTAGAAACAAGGACTTGCACAGTGAAAGAAACTGACACTCTCCCTACCTAGAGTTTTCTGTCCCTAGAAAAAATGTTTTTTTAAAGCACACTATAGCACAAGGAGAATTCACTCACTGTCCTTCCCTGTCCCTAGAAACAAGGTCTCGAACAGTAAAACACACTGACACTCTCCCTACCTATCCTTCTCTTTCCCTAAACTAAAGGAATCCAGGTTAAGCAAGAAAGAAATAAATGTCACTGTCCCTGCCTATGCTGCTCTTTCCCTGCTCCGGAACACACTACACTAGGCCGCCGTGCTGGCTGCCTTTTATAGTGTGGGGCGTGTACTAAACACCCTCAGCAATAATTGGCCACAGGCATCCTGCCTGTGGCCAATCATTGCTCTCCTCGCTGCCGGAGCTGTGATTGGCCAAGCATGCGGGGTCACAGTGCATGCTTGGCCAATCACAGCGCCTGGATGACACTGCGATGGCGTAGTGCATTGTGGGCCGTTCGCGTCACTCGAATTTGGCGCGAACGGCCCAAATCGTTCGATCTTCGTCGAACGATCGAACAGCCGATGTTCGAGTCGAACGTACGTTCGACTCGAACACGAAGCTCATCCCTAAGTGGGACCAGTGATGAGCATGTCATCTAGTAGACATTGAGTGAAAGGTATGCCTGCCAGGACCTCATCCATGATTCGCTGCCAGATGGCTGGAGCTGGGGCTATGCCAAAAACCATGCGGTTATATTGGAATAATCCTTTATGAGTGTTAATGGTCAACAGATGGCGTGAATCTGGGTGTACTTGCAGTTGCAGGTAAGCTTGCTTTAAGTCTATTTTTGTAAACTTTTGCCCCCCAGCCAATGAGCTAAATAGATCTTCAAGTCGAGGCAATGGGTATTGATCCACAAGAAGTTGGTTGTTCAGGGCAACCCTGAAATCTCCACAAATTCTAATGTCTCCATTCTTTTTCTTGACAGGCACAATTGGCGATGCCCATTCACTTCTATCAACTTTAGTTATGATCTTTTCAGCCAATAGGTGGTCCAGCTCTGCTTCCACTTTCTTTCTCAAGGCAAAAGGTACTGATCTTGCCTTACAAAAACGAGGTGTAGCACCCGGCTTCAAGAGGAGGTGGGCCATTTTTCCTTTTACTGTGCCCAAAGAGTCCTCAAAAACCCCCTTAAAGCGTGACTTTAGGGATTCCACCCAATGGTCTACCTCAGAAAGCAATGTACATTGGACAATGGCAAGAGGAGGCATGCCCAGGGCTTTGATTCAGTCCCTACCGTACAGCGGAGGACCTCCTTTATTGACAACATAAAGGCGTAGAGTTTGACTGCGGTTGCCTAATGTAACAAGGGGTTTCACATAACCCAAGGGCTGTAGTAGTTCCTTGCTGTAGGTTTGTAGTGTGAGATTTGTAGGTTGGAGCGGTAGGGACAGACCCGATGCCTTTAAATCAGTCCATGAAATGACAGACACTGCCGCCCCTGTATCAACATCCATGGAGACAGAACAGCCATTGAGTGTGACATCCACTTTAATCGCAGGAGTACTCCCAGCTACCCGAAACAGTCCAACATGCTGGACACAGGTTTCCTCATCAGAGCTGGAGCCGTGATTGTCAGTATCCATATGAAATGTCTGTTTACGTTTAACTTTTGTGGTAGTGTTCGGGGAGCATGAGCTGCGGCAAACACGCCCAATATGGCCAGTCTTTCCACAAAGAAAACAAATGACATCCTTGAACTTGCAAGCAGGTGCACTGTGAGTAGTGTTACCACAATGGTAGCAAGTTGGTGTCCTAGAGACAGAAGAATTAGGGTGGCGAGGTTTAGGAAGATTTGGAGACAGCCATCTTGGGTGTCGGGTGATAGCAGAGTGGAATATTTCCTCTCCCTGGCTTGCAGGAGTTTCAGGTGGTGCCTTCAGTAGGGTGGCGTCCCGTGTAGCCAACTCCATGACCGTAGCAAGGTCAGTGACTTTCGTCAGAGTCAAGTCGGGTTCTGTGAGTAAACGTTTCTGTATGGCTGGGTCGCAGAGTCCCATAACAAACATGTCACGGAGAGCCGTCTGCAGGTAGTCTCCAAACTGACAAGTGGCAGCTAGTTTCCGTAAAGCAATGATATAAGTCTTTATGTCCTCCCCGGCATGCTGCCTTCTACTGTAGAATTTAAACCGCTCTGCAATCTCTAATGGCTTTGGGTTGTAGTGCTCATGTAGCTTCTGAATTAACTCAGGCAGGGGCTTAGAGGCCGGCTTGTCTGGAGAGATGAGGTCTCTGAGAGTGCCATATGCAGCTTGACCCAATATTGTGAGGAAAACTGCAACTTTCTTTTCTGCAGCCACACTATTTGCTTCCATATACTGCTCCAGCCTCTCCACCCAGGAGCTCCATGATTCAGCAGAAGGATCAAATGGTTGAATAATCCCTATGAAGGCCATGTGTGCTAAAATCCACAATCCTCGTCGCCACTATTATGTCCCTTAGACACGGGGTCTCTCAGAGTGTTGCTAGCAATGCTAAAGTATCTGCTCAGCAAGTTACACACAGGCCAGATGAACTTCTTAACCATGGAAGGGTTTATTACTCACTCAGAACATGATGACTTGTTACATAGAGTCCTAATACAACAGGATTCTGTCATTACCAGATGTAATCCCTTCTCTGCATCATGCTGCTGCTGCTTCCAGTCTCACACACCACTCTCACTACTTCCTGGTACAACCCCTTCCCAGCATGCATCAGGAGAAAAAGGTGAAGGGTCACACAGTGTTCCAGCACAAACATTACAGGTACATGGAGCATCCGTTCAGGTCCGCCTAAAAAACTGACAGGCAGACCTGAACGGTCCGTCCGTGTGAAAGAGCCCTAAGTGAAACACTGACTGTCTGTAGCTAGCACAATCACCGGCCTGCCTGTCACAGTATAGAGAATAACTGTATCCAGGTGAGCTTTAGGTGATCACTATGCAAAGCACACAGTAGTACACTAAGTGAAACACTGACTGTCTGTCTGTAGCTAGCACAATCACCTGCCTGCCTGTCACAGTATAGAGACTAACAGGAACAGATCTAGCTAAACTCAATACAGTGTATAAATATATATATACAACACCTAGGATGCATATATATCCTCTACACACTGTAACAGCAAATAACTGACTCACCTGCCTGCTCTATCTAACTCAATATAAATGACACTGTCTATCTCTCTGAAACTGCCTCTTTCACAAATGCCAACACACTACACAAGGCCAACTTCCAGGCGGCCTTATATAGTGTGGGGCGTGTACTAAACCCCCTGAGCCATAATTGGCCAAAGCCACCCTGGCTTTGGCCAATTATGGCTCTCCGTTTTTTTCCGCGCTGTGATTGGCCAAGCATGCGGGTCATAGTGCATGCTTGGCCAATCATCAGCCAGCAATGCACTGCGATGCCGCAGTGAATGCCGCAGTGAATTATGGGCCGTGTCGCACAACACGAATTTAGCGCGAACGGACCACAACGTTCGTTCTTCGTCAAACGATCGAATGGCTGATGTTCGAGTCGAACGTGTGTTCACGTCACCTGCCACAAGTTGTGGATTGTCCACTTGCCACGTCACCTGCCCCAAGTTGTGGATTGTCCACTTGCCACGTCACCTGCCCCAAGTTGTGGATTGTCCACTTGCCACGTCACCTGCCCCAAGTTGTGGATTGTCCACTTGCCACGTCACCTGCCCCAAGTTGTGGATTGTCCACTTGCCACGTCACCTGCCCCAAGTTGTGGATGTCCACTTGCCACGTCACCTGCCACAAGTTGTGTATTGTCCACTAGCCACGTCACCTGCCCCAAGTTGTGGATTGTCCACAATGCAATGGAAGCAATTTCATTTTTGATATATATATATATTTTTAATGGTTTTTCCTCATTTGCCATAATTTTTGAGTTTATCAATGTAATGTTGCTAGGCAACCAGCTCTCCTCTCCTCACACAGAAGTCATCGGTGAGGAGAGGAGAGCGGATTGCTGCAGCTGGCTGGTGATCAGTGAGTATGAGCTGTTTTTTTCAGCTTTTTACTCACTGATCACCAGCCTAGTGTCCCCACACAGTGTAAACACAAACATGTCCCCAAAATAAATGTCCCCAAAATACATGTCCCCACATAGTAAAAACACCTGTCCCCCACATATGTGACAGTAAAATCATATGTCCCAATGATCATTTGCACACATACAGTATGTCCGTGATCACCTGCACACATCTGTACATGATCATTTGCGTACATATGTCCGTGATCACACAAACCAATTATTATACATTTAACTGAATTTTTTTTACCAAAAATATGTAGTAGAATACATTTTGGCTTAAATTTATGACAAAATTAGATTTTATTGGATTTTTTTAAAAATAGAAAGACGAAAATATATATTTTTTTCCAAATTTCCGCTCTTTTTTTCGCTTATATCGCAAAAAAAATTAAAAACGTAGTCGTGAATAAATACCACCAAAAGAAAGCTCTATTTGTGTGAACAAAATGATAAAAATTTCATTTGGGTACAGTGTAGCATGTCCGCGCAATTGTCATTGAAAATGCGAGAGCGCTGAAAGCTGAAAATTGGTCTGGGAAGGAAGGGGGCTAAAGTGCCCAGTATTGATGTGGTTAAAGGAAATGTAAATAAAATAAACATTGCCGGCTCTAAAAAGTATGGATTCAAAGGGGACCCCCACCAAAATGAAAAAAAATGGCGTGGGGGTCGCCCCAAAATCCATACCAGGCCCTTCAGGTCTGGTATGGATTTTAAGGGGAACCCCGCGCCAAACTTAAAAAAAAAATAGTGTGGGGGTCCCCCTAAAAATCCACACCAGACCCTTTATCCAAGCACACAACTTGGCAGGCCGCAGGAAAAGAGGGGGGACAAGAGAGCGGCCCCCCCTCCCTCCTGAACCATACCAGGCCACATGCCCTCAACATGGGAAGGATGTCCCCATGTTGATGGGGACAAGGGCCTCTTCCCGAAAACCCTGGCCGTTGGTTGTCGGGGTCTGCGGGCGGGGGGCTTATCGGAATCCGGGAGCCCCCTTTAATAAGGAGGGACCCCAGATACCGGCCCCCCACCCTATGTGAATGAGTATGGGGTACTCCTACCCATTCACCTGGTGGAAAAAAAGTCAATAAAAAACACAACACAGGTTTTTAAAGTAATTTATTAGGCAGCTCCGGGGGTCTTCTTCCGACTTCGGGGGTCTTTCTGCGGGGCGCCCCGCTATCTTCTTCCAGCTCTTTTGCTAGCGGGGTCCCGGTCTTCATCGTCGTCTTCTTCCGACTTTGTGGGGTCTCTTGTTCTGTTCTCCGGTGTCGTCTCTGCGCTCTCCGGTTCTTCTCCCGCTCTCCGGTGCCTTCTCCACGATCTCCGGTTCTTTCTGCCTTCTGCCGGGCGCCCCGCTATCTTCTTCCAGCTCTTTTGCTAGCGGGGTCCCGGTCTTCATCGTCGTCTTCTTCCCTCTTCTCTCCGCCCGATGTTGCCTCGTCGCTGTCTGCCGCTACAATGCTGTGTCCGCGGGTCTATGCTCCTGGAGGGGAACCCATGCCAATTTTTTAATTAAAATTTGGCGTGGAGTTCCCCTTCATGATTCATACCAAACAGGGGACAGCGAGCAAGAGGCTTGCAGTACCCTGTGCCGAGAACCTGCACGATGGCATCGCGCTGGAGACATTCTCGGCCAGGTAGTCGCCTCTAGGACACGACTTGAGTGGCTGCTTCACGCTCAAGTCGTGTCCAAGTTGCCTCGCAAAGTCGCGCTGTCCCTCTATCAACCGGCACACGAGTCGCCCCGCAAGTCGGATCGTCTTCAACCGACTTCCCATAGGGAACCATTTATTTTGAATAGAGCGCCGCTCAAATTTTTATTTACTATAGCAGTGCGCCGCCGGTTCCTCCGCTCAATTAAGGATTTATCCGGCGCACCAATTAAGGTATGAACCGGCGCAGCGCACTGTTTATAGTAAATCACCCCCAATGTGTACCCTGTTTCAGTTTTCCCAAACAGTACTAGGTAGTTTCTATTCTATCCTTCTCTACATTTGCCAGTTTATCTGATTCATCAGATTCATATTGTATTGATTACAACTAAAGCATTTTCTACAATATTTAAAATGTAATCAAACTGTTGGAAGTATTTATATGAGCTATTGACTGTCAGCTGGAATGTCCTCCATCTGAATATGCTACTATGTGTTTTCATTTTTTGTGTTCAAGGGATATATGTCATTGTGTCTTATTATACTAAATTTCTGTAAAGACAGTTTGCATTCAGAGCATAATTATACTGCCTGCAGGGTTACCACCTGTCCTAATTTCATGTGATTAAGGTGAAATGCAAAACAGTTGTCCACACTGAGTTGAGCAGCACCAGTTGTCATCATTGATAGCAGGTTATTTGAATGCTTATACTAATGATTAGCTTTATCTATGTTTTAAAAAACAAAAGCAAAAAAAAACAAAAACATGTAAGGGTTTTCATCTCAGAGAATAGATTATGTCACAGGAAATATAGTTATCTAGCATAAGTGATATACAGTAGTATACCTTCTTTAAGATTTTTTTTGTTTACATACAGTATGTACTGTAAATGATCATACTTTAGATTTTTCATGTGTTTACTGATAAAAATTAACACATGCAAAATATGTGGTAGGCACCATGTCCCCAAGGGCAAGCTAATCATAATGGCTGATATTCTGAAGAACAGCTTAATAGCTGCGAGCACTCAATCCAATGTTTAGCTATAACTGCAAATAGAAGTATGTGTTGCTGGTGTTACTGCTCTGTCATTTTGAAGGGAAAGGAGTATGCTAAGGGGGTAAGCAGAGGATACAACCAAGCTGCATAACAGTGAAGCTTCATATTTGTAAGTGCTTGGTTAGATATCTGGTTTAGTTTTGTAGGTCTGCTGCAATATATGTACAATATGTATATTTTAGTACAAGAAAAATTTAATTTGCCATTCTTTTTCCAAGTAAACTAATTATTATTGTTAATGTTTTGGTTAATAGAGATAAGCTAAAGTTAAAAACTTTCCTCTGTTTTTCTCTCTCGCCTGATCCATTACTAAGTAATATTCAAAGGTCAAGTCCATTTTTTTTTCTTTCCGTTTTAGATTCAATGTAGAAGGCTTAGAACCTTTATCAGATTTTTGTTGCTGTCCAAACATCGGACTTGTTACCTATTCAGTGGGAGCTGAATGTCACTTTTAGTAGTTGTATTTTTACTGCTACTATACATGCTTCCTTGTTGTCAATGGTTGTTAAGGAAGCAGCATGTGCAAGCACTTGCCACATCCTGGAATTATTTAATTTGTTGACCTGGAATTATCGGCCATATAAACAAAGAGGTGGGATTAGCGTGATAACACTGACCAAATATGCCCATATTTGGGGAATGACATGGCCATGTTTCATTATTGATCTCACTTAAGATTCCACTTTGCTTACTTTTAGTGATGGGGCCAGAGACATGCCATTCAGCCCCTGTCAGCAACAGGATTGGATGTGAAGCAAGTGTCATTCCTTGTAATTCACCTGGTTCTGCATCATTGGATGAACTTATTGATGATGGATTTACATTGTGGGATTTTTCTCAATAAACGATTTTTCAAAAGCTGGATATTTATTTACTTTTCACAATTTTGTGTGAATAAATAGGGGTACTTTGTACCCCTTACTCATTTACATGGGGGGTATCTATGTATATCCTTATTGTTAAAGGGGGCTTGCAGATTCTGATAAGCTTGCAGACTCGGACAACTACCAGGCCAGGGTAGTGGGGAAGGTACACCCATTATGTTGAGGGCATTTGAACTGGTATGATTTGAGGGGGTACACCATCTATACTGACCTGTCAGGCTGTATGCTTGGTATGGATCTTTAGGGGGGATACCATACTTTTCTTCTTCTTTTTTTGCAAATGTTTCTTTTTCCTCTATTTAATCTATATTGAATAACTATCTTTGGTAGGGTAAGAAGGCCAGGTGTGCATTTAGCAATGGGCTGGTGGAATAGGACATACCAATCTCTGTGACTATTATATAGCGACAATTCTGGCCCAGCTTAAAACATGGTTTACACCCGCTCCTACCTCCCTAAATGCAAAACTTGAGCAACACCAATTACCAGGAAAAAATCTCTGTGACGAATTAATAGCCAATCGCTACATGTCTTGTAAACCCAACTACTTTTCACCACCAATCCAGGCCACATTAGCAACATGGTGTATCCTCTGGAATACCCAGTTACACCTTTCCAAACTCACTACCCTGCAATTTCCACTGGAAGACTTAGACCTTCTCATCCTCAACCTAAACCTCAAGAGTTGGTACTTTAAACGCCTACGAGTCCTGGAAGATTACTATATATATAAATTCTGTATGGTAAATGTATGGTTGATAATTAGGATGTATGAATAATGTGTGGAGTAGAAATGTAATTTCATTGTGAATTTGTTTTTACAATGACAATAAATCAAATCAAATATAGGCCCAACTATAAAAACTTTGAATGCATTACAAACAGAATTCAATCTACCTGATGCTGAGTACTATAGCTATCTGCAAATAATGCATTTTCTACTAAGCAACAAGTTATCTTAATACCTCAATACCCTGGCAAGTGGCTCAATACCTTAAAGCAGTCCACACTAACATATAAGGGATCTCTTTGTTTGAGCCCTGGTTCACATTGATGCTACTTTGAAATCACGCTACTTCACTTGAAGTAGCGCGATTTCAAAAGAGCAAAGTCAGCGCGATACTTGATAGACATCTGTGTGGCTTCATACACAGATGTCTATTGAAGTCGCACATGAAATCGGCAAAAGTTGTGCAAGAACTATTATTTCAAATTGGAACAGTGCCATTGCCGCCAATAGGCTGCGACTTGTCATGCGATTTGATCTCTCAAATCGCATGACAAATCGCTCCAATGTGAACCTAGGCTTACTCAATTGGGAACAAATCTGAGTTTGCCAATACATTCTCTATTGTAGCCTGGGAAAAAGACCCTGTATACCAACTCGATCAGCTTTAAACACTACGTGTGCCGTAACTAGAATTGTAAACTTATGGGATTTAATCCAGAAATTTTTGATGAGATGGTATTTAACTCCACACTGCATATCCAAATTCCCACCACACATTACAAATTTCCCAATTGTTAGAGAGGGTGTGGCGCTTCTGGCACACAAGTTCAAATTCTATGATCTTGCCAACAGCTATCTATATTTTCGCCTCCTATTTTCAGCTTCATAGCACAAGACCTGGGGTTCCCTATTTCACTTTCCCCTGGTATAGCTCTACTTTCTTTGGGAGTGGAGGCTATATCCCCTCCAAGAAATTTGGTAATAAACATCTTCTTAGCTGCACGAGTAACCCTAGTTAGACACTGGAAAGACTCAAATGTTCCAGCACTCAGGGAGGTGATTCACACCACAAACATTCCTTGTACATATAAATTGCTATTCATATCTAGTACAGAAAAATAATCTGCAACTTTTTAACTATGGCGGCCTTTGTTAGATTGGTATTCAAAGCTCTCAAGCTCATGGTTTTTATCCCTCTCTTTATGTCTGAAAATAAGATGATGTAATGTCTCTATTATAATACTGCTTATTCTGTACAGAACCCTTACTGTATGTGTTTGTTTCTTAGTCGTTCGCTGCTAAAGGGCCTAAAGGCACTTTCACACTGAGGCGCTGGGGTGTCGGCGGGAAAAGCGCCGCTATTTTTAGCGGCGTATTACCGTCATTTTAGCCGTGCTTTTCGCCCGTTAGCGGGGCCCTTTTAACCCTGCAGAGCTACTTTGCCGGCACTTTGGCGCAGCCCATTGATTATACACCGCTCCTACAGCGCCTCAAAGATGCTGCTTGCAGGACTTTTTTTAGCACTCTGGCTTTCACACTGGAGTGAGAGGAGAGGTGCTTTACAGGCGCTATTTGTTGTGCTATAGCGCCTGTAAACCACATCAGTGTGAAAGAAGCCTCATGCCGCATACACACGATCGGACATTCCGACAACAAAATTGTGGGTTTTCTTCCGTCGGATTTTCGCTCAAACTTGTCTTGCATACACACGCCCACACAAATGTTGCTTGGAAATTCAGAATGTCAAAAATGGGGAGATGTACAACACTACGACGAGCCAAGAAAAGTGCAGTACAATGATTCCGAGCATGCGTCAAATTGATTCCAAGCATGCATAGGTTTTTTTGCATCGGAATTGGATACACACAATCGGAATTTCCGTCAAGAACTTTTGTTGACGGAAAAATTGAGAACCTGCTCTCAAACATTTGTTGTCAGAAATTCCGACAGCAAATGTCCGATGGAGCCTACACACGGTCGGAATATCCAACCAAAAGCTCACATCAAATATTTGTTGTCGGAAATTCAGATCATGTGTACGCAGCATAAGTGTTCTGTGTTAGGCCTTTGACACTGTAATACAACATATACTGATTGTCTTTTGCCGTTCTTTTTGACTGACCAAACTTTGCAAATATATGTTTGTTTTCTACAAAAAATTTTGAATAAAGACATATTGAAACAAAAAAAATGTAGATCCCCTGAAAATATTAATTATTGACTGAATAGACAAGTTGATAAGGGGAGGAGGTTTTTCAAACCATGTCACCATGGGGTATTCTATATTTTCATCTTGTTTCTTTACTTTTCTTTTCCTTTCTTTTCAAAAACCCATGCCACAATTGTCCACAAATACTCTTCCTGCAAACAACAGCTCCCTGGCCAACTGCTGAATGTCAACACACCAGGGATGCTGGCTGATGTCATTGACCATCCATGGTTACTGATGACACCCGGGATCCCCCCGACCACTTTGTTTACAAACAGAAGAAGGCAAGGGAAGAACTTTCATTTAGCGGTGGTAGTGTTTTTTAAATGTCACTTTTGTCAGAATACATCCTTCAAATGCATCACTTTATATGCAGGTTTAGAGAATTCCCCAAGCATGTTATTTAAAGGGTTTGTATATTTTAATGTTGCCCTTTAAGTCTGCTCCTCGCAGAACAGTATTTTTTGGAAGTTTTTTTTTTTTTTTTAAACAATGAGTTTTTATTAGTATTTTAGCATTAAAAAAATAATATGCAGTATCAACTTGAAATGCACAAAGAGGAGTACAACCATAGGGAACGGAGAAACTAAAGAAAAGAAGAAGGTACACAGCGACAACCTTATTCAGTACATAGCTGGTTCACAAATTTAGGGGGTCATAGCCTAGTGTTAACGGCAGGTTCTAGCAGTATCCATAACAGATAACAGTTAATAGTGGTATACATACTTGTATAACTCAGACAGTTGTGTAGCGCCCGGTAGCGCACTCCATAGGGACCTAGATATTAGTTTTAGGCCATAATTCCTATTCTTTGGTAAATATAGTACCAGTAAGGGAGTTTATAGCCAGAAGGTGTTCATATATATATATGTTTGTTGGACCAAAAAGGTCACTTCAGTAATGTTTGGAGAGGCATCAGATCTCGAAGCACTACTAGACGAGCCGCCAATAGAATATGAGTGACCTCAGTCCTGGTGGAATGTGGGTATATGTTGATACCAACATTTAGGAGTGCCAGGTTTGGGCATGGAGGGGATATAATCCCAGTGATCGAGGCTATAAGCTTAAAGATCTGCAACCAATATCTCGTCAAACTGGGACATTCCCAAAGGGTGTGGAGAAGGTGGCCTACTTGGCCACAGTTGCGCCAGCAATTGAGGAGGAGGTGGATGGGGAGAATTTTGCTAGTCTATATGGGGTATAGTACCACCTATGAGTGATTTTAATGGTAATATCCCAATGGGCCACGCAATGTGATGCTAACTAATTTTTCCTCAGTTTAGGCCGATACGTATTCTTCTACATATTTTTGGTAAAAAAAAATCGCAATAAGCGTTTATTGATTGGTTTGCACAAAAGTTATAGCGTCTACAAAATAAAGGATAGTTTTATGGCATTTCTATTAATATTTTATTTTTTACTAGCAATGGAGGCGATCAGCGATTTTTATCATGACTGCGACATTATGGCTGACACATCGGACACTTTTGACGCTATTTTGGGACCATTTACATTTATACAGCGATCAGTTCTATTAAAATGCCTGACTGGCAGTGAAGGCGTTAACCACTAGGGGGCTAGGAAGGGGTTAAGTGTGTCCTAGGGAGTGATTCTAACTGTTAGGGGGCGTGGCTACGAGTGACATGTCACTGATTGCTGCTCCCGATGAGAGGGAGCAGACGATCAGTGACATGTCACTAGGAAGAACGGGGAGATGTTGCGTTTACACTGACATCTCCCCGTTCTTCAGCTCCATGACACGATCGCGGGATACCGGCAGACATCAAGTCCGCGGGTCCCGCGGGCAAGGTCACGGAGCTTGTGACAGGACCACGCGGCGGCGCATTTAAAGGGACGTACCTGTTCGTGCGGCGGTCGGCAAGTGGTTAACAACCAGCTATTCTTGAGACAGAATTTGAATCGGTCGATCATTTTTGACCGATCCGAATTTGAATCATTCCAAAAATTTGGAATTTGGTAGAAAACGAATAAACGACATGCAATTGAATAAAATGAAACTAAACGAATTCCGAGGCAAAATTAGCAACATAACAAATCTATCCAAATGAAGCAAAACACAGTTTTCCGTTCTGCACATTTTCTAATCAGGAGCTCTGGTGAATACCAGTTAGTCCTTAGACCCCACTCCTCAGATTAGTCCGTGTCATCCATCATCCACCAGGGTGACTTGCTTCTGCAGCTGGTTGGTGGAAGCCTTCCTACTGCTATAGCTATTGTCTCAGAGCCTGACCCACAATCGTGACAGTATGCCTTTAATATACTCTTTAATTTTTTGAGTAGTCTCCCCCACATAACAGCCCACAAGGGCATTTATTAACGTACAAAGAAAAATAAAGAATATATCATGGACAAATAATTTCTATTTGTGGAATGACACCACATGCAATTTTGTGGATTGAAAATGCAAGACCTGAGAGCTGGCTTACTAAAGAAGTTGACATTTAATGAAGATTCATCATATGTACCAGCCATACTAGCAATGTATGGGGGACCAAACCAATGTTTTCTTTTGGGGCCGAAGAACTTAATCTGGCCTTGGAAACACCAAAAGCACCAAATGCAAAAGATTCAAATGTGGTTGATCATTTGTTTGCTACTTGATGAAAGTTAACTGGATAATCCCAATCTTATCTTCTTAAAGAAAAAAAAAATCTGTTCTGTGTAATACTTTTGTTAAACAACAATTCTCTCTTCAAGGTTATTGTTCTTCTATTTATTTACCATCTTTCCAACCGAGGTCCCAAGAGAAATGGCAAATTAACAAGTTGTAAATTTAGCAAGAGGACATTTTAGACACTTAAGGTTGAAGTGACAAATAAGAACTACATACAATTTCTAAGCACCTACAGCTGCAAAGTCACTGTATTGTTATTTAGGTAATATTATACAACAGCAATAATAATTTACCATAATCCAGTCATAATTTGTATCAAATAGATACAAATAAACATTTTACTGTATTTCAGTTTGCAGAAATTATATACGGATGACTGATCTTTTGTGAATTCATCCTACTTTTGCTTTTCCATCTGAAATCCTTCTTAACTCGATCTAAAGTCAAAGTAGGAAATGTTTTATTTTGAGATAGAAACAGACTGTGATACAAACTGGGTGATTATTATAATACAGGTTCACTCTGTTAGCTTTTGACCAGAGATAATTTTGAGGTTTTGTAAGGTATCTATTGACAAGTGCAAAATTGAGCCAGCTAAGGTGTATTATCATAAAAAGCAGGGGGTTTAAATTGTTAAATATCCACAAAATGAAACATAAGTGCTTTACTGTGTGGCATTTACAACATTTGTGCATACATATTGTATTGGTTAAATTACAAAAGAGAAAACATTTATTGGAATTCACAATAGGGTATGCATAGTGATGAACTAATTCAGCAATTTGGATATACAGTGATATATATATAGTAGGTGCAAAATGTGAACAGATTGAAACAATCTCATGGTTGCAGTAGCAGCTGTGTGCTTGCTTCTGCAGTTTGTGCAGTTGGCTCTGGGGGTTCTTTACACAAAAAATATGTAAAAGTGATCTGAATGGCTTTAGAGCAGTGGTTCTCAACCTTCTAGTCCAGTGACCCCTTGATAAGATTTCCCAAGTTGTGGGGACCCCTAATGCCCTGTACACACAATCGTTTTTCCCGATTAAAAAAGTCAAATTGACTTTTTCCATCGGAAAAAACGATTGTGTGTGGGCCCCATCTGACTTTTTTCCATCGGTGTAAAAAAATAGAACATGTTTTAAATTTTTTCCAATGGAAAAAAAATATATAGGAAATTCCGATCGTCTGTGTGGAACTCCAACGGAGAAAAAACCCACGCATGCTCAGAATCAAGTCGACGCATGCTCAGAAGCATTGAACTTAATTTTTCTCAAATGTACCACTCTTTCTCTTTGTTCTCCTCTCTTTCCCTTTTATCTCTCTCTCTGTCCTAATTTACTTGTTTTTTCCCCCACCCCTCTCTCTAGCCGTCTCTCTTGTTCTTTCTCTTATTTTTTCTCTCCCTTTTGCTTTGTTCCATCCCTTCTTTTCCTCTCCCTTCCATGTATTTTCTATTTTTATTCCTTCTCTTACTCCTTGGTGGGGGGGGAGGGAATGGGATGAGTGGCAGCGCTGGTGGAGGGTGGGATCAGTGGCAGTGCTGGGGGAGTTCTGATCAGCCAACTTAGGTGCTCTTGATCAAGGTCATCTGCTGATCTGAGAACTGTAGTGGGGACTTTTAATGGCCTTTAAATCACAGGTAGTGTTACTCACTCTGTCTCCACCTTCACTGTGTTTCCAACTTTGTGGTGTCTCGTAGCAGTGACACCTATGCCGAAATCAGGAGATAGGGTCTCCTCCAGCCCCTCCCACTTCACATTCCTCACCAGTCAGCTGACCTCTAGTCTCTTCCCCTCAGCCATGCCGTGAACTTAATGGGCGGCTGCAAAAAGGCTGGGAGAGGAGTGCTGGCTTCGGGAACAGCCCAGGATTCGTTGACCCCTGGCAAATCATCATTCGACCATCGAGGGTGTCCCGACCCCAGGTTGAGAACCACTGCTATAGAGCCTCCTGACCACTTTTACTGTTATCAGTTAAATATGAAAAAATGCATATCATATAATGCAGTCATCTGTTAAGTCAGCTCTAGTCTCAATTTCACACATTCAGCAATTTCAGCTTTCAGGTGTGCTGAAAGAAGCCCTTTGTTTACTGAATACGTTATCACCGCAGTATTTCACCCTTTATTTGATAGCAAAGCACCAACTTTCTATGAGACAAAGGCAAGATTTGTGTGAGGCATGAATACAAGGCTAACAAGCAGTAAATGTATAACAAATATGTTTTTATTCCTCTACAACCGTAAATGACACAATGGGGGTGATTTACTAACAACGGTGCGCTGCGCCGGTTCATACCTTAATTGGTGCGCCGGATAAATCCTTAATTGGGCGCATGAACCGGAGGCGCACTGTTATAGTAAATAAAAATGTCAGCGGCACTTCTATCTCTATTCAAAATGAATGGTTCCCTATGGGAGCCCATGTATTTGAATAGAGGTCGCACAGGAAGTTGGATCAAGACAATCTGACTTGCGGGTCGACTCGTGTGCCGGTTGACACAGGGGCAGCGCGACTTTGCGAGGCAACTTGGACACGACTTGAGCGTGAAGCAGACGCTCAAGTCGTGTCCTGGAGGCGACTTGAAGTCGCCTCCAGTACAGGCTCCTTTGGCAGTACCTGCCCGAGGATGTTCTCAGCGACAAGGTACTGCAAGCCTCGCGCTCGCTGTCCCCTGTGTTTGGTATGAATCATGAACCACGTGGGTTCCCCTCCAGGAGCATACAAGGCCCTTAGGTCTGGTATGGATTTTAAGGGAAACCCCACTACGCCGAAAAAACGGCGTGGGGGTCCCCCCATAATCCATACCAGACCCTTATCCGAGCACGCAGCCTGGCAGGTCAGGAAAGGGGGCGAGCGAGCGTGCCCCCCTTGAACCGTACCAGGCTGCATGCCCTCAACATGGGGGGGTGGGTGCTTTGGGGCAGGGGGCGCCCTGCGCCCCCCACCCCAAAGCACCCTGCCCCCATGTTGATGGGGACAAGGGTCTCTTCCCGACAACCCTGGTCGCTGTTTGTCAGGGTCTGCGGGCGGGGGGCTTATCGGAATCTGGAAGCCCCCTTTAATAAGGGGGCCCACAGATCCCGGCCCCCCCACCCTATGTGGATGAGTATGGGGTACATCGTACCCCTATCCATTCACCTGGTGGCAAAAAATTGTCAATAAAAAAAACACAACACAGGTTTTAAAAGTAATTTATTAGGCAGTTTCGGGGGTCTTCTTCCGACTTTGGGGGTCTTCTTCCAACTTCAGGGGTCTTCTTCCGACTTCGGGGGTCTTCTTCCAACTTCGGGTGGTCACCGGGTGATGCCACCCGGTGGCCCGCCCCTGTATGACGTCACAGTCCCATCATTCCCCGGGACTGTGACGTCATACGGGGCCGGGGTCACCGGGTGGCATCACCCGGTGACCACGCCCCATGCCAATATAAGTCGTTGCACTCCGCGCACACAGTATTGTAGGGGTAGACAGCGACGAGGCAACATCGGGCGGAGAGAAGAGGGAAGAAGACGACGATGAAGACCGGGACCCCGCTAGCAAAAGAGCTGGAAGAAGATAGCTGGGCGCCCGGCAGAAGGCAGAAAGAACCGGAGATCGTGGAGAAGGTACCAGAGAGCGGGAGAAGAACCAGAGAGCGCGAAGACCCCCGAAGTCGGAAGAAGACCCCCGAAGTCAGAAGAAGACCCTCAGAGCTGCCTAATAAATTACTTTAAAAACCTGTGTTGTGTTTTTTATTTACTTTTTTTGCCACCAGGTGAATGGGTAGGGGTACGATGTACCCCATACTCATTCACATTGGGTGGGGGGCCTGGATTTGGGGGCCCCCTTATTAAGGGGGCTCCCGGATTCCGATACGCCCCCCGCCCGCAGACCCCGACAACCAACGGCCAGGGTTGTTGGGAAGAGGCCCTTGTCCCTATCAACATGGGGGCAGGGTGCTTTGGGGTAGGAAGGCGCAGGGCACCCCCTGCCCCAAAGCACCCACCCCCCCATGTTGAGGGCATGCGGCCTGGTACGGTTCAGGAGGGGGGGCGCTCGCTCACCCCCCTTTCCTGACCTGCTGGGCTGCGTGCTCGGATATGGGTCTGGTATGGATTTTGGGGGGACCCCCACGCCATTTTTTATTTTATTTTGGGGGGCCCCCTCTGAATCCATTCTAGACCCGAATTTTTTTTATAGCCGGCAATGTTTATTTTTTTTACATTTCCTTTAACAACCAGCTATAAACAGGTTTAAAAAAAACGCAAATCGCCGCAATACTTGCATTTGGATGCGGGTCCATTGAATTCTATTACTTGCAAAACTCTGTTTTTTGCTGGGAAAAAAAGTCCCCGACCCTTTCCAAAAATGCAGAGGCACAAAAATGCATTGATGTGAACATGTTCTATAGGAACCCATGTTAAAAAACGTCCCTGCATTTCTGCAAAATGCACCAAAAAAACGCATTAGTGGGAATCGAGCCTTACAGACCATTTTTTAAAATGTCTATGAGTCCTAAGAAAAAAGAGGGGGAAAAAAAGCACTGGACTGCATCAAAAACGCGCATGCACAAAAGCACCTGGAATGCATCCAGACTGTGTTTCCAAGGTGTGAACTGGCCCTCAGGCAGTTGCGTTTAACCTAATTTTTCAGAAAGCCAAAAAATGCGTATAGACGCCAAAGATTTCCACCTTTCAGTTGCGGTACCAGCGTTTAGCCGCGTTTTAGTTTATAAGCGTTTTTAAAGGTGACCTATTATTTTACATTGAAAAACTCAAAAATGATGGCAAATGATGAAAAAACATTAAAAATATATACAAAAAAAATGTAATTGCTTCCATTGCATTGTGGACAATCCACAACTTGTGGCAGGTGACGTGGCCAGGTGACGTGGCAAGTGGACAATCCACAACTTGTGCCAGGTGACATGGCAAGTGGACAATCCACAACTTGTGCCAGGTGACGTGGCAAGTGGACAATCCACAACTTGTGCCAGGTGACGTGGCAAGTGGACAATCCACAACTTGTGGCAAGTGACACGCTAAATACAAGTACACTGCTGCTCTCTCAGCTGCTGCTACTCACTCTGGTCTCACAAAATAGTGGAAATGGTTAATTATACTGTTTTGGAGCTTAGGGCGGCTCCTTATGATGTTTCCTAACTAAACGCTTATAGAAACAAATGCGGTAAAACGCGGCATGCAAACGCGACAAAACGCGCCTTTATAAACGCCGCTTTCAACCTTAGTTCTGAAGCGTCCCGTGTACATGGGGCCTAAAAATGGCTATGCCATTTACAGCTCAAAAATGCCATGGTGGCCATGAGGCCATAGGCGAACATGGAAAGGCGTTTTTAAGCTGCAAAAAACGCTCAAACAAGCGGCTGGAAAAACATCCGTGTGCATGTAGCCTTATATTAACCACTTGCTTACTGGCCACTTAAACCCCCTTCCTGCCCAGACCAATTTTCAACTTTCAGCGCTGATGCACTTTGAATGACAAGTGCACGCTCATACAACACTGTTAGGTCTCGTACACACGGCCGATTTTCTCGGCAAGAACCAGCAAGAAACTTGCTGGCAGAGAGGTCTTGCCGAGTAAATCGGTCGTGTGTACGCGGCTATCGGGTTTCTCGTCGAGAAAACCGACAAGAAACCTCGACGAGAAAATAGAGAACCTGCTCTCTATTTTCTCGTCAAGATTCTCCTCGGCATGTTTCTCGACGAGAAAAGTGAGTGTGTGTACACTTACCTGTCCTCCCGGAAGCCCGCGCATGTTCGAAATGAATTTGACGCATGCGCGGTAGCTTCCTAGGCATACGTAGGGTATACCAAGATGGCGGCGACGGCATCGAATGTGACGAGCGCATGCTCGTCGTAGTCGATGACGTCACCGCGTACGCTCCATTCAAAGAACCGCGGGTTCTTTGAAACGAGCGTGTGTACACTCGGCCGGGACAAGTTTCTTGTCCAAGAATCTCGTCGAAAAAAACGACATGTTTTTTTCAACGAGAATCTCTGCCGTGTGTACGAGGGCTAACCCAATGAAAATGTAATAATTTTTTGCAAACAAATAGAGATTTCTTTCGGTCACCTCTGTATTTTTTTTTTCTATAAATACAAAAGACCGACTAAAAAAAAAAATTTGGATATTTCAACCACTTCAGCACTTGGCCTATTCTGGCACTTCTCTCCTTCATGTAAAAATCATAATTTTTTGGCTATAAAATTACTTAGAACCCCCAAACATTATATATGTTTTTTTAGCAGAATGGCGGTCATTGCACATTTTTATCTTGCTCAGTATTTGCGCAATACATTTTCAAACGCCTTTTTTTTTTTAAATGGTTTCATGAATTAACCACTTGTCCCCCGCCCACCGTCAATTGACGGCGGGCGGAGGACACTCTCGTTCTGACAGGACGTCATATGACGTCCTGCCTTTAAAATGAGCTAGGGGGCGCGCCGCGTTCCCAAGGCCCCAATGCGCGTGCCCGGCGGCCGCGATTGCCGCCGGGCACCCGCGATTGCCCGGGAAACGAGCAGGAAAGTGGATCTCTGTGTGTAAACACAGAGATCCACGTCCTGTGAGGGAGAGGGGACTGATGCTGTGTCCCTTGTACATAGGGACAACCATCGGTCACCTCCCCCAGTCAGTCACCTCCCCCCATAGTTAGAACACATTGAGGGAAAATATTTAACCCCTTCCCGCCCCCTAGTGATTAACCCCTTTCCTGCCAGTCACATTTATACAGTAATCAATGCATTTTTATAGCAGGGATCGCTGTATAAATGCGCATGGTCCCAAAAATGTGTCAAAAGTGTCCGATGTGTCCACCGCAATATCGCAGTCACAATAAAAATCGCAGATCGCCGCCATTACTAATAAAAAATAAAAATAAATAAAAATGCTATAAATCTATCCCCTATTTTGTAGACGCTATAACTTTTGTGCAAACCAATCAATACGCGCTTATTGCAATTTTTTTTTTTTTACCAAAAATATGTAGAAGAATACGTATCGGCCTAAACTGAGGAAAATTTTATTAAAAAAAAAAAAATGGGTATTTATTATAGCAAAAAGTAAAAAATAGTGTTTTTTTCCAAACTGGACGCTCTTCTTTTGTTTATAGCGCAAAAAATAAAAACCGCAGAGGTGATCAAATACCACCAAAAGAAAGCTCTATTTGTGGGAAAAAAAGGACGCAAATTTCGTTTGGGAGCCACGTCGCACGACCGCGCAATTGTCATTCAAAATGTGACAGCGCTGAAAGCTGAAAAATGGCTTGGGCAGGAAGGGGGTTTTCGTGCACGGTAGGGAAGTGGTTAAAAAATTACAAAACAATGAAGTTAGCCCAATTTTTTATATAATGTGAAAGCTGTTGTTATGCTGAGTAAATAAATACCTAACATGTCACGCTTTAAAATTGCACACTCTCATGGAATGACACCAAACTTCAGTACTTAATAATCTCCATAGGCGATGCTTTCAATTTTTCTACACGTTACCATTTTTGCATTACAGAGGAGGTCTAGTGCTAGAATTGTTGCACTCGTTCTAACACACGCAGCAATACCTCACATTTGTGGTTTGAACGGCGTTTACATATGTGGGCGGGACTTACGCGTGTGTTCGCTTCTGAGCGCGAGCTACCGGGGACAGGGGCGTTTTATTTTATTTTTATTATTTTTTTTATTTATTTTTTACACTTTTTTAAACTTTTTTGTTTTTTTGATCACTTTTATTCCTATTACAAGGAATGTAAACATCCCTTGTAATAGGAATCTATTGTGACAGGTCCTCTTTATGGAGAGATGCGAGGTCAATAAGACCCCACATCTCTCCTCCAGGCTGGAAAGCATGAGATCGGTAAAAAAAATTCACTGATCTCATGCTGACAGCCGAGATCACGGCTTTGTTTACATACGGGAACCCGGCGTGACGTCATAATGTCGTTCCCGGGCCTCCGACGGTCATAGAGATGACTGGTGACCATCTGGTCACCAGTCATCTCTATGCTTCCCATCCAGCGCCGGCCAATTCATTCTCTGGGCCCCCGATGGCACGGGAGAACCCGGAGAAGCACCGGATGGTGGCAGGAGGGGGGGACGTCCCCTCCCGCCGCCTATTAGAACGATCAAGAGGTGGAACTGCCGCTATGATAATTTTTACTGTGCACATAATCGCTGGTTGAAAAGAATGATATCTGAATGATGCCTGCAACTGCAGGCATCATTCAGATGTCACCGCACAAAGTCAAGGATGTCATTTGACGGTGGGCGGTAGGGAAGTGGTTAATATTTAGTTAGAAAATTTAGAAAAAAGGTAATTTTTCTCCTTCATTGATGTACACTGATGAGGCTGCACTGATGGGCACCGATAAGGTGGCAAGGGTGGGCACTGAGAGGTGGCATTGCTACTTGGCACTGGTGGGCATTGAGAAGTGGCACTGCTAGGTGGCACTGATTGGCACCAGTGGTGGGCATTGATAGGTGGCACTGGCAGGGGCTACTAATTGTCACAGATGACACAGAATTGCCTCTTCCTCTTCGGGCCCGATGTCCCTTGCACATAAGCCGGTGATTGCCTTTTTTTATGCTCACGCTGTCAGCACAAGAAGACAACAAAAACCATTACCGAACTTTTGTTTACATCACGTGATCAGCTGTCATTGGCTGACAGCTGATCACGTGGTAAGGGGCAGGGATCGGCCCCTTACTCGGATCTTTCATCACCCGAGTCTCAGTGACTCGGTGACCACAGAGCGCACGAAGAAGGGGAGGACGTCTATTGAACGACTACCGACAATTGAGGACCGTGCTGTGGCCATCGATCAGCTATAGCGCTGATCTCAAGTGATTAAAGAGGGTCTAAATGGGCCATTGACATGCATCACAATTCAACGTAGGAATGTGTCTTTGCAAAGTTAAACTAAGTGAAATCCTTTCTTATTTTTGCTTGGGGATAGAGTGCAGATGGATTAGAAGTCTAGACAGTTTTTGGGGATGTCTGCACCCCTGATAGGGTGAAGACAACTCCCAAATTTGGCCACTTTATCCTTCCAAATAATTCACTTCCTGTCACACAGGAAGGGAGGGTAAATCCCTACCAATGTCTTTCCTTGGGGACACACAGGTCAATCTAAATACTTTCCCCATTATGTACATTGCACTCCAGCATTTTGCTGGGTACACCCCAAATTATTAGGTATTTTGGACTTTGGGGTTTATTTACTAAAGGCAAATCCACTTTGCACTACAGGAGCACTTTTTGGATATCCGAGGGGGACATGCAAGGAAAAAAAAAAACACCATCTTTGCTTCTACATGATTGGATGTTAAAATCACCAGTGCTTCCCCTCAGATTTTCAGCAACTACACTTGTACTGCAGAGTGGATTTGCCTTTACTACACCCCAAACTACCTAATGATTTGGGGTGTACACAACAAAGTGCTAGAGTGCAATTTACTTAATGGGGACACTAGTTAGATTGATCTGTGTGTCCCCAAGAAAAGACATTTGTAGGGTTTTACCTTCACTTCCTGTTTATCTGTGTGACAGGAAGTGAAGCCAATTTTACTAAAAGGGCCACAAAGCCCAACCTAAAAAAAAAATAAGCAGGGGGTTCTAACACTTACTTGGTTTCCCTCAAAATGCCCACAATTAGAATAGTATTGCCTTGAGCTATTTTGAAGTGCAGTGCTCTAAATCAGTGCTTCTTAAGTACCCCCAACAGGCCATGTTTGTAGGTTTTTCTTCATCTTGCACATGTGCTTTAAATCAGTCAATGGTTTGGTATTTTGGACAGCAATTCTCAATAAGATAAATTCACAAAACATGTCCTGTTGGAGGTACTTGAGGTCTGAGGCTGAGAACCACTGCAATAAAAAGGAAAATTGAATACTTACCGTTCTGTATTTTTTTATTTCCTGGTGACTATCCATGGCAGCACACAATACATGCATATGCTACCATGAAGGCACCAGGTTACACAAATCACACCTGTTTTGTTATGCCAAGAAGCATAGTTAAGCTGTAGCTGTCACATTTGTTGCATAGAAAACAAAAACACAAACATCAAACTTTGCATCAAATTTTATTGGTCAACAAAACAGGACTTGGAAAACAAAGGGAAGCAAAAAAAAAAAACACACAAAGGTAAATTTGAAACATTAGTCACATCTTGAGAAATATTTAGCAAAATAATGCAGCACAGACAATTAAATCAAAGCAAACTAACAACACACATTAACAACATCAACATTTTTTCAGGGGAACATATCCCCCACACAACAAAAAACAATCAACAAAAGTAAAACAAACATCTGATTTGCAAAGGCATAACAAATAAAATGCATGTGTTACAAACTCGATAAGGACACCAAAATGTACTTTTCGCCGGCCGGCCACACACACGATCTTGCCTCTTTTCAGAGCAAGGGAGAGAATGCTATCTGCAAGCTTTATATAACATAGGTGTGTGTGCTAATGAGGCAGTTGAAAACACATGCACAGTCCATGAAACACCCAAAATGCAAGTTCACCCAATGTAGAGACTGAACTTAAAAGTGGGTACACCTGTTAAGGATGTCCTTCAATTACTAACCCAAAAAACACACTCTCTCTCTGAGCATGCCCACAAATATCCAGGTGCTGTTCACACACAAAAAGCACAAAAAAGTTCCTGAGCATGCTCAGACCAACACAAATGCAGCTAGCAGAAAATAACCACCGCCTCCGTCCAAAAAATTAAGCACATCATCCAGCATACTACAAAATTAGAGGGGGGTAAACAAAGAGCCTAACATGGGCATAAGTTATACAACAAATAACATTGCAGTCTATGGGAACTGACTTGTTAATTTTGCTAGTCCCCACTTGGCTGGCTTATCTTCTTGTTATTGGCCTTAAAATGGTCCCACCCTAAGGGACATATATCAATGTCACCAATTTGGACAACACCAAAAACAAAACAAGAAATGCCTTTAAATATGCCAAATTGCTTAAGGGCCATTTCACACCACATGCAGTCCATTGCATTTTTTATGCATCAAAAATGCATGGAAAGTTGGTTATATGGTTCTAAATGGCAGTGTTTGTTCCAGTGCGTTCCAGTTCCACAATAAAAGTAGAACATGCTGCATTTTACCTGCACTGGACTGTACTGGAACGCTGCAAAACGCATCAAAAACGCACTGGAATGCACCGGAACACACCTAAATGCACCAAAAACGCACTGGAACACACTTGTCCTTATCTATGGTTAATAAAAAAGAGGGGTGAAAGTAAGCACTGGACTGCATCAAAAACGTACTAAAAATGCACTGGAACGCATCAAAAACGCGCATGCAAAAAAGCACCTGGAACGCATCCGAATTGCGTTTCTATGGTGTGAACTGGCTGTATGTATTCCAATGGCTCTTGTTGGCTCTAGTTCACACCATACACCATACAGTCAGTTTCCGGTCAGTTTCCGGTGCAGAAACTGACCGGAAACTGACTGCATGGTGTAAACTAGAGCCAACTAGAGCCATTGGAATACATGGAAAATACTGTGTATGCATTTTGTGCAGAAAAAAAGCACACAAACTGTGTCTGGTGTGAACTGGCCCTAATAAGAACAAGTGTGTTCCAGTGTGTCTTTGGTGCATTTTTGTGCGTTCCGGTGCGTTTTTGATGTGTTTTACTGCAGTCCAGTACAGTTCTGTACATAAAAAATGCAGCATGAGCAATTTTTTCCTTTCTGAAACGCACTGGAACGGACTGCAGTAGTGTGAACTATGCCATTGGTATTAATGTGATCAACTTTCTTTGAGTTTTTCATGCATCAAAAAAACGCACTGCACTGCATCCGGTGAGAACTGGCCCTAAATATCATACCTGGGGGGTGTCTATAGTATGCCTGTAAAGTAGCGCATGTTTTCCATGTTTATAACAGTCGGAGAGCAAAATGACATTTCTAAAGTAAAATAATAGTCATTTAAAAGTACTCGCGACTGTAATGAATTGCTGGTTCCCGTCAATACAGATAAAAGTCATTGAAAGTCTTTGAAAAAAAAAATGCGTGGGGGTCCCCTCAAATTCCATTACCAGGCCCTTCAGGTCTGGTATGGATATTAAGGGGAACTCCGCGCCAAATTTTTTAAAAAAATGGCGTGGGGGTTCCCCTAAAAATCCACACCAGACCGCTGTGTGACGCTTCAGTTCATCAGTTCTCCTCTGGGTCCGCTGCCCCCCCCCCCGGTGACCCCGCCCCCTCTGACGCACATGGATTTCACTGGGACTTTCCCCGTGGTGTCAGAGGGGGGCGGGGTCACCGGGTGGCAGCAGACCCAGAGGAGATCTGATGAACTGAAGCGTCACACAGCGGGAACCTCGAATTCAAGTGGATTGGCCGGAGAAAGAAGAGGGGAACAAGAAGCCGGAGCAAGATGCGGATGAGAACACCGATGGTAGAAGGAAAATGAAGATGAAGATGAAGAACAAGATGGAGGAAGAAACCCGAATGGAGAAAAGAAGAAGATGGAAGAAGAAGGTGGAAGAAGAAGAAGATGGAAATGGTAGGGGTACATTTGTACCCCATTACCATTTCACACAGGGGGGGCCGGGATCTGGGGGTCCCCTTTGTTAAAGGGGACTTCCAGATTCCGATAAGCCCCCCGCCAGCAGACCCCCACAACCACCGGCAAGGGTTGTGGGGATGATGCCCTTGTCCTCATCAACATGGGGACATGGTGCTTTGGGGTCACAGACCCCAAAGCATCCTTCCAATGTTGAGGGCATGTGGCCTGGTATGGTTCAGGAGGGGGGGCGCTCTCTCGTCCCCCCTCTTTTCCTGTGGCCTGCCAGGTTGCGTTCTCGGATAAAGGGTCTGATGTGGATTTTTAGGGGGACTCCACGCCATTTTTTTTTTAAGTTTGGCGCAGAGTTCCCCTTAAATCCATACCAGACCTGAAGGGCCTGGTACGGATTTTGAGGGGAACCCCCACGTCATTTTTTTTTTTTAATTTGGCACGGAGTTCCTCTTAATATCCATACCAGACCTGTAGGGCAATTCAATTATAGCCACGAGTGCTTTTAAATGCCTTTTTTTTCCTTTAGAAATTTCATTTTGTGCAGGGACTGTTATACAATGGCATGTTTAGAAGGTGCGCCTGTTCAACTTATGCAAATGCATTTACGTGACTTGACATTTACTAAGATTTTGCCAGCGCAGTGAACCGGCGCATTTGAACGAGTGAAATTGCCACACAGAGCACAAAAAAAACCCTTGCAGTTCTAAATGTAATTGCCGGCGCAGCAGGCTGGTTCAGATAAAGTTACTTTCTCATTCTATTTTGGGCATATTTGTTACTTGGGCAATTGTCACTAAACTTCCTCACATCACCGCACATCACCCCATTATATTGGCACTTCCAGCTTCTTCATATTTTTATTTGAAGATGCCGTGCGCCAGGTCCATAATGGCGCACTGAGCGCCTCCTCCCGTGCGCCGAGAACACTATAGTAAATAGGGAATAGCGCTGCGTTACCGGCGCAAATGTTTCATAAATACCAAAACTGCCGTTGCGCACACAGATGCGCCGATACTCATGCCGCAAACGTTTCGTAAATCAGCCCCAATGTTTTTTACAATAATGTCATACATAATTACATGGACAAGCATTGTATAGCAAGACCATGCATGCAATTAATAAAACATGTCAACAGAATCAAATTATGCAGTTAAAAATTATGAAACATGTAGAGCCAACTTATAAGGCATGTAGCATTCTGTTCTGTGTTTCACGTAATAGGGATGGAGGCAAGGGTTAGGCTACCATGCAGCCCATATCAGGCACAAAAGCATGTCTTCTACAAACTATGTTGCCCTTGTTTTGCTGTTACTTAGGCTTCTAGGCTAATATCATTTATATGTTCAACTATTATAAATGATGGTCCCATGCTCAGGCTGGTTGGGGCTGGGTGGCCTGGGGGAACTCTGGGGCCCTGGTGCTGTCCCCCATCGGGAGCTGCGATGTTGTTCCGGTGTCCTTCCCCTTCCCCCCCATCCCCCAGCCGTCAGGTCGGAGGTGGAGGTTTGGGAGGGCACTTCCGCCACACATCGGCAACATGCCGAGCGTGTGATGTCTGAGCTGGGCGTCGCACAGGCGTCCCGAGCCAATCCATGCAATTTGACTGACACACCGTCACGTCAGCGTCCCAATGTCCCATAGACTTTAACGGTGGTCGCAAAATTTTTTTGCCTGTTCGCATGTTCTGGTGCGAACCGAACTGGGGGGGTGTTCGGCCCATCCCTAGTCCACACACTCTTATTTTCGGCTCTGGATTTCAGCTATATGCAATTTAAGGCCTCTACACTGTGAGTTTATTTTCACCTTTCACTTTTATGTGCAATACTAGTTCAATAATTATTTTGGTTGGAGATGGATTTAATTAAATTAAATTAAAATTTTCGTTATTTATTATTTTTTTATTAATTAATTCATTTTAAGATATTTTAACCTTCACATTTGCAAATGCTTCACCACATCACCATTTCACTATAATCCATACCCTTATACTACATTTAAGATCACGATCAAATGACCAACACTAACCGCCAATTATTACCACTGGGTATTTTTTATTCCCCTCCATCTAATTTGCTCCACCTCTTTAATGACATTAAATTAAATTAAATTAAAATGATAAATAACTATATTAATTATATAGACATATATTTTTATTTATAGTAATTTATTTTTTTAATTACATTAATTAAATACTTACATATACTACTACAAAACGTTATATATTATTTATTATTTATTTACATTTACAGAAGTGGAGCCCTTGGTATAACATTTCTTGGATAATTTATTTTGGGGATCCCAATAGTGCTCCTCTGCGTCCCTTTACCTCAGCTCCCGTGGGGGACTTTTTTCAATGGCCCATACCCTCGGGCCGCACAATCCTGGCCAGCGTGAGTATACAAAGGGATATATACTGCCCTCTATATTCATCATTCATATTTCCCTGGGTCAATCATGAGACCATGGTGATATTAATTATATGTTTTATTATAGATATATGCAGCATCTGCCCCTGAAGAGTGGGCATACATCCCACAAAATGCGTTGGACATACACAGATGCTATATGCCTTATAAGTTGGCTCTACATGTTTCATAATTTTTAACTCTAATATATTGCAAATACTTTGATATATGCTGTCCCAGGTGATTGATTGATGTGGAGGACGTTTCCATCTACTACATTATGTAATAATTTTTGATACTGTTGACATGTTTTATTAATTGCCTGCATGGTCTTGCTATACAATGCTTGTCCATGTAATTATGTATGACATTATTGTAAAAAACATTGTGTCATTTATGGTTGTAGAGGAATAAAAACGTATTTGTTCTACATTTACTGCTTGTTAGCCTTGTATTCATGCCTCACACAAAGTCCCAAAACCCTCCTATTCTATATGATTAGGGACGGAGTTGCATGTTGCCATGCTTCTCATACAAAGTCCCACTTTCTGTTCTGTGTTTCAAGGCAAGATTTGTTTGCCACATTGTCCCTTGAGCTAGCTCTTAGTGCTTTTGGAACCATTTGTCATGTATTAGCTGTTTATCTTTAAAGCAAAATATGACAAGATTGTCTAAAGTATTCAGCTAAGGGACATTTTCTTGAGCGATTTTCTTTTAGTGTGAAGAAGGTCTCATTTACATGGGTGCTAAGGTCTGTATGTCATGATGAATGGGCCATTTTTGTCATTGTCTCTAGATTTCACGTGCTGCATGCAAACAGCCTTTTCTAGTCCATTAGAATACAGTGGCTGACACTGGCTAATATATATTGTCCAAACGAACATCACGTTTCATTTATGAGAAAGGTATGTAATCTACTATCTACCTTCACAGAGGGACTGCTCATCCTGGGAGGGGACTTTAACCACCTTTTTGCCACTGAATCCCGACATAGACACCTCTTCTGGCACATCTGCCTTGACATACCGGGCCTTACACCAGATCAAACTGCTTTGCAGAATCTAACCTTGCACGATACTTGGCGCATTTTATTCCCCACAGATAGAGATTACACATTCTATTCTAACCCTTGTCAAAAATATTCCAGAATTGATTATTTTTTTCTGTCCCAAAGAGACTTAACACATCTTACTCAGGCAACGATAGAGCCAATGTTTTTATCGGATCATCATCCAATCTCTTGCACTTTAACCTTTCCTGAAACAGTGTACAGAACTAAAACTTGAAGATTAAATCCTTCCTTACTAAAGGACCCAGACAATCTCTCCAGACTCAAATCACAAATTCAACTATACTTTGCGGAAAATGACACGCCGGGTATCTCCCCAATCCCGCTATGGGAGGCCCACAAATGTGTGATCCGAGGGGAATTATTGGCTTTAGCGGCAGATGCTAAAAGGAAACACCAGGAAACGGTCCAGACATTAATAGACAAAATTCATAGACTAGAAACTCTCCACAAACACTCACAGTCACAAATATCCTTGCAGGACCTACTACACACTCGCTCCCTTCTGCTGGAAGAATTAGGGAAACGTAGAAAACACCAATACGTGCTTCATCAGAAGTTGTTCTACGAGCATGGCAAAAAAAATTGGAAGACTTTTGGCAAGGGCAGTGCAGGCTTCGAGAGCTTCACTCACAATTCAACACATACGCGACTGGCATTGTACACTACATGCGACTAATGAGGACATAGCTAAAAACTTTGAGTATTATTACTCTAAGCTTTATAAACTAAGTTCAGAAGATACTAACCCAATATCCCAGTACTCAAGTAGGGAGGCCATTATAGAGTTTTTAACCCAGAATGGCACACAAACAATTACTGAACAGCAGGCTGAGGAGATGGAAAGCCCCCTTTCCGAACAGGAGTTACAGACCGCCATGAAGCAAATGAAACCGGGCAAGAGCCCAGGCCCTGATGTTTCATGGATGTCTTGGCTCCTAAGATGATTTCTACTTTCAATGCCCTCTCAGCATCTAATATATCCACAGGTCACATGTTAGATGCACATATAATAGTCCTCCCTAAGGAAGGTAAAGATGTCACGCAAGTATTGAATTATAGACCCATCTCTCTACTTAATGTAGACGTAAAACTATACACGAAGATCCTGGCCAATAGACTACTACCCCTCCTTCCCAATCTCATATCCTTAGACCAGGTAGGCTTTGTTCCTGGTAGAGAGGCCAGGGACAACACTATACAAGATTTAAACATTCACCATTGGCTGACATCATCTAATACCCCAGGCTTTTTTTGTCGTTGGATGCAGAGAAGGCGTTCGACAGAATGGCCTGGGAATACATGCATGAGGTTCTGAGGTCGATAGGACTTTGATTGTGCATGCTGACTCACATTTTGGCATTTTACTCCAACCCTTCTGCGTGTGTACGAGTAAATGGCCACCTGTTGGATGCCTTCACCATTGGCAACGGCACCCGCCAGGGTTGTCCCTTGTCCCCCCTGATTTATGTCCTTACCCTGGAACCTTTCCTGAACAAATTGAGATTAAACACTAACATTGCGGGAGTCCAAATAGGGGACATGGAATTGTCAGAATTTTTGGGGTTAAAAGAATTACATATAGGCCTTTATATTATGCATATTACGTATTTTTCATGTGGTTCATATTCATGTATGTTGTGAATGAAAGGACAGCCATTTTGTCTCTAAAGTTAAGCTCATAGCTCATGATGTGCTGTGAACAATACTACAGCCATTTTGGTTTATACTTTCTCTTTAAGAGGTTAAACCCAAATTCACTATCTTTAAAAGTTTAAATTAAATTCATAGGCATGAATAAGCCTTGTTCTCATGTCTCACCAAGGGATCTGGCTGTTCCAGTCTCCCCAGGTGGTAATTCAAAGGTTTGACACTTAGAGATAAGAGGGGTGTTGGTACGGGCTAACACAAACAGCATAGTATTGTATTTACATAACGACATCATAGGGCTCATCCACAAATAAGCTATCGTATTGTATATCTTAAATAATGTTTCTTTTATAAAATCTTCACAAAGTATCTGTTCTAGTAATCCATATATATGCATAAATGGGTTTATATATTAGGAAGTTACAAATATAATATCTTATGAGGTGAGATCCTAACTGTGGAGGACATTAGGAGCTCTATTTGTAAAATGTAAGTTAAGGGTTGTGTTTTGAATGACTTTAGCTTTGAGGAATGTTAACAACCCATTAGCTGAGATGTGGGTAGATTTTCCCAAGACATTACTCTGAGCCATTCACCGAGATGGCTGGGATACTTGACATGTGTTTGACACCCTTAGACAATTAAGTGTGTTTTTCTAAGCCTTGGTCAAAAGGGGTCATAAATTTTATTTGGCCTTGGTGACCCTAACATCAGGAGTCATTCCTTGTAGAAGACTGCCCCTACAGGTTAAAATAGATATTGCTCAAGATGGCCGCATATTTGGTTGCTAAGACAACCTTCCAAAACATTGTCATCTGACGTCGTAAATTACCCAGTAATAAGATACACACCCACTTTTTGGAGTAAGATAAAAGTAGGAAGAGTTTAGTGAGAAGGGGGGCTCGAGATCTCTCTGGAAGGAAGACTCTACACAGGGATGATCTCTGAAGGCACTCACTCTCTGAAAAGATCTCTCTCGGGGGTCTACATCTGAAGGAAGCTGGAGGGGGAGATCTAAAACGCAAACATGTAGCAATGTTGGAAGGAGTCCTGTGGGACTCATAATGGAAGCTTCTCAAACAGACAGAACTTTAACCTAGTAACGTATTTATTTGGTTTATTTACCTGTTTTGGTAATGGGATTGTTTTTACATGCACATAACTAAAACCAATCAATGGAGATAGGGTGTAGAGATGCAGTCTATGATAAAGGTGAACAGATTTTTCAACGAAATATTCCACCCCGCCCCGCTGAGGAAGTTATTGAACGTAACGCGTACGGGGGAAGGAGCTGTGCACACGTCACCCGCTGTTTGAATCTTGAAGCAGCCTAATTTATATGCCGGTTTTCATCTCATGGAATGTGAGTAGCTTTTTATCTTGAATGCAATAAATTTTACTGAACAAACTTAGATCTTTTCCTTATCTCTTATACTGGGGATTTACGGAGGACTGAAGAGAAGTGCTGAGGAAGATATGATCCATGTTATACACCTGCTTGTATCTTTCTGCTTGCATGACCACCTGTTAATTCAGGGGTCCATGCTGTGAGGTAATTAGAATTACAGAGGTGGAGGGATCGTCACTGAATGTGGTTTGGAGCAGTGGTGGAATATTTCATTGAAAAATCTGTTCACCTTTATCATAGACTGCATCTCTACACCCTATCTCCATTGATTGGATTTTATTTTGGGACTTTTACCTGCGCTGCACTTTTTACTATTATATACCTTTTTGAATTACGTGAAAATTCCTAGTGTTCAGCTTGCAAATACAGGGGGATTTATTATTTATATTTTTGCGCTGATTGCATTTATTTATTCTACATAACTAAAACCATTTAAATATATATGGCCTAGTGTTGAGAATATGGTTATATTTTAACTGCAGTATAAAGTAACTATATTTCAACTATTAAGACACATGCCCAAATTTGGTTGTCTTTATAAAGCTAGAGCTAAGTAGTACAATGGTTTTGGTTTGAAGTAGGCATGTGCATTTCGTTTCGTTCCGAATCGAAATTCGGACGAATTTTCATTATTCGGACGTTCGGATGTATCCGAATTAACGAATTACCAATGCTAACGAATTCAACCGAATCCGAACGTTTTGAATCGAAAAACCACGGACGAAATTCGAATCGAATTCGAAAAGAATTCTAGTCGAATCGAATTTGAAAAACAATTAGAATAGAATAGAATCGAAAATATTGGAAATAATCAAATAGAAAAACAATAGAACAGAATAGAATAAAATACAATATATATATTATATTTTATTCTATTCTGTTCTATTTTTTTCTAGTCTATTTTCTATTTCTATTCTAATCTTTTCTAATTGGAATTCGAAAAAAACGGTCGCATTCGAAAATATTTCAACCAAATTCGAAAATATATCTACCGGATTCGATAATATTTCAACCAAATTCGAAAATATATCTACCGGATTCGATAATATTTCAACCGAATTCGATAATATTTCAACCGGATTTGAAATTATTTCAACCAAATAGAAAAGATTATAATAAAATAGAAAAACAGATAATAGACTAGAAAAACAATTGGACTGAATATATTATATTTTATTCTATTCTGTTCTATTTTTTTTCTAGTCTATTTTCTATTTCTATTCTAATCTTTTCTAATTGGAATTCGAAAAATCGGTCGCATTCGAAAATATTTCAACCAAA
This sequence comes from Rana muscosa, assembly GCA_029206835.1. Classification (NCBI taxonomy): domain Eukaryota; kingdom Metazoa; phylum Chordata; class Amphibia; order Anura; family Ranidae; genus Rana; species Rana muscosa. The sequence continues at coordinate 400,504,947 of CM055122.1, forward strand.
TTCGAAAATATATCTATCGGATTCGGTAATATTTCAACCAAATTCGATAATATTTCAACCGGATTTGAAATTATTTCAACCAAATAGAAAAGATTATAATAAAATAGAAAAACAGATAATAGACTAGAAAAACAATAGGACAGAATATATTATATTTTATTCTATTTTTTTCGAGTCTATTCTTTTATATTCTATTCAAATCTTTTCTAATAAAATCAAAATCATTATATACTGAATTCGAATTTCGGAAGATGGTTATATATATATATATATATATATATATATATATATATATATATATATATATAATTTTTTTCCGACATTCTAATTTCGTATAGAATGAATTCTAATTTGAATAGAAAAGATTAGAATAGAAATAGAAAATAGACTAGAAAAACAATAGAACAGAATAGAGTATAGATACTATCTATTTAATTTTTTATTTTTTTTGCAGATTACTATTTGTTTCCATAAGATCTCCTGCAGACTATTAGCATCTATTTTTTTTTCAGATCTCCTGCAGACTATTAGTACTCTGCAAAAAAAATAATAAAAAATTAAGTAGATGCTAATATTCTGCAGGAGATCTTATGGAAACAAATAGTAATCTGCAAAAAAATAAAAAAATAAATAGATAGTATCTATACTCTATTCTGTTCTATTTTTTTTCTAGTCTATTTTCTATTTCTATTCTAATCTTTTCTATTCAAATTAGAATTCATTCTATACGAAATTCGAATGTCGGAAAAAAAATGATATATTATATATATATATAACCATCTTCCGAAATTCGAATTTAGTATATAATGAATTTGATTTTAATAGAAAAGATTTGAATAGAATATAAAAAAATAGACTAGAAAAAAATAGAACAGAATAGAATAAAATATTATATATTCTGTCCTATTGTTTTTCTAGTCTATTATCTGTTTTTCTATTTTATTATAATCTTTTCTATTTGGTTGAAATAATTTCAAATCCGGTTGAAATATTATCGAATTTGGTTGAAATATTATCGAATCCGGTAGATATATTTTCGAATTTGGTTGAAATATTTTCGAATGCGACCGATTTTTCGAATTCCAATTAGAAAAGATTAGAATAGAAATAGAAAATAGACTAGAAAAAAAATAGAACAGAATAGAATAAAATATAATATATTCAGTCCAATTGTTTTTCTAGTCTATTATCTGTTTTCTATTTTATTATAATCTTTTCTATATGGTTGAAATAATTTCAAATCCGGTTGAAATATTATCAAATTTGGTTGAAATATTATCGAATCCGGTAGATATATTTTCGAATTTGGTTGAAATATTTTCGAATGCGACCGATTTTTCGAATTCCAATTAGAAAAGATTAGAATAGAAATAGAAAATAGACTAGAAAAAATAGAACAGAATAGAATAAAATATAATATATTCTGTCCTATTGTTTTTCTAGTCTATTATCTGTTTTTCTATTTTATTATAATCTTTTCTATTTGGTTGAAATAATTTCAAATCCGGTTGAAATATTATCGAATTTGGTTGAAATATTAACCAATGCGGATAAAATATTATCAAATCCGGTAGATATATTTTAAAATTTGGTTGAAATATTAGCAAATTCTGTTGAAATATTTTCGAATCCGAACAAAATATTATCGAATCCGGTTGAAAGTCTGAAAGATGATCGAATCCGGTTGTAATTTTTTCGAATGCGGTTGAAATAATTTCGAATCCGGTAGAAATATTTTCGAATTCGGTTGAAATATTTTCGAATGCGACCGATTTTACGAATTCGGTCGAAAACGGAACGAAATCCGAAAACGAATGTAATGAGTTTAACGAATCAAACTAAACGAAATTAATTAATTAACGAATTAAAACGAAACGAAACTAAACACATTTTTTCCTTTTGCACATGTCTAGTTTGAAGTATGTGAAAAAATTGATTCTTTCTAAATTTAATATAAGCCTTGATTGTTTTGTCAAGCCGTGTCTCTTATATGACACTTGGTCTGGACACGTTTAAGAAGTGTAATCAGGAGATCTGTTTGTTTTGAGAAAGATAATAGTGTTAAGGTAAACAAAAGAGTGTTTACACCTTCCGTGAAGTAACCGGGAGACATTTCACAAGAGTTACCAAGTTTTAAATGTACAAGTATCATTTAAGTATTGAACTGTGAATATACTTTGTCATATAGAGCTTGCATAGAAATGTATGTAAATATTATCTGAACATTAATCATCATTTATCTCTGATTGTAGAAGTATATCCATTAATTTGGTTGATCACGACTTATACCTGATTTTAATTTGCACTGTACTTTGGTTAATAAATATATATAATATTTTAAGCAATATTCATTTGTGTTACTTGTCTTCAAACTAGCACGGGTATAAAGGACTTAGAATTTCTTGTTTGATATTGTAGGAATTGGGAATCTCCCAAAATTACGATTTGCCTATTTCCATAAGTACAATAATATTTTTATATTTCAGTATAAACATTCTGACATATTTGTAGGCACTTTGCTGAGATGCGTCAATGTTTCTGACAGAATATAAAGTAGCCGCTTATGCGGATGACATTCTGTTATCATTGAAGTCCCCTCACATCACCCTGCCGAACTTGTTTAAAGATATAGAATATTTTGGCACCTTGTCTAATTTTAAAGTCAACTATACAAAATCACATGCATTAAATGTCTCTCTCACCCCACAGGACATGTTGTCAACACTCCTTTTCATTTCAATATAGGGGAGATGCAATCACATACCTGGGTATCCAGTTCACTACTAAATTGTCAGACTTGTACAAACACAATTTTCAGGTTAATCTGAACAAAAAAAATCAGATCTAAAAGATTGGGCAATTTTAAATGTCTCATGGTTTGGCCGCTCAGCCTTGCTTAAAATGACTATTCTCCCACGCTTTTTATATTTGATGCAGACCACATCCCAATCCATCTTCCGACAGCTTTCTTTGAGATGTACAGGCAGGCTTGCTCAAGATTTATTTGGAAGGATTCCCCACCACGCATAATATATGCTCGGTTGACCCGCACCAAGATTAAGGGAGGGATAGGCTTACCTGACCTCTATAAATACTATTTAGCATGTCATCTCACCAGAGTCACTGACTGGAATATCCATTGTGACAAAAAGTTATGGGTACATATAGAAAACTCTTTTTTTACAATTCCCAATCCGTGATCTCCCTTGGCTCATGCCTAAACATTGGCCAACAGAGTGTTTGACACACCCCCTTATTCATCCATCCCTAGTAGCCTTCACATGGGCAGCTAAATCTACAGCCCTTTCCTCAGTTCCAGGGCCCCTAACCATGCTAAAGGGAAATCCGGATTTCCCACCAGGAAACACAGGTTCATTTCTGAGTCATGAATGGCCTTACAAAGACATGAGTGTGCAACACTTCTTCTCGAAGGGCGCCCCTTGTTCTTACGATCATCTGGTAGACATTTTACTAACCAAATCTTTCCCCTTTTGGACTTATAGACAGATTTGCAGCTTCCTGTCTACACAACAAACACCATCAACATGGACACGACAGCTCACACCATTTGAATCCCTCTGTACAAGAAAAACGCCACAAAGGCATTTGATATCTTTTATCTACACGTTATTGCTAGAAGAGCCTAACACCACTAGAGAGCCCGTGCGCAACGCATGGGATGGGGAACTGCAACTCTCCTTATCCGATGAGGACTGGTAAACCATACACGAATACGCACACAAGGGCTCCATGAATGTATCGATTCAAGAAAATTGCTATAAAATTGAAACACATTGGTACAGGACCCCCTCTCTCCTCCACAAATTTTCGCCATCTATACCTAACACGTGCTGGAGATGCGGTACAGCAGAAGGCACTATGCTCCATGTCTGATGGGATTGTGACTCTATCCAACCATTCTGGAAAAAGGTACACAACATTATCACAAAGGTCACCACGTATACCTTAAATTATACTCCAGCGCAATATTTACTGCATCATACGACAATGTCTAAAAGTGTTTACTACAAATCATTAGCTATGCACATGGTGAATGCGGCAAGAATTTGTGTTCCGATACATTGGCGATCTAGCTCCCCTCCAACTGTTAGAGAGTGGTTCGCCAGCCTCTCCAAGATAGAAGAGCTGGAGGAACTGATACATATCTCTCAAGAGCGGATACAAAAATTCACGACAACATGGGCATGCTGGACCCAATTTAAAACGACCGAACACTTTCGGAATGCCAGTTCCTAGATAGAATGCCGACAAGTGCTCTAAGTATACAGTTTACAATACTTAGGCCATGGGGGGTGGGGCGCAGGGGGGGCAGAGATGGCAGGACTTGTTACTTTTACCCCGCTAATCCATACCCCGCTGACCTCTCCTTTCTGTCCCCCCCTTCCTCTAGCTTCTTTCCCCCATTCTGTTTCTGCAGTTTTCCTCTTCCCTTGCTCCTCCCCCCCTTTTTTTCTCTCTTTTCTCTTCTCTCCTTTTTAGTTTCCCTCTCTTCAGTCTCAATGTCTTTCTCTTTTCCCTCCTTCCCGTTTTCGTTTCTGACAGTCTCAATGTACCAGATATAGAAGGGTTGTTGTCCACCTGCATATAGAAATGATCAGGTTTATAACCAATGTGCTAAATGGGAAAAATATGCTTATATGATTCCCTGATCATTTTACCTTCTGTTTTTCTTTCTGGTACACCATGTGATTTGAATGACATTTGTAATTTGCAAACCTTTTGTGTGATATTTACAATGTTTAAATTGTAACATTTATCTGTTTTGGATTTTGATAAAAATGTATGGAAAAAAAAAAGAATACAGTGGTTACAGGGACATAACGTCTTGTCCTAATGTGACAGGCATTCAGGTGAGTGGCCCCAAAAATGGACAGTGTGTATTAACAGCCAATCACCTGCGCCCACACACCTGTCACATTCTGTCCGTGCAGCTACTACATATTTATAGACTTGAACGGACAGTACCTGGAGTCTAGAGGTGGTATTTGGGCCTCAGCGCCAATGTGAATGAGCTTAAAGGTCTATTTTCCTATCCCCTATTCATCAAAAAAAGACATAAAAATATACTGTACAGTATATTGTATATATTGTCAGTCAATAGTTTTAGTTTTTATAGCTAGTTTCTATTTAAATTGGATACAGTTTAATCTTTTGATGTACTCTGAAGTTGAATTGCAGAGCAAATAAAAGTGGAGATAAAAATGTAATAATGAAATTATCATTATTATTATTTAACATCTACATTTTTGACTCATCAAGGTTGCCACTTTTGTAGATACAAAAGGCCAAACATGCTTGTGGCAATCTTTCTACCATGGAAATCAAATATTGTTTGAAAAGCTCTTCCCAGCACTGTTTGCTGGAGTTTCCACAAATGTGTTGAACTTATAGGGTTGCTTTGCTTTCTCCCTTCCTGACACTCTCAGTACAGACAACAGAAGTACATAAAGGGTTAATCTAGTGTTTCAAGTTAGGTAATGTTGAGGTTATAATAAATAAAATATTTCTCCGCACAGCTACACCACAAATAACCTATATGTAGAGCTAGCTAACACAAAAAATGATATCACATATACCTCAAGACCAATTTATATAATAACAAAGTGTAAGGCCTCGTACACACGACCGATTTTCTCGTCGTAAAAAATACGTCGTTTTTTTCAACGAGATTCTTGTTAAGCTTGTCGATTTTCTCGTCAAGCTTTCTATGCGTACACACTGTCATTTTCCAATTTCCTCGTGGTTCTCTGCGCTCACGTCCAGCACGTACGACGGCACTATAAAGGGGAAGATCTTTTTTCTTGGCGCCACCCCTTGGGCTGCTTTTGCTGATCTCGTGTTACCGCGTCTGAAGTAAAAGTTTGGGAAGAGACGATTCGCGCTTTTCAGTCTTCGTACTTTTCAGATCGTTTTCTGCCGTTCAGTTTGTGCTTGTGGGTTCGTATCTTGACTTTCAGGGCGTCTAGGCAGGTCGTATCTGTTTTACAGTGCGTTATTGCCTGTTCGTTTCTGAATTTCAGTTCGTTATTCATAGGCCTTGCTGTTCTAAAGTGCGTTCTGTTCTGTACGTTCTGATTAGACGACCGTTTCCTAGCCATGTCGCCTGGACGTTCTCGTCGTCGAGTTCGTGCTGTGCGTGCGCTTGGTGTTGGTCTGCTTGTTTTGGACCAAGACCAGTCCATGAATGGTGTGAGGAGGAGTTCATGGACCAAGAATTGGTTGCTCCAGCGGGACCAATTCTGCCACATGCCTCTGCTGCGGGAGATCGTCGAGAATAATCCTGAGGACTACAGGAATTTTCTGAGGATGTCTGACCCCGTTTTTCAGGAACTGTTGGCTTTGGTGTCCCCCTATATTACCAGGAAGGACACCGTTATGCGGGAAGCCATCAGTGCTGAGCAGAGGCTCATCGCCACGTTGCGTTACCTGGCGACAGGGAGAAGTCTTCAGGACTTGAAGTTCACCACAGGCATCTCCCCCCAGGCTCTGGGCCTCATAATCCCAGACACCTGTTCTGCTATTATACAAGTCCTGCAGGAGGACTATATTAGGGTAAGTTTTCTCCCTTCACATCACATTTTATGTATTACATGTATGCTAATGTATTGTATTTCTTTCATCCTTTCCTAATTACCATGATTGTAATATGCTGAGAATGTCCCCTTTGTCCCCATGCATGTTGGAAGCTTTAGATTGCCCCTTTTTTATCCTCCCTAAATATTTCCCCTCACTAACTTTTCCAGCAGGGGCGCCTGTTGCTCCAAATGTTGGGGGGTTACAACCCCAATTTCGGAAATAAACTTCCTCCTTTTTTGCTCTGTTGCCTAATAAACGCCCCCAGTTGTCCCCTCCAATGCAGCCATTTAGTCCCCCCTATTGCAGCCAGTTTCCCCCCAGCCCTGCACTTACCTTCTTGTGGTCAGCGCCATCCTTCTTCTGTCCTTGATGTCTTCTCCTTCCCTTCATGTTGCATCAGCCAATCATGTTACCATTAAACAGACTTGGTGAACATGATTGCCAGAGCTGCCTGTCAGTGTTTACACAAGGAATGCCCCCTCCTTGCGTCCCCGATTTTTCTTTGAGGAAGCCAATTACATCCCTCAGGTTGTAATTTGCAAGACTTTTTTAATACCTGTTTCTGCTCTGCAATTTTAACCCCCTAAATGACGCAATTAATCATATGTCGGTCGCTTTACAAGAGGCCATCCACCTGAATAGTGTGCGGCATAGACAATACATAGGTTCATGCAACGCATGAACCTATGTATTGTTCTGAGTGATGGGCACAGGAGAGAGGGGACAGTGCTCCAGCGCCCACTCTGGACACACCGCCACTGCAATGCTATCCTGTGGCCAAACACATCTCCCCCCCCCAAAATAATTTAGTAATGGCCCATCAGAGGGGGTGATGAATATGATAAATGAGCCTTCCATTATACTTTTTTTACACACCTTAATAAACGTATAATTAGATTGATGTTGGTCTCTAATTTTTTGGTCTTGAATTTGCTTGTAATGTATGCCTTTGTTTTTCTAATATTATTTCATCTTGTTTCACTCCACAGCTTCCTTCAACGCCACAGGAATGGCAGACTGTGGCATCGGAGTTTGCCACGCGGTGGGACTTCCCCAACTGCGGTGGTGCCATAGACGGGAAGCACGTCCGCATCGTGCCGCCACCCCGTTCTGGATCCTACTACTACAACTACAAGGGGTTTCATAGCATTGTGCTGATGGCGGTGGTGTCAGCACGGTATGAATTCCTCTATGTTGATGTAGGGAAGAATGGCCGGATGTCCGATGGGGGATCCTTCATCCAGACGGAGTTTGCCCTCCGTCTCCAGAGTGACGACCTTGCATTGCCACCGGATGCAGGGAATATTGAAGGACTCCCCTTTGTTTTCTTGGCTGATGAAGCCTTCGGACTCGGACGGCATCTTATGAGGCCATTTCCACAGAGGACCCTGACCCCAGAGAAGAGTGTGTTCAATTACCGGCTGGCCAGGGCCCGAAGAGTCATTGAAAATGCCTTCGGCATAATGGCCAGCCGGTTCCGCCTTTTTATGACTTCCATCCACTTGGCGGACTACAAAATAAACTATGTAGTGTTATGCTGCTGTGTGCTACACAATTTTCTTTGCCGCAAAGCGAATTCATATATGGCCTCAGTTTTGCCAGAGGCTGGACTTTCCCCTGCAAATCCCCTTCCGGGCCTGGAATCTGCCCGTCTTGGCTTGCCCCCCCAAAATGCCCGTGTGGTTCGGGACAAATACATGGAGTATTTCACGGGTAGGGGGGCAATTCCTATGCCAGCCTATGTCTAAGTATCCCAATAAAAATCTTCTTTAAACCTTTAATTATTTGTTCTTTCCTGTCTCCTAGTTTGTCTTTGTGCATTTGTAGTGGCAAGTGTATTTTACTTTAGTAAATAACAACCAATTTCACTATGTTACCTTACAAAAGAACCAAATAAGCTTAGAGTGTATTATAAAAAGAAGCTACACGTTGTTTGTGTTCAAATATTTTACTCTCTGCACATTTTTTTTTGTTTTACTTTGGGGTTGGCCTGACCACAACCCGTCAAATTTTGGCTTATGAAAATACAAAAATACCACTTGCATTTCTAAAATGACAACATTGGATACCTCTGAGCAATCTGAGACATTCAGTTACACAAACTATGTCTCTATGTGCCCGTCCTAATATGGGGTCCTGCCACCCCTTGCCCAGTCAAAAATTCAATATGCACACATTTTTACTTTTTTGCAAATAGGAAGTTTACAATCCTGATCCCTATTGTCAACATGTGCTATCTGCCATCAGGGGTGATCAATGGATGTGTTTTGGGGGTGCATCCCCTTCCTCAGTTCACCGACTTTTGATACGAGGAAGGTGTTGCACCCACAAAAGACGTACATGGATATCCCCTGATGGCAGATAGCACATGTTCACACACTGTGTGCATATTCAATTTTTGGCTGCTTTGTTACTCAAAAAATTTGTAAAAATATAAAAACAAACATGTAAAAACAAATGTGTTTGGATGGCTTATTGAATTCTCCCCAAAACATCGAGAATGTCTTTAAATGTTTGTTCCATCACATGGATTCTTTGTTTAATTAGGTCCAGTTCCGTGCTACATTCCATCACTTGCTGGATGAGGCGGAGGGCACTGTCAGCAGAGAACGGTGTGCTATCCTTCACAACATTTCCATCCCCTAAAAACCATTAAAAAAAATTAATAAAACTCTGCAGGCCTACCTCGCTTACCTTAAGCTGTGGTGTCAGATACTGACCTGTTGTGGTGACCAGATCCACAACGTCATCCACCTCTCCTTCCTGCACTTCTCCTTCCTCCACCTCAACTTCCTGCACATCTTTCGGTTGTGGATCTTTGGGAGTTTGGGGTTGCTTGGAAGTTGTGGGGTGCATGTGCTCCCTGGAGTGTCCTCCTCCCAGTCTTCTCTCCCCTATGAGAATAAAACCAAAGGTCTATTTATCACACTGTAAAAATCTCATTTTTAAACTTAAAACAGGCTAAATTGTTTGGAAGTGGGGTACAAGTGTGTGTTTGTGCGGAATTTAAAGAAAAATGCATTCTTTATGACCCCAAATATGTTTATTATTCACATTTGGATGTAATTTTTTGGACATGGAGGCACCACAAATAAACTCTGATGCACCTGTGTGGGACACCCAAAAAAGCGGGTCTGGTGGCCCACACTATAGTGCTCCAAAGTACAGATGTGGAAGCAGCTGCTGAGTGTCCTCTCCTTTACACTGATTAAAGTTTGCATTTCATTCTCCTTACAAACACATCATCTAGACTTAAAAATTATCCACAATACTTGATCAAAAATGGCAGATGTCTAATTACTTTTGGGGGTCTTAAATAAGCCAAAACCACGGATAGTGGCCGAACGAAGTGTCGGTAACGTAACGAACGATTACTGTGCCCAACCTAGTTCAAAATAATACATTTTGGAAGGGAGTCCAATATGCTTTAAAAAAAAAAAAGTAAGTTTCTAAAAAGATTAATAGCAGAAAGGTCGTCATTTTACTTACTTTTAGCGAGCATCCTCTTTATGCTCCTCAACTGGTCTGGCTCCCTCAGTTTGAGGTCTGACCACCTCTTTCTGAGCTGCTCATTTGAGCGTTTCACCCCGAACTTCGCCCTCAGACTCTTCACAACTTTAGTGAGGATTTTGGCCTTCCTTCTATTTGGTTTGCTATACGGCCCATGCTTGGCATCATAATCAGCCTTGACCAAGATGTCCACCATCTCCGCCATCTCCGCCAAAGACATATTCGATGCCTTGAATCTCCTCCTTGATCGTGACGTGTCCTCGGTCTCCGGGCTTGTCTCCTCGCTAGTTGCGGAATTATCAGACACCTGCTGTAACTCCGCCATATCTGTCTGCGCGCCGAAAGAGAAGGGGCGGGGAAAAGATGTTAGTTAGAACGTCATGGGCGGGCGACGTGTGCGGAGCGACGTGTTCCAATTTGGACGCATGTGTGGTGTGTATATAGCAAACACACATGTGACTATAGTACGTTCGGTGTGCGGAGAGAGGAGTTCAAGTGACGGACGTGCGAACGAAGGTATGTGATTTTGTGAGACTTGTTAAAATTGTTGGCCTATACTGTCTTGAGATTGTTGGAGGATATATATGGTGACTAGGATGTGAAGGAGGTTAGACTGTTTGCCTCACATTATTTAAATATAATTTATTTTACTTGCAGATACAATATGAATGTATTTATTAGCGACAAAGAGTTCCTGGCGGAATTTATTGACCGGGTAAGGGAGCTGCCGGCTCTGTGGGAGACCAAAAACCCCATCCATAAAAAAAAAAGGGGTGAGAAAAGCAGCGCTGGATAAGCTGCTCCCATTTGTGCATACCAAGGTGCCCACAGCCACAGCAAAACAAGTGGACACTAAAATTGGGAGCTTGAGAGGTACCTACAGGACTGAACGCTCTAAGGTGCTGGCTTCTCAGAGGTCAGGAGCAGCAGCAGATGATGTTTATGTCCCGGTTTTGTGGTACTACAGCAGGATGTCCTTCCTGGATGACCACATTGAGCCAAGGCCATCACTCTCCACTCTTCCCCCCAGACTTCCCTGCAGCCAACCTGAGCCTTCTCTGGAGCAAGAGGAGGCAGCCATCCTGGATGATCCTGATTTGGCCATCTGGAGCCAGGTATAGTATTAACTGAAAATGTAGTGGGATAAAATTAATGTTTCCCAAATATGTCAGGATGAGAAACATACATTATTTTGTATTCAACAAGTGAAATCATGATCTGTAGACATTATTCTGCACTTAATTGTGTGGTAAATAGTCAAGCTGATGTAGTGGTAAATTTAAAGCAAGGATTTATGCATTTACATTCTAATTGCTTCCATCAGGATTACAAAGTTTGATGCAAAGATTAAACCAACATATTAAACTATGTTTCTTTTTCATACACAGGATGAAATCAGCCAGGAGGAGGGTCTGGAAACTGTCAGGCAGGAGGAGGAAGGGCCCAGTGGCAGCCAGGAGGTGGCAGGGCCCAGTGGCAGCCAGGAGGTGGCAGGGCCCAGTGGCAGCCAGGAGATGGCAGGGCCCAGTGGCAGCCAGGAGGTGGCAGGGCCCAGTGGCAGACAGGAGGTGGCAGGGCCCAGTGGCAGACAGGAGGTGGCAGGGCAAAGGAGAAGCAACAGATCCCAGGTGCCTCCCATCAGGCTTCACAAAAGAGGCAGGAGGGACAGGACCACCAGTGAGGCAGCAATGGCCCTTATTAAAGAGGCCCATGCCACCCTCAAGGAGCCCACATCCCCTGAAGAGGCCATTGCCGGCCTAGTGGAGGCTAAGTTCAAGGTGATGAGCATGGAGCAACGCCTCCTATGCGAACCCCTGCTCATCACCTTGCTCAACAAGGGGGTGATGGAGCAAATTACCCCCAATACCGCCATATGTGAGGTGGCCCAACTGACCCAACCTCAACCTCCACCTCCACCTTCCTCTTCTGCCCCACCCCCTTCTGCTACCCCTCCACCTTCTGCCCCACCCCCTTCTGCTACCCCTCCACCTTCTGCCCCACCCCCTTCTGCTACCCCTCCACCTTCTGCCCCACCCCCTTCTGCTACCCCTCCACCTTCTGCCCCACCCCCTTCTGCTACCCCTCCACCTTCTGCCCCACCCCCTTCTGCTACCCCTCCACCTTCTGCCCCACCCCCTTCTGCTACCCCTCCACCTTCTGTCCCACCCCCTTCTGCTACACCTCCACCTTCTGCCCCACCCCCTTCTGCTACACCTCCACCTTCTTCTTCTGCCCCACCCCCTTCTGCTACACCTCCACCTCCTCCTCCTTACAGGAGTACCCCTCCAGTGGGCCAGCCTCCAGCTAAACGAAGAAGGAAGGCTTCAGTAAAGGCTGCAGGGAAGGTTGCCAGGAAGAAGAGGAAGTGATGGCCTTGCTTCATTGTGGTCGCACTGGTCGGACAGAAGGCAGCCTGTTGTAGTACCACACACTTGGGACATATATCTCACCTGCTGCTGTTCCTGACCTCTGGGAGGCCAGCATCAGATTGTGTTCTGAAATGTGGGCCTTCTCAAGCTCCCAATTTTAGTGTCCACACAGGGTTGCTGTGTGCTCTGGGGTCCCTGGGATGCACAAATGGCAGCAGCTTCTCCAGCGCTGCCTTCTCTTTATTTAATTTATAAACATGAATAAATGTGTTTTTTGTTTAAGTTCATACTTGACTATGTGTATTTTTAAATTAAAAAAAACAAGCTTTGGAGTAAGCAGATACATTTGACTGACAATAAAAGGCACAGATATCACCCCCCCAAAAGAATAACTAAATCTGATTAGCTCAAAAACATGGTGTGAAATTTTAAAAATATAGATTAGAAAATTAAATGGGAGATCGCTATCAAAACATTGAGAAATTATAATTAACATCATTTTGAAAAATCTAACCATTTAAATTATTCCTAAAAACTTGCACGATATAATACACATAAATCTTATAAAGAGCAGCATGAAAAAGGTTAAAAATAAGGCATAACTCTGTGTGAATATCAGCAGCAAAAGAAGGTCTCTCGTTTTGATTAATGTAACATTCTAACGAAGAATTCAATGCAGAACATTTAAACGATGAAATATTTATGAGCGTGACGAATGTGCTCTCTCCATTATGAAGGCTTGTTTTACCAGAAGATGCACTCCCGTCTCATAGTTGCTTGTGAGCATGCGCGCTTTTGGAAGAGTCGTAAAAGCATACACACAAACCATTTTCTCGTCACAAAACAGGCCGACGAGAAACACGACGAGGAAATCTGGACTCCTGACGAGAAAATAGAGAGCAGGTTCTCTATTTTCTCGTCGAGATTCTCGTCAAGTTTCTCGTCGTAAAACCATACACACGAACGTTTTTCTAGACAAAAAAACTCTCGCGGCACTTTTCTTGACTGTTTACGACGAGAAAATCGGTCGTGTGTACGAGGCCTTACTCTCCAAATGTGACTATGTATGCACCAAAAAAATACTAATCCACTGCTTGATGCATTGCATCCCAGTGGGACTTCCTCAGAAGCTAGGGACCAATCATCAACTGCACTAGGGTGCTTCTATTTAAAGCATGCAGTTACTGATTGGTCCCTAGTTCCGATAAGATACAATGGGGCGGATTTACGAAATGTTTGCGCCATGAGTATCGGCGCATCTGCGTGCGCAGCGGCAGTTTTGGTATTTACAAAGCATTTGCGCAGGTAACGCACCGCTATTCCCTATTTACTATAGTGTTCTCGGCGCACGGGAGGAGGCACTCAGTGCGCCACTATGGACCTTGCACACGGCATCTTCAAATAAAATTATAAAGAAGCTGGAAGTGCCAATATAATGGGGTGATGTGAGGAAGTATAGTGACAGCTGCCCAAGTAACAAATATGCCCAAAATAGAATGAGAAAGTAACTTTTTCTGAACCAGCCTGCTGCGCCGGCAATTACATTTAGAACTGTAAGGGTTTTTTTTGTGCTCTGCGTGGCAATTTCACTCGTTCAAATGCGCCGGTTCACTGCGCCGGCAAAATCTTAGTAAATGTCAAGTCACGTAAATGCATTTGCGTAAGTTGAACAGGCGCTCCTCCTAAACGTGCCATTATATAACAGTCCCTGCACAAAATTACATTTATAAAATAAAAAAAAGGCATTTAAAAACACTCGCGGCTATAATTGAATTGTCGGCTCCCGGCAGTACAGATAAAAGTAATTGAAAGTCTTTAAAAAAAAAAAAAAAATGCGTGGGGTCCCCCCAAAATCCATTACCAGGCCCTTCAGGTCTGTTATGGATATTAAGAGGAACTCCGCGACAAATTTTAAAAAAAAGAGACGTGGGGGTTCCCCTCAAAATCCGTACCAGGCCCTTCAGGTCTGGTATGGATTTTAAGGGGAACTCCGTGCCAAACTTAAAAAAAATGGCGTGGAGTCCCCCCAAAAATCCCCACCAGACCCTTTATCCGAACACGCAACCTGGCAGGCCGCAGGAAAAGAGGGGGGACGAGAGAGCGCCCCCCCTCCTGAAATGTACCAGGCCACATGCCCTCAACATTGGGAGGATGCTTTGGGGTCTCATGTTGATGGGGTCAAGGGCCTCATCCCCACAACCCTTGCCGGTGGTTGTGGGGGCCTGCGGGCAGGGGGCTTATCGGAATCTGGAAGTGCCCTTTAACAAAGGGGACCCCCAGATCCTGCCCCCCGTGTGAAATGGTAATGGGGTACAAATGTACCCCTACCATTTCACAAAGAAAGTGTCAAAAATTTTAAAAATGACAATAGCGGGTTTTTGACAATTCCTTTATTAGTGTCTTCTCCTTTCTTCCATCTTCTTCCTTCTTCTTCTTCCACCTTCTTCTTCCATCTTCTTCTTTTCTCCATTTGGGTTTTTTCTATGTATTCCAATGGCTCTAGTTGGCTCTAGTTTACACCAGTTTCTGCACCGGAAACTGACCGTAAACTGACTGTATGGTGTGAACTAGAGCCAACAAGAGCCATTGGAATACATGGAAAACACTGTGCATGCATTTTTAGTGCAGAAAAAATGTGCACGAAACTGAACGGAACTGCGTCTGGTGTGAACTGAACCTTAAGGGGGAAAAAAGCACTGGACTGCATCAAAAACGCACCAAAAAACGCATCAAAAATGCACTGGAACGCGTCAAAAACGCGCATGCAGAAAAGCACCTGGAACGCATCCAGACTGCGTTTCTATGATGTGAACTGGCCCATAGGGCCTGTTTGCCCCCGGACCGGGGGGTGTTTGTCCCATCTCTAATTTTGTAGCATGCTGAATGATGTGCTTAATTTTGGACGGGGGGGGGGGGGTTATTTTCTGCTAGCTGCATTTGTGTTGGTCTGAGCATGCTCAGGAACTTAGGGATTTTTTTGGTGCTTTTTGTGTGTGAACAGCACCTGGATATTTGTGGGCATGCTCAGAGAGAGTGTGTTTTTTGGGCTAGTAATTGAAGGACATCCTTAACAGGTGTACCCACTTTGAAGTTCAGTCTCTACATTGGGTGAACTTGCATTTTGGGTGTTTCATGGACTGTGCATGTGTTTTCAATTGCCTCATTAGCACAAAAACCTATGTTATATAAAGCTTGCAGATAGCATTCTCTCCCTTGCCCTGAAAAGAGGCAAGATTGTGTGTGTGTGTGTGGCCGGCCCGGCAAAAAGTACATTTTGGTGTCCTTATCGAGTTTGTAACACATGCATTTTATTTGTTATGTCTTTGCAAAACAGATGTTTGTTTTACTTTTGTTTATTGTTTTTTGTTGTGTGGGGGGTATTTTCCCCGGAAATATTTTTGATGTTGCTAATGTGTGTCGTTTGTTCGCTTTGATTTAATTGTCTGTGCTGCATTATTTTGCTAAATCTTTCTCAAGGTGTGACTAATGTTTCAAATTTACCTTCATGTGTTTTTATTTTTTATTTTTTGCTTCCCTTTGTGTTTTCCAAGTCCTGTTTTGTTGACCAATAAAATTTGATCCAAAGTTTGATGTTTGTGTTTTGTTTTCTATGCAACAATGTGACAGCTGCAGCTTAACTATGCTTCTTGGCATAACAAAACAGGTGCGATTTGTCTAACCTGGTGCCTTCATGGTAGCATATGCATGTATTGTGTGCTGCCATGGATAGTCACCAGGAAATAAAAAATACAGAGCAGTAAGTATTCAATTTTCCTTTTTACTGCAGTGGTTCTCAGCCTCAGTCCTCAAGTACCCCCAACAGGACATGTTTTGTGATTTTTTCTTATCGAGAATTGCTGTCCAAAATACCAAACCATTGACTGTGATTTAAAGCACATGTGCAAGATGAAGGAAAACCTGCAAACATGGCCTGTTGGGGGTACTTGAGAAGCACTGATATAGAGCACTGCACTTAAATATAGCTCAAGGCAATACTATTCTAATTGTGGGCATTTTGAGGCAAACCAAGTAAGTGTTAGAACCCCTGTTTGTTTTTTTTAGGTTGGGCTTTGTGTCCCTTTTAGTAAAATTGGCTTCACTTCCTGTCACACAGCTAAACAGGAAGTGAAGGTAAAACCCTACAAATGTATTTTCTTGGGGACACACAGATCAATCTAACTAGTGTCCCCATTAAGAAAATTGCACTCTAGCACTGTCATGGAGATCCTGCCAGAAACAGGCGTCCCGGTCTTCCTGATTCTCGGTTGCGCGCGCGCTCTGCAGGTGGCGCCAGAGGGGCTATTTAAACCTGTCAATCACAGACAGTCCCTACTGTCTGCTCTACAGCGTTGAGTACCTGAAAACCTGATCTGAAGACTTACCTGTGTTTTACCGGGCCTGCCTGTGACTTCTCCAGTTTTCTGCCTGCATCCGACCCCTGGCTTGTTGTGACCTCTCCTCTGTCTGATCCCTCTGTACCTTGCTGCCAGCCAGTTTACCGACCCGGCTTGTCCGACCAATCTCCCTGTTCCTGGTCCCGGCCCAGTCTGCTAAGCTGATCCAGTTTGCTGAGTTCCTGTGTTCCTGGTTCCGGTCCAGTCTGCTAAGCTGATCCAGTTTGCTGAGTTCCTGTGTTCCTGGTTCCGGTCCAGTCTGCTAAGCTGATCCAGTTTGCTGAGTTCCTGTGTTCCTGGTTCCGGTCCAGTCTGCTAAGCTGATCCAGTTTGCTGAGTTCCTGTGCTCCTGGTTCCGGTCCAGTCTGCTGAACGATTCCAGTTTGCTGAGTGTCCTGATTCCAGTTCTACCTGCTGTGTCCCAGTGTGCCTACCAAGTCTGCGGAACTACCTTCACCTTGGTTGATCCTGCCAGGCACTCGTACCCCTCCTACCTCCGCGCCTGCTGTTACCTTACCAGGGGCCGCTGGTGGGAGCCGTAAGGGAGGCCTCCCTCTGCTAAACTGGGCTCGTCACCGTCAGGTACGTGACAGTAGCAGACAGCCATGTCTGAGCCCGAGCAGGGAGCCTCACCTATGGAGGAACTTTGCCGGCACCTGGCTACTAGACTTGTGCACAACGGAAAAATTTGTTTAGTTTCGGTTCGTTTTTTTGTGCACAACGGAAAAATTTGTTTAGTTTCGGTTCGTTTCTTTTCGGTCCTGTTGATTCCTAATCATTCGTAATTTTGCTAGACGGTATTTTTCGTGTTCGGACTAATTCGTATTTTCGCAAGCGTCATTTTTCGTTGAATTTTTAGTTGATTTATAATTCGTACTTTCGGTAGGGTACGTTGTTTTTCTTTGATTCTGGACAACACTCCTACTTTCGTAACTTTTTTTGGGTTTGTTGATTCTGAATTTTCCGTGTCTCTCTCACAACGACGCTGCCTATTATGCCTAATGTGCTTTGAATGGATTTGTACTTTTCTAAATACATTGCGGTTATTTGTAACGATTCGAAATCTCGTATTTTACTTTTGTTTTTTACATGCGGCTATAGCCTCCGCCCCTGTACACCATTTTGAGAGGGTTCAGCACGGTGAGGGAGAAGCAGAGAGCAGAGCAGAGTGTTATTGTGCTTCGAATGGATACAAAATCTCGTATTTTACCTTCGTTTTTTCATGCAGCTATAGCCTCCGCCCCTGTACACCATTTTGAGAGGGAGTTCAGCATGGTGAGGGAGAAGCAAAGAGCAGAGTGAGTGTTATTGTGCTTCGAATGGATTCGTACATTCGTAACTTTTTTCATAACGAATTATGCCGAAGACATTCGGGCATTCGCTATTTTGCGGTATAATTTATTTCGGATTCGGTTTTATTCAGAATTGCTTTGTTCGGAAATTCGAATGCTTCCGAATGTCCGAAAGTTGCTAAATTCGGACGAATTTCGATTTGTTACGAAATGAATTGCACAAGCCTACTGGCTACATCCACCTGAAAGGACAAGTGCGGGCTCTCTCCAACCCTTCTGGAGCCCAAGGGGGTCCTCATGCCTCCACCTCTTCAGCCGGGACAGGGTCCACTCCCACAGTGGTCATGCTTCCCCCTGAACCCAGGGTCCCTACACCCGAAAAATTCTCCGGGGATCGGAGCAAGTTCAGGGCCTTCCCCAACTCCTGCGAATTGTACTTCGCCCTACAGCCCCACACCTTCTCTTTGGAAGCCACCAAGGTGGGTTTTGTGATCTCCCTACTCTCAGGAGACCCTCAGAGCTGGGCCCACCATCTGCTGGAACGGAAGGATGTGGCTTTGGACAGTCTTACCGCATTCTTTGATGCCATGGCCCAGCTGTATGAGGACAGCCAGCTCTCAGTTACCGCAGAAACCGCCTTGCGTACCCTTCAGCAGGGGCGCAGAGCGGCAGAGGACTATATAGCGGAATTTAGGCGATGGAGCGCGGATACCAATTGGAATGACGCCGCTCTCCGCCATCAGTTCCGCATAGGACTCTCTGATCCTCTGAAAGATGAGCTGGCTAGAGTCGGTATACCACAGACTCTGAATCTATTAATTGATTTGACTATTCATATTGACCGACGTTTGTGGGCTGAGAGGGCCACGGGCTTCTCCCGTCCGACGTGGATGCTCCCCCGGGCTCCCAGCCATCTGCACCCAGCTCCTGCTGCACCTCTGGCCCCCAAACCTGATGTACCTGAGCCCATGCAGCTCGGAGTCCTTCCTCCTTCCCTCACTCAGGAGGAACGCCAGCATCGACGAACGCATAACTTGTGCCTGTACTGTGGGGAACCCGGACACTACGTCAGAAACTGTCCCCTGAAGTTTCGTAAGTGTTTCTCAGTATCTCCTGACTTAACCAGCTCCCAGGCCAAGTCTACATCTCACCTTGCCCTTTCTGTCTCCTTACAGCTCCCAGGAAGGACTCTGCAAGTGTCCGCCATTATTGATTCCGGGGCTTGCAGTTGCTTCATGGACTCAACCTTTGCCCGCACACATCTGATTCCCCTTCTTACCAAGACCCATGGACTTTGTGTTCACCTGGCTGACGGGTCCATTATCAAGTCTGGACCCGTGGTTCAGGAGACGGCCCCTATACCCGTTACCGTCTCCACCACTACCCGGATTCACCGAGAGTACCTCCGTCTGGACATTATCTCTTCTCCCTTGTTCCCTCTGATCCTCGGTATGCCCTGGTTGCAGGCCCACAATCCCACCATCAACTGGGCCATGGGGGTAGTTACCTTTCCTTCCCCCTATTGTCAGCAGTCCTGCGGCTCACATGAGCTCCCTGGGCCGGCCACCTTAATGTGTACCGATACTGAGGCTGGAATATGTCAGGCCATCCCTGACGTTTACTCGGACTTCCTCGATGTATTCAGCAAGCAAGGGGCCGAGACACTACCACCCCATCGGGCCTATGATTGCCCCATCGACCTACTTCCCGGAGCAGCGATTCCGTTCGGCAGGATCTTCCCGCTAACTGAGGTGGAACAGGGAGCATTAAACAACTATATTGA
Organism: Rana muscosa; assembly: GCA_029206835.1. NCBI lineage: Eukaryota > Metazoa > Chordata > Amphibia > Anura > Ranidae > Rana > Rana muscosa. The sequence goes on from CM055122.1 coordinate 400,524,892, forward strand.
TGAAAATTTACAAAAGGGGTTCATCCGCCCCTCTACGTCGCCAGCAGGCGCAGGCATCTTCTTCGTAGAGAAGAAGGACCACACCCTCCGACCCTGTGTGGATTACCGCAAACTGAATAAGATCACAATTAAAAATCGCTACCCTCTCCCCCTGGTACCAGAGCTATTTCAGAGATTGGGAGCTGCTACCATTTTTACCAAGCTTGATCTCCGCGGAGCCTACAACCTGGTTCGCATCAAGGAGGGGGATGAATGGAAGACTGCCTTCCGCTCCCGATTCGGACACTTTGAGTACTTGGTAATGCCCTTCGGGTTGTGCAACGCCCCTGCCACCTTCCAGTACTTTATTAATGATGTTCTTCGGGACTTCCTAGATCTTTTTGTCATTGTCTATCTGGACGATATACTAATCTTTTCTTCCTCCCTTGATTCTCACCGCAGGCATGTCAGAAGTGTGTTGGGTCGGCTTCGCCAGCATAGCCTGTATGCGAAGGCCGAAAAATGTGAGTTCGAGCTGGAAAGTATAGCATTCCTGGGGTTAATCATCTCCAGCGAAGGCATCAGGATGGACCCACAGAAGATTACTGCAATCCTGTACTGGCCAGTGGCGGCGGATAAAAAGGGAATCCAACGGTTCGTTGGATTCGCCAATTTTTACCGCAAATTCATCCGGGGGTTCTCGACAATCATTGCACCTATCACCCAGTTGACCAAGCAAGAGACCCTCTTCCACTGGTCCCCTGAAGCCCAAAAGGCCTTCGAGGTCCTGAAAGGGCTCTTTACCTCCACCTCGATCCTGAAGCACCCGGATTCATCGCTACTGTTCGTACTTGAGGTAGATGCCTCCGAAGTCGCGGTAGGAGCAATACTGTCTCAAAGACAAGGAACCAGGGCCTTGCTTCACCCGGTAGCCTTCTTTTCTCGCAAGCTATCTGCGGCAGAGAGGAACTACGACGTGGGGGACCAGGAACTACTGGCGATCAAGTCTGCGTTGGAAGAATGGCGATATCTACTTGAGGGAGCTGCCCACCCGATTCTGATATTTACTGACTATAAGAATCTGGAATATCTGAAGGCCGCAAAGAGACTGAAACCGCGACAAGCCAGATGGGCACTTTTCTTTTTCCGGTTCTCTTTTCACGTCACTTACCGTCCTGGTGCCAAGAACACTAAACCCGATGCCTTGTCTCGGATGTTCCATGAATCTAAGGAAACCTCTTCTCCCGATACCATCCTTGCCCCTGGGAATTTCCTTCTTCTTCAAGAAGATCTACTTACCCGGATCAGACAAGCCACCACTGGGCAGAGACCCTCCTCTGAGTCAGAATTGCAGGCTAAAGATGGGCTGTTGTGGCACCAGAACAGGATCTACGTACCGGAAGAACTAAGGGTAGCCGTGTTGGAACTCTGCCATGACCATGCCCTTGCCGGGCACTTTGGCATTGCCAAGACCATTGACCTGGTACAGCGCACCTTCTGGTGGCCTTGATTACGTGAGGATTGCAGGAGGTTCGTGGAGTCATGTACTACTTGCACCCGAAACAAGGGGTCCAGATCCAAGGCCTGGGGACTACTGAGACCCTTACCTGTTCCAGACAGGCCTTGGAAAATGCTGTCCATTGACTTTATTGTTGAGTTGCCCCCGGCGGAGAATCACACCACAATCTTTGTGATAGTGGACCGCCTGTCCAAGATGGCACATTTTGTTCCCATGAAAGGGACTCCCTCAGCCCCTGAAACCGCACAGGTGTTCATCAGAGAGGTCATCAGACTCCACGGGGTGCCCGCCAATATTGTTTCTGATCGGGGGTACAATTTACCTCCCGATTCTGGAGATCCCTCTGTAAGACTCTGGAGATAGAGTTATCGTTTTCTTCTGCCTACCATCCCCAGACCAACGGACAGACGGAGAGGACAAATCAGACCCTCGAGCAATACCTGCGCTGCTTCTCCTCTTTTGCTCAGAACGATTGGCTCTCCCTGCTTCCGTTGGCCGAGTTTGCCTATAACAACTCTATTCATTCTGCTACCAGCCAGACTCCATTTTTCGCAAACTACGTTTTTCACCCTACATTTCTGCCCAACTCCCTCCCTGAGTGTTCAGTGCCTGCAGTCCAGGAAAGATTGAACTTTTTCTTGTCTAATAATCAACTTCTGCGTGAAACCATGGCAAGGACCCAGGAACACAACAAGACGGTCTACGACAGGAAGAGACGGGGTGAATTGGTGCTGGTTCCCGGCGACCAATTATGGCTTTCTACCTTAAACCTGAGGATGGCATGCCCCTCCAAAAAATTGGGCCCCAAATTCTTAGGGCCATTTCCTGTCAAAAGGAAGATTAATGAAGTAGCCTACGAGCTGGAGCTTCCCGACTCCCTTAGAGTCCATCCGATCTTTCATGTTTCTCTGCTGAAGCCTTCAGTCTCCAACCCATTCCCTGGTCAAAGTCCGGCTCACCCTGATCCCGTCATCATAGACGGGGAGCAGGAATTTGAGGTGGAAGCTATTATGGACCTAAGGAGGAGAAATAACCGGAACCAATTTCTGGTTAAATGGAAAGGTTACGGACCCGAAGAGAACTCTTGGGAACCTGAGGAGAACATTCATGCTAGGAGGCTGATACAAGCTTTCAGGAGATCTCACCCCGAAAAGTTTACCAGGATGGGCATCCGGAGGCTGCCCCTTGGGGGGGGGCAATGTCATGGAGATCCTGCCAGAAACAGACGTCCCGGTCTTCCTGATTCTCGGTTGCGCGCGCGCCCTGCAGGTGGCGCCAGAGGGGCTATTTAAACCTGTCAATCGCAGACAGTCCCTGCTGTCTGCTCTACAGCGTTGCGTACCTGAAAACCTGATCTGAAGACTTACCTGTGTTTGGCCCGGCCTGCCTGTGACTTCTCCAGTTTTCTGCCTGCATCCGACCCCTGGCTTGTTGTGACCTCTTCTCTGTCTGATCCCTCTGTACCTTGCTGCCAGCCAGCTAACCAACCCGGCTTGTCCGACCAATCTCCCTGTTCCTGGTCCCGGCCCAGTCTGCTAAGCTGATCCAGTTTGCTGAGTTCCTGTGTACCTGGTTCCGGTCCAGTCTGCTAAGCTGATCCAGTTTGCTGAGTTCCTGTGTTCCTGGTTCCGGTCCAGTCTGCTAAGCTGATCCAGTTTGCTGAGTTCCTGTGTTCCTGGTTCCGGTCCAGTCTGCTAAGCTGATCCAGTTTGCTGAGTTCCTGTGTTCCTGGTTCCGGTCCAGTCTGCTAAGCTGATCCAGTTTGCTGAGTTCCTGTGCTCCTGTTTCCGGTCCAGTCTGCTGAACGATTTCAGTTTGCTGAGTGTCCTGATTCCAGTTCTACCTGCTGTGTCCCAGTGTGCCTACCAAGTCTGCGGAACTACCTTCACCTTGGTTGATCCTGCCAGGAACTCGTACCCCTCCTACCTCCGCGCCTGCTGTTACCTTACCAGGGGCCGCTGGTGGGAGCCGTAAGGGAGGCCCCCCTCTGCTAAACCGGGCTCGTCACCGTCAGGTACGTGACAAGCACTTTGTTGTGTACACCCAAATCATTAGGTAGTTTGAGGTTTAGTAAAGGCAAATACACTCTGCAGTACAAGTGTAGTTGCTGAAAATCTGAGGGGAAGCACTGGTGATTTTAACATCCAATCATGTAGAAGCAAAGATGGTGTTTTTTTTTTTTCTTGCATGTCCCCCTCGGATATCCAGCAAGTGCAATTGTAGTGCAAAGTGGATTTGCCTTTAGTAAATAAACCCCAAAGTCCAAAATACCTAATAATTTGGGGCGTACCCAGCAAAATGCTGGAGTGCAATGTACATAATGGGGAAAGTATTTAGATTGACCTGTGTGTCCCCAAGGAAAGACATTGGTAGGGATTTACCCTCACTTCCTGTGTGGCTATGTGACAGAAAGTGAATTATTTGGAAGGATAAGTGGCCAAATTTGGGAGTTGTCTTCACCCTATCAGGGGTGCAGACATCTCCAAAAATTGTCTAGACTTCTAATTGCTCTGCACTCTATCCCAAAGCAAAAATAAGAAAGGATTTCATTTAGTTTAACTTTGCAAAGACACATTCCTAAGTTGAATTGTGATGCATGTCAATGGCCCATTTAGACCCTCTTTAATCACTTGAGATCAGCGGTCCTCAATTGCCGGGATTCCGTCAATAGACGTCCTCCCCTTCGTGCGTGCGCTGTGGTCACCGAGTCACTGAGACTCGGGTGATGACAGATCCGAGTAAGGGGCAGATCCCTGCCCGACAGCTGATCACGTGATGTAAACAAAAGCTTGGTAATGGTTTTTATTTTCTCCTTGTGCTGACAGCGTGAGCATAAAAAAAGGCAATCACCGGCTTATGTGCAAGGGACATCGGGCCCGAAGAGGAAGAGGCAATTCTGCGTCATCTGTGACAATCAGTAGCTCCTGCCAGTGCCACCTACCAATGCCCACCACTGGTGCCAATCAGTGCCACTTCTCAGTGCCCACCAGTGCCAAGTAGCAATGCCACCTCTCAGTTCCCACCCTTGCCACCTTATCGGTGCCCATCAGTGCAGCCTCATCAGTGTACATCAATGAAGGAGAAAAATTATATTTTTTAAAAATTTCCGAACTAAATATTAACCACTTCCCTACTGCCCACCGTCAAATGACGTCCTTGACTTTATGCGGTGACATCTGAATGGTATGGCAGGCATCATTCAGATATCATTCTTTTCAGCCAGCGATTCTGTGCACAATAAAAATGATCATAGCGGCAGTTCCGTCGCTTGATCGTTCTTATAGGCGGCGGGAGGAGCCGCCACCATCCGGTGCTTCTCCGGGCTCTCCCGTGCCATCGGGGGCCCAGAGAATGAATTGGCCGGTGCCAAATGGGAAGCATAGAGATGACTGGTGACCAGTTGGTCACCAGTCATCTCTATGACCGTCGGAGGCCCGGGCGCGACGTTATGACGTCACGCCGGGTTCCCGTATGTAAACAAACCCGTGATCTCGGCTGTCAGCATGAGATCAGTGAATTTTTTCACCAATCTCATGCTTTTCAGCCTGGAGGAGAGATGTGGGGTCTTATTGACCCCGCATCTCTCCATAAAGAGGACCTGTCACAATAGATTCCTATTACAAGGGATGTTTACAATAGGAATAAAAGTGATCAAAAAAGTGATCAAAAAAACAAAAAAGTAAAAAAAAGTGTAAAAAAAAAAAAGTAAAAAACAAAAAACATAATAATGAAAAAAAATTAAAACGCCCCTGTCCCTGGTAGCTCGCGCTCAGAAGCGAAGACACACATAAGTCGCGCCCACATATGTAAACGCCGTTCAAACCACACATGTGAGGTATTGCTGCCTGCGTTAGAACAAGTGCAACAATTCTAGCACTACACCTCCTCTGTAATGCGAAAATGGTAACGTGTAAAACATTTTAAAGCATCGCCTATGGAGATTTTTAAGTACTGAAGTTTGGTGTCATTCCATGAGCGTGACATGTTAGGTATCTATTTACTCAGCATAACAACATCTTTCACATTATACAAAAAAATTGGGCTAAAGCCTCGTACACACGACCGAGTTTCTCGTTCGTGTGTATGGTTTCTCGTCAAGAAAAGCGACAAGAATCTCGACGAGAAAATAGAGAACCTGCTCTCTATTTTCTCGTCGAGATTCTCGTCAGCCTGTTTCTCGACGAGAAAATTGTGTGTGTGTACACTTACCTGTTCGCCGGGAAGCCCGCGCATGCTTGAAATGACTTTGACGCATGCGCGGTAGCTTCCTAGGCATAGGTAGGGTGAACCAAGATGGCGGCGACGGCATCGAATGTGACGAGCGCATGCTCGTCGTATTCGATGACATCACCGCGTACGCTCCATTCAAAGAACCGCGGGTTCTTTGAAATGAGCGTGTGTAAAACTACATGTTTTTAACGACGAGATTTTTGGCCGTGTGTACGAGGCATAACTTTACTGTTTTGTAATTTTTTAATTCATGAAACCATTTTTTCCCCCCCAAAAAAAAGCGTTTGAAAATTTATTGCACAAATACCGAGCGAGATAAAAATTTGCAATGACTACCATTTTATTCCCTAGGGTGTCTGCTAAAAAAACATATATAGTGTTTGGGGGTTCTAAGTAATTTTATAGCCAAAGAATTATGATTTTTTCATGAAGGAGAGAAGTGCCAGAATAGGCCTGGTGCTGAAGTGGTTAAAATATCCAATTTTTTTTTTTATGCGGCGTACACACGATCGTTTTTCATGGCATTTTTTAAACCGACGTTTTTCTCGTCGTTTTTTTTCATGTTTCTTCTCAAGCCTGTCTTGCGTACACACGATCATTTTAAAAAACATTAAAGCAAAGCGCAGTGACGTACAACACGTACGACGGCACTATAAAGGGGAAGTTCCGTTCGGATGGTGCCACCCTTCATGTTAGTAAAGTTTGTTGAGCGACGATTCGCGCTTTTCAGCCTCCTGCTTTTCAGTCCGTTACAGCGTGGCGAATGTGCTATCTCCATTACAAATGCTAGTTTTACCAGAACGAGCGCTACCGTCTAATACTTGATTCTGAGCATGCACGTTTTTTTTCACCTCGTCAAAGCATACACACCATCGTTTTTCACGTCGTTAAAAAAAACGACATGAAAAACAACGTGAAAAAATAGAGCATGTTCGAAATTTTTAATGGCCATTTTTTCACGTCGTTATAAATGCTCTGGAGCATACACACGATCGGTTTTAATGCCCATTTTTAAAAATGGCATTTTTAACGGCATGAAAAACTATCGTGTGTATGGGGCATTAGTCAGTCTTTTGTATTTATGGGGAAAAAAAAACGCAGAGGTGATCAAATAGCACTAAAATAAAGCTCTATTTGTGTGCAAAAAATTATTAAATTTTCATTGGGTTACAGTGTTGTATGAGCGCGCAATTGTCATTCAAAATGCATCAGCGCTGAAAGTTGAAAATTGGTCTGGGCAGGAAGGGGGTTTAAGTGGCCAGTAAGCAAGTGGTTAATATAAGGCTACATGCACACAGACGTTTTTCCAGCCGCTTGTTTGAGCGTTTTTTGCAGCTTAAAAACGCCTCTCCATGTTAGCCTATGGCCTCATGGCCACCATGGCGTTTTTAGGCTGTAAATGGCATAGCCGTTTTTAGGCCCCATGTACACGGGACGCTGGTGCAAAGTCTTCAGAACTAAGGTTGAAAGCAGCGTTTATAAACGCGTGTTTTGTCACGTTTGGATGCCGCGTTTTACCGCATTTGCATCTATAAGCGTTTAGTTAGGAAACATCATAAGCTCCAAAAAAAGTATTATTAACCATTTCAACTATTTTGTGAGACCAGAGTGAGTAGCAGCAGCTGAGAGAGCAGCAGTGTACTTGTATTTAGCGTGTCACTTGCCACATTGCCTGCCACAAGTTGTGGATTGTCCACTTGCCATGTCACCTGGCCATGTCACCTGGCACAAGTTGTGGATTGTCCACTTGCCATGTCACCTGGCCACGTCACCTGCCACAAGTTGTGGATTGTCCACAATGCAATGGAAGCACATACATTTTTTTTTGTATATATTTTTTATGGTACCGCATCTGAAACGTGTAAATCTTTGGCGTCTGAACGCATTTTTTGGCTTTCTGAAAAACTAGGTTAAACACAACTGCCTAAGGGCCAGTTCACACCTTGGAAACGTAGTCTGGATGCATTCCAGATGCTTTTGTGCATGCGCGTTTTTGATGCAGTCCAGTGCTTTTTTCCCCCCTCTTTTTTCTTAGGCCTCATGCCCACGGATGGACGTTTTAAAAAACAGTCTGTAAGGCTCGATTCACACTAATGTGTTTTTTGGTGCATTTTGCAGAAATGCAGGGAAATTTTTTAACATGGGTTCCTATGGAACATGTTCACATCGATGCATTTTTGTGCCTCTGCGTTTTTGGAAAGGGTCGGGTACTTTTTTTTTCCAGCAAAAAACAGCGTTTTGCATGTAATAGAATTAAATGGACCCGCATCCCAAACTCAAGTACCACAATTTTGCGGCGATTCGCGTTTTTTTTAACCTGTTTATAGCTGGTTGTTAAAGGAAATGTAAAAAAAATAAACATTGCCGGCTATAAAAAAAAATCGAGAAAAAACAGCGTGGGGTCCCCCCCCAGGTCCATACCAGGCCCTTGTGTCTAGTATCGATTCAGAGGGGCCCCCCTACACCAAAATTAAAAAAAAATGGTGTGGGGGTCCCCCCAAAGTACATACCAGACCCTTATCCGAGCACGCAGCCTGGCAGGTCAGGAAAGGGGGGCGAGCGAGCGCCCCCCCTCCTGAACCGTACCAGGTCGCATGCCCTCAACATGGGGGGTTGGGTGCTTTGGGGCAGGGGGCGCCCTGTGCCCCCCCACCCCAAAGCACCCTGCCCCCATGTTGATGGGGACAAGGGCCTCTTCCCGACAACCCTGGCCGTTGGTTGTCGGGGTCTGCGGGCGGGGGGGCTTATCGGAATCTGGGAGCCCCTTTAATAAGGGGGCCCCAGATCCCAGCCCCCCACCCTATGTGAATGAGTATGGGGTACATTGTACCCCTACCCATTCACCTGGTGGCAAAAAAGTCAATAAAAAAAACACAACACAGGTTTTTAAAGTAATTTATTAGGCAGCTCCGGGGGTCTTCTTCCGACTTCGGGGGTCTTTTTCCGACTTCGGGGTCTCTTCTTCTGCTCTCCGGTGTCGTCTCAGCGCTCTCTGGTTCTTCTCCCGCTCTCCGGTGCCTTCTACACGATCTCCGGTTATTTCTGCCTTCTGCCGGGCGCCTTGCTATCTTCTTCCAGCTCTTTTGCTAGCGGGGTCTTGGTCTTCGTCGTCGTCTTCTTCCCTCTCCTCTCAGCCCGATGTTGCCTCGTCGCTGTCTGCCGCTACAATGCTGTGTGCGCGGAGCGCAACGACTTATTTTGGCATGGGGCGTGGTCACCGGGTGATGCCACCAGGTGACCCCGCCCCCGTATGACGTCACAGTCCCATCATTCCCCGGGTCTGTGACATCATATGGGGGTGGGGTCACCGGGAGAAGACAGAAAGAACCGGAGATCGTGGAGAAGGCACCGGAGAGCGGGAGAAGAACCAGAGAGCGCGGAGACGACACCAGAGAGCAGAAGAAGAGACCCCCGAAGTCGGAAGAAGACCCCTGAAGTTGGAAGAAGACCCCCGAAGTTGGAAGAAGACCCCCGGAGCTGCCTAATAAATTACTTTAAAAACCTGTGTTGTGGTTTTTTTTTTTCACAAGAAATGTGTTGTGTTTTTTAATTGACATTTTTTTGCCACCAGGTGAATGGGTAGGGGTACATTGTACCCCATACTCATTCACATAAGGTGGAGGGGCCAGGATCTGGGGGCCCCCTTATTAAAGGGGGCTCCCGGATTCCAATAAGCCCCCCGCCCGCAGACCCCGACAACCAACGGCCAGGGTTGTCAGGAAGAGACCCTTGTCCCCATCAACATAGGGGCTGGCTGCTTGGGGTGGGGGGGGCGCAGGGTGCCCCTGCCCCAAAGCACCAACCCCCATGTTGAGGGCATGTGGCCTGGTACGGTTCAGGGGGGGCACTCGCTCACCCCCCTTTCCTGACCTGCCGGGCTGCGTGCTCGGATAAGGGTCTGGTATGGATTTTGGGGGGACCCCATGCTGTTTTTTCGGCGTAGGGGGGTTTCCCCTAAAATCCATACCATACCTAAGGGCCCGGTATGCTCCTGGAGGGGAACCCATGCCGGTTTTTTATTTAAAATTTGGCGTGGAGTTCCCCTTCATGATTCATACCAAACACAGGGGACAGCGAGTGCGAGGCTTGCAGTACCTTGTCGCCGAGAACATTCTTGGGCAGGTACTGCCAAAGGAGCCTGTACTGGAGGCAACTTCAAGTCGCCTCCAGGACACGACTTGAGTGTCTGCTTCACGCTCAAGTCGTGTCAAGTTGCCTCGCAAAGTCGCGCTGCCCCTGTGTCAACCGGCACACAAGTCGCCCCTACAAGTCGGATCGTCTTGATCCGACTTCCCGTTCGACCTCCATTCAAATCAATGGGCTCCCATAGGGAACCATTCCTTTTGAATAGAGATACAAGCGCCGCTGACATTTTTATTTACTATAACAGTGCGCCGCCGGTTCATGCGCCCAATTAAGGATTTATCCGGCGCACCAATTAAGGTATGAACCGGTGCAGCGCACTGTTGTTAGTAAATCACCCCCAATGTGTCAAGCAGGGTTTGTCCATGATGTCAGCATGCTACTGGGAAGAGTTTCAGCCATCGTGTGAACTAGATGGTGGCAGTGATTGCAGTGATGCACTAGGTGGTGGAGTGAATGCACAGGTGACATTACATGTGGTACAGTATTCCAAGTTATGTTTATGTGAGTAATATTTTGAGATTGTAACCTTTTAGGCTAGCCGTACTGTCTCCCATTTCTCAAAAGACTTCACACAATAGATACATAACAAGCTCCCAATACACATTTCACAATGAAAGGATCTGTAGCATAATTGAGGTTCATTAACATTACACAAGCAGACAGGTGACACATCAGCATCTCTTAATTTAACCTATTGAGTTCAGGATCAACAAAATAGTTATTTACAGATCCTGGGAAATATTGGGGAATAATATTACAGACCCATTTTAAAACAATCCTATACATATTCTCAATGTCCATTATTTCCTGGCTCACCCTGTGCCCAAAATGACCCCTGTCACAACAACGTATATACAGCATTGAATCTGATTAATACAGATCATAGTGGGGTTTTCATTCACCCTGTGCCCCTAATAGAGACACAGGGTGGTTTACACATAAGAGGCATTGGGGAAGATGAAGCAAGGGTATCTCATACTTTCTAAGAGATTCTGGGTTCCCCGGGCCCTCCCGTTACAGAGATCAACAAACTTTATTTTATACGGAAAGCGTTAGATGGTCCTCTGTGTCTTTTTTAAGAATTGAAGTATGTGGTAGACATGTGCGGTTCGTTTCGAATAAATATTCGGACAAATTTTTAGTTATTTGGAGATTCAGGTATATCAGAATACCCGAATTACAGTATAAACAAAGTTTACAGAATGCTCCAAATAACAAAGTGAAATTTGTCCAAATGCCCAAAATTCTAATCAAATTTTACATCTAATTCCAGTCAAATTCAAACTGTAAACATATTTCTGAAATCAAATACAGGGGGTTATTTACGAAAGGCAAATCTACTTTGCACTACAAGTGCACTGCAAGTGCACTTGAAAGTGCAGTCGCTGTAAATCTAAGGGGAAGATCTGAAATGAGGGGAAGCTCTGATGATTTTACCATCCAATCATGT